>OZ004696.1:27920222-29354221 GCA_963924545.1 Pogonocherus hispidulus | reverse complement strand
TCTTGATGTGACAATAAACTTTCTTTAAAAACAACGATTATTATTACTTTTGTAAGGATAAAATATGGACTATGTTATATCATCTGAAAGAGAAAAAAGGGGACTTTCGGTTAATGTCACAGCCACCTATCCATTACATTTAAAAAAAATATATTTTACTGTGATTCTCAACCATTTTAAGAGATATATAAAAAGTAGCAAGTGCATGTCATTTTACATGAAAAATACTGCAAAAAACATGTGAAGCATTTTTCTCTAACTCTTCAAATGAACGAGCTACGAGGGATAATAGAAAAGTTGGATTTTTCGTTTTTTGTCAATAACTTTTCAACCTTCCCCCGTATATAATTTTTCGCCTTACCGTAGAATTACTAATACGAAACTGCACTAATTTGCTCATTTAAGCGTTTTTGTATCTCTACTAATAAAAAAGTTACCCATGCAACGGGTCAAGAAATAGGGCGCCCTGTATATGAGTTTGTGTGAAGAATGTTTAATTAAAAACTATATATGTTACAAATTACTTTATTTTTTCAAAGACCTATTACCCAGATGATTACTGAATTATATACAGAAAAGAAATGTGCCTGCTAAAAGATAAAATCAGAATGACTTCATTAACTAACACAAGGTGAAATCTATAAAATCCCATTATATTTTCTCTCAAAAATAAGTATTGACAATTTAACGTTAATAATTATTATCAAAATATTTAATTTTGAGCCCATAGTATTATCTGTAGTTTGTCACATTTAAATTTCTTATAGTCAAGCATAATTTCTTGTTTGATTTTAAAAACTTGAGCTTTCTTATGTGAATACATTAGATGAACTTTTGCCTTGCAAACAAAGTTTCCCATTTTCAGATGAAGTATAAAATATAATGTAAGCGATCTATAAAATGGTATGGATATATTAAATCCTGAGATATTACTATAATTACACATATTTACAAATAGAGTAAATTAAATTCTATATTCCTAACAATAAATACAAATATATGAACAAGATTTGTAATCAATAAATAAATAGAACAAATTACACTTTGTATTTAAAGAATTTTGAATTAATACATAGAAAAAATACCAGTTAAAATCTTTGTGTTAAAATACTAACAATATGCACAATTAAAATAATTAAAATTATTTTAGTACTAATTAATACATGTGACTATTTTCATTTATTAGATATCAAAATTACTTCACTTTTACTTACTACAATTCCATGGATGTTTTAATACAACATAATGATTTAAAACTAGTCAAAGTTCCTTTAATAATGCTGATTTTGCTGTTTTTAATTTATCTAATCTCTTAAGTAGATGGGTATTTGATGTCTCCAGTTCTTCGGCTCTACTTAGTGCATCCCTTGCCTAAAAACACGAAAATTAGTGCTGAAATATATTTAGTGTTTCCTACCGGACATGGGATAACATAGGTTGGTTTTTTTATTAGAGGAGATAGAAAATTGGTTAAATGGGAAAGGTAATGAAGAACTTAACGTGTATCGACCTGCTGAGAAAACATTGACATTCTAAAAAATGAGCTACCTTTATTTGCAGTTTAATCAGAAAACTGTTGACTGTTCTCCTTGATTTTGAAGAGTTTTCAATGTTGTAGGTATAGGCGTCGCCAAGGCGGAGCAGGGGGAGGCGACAGCCCCCCTGGCTTCGAGTCGTATACTAAGTACAATGTTACATAATTTGAAAAATAATTTAATATTCTCAAATAAAATTTATTGTAATTTTTTAGTTATCTTTATACAAAACAAAATATCAAGTCCCATTCTCTTTTTTAAACAAGAGTTGCCACTACCAGTAAAAAAGATGGAAGATCAGTTCCTTGTGTAGTTTGAAAAGACCATACCAACAATAATTGACCATACCTTCCGGCCCCTCCGAAGCGATGACCAATAATATACTTGTATGTCATATGTGTGTAAATGTCCTACCAAAGAAAATGTTGTACATCTGTGTAATATCCCAATGTTTTTTCTGCACACTTGTTTTCGTTTGACTATATATTTTCGCTGTTATAATATAGTTTCGTTATTTTATTATTTTACTTTAAGCAAATGTCTTTTTGTTAAAAACATTTTTTAATGTGTTTTGATCATGTAGATCTTTTGATAGAATAAATTTTCTTTATTTGTTGATGTGGTATTTTTTATTTTACTGGACATTTATTTTTTTAGCCTCATTTATACCTATATTTGCTTAAATTTTATGTTTTTAATTAATATTTGTCTTTTCAACAAAAGTAAAGATTTTTTTTATTTGAAGGAGATGCCGGAAACAACTACTCCACGGCCAATATGCCCTGACTGGCATTGCATTACATTAGCACAGACCCAAAGAGGGCACTACGGTGTGTTTCTCACCACTACTAAAAGTAAAGATGTTTCTACTAAACTAAAATGACGAAGTGAATAGAAAAATTATATTTTGTTGTTTGGACACATTGTAAAAAAAAAATATTTTGCCCCCTCCTAGAGATTTTGGAGGCGACGCCCTTTGTTGTAGGTAATGAATGAGTTAATATTTTTCATTAATAGTTTCTGAAAAAATAACAGCTATTTTACTTTCTTATATTGAATTTTCATATTCCTTTTTCAGCAAAGTTTTTTGGATTAATTTGAAGCTTTAAAAGAGAAGTTAGCTTTAGTAGAGCAAAACATTATTTTTATTAATAAATTCAAGGCCATGAAAATGCACTGTATTGTACTTTGCCTAATTTTTAAAATAATTAATAATAGTGCCTATTATAATAGACGTTTAAAATGTCAGCATTATTATTCCTACATATAACATCTACCTACTCTAGGTCAAACTGGTGGCCTTTTTTATATGACATCTATGTATCTACATTAGCAAAGGCCTCAATGAGAATTCTCAAAATCGATAATTACTTTTTCCTCGGTGTGAAATTTTGCACTTGGGATATCATAACTGATGAAAATTTTTATGCTATGATCACATTTCCATGGCCTGTCAATAATTTTATTATTTAAAAATAATGTTTGGTTCTATCAAGCCTACTTTACATTTTTGAAGTATTGCTATAATACATCAAATTAATCTGAATTTAAAAATGATAAAATCCAATATGGCACCCATAAAAAATTACACAGCTGTTCTTTCCTCGAAAACAATTGCTGAAATGTCTTTCAAAATCAAGAACGGCTTAAGACTTTCTGTCCATTTAACCTATTTTCAGATAGGTTACCCTACAAAGATATCCATGTTATCTCATAAACCGTAAGAACACATTGTATATAAAACCATCGTGTAACAACAAACACATTACTGACGATTAATTTTGAGAGTGGTAAAGAAATCTTTAGTCATAAAATTCTATTTAGTACCATACAATGTGTTATAAATTTTAATCAATAAAATCTTAATCCATTTATATTAAAACGCGTCGATTCTGTCTCGTTCTAAATTCCGTCGCCAAATCGACAAAGTTTCGAAGCTATCTCCTCCGAGCGGGGATCCCCGCGGGCGATCGAAGGTCGCCCCAAACCTTTCTCCTATGCTTTGGCGTATTTTCGTCCCGTTTCCTAGGCGTTTCCCCAATTTAAATGCCTTTTTAAAAAACCTCAGCAAAATATTCGGAGATCACCGTTCGGCGAGAGATGCGGCTGGCACCGGCGTTTGTTCTTGCGCCTAATGGACCCGTCACGTCTGCCGAAATCCCGACTTTTCACGGGACCCCCTCGACCCTTTTTTTAATTTTTACGGCTTTGCGAACCGTTTCATACGAAAGTTCCGTCCTTTCTCGAGACCGTACGACCACTCCTATGTCTATTTCGTCCTCGAAAATCTCGACACGAGTCCGTCTCAACTTCTTTCTCATTTTATCTGCCGATGTGAGATTATATTAACGACAAGCACCTCCAACGAAAAATGTCAAATTAATTAAACTTCAGAGAGGTTATTTTTCTATGAGAAATATTGCTAACGGAATCGATAGTACTGACTGCCAAACACGTCTGATTACCAAAATACTTAAGCGAAATGTTTTCCGATTAGAATATCGGTAAAAATTTATTTCAATTAATGAACACGTACAGTTTACATAGTTATGTCAGTGTCAAACAATAATTTGTGATGCGGTGACGTAATGATATATGTCGCAGGATTTTAAACATCGAATTGCAGAATTTCGCAAGTTCGAATCCCGCTGGATGCAACTTTTTTTTATTTTACTTTTTAATTCCAATTATTTATTAGTATTATTAATGTTTGGTTATTCTGTTTCATTGTCCGTAGTTTTAATTCTTTTTGCAGGTAAAGTTTGGAATTAATTCGTTCATTTTGGCAATTTGTAAAATTAATATTTTAGTTTACAAAAGTAAATATGTATCTATAATATTAATTTGCTGCAACAATTGACAGCAATATATTTTTTAATGCCGCCGTTACACGTTTACTCCTACAATTTATCAAAATATTATATTAAGAAAAATTGTATAATTATATCATCATTTCAGATACAAAATTTCAGCTTTCTGTCTCTAAATTTATTATTTCATATACAAGGGATTATCTCAAATTTCTTTAATATGTATTTTCTTAAAAATATTATTCTAGATGCTTTTGTCACCCAAAGGGTGACCCCAGGCCGCAGTCCTGGACCCCGGTAGGACTAGAAATGGAAACGAAAATCGCGATAGCGATTTTCTTTCATTTCTAGGATTGTTAAAAATCATTTCTGTAGAAAAGTCTGGAAAACGTATTGAATAAGCATATTAGGATTGTGTTAAGCATTCACCCTCTTAATATCCACCAGTATGCCTATCAAACTGACAAATCAACAGAATTAGCGCTGAATAACCTACAAGGGTTAAATCACCCAATGTCTGCAAGTAAGGAAATGTTGTCAGTGGCGGCTTTCCTTAACATTGAAGGAGCATTTAACAATGTACTGCCTGACTACTTATAAATGGTTGCTGCTGCTAGCGGAGTCGACCCAACCATAAGTGACTGGATTCAGGCTGTGTTTGAAAACAGAACTATTATGACATCCCTTCAGGAAGAGACAATCAGATTTAGGGCCACAAGAGGGTGTCCACAAGATGGGGTTCTTTCCCATCCACTTTGGTCACTGCTTGTGGATGACCTGCTGGCCATACTTTCTGTGTGGGAGGTTGAAGTTCAAGTATATGCGGATGATCTAGTCATTATAGTCAGAGGAAACTCTGAAGGAATTTCACTTACCCTCCAAGAGGTACTAAACATAGTACTGAGTTGGTGTGAGAGAGCAGATGTCTGTGAACCCCCACAAAACGGTAATTGTACCATTCATCAAGAAAAGGAAGCTGGACAATCTAAGACCACCCCTCCTTACTTGGTAAAATAATTCCATTTGTGGAGGAATCGAAGTATTTAGGTGTAGTATTCGAGAAGTCGCTTAATTGGAACTTCCATCTGGAGAAATTGATTCATAAGGCACGACTGTCCTTATGGAGATGTCTACGACTCTGTGAACAATCTAGGGGCATTGGCCCCAAATAAATATCATGGCTGTAGGTGTTGGTCATATGACATATAATAACGTACAGCTCCATAGTTTGGTGGTCAAAAGGAAGGACTACAGTAAGGGGCTAAAATCAAACTTTCTGGTTTACAGACAAGCATGCCTGGTCATAACTGGAGCAATTAGCTCTGCACCATGAGCAGCTTTAGCTTCATATATATTTGGAGAGAAAGGCCAGATAGACAACATACAGATTAAAGCAGACAGCTATTAACATGCCACAGTCTGACATTGTGGAACACAATAAGCTGTTGGTGATAAGCATACTGGAGATAATTTCAAATGTTATGCCTGCAACGACCAACTATAAATTGCCCTTTAATATTCTCTTCCCAGGAAGAGATAAATGGGATCGGAGTAAAGCTGACCTATTGAGGGCAGATACTTGTTGGTTTACAGATAAATATAATGGCTATGGCCATGGCCAAAATACCTATGGGTGTTGGAGCCAGAGTGTATAGTTGCAACCCAATGGTAAAAATATCCTTAAGCCTTGGTGGTAATGCAACTATATTTCAGCCAGAAATTTATGACGTCGAATTGTGTGTATAGAGGCTGGAAGAAACACAACTTATATGTAAATCGATAAAAATCTTCTCAGATAGCCAAGCAGCCATTAAAGCTCTTGGTTCTTACTGTTGAAACTCAAAAACGGTATGGAGCTTTAAGTAGGCACTTGCTCATTTGGGCATGAAAGGCGAGGGAGGGTGCTGCTTCTCAATTCATCGGACCAGAATCTGTGCTTGGCATATCCTTAAATACTGGCAAAGCGACTCTCTTGACATGCACTGAGGGGCAAATCCTCTACTACTGGCAAGAAATATCAAGATTAGTTCATTCGAAGGTGTTCATAATAAACCATTCAAAAACAAGAACTAAAAAACTTTTAGAGTTAAACTGGTTGCGCCTACGAACTTTAATTGGCCTATATACTGGGCACTAGCAGAAGATGCAGAGTGGCCTTTGTGCATAGATGAAACGGCAGAACACATATCATGTACCTACCCCACCGGGGAAAGAGGGAATTAACAAGTGAACTGTTAATATTAATTTACACAAAAGTTAGTGTTACATATATTGGAATTATACACAAAAATGAATCATCTTCGTTACGCAGACTTTCTAATCAGCGTAATATGATACTGTACTGTAAACTATTGACTAAGCAAAATGCAAATAAATCTAAGTTAGTTCTCTCTCTCAAACTCTCAGCGACTTAGCAGAGTTTTAGCATAGTTTAGTTCTCTGTAACCCATTATATGAACAAGTTTAAATTATAAAAGCTGCATATTATGTTTTGAGTTTTAATTGATCACTACTCGAAAATTTCCATAACATGGATAATTGATGACAATAAAAAAATATTTGGCTAAGACGAAATTCTAATGATGTTAAATTAAAAAATATAAACTTATATTCTCGTTTTATTAATCAACTGTATCAAAAGGACAATACTAAAATACTTTAATTTATTAATGGACAAAAAACACAATTTTTACTAGGAATACACAAAAATACACATTGAATAGCTATAATAATTATGAAATTTTTTAAATGTAATGTTCAAAGGAAACAAAAATAGTGACATTTATTTTGTAAAGGATTTTCTTGAACACAACATATACATTCGGAGGGAGTTTAATCATTTTGCATATATAGTAGAGTATAATAACTACCACTTAGTAAGAGAATACGGAAAACCTTGAAAGTTTGTGTAATTAAAGTGAACAGTAGGTTTTCAGCCTTTATACAGTGTGGTTGCAATACTGGTTGCATGTCATTCACACCCCCCCATCCGATAATTCCATACATAATTTGTGATTGCAAATGCAAAATATAGTGGTTTAAAATGGAGAAAATCTTTTAAGAATTTAAATAGAGAAAGTGTACCTCTAAGCTTTTTAAGAACGTTCAGATGCCTGTCTATGATTATTTCCACATATTCTCCTCAGCAATACATAACTTTTGATCAATCTTAAGAGGTTCCATGTCTGGCCAGTTATTGGCATAGGAAGTGAAAGGCATATAATGCGTTTTGTCTATATTAAGTGTAAGAGTAGTGTCGCGGATTTCGATAGCCGCATCACGTCACTCTTATCGTCCTGCCAGTTTTACCTCTATACGCGACGCCGCGCCTGTTAAAAAACAATTCTTAATAATAATAAATAATCAATCATTGTTTTCTATCAATTGTAGAAATGTTTCCTATGCATGATCCAGCTTGTATTTTATTAGAAAACACTATTACAGATGGTAAAATGAGGACCAAAAAGATTTTTTTAAATTGTGAGAGACCTGTGCCTTCTCTAGATGTCGAAATAAATGGACAGTTAAAACACAAAGTGTTCGTTCGGAAGTATTTATTTAAAAAAACTTTTTTTGTATGCCGTGTTTAATTGTGGGTGTAAAAAAATTAGGCGTGTGGAATAAGGAGGGATTTAACAATTTTGGGAATGTTACGCAAGGCTGTCGTAAGCACGATGCTTGTTTAGAACATATACGGTTTGCATTAATGTTTGCACAATTAAGAAAAAACCTCAGTACAATCGAAGACGCTTTGAGGGAAAATTCCAGACTATATATTAAACAATTTAACGATGATGTCCTTCTAAATAGACGGTTTATGCAATTACCTATTCGTGCAGCTATTTATTTAGGCAGACATGAGTTGGCATTTCGAGCCCACATTGAATCGGAGTGTTCGGTCAATCGTGACAATTTTAAAGAACTTTTGGACATGTTACTTTCTTACATGTATCTGACAGATACTTTTTTAAAGATGGCGAATTCGCCGCTTAGTATCCATCTACTTCACCTATCATAAAGTTCACAAGCAACAGGCAACTGGAGTGGCCTCGAATTTGCTTGAAATTTTTGCCTGCGGTGCTGTTTTCGTTTCTGGGACTGCGGCCCGCACCTCAGTCCGCAGTCCGCGTCACCTATTTACTGATCTACGAACCGCCACTGGTTTCCACTAGAATCACTTAAAAATACAAGACACCCAACTTGTAGTACTTGTATCTAAATTAGGGATGCCGACGGGTACCCGATAACGACTCGCTACTCGGTTCCCATTTTAGGACCAGATAACCCGTTAAAAAGCCGATAATCCGTTAAATACCCGATAACCCTCTAAGCACCTGCACTCGGTTGCCCTGTGTGTGACTCATATTCATATGACAACCTGTTTTTTTGCGGTTTTGCGTTGCCGGCGTTGATAACAGGTTTGGTAATATAAAATATGATCTGAATTGGAACATATTTGCTATGTTGAATGGTAATACCGGGTATTGAAAACGGGTACCCGGGTAGTAAAATTAACGGGTATCGGTATCCCTAATCTAAATTGACCACATACTACATGTTGTTCAATGTTTCTATAAATGCTGAAAATTGTCTTCTTATTCTTGAATAACCATACAAATTCTCCAAAACCTACAGTCAGTATTCAAAAATGACAAATCATCTTTAAAAAGTACCTGTTCATCTATGCTTACAATGCTAATTCTTATATAAGTTTGAGCTATCTATAAACAATTGTACACAAAACAACAAAATCCTTGAATATCACTAGAAAATAATCTAAATATATAAATTAAATTCTACAAACACTGATAAAATTAAAATTATAAAATGTAAACTTATAATTGCCACTCGGGATCTTTATTAGATGTCAAAGATCACAGTTTTTAAATGCCTTACTGTCCAATGAAATTATTGGACAGATATTACATCAAATATTAACATTTCAGTATCAGAAGAGATATAGAATTGGTGTAGCAACTCATATCTAAACTTTTTCAATAAATTCAGCAAGTTGACCCCCGTAAGTCCTAAAATTTATATTATAGTGTTCTTAAGAAGAGAAGAAAAGTATAAAACCATGTTATGAAGTACTTGTATAACCAATTAGTTTAAACTATCTTACAAACTATTGAAAATAAGCAAACAAAAAGCAAAAAGCTTGTTAGTATTTACCACTTTAGTAATTTCTGAAGCATGTGTTCACATATCTGTTAACATGTTTGAATCCTGTAATAAAATAAAAAACGTGCAAAAAATGTTAAATAAGTGCAAAGTGCTATAAAGTAATATATAATATACAATTGCCTAATTTTATAATGCAAAATAAAGTTTGATTAGGTACATACCTCTCTTTGCAATTTCCTTTTTTCCGCTTTAAGCGCCTCTTCTGATTGTTCAGATATTTCTGCTGCAGTTTTATACCTGATAACTTGACTTTCAAGTCTCGCAACAGTAGCTTGTAGTGTGGCTACATCTTGTTCAGCCTTCTGTGCTCTAAATTTATAGTCAGCAAGTTGTTTACTAGTTTCTCCTGAAAGAAGATATGTGAAAATTAATAAACTATATTTCTGCAAGAATGTATTTGTTTTTCAATATATATAACAATTAAAACAGAAAAATAATTATAATGCAGGATAAATATTACATCACACGATCATACGATTAATAAAAAAAATGTACACTAAGCCATAACTCCACAGTTACTTAAAATACTCGACTCATTAGAGATATTTTATTTGTTACCTAATATTTTTATGATTCTAACTAAGAATTTGATAACCAATTTTTCATGTACAAAAAATATATAGCTCAAAAATATGTATATTCAAAGAGTGAAACAACACATAGGTATATCTTTTTATTAGACGTCACCCTTTAGTGTATTGGAAATTATACTTATCGGTACTCCTAAGGTCGAAGGTGGGTAAAATTGAATATACTTGAATACTGAACTGAATAATCAGTTAAAATTCTTGGAAATGGGTTTTGAAATCTCAGTACTCCCACAGCATCACAAGACAAAGATTTCTTTCTATTCATATACAATGTATCGATATAGTTGTAGATTTACAGGTGTAAATCTGTACAAAACAACCTGTACGTATGTACAGGGTATGTACAGCTAAACCAAATTTGGTACGCAGTACATTTATAAAAGGTATCGGTTTCCACAAAATAGTGAAGTATCCATGATTCCTGATTGAAAAATCCGTGACGGAGTTGTGGGTAATTAGTGATGGTAATTTAAGAAAAAAAAGCAGTCCGGACTTGTGCGCAAAGTCAAAAGCGGCATTAATTTCGAATGTCCCTTTTTATTTTCCACAAAATGTATTCTCCATGTTTGTTCGTAACTGATACGGTTTCATTGCAATTTCAATTAATACACATAATTGCCATAGAAAGACATCAAATTACATTTATCCGGTATTTTTATTAGAATGTGACAAATTTAACCAACTTAACAAATGAACAATAAGTTTAAGTGTAGAAATTGCATTATTTGAATAATAATCATAATTAAGGCATTTTATGTATAAAATGTTAACATTAAGTAAGTTGTTCAAAGTGCCAACCTCTGACACCAATACTATTGACAGCCACTCTGGTAACTTATTTCATTAAACTGTAGTTATTTTCTATTATTAACCTAAATTCGTCAACTGTCGCCACAGGAGATGGCACCTTGTCCTTCAAGAATCCCATACAAAATAATCAAGAGGATTCAGATTCTCAAAAAGTAGTCAGAATTGAAATCTGAAAATTGGTATACAGGGGCTTACTAAAAAGATCTATTCAATGAAAATAGTGTCAACTTCCTTGCACTTCCGGTTATACCGGAAGTCATCATCAACTTGCTTATTTTAAATGTAACACACTATAAATTATTTAATTTCTGATTCCTATGTAAAATTCAAAACACATTTCATATAGGATGTCCTATACCTATCTTCAACTGTTTTTGAAATATTGACAGGTGAATATTGAAAGTTTGCAACTTTGACACTCTGTAAAATCCAAACGGTTTGAGATCAAGCAGAACGGTTTGCACATTCCTAGTCTGAGGCTTATGAAAAGTCTTAACTTTTCATAAGCTATCGTGTGCCACTAATTTCGTGTGACACCTTTTCTTTATATGATTAAAGTAACTATATTTTTAGTCATTTTTTATTGAACCATTTAGTATACTTTTTATACTGAGGGTTCACATAGTTTAGTTATATTATATTTTACACTTTCAAGTATTAATAATCATTCCAAAGTAATTTTTATATAGCATATTTTGCCAATGTTAACTTCATTATTTAACAATTTTATTCAACAGATTGGAATTGTTGTCATTGCAAAGTTATCTGTTGTTATCTTGGTCAATTCATATTTATTTATATTTTTTTTTTCTTTACGATTTTGGTCTAAATACTTCCCATTTCATGTAAAAAACGGCTTTCTGGAAGAGAACCAACCTGCTGGGAATTCAACTCATACCGTTAGAACGACGATAAAAGGAGAAGGCACTTGAATCCAATATAGCTGTATCAGGATCGACAAGCAGCTACCTCATCTTGTTCTCAGTTTCCTGAAGGTACCATTGTCTGCATGTTGCCAAAAGTCCACTCCGATCATTATTACTGGATATTTTTTTTTTTGTAAACCAGATCAAATTAATTCTTGACAGATAGAAATCGTAAATTAATTTTCTAGGATAACAATAAATTAGTTATTGATTTTTTGTGATTTCATATTTTGATTTTTATATTTTTGAATTGTAATATAATAATGATTTTACTTGTTTGTTTGATTTCCACCAAAGATAATAGAGAACGATTTAAATAGTTCGGTACACCGTGCCGTTTGAGATGGAGCCACCGTAGAAGGTCGTCACGCCTAACGATACTTCTCGCCATCAGAGGCGCTGCTTTTTGTGCAAAGTATCTTGTATTTTATTTGACTACTTATGCACAGGTGTGAATCTTTACTGGTAGATGCAGGTGTAGTGAAATTAAACATCAACATTTAGAAAAAAATGTAGATACATAATTGTTTCTTGTTTTCTTAGTTTTTTGTGAGGCTACCGGTTGAGTTTGTTTTATTATTGCATCAACATCACAGGCAATCTTAGTTTTATCTAATTTAAATATTTTCATTTGAAATGGGCTGTCGGTGCGAGTGTGTGATTGGTAAATGATAATCTATAGTTTTTACTCCTTAAAGGAGTAGTAAAGTTGTAAAATGCATATTATAAGTATTTCATTGTAAAAAGGCCATTCCGTCTGTTTAGCACATTCAATTTTTCCAATGACCAAGTGTTTTGGATTTTAAATTCTGGTAAGAATTTTTATTAACATAGATATAATTACCTATATTATATCTCCTATATTATTATCCCCTAACTAATGAGGTTTTTCAGGTTTACCTCATTCCAGCACTGAATGGTGGTTAGGGCCTACCAACGTAAGTCGTTCCTGAGGCGCAAATGCGGCCCGCGAAATAATAATATGCTGCGCCCTCTCCCACACAAGTCTCAGACTTTCGGGCTAATCCTTGTGATTAGAATGAGGGGTAGAGATATTATTATTATTATTATATAATATAGGTTTAGGTGACTTAAAAGTAATAGAGGCACTAATTGTTAGTCACGTAAATATCCTATTGATTTTTTAATTAATAATGATCCAATAGGTTACCTGATCCCAGTTTGTATTGTAGCGTAGCAGGTGACGGTTATTTTACCTAGTTGGGAAATAAATTTCAAACCTTGAGGAGTGTGAGTGCAGTGATTAAAGACAATTATAAAAACTTAATAACAGACTGGCAGCAGCGAGAGAGGAAATATCCCCATTATCGCCAATTTAGAAAAATACAAGAGTAAATAAATAAATAAATATTATATGTGTTTTAATACGTATTTTGTATTTACCGTTCACCCCGGTCAATGAATTAAATTTTATTTATAATTTTAGGTGGTGCACCAATATCAAATAGTATTTGTAATAAACTTATATAAGAAATTAAAGACAATCCGCAAATGTCGAACGAAGAGACGATTTTAAAATTAACAGGACAAACGGGTATTGGAAAAAATACAATGAAAAAAATTATTACAGCACAAAATTATTTTTTGTGCCGTTTCATCCTACCAATTATGGGCTAAATGAACCGTGTACCAGATTTTTAAGGCAGGCTAATGAATATGCTCATAATTTGAATTACTTTTCATCTACCTTAAGTACCTTTAAAACAACTTAAAAATTTGTAAATTATTTTGTATTATTATGCTTATGTGAAAATGTTTATATATTGTATATGTTGATTGTATAATCTATTGATTAATAAGTATAATTACTGTTAAATTTTAGATTATAAGATTAGTACTTAGGATATTTTTTTTCTCTTATATTAGATTGTTTATAATTATACTTTGGGTTTCCCGTAAATAAATAAATAAATAAGTAATAAGCGGAGTATAATAGAACCCGTCAGGTAACAGAATTTAAAAAAAGCTCGCTTCTCTTTTAAAGAAAAGATCGATGAGATCGATAAGAATGCTATAAGGAGAAAAGTGCATGATTTCTATTGAAATAAGTAACTAGGTACCAACAGTGGACAAAGTTATGCAAGCAGTAAATGACGACAAAGACTTGGCACAATTCAAGCGATCAACATTTCACAAATTGTTGCATTAATTGAATTTTGTTTTTATTGAACGACAACGAAACAGTTTCCTGACTAAGAAAGAGGACCTTATAATGTGGCGCAGAGATTATCTGCGAGCTATAAATAGACACCGAGAAGACAGTCCCTTTATTTACTACATGGATCAAACGTAGCTTAACGCAGGTGATGTACCTCGGAAGGTTTGGATGAACACGACGATTAAATTGCACAGGGATACTTTTCTCAGAGGTTTGTCAACGGGACCTGCTAATCCGAGTGTTAAAGGCAAACACTTAATCGTGTTGCATATTGGCAGCACTGCTAGATTCGTTCCTGGTTGCTTGCTATGTTTTGAGTCCAAAAAAAAATACAGCGTATTATCACGAGGAGATGAACGAAAAAACACATTTCTTGAATGGTTCTAAAAGGTTTTACCGTTATTGGATGATAATTGCGTATTGTCATGGACAATGCTCTGTATCATTCGGTAAAAAGGGAAAAAATACCCAATACTTCATGGAGGAAAAGTAATATAATTGAGTGACTACAAACTACAAGGTAAAGGCAAAGTTAATGTAAGTGATGTCACAGTGGCTCCTGCTGTTGACTTGTTGCACCATAATAGTTTGCATCATAGTGCTTTTAGCTTCGAGATAACTGTGGTTGCTACTGAGGAGACATTGGAGATTGATGAGATGGTTTTTGACTTCAGGAGAGGTAACTATGACGCAATTAATAGCTATATTGCTTCTTTTGATTGGTACTCTTATTTGAACATGTCGGATATTGATGTTGCTGTACAACAGTTCTATGATGTATTATATGATGCTCTGCACATTTTTATACCTACGAAAATAATACGGAACTCTAGTTTTCCACGATGGTACAGTCCTCAATTGAAACACTTAATTTTCCGAAAAAAACAGGCGCATAAATTATTTAAGCAAACTAAGAAATATGAAGACTATATGATATTTTCAAGTCTGCGTGCCAAGTGCAAGATATTAACTGATGAATGCTATCGCTGTTATTTGTTGGAGATTGAGTCAAGTATTGCTACGGATCCCAAGTCATTCTGGCGTTTTGTTAATGAAAAATCAAGATATGAGTTGCCGAATGAAATGTATTTTCAAGACGTTAGGCGTGATAATGGTGGTGGAATAGTGAATTTGTTTGCGGATCATTTTTCTTCTGTTAATGTTAAGCGTGATATTCCTGTACCTGATTTTAATTTTGTAAAACAAAGCATAAATGTGTGTAGGTTACAGGTATCATTGAGTGAAGTTTTTTCTAAGATTTCAAAATTGAGGGTCAGTTTTTCATGTGGTTTGATGGTATTTCATCATATTTTCTGAAGAAATGCATATGTACTGTTAGTGTTCCTATCTGTTTAATTTTTAATTTGTCCGTTAAAATGGGGTGCTTTCCTAAATTTTGGAAGTATAGTTTTATTAGACCTATTTATAAGAAGGGATGTAATCAGGCTGTAGAAAATTACAGGGGTATCTGTCTGCAGTCTTGCATTCCTAAAATTTTTGACTCACTTGTTGCAGACTTTCTAGCCTGGGGTCAAAAAATTGTGTCAAATCGCATTATTAATTTTATGATAGAAACGGAACAGTGGAATAGTATTCAGCATGGATATTTAAAACAGAGGTCAACATTAACAGCATTGTTTAAATTTATTAATGAAATTCTATTGGAAATAGAAAGAGGGCTCTTTTCACTGGGTTTATTTTTGGACTTGTCGAAAGCCTATGATACTATTGACTATGACATTTTGTTATGTAAATTAGAAATGTATGGAATAAGGGGCATAAGTTTAAAATGGATTAAGTCGTATCTTACACAAAGAAAACAAAAAGTTATAGTTAAAAAGGGTGGAGATCAAGCGGAGTCTGATAACTATGAATTGAAGCAGGGAATACCCCAGGGAAGTGTTCTTGGACCTATTTTATTTATTGTATATGTCAACAACATTACAGAGATCATTGAGAATAAAAACCATTGTCAAGTGACTCCTTATGCAGATGATACAAATATATTGGTTGAGGGAAGTAATTTACATGAATTAGAAATTCGATCAACAGAAATTTTGAATGCAGCTTGTGAATGGTTCACAAAGAATAAATTAATAATTAATAAAGATAAAACAAACTTGGTGCTCTTTAAAACAAATCATAGTAGACTGGAACAACCTAATTTATTTAGGGTGAACGATGTATCTCTAGTTCCCCTGAAAGACATAAAATTTTTGGGAATGATATTAGACAATGTCTTGTCATGGTCTCCACATATAGAATATGTAAGGCAAAAAGTTGCAAAATCCACTTATACCTTACAGGTATTAAAAAAATATGTAGATACTTCAACACTTAAAATGATTTATCATGCTACTATTGAGTCATATTAGATATGGAATCATACTTTATGGAAATTGTAGTGAGATTACGAAACTATTTGTATGTCAGAAACGAGCAATAAGAATAATGTTTGGTATGAAAGTAAGAGAGTCTTGTCAAGGCGTTTTTAAAGCGAATAAGCTTCTTACTGTAACAGCTATATATATACAAGAAGGTGTACTGGTTTTCTGTAAGAATAAAAATCTGTTTGAAATCGAAAAACCTCAGTCTAATTATCAAACTCGTAATTTAAACTACAATTATCCAAAACATAAGTTAACTATAACAGAGCATGGAGCATATTATAATTGTATTAAACTTTTTAATAAGTTACCCAATTATATCCAAGAAATTAGTGAGATAAAATTGTTAAAAAAGCGTTTGTATGAATTTCTTATAAATTTAGAACCATATAGTTTAACGGATTTTTTGGGTTAGACTCGTTTTTTGTTTTTCATTTGCATACCATGGCTTTTTTTTTGTTTTTGACACTATTTCGCTTTATGTTATATTGTATAGCATACTTCTGAAATAAAGATATATATTATTATTATTATTTATACCTATACCATTTCTACAGTTTAGTGAACCATAACGACAGCTCAGTGAACCATTGGGACTGATCAGTGAACCGCTGTGACGGATCAGTGACGCGTGATTTACTAACCAATAAATGGGATTGGCCCTCTGTTACCATTCATACTATTTTTACTTTTAGCAATTTCCAAACTCTCAAAAACATCCAGCTGTCTGGAATTTGTTATGTTCCTAGTTAGTCTTAAATTGCTACTATCTATTCTATGGTTATTCTCAAAGGCATGTTGGGCGACACTAGACTTATCTGTTCTACCACATTTGAGATGAACCATATGTTCCTTGAATTTAGTTTGAATTGATCTTCCAGTTTATCCAACATACTTTTGGATCACAGTATTTACAGCTAATTTCGTAAATCCGTGACTTTTCTTTAGTTTCTATTTTGTCTTTTGGATTGCCTAAACGTTGTTGTAGTTGATTTCCCGATGAATAAACCACTGACATCTATATCTTTAAAATCCTTACCAAAACCACGGGTGAAACGAGGATCGTATGGAATAGATATATTTTGGATTTTCTCTTTCATTTTGAAAAGGCGAGGAATTGCGAAGTGTCTCTTTAAATTTACATTTCCTAATTATTTTATCAATTAAACTTACAGAATAACCATTACTCGCAGCTATATTCTTAATCAATGCCTTTTCTTTTACAAACCTCTCCTTATTTAGAGGGAAGCTTAATAGGCAATGAATAAAAAAATTGAAACTTGCCATTTTGTGTTGAGCACAATGGTGAGAGTTCTTAGGGATATATCTTAAAGTACTGGTATCTTTTCTGTATATGTCAAATTCTAACTTATTTTCATTATTTTTAATTAGTAATACATCTAAGAATGGTAGTTGTCCAGAGTTTTAAATTTCATATGTAAATTTAACTGACGCGAAATGAATATTCAATTTAGAAACAAAGTTCTCAATATCAGTGACTTTTATATCACTGCAAAAATATTATCCACATATCTAAACCAAACCCTGGATAAATATTCGAATTCTTCTTTTGCCTCCGTTTTGAATCTGTTCATGAAGATATTGGCAATGAATGGTGACAAAGAGTTACCAATTGCTGTACCCTCATGTTGTTCGAAAAAATTACCAATGAATCAAAAGCAATTTTGTTTCATGCAAAGTTTAATGAGTTGAAGAACTCATTTACTATATCTTGATTATCTTGACAGAGATTGTTTGATTCGAGTAGATCTTTAAGGTAGTCCAAGGTCAGTGGTACTTATAAGAACACTTGGAAACAATGAACAAACGTCAAAAGAGATCAAAACCTTCTTGCAACTGGATATTTTTCATCTTATTAACTAAGTCAATGGAATTAATCACAGAAGAACTAGGTGGTGCAATGGGTAAGCTTTCAAACTTCTCTGTTAACCATTTTGATAGGTGGTAAGTCACGAAAACTACGTCACTACGTGATGTTTTCACACCAAAGGTTCCAATCTCTGTCAATATTATGATGGGTTCACGGTCAATGGAACTGCATCTGTAGCATAAGGTTAGTGCTAAGATTAGATTAATAGGGTCAGATATTTGGTTTCTAAAAACCTGCAAACGTCATTCGGTTTTTCCAAATTTTGTTCAAGTTAAAATTCCAAAATCTTCACACATTTCAGACAAAGTTACAATGTTTGCAAAGCAGAAATGGTTAGATTTAGAAATTAAGTATTTGTACAGTAAACGAAGTACCCTTGAGTTACAAGCGTATGAACTTTACAAAAAGCTTACTTATAAATTAAATAATTTAGAATATGAACAATGGTGTGAATTTCAGGAGCATTTTTTATCAATTAACACTAAGTTTATAAAGAAAATATCGTCACAAAATAAGAAACTGAAAAGATTAATCAGTAACACTCATTTCTCACAGTCGATTGATAAAGAAGAAATTGGTCTCCTTAACAAGGAATTAAATTTTGCATTAGCTGCCTCTGAAAGCATTTTAGATGAGATTGTTGCAAATGTTGAAAGTTTGATCAATACCTTCTTGATTCCTCTAAAGTAGGAGTGCTCAACCTTGTACTATCGGCGATCCACTGGAAAAAAATTGGGCGGCAAGCGATCGACAAAAAAAAAAAAGGTAGGGGGGGGGGGGTTAAAACATGACAGGTGGTGAGCGCTCGCTGTTTTGACCTATTTAAAAATATATTCGATAAATAATAATTTTTTAATAAAAATCCATTACTAAAAATGATTACTGAAGTAAGAAATATACTTAAATCCTGCAACAAACCTTATTACTCCGGCTTTAAATAAGAGGTTACATGTATCTAACCCAGGTGCACCTAGATTCTACTGCTTGCCTAAGATTCATAAACCAGGAAAGTCGGTGTGTCCTATTGTTTCATCAAGTGGATGACCGTGTTACCACCTATTAAAATGGTTAACAGAGAAGTTCGAAAGTTTACCCACTGCACCACCTAGTTTTTCTATGAGTAATTCCATTGACTTCATTAATAAGGTGAAAAATATCCAGTTACAAGAAGATGAAGTTTTGATCTCCTTTGACGTTTGTTCATTGTTTCCAATTGTACCTATACCACAGACTTGCACTACCTTAAGGATAGTAAATGAATATCTTCAACTCACTAAATTTTGCATGAAACAAAATTGCTTTCGATTCAATGGTAATTTCTTCGAACATGAGGGTACAGCAAAAGAAGAATTCGAGTATTTCCCCAGGGTTTGGTTTAGATATGTGGATGATATCTTTGCAGTGTTTGATACAAACGTCACTGATATTGATAACTTTGTTTCTAAATTGAATAGTCGTTTCGCGTCAGTTAAATTTGCATATGAAATTTAAAACTCTGGACAACTACCATTCTTAAATGTATTAATAATTAGAAATAATGAAAATAAGTTAGAATTTGACATATACAGAAAAGATACCAGTACTTTAAGATATATCCCTAAGAACTCTCACCATTGTGCTCAACATATATATTCCTAAGGACTCAATGATTTTCGCTTACTTTATTGGACATAGTAAGTTTTGACCTTTTCTGTGAAATTTTATTTCATACTTTGCATAACACTTTGAATAACGTTTTTGTTTCCATTATTCCTTGTTTTTTTTTATAATAATAGCTCGATTGGGTTATAGTAATGAAAATTTTCTAAATTTATAACTGATTCATAGATAATTGTAAACAAACTCATAATAATCGAGAAATTATTATAGAACAAAAACAAGGAATAAAGAAAATGAAAAAGCTTGTTGAAAGTGTTTTCTGTAAAGTTTTATTTTACAGAAAAGGTCAAAGCTACTATGTCAAAAAAATGCTATATGCTATAAAATAAGCGAACACCATTGAAAATTTGTAAAATTTAAATATCAATGAAAATATTGCAAAAACTAGAAGAATTAGGTATAGGGACATATTACTACAATTGATAAACAATTAACTCCTATAAAAAAATACAATTCTTAGCTCAAAGTTGAACAAACTGATAAAATGTATAGAGGACAACCTGCTATAATAAAAGTCAAATATGAGTAGTGTTACAGATAGCAGATACATTAGTGTCAATAACAGGGAAATAATACTTCCACGTATTTCATAAACAATTTGAAAAGCTGACATTGTTTTCGCCCAAAAAAAAAAAAATTATATATTATATATTTCGAATTTGAAATAAGAAAGTTAGTATGAGTTTCCGGTAGAACCGGAACTGAGTCACAGTTCAAAATATTTTCATCGAATTTAAGATTTGTTAACCCCGCCTCTTCAAATTTTCACGAATAACTAACGTCCAACTAGATTCCGAAATTCGAGAAACCCTTGACTCTCAATTTCAACCAAGTACACTTGTACACCAGATGTTGCCCTTGCAGCTCATACTATTACTGCTTAATCAATGCAATTTCTGAATTTTGACGAGTCGACGCATCATTCCTGTGAATATTGTCACGTTTGTAATTGAAGGTAGTTTGAGTTTTATTTTCATTTTTCACTCCCAATACACAAAGAAATACGAATAAAAGAATGGGCCATACGGATAAAACAACAGCAGGGCCATGGTTTTCTGCGCAGTTGCTTCTTCAGCACTTGTTAATGTCAACCTCGCGACCTACCCTATTTCTCACTCAACCCACTACTACCATCCCTTTTTTCCTCTACCTTCATAAATTAACTCATGACTGCCGACTCGATACAAAACTCCTGTTCTCAGTCATGGAAAATGGTGTTTCATTATAGAGAAGGAAATCCAAGTCGTTTGAGTAGGTCAGTTAAATGTTAACCGTGTTTTAGAACTACATTGCATTATT
The DNA here is from genome assembly GCA_963924545.1 of Pogonocherus hispidulus. Classification (NCBI taxonomy): domain Eukaryota; kingdom Metazoa; phylum Arthropoda; class Insecta; order Coleoptera; family Cerambycidae; genus Pogonocherus; species Pogonocherus hispidulus. Next base: position 29,332,951 of record OZ004696.1, on the reverse strand, counting down.
TAAAATCAATCTGTTCTATTGCACCTTGGACTAGAGCAAGTGTGTACATTCTTTAATTTTGATTCTCAAACAATATATAGAATGTGTTCCAGATTTCTTGTAATGTAAATTTATCAAAAAAAAAACCCTTTCATTAATATTTTAGCAAAAAAAAGAATTAGTACTTACTTTGGACATCGTCATAATCATACTCTGAGAATGGTCCATTAAGAAGATCTGCTGAGCTGTGTTTTCTTCTTTTACTCTTTTCTTCTTCTAATTCTAATTTTAAATGGCTAATTTGGTCTTCTAATTCACTCTTCTCTTTAACAAACTTGGCTAACCGTACATCTTAAAAAAATTTTTTTAATAAGTTATGATATAGTTAACTACAAACACAGGTTAAAATGTTTTCGATTGTAAGGAACGATTTGGGTATGGGTTTTTTAATGACATTTATAAGTATTATTTGTTATTCAACTAGTTGGTATTTTTATTACCTTTTGAATAAACATTGCTCATTATTATCAAGTGAATAGTTGTTTACATACTATGCTTTTGCGACAGTATTTGCCGCATGTGGTGTGGTAAATTGTTGCGGTATCGCATGTATCTATATAATATATATATATATATGTGTGTGTGTGTGTGTGTGTAATATTTGAAACAAAACTGAAATTTTAGAAATTCGTTTTTATTTTATTCTAACTTTAATTGAGTAGATATTAAAAAAAGAACACCACTTCGTCATAGCAAGTTTTTGTGCTCTATCGAATGACATAATCATATTTTTCAAAGAAACCTCTTTCCAGGATTTTGTATTTTATTATAAATTTTTTGAAATATTTGTGTCTCTTAACACTATGCTATCATTGCACAAAGCAATTCAAACACACATAAAGTTGTAATAAAATAAAAACGAATTTCCAAAATTTCTATTTTTTTCAAATATTTCAAAAACCAATCAAGTTAGCCTTGACATTTTTCAGCCTAATGGCTGAATTATTCGCTCCTGCGAATAAATGTTCGTCAGGTAGCTAATGTTAGGCAAGAATTTTATGATCGATTACACTATTTGACTATTAATGGTGACATATTTGAACATTTTGTAAAATAAAATAAATAATAATCTAAGACTATTAAATCGTATCCTAAGTATTTTAAAATGTACCCATAACTTTCAGTATGTAATAATTGTTAATTATATTTTATAACATTTTCTAAAGTTCTTTATTACCTGAATTTAAATATCAATCCAATATGACATGCAAGCACCATACGTAGACAGTAAAACTTTAAACATTGTGCACGGAATATTAAAATCTTGAGTTCTTTACATTTAATTAAAAAAAAATCATAATTTTAGAATGATAAACTCATAAAAAAATTTAAAATAAAAATATATCTATTACTAATTTATGTCGGTTTGTCTGTAACTGTATACCTAACTCAATAGGTATGCAGATTCAGGTATAATAAATATGTAGGTATCTAGTAACTATTAACATAGTGTACTTAACAAATAAATGTTGCTTATTTATCACCTATTTTACTAGATAGTATCTTTAGCTAAAAACTGATAAAGTAAAAGAACCAATTAAAAGCATGCTTTAAAACTAACCAATCAAAACCATGCTTTAATTTTTTTATTAAATAAATATTGTGACTTTAAAGATTACCTGAAGAAAGAATAATGATTACGGACAATGATACATATTTATTCGAATAAGTAAACACTAATAATTGTAATTAATTAAAAAGTAAAATTAAAAAAAAATTTGCCTCTTGTTGATATTCGAACCTGCGAGATTTTGCGATTCAGTTTGAAAGTATGGGTCTTTCACCGCTAGGCCACCACGCCACTTGTCAATTTACACGGTGAGACAACTATATAAATAGTAAATGTTAGGCTGAAACAAATTTTTACCGACATTTTAATTAAAAAAGCATTTCGCTTCAGTAATAGTAATCAGAAGTGTTTGACAGTCAGTACTATCGATTCCATTAGCAATATTTGTTATAGAGTGTCTTGAAAATATAAAATTCAATGAAATGTAATAGTCCATGCTATTTGCCATTAGTCAGATGATACGGGAAACCCGGTATATATATACAGGATGTAACTTAAAGCGTGGGACATATTTGTAGTGGTGGTACCTTTCAATCATAGGAGCAGATAACGAAAGTTTTTTCTCAAAATACTGCCATGAAAAATTATTATTTTTTAAACTGGGTACCCCACCACTGGAAGGCACTACTCTGGGCCACAAGGATTGCGCGCACCTGACATTATCACGGACGGTGAAATACATAGTTATCAAATCTCGCAATTCAACTGAAACATGAGGAATTTTATCAAGAAAGCAAATTTCCACACTACTCGTGAGGTATTGCTATGCGAAGCGTTATTCTTTTTTAGTGGGTGTTCGCCAGGAGCCATATTTTCCCACACAAACAAAATAAATTTTTAATTTTTTTATTATTTTCCAAAACAAAAAGTGTCAACACAAATTTTTCAACTATAACAAAATGTACCATTCAATAACATAAAGAAATATATTTTATTTAACTATCTATAACAGACAATAAAATATTTGATCTAACAATAAAAATGAATAAAATAACCTCTAATACCTAATTAACATATTTTTCCCTTCATAGCAGGTGCTGGAAATGTCCTCCATTATTAGCTAAACATGCATCAACTCGTCGCATCACAGACACTTTCCACACATATTTTCCATTCTTGCTTGTAATTCTTCAACATTATTAATGGGAGACGTATACACCAAACTTTTCATGTGGCCCCACAGATAAAAATTGCATGGATTTAAATCTGGGAATGTTCATTGAGCCTTTCTGTAACAATCTGTGCGCTGTGGGGTGATGCTCTATCATACTGGTACCAAAAATTTCTTCTTAAATTTAAAGGTACGTCTTCAAGTAGATCATCCAGCGTGTTCCTTAGAAAAGCTAAGTACCTTTCGCCATTCAGTGTTTTAGCCATTCTGTAAAGTTCAACCAACCTATTATTTATAATTCCAGCCCAAATATTTATAGAAAATTTGTCTTGGAAATTATTCTCTTTAGTTGCGCGAGGATTTTCATCACACCAAACATGGATATTAGGTATGCATATTGAGCATGCCCTCTCCTCATCAGTCCATAAAATGCATCTTGAAAAATGTTCTTTATTACATTTTGTCCTAATACCACTGGCAGAACTCGACACATCTGAGAAAATCTTCTGGATTCAACGCCTGTACCTTTTGGACGTTATAGAGATGCAATCCATGTACTTTCAATATCCGATGCAGTCATGTGTGATACTTCATATGCTAAAACTAACCTCTGTATGCTAGTTCCAGGATTTTCATTCCATTCCTATGGCATCAAGAATTTCTGGCTCTAAATCCCTTACTCTTATCATTCGACATTATTATAGTGAGGTTCAAAACTTCCATGGTCTCTCAAATGTTGAACTAATCTTACAAACATTTTTTTGTTTGGCGTTTGTCTGTTAGGATATTCTTCTTCATACCATCTCTTGATCTTGAAACTTGAGAAAGTGGAGTTCTTATTTATGATGACTATACATTATAACCTTGTTACTATACATCTACATTAATCATTAAAAGTCGTCTTTTTTATTTATGGTGACTACAATTATTATACAATATATCCTGAATAATTAATCATTATCATAATACGGTCAATTTGGGCTATAATAAATAAACTTTAATTTACTATGCTGAGCTTTCGACAATGTTCGACATAGCATAAAACTGAAAAATAAGGCTTGGAAAAGATATAAGAAACAAAAAACTCAGATGACCTAACTGAATTTAAATGACTCAGAACGTTGATCAAATAGAATGTTAATACATCTTATAAAAATTATTGTAATAATATTGAAAATATCAGTAGTAACCCAAATAAGTTCTGGCGATTTGTAAATGATAAAAAGAATACTTGTGTATTGCCTGATACTATGTGTGTCAGTAATGAATGTATACGGGGTTATGACAATATTGTCAACACTTTTGCTACTTTCTTTCAGGAATCTTATACTCAACCGGATATTTCCAGTAATGTTGAAGTGTCAGATATTTTGTTCGACAATTTACATATTAGTTCCTTTGCGGAGAAGGATGTGAGTGCGGCCTTAAAAAAACTAAAACCCAAATTCACTACAGGGATTGATAGATTACCCGCTTTCTTTATTAGGGACTATGCTCCAGTATTTACGTGCCCCTTAAAAATAATTTTTGATTTATCGATAAAAACTGCAGTTTTTCCACAGGTATGGAAAATTTCCAGAGTGGTGCCGATTTTCAAAAAAAGTGTTCGAACTGAAATTCATAATTACAGGCCCATATGTGAAATACCTAGGGGTGACCCTAGATAGTAAGTTGACCTGGGGGCCACATGTTGACAAAATTATTCAAAAGTCAACGGCCACCTTCTGGCAACTAAGACGAACAGTAGGCAGGAATTGGGGTCTCAGTCCTAGGATGCTGCACTGGCTATACGCTACGATAATTAGACAGAGGATCCAATACGGTGCCCTGGTCTGGTGGCCAAGCGTCGGCCGGGTAACGTTGTCCAAGAAACTGACAAAGGTCCAAAGACTTGCCTGCATAGGAATTACAGGTGCTATGAGGACGACACCTACAGCTGCCCTGAAAGTCCTGCTAGGGCTGCCAAGCCTACCCACATGGATAATGAGGGAGGCAATGGCGGCCTACTTAAGAATGCGGGACTCAGAAAGCTGGCAGGCGGGAGGAAGAAATACCGGTCACGCGGCAATTGCACAGATGGCGGAGAGGGAAATACCCATATCTGCCATCAGAGTAACTGAAGCAAAAGACCGTCTCAGATTAAAGAGGAAATATGCCGTCATATTTCCAGAGAGGGAGGAATGGAAGCAGAATCAGTTTAAATTCCGCCCTGATTCCCTGGTCTGCTACACAGATGGTTCTCGTGTGGCGGACAGGTTCTCGGGGGCAGGAATTTATGTGGAGGATAGGGGCGTGCAGCAAAGTTTTGCACTGGGTTCATATGCCACAGTCTTTCAGGCTGAAGTCTTTGCTATCCTAATGGCAGCAAACAAGGAGGAAGTAAGGAGCTGTCCGGAGCAAAATATTTACTTCTGCTCCGACAGTCAGGCAGCCTTAAAGGCTTTAGCATCTCCAAGGACAAGATCCGCCCTTGTCCAAGAGTGCGGAGATACCCTGGAGGAGCTGGCCAGAGGAAAAGAGGTCAAATTGGTATGGGTACCAGGTCATAGTGGAATCCCGGGGAACGAAAGGGCCGATCAACTGGCTCGACTCGGATCTCAGGGACCCGGCCAGGGACCAGAACCGATTTTAGGCATTACACGGAGGCAGGTCAATATAGCTCTTAACGATTGGGCTCATGAGACACTAAGTAAACAGTGGAGGAGTGGGGGCTGTAGACAGGCTCGCAACTTTATAGTGGAGCCAAGCAAGACCAAGACGGCCTGGCTGTTAAGTCGTAGCCGGAAGGCTCTAAACCAGTTGGTGGGAGTTTTAACGGGTCATTGTAGGCTTAGAAGACATCTATCATTGATGGGTGTTGAGGGAGACCCTATCTGCCCAAAGTGTGGGGAGGGCGATGAAACGCCTTACCACTTCTTGGCAGAGTGCGCGGCTTTCGGCAGACTGAGACACGACGTCTGGGGGGCCGGGGAGTTGCAAGGGGAAGAGGTTAGTTCCCTTGAATGGATCGACATTCTGACCTACATTAGAAGGTCGGGTAGGTTCAATGAGGGAAGAGGTGATGAAGCTAGGTAGGGACAACAGGGGTAGGTAAAAAGAACCCGCTTGTGGCCTACTTGCCAGGTCTTGGCTGCCCCACTGCTGCTACTACTACTAGACAGGCCCATCACTATTGTTAATAACTAACTTTTCTAAAGTTTTTGAAATCCTTCTTTACGACATTATATTCTATCATATGCAATATCGCAATTCACCTTGTCAGCATGGGTTTATGAGGGGGAGATCGACTGTCACAAACTTATTTTGCATTACACAGTTTCTAGCCGAGTCTTTAGATTCAGATCTTCAGGCAGATCTGCTGTATACTGATTTTTCCAAGGATTTCGACAGGCTGGATCACAGCATTCTAATATCGAAATTGTCAGCTTATGGATTTTCAGAAAATATGTTAAATTTTGTTTCGTCATATTTATCTAATAGAAAGCAGTTTGTACAGTGCTGTGGTTTTCAGTCTGTCGAAATACATGCTGCAACTGGGGTTCCGCAAGGATCGAACTTGGGTTCGCTGTTGTTCAACATCTTTATTAATGATATAGTATCCAACCTTAACTGTAAGTATTTATTGTATGCAGATGACCTAAAATTGTATTCTGTTATTAATAGTATTGAGGAGTGCGTTGCCCTTCAACAAAACCTCGATAGAGTTGATAGTTGGTGCCTTGAGAATAAGTTACCACTCAATACCTCTAAATGCAACGTTATGACATTCACTAACAGGGTCTGTTCTATTCGAGTTGAATATTCTTTGGATAATGTTTTAATTTCGAGGCTAACTGTGTTTCATGACTTAGGTGTAATATTTGACAGTGGGCTGTCTTTCGTGAATCACATTAATAGTATAACAACTGAGGCTTTTAAGATGTTAGGTTTTATAATCAGAAACTCACGGTACTTTGAGAAAACTGAGTCACTCAAGTTGCTTTATATTACGTCTGTCAGATCGCGTCTAGAATATGCGAGTGTGATTTGATGTTCTTTTTATAACAATTATACGAATAGTATTGAAAGGGTTCAGCCACGCTTTTTAAAATATATGTAGTACATTCAGGTCTCTATCTGGCTATTGGTTTTCCATATTCGGATATGTTGGAGAGATATTCTATTGATAGCCCAGAAAAACGTCGCACGAAATCTCAATTAATATTTCTGCATAAAGCAGTGGCCAATCATTTGGATTGCGTTGAAATACAGTGGATGTTAAAAATATCATATTCCAAGAGTAAATGCCCGAAAACAAATTACCTTCAGTCTAAATGTTCCACGTACTAATGTTGGTAAATTTTCGCCTTTACATCATGTGTGTAATAAATATAATAGCCAGCAGAATTTATTTGATATATTTCACTGCAACGTAGCCGCAATAAAGAAACTATAATAATTCACGTAGTAAAGTTTTTCTCTGTTTTGAATGTCTTGTTATCTTACATGTTCCTTTATTATTATTATTTTTTTTGTTTTTTGTAACTGTTTTTTTTTACTTTTCGTTATTTTAATGTATTTCTGTATCACCCATTCTGTAATTGGTTCTCTGTTGAATGGTGTATTAGTAAATAAATAAATAAATAAATAAATAAACAAATGTTTATTGTCATTTTCAAAACAAAAACTGTAATTAATAGCAAATAACTACGAATAGTAAGGGACATCATTAAGTATCCTCCATCTGCAAACGCCTTATTTAAATAAGGACTAAAACAAATCAAGCTAAAACAGCTATTCTCCTGGCAATATGCTTGCAATGATTTGTTTTAGTCCTTATTTAAATAAGGTGTTTGCAGATGGAGGATACTTAATGATGTCCCTTACTATTCGTAGTTGTTTGCTATATGCATGCCATCTGACAGTAGTAGAACTAGTTTCTACAACCTATTATTGTATTGGAACTGTAATTAATATTCATATTACATGGAAGTTGAGATTAATATAAAAATTTGCTGCTAGACACATAATTATTAACATTATTCATAAATATAACTTCATTAACAAGTAAAATGATTTGCATTCAAGAACTACATATTGGAAATATTTAGTTTTCGGCAGTTTTTTCTAACTTCAAAAGAATTCAAAAAAATAAATTTAGGTAGAAGGTATGATAAAATAATAACAATTCTGGTTCTTTCATTGCTACCATCTAAATACCAACCAATATCATTCACCAAATTTGAATTTTTATCAAATAATAAATATTTTTTAATTATAAATTATTTGAAGAATAATTGTTAATAATATAATGTAACAAAATGATTGAATCACTATATAATCCATATACAGCCTTATTCAGAACCCATATAAAAAACTTTGAGGATATGTGTATCCTTAAATAAGAAATCGATATCACCAAAAAAATTGTAATAAAAGTAATTAGGATTTCCCGTAAACAATGTTTAAAGTTATACCATTATAAAGGACTACGTAGCTGGGCAACTGTACTTCAACGAGATCGGATATTCCATATTCCGTCAAAAAACAGTAAACAAGTTTTTTGTACCTGGAACGTCTATCTACCTTTAAGTTTATTTTAAAGTAAAAACGCTGCAAATCTTTTTTGCGCCGGGCGCGCCGGTTTCTTTCGTGCTAGCTAGTTTGCATTGTCGGTCCCAAGGTCACTCCATTACAGTGGACCAGTATCCAGCGGCGTGCAATGAAAAATTTTTAAATAGTTTTCAGACCCCGCCAAAAAAATTTCTTTTTGCACTACCACATTTCTACATGTATGTTGAACATCCCCAAATTTTATTTTCGATAGGTTCTGAATAACCCTGAAACGCGTCGATTCTGTCTCGCTCTAAATTCCGTCGCTGAACCGACGAAGTTTCTAAGCTATTTCCTCCGAGGGGCGATCGCGAGGCGATCCCCGCGGGCGACCAAAGGTCGCCCTCAACCTTTCTCCTATGCGTAGGGGTATTTTCGTCCCGTTTCCTACGCGTTTTCCCAATTTAAACGCCTTTTCAAAAAAACTCTGCAAAACTTTTGTCGATCGTCGTTCGGCGAGAGAGATATGGCTAGCACCGGCGTTTGTCGTCGCGCCTAATGCCCCCGTCAAGCCTGTCGAAATCCCGACTTTTCGCGGGACTTCCGAGACCCTTTTTCTAATTTTACGGCTTCGAGAACCGCTTCACGCGAAAGTTTCGTCCTTTCTCTAATCCTTTGAGATTTTTTTTCGAGACCCTACGTTGAGTCCTTTTACGTCTATTTCGTCTTCGAAAATCTCGAGTGGCGTCCGTCTCAACTTCTTTCTCATTTTATCTGCCGATGTGAGATTGCACTAACGAGACAAGCACCTCCCACGAAAACTGTCAAATTAATTAAACTTCAGATAGGTTATTTTCCTACGAGAAATATTGCTAACGGAATCAATAGTACTGACTGCCAAACACTTCTGATTACCAAAATACTGAAGCGAAATGCTTTTCTAATTAGAAAATCGGTAAAAATTATTTTTTCAGGTTGACACGTACAGTTTACATACTTAAACGTCTTAGGGTAAACTTTTGACAACAGGCGTGGTAGCGCAGCCGAAAAGTCGTAGGATTCAAAACGTGATAATGCTGATTTCGCGAGTTCGAGTCACGCTGGCGGCAATTTTTTTTTACTTTTTAATTCCAATATTTATTAGTATTAGTGTTTAGTTATTCTGTTTCATTATTCTTAGTTTTTATTCTTTCTGCAGGTAAAATTTTTAAATAATTCGTTCATTTTGGCAGTCTGTAAAATTCATCATTTTAGCTTACAAAAGTAAATATCTACAATATTACTTTGCTGCAACAATTATGACAGCAATATATTTTTGGTCCCATTGATAAAATTGATAAAAATGTTTACTGAAAAATAAATTCTACTTTCATCACTTAAAAAATTATGACGTTTTAACCATCAAGAATAGAGTACCCTTAAAATTCATCAAAATATTAAGAAAAATCGTTTAGTATAATTACATCATCACTCCAGATATAAAATTTCTTTAATATGTATTTTCTTAAAAATAATATTATTGTAAATGCTTTTGTCTGGACTCTCAGCAGGGCTAGAAATAGGAATGAAAATCGCGATAGCGATTTTCTCCCATTTCTAGTTGTAATATTAATCACTCAGAACTATCATTAAAATTGTCATTAAGAATTGGAATATTTATATTTAAAACATAAAGCCATCTAGCATTATTATGATATGAATATTATGTGCTAAATCCATTCTATTATATAAATATTTTTTAAAAAATTTGGGTGGATAAGAATTATTAATTAGAATTTCGTAGTTTTTTTGTTATTGTTTCTCAGAGAAAATGTATTTAACTAATTTTGAAAATACAAAAAACTTACAACTTCCACTCTCACTGACCAAAAAATGGAGATTTCTTATGAGAGATTATCTTGAAAACGGTTAATTTCAGGAATAGGAAACTTATCACTGTATTCTTCATCCTTCTAATGAACCAGTTTCGTGAATAACCCTGTACATTTATCACACTATATATTTATATAGATACATAATACCTAATACATTTGATAAATATTGAAATAAATTATATATGGGACTGTCTACATTAGCTACATGGGTTTCAGTGATATATCTGCTTTATAAAGTTTCAGTAAGCCATTTATGAATGGTGTGTGGTTATTGTGACAAACTACTACATAGCAAATTGAAAGCAGATTTTATATACATTACCTAGACTTCCATCACCTGCATTTTCTAATAACTGGGCATTTTCTATGCTAATTAAGGATTTTTTGAAAGGTTGTATTAACTCATCTTCATCAGGAGGTACCTCTGCTGTCACAATAATTAGACCTTTCTCTGCAATTAACTGATCTCTTTCCTCTAGTTCAGCTTTAGCCATAGTAAAGTCTTCTTTTAATTTGGTACATAACCTTTTTAGTTGATCGTGATCTCTGCATTTTTCACGATGCTCCCTTTTTAATTGGGAATGTTGTTCTTCTAATTCTTGTAACCTAAATAGAAATCAATTTTTATTGATATTTACATTTTAAGGGCAAATGTCATAGTTTACCTATCTTTTAACAGCTCCAACTGGTATGTATGTGCCGCTTTGTCATTATCAAGTTGAGCATTAGCAATCATAGCTTTTCGGAATTTTTCCTCGACCTCCTTGAGTTCATGCTACAAATTTCAACTTAACGTACTACTAAAATTATCTATACCTATGCTCTATTTTACTAACACTGCTTATTTTCTTAAACATTTGCTTAATTTAAGAATATTCTAGAATACCTAACCGGTGTCCTGATCAGATCTGACAGCTATGGCATAGGTTGTCCTATTATTTTTGTACTGATTTTTCTAATGTATGAAATCAAATCAGTTTAGCAAAGTTACGTGATGTCAAAAGGAGTACATGTATTGGTTCTTTAAATGTACTAGAGAAAAAATAAATGTTATGAAAGCAAGAATGAAGAAGTTATTAAAAAATACAGCCCAAAACTTTTATTAGAAGGAAGAAACACAGAGCTCAACATATGAGGCATATTGAGTATCATATGGGCTATTAAAAATTATTTCATTAACATTTAAAATAAGGAAAATAAAATTTGCAAAATTATTATTTAATCATCTCGTATACTAACTGTCACTAAAAATACTGTACTGAAAGTCTCGTTTACAAATACTTAACTAGCAAAAGAGAAAGAAAAATTAAAATAGACTTTAGAAATACTTTTGAGTGAGTGAACTTACCCTTAATTCTCTAAGACTGCCTCCATCTTCCAAGGAATCTTCAGAACTTCTTCGACTAGACAAATACCGGTTACCACTGGTAGCACTTCTGGGAGCCCTGACCATCGGCTCAACCAACATATCAAATTGTCTATCTGCATTCTCTTCTTGCTCTTTTTGTTGTCGCTCCAGTTCACGCATACGTATTTCTCTCGCTTCTGCCCTTGCCTGTCTCTTTGCCCAAAGTCTAGCCTCTGCCTAAAACAAATATATCACTCATAATTATATTTATAACAGCATGAAATAGTAAAGATTTAACTGAAAACATTTTTGTACATTTTAATGCACTTAGGGTATGGTTGGGCAGCGATACTTGATAATACAAAATTCTTTAATGAAGTTGGTTAGATTGCGTAAATTTTACTGTTTATGTGACACTAACAAAAGAAATCTAAGTGAAATAAACCTAACTATGCAGACTATTGATTAACACTCTTCTTACGGTCTATGGACTATTTTGATCCAAGACTCAAAGAAGGAAACGTCTAATAAGGATTTTTTTTACCTACTTGGTAAGAAGGTATTTAGTTGCTAAAAGAAAACACTGATCTAATATTAAATCATTATTATTTGGAGAATAGGAAGTAACTACCTACTCCTCAATATTCACTGCATATTCAATAGTATTCAATTGATATTTCAAAGGTTTCTAGGTCAATGGATTAAAAGAAGGTGGACCTAAATGACCCGCGCTTACCACTAGATATATCTCCTTCAGATTTCATTTTATAATGTCACTTTACTATTGTATTGTATATACTGTTAATTGTATGGTCAACACTCATCACTTACATTATTTACTATATCTTCCATCTCATTCTGCAAAAATCAGTGAATTACCTGTATAATTAGTAAGACATAGAAGTTATAGAGAGCTCAAAGTCTACAATCTTGATTTATAGATTCAGAGGTAGTAAGTTCTGTTTCAGGCACTAACAATTTTTCATTTAAATTGTTGAATTATATATACGGTTTGCTCGAAAAGATGATGGGTAAATTAGAATCGAAAATAACTAAGTACCAGGTGTTAATGAAACAGATTAATATGCAAGCATGTTTCCCTTATTGAATGATGTTTTCCAAGTGCCTCTCATTCCTGCACAAATTCGACCTGCAAAATAATAACATACCGCCCCCTCTCTCTCCCACACAACTCTCGGACTTTTTGGCTTAATTATGTTATTAGAATACAAGTAGAAATATTATGCTAGTAGAAAGAAGGAACATTATTTTTAATTTTAACGGAAGTCTGATATGTTCAGACACTGTAAAATTTGGGGCAATGAAGGAATTTTGGGGACAGCTCTCATGAAAGAGTCAAATCCTCACTGTGGGAACGTCTAATTACTAGTTGGTTTCAAAACCTTTTTGCTGCAGGTACTTAAACTATTATTATTATAGATCAGAGGATTTCGTATTTCCACAATATTTTTTCATTGAAATTAGACAAATAAAACTATATATTATCTTTTACCTTAATTGGTAATGTAACTTGTAAGTAATTGTAGCTTAATATTATGTTTATCTATAGTCTATGTTTTTTCAAATATTGAGATAACCGAGAATGGGTTTTTCTCAATTATCTCAGTATTTCGTATTTAATTTTTTCTTCCATAGTTCGATAAACATTCAGTTAACCAGCTTTAGACTTTTGCTATCATTTTTATATTAGAATAGCTTCGTCATTATCCGCTAAATCAATTTACCCACGAAAAGCCCACTGGATTATGACCAAGCAGATTATGGCTCCTATTTGGAACTCGTCGCGCCAAATTTTTGTCCAGCAGTTTGCCAGTTTTACAGGTTAAAGACCTGTCTCCACTTTTTATCCTCAAGTAAATAGTCAGATCATCAAAAATAAAACCATTAAATACCTTATTGTCTTATATTCTTTGAAAATGATGCAAATAAAAACAAAATTCAATAAGTTTTATGTTAGCGTTCATAGCTTATACCTACATTATTTCACTGAAAATTTTATCGCTTATGGACTGAATTTAAAAAATTCATATTTTAAAATTTGGTTAAAAAACGACGCTTTGACTGAAGATGTGATGTTAGGGCACAGAGGTTGTTTATCTATTATTTTTTACTGAAGTGGAAAATGCCACAATTAATTCAAATAATTTATGTGTAATGGCTACTAGCATTCTTAAAATGCCTCTAGAATAATGTTTATAAGACCATTAAGATTCATTAATTAAATAGTGTTATTTTACAGTGTTTAATGAATAAAAGAAATAACAAATCATTTTTCTTTGAGGTAAATCGAATAAATATCACAAATGTAGTAGTGGAAATCACGCTATTTCAGTTATGCGGAATTAAGTACTTAGTTTATAAGAAAAAATAAAAAAATATGTAGGTAATTAATTAATTATTTTTTGTAGGTCGGTATTTAATTTTATGTGGTGATTACTGATTCTGATTACTGATGAAGAATTAATCTATATCAGGGTAAGGTAGACTAATAAATCAAGCACTGTAAATTATAATTATATTATGGCTATGAATGGTCGGGTGTTTCCGGCATTTTGGCTGCTGAGTTTTAGCCGCTAACTTCATGCCGGTAAAACTATCTACATCAAATATAAAATTTTTCTAAAAAATCTATTCCAAAGTTATAAATTCATAATCATACATTTTTACAAAGTATGTACTTTTTTTTTTTTCAATCACCCCTTCTTTTTGCAAAATTGACACAGTTTTGACATATTAAAGGATAAACCTGTTTTATTTCGTAATTTAAAGTTTTTTCTTAACGTAGGTCCCAGCAAGGCATTATCATTTGTCGGTTTGAAGAACTATGCATTCTGATGAGTTTACAAAATCTACCACATTCAAAAAGTTCAAACTAAAAACACACGATTTGCTAGGTAGGACAGCAAACAAGTAAGGACCAATTTTATAAATTTTACCAGAAGTAGAGCGGGTGATGGATTTACTCATGAAATTTTTATGGTTCACTATATTATTTATTTATTACCTATTATAAAATTCTAATAAAAGAAGTCGCTTGGAAAAGCATTTGTGCCTTCACAAGTCGCAACTTTTATATATAGTTTTGCACGTTACAGGCCCTTGATTCTTGAGTCGTTGGAAAAGATTTGTATGCGAAAATGACATCAATATGATGTAATTTGACAGTTATCTTGCTATAAAGAACTGTCAATCATAGTCATATTGACGTTATTTTCACATACAAATCTTTTCCAACGACTCGAGAATCAAGGGCCTGGTCGTCAAACCTCTCGAAACACGTTGGATTTGTTTTCAGGTAGCGTTTTTATTTGTAGAGTTAAGTATCTCTAAAAATAAATCTAATACAAAAATGTCTCGCAGGCATTTTTTTATTTTTTGTAAAAATAATGGAACATTAACTTTGTTAGTTTATTTTATATCGTGCGTTTTATTTTACAATGTGTTTCTTCCAATTTTTTCCTACCTATTAAAAAAACGTTACAAGTTTTTACATAATGTATGACAAAAATATTGTAAAAACTTCGTACCGCGCCCTAGAATGTAAAAAATGGAATGGATCATAACATTATCGAACAATATGCAAAGCCAAATTCAACAAAAACGTTACTATAATTTGTGTACATACCTCGATTTTTGAGAATAATATAATGCCGAAGAGCGTTCCGCTATGTCCATTCGTTTAATAGATACAGGGAGTTTTTTATATATTTCCATTTGGTATGATGCCCTATGGCTGATGCCTAAAATTAAATAAAAAAAAAGTGTTTACAGAAATTAAAAATATTTACAACAAAATTATACGGCATCATAGAAAATGGCAAAAAAATTAACGCCCTGTATTTCTTTAACGATTCGACATACTGAACCGGAGTATTTCGTATTCAATTTATCCCTGAAAATGGGGGTGTAGAGACTTTTAACGATTTTTCTCTATATTACCCAGAAGTAGAAGAAACTACCACTATAACTGTTATTACTTTTTTTTTCATTGATAAAAATGAACAAATTCGATTAGCAATTTTTTTATTGATAATCTAACTATACCACTGGGTTTAGAAGCCTCTTAAATGGGTAACTTTCAAATTTCGTGAAAAAATATTTCCTGAAAAATATATCAAGTTTTAAGTAATGTTAAATGTGATTAATTAAAAGTATCAAGGTAATTACACTTTTTTATTTATTTTTCACAGCCACCTAAGTTTTAGAGAAAATCATTAAAAGTACCTAATTAACAAAATTATTCATTAATTTTGTTATAAATCCTTCAATGTTAAATATTTTTCCATAAAATTTGAAACTTACCCATTTAAGAGGATTTTAAACCCAGTGGTATAGTTACTTTTCAATAATCATATTTGCTAATCATGTTTGTCCATTTTTATCATTGAAAAAAAAAATTAGTCTTGAAAATCGAAAATAATTCCTAAATTTTTGCCATAAAGTAAAGTTCTTGATTGCACGTTTTTTAAAAAAAGTTCGGTTAAAATCATGTAATAAACACATTTTGTACAGGAGTTTTTCCATTCAAAATGGGTCACACTGTATATATCTATTTTTTCAAATTCTAGGAACTCTAGGAATCCTAGGAAAAATGTCTAAATTTTCGACCTATTATTCATAATTCGCGACCACGAAAACACCCAGGTACCAATTTCTGATGCAATCAGACCATAAATAGGAACATAATTTTTTTTAACAAAAAAAAAAAAAAAGTTTAATTAGTAAGAGTCAACTGCAGTGTTACCATCGCTCTCTTGAATTTATAAATTTCCTAAATTCACCTTGAAAAGCTCCAGATACCTATTTTTAGTGGAATCGGATGGTAAATAGAGAATCATCTGCATTTTTGAAACCACTATCTTCATTTTGTATAAAACTATTAAAACATTAAAATGTATTTTCAATCAATCTATAAATCTGTCAAATTTAGTTCAATAACTTAATGGGAATAACGAGAAATGTGTGAGATTAACATTGAATATTTAGATACATAACAAATGATGGATAAAGATAATAAAATCTTGTAATAAAGAAATATTTTTTATTTCTCTTAGGAATACAATCAATTTTTTTAAGCTGAGGCTACAGAAGATACAATATTTTAAAATACTATAGAAAGTCCACCTAGCCACTGACTCCAAGGGAATAGCCGAGTGGGAAATTGGCATTCCCACGAGGAAACTTTTCTCAAAACCGTCTGTGCGTGGTGAAGAGCCACATCCTGCTCGAGGTAGCCCTGCATAAGACTAAACACGGCGGATCTAGACAAGGAAAGTTAATAAATTCCCCCAAGCCAGAATGTTGGGTGACCCGTGCCCATGGCGAATGGCATCTGGGTGATAGGCGTTCCTAATGGGGCCTCTAGAATACCAGGCAACCTTCCAGAGTATGCTTGCCTTGCCACAGTAATGCGGCAGTAATCCTACTCCTAATGAAAGCCCGATTCCATCGGATCAGGAGAGGAGGCTACTAAAGTCTCCGACATCTGAGACTAAAGGAGGAGGCAGTCCAGAGGATGAGGCATCCACATGTTTGGACAACCTCTCCCTTAACATAACCTAACTAGATTGCTTAAGTACGGAGCACCTTACCAGACCGCCTTAAGTAAAGTGCTGAACCAGCTGAAACTTGATCCTCAGCAGGAGAGAGGTAATCAATCTTCCTCTTTGCCAGCAGGAATGACCAAATGCATGCGTTCAGATGGTAGTTCACCGGATCTGGGAGCGAAGAGAGCCAGGGAATGAGGATATACCCAATCTTCATTCAAGGATGTCAGAGGGGATTAAGGTGGGAATTATCCACCCTGAGTATCCCGAAACGGCCTTGACTAACAACGAATTAGGAATTCTGCAGAGAGCGATAATGTCATTATCGCTCTCTGCAGAGTTCCTAATTCGTTGTTGAATATTTCTCATAGCGTGCCCTGGGAATATAAAATTCAATGAAATGTACTGTACGTTTCACGAAGTTGTATCCCGGATTGGAATATTAGTATATATCTCCAAAGCATGGAGCGTCGTCATGTTATTAGTTAAATTCAATGCATTGGCACATCTCGGTTACGGACCGCTACAAATTGAGGTGGTGTGATTTAAGCGCGCGTGCAAGTCTCGCACAGTAATAGCCCATGTTAATTGCCATTAGTCAAATGAAATGAGAAACCCGGTATATGTGGCCTATATACCAGATGAAGCCGACAAACGGCTTACATCGGACTTAGTTCTCAGCAGGATGAGAAAAAAAATGAACCACAGCTTGAATACCAGGGAGTGGAAAGTACTACACCAGGAAGAGTCTGGCCCAAGGCAAGTCTGGACATTCTCTATTAACGAGGTGTCTAAGGCAGCTCGTTAATAGAGAATGTCCAGACTTGCCTGGTACTACACCAAGAAGAGTCTGGCCCAAGGCAAGTCTGGACATTCTCTATTAACGAGGTGTCTAAGGCAGCTCTGGAGGGGCTGAACAATCGGCCCTACTTTGGTTTTGGGCAGGTGCAATTCCGTCCAAAAATCAAAGGGGTAAAGGGGAAAGAACCTGCCCCAACAACTAAAAGGTCGGAGGCTAAACCACCAACCTTGATGGGCAAATCCAAAACGCCCTCGACTGACTTGAGAAAAGAAAATCCTTCCCAAACAAACCTCCTGTTCGGAAGAAAAATTTAATTGGCCTAGGGGCTTAGAGCCTAGGTCTACTAGAGAATGATACAATAAAAGATGACACATCGCACGGTTCGTAAACTATAACAGTTGCCTCGCACAGTTGTTCAATAGGAGCGCGTTAGCACGATGACGTAGGTCAGAATGCTTAATTTCGGCACAGAATACAATAATTGCATTGTATATAGTTACGGTGTCCTCTTCCTCTACAATTTATGTAGTATAACGTAATTAAATTTAAATATTTATTAATGAAGTAAGGTAACTAACTAACTGTCTGACACCATTAGATGGAGTTTAGACATTTGTATTTAATATTTAACATACAATTGATTGTTACAAGATGGTTATGGCTGTTAACCTCGTTTTGAGTATTTTTACTTACAAGAATAACAGTCGAACTAATGTTTTTGCATTATTTTTATTTTTTATATGATTTTATTTATATCAATTCAACAATAAATAAGTAGTTATGATAGTAGGATTACCAATAATCTTTTACTACTACATAAATTGTATACATGACTGTGTTTAAATAAGTTAAAACTTAACACTGACAAAACTAATTGTACTAATTGCAAGTACTTGGCACTAAAGCCAATTGTGAAAAATAATCTTAATAGCAATAACAATTTACAAATAAATAAGACAAGGATTGAGTTTGTAAACAAAATAAAATAGTACGGAGTTGTTTTGGATCAGCAGTTGTCAATTAGTTCTCATGTACAGAGCGTCCAATTTTCTTTGTCTTTGAGGGGTATCTCTCGATATTATATTTATCGATGAATGATATAATTGCCTAAGGGGCATCATGAATGTTGGTAGTGGTGAGAAACACACCGTAGTGCTCTCTTTGGGTCTTTGCTACTATCCGTCTGACAATTAATTGTCAAATTGCCAGACAAATAGTGACCCGCTTTTCTGCAGGGGACATTACAGCAGTGACCTCTATTGTCTTTGAGGAAGACAATCCTACTTATTTATTTTAAGGAGATTATTAAATAGTAACAGAAGGTATTTTTTATAAACTTTTAAGTTTTTTCATAATTAGTTTTTTAGTACCTAATTAATTACGCTATCAAGGAGTTCTGCTTTTTTTTTTCTTCATCGAGGATAATTATAGAATCAAACATTTTCAATGTTTGATTTTCTATTACTAATATGTTAAATATTCATGTTCAAATGTTTAAATACAAATTACACAATACAATAATTAAATTATTTAACAATAAATAAATATCTAAATAAGATTTAGACTATACAAAGTTATTTTCCCTAAGCCCTAGGAGGTTTAAGCAGGCACACCGCATAGCAAACGGCGTTCAGCAGTCTGAGCTACGTCACAAGCCCTATACTCTCTGTATCACCCGCGTGAAGCAACCGTATAATTTACGAACCATGGACACATCTCACATGAATAGGCGGGGCCAAATTTTAACGCTTGATGTCACCTGTGAGTAGGCCGGAATTTTACACTACTAATTTATTTAACAATCAAGTGTCTGACAGTATTTTTACGAATAATTTGGAAGATTTTTCAGTGAGTAACTTAAAAATATTAAATAAAATGAGGTGTGCTGTAATCGGTTGTGGTGTTGATAGTCAGGCAAAAGATTTTTCGACCAATATGAAGTTCTTTAGTTTTCCAAAACACAAGAAAATGCTGGGTATATGGAAAAATTTATATAATTAGGTAATTAAGAAATTAGCTTAATTTTAAATTAATTAAGAAATTAATAGACATTTCTTCTGTTTTATATTCAGAAAAAACCAAAATGTTATTTTTTGGTACTATTTTTATAAAAAGAAAAATGTTAAAAATAATAATATAGTGTAATAATCAGGTTATTGTAACCCAGCCTCATAACCACATTAATTTAGATAATTAAAGAATGTTATTTTAATTATGTTAGAAATATGTCCTATTTTCTACATTTTACAAGTAGGTATGTCTACATTTTTTATTATATCTAGACTATTTCTATGGATGCACCTACTTTTACCCTTAAGAAGCTAATTTGGAATTTTTGTTCCTTTCACTCAAACTATGTAACTGATATATTCTGAGTATGGATGTATGTATGAATTAAATATTTTTAATCCCCCTAAAATAATTTTAAAAATAAGTCAAAACGTTTTTCCTCTAAGAATTTATTTCAGCAGTCTGGTGTCTTTATGATTATTTAACTATATATAAGAAACACCGTTAGATTATTTCTATCTAGAAATATTATTTATAATAATTAGGAAATTTAACTCAACTGCCCAATACACATTTAAATGTCATACAAAGATCCATTTCCTACAAAAGTTTAAACATATTGCCAGGGCAACGTAGAAACAAAAAAGATCATAATATAAAAAAGGAATTAAATAAGTGTATTAAAAACACCCAAACAATTCAAATATTAAAATAATAATAATAATAAAAATGTATTATTCAATATTAGTATGATACTGGAAAAAATTAATCTACAAAAATTTCTCATGTAGCTCAAAATATCAAATAAAATGTTAAAATGTTAATATTTTATATTCCTTACATTATGGACGGTTTTGCCAATATCAACATAAAAACTACCTATTACAATATAATTATTAGGTAAATAACTAACATATTAGTTTGAACTAAAAGAAAATAATAACAAAAATTAATACGAATTAACCCAGATAGCTTTTGCAAGAACTGATAGGCACTAACATAAGCTAATATAAAAATAACAGTTTCCTCATAAACTAATATATAGATAAGTATTGGTCAACAAAGAAGAATTTACAAGTTTATCAGGCTATCATTGAACTGGACCCTTTGTCTTATTGTAAGGTTATGAGCTTAGGTAGTGTATTTGTAGGATATGACATTTGTCGTGTTTTTGACGCAGTTGACATTAAGATATGTTATAGATGTAGTGGTTTTAATCATTTCTCGGCCTCATGTAACAAAAAGTATGCTTGTCCTAAATGCTCTCTTGAGCATAATGTTCAACAATGTAACTGTGATGCTGGAAACTTTAGATGCATTAATTGTATTAATCATGGTGCTGCTATTGTTAATCATGCCAGTTGGGACGTTAAATCTTGCAGTATTTACCAACAGAAACTATCACAATATAAATCCGACCTTTTTGGTATTAAGTAGCAATTAAACATATTTTCTCCTCTGAATACTCAAAACGATAGCGCAAGTCTCAGCGTATATTACCAAAATGTTCGTGGCCTTAAAACTAAAACACAATGCTTATACAATTCTACTTGTTCTTGTAGCTTTCAGGTAATCGCTTTCTCAGAGACATGGTTAGACAGTGGTGTTTTGGACTCTGAATTGTTCACTGGAGAGTACTCTATATTTAGATCAGATCGTAATTTTGAAGCCACTGGCACTAAAAGAGGGGGCGGAGTTCTTATCGCTCTCCATAATGATCTCACTGTTACGTCACTAAATATCAATAACTCAATTAATAACTTCGATATTGTAGGAGTAAAAGTTACACGTAATTTTCATGACCTTTATATTTTAGTTCTATACATTCCTCCCAATTTAAGTAATGAATCTTACTCTGATATTTTTGAGATTATTTTAAACCTTGATTTTATTGATACTGATGATGACTTACTGATTCTTGGCGATTTTAACATTCCCGAATATATTACTCATTTTAATAATCCGTTATTCATCAATAACCACCTTAGAGCCTTATGTAATTTTTGTAATTTTCTTAATATTAATCAATACAATAATGTACCTAATTCATATAATCGTCTCTTAGATCTTGTTCTAAGTCGTAGTACCGTATCAGTAACTGCAGCCAATGATGTCTTGACCAATGCAGATTTATATCACCCACCACTCCTTATTAAATTGCTTAATACTAAAATCCCAAAAAAATTCAAAAATAATGTTAAGTACAGTTATAATTTCAGACTTGTTGATTACACTATATTGTATGACAAACTCTGTCAGGTTGATTGGAGCATTTTGGATGGGTGCAGTGACGTTAATCGTGCCTGTGATATGTTTTATAACACATTGTATACAGTATTTGATAGCTGTGTACCAAAAACTAAGCCTAAATCTCACAAGTATCCTCCGTGGTTCAGTAAAACCACGATTCAAGATATAAAGATAAAGAACTCAATACACAAAAAACTTAAACGGAATTGTAGTCATGAGCTGCTTGAAGACTTTAAGAGTTTACGAATTAAAATAAAACGAGACATTTTCATCTCACATAAGAGATACATCGCTGATATGGAGAAAAATATAATTTCAGATCCTAAGAAATTTTGGTCCTTTATTAATAATGTTAAAAATACTACAGCAATTCCCAATACATTGAAGCTAAATGACCACATACTAAATGACCCGCAAGAAATTGTTAATGCTTTTGCACAATTCTTTCAATCAGCTTATAAACCGTCGCAATGTAATCAAACCTTTGGAGTACAGGTCCCAGTTAATACTCCACTTATCAATATTAATCACTTTAGCGAATCTGACGTTCTCATAGCACTTAAAAAGACTAAACCAAAATTAACTGCAGGTCCAGATAATATCCCAGCATTCATTCTGAAAGATTGTGCAACACTGTTTGCTCATCCACTATGTACTCTTTTCAATTTGTGCATTAACACCTATAACTATCCTCACATTTGGAAACACTCTAAAATATGTCCGATTTATAAAAAAAATGACAAACAAGATATAAGTAACTACCGTCCGATTGTGATTTTAAATAATTTTAGCAAAGTTTTGGAGAGGCTTATCTACGATTCTATTATCGCCCATGTTAACTCACAGTTGAGCTTCCACCAGCACGGTTTTGTGCCAGGGCGTTCTACAGTAACAAATCTATGTTATTTTACACAGCGTGTTTCTGAAGTACTAGACTCGGGCGGACAAGTAGACGTCGTATATACAGACTTCTCTAAAGCCTTCGATCACGTTAATCACAATATTTTACTGAATAAATTAAATCATTTTGGCTTTGCGCTTCCTTTACTTAGCCTGCTTAGTTCATATCTAAAAAATAGATACCAATTTGTCCACTATCGGGGCTTTACTTGAGACAGATTTGTGGTTACTTCGGGTGTGCCGCAAGGGTCAGTTTTGGGACCATTGCTGTTCAACCTTTATATTAACGATATTACTTCAAAATTAACTTGTGAGACTCTGCTGTATGCAGACGACTTAAAAATATTTTGTTCGATGGGTAACAGCAACGACTCGGATATTCTCCAAAATGATTTAAACCAATTAGAGTATTGGTGCTTTGAAAATCAGCTTTCGCTTAATGTAGGCAAATGTAACAGTCTAACTTTCACTAGACAACACAACCCTTTAGTAATTGATTATATCCTCAACAATGAAGTTATTAAAAAATGTGACAAACTGAAAGATCTGGGTGTTGTCTTCGACTCTAAGCTATCTTTTACTGATCATGTTTCTGAGTTGGCCACATCCGGCTATAAAAAACTAGGTTTTATTTTAAGAAATTCGAAAGGCTTTACCAACGTGGAAACTTTGCACTTATTGTTTAATACTTTTGTAAGATCAAAACTGGAATATGCTTGCATTATTTGGTACCCATTATACAGCGTGCATAATGTTGAAGTTGAGGGTATTCAGAGAAGGTTTCTAAAATATTTGTTTTTCAAGGAAATGGATGTTTATCCACCGAGAGGTTATCCTCATGAACAACTACTTGAAAAATTTAAAGTCTCAAACTTGGCTAGCAGGAGAAAATATCACACATGTGTTTTTTTATTTAAACTTATGAACAGCCATATTGACTGTCCATTGTTATTAAACATGATACAATTGCATGCTCCATCACAACGTACGCGATCTACAAACTTATTTTACCTTAACACTCCACGAACTAATTTACTTAAGCATTCTCCTCTCCATGTAATGTGTACACATTTTGACTCTCTTAATCTGGATATCTTTAATTGTAAACTTAGTGAACTTAAATCCACCTTGTGTTAGTTTTCAACTTTTTTTATTTTAATATGTTGTTGTTTTTGTTTGTTTTGTAGCTTTTAAAATTTTATGTTGTAGCTTTTAAAATTATACTCAAGTATATAACTCTTACTTAAATGTTCTTTCCTGCCCTATAATTGGGTTTCCTGTTGGGCAGTGTATCAAATAAATAAATAAATAAATAAGTATGTATACACCCACAGAACTTAGAATATGTGAGCATTAAAAAGGTTACTATCATACAGTGTATGCACCAGAAAGCAATTTTTTGTATAATTCAGATTTAACCTGTTTTTCTGCCAGCAAATGTTAATTTAGTGAGTTAACAGTTATCGCCAAATTATAAGAAAATGATTTTTTAAAGAATGAATGTTTATGTCTGGGTATTAATAATTTATTTTTTCCTCTTGTGTTGCAATGATGAATGTCATAAACGTACTTTACTTTATTATATAAATAAGATGGGAGTTTTATTATTTATGATTTTATAAAATATAAACAGGCACAATGCAAGTGTCTACGTTGCTTCATATTTAGCCACTTCAATTCGCCATATTTAGGTGCTACATGGGAAAAAATAAAGTCTTACACATGAATTTTGAATTTTCTGTATACGATATGCATTCCAAGTAGTTAGGCAGGGGCCATAAACGACACCGTTAAAATTAAAATGTGACAACACCAATGAGTTACAAAGGATAGTTTTAGATTTCTTATTTAGAATACTCCTACATCCAAAAAGTAATTTAAGATTACCGAAAGCTCTGCTTATCATAAAATTAACGTGAGAATTGAATTGTAACCTATGATCAATATGAAGTCCTAGGTTTTTGACATTTATTTTTGCACGGTTTATAGCCTCTGCCCTTGTCTTTTCAGAACCAAATAAAAGAACGGTAGATTTAGTGAAATTAATTTTCAAACAGTATTTCTTAGAAGAATTTATAAGCTTATCCACATCCGAGTTTATAAGTTGTATGGACTTATCAAGCTGATCTATATTAAAAGAATAATACATTTGTGTCGTCGGCGTAAAAATGTGGAGTACAATAACTAAGACTATCTTGTAAAAAACTCGTGTAGATAGAAGATTGGTCCCAGGACGGAGCCTAGGGGAACTCCGCTTGTAACCTGTAGTGGGTCAGATAGCTTATAATCGATTTTCACGATTTGTAATTTGACAATAGCATTAAAGAATTTTTACCTATACCTATATAATTCAGAATTGCCAAAATCATTTCGTGATTAATGGTATCAAATGCTTTAAAGTAATCTAAAAGCATGAGAGCTACTAGATCACTTTCGTCTAGTGACCTTAGTATATCATCACAAACCTGCAGCAATGCAGTAGCGCAACCATGATTTGGTCTAAACCCTGACTGAGCATCAGGTATAATTTTAAATTTGTTCACATGAGTTTATATTTGAGTATACATGAGTTTCTCAAAAATTTTTGAGACAGTGCTCAATATACTGACAGGTCTCAAGTCTTTAGGCTGCTCAGGTATATCTTTCTTAGGTAATGGTATTATATACGAAACTTTCCACTGATCTGGAAAAATGTTTTGCAATATACACAAGTTGATTATATGTATTACATATATTATAACAAAAAATTACCAGCAATATAAAATTAGTTTTAAATTAACCTCATCTGCTCCCGTCGCATTTGTAGTAATTGAATTCAAAATTTTTTCTATTTCCTTGTTGGATATTAGACTAAATTCAAAACATTCAACACCCTGTTCAATATGGTTATTATAGAAATTTAATAATTCAGATATGTATGAAAACAGTTGATTATTCCCAAAGTAAGATAGCTAGCAAAAAATCTTAACACAAAAGTTTTAAGGTTTTTAAAATCTATTAAACCTAATAAAAATTAAGTAAACAGGATCAGTCAGAGTCATGGAAAAACAAAGTTGCTCTTTTTTCATGGAACACCGTGAATATTTTTTTATTTTTAGTTAGGACGTTCCTTTATGAGTACACTGATATAGGAGTTGATGGGCTTATTTATAATAATAAGGAACATATGATCAGAAAAGTGTGCCATAAGAGAAATTTGTTGAACAAAGGCTATGTAGCCTGTGTACCCTAGCAACAAATTTCTGTTCTCTTTCCAATACACTACGCTTATGGCACACTTTTGGTCATATCTTCCTTATTATTATAGTTAGATCCATCAACTCCTATATCAGTGTATTCGGAAGGGAACATTTCAACTAAAAATTAAAAAATATATAGGGTGTTCCATTAAAAAAAGGGCAACTTGGTTTTTCCACGACTTTTTAACTGACCCTGTATATCTAATTTGGCTATATTTTAATAGATCTTATGAAACCTTAAAACTTTTGTGTTTAACATTTTTTGCTAGCTATCTTAGTTTAGAAAATAATCGACCGTTTCCATATATATCAGCGACTCTGTATAGTAAGTTATGCTAAATAATATAGTATAAGTGTGTGCACACAGACTCTAAAGTCCATAATGCACATAATACTTCTAACTACTAAGTATATGTGAGCATTCATCGATGTTAAAACATGTCATCTCCTCATCAATAACCAGCCCTCCACCTGCTTTAAGTGTTTATAGTTTATAGTTATTGAATGAACGCTAGTTTAAGATAGACCTGGCTGAAAGTTGTAACTTAAGAAATAAAGATTTGTGTTTTTGAAGCAACCTAACACACTCACATGAGCACAGTCTGATGGTAGTACCAAAAGGTCCTTTGGATTTCTAGTGACTTTACCCAAAAGCCCAAAACCAACATTTATTAGGTTACCCTATAGGAGGGATATTTACTTACTATGAACCAGCATCCTGGTTCGCTCAGTGTAAATATTTTTG
Organism: Pogonocherus hispidulus; assembly: GCA_963924545.1. Lineage (NCBI taxonomy): Eukaryota > Metazoa > Arthropoda > Insecta > Coleoptera > Cerambycidae > Pogonocherus > Pogonocherus hispidulus. Next base: position 29,305,964 of record OZ004696.1, on the reverse strand, counting down.
CCACCCCTCTCAATTTTTACTTATGGACAACAGAAGTTTACGAGGTTGATATACCAGAGACTCTAGAAATATTAGAAGAAAGCGTGAAATAAGTGATGTGCTATTTTCAATCAGTAGGAATACTCTTCGTCAAGTATGTTGATTGGTGGTTAAGAAGAGATGTCAGAAATACATTGAACAGAATGGGGAACATATCGAAAGATTTCAGTAAATTAGTATTACAAGTAGCCAAGTAGATATAAAACATAAATCCATAGCATATGCACTAAAGCATAACACATATCTAAAGAATGCCATAAATAAATAGCTTTAGACAATATCAATATCATAAATAACAATTTCTTTAAAAATATTTAAAGCACTTTTATGTAAAAGATTACTGTTGATTTAGTAAATTCTTAATGAAAAGTTGGTTTGCTTTAATTTAATATTTATAGCTTATACTTAATATATAAAAGTTGGTTATTTTTAATTTGATATTCTATATTAAAATGGTCATGACCAACCATGACAATTTACGTAATTTACCATTTTTCTTGATTTATTTCATAGAAAGTCACTGAAAACCTTATTTCAAAAGTTATGACAAGGGCGCATTTAGCTTTTCAACATGGAGAAAGAACCACATTTTTAACTAATTTTGTCAGTTAACATGAAATAGCAAACGTGTATCCTGTCATCGAAACCCGGCAAAAGGCATTTGGTTGTATGTGCCTATGCGTATAAAATATTTTTTACTTCACTAAGTACGTTTATGTTTTCTTTAACTAATTCCGTTTTTGCTTCTTGCTAGTTTAAAATTTGAATCCCCCCCGTAAATCCGCACTTGAGTTATGACATGAGAAAAGTCCAAAGTCGTCATACAAAAACAAACTATAGCAAACAAAAAAACATTGAAAGACGTGAATTGCATAAAAGCTAAATTAGTGAATTGACACTAAACGCATAAGATCGGTCAAGTGAATATTGATCGAGGTGTAGAAAAAAAAGCAAAATTTTAGTTTTCTTCGATTATCTTTAAAATTAGAGAAATTGCATATGATATTTAAAATCTCCGTAAAATTCTGCCAAACTTCTGCTTCCTTTAATGTATTGTAATAATTATGCTGATCTGTTGAATTTGGGACGCACTGTATGTACTGACTAACAGAATATGCAAAAAACTTACAATTACTCCGCAGCTTCGCGGATAAATAATTCGTAGGTTATAAAGGTAATATTAGGGGGATTAAAAAATACACAAACGTACATGATCTTGAAAGAGGTCCGCGGTATGTCATCGCTGTTTATAATGCATGATTTTACACAACATGTGAATCATTTGACACACTTATGTAGACAAATTTATTGTCGGTATATTAAACTTTTATCGCACTATAACAAGAAAATTTTTACTGAAAACGTACAACTTCGAAACTAAATTGATAACGAATTCAAATAAAAACCTACTTCATTACTGGTATTTTCTATGAATGAATGAATCACGTCACTTTCATCCACAAAATCTTCAATCTTACTGGTTTCACCAATATGTGAACACAAGCTGTCACTTTCTTCAAAAAAATCCGAAGTGCCGGCATCGGTTACACCTTTCATAATAAGCACATTGTTATTATTATATTCTGTTTTAGTATTTTGCGGTATAATAGCTTGAATGTCCGCACACGCACTATTTGCTTCCGTCATGTTCATACATAATGAATTGATAACAAATCTAACTGTTGCACACTTTTTTTTTATCTATATCGCCTTTGATAAAGTTCCATTTTCTACTACGTATGTACCAATATTAATAAATATCTACCTACTTAAAATATATACTAAGTTAGATTTATTTCTTAGAAGATAAATTCCTAAGAATGACCTAATACCAAAGTTTACGATATTTTATTTGGTAAACTTTACTAATACTTCATCCATGTGGATGATTCATAGAGTTTGCCACGCCCAATAAACATTTGTATCTATCAAAAGATGGAATAGTTTGGAATATTTGTTTTTTGAGTTTTGTTTATTGAAACTACTGGTTGGAAATTTTTTCATATTTTACTTGTATAGATATACCTACCAGTAAACTATGTAAATTAATACCCAGAGAGTTTCATATGAATACCTACCAAAAATATAAGATAAAATGGTAATGAAAATAGCAGCTAGAAAAATATTTGGTATGTATAATACCCAAAAATATTTTAATTAAAAAAATAAATGAAAAATGACACCCTATCTAAAAAACAAATTAACAAAATGTTAATTTGATCATTAATTTCAGAAGAGGTCGACTATATAACCCATTGAAATGTTTACGAGGTATTTGTAGAGTGAAAATGCTTCTTGATGGATATCTACCAAGTTTGCCATGCTGTGGGTCCATTATTTAGAAAAATACATCAGAAAACATCAGATCATGCGTCTTTCTTGTTACTCAACTTTTATTACTTATTACAAAATTGATTTGTGTAGTGTATAATGTTTTAATGAGTAGTCAGATCAGATTATTAAATTAAAGTTATATCAAAAAACTACACAAAAGCAGAAAAAAATATCTATATTATCTATTTTTACATTATTACACTATAATAATGAATCAGGTCAAAATGGCCAACATTAATATTAGGCATACTTCTCGAAAATTAGTTATAACATTATAATCTAGTAGTTATTATAATTTGATTTTTTATAATATTTAAATATTTCATAAGTTTCAGATGTGATGGATTTTAGACAGCCCTTTGTTTAAAATGTTACCTTTTCTCGGAAGTTAGGTATATGGGTAACTTCCCTTAATATCTACTATGTGTATACAATGTGTTTCAAATTGGATGCAACAACATTGGCTTCTTAGAAACCGTTAGATAGAGACTAGGTTAAATTGGGGCAAAAATGCGTAATGTGGTGACCAATAATATGCCTAAAAAAAATCAATGCCAACATGATTAAGTAGTTTTTGAGATATTTGAAAAAAAATTGAAATTTGAAAATTCGTTTTTGTAAAATGTCAGCCTTGTTTAAAGAACTATTGAAATAAAAAGGATACTTCCTCATAGCAACTTTTTATGCTCTATCGAGCATAAAACAACGTTTTCTCTACAACGTAACGTTTCGTCTATTCAAAACCATCATCAACTTCATTTTATCTAACACGGTCCCATCAATATGTTTACGTCAATCGACAGCATTTTTTTGGTACAGTTTGATCACATTCTGAACGTGGAAAACCATCATCAAACTCATCTGCATCTGTCTGTATGTATTAACAAACAAAAGAATAACAACAAAGTAACAAATCATTAACAATAAATAATAAGGTGACCAACTATACTCATTTACTGAGTTTTGTACTCTTTTTTCGCAAACCGTACTCTTTTCGAATCCTGTACTCTGAAAGTACTCATTTGTATAATTTTATACTCATTTGTATTTCTAAAACATTTTTTTAGATTATTTTATTTCAATTTTATTAATTAAATATTTAAAATTATTTTGACAGTGATTTGAATTTCGCGCGCACATATGGCTGCCGTTTCCGGCACAATTGAGAGGCCGTATTATGTACCTGGAGAGATAGATAGATACTACAGACATCTTTTTCTAACAATGTCAAAATTACATTTGTGAAAAGAGATGGATATATCTATCTCTCCAATATTTGTGTACGTTACGTAATCCCCAGGCTGATCTCTGATGTGCAGTATGTACGGCATGCTTGACAGTCTTGACGCATGCGTAGCATGTACGGCAAAGTTTTATGGGAATTCCCTTTCTGTTTCATTAATTTGAGGTTAGATAAAACCAACAATTTCGTACTTTTTGTTCAAGTTAACAAGATTTGAGGTGTACAAAATATCTTTTTTTTTTCACCGATGAAATACTTGCGAAGTGTACTCTTTTTGAACAAAAAATAGTTGGCCACCTTATAAATAATAATTAATTAACAAAAATAAAGAACAATTAACAGAACAACAATAAATTGAAAAATAATACTGTACAATAAACTACAGCGTATGGTACACCATTGAACTCACACAAGGGAAAATGCTGTCGAGTGACGTAAAATATGAATGGGTTCATATTAGAAAAAATGAAGTTGATGTATGTTGTATATACAGTGAGCGACGAAAGTATGGAATATATTTATTTAAAAATAAGATGTTGGTTTTTTGAAAAATCGCTCGGACCCGTCGATTTCTATTTTTAGTTGCGAATTTTCTGAAGCAATTGTTATTTATACAGGGTGACCCCAAAAAAAGTTATGAAATCAAGGCCAACCTTTTTAAATGGAAACACCACTTTTTTGTATTTTTATTCAATTCTCCATGGAATTCTGATCATTTTTTATGTAACATAACCTATACCTATCTTTAACCGTTTTCGAGATAATGGCGTCTGAATATGGAATATGGAAAATTTTCAAAAATTAACTATCGTACGTCTGTAATGTCAAAGTCAGTGGAAATTGGTGTACTTTTTGTGTTTTTTAAATATTTAAATACAGCTAATGAATTTAATTCTTAATTTTAATTTGTTTGGTACAAACTGACAAAGCCAGAAGAAAGCAAGAATATGTCAAATATTGAATAACAAATATCCAAATCATACAATCATTCAAAGTACTGTAAGAAACATTTGCAAATAATTCAGGATTATAAACTAATTCAAATAAACTTAAATTAAATGTTCAAATTGCCATCCATTGGTTTCTTGACAATACGCAAGCCTATGTACAAACTCATCTTGAACATTATTTAGTACGTTTCTGTCGATATTCCTAATTTCCTGCCTGATTCGGGTTTTTAAATACTCGATGTTTTGCGGTGGATTTATTGTATAAACTTTGGATTTTAAATGACCCCATAAGAAGTAATCCAAAGGTGTGAGATCGGGTGATCTCGGAGGCCACTCTATTGGTCCCCGTCTTCCAATCCAACGCCCAGGAAAACATTCGTCTAGATAACTCCGGACTTGCCGAGCAAAATGAGGGGGCGCGCTATCCTGTTGAAAATACAAGGTATCGTTTGGCATGTCAGGTTCATTTCCATTTGGAAAAATTTGAATGAGGGCGGGAATTAGATGAAACTGAAGGAAGGCCAAATATCTTTCTCCCGTGAGGTTTTCTTCAAAGAAAAAAGGGCCAAGAACCTGATCATTAATTATGCCTGCCCATACATTCACTTTTTGTGGGTACTGAGTATGTGCCTCAGTCATCCAATGAGGATTGTTTTGACTCCAATACCTGCAGTTTTGACGGTTAACAGTACCATTCAAACAAAAAGTTGCCTCGTCTGAGAAAAGTATTTGCCGATGAAACTGTGGGTTGCGGTCGGATAATCTTGAAATGGTTTCATAAAATTGAATGCGACGATCAGGATCATCTTCGTTGAGTTCTTGTACTAAATGAATTTTGTACGGGTGATATTTCTCTTTCTTAAAAATACGCAAAACTGATCTTTGGGAAATTGCATTTCCTCCAGCAATGTCTCTGCTCGAACTATGAGGATTTTCTTGCAACTGCAATAAGATATTTAACTTAATGTCCTTGTCTATTTTCATACGACCTGTTTTGGGGATGTCTTTTATGTGACCAGAATCTCGAAATTTCTTGGCAATTTTGCTTACAGTGATGATTGGATGATCTGGATACTTGTTATTGAATATAGCACATACTTCTTGTTGTGTTCTGGCTTTGTCACCATGTCCCAAATAAATTAGAATTTCTATCCGCTGCGTTTCTGTTAGATGTGCCATCTAGTTAAGTAATTGCACTGTCCTTAGTATAAGTAGTACTGAACTAGGTACACCAGTTCCCACTGACATTGACGTTACAGTCATTACGTATCGAGACATTACGTATCGGCGTACGTTACGACGTTACGTATCGAGAGTAATTTTTGAAAATTTTCCATATTCGATATTCAGACGCCATTATCTCGAAAACGGTTAAAGATAGGTGTAGGTTATGTTACATAAAAAATGATCAGAATTCCATGGAGAATTGAATAAAAATACAAAAAAGTGGGGTTTCCATTTCAAAAGGTTGGCCTTGATTTCATAACTTTTATTGGGGTCACCCTGTATAAATAACAATTGCTTCAGAAAATTCGCAACTAAAAACAGAAATCGACGGGTCCGAGCGATTTTTCAAAAAACCAACATCTGATTTTTAAATAAATATATTCCATACTTTTGCCGCTCACTGTATAATATATTTTTTATATTTCTTATTCTCATCCAGGTAGACACGGACGGATTTAGCTTTTCGACTTGGGGGGGGGTATCTCAGAAAACCACATTTTTAAAAAATGTTGTCAATTACCTGTGCATTTAGATAGGTACGTTTTTCTTTGAACAAATATGAAATAGCAAATAGAAGCGTTTAATAAAACAACCTTAAGTGAAGTAAAATTTGAATTAGGGGGGGGGGGTTAATTACCTTATTACCTCCCCCCGTAAATCCGCCCTTGCAGGTAGACATTAGACATGTAGTACATCACAGTAGCTACATCGCCATTCATCAAGCACTTTTTGTGATTCATTAAACCCGGTAATAGAGAATTTGCTTGGAAAGTCATTTCATCTAGTTTCAGAAAAATTAAATATAAATGGTTATGTGGTGACTGTGAGGATAGTAATTTTTTCGAGAAAAAAATTAAATGCCCAAAATGATAGTGATAATAATTTAAACAGTGCTTTCGTTAATGTAGTGGATAAATCCGTTATTTTATAAATACCCAATTTTTTTAAAAATCGCTCTGACCCGTCGAATTTCTAGTATTTTTGCCCTTATTTTACATATATTAATTTTTTTATAGGGTTACTCGATATATTGATATAAACTTCAATATTTTAAATGGCACACCCTGTATTTTTATACATATTTTGGAAAGAGGTATACTTAAGCTTTTTTTACTAATACGGTCATATAAAGTTTTATGGGACCATCTCTAATAATAATGGAGATATGCCTAAAAAATGTGCCATAAGAGCAATGTGCTAGAAAGAGAATATCAATTCGTTGTTAGGCATAGAGTATTTCTTTCTCCAACACATCGCTCTTATGGTCCAGTTTTTTGGGCATATCTCCTTTATTATTAAAGCAGCAAAACCCTATACTGTTATATTTGTAAAAAGGAGTTCTTTGTTCTTTCCAAATATGTAAAAAATACAGGGAGTTCCATTTAAAATATTAAATTAAGTATTTATAAAATAACTAATTTATCCACTACTTTACGAAAGCACTGTTAACACTGATATACACATCAACAAAATCTAAGGATATTTTCTTAAATTGGCTATAGGCCAAAATTTCTTTATAAAACAATCGGACTATGTGGTTTATTTGTTGAAGGAACATGCTATAATTCTCTCCCGTTTTCGTAGCCGTCAATTTTTTGTTTAGGTTGCTAGGTGATTTTGCTGGTAAACAACAATTTTGCGGTTACCGAGCTGTTAAAATGTTGTATTTAGTTTGATTTTGAGCTAATAGTGACGTTAATTCCATGTTAGTTTGGATCTTAACGCCTCTAAATCGTGTTCATCTACAGAAAGGGTTACATCATCTGCATACATATACGGTTGAAAAGACAGATTAAATCCAAATCGTAAATATAAAATAAGAATAATAGCGACCAAATACTTGGCTGCGGTACCCCAATTTCAACCAGTAGTTTATCTGATTTCCCTCCAAAATAATTTACAAACTGTTTCTCGTTACACAGATAAGACTACAACAATTTCTTGTAAGTTCCACGGAGCCCATACTATTCAATATTATTTAAAAGAATAAAGTGATCCATTCAATCGAAAGTCGAAATCAAGATCGAAATAAGGTCTCACTGATTGGCTATTACTGCGCTATCATACGATCTGATTATTCTACAATACCATCTTTTTGAAATATTCCATAAACGTGTCCAACTTGTTTTCCATCCGCCGCCGTATTTTTGGTCATCGTTATAATTAATCTAGAACACCTTCTGAAGTCAGTTCAACGCCATTTTCAATGCCCTCTTGAGTCGCCACCTCAAGTGGTAAATAATTTTATGAATGCGAAGATAGTTATGAGGGATATAACAAAGACACACGGTACAATTGTTTTCAATTTGATATTGATTTTATATGGAAAAGTCTAAAGCGTGCTACCAGTATTCCGAATAAGTTTTCTATTATTCTTGTAGCCCTACTAAGGCGGTAGTTAAAAATTCAGTCCAGTTCTCTCTAACTGAAAGGCTTTAGTACATATCTGGGCGAAGAGAAAAAGTTTCATCGGCAACAAACACGTACGCTCAAGATAGGGATACCAATACCCGTTAATTTTACTACCCGGGTACCCGTTTTCAATACCCGGTATTTACCCGATACCCGTTAATTACCCGCTACCCGTTAATAACCCGGTATACCCGTTAATTACCCGTTACCCGTTACCCGTTATTTACCCGTTACCCACTATTTATCTATTACGCGATATCAACCCATAGCATTCAACATAGCAAATATTTTCCAATTAATATCATATTTTATATCGCCAAACTTGCGCCAACGCAAAACCGCAAAAAAAAACAAGTTGTCATATGAATATGAGTGACATAGAGGGCTACCGAGTGCAGGTGCTTAGAAGGTTATCGGGTATTTAACGGATTATCGGGTTTTTAACGGGTTATCGGGTCCTAAAATGGGAACCGGGTAGCGAGTCGTTATCGGGTACCCGGGTACCCGTCGGCATCCCTAGCTCAAGATTAGTACCACTATCGCGCGTCGCACATAATAAACTTATAGTTTGCGTTAGCTGTTACCATTAGTACAACACTGTTTCTTTTTTATAATTTAAACAATATAAAGGGCTTCCTTTCGGTGCTACAATGTAATATATTTTACGTCAATTGCACTAAGACAGTTCAAAAATTCCACTTGGTATTAAATTATTTTGTCCAGTCATCTTCCGTGCTGGGAAACCAAAACAAATCCAACATTTTATTTTATTTTATATTACACACAGTCCTGTAGAAGAGGAAAGTAGAAGTTATAACCCGGATCTTGAATCGTGAAAATTCTTTCACGTGTTCTCAGCAGTATTGATTAGTCATGTTACATCTGTGTATTAAACTTCCTCTATCAGAGCACCAAAAGGTAATAATACAGCAAATGAGGTATGACTAAATATTGTAGTTGAGAAGTTACAAACTCCAATCGCAGCTAAAAGTTTGAAAATTTTGGAAACACATTGCGGAGTAGATGAGGCAGGTTTCCACTGAACAAGCTGTTTATATAATAAAAATCATCAACGATGCTATATTTCAAGCATAATATATAAATTTAACTAAGAATTCTCGTACAGTATCTTCTGCTTTTGAGCAGAGGTTTCCTCCTCTTTATGACGCTTATCAAAATACTTCTCCCAGAATACCGGCAGAACCCGCTCGATCATACAATTTTCAGAATTCAACTGAATATAGTGGCTACCAACAAGATCGCAGATCCGATTCGTATACTAGGCTGGCAGATTATTATATACATTTTTTCTTGCGTAAATAATTTTTTTTATGAATATGTTTATTTGTTAAATAAATAAAACACAACACTAACTTCTTTTTCTTACATTTATGTATTTATTCTTCAGAACTGATATTATTCGGCAAGTATCTGGTATTATTTCCGACAATGTTTTGGGTGATATTATTACGTATTATTAAGTAATAATACGTCATTATTAGACGATTTGTTTTGTGTGCATTGAACATTACTGGATTTATAACTAAGCTTGTCAGACAGCATAGCAAAATGTTACCCCTTTTTTTTTGCCGATCATCGGAGAGGATGGCACGCCGTTTTCTGTTAAAATTAAAATAAGTTTTTTTGAAGTCTCACCAATATAAGACACATCAGGATAGCACATCATAATTTATTTCAAGGACAATAACATGACTGGAAAATCAAAAATGGCCAAAAAAAGTGTCTACGTAATGTACCGTGTTATCAATTTATCTTGATAACATTTTGATTTGATATAACTTTTTTATTCACAATAAACCAAAAGCCAAATTGTGGGATTGTTTACAAAGTTTTTTTTGGTCAAAAAAAAAACAAAAGACAGTTCTAAAAGATACACATAACTTGCGTTTTTTTAAATAGAACAGCCTATATATTTTTTATTGGTAAGATAGAATATTTTTTTCTGATTTCAACGATATAGCACACATTATATTTTTGTTTTAATATTTTCCAATATATTTGCAAAAATGTAATCACGTATGCATGAATTGCACGATATAATAATAATAATAATAATAATAATAATAATAATAATAATAATAATAATAATAATAATAATAATAATAATACACTTTACTTCAAACAACTACGAACATCTGCAAAGCGAAATAAAGTAGGTTGAAACAGGTCACTAACATAGTATAAATATACCTATACAATTCATTTATTACATTCTTACCCCTTCCATGCGGAAAACTTGGAAAAATACCCCACTTAACAACTAAATTAAAAAAAAAATAATTAAAAGCAGCATAGGAACCATCCAGAAACAAGGTAATACACGCTAGTAAAGTAATAATAATTTCAGCTTTAATATTCAAAAAAATTCATTTATTGAATACGGTTCAATTTCAACCAAATAATTGAAAAGTTCTCTTTTAAAACATTTAATATTTGTAATACACTTTATACTATTTGGCAATTTATTAAAAAATGTCATGCTTGCGTAGAAAGGTCCTTTTTGATACATGCTTAACCTGTGGATGGGAAAACAATAGTCATTGAAGCATCTAGTATTATACCTATGGTTTATTTGTTGTGTGTTATATTTTGCTTTATATTTATAATTAAACATCAAACATTCATAAATGTATATTCCAGTAACCGTAAGATATCTATTTTCCCTGAATTTTCCTCTGCAACTGTTACTAATTGACATATTACTATTAATTCTGATAGCTTGCTTTTGAATGACAAATAATTTATTAATATCAGATGCTCTGCCCTAAAATATAATGCCATATTTTAATCTTGAGATAAAGGAAACATAATAGACCGTTTTCATTACTGCTTTATCAACATATTTATTTAAAACTCTCATACTGTAACAAAAGCCATTTAATTTTTTCATTAATTCTGTAATATGTCGAGACCAATTTAAATTTTCATCTACATAAATACCTAAAAATTTTGTTGACACGCTCAACTCTATTTTCCGATTATTTATATTTATATTCTTTTCATCTATACTTAAATGTGATCTATTTGTTCTAAATATTACGTGACAAGTTTTTTCTTTATTTAAGACTAGCTTATTTTGTAATAACCAATTTTCTACTGTTTTCATGATGGTATCAGCTTGAGTTAGTAAGGTGTTAATAGTTTTTGCTTGGATTAGCAGTGAGGTGTCATCGGCAAAATTTATAATGCGGTGCTCACTTTGATCCAGAATATTACATAAATCGTTAATATAAATATTAAAAAGCACAGGGCCTATTATGCTCCCCTGCGGAATGCCTAATAGTACTGGTTTTATTTCCGACTTAATCTCCTTATTGTTTGAAATGATACTAACAAATTGGACTCTGTTTTCTAAATCAGACATTATCCAATTTAACATTGATTTTCTTACTCCATAATTTGATAGTTTTTGTCGTAATATATTATGATCCACTGAGTCGTATATACTTTGGACAAATCCAAAAAAATTCCCATGGGCGCTTCATTTTGTTCTATAGCATTTAATATACCATTTATATAATCAAATAAGGCAGTATTTATTGATTTGCCTTTCAAAAACCCATGTTGGTTTTCACTAAATAATTTATTGGTTTCAAAAAACCCTACTATTCTATTACATACCGCTTTTTCAAAGATTTTTGAAAAAGATGACAGTAAGCTGATTGGCCGAAAGTTTGTTAAGTTTCTGGGGTTACCTTTCTTGTACACCGGGATTACTTTTGCTGTTTTTAATAGAGTCGGAAATACACCATGAGTTATAGAATTTTCAATAATAAAACATATTGGCTGTAAAATTTCATTTATCACTTTTTTCAGAAGTGATGTGGAAACTTCATCTACTCCAGAACTGTTTTTGTTTTTTAAAGATTTAGTTATTTGTAAAACTTCTTCTTCATTTACTCTACCGCAAAAAATGTTGTTTGGATTTTCTGAAATTTTATTTACAAAAGGTACGGTCGGTAATTTTTTTACTATATCTACTGCTGAGTTTATAAAAAATGAGTTTATCGTATTTACCTTTTCCACAGAGTCTTCAAGGAATACGGAGTCCTTGTTTCTAGATCGTTTTATATTGCCTGATACATCGTCAACAATATTCCAGATAGTTTTGGATACATTATCTGAGTTTACAATTTTATCTTTATAGTATTTTTTCCTAGCCTCGATTAGTAAATTTTCCAATTTAGCCTTTTCCAAGTTGTACAAGTCTTTATAGTTTTTATCATGCCTTAAAATGGTGCATAACGTACTTAGCCTACTCTGACACAACGCAATTTCGGGAGACTCTTTCCACGGATCATAATAACCATTTTTAATGGGTACCTTCCTTAACGGAAAACAATTTTTAAAAGCTGTGATGAACGTGGATATAAACATATCCCATTGTAAATTTATTTAATTTTCTTTTATTTCCAACAGAGAAGACCAGTCTGTATCTTTTAGCAAATTTCTAAAATTTAATGTATTTGATTCGTTAAAGCAACGATAAAATTTAAAGTCTTGTTTCAAGTATAGTGTCACACTATATCATGCAATCAATATACAGGGTGTCCCACGGTGACGAGACATTAGACATATTTCTCAGACTACTTCGATTTTGAAAATTTGGGCAAGTGTTTTCGGGCATGCCCTTCTCACCTAAAATAATGGCGTCCACCTAACGCTTCCGGTTATACCGGAAGTTGATGTCATCTTCGTTATTTTAAATGGAACACCCTGTATATTAGTGCAATTTTGAACTATACGTGAAATTTTAAACCCATTTCATGCAGAATGTTCTATACCTATCTTCAACTGTTTTTGAAATATTGAGAGGTGAATATTGACATTTTGCAACTTTGACACCCTGTAAAATCTTAACGGTTTGAGATCAAGCAAAACGGTTTGCACATTCCTATCTTAACTTTTCATAAGCTATCGTTTGATACTAATATCAGATTTATCCAGAAATAAAAAAAATTCGATTAAATTTAATCTCTTGGTTAAATCTGAAACTAGTATCAAACGTTAGCTTTTAGTTTAGGTTGGCTAGATAGTGCCAACCGTTTTGCGTTTTGCAAAAAAAGGTTTGCACATAATACTTGCATTATTGTTGCACATAATATCTTGTAATAGAGAGTTTTTGAACCCCTTAAATTTTAGCACGTCGTTATCGTTATCGTTATTGTGCGCATGCGCAGTGCCAAAAATAGTATCATTTTCGGCACTGCGCATGCTCAGAATTACCATAACCATAACGATAACGTAAATTTTAAGGGGTTCAAAAACTCCCTAACACTTGCACATATTTGAAGAATCAAGTACTTGTATTTGAAAATATTAGAAACAGAGTATCTACCTATTGAAGGTGTGACTAGACCACGTTTTTGGGGGTGGAACTTTTCCTTATTACATTTTAATAATCTCACAAAAGTAAAAAAAAAATAATGCTTGACCGTCCGAAATCTTATTATAATATGTAATTATAATATTTAAATAAGTATCCTTGACCTATTCGTAAATGTGCATAGAACACCAGGTACGTAAGAGAAACACTTACGTGATAATTCATAATATAATATGAAAATATACCCCTGAAATCAGGAATTTTACATATTTACTATTTCCATTTCAAATCCTTTTATTGAAAATAATAATAATAATAATATCTCTACTCCTCATTCTAATCACAAGGATTAGCCCGAAAGTCGGAGACTTGTGTGGGAGAGGGGGCGGCATATTATTATTTCGCGGGCCGCATTTGCGCTTCAGGAACGACTTACGTTGGTAGGCCCCAACCACCATTCAGTGCTGGAATGAGGGAAACCTGGAAAACCTCATTAGTTAGGGGGACAAGTCAAACATCAACTGATTTTAATCTCTCACATTAACACCAAGTTGACATTCTTCCCATCCTAGGCCATCACCAGGATGGTTGCCAAGCCATCCCTGCGAATAAGCCTTTACCCACTAAATACCCACCCATTCACGCATAAAGGATGTTGTAATCAATAGTTATTATTCAAATCAGTTTTTACAAACGCGTAACTTCAACAAGTATCACAATATCGTATTATTCAATTCGTACCCAATAAAACCAACAGATACAAAGTAGATAGGTACCTACTTATCATATACTACAGTGTGAATTATCAATATCTACCAGTGACTCGCAAAAGTATCAGTTGCATATCTCTAACCGATAGCGGTAGACCAGTGACCAGGACAGAAACTCAAGCTTATATATTATATGATACTACATATATATGCTCCAACTTCATTTTGCCGAACCTTAACTTTGTCGTGGGGTAGGGATATTTTACTTGCCTATCATCGTACATATAAAAGGAGTACAAACCTTGGGTTTTACATACTATCCGAAGAATGTGTACGTTTTTTACTCAAATCGTGCGAACGTTTTAATAGCTTCAAACAATTTACTAACGTACAAGTATATGCAAAGCAAGTAGATAAGCATCGCGGGTTCCTATATGGGCACCAACCCAAGTACTAACCCCGATCAACGTTGCTTTTCAAAAGAATGATCTAAATGTTAAGATGCTAAGCACCACTTGACCTGCCGCTTGTTAGACAGGCTGGAAATTATTAAAAACCTTAAAACATTGCAAAAAACTTCTAACTGCACTAAGAGTAAAATTATCAAGAGTGCGTAAAAAATAATTTATGAAGTAGACACAGTTCAGGTATGCACGTAAAAATTAAATATTAAAACATTAAAACAAAAATAAGATATGACTTACGTTTTTCTTGCACAGATAAACTGTAGTAACAAATAGTAAATTCGACTTGGGTTTCTCGTATAAACAATCACTTAACGAAGGGCTCCTGTTCAAATGATTTAGAGAAACCACTACACTTGGTACCACAACCATTTTTCTAAATATGTCACGTGTAACGTAACAGCTTACGCCAAAAGCAATCATATAATTTAATGTAATAAAACAGATATTTAAATAATAAATACAAAAGAGTTAAAACATTTATATTGTTGCGTTATAATTAAAACATTTTCGTTTGTTTATATAGGTACCTTAATAGTATCATTTTTATACAACTATAACTCTACGCGTAAACAATTTTAACTAATGCCTCAAAAAATTAAATAGTGCTACGTGCACACGCGTTGAGATTATACACGAAACTATTCATAAAGTACATAAATACCTTCCAGCAAACCCTCATAAACCAAGTCGAGAGTTCATCGCCCAAAATACACGTTAAAGCAGGCAGACTGCATTTGGCTGTACAATAAAATAGGTAGATAATTACCAAGGATTTTTAACTTAAAAATCCTTGGATAATTACAGGGTAGAACTTTTTAGAACTTTTATTTATATAATATATTCTAGGAAATATTCTGATTTAAATTGATTAACTACATTTTAAATTCCTATCAAATATGAATATTAGGCTCATGTTTTTTTTAACATATGTTTGCATTTAATTTAATAATTTATACATTTAATATTTTTAAAACCTGTCTAATTGAATGCTCTACAATTTTGAGACAGTCTTCTACAGAAGTCTAGACAAAGACAACTGAAGGCAACAGCCAGCGCTTCATTTATGATTCTTTAATTATTTAGGTGGGTTGGCTGTTGTCATGTTAATCGTCTAGCTTTATAGACTTAGTATTATTATTAGTATTAAGTCTATGTCTAGACGATGACAAAAGAGATTGAGTAAGATTTTGAATTGGCTTAGTGTCCAAATTAACCTAGATAATAATTTCCTGAACAAAATCATTTGAACGGGCGAAACTAGGTTTACTAACTGTGGTACTGTGGTATATTAATGAACACTTTTTTTAGGTTACCGAGAATCCGGAGGCGGGTGCAGCAAAGATCTCACAGAAAATTTGGCTGAAACGTTTGGACAGGAATAGTACCTAGTAGAACGAATAATAGGGCCATACATTTTTCAAGGCATCTTAACCGGCGATAATGTTTTTTAGACAACAAATGCTGAATAATTTAGAAAATATTCTACTCAATATACCTATTGAGGGATTTGTGATGGCAGCAAGATGGGGCCCCACCACATAATTCCGGAATTGTAAATAACACTTTGAATGAACTATTTCCCTTGAGATGGTTACAAAATAATGGTGTTATTCACTGGCCAGCAAGTTCTCCAGATATGTCACCTCTTGACTATTATCGTAGTCATCGTTAATTAGAGATTGTCAGTGAGTAATTACAGATGTGCATTGACATTACAGATGTGTAGAAAGTATCTACTTGATACTTTAGTATATTTATAATAATAATATCTCTATCCCTCATTCTCATGTTGATGATGAGCCCGGAAGTCATAAACTTGTGTGGGAGAGGGAGCGGCATATTATTATTTTGCGGCCCGCGAGTTGGAGAACGTCAATTTAGTCGTTTTGCGCTACTCGCGACCTACGCCTAGTTTACTTGACAGACTGTTCAATTGGGCCTGCATGTGTGTGTTTACACCAAATATTTTCAGAGAAGTGCTTAATTTATTTGTTTTAAGTAGTTAATATTATATCTTAATGTGAAAAAATCCTTCTGTGTATTTCTAATTTCCTATCAATACGTAAATTTAGTGTAACTAGAATAAGTAAATTTGTAGTGAATTGTGCGAAATATGCGGTCATTGTCTTGGCGTCTTCGTGCAAGG
Organism: Pogonocherus hispidulus; assembly: GCA_963924545.1. Classification (NCBI taxonomy): domain Eukaryota; kingdom Metazoa; phylum Arthropoda; class Insecta; order Coleoptera; family Cerambycidae; genus Pogonocherus; species Pogonocherus hispidulus. The sequence continues at coordinate 29,289,089 of OZ004696.1, read as the reverse complement.
TATTTGGTATGGTATTTATGCAACAGTGTCCCTATTTATTTATATTACGTGTTTTCTTGTTTAGTAGAAAGACGTGTTAATTAAAAATTTGTGTAGGTGTCAATTAAGTAATAATTTAGGATTATTTATGACAACACTTATTTGTAGTATGTACTAGTATGTAGTACCAATGTATTTCGTTGCATTTCGATAAAACGCAGTATTCATTTTAAAAGCTTATAAAACTGCCACTCTGTATAATTTCCATGACAAATAGGCCGTTTTCGGAAAGGGGAAATAATGAACTTTTCAACTGTGAAAAAATATACAGGGTGTTCCATTTGAAATAATAAGTTACCCTATTCCCGAAAATATCCCATGTCACAAAAAAAGACGGATACTCAAGAAAAAACTTATCAAAATTAGAAGAAGACTGGCGAAAATAGCATTTCATTATTTCAACTAGTTCACAAGTTATATAGAATTAAAAAGAGTCACAAAATAATGCAACGCCCTGTACCTACCTATCCCTTATATTTAACCCCATCGAAAGCTATAATTCAAAATAAAACACCTTTTGAACTGTGACATAATAAAAAGCTCAGAGTAGATCATCTAAAAGTTTTTGGTTCAAGTAAATTTGAAGAAAAATCAATTAAGGGATACTGGTTTATGGTATATGTCTATTGGTTATAACAATTTTAAAGTAGAAACAAATAAATTTTTCACAGCTCATGATGTAATATTTGATGAAACTACTTCCAAAACATCAAAACCTCTATTAGAACTTGACGAAGGGATTGAAATAGAAAACTCCGAACATGTTAAAATATCTAAAACTGAATGATGTTCTTACTACCAGCTTTTACTCAGGGGAAAGTAATGACAGATAATAATAATGAATAATAATAATGAAACTGTCAGTGAAATCGATAATGTAAATCAGTTAATCAGAAAACAGCAGTACAAAATCTGAAACTCAAGTTCCTAAATTCAGATAGTGAGAGGCTTAAAAATCGTACTAAAATATATACAAAAAATGATAAACAAATTCTCATATCTGCACATCAATACCTAATGCAAATTCCGTCTTGTTATCAAGAACCAAGTAAACGGGATGATAGGTATAAATGGGAAGAAGCGATTAATAATTAACTTAATGCTCTCCTACACAATGCATGGTCTCAGTATTTAAGCCTGTAAACAAAAATATTGTAGATTGTAAATAGGTATTTACTATTAAAAATGATATACATGGATGTCATCAAACTATAAAGCACATTTAATTGCAAGGGTATTTCTTCTTTCTAGGCATTAAAATTCAGAGCAACATAACTTAGTCAACAATATTTATTATTTTATAATGAAACCTTTGCACCAGTAGCGCCCATAGCCATCTTTCGAATACTTTTAGCTTTTGCCAATCAATTTAATTTGTTAGTCCACCAGATGGATGTTAAAACAGAATATTTAAATGGTATTTTAAAAGGAAATATACCTACATGCGAGTGCCTGAAGGTATCAAAACTGAAAAAGAAAATATTGTCTGCAAATTAAATTAACCATTATATGGTTTAAAACAATCAGCCAGGCTAGTTTGAGGTTGATGAATGATGAAATACTAAAACGACACAACTTTGTTTATATTTGTTAGAAAAAGGTCCTGTACATGAAAATATTTATGTGATTTTATATGTCCATGATTTATTAATAGTTACTGGTAACATGAGTACAATGACAACCTCTAACAATTATCTACAACAGCAATTTAGCATGGTTGATCTGGAGGGAATAAAGTTCTTTCTAGGCATTAAAATTCAGAGAAACACAACTTAGTTTTCCCTAGGTCTAAGTGGTTATTTATTTTAAAAACAGTTCTTAATAAATTCAATATGAGTGAATGTAAAACTGTCAACACACCATCCATTGAAACTAAATTATACAGAGTTAAATTCTGATGAAAATTATGATGCTCCCTGTCCCAACAAAGGTTGGGACAGGGAGGGGTTAATATGTTGTCTGATGTATGCTTCTCGATTTATGTACTGCTGTTAATTTGTTGAGCCAATATCAAAATAAAAATAATAAAGAATTGTGGCAATGCGTTAAAAAAGTTGGCATATCTTGACATAACCTCATCTTATTGTCTTTAATACATTTTCTTTTTAATGGTGTTACCTACATTTTTTAAATAATGAAATATTAAACAAGCATCTACATTACATTAAAAATATGTACTAAATAAGTTATGTCAAGATATGCCGCTTTAATTCAATGTTGGACAGTGCATACTGCACGCAAAGTAGTTGTTTGCGACATATCTTAAAAATAATAAAGTTCTTTGCCTATTTTAAATAGGGCACCCTATATATTATTTCATTTTTAGACTTACAGGAAATTCAAAACACATTTCGTATATAATGTCCTATACCTAAATCTAACCGTTATGTCAATTTTAAATTTTATGTAAAAAATGACATTTGCAAACCGAAAAATAATTACCAATTTTGACTGTACCTTTATTATTTAATTTAGTTGGTTTCTATGTAGAAAGGGACTTACTTTAGCAGACTTCGTATAATATTTTGATAATTATTAACAGAGGGTGGTCAAAAAAAGAAGAATGAAATTGAAAAAACTGCCAAGTCAATTTTTTCGAATGGAAACTCCCTGTTTTTATAATTTTATCTTTTCAGCATTATTATATGGCTAAAATTTTGCATAAGGTTGTCTAGTCCGACAATTTGTAGTTTTCGAAATATTGGCAATTTAATAATAATCCACAGCAAGATTGTCGATAATTTTTAGTAAGTAGGTGACTAACATTTATTCAGCACTTTCTAACGCCGTCATGGCTAACTAAGAGTAACTGAACTTAAAAGGCGCAGCATTTTTGCGACAGAAAAATAATAATATAGGAATTAAGCCAAAAAGTTAACTAAGAGATAAATTATTAATGAAAGTTACTATGGTTCAATAAAGTTTTAATTTTCCTTGTTACCTATAACCTAGGAATAACCTTATTATTTTTAAAGATATGTCAAAAACCACTACTTTGTATGCTATATGCACCCCCCAATATTGAATTACTACGGCATATCATGATATAACTTATTGTCTTTAATACATTTTTCTTTTTAGTAGTGTTGTCTACATCATTATAAATAATGAAACATTAAACAAGCATCTACTTTACATTAAAAATAATTATTTTCGACATATCTTTAAAAACAATAAGGTTATTCCTTTGCGTACTTAGGTTATAGGTAACAAGGAAAATTAAAACTTTATTGAAACATATATTTGATAACTTCATTAATAATTTATCTCTTAGTTAACTTTTTGGCTTAATTTTCATATAAAGAAAGATGTAAACAGTTAAATAAGCTAATAAATAATATTAAAAATCTACTATAAAAAAATGCCAGAGTTATAATAGGACTCAAACATTATTAGGTTAGAGTATATAGGAAAATTTTATTAAAAAACATTAAGTTATCTACAAACTGACAATTTTGACAGTTTCAATTATCAATTACCTATTTCTTGTAATTTTTAACAATTTTTAGATGTTAAATCTCCTGCCACACATGTGCCTGAAGACGCCGGAAGCAGAAATATGTATCGTACATAGGTTAAGGAGAATTGCTAGTATTTCAGTTTTGTCAGTAAAAAATAAACATTTTTTCATTAAAATTCCATACAAAAGGTACGTAACCAAAAATAATTATTTGTAACTAGATGGTAGTTTGATATTTCATTATTCAAAAAATGTAGATAACACTATTAAAAAGAAAAATGTATTATAGACAGTAAGTTGAGGTTATGTCAAGATATGCCACTGTAATTCAATGTCGGACGCTGCATCTGCATGCAAAGTAGTTGTTTGCGACATATCTTAAAAATAATAAGGTTATTTCTTTGCATAGCTAGGATAATAGATAACGAGGAAATATAAAACTTTATTGAACCATAATATTTGATAATTTCATTAATAATTTATCTCTTAGTTAACTTTTTGGCTTAATTGCTATATAAAGAAAGATTAAAAGTAAAGATTAAAATTGTAACGTTTTCTTTTATTTTAATGTTGGCCTTAATTTCTTTTTCTTAGTTTTTCTTAATCACTATTTGCTATACTTGTGTAATATTGTAATTTGATTGTATATTATTAATTTTTTGTTTTAGTGTTTTTATATTTCTTTGTGTTTTATGTCGATTACGTTAATTATTTTTTTTTGTTTTGTTATCTATATTATTGTGAATTTATTTTTCTTTTTTGTTCCTATTCTAGAACTGGGCCGTTAGGCTTGTTGAATGTGTACTTCAATAAGTAAATAAATAAATAACAGGAAGTGACAGGAAGTTAAAAATATTTTTGAAAAAGTCAAATTATTTTCAATTATTGTCAAATTGACAGACAGATAGCGACCTGCTTATTCACAGGCAGCATGCAGGTAAGCAGGTCGCTATCTGTCTGTCAATTTGACAATAATTGTCAGACGGATAGTAGTAAAGCCCCAAAGAGCACATTATGGCGTATTTTTCACCACTACTAACATTCACCATGCCCATTAGACAATCATGTCGCAACATCGTTCATCGATTTCACTACCTATGGCACTCTGATGAACACATAAGAAGCGCAAAACCGGTCAGTATCTGGTGGTTGATCTCGATGAAGTATGTGACGACTTCCATGGAGATGCCGGAATAATGGAACGCCAGTCGGGGCACATTTCCCGTGGATTAGTTGTTTTCGGCATCTCCTTCCAGTAATTAATGTAAGATAAATTATTATATATTTTCACAAACATAATATTTACACATTTTTTAACAATGTTATCTTTAAATAAATAATTACTTTAGGATAAAAATACATTTTAGTTGTAGAAAATAATTATACTGTATATATACATAGACTTCACAATTTTTTGCTTATCTAAAGTACATAGTGACTGTATTAAATCATATATCAACCTTCTAAATTTTCGATAAAGACAGTGTACGATCTTATGCTTAGTGGTTTTCAAGAATATAACTAATTAATTTACCTAATATTTTACAGATATATAAAAGGTAAGAGATATAAAAATATATAAAGATATATACATTATATTTGCAAAAAAACATTTACTGATACCTATCTATACATTTAAGATATTCAAAAAATTTTTTGTAATAAGATTTAATCTTCAAGTATTTGCTACTTGAAGATAACTTGGTATGGTCCTTAAGGTAATGTTCCAATATATATTTCCACTACTCTCCTTTTAGTTTATCATGATTACATCTTAATTTACCAAAAGATTTTGAAAAATGTCATACGAAGAAGAATTAAGATATCTATATTGTGAACCAAATTAATTGCATCGTTAATACAACAAGAATTAAAGTATCTATATTGTAGATCAAATGAATTGCAGCCTTTTTTACATTTTGAAATGATTGTTTTCACTTGTAATCTCCCTAGCGATTGACTTATTTCCGGAACTTTATGAGGACACAAATATTTTCTTAAAATATTTATGACCAAGGAAAAATTTCCTGTATTAATTCTATCACAAGGGGAATTCGGTAAAAAAATTTCGAATCTTATTAAAATTTTAGAAATATTGAACATTTTTATCACAAATGAAAAACTTATTATTTGCACTGTATTATTTTGTATTACTATTGAAATGGAAGTTCCTGTAAAGAAATAAAATTATAGAAATGATGAAACCTAACGGAAAGTGTTTAAAATATTTCTTCCAAGGGAGAAAAAAATTTTATTCTATGCTACGTACTAAATGTCACCTCTATACAAGGTGCAAATAAGACAAAAAATTCTTTCAAACAAAGGTCTGCAAATACTTCGTTCCCCAGGAACAGATACAGGCTCTTTAAATAAAATTGAGATATTTTTAAATATTCAAATGCTATTTTACCTGTAGCCAAAATCAAAAATCCTCTTGTAGAATAAATTGGAACTTTCTGCGCGAGATATCTCTTATAACTCATATTAAACAACAATCATTTGACTACCAAAAGTTAATTATTATAAAGGCAAACAAGGGAATAAAAACAAAGATAACAAAAGTATTGTGGCTGAAAAACTGTATTGTATCTTTTTTCACAAGGATGATTCCTCCCATATTACCACCCACCACTTCCATATACTCAAATAATCAAACCACATTTTATGGTTTCATTGTTTATGAATCTTTGTCTCTGTAGAGAATTATTAAGATGAAAAATGTAATAATTCAAATTAAATGTAACCAATTTGTAACATTGAGTTTATATTAACAGTAGAAACCTGACTAAATAGTAGTGTCAATGATGATGAGCTCTTTAATGGTATTTAATCTGCTTCAGTGTGATAGTGAGACCCGTTCTACTTTGAAGAAATGGTTGTCGGTTCTAATAACAATGATTTACCAGCAGTAAGACAGATTAGCAAAGCAAGGCAATATATGTGGATATAGTTACATTGAAAGTGTGGAATTCATATCTACTGTGTATTTTAACCCACTCGGATAACTGTTCATTTACTTGTTTTTCAAATAATCTTTATATACTTGTCAATAATATTTCTAATTGCATAATTTTAATTTGCAGTGATTTTAATGTCTGACATGGCTTGAATATCTCTAAAAATAATTGTAACTAAAGTTGAATCAAGCCATTTTTAATCAACATGCAAGTGTCTATTAACACTGCCATTTTGTGGATCAATATTATAGAGCTTACAGGGAATACTAGTAATAAAATATTAAATCCAGTACTATCAAATGTCAATTGTGGAAACAATTTTAATTATTATAAGAATGCATTTGTTTCTTAAGATATTAACCATCAGCTTCTAGAATACATTTTTTCATGACCCGTATGTATATCATTTAGGCATAAGAATGAACAGTGCTCCAAGAGTCAGAATCATTAGCCAAAAAATATGTTAATATGCAGTTTACATATTAAAAATTTATATATTTACATTCCATTTGTTTGTTAACTGACATTTTTTTAAACATTAATTTTTGTATTGCTGTAAAATTAAAATACCGGGATAAATAAACTGATTATGTAATTAAAAATTAAATAAAACAAGTATTCGTGCACAATTCGATTATACAGGGTGATCCGAATTTAAATGATCGATTTTTTAAAATAAGTTCATATAACACAGTCCAACTATTTTCACCTCTTCTAGTTTCCCAAAGTTCGTTATTTCAAAGGAAACTCCCTGTATATTTTTGCATTTTTGGATTCTGGGTTGGACTTTAGGTGAATGATTTTATGTAACATTATCTATACTAGGAGTTACAGGTGTTGAGATATTAATTGTTTATAAATTTTTACTTAATTAGAACCACTTGTATTTTTCCGGTTCATCTTGTGCAGCTTTAAATTTTCTTTCAAATGGTATAGACATTTTTAGGGTTGTAATTACAATTTTTCTACATAATTTTTTTGATATAATTGCAATTTTTTGTTATTTTCACAATTTTCGTCGCAACTGAATACATTCTATCAAATTGGCCCTGAGTAGAAACAATATATAACAAAGTAATTCCCCCGCAGTTGTTAAATTATTACTCTGAGGACATGTGATTGGGCGCATTCAGGGAAACATAGCACTCCAGTGCTTCAGCGCTTTACCGCTTCACTTTCGCTGAATGACATTTTAAACGCAAGCTTAAAGTGACATAATTTTCAGTAATTCATATTTTGTAATTAATATTAATAATAATTAATATTATCCATAGATATTTTGTGCGTAAACCCATAGACGTAAACCTAACCTAAATTAATTTTATCGCTTGATGGAACTATGCAGCGATCCAGCAGGAAAAATATATGCTTTACCGCTTTAACAAAGCGCTGCAGCGCTTTAATACAGCGCTGCAGCTATTTGAATAAAGCGCTGAAACACTGTGGTTCCCTGAATGCGCACATTGTCTTATCGATGTCTTTGGAAATACCTTAAAGTAACTCAATATTGTTATATCGATGTTTTCATCTTCAACAACAGTAAATTGGAATAATCTGCATTAGTGTAATTTGAACGATGATCAGGCATTTTATATACGCAATTTCACCACATACTATACTCAAAGCAATAATTTGACAACTGCGAGGGAGTTAGTTTCTTATGCATGATTGTTTCTACTCATGGCCTATTTGAGAGTCTTCAGTTGCTACAAAAACTGTGAAAATAACAGAAAATTGTAATTATCTCTAAAATTTGTAACCCTTACAATGTCTATATAATTTGAAACAAAATTTAAAACTGCATAAGATGAACTGGAAAAATACAAGGTGTTCTTTGAAAGTTTTCACCATTTGAGGCCATCAAAATGTAACAGCGTGAATGAAACACACCGTACAATATTTTTAAATTTATTATAGTTTGTGTAAGGTAGCACAATCTATGTTCATGTCACATACCAAAAATCAAATGAACATCTGGTCCCTGAAAAAAATTACAAAGATCTCCCCGGATCTGTAAGTTTTTTTATTTTTTTTTAATATGTAGTTAATTGTAGTTGGGATTAACCAAATGTAATTTAACACTTGTCTGTGTGTGATTTTTTGAGCTTGTTGATTAATTTGCAATAGTTGATTCACACAATTTTTTTCCAATGTAGATTAAATTATTTTAAATTATTTGCTTGTCCCCCATTTGATATAATTGTTGACTAAGGGATTTGCATAACTGAACTGGAATCAATATTTTTCACTATATTTTTTAAGAAAGAATAATTCTAGTTAATTCTTATGAACATAGCTATCTATCAAGTAGTTACGTAACATGAAATTTTGTTTGAAAATCAGGAGTGTTATTGGAGAACTGAATTTCTCCCATATGCATGATGAGGGATGAATTCAGATGAATGATATAATATACTCTTTACATCCCAGAGATTTATTTCTGCCAGTTGGTCCGTACCCCTTGTAATTTTCTGTACTTACTTGCTACAAGAGTTTACCTGGCGAAAACTCCAGAATACAGTCAAACCAAATACAAATGTGTGACCATTTCCATCATGAAAATAGATACTTAGGTAATATTGTCATAATATTTGAAATATAAAAATACAGGAAAAGAAATGCCTGTGAAATTTTTAGCAACGATTACAACAGCCACAGTCACAATCATTCACGAGGAATCAACAAAATGGCTTCAAATATTTTGCTAGTCATTCAATTCAACATAAAGTTATAAACATTGAATGGTTGTGGTGAATTATAGTATAGAACTCTGTACAAATGTATAGGAAGTCTATAATCTTCACAGCTAAATTTAGTAAGTAATTAGGGCGTTTTTTCATCAGTTTTGTTGCATTTTCGTTTTTATCACTGTTAGGTTAGGTGCAGATGTGAGTGGGCTGAAAACCAGACCCTCTACCACAACCATATGGCCTATTGGGCTATTTATCAGTGTGGACTGGCTTTAAAACTATTCTGCCATTTTAAACTTACCTCTTTGGCGATTTGGTCAAGAGCCTGGTCTTCAGCAGCTGATCTTGTTGCCATTCGCCTTCGGCCCCCACTGCCATCCATGGCGAGGGTTTGGCGAGCACAACACCAAACCTGAGACAGAAGACAACACAACAATAACAAGGACACAGACAGACAATGATATACATAAACAAAAATGTGATTTAGTAAACAAAGAACAAATTCTGAGAACGGGGTTAATACAAGGGAAAGGAAGAGAAGAGTGTATTATTAATTAAACATTATTTGATTTAACACATTTGCCGAAACAACTATGTGAACCTATACTTCTACAGTACCTACTGGTGAATTAAAATGTAACACACTTCAACTTTGTCTGGCAGGGGAGTGTTCAAGAAACATACAGCAAATTTTTGGGCTAGTATGAAATTAAATTAAATTACAGTATCTCAAAACCGAAATTAATAATAATAATAATAATAATAATATTAATAATATCTCTACCCCTCATTCTAACCACAAGGATTAGCTCCACAGTCTGAGACTTGTGTCGGAGAGGGGCGGCATATTATTATTACACGGGCCGCATTTACGCCTCAGGAACAATTTACGTTGGTAGGCCCTAACCACTCAGTGCTAGAATGAGGGAAACCTGGAAAACCTCATTAGTTAGGGGGACAGGTCAACATCAACTGATTTTAATCTCTCACATTAATACCAAGTTGACATTCTTCCCATCCTAAGCCATCGCCAGGATGGTTGCAAACCTATCCCCGCGAAGAAGCCTTGATCTACGAGTAAAGAATTTAATTATATATTGTCTGGTGGAATATAGCAAACAAAGAAGTTTAAAAAATCAAATGGTTATTGGCAAAGCTTTCTATCGTTTCAATACAGCAAATGTTCTAATTCGATCACTAATACAGTAATTTGTACGATACGCATCTTTCACCGCTGCCAAATAGGCAGGGAGCGGTAAACAAGTTCCATCAAGGAGTGATAAATATATATATATCATATGCTCGGCCGAATATTCGGCTGGAATATTCGGCTGCCGGATATCCGGCTATCTGGCCACGGTACATACCGGATATCTGGTATCCGGCCAAATCACTATCCATTGCATCACTAATATATATACCTACATATTCTTACATTTTCTTTGTTTTTATTAATTCTTTAGAAAAAGACAAATGTAACAAAAGCAACAACAAAATAACAAAATCTTTACAATTATTTATATATTTTTAAAGCAAAAACACATATGTAACTCTTAAAATATACATATACATTATGTATTTTGTGTGTACATATAACTGGGGTTGATTGAACATAGCTTAAAAATTCGCCTCACTACAGCACAAATGTTACTACAGGCATCCCACAAGATAACTAAATCAAGAATTATAAAAATAAAAGATCAGAAATAGATGCATTCATTATAAAGAATTTTGAAAGCTGGGGCTGCTAGTCAATGGAGTAACATATATTTTTTAGAATAGGTGTCCCAAGAGTGCAGATTGCATGCTGCTGATTCCCATTGAGCAAAATTTTTTTGTGGAAGTAAAGATTCATAGTAGCATCTACCAAATAAAATTTGAAAACAATTGGTTTATAGTAAGAGATATAAATAAAAAAATAATTGTTTTTCAACTCCAACACTCTGTTTATTTATTTGAAGGAGATGCCGAAAACAACTACTGCACGGTCAATGGCCGCGTTCAGCAGATAGCAAACGGTTTGTAACATGTTTACTCTTTCAACGCAAAACATTTATTCAGCAGTTACAGTCTGCTAAACGATTTTATTTTATTTTCCGTTGGTTTCAAATTTGAATATGGTGGTTTGAAATTCTACACCATTATGGATATATTTATCTTCAAAATATTCTTTCTCTATATTATTTTCGTTTTACGACAGCTCGTAACCGTCAACATAATCTGTGAACATAACCTTTTTATCCTTTTTTCTATGCGTTCAACATGTTGAGAAAATTAAGCGTTAATATTTTACGCTTGCAAAAATGGCTACCGCTCATAAAACATGTTGACATTCAACATAATTTTCAACTATCGTTCAGCAGAACAATCACAAATTGTTTGTCAACGTTTGTATCTGCTGAACGCGGCCATTATGCCCCGACTGGCATTGCATTACATCGGCATCTCCATAGGAGTCGCCACATCGTTCATCGAGACCTTCTACCAGACACTGACCGGTTTCGTGTTTATTTTTCACTCATCAGAGTGCCATAGGCTTTAAGGCTAAAATCATAGTAGCAACAAATTTTTTAAATATTGTAACTAGAACGAAGTCTTCCGCGAATCACATCTCGTTATAAACAATTAAATTACACTACCTTCCGGGAGCAACAAATTCAGTTTTTGCACCTAAATGTTTTTGATACATCAAGTGATTGTTTCTCAGATATTTCTAGAACTTGTAAATGCCAGGGTTAGTTAAAACCAAGTGCACCATCCATGTATCTCAATTTGTAATGATGCGTGACAATGTATTTTTAAAATTTTGTCAAAACTGATTATTTCGAAATACATTACAAAATTCTTAAACCAACAAAATAGCAACAAATTCTGATGCAACGCGCGTAGCGATATGTAACTTAATCATAATGAAGGGGACCACCTTAATATTAATCTAGCTTCCTCCCATTGCGCAACAAAGTCAGGAATAGAGCAACAAATTAGCACATAATTACCACTAAATTATAAGATGGGTACGAATTTTTTTTTTTGTTAATGAGGCTCTTTTCGCGGCCTCCATGATAAAAGTGATATAGTAACTAAATATTAGTAGATATAAATACCTACAAAAATCAGTTTTTCACCAATTATTCAAAAAGGATTTTTAAGGGAGGTTTACTTTAAGTATGGTAAATTTTTACACCTAATTCCTGTATTTTTTAAGACGAATTGAATGGAAGTAAAAAAGGGGGTTCCATTTCATTTAAAAAATTGAGTTCTGTGAAATTAATAGTCAATTTTTAAATACCGTGTATAACATTATAAACTAGTTTTCAATAATTTTAGGTACCCTTGACATTTTATATTCAGGCTGTAATTTAATTTTTTATCTCGGTAACTTGAATTGCAAAACTTTAAATATATCGTAAAACCTTACAAGTGCCAACATAATTAGATATCTCAAAGACGGCACATTTTAGATATAGAGAATGATTGAATAAAACAATCCTTAAATTTATCAAGGATATCAAAAATGCAATAAAACATAGTAATTCGTTTAGATCGAGGAAGTTGGTATCGACTTCCGGTATAACTGGAAATAACAATAAATAAATTTTTTGAAAAAGTTTCCCATGCAGATTTACAAGATTCAACTCGTCGCAACACACCCTGTATACTTCGATTCAAGAAATCTGAATATGTTGGCTAATTTTCAAATTAGTTATATAGTAGTAGTATTTATAGTATTTAGTATTTTATAGTAATAGTTATTCATTATTATAAGTGCGTAAAAAAACACACTTATCAACACAAAATACAAACTATGTTTTTAATTCACTATTACCTAGTCATTTAGAGTGCCAAATTTTTTGTAGAAATATATCTTATTTTTAATAGGACCACCAGTGCCTCATCTTGTCCATTAAATTATTCAATTTTATTGTTTTAATTTTAAAAATATTTATGTCATACACATACCTACTTAAATATTTCTAAGATTTCTGTGATAAAATCTTTTCAGAATCCAAACATATAGATGAATTTACCAATACCAATGAATTTGTAAAAATGTGATTGATTTAATGGACATCATGAACCACTAATATAAAAAATATTTTTGAAAAATTGTATTGTGTATAACATTAAGGCCACATAAAATGATTAACAGTGAGATAACAAGGTAGCTTGTATATTCAGTAGAAGTGAGTAAAAAAGAGCAATTTTACATAATTCAAAGTATGTATACTGTTAACAAAAATAAAAAAATTTAAAAAAAGAATGGCAGTTTATCAAAATCCTAAATCGAAATGTTCAAGAATATTCCAGGTGCTCTATATTTAAAAGAAACAGGATTATTTGGGTTGACAAGTTGCGAAATAAAAAAAGTAATAGGCATAAACCACTATTTTGTAACTCCCGGTATATTACAATACACAATTGGAAAAATCATTGATTGGCATATTCAATCACATATTATGTAAAAGACAGGAGTAAAAATAATTTAACTTTTCCCTTTGCAAGGTTTACAAAGCTTACCTTGACTTACTAAGATTTACTCATAAAAACACATCACTTGCCTCCTCGAGCATCTTCCACAGCCAGACGCAGTTTTCGTCTATTTGCTTTTCACGTCAAGTTGATATATCGATAATGATAATGGTATTTAAATGGGCACAAAAATATGGCAACACTGACAGGCTACACAAGAACTGTGAAATGGATAAAAATACATAGTCGGGCTACACAAATTAACATTTAAATCTTTGGGCTTTACAACAACCTGATATTTTATAAAATTTTAAATAGAGCAACTTGGTTGTAGAGCTACCGCTCTAAAAATGCCCTGATTTATAGTAAAAAGAAGAATTAATGGTCACAGTATATACACCTTTAACTCTGTAATTAAGCCTGGGTGCAACAAAAACCCATCCGAAATCAGACTTGGGCTTACATAGACAAAAACAAAATACAAAATAGAAAAATCTTAATGAGCAAATGAGTATTTCGAGTGAAATATGATGGAATACATAAGGCAAGACTTGTTATTAGAGCATGCCAACAACAAAGTGGAATAGATTATAGTGAAACTTTCAGTCCTGTTGTGAATCTTACATCACTCAGAATTTAATTTGCTTTGTCGTTAAAAATGACAAGGAAATCACAAAATTTAACATTAAAATGGTGTTTCTTTATGATGAACTATGAGAAGAAATTTTTATGCATATGTATAATGCAATATTTTCTATTACTTTTTGCGGAATTGTGTGCTATACCAATATTGCAATATGGAATAAAAATTATATGTCCTTGGAAAGTTATATATTGTTGGGTTGTGAAAAAATTTGAGATTTCAGTTTATGCAAAATAGTTATATAGGAAATTCATTTTTTTATCAGAAAAACAATAGAGCATTGCATTATGGAGTTATAGTTACCTATTTTGTTTTTTTTTAATAAGGAAGATAAGTAAATGCCATGAGTTGATAATTTTCTAACGCAATACATTTATGGTATATTCTTTTGGTTATATCTTCCTTACTATTACCAAAGTTTAAAGTTTACACTGAGTCGAGTAACTATACCAGTTACTCCACTCTCCATCGGAACTTTTATCTTTCGAGATCACAAGCATGCTGCCACTATTTACATTCGATAGGAAAAAATCCGCGCTATGAGCGATGTTACAAACATAGTTTGGTTTCGCACCGACAATATTTGTAAAAATACATCATGCTAATTAGACATCATGCTTATATTTAAATTGTGCCAAGGTCTAAGTAAAAGATGAAACACTTTTGTAAACTTGTAGACATACATAGGTTTACAAGTAAATTAAAAATAAAATTGGCAATAATGTGTTTATTTAAATATTTCAATATATATCCAGGGTGGGCGAAATTCGAGGCTCACTATTGGGATCTCGGAAACGGTAAGAGACACGAAAACGGTTAAATTGGGGCAAAGTTGCGTAATTTTGTGACCAATAATATGCCGTCAAGAAATCCAGAATATCTACATTCGTTTTTGAGTTATTTCAAAAAAAAACAAAATTTTGAGTTTTCGTTTTTAATTTTTTTTAGCTTTATTTGAGACGATATCAAAAAACTGACAAGAGCTTCGCTTTAAATAATAAGTAATAATGCCGTTTACAAATCAAGAAAAATGTGATATGATTGAAATTTATTATAAATGTTACAAAAATTCAACCAAATCTGAACAAACATATTTTGAAACATACCCAGAAAGGCCACAACCACATAGAACGACATTTGCGAAACTGCACAGACAATTGACAGAAAACGGTAGTTTTGAACATAACAGTATTTACAGGAGAATACAAAATAGTCCAAATCATGTTATTGAATGTTCAAATTTGGTTTTATATGGTAACACAAGTTGTACCGTATAATTAAATTTAAAATAATGATAACAAAGTAATTTATAATAATAACAGAAATATTTTTTTCAGCGGAATCTAAAATTAAAATTTTCTTAAATTAAAGTGTATGTTCAAACAGGCCACCATTAAAGCGAAGCTCTTTAAACGTCAAATTGTATTGACAATTAAAATTGTTTTATAACAAATGTCATCAGCCCAAAGCATACTAGATTCGATCGTCTTAAAAGTTATTCCTAGTATTTGAGCAAAAAGAATAATTAAAACTATAAAGTATCATACATCATTGGAATCAGAATAAAAAATCCTATCGTTTTTCGTAAGAAACATTATGGGTCCCTATTTAAAAAAATAAAGTTGAAGATGGTCCTGATCGGACGAAACGCCGTAACGGAAATTTTGTACTGCCACGTTATAGAGCATTAATAGTGGCAATGAAAAAGTCTTGTCAGTTTTTTGATATCGTCTCAAATAAAGCTAAAAAAAATTAAAAACGAAAACTCAAAATTTTGGTTTTGGTTACTCAAAAACGAATGTAGATATTCTGAATTTCTTGACGGCATATTATTGGTCACAAAATTACGCAACTTTGCCCCAATTTAACCGTTTTCGTATCTCTTACCGTTTCCGAGATCCCAATAGTGAGCTTCGAATTTCGCCCACCCTGTAGTATAATACTTATATTTATCTGATAGGTAGATAAAGAGGGGTCTTATTATGATGTTTAAAGTTTTTAGATTTTAGAAATTAACGTTAACCTGTCATTGAAAACTGACTTGGTGTGTTCATAATTAATTTATTTTTTATCCTTTTCTACATTTTACACCTAGGTATTACTTATGTACGTGTATTTATTTATAATGGGATTCATATTAGCTATTTACCAAAAAATACTTCATATTTTTATGTTTAATTACTTTAGTTACAATTGTTGTTTTGTCATAGAAATTAATATAAATTAATATAAACTAATAAATATATAACTACTTATAGTTTTCGTATTAATTATAGGACAAAATAGGTGTATGAAAGTGTAAAATATCATACATACCAGCAAAGGAACTCGTTATTAGTAGCTCGAGTAGTTCCAAGTGGTAATGTTCATTTCAAATTAGAATGAACCATATCGAACATCGTCCTATAAATTAATATCATGTATTGAAATACATATTTTAAAGTTGTCAATGACTGTGATTCAAATCACCGTCAAAATTCACGGTGATTCACTAGGAGTAACAGGTTTTCAAATATACCTATTATAGTTGTACGAGGTGTTCCATTTAAAAAATCAAATTGATAACTGTACTTCCATAATGTAATGCTAAAAAAAACTAATTTCTTGTTAAAAATTAGGCAATAAAGGTTTTTTACTTTTCCGATATCTTGAAAGACAACATAGTTGCAGTTTGCAGTCAAATCTAATATTTTTCTCGTAATGACCCTTACCTGTATATCTAGAAATCATGCCAAAAATGTTTCTGGAGTTCACACAACAGAACTTCATTCTATTACATTCAAAATAAAAAAATCTAATATATTTTACAGGTGGTGTAATCCCAAAAAAGATTACAATGAATCATGAAAATGATTCCACCACAAATAAGTTATAGACATTATATAAGGGTCTATATTTAAAGGTCTAATCCGATTATTTTTAAAAGGTTTATTACCATGCCAGCTTGAAAATAGTTCCGAATTGGCAGAAGTTATCCAGTTACTTTCTTGCACTAGATTTGCAAAAAGTAGATACTAATAACTCATTCATCATGTATTTCTGTCAGACTGCCTATTATGGTCTAGGTTTGATATTCAGCTCCGGCACTGGTAATGTCGGCGGTGGGTATGGGGTGTTTGTCTGCATTTTCAATGTGTAACCTCCTTCCATAGAGCATTTGGCTTTAGATTTGAAGGTTGTCTAATTTATGTAAGTGTTTTCATTAATTTAATAACTTGACTGATCAAACGTTTGTAACAATTCGAAAATAACCATGTACTGCTAACAAACAAAGCTAATAAAACACATAGGTATGTAGGTAGGTAATAATAAGTATTTTTAAATATATAAATCTATACGTATTTTAGTTTATAATTATTTGACGGGGCATATATATATATATTTTTTTTTTTTTTGGAATCAATAGTTTAGTACGATTATAAAAAGATGTTTCAGTAAATATAATAAAGCGAGCAATAAAATTGAATAGTTATAGTCATGAATTTATGGCAAGAGCAGGTGTTAGTGGGTGTAATATAGTTGGCAATAAGCCAATCAAGAAAACCACCAAATTACTCACCTAATACTAGCACTGCTCATCTAACGTACTCCTATTTATTAGACATTATATAAAACACTATTCTAAGTAATAAAATTTCAATTCAATAAATCAATTCTAGGAGTATAGGGTGTAACACAATTCGAAATGATTTTACAATATAATCACAAAGACACATGTAATTTTAAATAGCACTTGAACATTTTTCCGAGTACAATATTTCCGACATTTAATGTAAAATTACCTTTTTTTTAAGAAAAGTTTATTTGCAAAAATATTGACATGTGTAGTTTAATATATCATATCACAATGACTGACAATGACATTTACCACAGAATATCTATAAGAACTAAGAACATTTATTTACTACAGAGTTCGCGACAAAGCTGCCAACCGTTAAATTGGTCAGTTTGAATTTCAAAATCTACAAAACTGTGACTCACTGGTTTGAATACTTTTATTCCTTTATTTATTTCGAACATTTTAAAGCCGATATCGGTGGGAAGGAAATAAACTAATATGCTAATATACTAGCGCATCTTGTCAGCAGACTTTATTAAATTGATATTTATAATAATATTTGGAAAAACATTTTTTTTTGCTATATTTGTTTTTATTTATTTCTGGCGTTATTTTAACAGCTATCAAAAAATAAAAAATACTTTTCCATTGTAACTTTTTGAGCTTAACAAGATGGCATTCATCAAGTTTTTGTCCGACGTTTCGTGTCCGAGAAACCATCATCAACTTCTTTTTTTTAAATACGGCCCTGTATTTTTAAATAGAAATTTTGATAACATTTTTTATTCTCAATTCAATGATGTATCACATGACGTTTCCGAGAAACCATCATCAACTTCTTTTTTTTTAAATACAGCCCTGTATTTTTAAATAGAAATTTTGATATCATTTTTTATTCTCAATTCAATGATGTATCACAAGTAATAGTTTAATTACGTTTTTAGCTTGTTGTGGGCACCATTAAAAATTAACGAGGAAAAGCCTCTTGAGTTTAGCTCTTACCGTTTCCAAGATCCCAATGCTATCCCATCTTTATCTTGGACACACTGTATAATAAATGTATAGACAATCCCAACTCTCTAGAGTTGGGATTTTAGGCCAGAAAACCGGCCTGGCCGAGCCGGGAAAATGTGCATATTTTACTGGCCGGGCTGGACCTGGCCGGATGCTTTGTAATACCTGGCCGGGCCGGGCTGCAATTGAATTGGCCAGGCGCGACTGGCCGAGTCGGGCCTTCGGGCCTCGCTTAGCCGGTTCGGGCCTGGCATGGCCGGTTCGGGCTTGGCTTGGACGGTTCGGGCCTGGCTTGGCCGGTCCAGGCCTGGCTGGTTCGGGCCAATTCGGACCGATTCAGACTTGACCTGAGCTAACCGGTTTGCCGTATAACTTAACAAATTGAAAATACTATATCTACTATGAAGAAATCCGTGCGGGCCTGGCATGGTCTGGTCTGGTCTGGTCTGGTCGGGCCTGGCCTGGCCCAAGGATTGTTAACTGTTTACAGGATTGCTCGATCGCTCAATTTTGTCATCCGCCTGTGTGACGTCATCGAAGATACATCAAAATCAAAATATATTTTGTGTTTGTTATATTTTACATTTGCAAGAGAATTTTCGTATTTGAATGATTATTATTTATTAAAGTTTGTAATAACAGTATAAATTGTACCTATTTCTACAATTACCAGATCACAAATTGGCCTCTGTGCATTATATAGTATACCTGCGAACAGTATACATGTTGCTTATTGTAAAAAAGCAGTTAACATTATTAATTATATATAAAACTAATCATCCTTGTATATAAGTATCTTTTAACTATTAAGAAAATGGTAATTATAAGCACTAACAAATTTACGTAAATATACACTTAACACCACAAAATATATCTTGAACATTACAGCATAACACAACATCACACTGTTTCCGTTCATATTTCTCTACAGAATCTCATCTGCTTCCGAATATGTTCATAATTTAAAAAGTATGCATATGCTTACCTATTTTAATAATATACTCTGATAATTTGTATCAAAATGTGCATATAATTTCAATTTGTTGGTAGACACAGAATTAAAGAACATAAAGAAACCAAGGAAAATATTATGCAATTACTTATTATTGGTATTTACAGAAACTATTACCAAAGAGGATAAACTAATTCCTCTTTGCTATTACCCACAAACACAAACAACAAAGGTATTAACTATCGATATGATAATTTTAAATTCAAAATCCGCTTTCGCGCTTGCAGTTTGACTTTGACAGATTGCTTTACTGGATCTTTGATGACGTCACAATTATGGATTACATTGTAGTATAGGGATCGAGCAATCCTGTAAACTGTAAACAGTTAACAATCCTTGGGCCTGGCCTGCTCTGACATCTCGGTTTAAGTGTAAGAAACCATAGAACCTCGGTCTAAGAAACCATAGAACATATAGTACATTTTCTATATTTTATATTTTGCATTTTCTCATATGTGTTTTCTATGTTTTTAACTTAACCTAATTATTTTCAAAATTTACTTTTTTTATTTTTACTTAAAAATTGTTTTTGCATTTCAGGTCTAGTCTGATTTTTTTTTGGTTCAACTATAGAAAACGCAAAACAAGCTCTAATTCTAAAATGAGTCCAGAGGTATGCACATACATATTTTAAACAAATAGGCTAATATAATGTATAAAAGTATTTATTTGTGGCATTGTTTAATTATCCATTTATTTGGGTAAAATACACTGAAAAATACAACACTTAATAATCAACCCCTGCGCCGACGGATCAGTCAAAGATTAGTTTTTTTTGAAAAATATGTTTGCCTAATCAAGAAATCGCACACTAAAAAGCAGATTAACAATATATAGCATTAAACACATCACATAACGAAAACGGATAAGTTTTCAAAACGTAAACGTTTTTAAGTGATCTGTTTAATGCTTTATACTTAAAGTGGGAACGCAAGCAGAGCTATACTTTAATATATATTATCTCATATATTACAAAAATATCGCTCAACATTATAATGATTGGGACAAAATGTACTGAATTATAATATATAGGTATATCCGCGCGATAATATTTTTACATAGCCTATTAACGCTGGCCTGAGCGATATTTCACTCGTATATTTACATCCCCCTTTCGTCTCGTTGCCCGCAGGTATCTATACTTTACATGTGATACACAAAGTGACGTTAGTTTTTAATTTATGTCAATGTGCCTTGTAATTCTGTTTCGTTTTATTGAATTCTCGGTCTTTTCGTTATTTTATGTTTTGTAATAAAAAATTAAACATTTTATCGAAAGCGTGAGAAAATACACGTGTCTCTGAAAAGTTGATGAAGACGTATATAAAAATAATGAACTGAAAGATGCAGCTTGGAGGAATGTTATAAAAGAGTGTGATTTACCAGATGGTGAGTAAAATACTTTATTCATATAATATTTTTTTACAAGAAATAATGTAAAAGTTAATTGGCAAATAGGTTAAACCTAAAGTTACAGAACATTACGAATAATCACATGTATAGGGCAAACTGTTGAAGCTATTATTTATTTAATCTAAAGAAAACTGATTAATTTCATAAGCATATAGGTATGCGTAATATATCTAACTCAATTTTTTCAATTTTTTTTTTGTCAACAGGTATTTTTAGAATTAAAAAAATATCGCAAAATGTATTCCGCGAAAATCAATGTAGCATTCTGAATTTTATCTTTTCTCTATCTAGTCTGTTTTGTACACGTGTTGCTTGCCAATGGACGGCTCCTAGAGTATTAACATATTTACAATATTCCTCTTTTATTAAGAAGCTTTCATTAGAATATCTAAAGCCAGAATGAACCAAAGATCTTAATTGATTTGGATTTAACATTCGTATTTCCTCTTCTCTCGTATTATAAGAGATATCATTGATGAGGAAATTATGAAGAACACATATGGCTTTGACAATTTTATCTACTAATTCAAAGGCATTTTCGGCCGCTCTACGTGCTCTACAGAGACGGTAATTATAAATTCTTCTGGACTCGCAGAGTCTACTTTTGGGATATGCGCCCGTCAAATTATGCAGTAAAGGGAATGCTTCATCTCCTATAAATACGTAGGGCATATTTATTCCATCCGGGTATAATGGCTCCTCAGGTGGTAGATTTAAATTCCCAGTTTTTAATTTTTGGCCAAAAGCACTATCATTTAAAATACCACCATCACTGAATCCTAGATGTTGAATCCCTTGGATCCAACATCTATGTAAACAAATCTTCAGTTTGCATCTACAACTGCTAGCAAAACAATAGAATACGTTTTTTTATAGTTAAAGAAAGCAGTACCAGAATTAGGTGGTGCCTTTATAAGTACATGTTTTTGCCATCAATTGCACCAATACAATGATCAAATTGACAGTTATCTTTAAAACCTTTTGCAATGTTTTTCCAATCATCAAAGGTAGGTTCCTTCAACACCAATTGTTGAAGATGGTTCCATAAGGCATCACAAACTTCCTCTACAACTTCAGAGATTGTTGTATCACCCATTCTGTAACTGTAGGCCATTGACTTAAACGAATCTCCTGAGGCCATGTACCTAAAAAAAAAACAGTTAATGTACTAGACACCTCAAATTTTGCATGATTTTGTACTCTTCTATTTTATAAATTAGACTTTTCTTATAGTGAAGGAAGCAAAAATTTTATGGAAGAAGTTGTGAGATGGTCACAGACAAGTGGTAAATAAGAAAAAGACAACAATTGGACAAGCAAGTAGCGACATTAAGCTATGGAAGTATGAGAAACTGATAGAATTTCTGCTACCATACATGTCAAACAGGGCCAGAATGAGCAATGTAAGTGTTTGTCCTCAGATACAAGAAGATGTAGAAGAAACTACACAATCAGGGGATGATCGAAACGAAATCACGGTACATGAGACCACTATAAATAATACGACTCAAAATGTAGGCACTGAACGAAGTAATACTTATCGATGCAAAAGAAAAATCTTTAGTGTTATAGAATATTTGGAAACAGAACAAAAAATAAGAGACAAGAGATCATTGGAAAGATATTTATATAGAAAAGAACTACTTAATTAGACATAGACGCCACCCAAAAGGAATACAATGGAAGCGTTTTTTGATACTATGTGAGCCATGGGCAATGAATTACCAGATTACTTATTTGCAAATAAGAAGTCAGCGACAAATTTTTAACATTGTCATGGAAACTCGTAAAGAAACTTTGAAAAACCAGTCTCAAAGAATAGAGTCAGTTGTTAATGATACAAGAACTATCCCTTCCATTCATTCACACATGACCACAACGTCACACATACGTCCACAAAGCCCCTCCAGTACAGATTATCAGATATTTTCTCCAGATACTGATACACAAACTAACACAAACTACACCATCTTCAATTCCACACTATATCCAATAACGAATGTTCAGTCAGAACAACAGCAAGACATAAGAAGTTACATATCTAATTCGAAAACTTACATGAACATGTAATAACTGAAAAACAGTAATATTCTTAATAAAAAATATTAACAAAATTTCATTTATTTACCGTAGAGTAACTGCCAATCTTTCTGTAGGTCTAATGCTATCACACATATTTGTATTCTGTTTCTTTATATCTGCTTGGATTAAGTCAAGAAGTTGGAAAAATCTGTGTCTGTTCATTCGATAATAATTTTGAAATTTTTCATCATTCAGCTCATTAAAACGTGCAAATTCACCATGTTCTTTTCTAAATTTAATATGGTTTGCTAACCAAAACCTTTTTTTTCTTTTACGTTTTATAGCTAGAATAGCTATACTCGCATCAATTTCTGCGTCAAAATCATCTTCTGATGAACTGTCAAATGTATCAAACAGAAAATTGTTAAGAACTGCCATTTTGCAAGTACAGCCACTAACAACTATATTACAATATCTTCTCGTGTGCATGTGTTCTACTATAATATTATATTGTATTTCACCAGGAAGCTATAATATATGTTAATATTATAGTATAGCTCTCCGTGCGTTCCCACTTTTATTGTTAATCTGCTTTTTAATGAGATGTCTTGATTAGGCAAAAATATTAATAAAAAAAACCAACCTTTGACTGATCGATTCGTCGGCGCAGAGGTTAATTAGTATTTTTTTGTATATTTCAGTGGTCCATAATACCCAAATAAATAAGAGTAAATACCTAATAGCTAATTTTTGTTTTTGTTGTATAGGTAAACGAGATAGTTAAAACCTATCAAAACCTTGCTCAAATTCCTTCAGTAGTGGGTGCTGATATATGGTCCAATGGGATTGTGAGAAGTGTATGGTCCCAGAGAAATTTGGAAAAAGGAAAAACCACAAAATTTATTAGAGATATATTTGTTCCAGATTTCAAAAAAAATGCTGAAAGCCTTCCAATTGATATCAGCACTGAGTAAATAATTTATATTTTTATGCCCTTGTTAGAAAGGTAGAAGTTCATGAGAATATACCTCATGCGTATATACTAAGTATATATAGGTAGAAGTGCATCATCACAACATGAGTTAGCCACTCGTAACATAAAGATCCAAATAAAAGTTCAGCCTAGTGTGCTGATATTTTCTACTGTAGATTGCATTACTTATGACTAGTGTATACACCATCTAGGTACAATGTGTTGTCTTCACTCTGAAATTTGTATGACACCGAAGATATCTAATAGATAAAACAGCTGTCTGTTCGTTTGGTGTTAGGAGTGACTGACACTTGTATGTGTAGTGCTGGTGCAGAAACCTCGGTATATGTCCTTGTTCAATATCATATAAAATACTTAAAATACTTGGTTATCCGCGAATGGAAGTTGTAATGGTAAAAGTCAAGTAGTTTTCTACAGTGGAAGGAAGGTAGCATGGGAATTGCTATTGGATTGGAAATAGTGTTATTAAATTTGTATCTTATCTTATGTCACACATTACTATACATCAAACATTTACGGGGTGTTTTACTACTCTTAAGAACAAACTTAAGTAAACTTGAATTTATAGATTGAGTAGCTGAGACTGCGGAAGCTGTAGAGGTAACAGTAGTGGTTTATACAAATTTTCTAATTTATAGATGCAAATATAATTCATTCACTTACTACCCGTATTTAGCAAGTATTTCACTTACTACCCGTCCATAGGTAATATTTTTGACAAATATGATTACTGACGATGCATATTGTCAAAACTGAATTAGCATTAGAGATTTGTGAGCAATTTTGAGTAAGGACAAAGACAACCTTATATTAGGAGCTTATATCTTATATTAGGATTAGCAGTGATAAAACTTACACCAAAAAAACGGTATCCAGAAGGTAGAAAAGTAGACCTTTCAATAGAACTGAGGAAAACATTGCCAATCAACATTTTTTGCTGATGCATATGACAACAGTTTTTCAAACTTCTTGAGTGGCTTCCCAAATTCAATCACTTAACAAAATTAAACATAAAATATCAAGAAGAAAAATTTTGGACAATACGGTAAAACCATTGTATCTTTTCTGATTAACATATGACATAAATCAGTAATTAGTGACCTATAAAAGGAGATGGATGAAGACATGGAGATGATTAAAACTCATTTCCTGATGATGCCAACTTGGTTGACGAAACGCGTGTCGAGTGCAGTATCTTCACGCCAAAGGTTCCAACTCCCTTCGAAATAAATCACGTTTTTACACCACAATAACTGGAAGTTTGAAAAATTTTATCGAAATAATTAAAAATATTGGGCTCAAAAAATCTGGATGGTTCTATAGACAAGGAATATCCGTAACCTAATGTAAAACATTTATGCAACATACCCTACTGCAAATACATTTTCGAGAGTGCTTAAAAGGTGGAAATACATTATTTTACTACAGAATATGACTAAAAGATTTAAAAACGAAATAAAAAAAATAGTATAAAACAAAGAAAAACAATTTACTGCTTGAAAGGATTGAGCATTAAGTTTCATGAAATTTTTTGGTGTATCATTTTTGTACTGACGGACGTTGACAATTGCTATGTACCTAACTTCTAACTTAATTTAGGATTTTTTTTGTAGAGCGGAAACCGCTTGACACCAGCTGCTGGATCATGCAGCCGATAGTGTCGGACGCTGCTCCGACTAAAACCCCTCTAGGCTTCTCTTCGCGGTCTTTCTTCGGAACTGCCTCCAGGCATTCTCATACTCATTATTTGGGTCCCAGCCAAGCATCTTTATCTCCTCTCTAAATCTCCTATCCTTTATCTCTAATTCTAAAAAATTATAAAAATTATAAAAATTATCATTTTGTGCTTCTAATTCTCGAAACTATATGTTTTCTCTTTTAATAATTGAGTACTCGTTCCAGGTTCACTTACATACATCATACCCAACTTTCATCACATGAATATTAGACAAGAGTTCATTCATGGGTTAGATTTGTTTCTTTATTAATTTCTGATGGGTAGCTCCTTAAACAAGACTAGTTTGTTGAGCTAAAATAAAATAATAAAAAACTTTTTGAAATCACAATAATTTCGGTAAATTTCAGCTTAATCGGTTTCTAAATATGAAGCAAAAGGAAAATAGTGTACTTTATATTGTGTAGTTTGAAAAAGCAAACATTTTCTATTCACAGCACACTGTAAAACTTTTTTTTTACATAAAATCCGTTTATATATTTGTCCTAAAACTTGTTTCCACTTCAAAAAATTGTGACATTCAAGACGGTAACATGAAATCTGGGGTTATGCGAAGGTTCTTATATTGCAGAAAGCTCACCTAGATAATTGGAAAAATGCGTGTAATTCAATGAAGTGGGTTAGAAGCTTAAAAATAAATGATCTATAAATCAAAAAGTGGCTTGGTAGTTTCATTTAATTTTCTATATTAATTTGTTCATAATTTGCTAGATCAGTCGCCTGACCCTGGCCCCTTATACAGCAGGCGACTTGATTTAGCCGATTATGATTTGTTATACTTGTTGGTAAGTATATGCAAATAAAAGAATTATGTCGAAGTAGGCGTGCTCACACTTAGCTCATTCTTCCAAAACTGTAGGTTGGGTGTCAATACCTTAGTCATAAGCATATGAAGGGTGAAAGTTGCATGCAGTGGCGGCTAGTCATAATGGGCACAAGGGCACGTGCCCTATGCGTAAGCACACAAGACTTGTGAATGTTGTGATATTTTATAAACTTTTATAATTATTATAATTTGGTGGATTTTTTTATTAATTTTTCATCATGAATATTGAATCATTTGGTGCATACATATCCGTTTAGCGTCTAGACCGCTTCACGCTTCACCGTCTGTGGACTGGGCTGGGCACACCCGCTGTGTGCCTGTTCTTTTTTCTTTTCTATTTGCATGCGCAAGACAAGGATACACAGCTTCTATTTTTCCAGCGCGTCTTTTCTAATGCGTTCTGTTACGTCATTGAATGGGCGCTGCCCCGTCGACCAGACAGTACAGAGCATGATATAATAAGGAGATTGTATCATGGGTACAGAGTACTAGAGATGGGAATACCCCATCATATTAATGAACGTACGTGAGAGATTTCAATTTACTGATTTTTTAACTATAGCCAATTTGTTTGAAAAGGAGAAATTTAACAACTATAGAATAGTTTTTCCTCTGGAACATATTAAAACAGTGTGTGCCTTATTTCCAAAGATCAACATTACGGGGCAACATTACATTATAATAAGCTGTATATAATGTATTCTAGAGATGATTTCATACAAGATAGTGGTGCGGTTGCTTTATTACAAATGTTAAATAAAAATAATTTACTTACGACGTTTTCGGAATCGGTTGAACTATTAACTATATTGTGCACAATTCCTATGACTACAATCGAAAGTGAACGCTGCTTCTCAACACTTTAACGAATAAAGACATTTTTAAAAAACATGATGTCACAAGAAAGGTTAGTTGCTCTAGCAATGCTTTCCATTGAGAAAAATTTAGTAAACACTATGATTTTAACGAACAAGTTATCGAACATTTTGCAAATGATAAGTCAAGAAGAATGTGGAGTTCCATTTTAAAAATTACTAAGTTTAGTTTTCGATGGACGAGCGGGTGGTTGTAGATTGTAAGGTAAGCACACCGATTTGTTATGGGTTTGGGTTAAGTACCTAAATGGGTTTTATTATTTATTTTTTTTATCTATCTGTGTTTTTTCTGGTCTAGCAGAAAACAGAAGTTTCGCCTGCCATTTTTCTGACATGTATACTTTTTTTGAACCGATTTAAATATTATTTTAAATAATTTTTCCATATTTCTGTCAATCGCATCAAAGAGGGGATATTTGCCTAATGAAACCTATTTCTTCAAGCAAATATTTTTGCTCTACGAATTTCTAATTTTTAATTTTAAGGTGTTTGACCTTGAAAAATGCAAAATTTTCGCCTGCGGTGCATTTTTTTCCCCTGTGCCCCCCATTCCCAAATTTCACCAGCCGCCACTGGTTGCATGTAACTACTAGGGGATTATCATACGACTTTAAATTTACGAAATCCATATTAGAAAATACTAAATGCAACTTTCTTTCCATATTGAAAACAGTATTATGTTGGTTCAGATTATTTACATTTAAACAATTATTCAATAAAATAATGTTATCACAGTTATCCACTATACTATAGAGTGGCACATACAAGTCTCTTATGATTATGATTGTGTACGATAAAAGTCAATTATGTTTTTGATGGCCTCTGGTCTCCTACATTTATTTGATCAATTTTCATCACACCCATCTTGTTGCTTAGGCAACTCATTACTTCTAGGTGTACCTTCTGTTGGCTAGATATTAGTTTCTCTCGATTTTGATGCCAATGATTGCATATGTTTTTTAATACCAATGTCACCAATAATTTTTTCAGGTTGAAGTTTTTTTTATATGCCCAATTTTTTCTTCAAGTAATTTTATATCAATAAATAGTCAGATTTATTTAGTTCTTAACCCTGAATGATCTTATTCTTACTTTTCAGAATTTTATCCTATCCTAACCTATCCGTCACCTGAATAGCTTGACTACATGTGCTTGGTTTAATTGATTTTTTACAGTTTTTATGCTATTAATATGTCTAAAATTAAAAATTTTCATCAATCCTATCAGTAATGATTTCTTTATTGTAACCTTAAATAAAACTGTTCTTTAAGATATAACTAGGGAAACATGTATAATGGTTTTAACGATACTCAGTCAATTTCAACCTTTTTCGATTAGTCTCTTCCTTCCATTAGTCATAGCCTGAAAATATTAGCTACATATCTAAAGCAGCGTAAATTTGATTTAAAATGATCCCTTTTTCTATTATTGATAATGACACTATTAAATAAACCAAATATATTTGTTTTATTACATTTTCAGACTTTTATCCAAAACATCTCCATCTGAAAAATTCAGAGCAGTTTTACGAGAAAATGATAATAAACAATATTTGGAGATATGGCAAACTTACAATATTATTCGTACTGTGGATCTCAGTGCTTTAGATATTCATGGATCGGTGTATGTTGATGGTAAGTTTTTATATATAATTTACATATATACAGGGTGGTCTTTTTCAACGTCAAAGTCCAATATATCACGAGTGGTTTGTTTCACAAAAATGTGCTTTTACATGGCGTGTATACAGGTTGTAACACACATTTTAAAATTACTTTGAAATCCACAGGGTGTTCCAAATTGGGAAATATAAAAAAAATATTTTTTTTTGTAATGGAACACCCTATATATTTTTATCTTTTTGAATTCAACGCATTTTGCTGATTCCGAATATATGGGGTTATGTAGACCTAGAATAAACACGGTTCGAGTTATTCGTGTTTTTAATAAATTTTTGACAAATGTAAACTATCATTAAACAATTGAAATCTGTCAAACTAAAAGGAATTAGATCGGCAAATTTGGTAAGGATTATCTTCACATATTCCTGCGTCTGATGGTGACTAAGTTCTCCTCGAATAATACACAGGGTGTTCACTATAGGCCTCCACATATTTAAAATTTCAAACACAAAAAACTCCAACTTTTTTAAATGCAACACCCTATATTTTTTAGGGTCATATAATAGCTAATTTAATTCTCTTTGAAATAAGTATTACATTCCCTATACCTAAAGTGCATACTTTTCAAGTTATTCGACATTTTTTAGAGCAAGATATCATTATTGCTCTACAGCAGCTTATTTATTACTCGAAGAGTGCCCTGATTATTGTTTTCAGTCGACAGAACTGTCATATAAGTAGGGGGGAAATGAGAGTTCTGGATCAAAATGTGCACATTTTCAAGGTCATGTGCACCCCCCTCCACTTTTCGCACCCCCCCTCCACTTTTCCCCACCATTTTCCCCCGCCCATACCTCTTTACTCCCCCCGCTTACAAATCAACAACCGGTCGAGGTGAGCAGGTGTATTTTTAGAATCCGAAGGTGGGTTATTATAAAGGTATATAAAGGTTATTATAAAAATTATAAAGGTCAATAACGTGTTCAGAAGGTCTTCAACAATATGTCTTATAGCGCGAGAATATTTAACTTACCTGACTTGCAAATCGATTTACCAAATAGTCTTCCACCGGCATTCCAAAATAAAAGTGATTGTGTGGTGCTCCCCACCTAAAAGGTGGGGAGCAGTCTGGAATATCTCCTTCGGTCGGCCAGTGATCATAACATCGTAGCACCTTTGCTTGTATTACATCATCGTCTTTGTATGCCTTCGGAAGTTTTTCATATATTGCACCGATGTCATCACAACTTAACTTTCTCAAATATTCCAATGGAAAATTACCCAATGCTTCTCAACTGAAAGATCGAATGGGTAGTGCGAAAAAATGTTTTGATTCTCTTAAAAACACTTTCTTGATCAGCACGTAAACCCATTTTGAAAAACCACTTAATCTATCCCACATTTTGTGGCCGAGTGTTGCAATGGTTAAAGTAATGTAAACATTCTTCTTTTAAACGAATAACTCCACCTTCGGATTCTAAAAATACACCTGCTCACCTCGACCGGTTGTTGACTTGTGAGCGGGGGGAGTAAAGAGGTATGGGTGGGGAAAAGTGGAGGGGGTGCACATGACCTTGAAAATGTGCACATTTTGATCCAGAACTCTCATTTCCCCCCTACTCATATAGTTACAAAATTAATTGTCTTGTGTGCTGTGTTTTCAAGTTGTTGCAATTCTAAGTCTGGACCAACATGAACTTTCCAAATAATGAATTACAAGATATGGTTTATGTAATAGGTGAATGTGATGGAAACTGTCTTCTTGCTTCTCGAGTTTATAAGCAGCGATTTTCTAGAAGAAGGCACCTCGCTGTGAAATCACTTTGCAGACTTAAGGAACGTTTTGAGGAAACTTCTGCGGTTTGCTATAAAAAAGTAAATAAAAATCCATATGTTTTAGTTGAAGATAAAGAAAATGAGATTCTTTTGAACGTTATTCAAAAGCCTCAAATTAGCCAGAGGGAAATTAGCAGGGCTACAGATATAAGTAAAACTAGTGTACAAAAAGTTCTTAAATCCTATAAATACCACGCGTTTCACTATCAAAAGGTCCAGCACTTATTAGATGATGATTTTAGAAAACGAGTGACATTCTGCGAATGGGCGCAGACTCAAATAAATTTAAACAGATTTTTTTTT
The DNA here is from genome assembly GCA_963924545.1 of Pogonocherus hispidulus. NCBI lineage: Eukaryota > Metazoa > Arthropoda > Insecta > Coleoptera > Cerambycidae > Pogonocherus > Pogonocherus hispidulus. The sequence continues at coordinate 29,257,619 of OZ004696.1, read as the reverse complement.
AACAATGTCCTTTTTATGGATGAGTCTACCTTTCACAACAATGGTCTGCCCAACCGAAGAAATACGCATTATTATGCAGATAGCAATCCAAATTTGACAAATGTCACAAATTATCAAAATAGGAGGTCGTTAAATGTGTGGGGTGGAATATTAGGACAACGATTAATTGGCCCATATTTTTTCGATGGTCCCTTAACTGGTGTGGTTTATAATGATTTTCTTCGCAACCAACTACCAAATTTGGTGGAAGGTGTCCCTGCAAATTTGATAGATAATTTGTGGCTTCAACATGACGGCGCTCCTCCACACTATTCGGCTGTAGTTAGAAACTGGCTAAATGAGGAGTTTAGAGGAAGATGGATCGGTTGGGGTGGGCCTGTTGCGTGGCCGGCTAGATCGCCAGACCTTACACCTTGTGACTTTTTCCTTTGGGGTTACATAAAAAATATAGTATATGCAACACCACCAACAACAGATGAAAATATGCGACACAGAATTGTTGCTGCTTTTAATGCAGTACAAGAACAAACATTAAATAATGTGCAGGAATCAACTTTGTTTAGACCACCATGGACGCCATTTTGAAAACTTCCTGTAGTTTAAATGTTTAAAAGTGAAGATCTAATTCGTCTTCCTTAATTACTGGAAAAGTAAATCTCTGGTTTCTCTATTTATTCATTTTATACATACTGTTAATTTTCAACTATTCTTTAAATGTAATTATTTGTGTTAAAAAATTATAAGTAAAATATAAATCTAGTCTTTCATTTAATTGATTATTGCAAAAATATTTCTTTTCTTCTGGTGTGGGGAGCATAGCCATAAATTATGAATTATGTTCAGAGGCCTTTTAATAAATTTAGAAAACCAAAAATGTCCAACAAATTATTATTATTTTTACATATTATTATTTTTTTTGTCAAAATATCAGTCGACCCGGTTCCCTGGCTCCGATTCTCAGGGTCGGGTGCTGGTGGCTACAGTAGCTATTCCCCACGTCCGTGGGGTAAATAACTACTGAGTCCGGGAATCGTGTGCTCTGAGCAGACGTAACGAACCCAGAATGACCGCCTTCTGCATTCTTCCGGCTAGAAGATCTGCCGAATTTCGGCATGCCGGTATGATCTTCAGATCTGAAACCAGTGTATCTCTTGCACTACTAAGGGCTCCTATAATCAGTACCACAAGCTTCACAGTATGTTCTGGATGGAGTCTGCGGAGTTCGAAGAGAAGGTCTCGATATTTCCTCCGTTTCTCCTCCTCTTTCAAGACAATGTTGGTCTTGGCAGGAGCCAAGAACTCGATGACAAACATTGTCTTGAGCGGGTGGTCGAGGGGGACTATATCAGGCCTATTATTATTATTATTATTATTATTATTATTAGTATTATTATTATTATTATTATTATTAGTATTATTATTATTATTAGTATTATTATTATTATTATTAGTATTATTATTATTATTATTATTGTTATTGTTATTATTATTTGAAAAGTTCATGTTGGTCCAGACTCAGAATTGCAACAACTCGAAAACACAGCTCACAAGACAATTAATTTTGTAACTATGACAGTTCTGTCAACTGAAAACAATAATCAGGGCACTCTTCTAGTAATAAATAAGCTGCTGCAGAGCAATAATGATATCTTGCTCTAAAAAATGTCGAATAACTTGAAAAGTATGCACTTTAGGTATAGGAAATGTAATACTTATTTCAAAGAGAATTTAATTAGCTATTATATGACCCAAAAAAATATAGAGTGTTGCATTTAAAAAAGTTGAGTTCTTTGTGTTTGAAATTTTAAATATGTGGAGGCCTATAGTGAACACCCTGTGTATTATTCGAGAAGAACTTAGTCACCATCAGAACACGAATATGTGAAGGTAATCCTTACCAAATTTGCCGATCTAATTCCTTTTAGTTTGACAAATTTCAATTGTTTAATGAGAGTTTACATTTGTCAAAAATTTATTAAAAACACGAATAACTCGAACCGTGTTTATCCTAGGTCCACATAACCTCATATATTCGGAATCAGGAAAATGCGTAGAATTCAAAAAGATAAAAATATATAGGGTGTTCCATTACAAAAAAAATATTTTTTTTATATTTCTTAATTTGGAACACCCTGTGGATTTCAAAATAATTTTAAAATGTGTGTTACAACCTGTATACACGCCATGTAAAAGCACATTTTTCTGAAACAAACAACTCGTGATATATTGGACTTTGACGTTGAAAAAGACCACCCCTGTATATAATATATATATATATATATATATATATATATATATATATATATACATATATAATATATATATATATATATATATATATATATATATATATATATATATATATATATATCTTTATACTGAGTACATGCGAGGCCCATAAATGCATGTACAACATACTAAACGAGACCCGTTTTGGACAAGCGAGTCCCGCATGCGGGCCTCGCATTGAAATTCCATGTATATGAAGTTATTTTACTTCCCCTGCCACCCCTAAACCCCACTGTCAATGTTTTTCTATGGACTCACAAGTGATGTGCATATCACCTCTTATACGGTTTTTAGTTCATCCAAATAGTACGTAGGGGTCGCTTCAATAGTTCTGTATATAATTTGCTGTTGACAATGCGAGGCCCCCATATATACCTTAAATTTACAAAGTAATTGTTAATTCCGAGTCCCTTAAACATGGCAACAGTGCGTTGATTTATGAACGCATAGACCAGGCGTCTTTTTCACGCATTTTCAAGATTTTAATTATTCTTATTATCTAAATAAATGAAGTACAAGAAAAATTTGTAAAAATTGGAATATTTATAGGATGTTAAAAATAGTTATCCTATTTTTAATATATATGGTTGGTTGTAAGAATATAAATAACCAAATAACCATTTATTATTATTATTATTATTATTATTATTATTATTATTATTATTTGTTGAAATCCAGTCGACCGATTTCCTGGCTCCGATTCTCGGGGTCGGCCGCTGGTGCTTTATTATTATTATTATTATTATTACTATTACTATTACTATTACTATTATCGGCCTCATTATGACTCACTCGTGATATGCGTTTTTCAAGTCACGTCGCTTATTTAACACAGAAAACTATTGGGCTTTTAAGAGTTTTATATATGCACAACGACAACTTAACTAAACAGACTAAACTGAGAGTGACAGATTCCTTAATTTTATCGCATTTAAATTATTGTAACATTGTCTACTGGCCTGCTCTTTTACATAAAGATAAATATAGCCTTGAGAAAATTCAAAATGCTTGCATCAGATATTGTTTTGGTCTTCGTAAGTTTGATCATGTTACTGAAAAATTTCGAGAGTCGAATTGGTTTACACTTGAGCAAAAGTTTAATATGCACATGTCACGGATAGTTTATAAAATAAATGAGACTAAGCAACCAAAATATTTGTATGAGAAACTTGTTAAAGGTACTGACAGACATGACCGTACCACACGCCATCAACAGCGGTTTACGGTACCTAAGCATAGAACTAGCACTTTTCAAAGAACTTTTAGGTACACCTTAGTCAAAGTTTTCAATGCATTACCCCACAGCATACGAAACGCCCCGAACTTAGCAACATTTAACAGGAAAATTAAATTATACACTTTAAGCAAAAGAGATTCTGTTTGATTCTTTTATATTAAGATTGTATAATTAATTATAGATTTAGAAAACTTACCTATTATCACGTACTTTTTAAGTATTTTTTTTCCGTATTATCAATTTTTCTGACCGGTTTTTTATGCAAATTTTATGTGAATATTATTTAATTCCTATATATTGTAATCAAGGTGGTTATATATGAGCAACTTTGTTGGATATCGCCACCTTCTTATGTAACTCTATCCAAATTGTATGTTAAACAATCAAAAATAAAGACATTTATTATTATTATTATTATTCTTATTATTATACTTGATGGCATGTATCTCCCAGAATTTTTCTCAAGGAGCCCTTTTTGATCGTTTTGATCTTATTAAATTAGCAAGTCGTAGAGCTACGCATCGAATATTATTTTTACATAAAATTTTAAACAATATAGTGGACTGCCCAGAAATCCCCACATTAATAAGTTTTAAAGTTCCTCCATTACCTGCACGTCACCATAGTTTTTTTAACATTCCATTAGCACGAACTAATATCCTTGTTGCATCTCCTATTCAACAAATGGTCACTTCCTGTGAACTGATGAGGGACAGCATTGATATATTTGTAGTGAAAAACAAATTAAAGCAATTCATCTATAGTTGTTTTATAATAGTTTATTTTAAAATAATATTGCTTTACTTTACTGTTTTTAATGTAGTTGTTTTATTATAGTTTATTTTAAAATATTGCTTTACATTTGCTGTTCTTAGTGAATTATTTCAACACCTTTGTATGTTCTAATCAATTGTATTTTATTGTATTGTTTTGTACTTGCGCCTTCTATAATGTCGTACTTTGTTGCTATAAATTTTTGTTTTATTAAATTATTAGTGTATGTATGTGTCCTGTAATTGGGCCTTATTGTGTCTATAATAATTGTTTTGAAAAAAATAGATCTCATTTAGATGTTTCAGGAAATATATAGAAAATACTCTATATACTAGTATTTCTGCTTTTTATTCCTTTTTCAATAGAGTAAATAATGTCTATTACTAAATATTTCCAAGCGCATTTTTGTTATTTATCTGTTTACGAGTACCTACCCCGATTGATCCTAACATCTGGTAAAGCCCGAGTTTTTAGTATATTTTCTAAGAAGGGCGAAAATGCAAAATCTATTTGATAATTGGTAGTACAAGGATTTCTAATTAAAGATTTTTTAATTTCTAATTGCTCTAACAGATTTAAACGCTTTCCTTTCTTTTCACGATGCAGTACCTTTACATTTTTCAGATCTATAAAATGATTGTTTTCTATACAATGCGTAGAAAATCCTGAATTATTTACGTTATTTAGTATGGATTTTTTATATTCTTTTACTCTAGTTTCAATACTTCTACCGGTTTGACCCACATTGTTTTAATTTATTAACCGTTTCTTTGTTGTTTAACAAAATCCTCCCAATGTTACGCTTGTTGACTCCAATCGTTTTACACCCGTTTCGTTCTAATCTGTGAGCTACGAATGCTCTTCCTTTTGTTTTTTATCATGTTATCTATTAGTTGTTCTTTATATCAGTTGTTTCTTGCAATTTGCTTGATTATACTTAATTCTTTTTCAAAATATGTTTTTTCTGACGGGAACATTAAAAGCCTAAGTAGTAAACTATGGAAAACCGACTTTTTTATTTGCCAGAGCTGCTGCGAATTTGCTGGTCGGATAATAAATGCGTCGGAAGTTATTGGTTTTCTATAAACCGAGAATTTTAATTTATTTTCTACCTTTCTTATTCTGCCCCCCTTAACAAGAAAGTCGTAAGTGCAATTTTTGGCAAAATGAGGTTTTTGGTTTTTTAATAAGCCTGGGATGTCTGATATCGAATAAAATAGGAATTTTATCGAAATTCGTATTTTAAATATAAAAAAAATATGTTTAAAAAATTGTCGTATTGCACATTCTAAAAGTAATTATGCATAATACATAACATAATCAACGCATGTGCACTGTTTTACCATATGTACAACATTTTGATATAAAAAACATAATATAAACAACGTAAGTATGCACTTGCGTTGTTCTTGTCTAGCAATTTGGCATTATTTATCTCGACGAGACGTGAGCACCGCGTAACTATAAAATACGCTTATAATACTTAAAAGCGATTAAAAACATGTTTCTTTAAATATGATTTTATTTCCGATATTCTAGTTTTATTTTGAATACAGTGTGTTCAGGTGGAAACTAGTAATGTATAAAAAATAAGGTATTTAGCATAAAAATACAAAATTTTATAGCCATACTTACGTTTTTTATTCCTAGTATAATACAAGAATTACTTAATCAAAATAACGTACCTAAATGCACCTATTTTATTAGAAAACGATTTTATTTACAAAGTAAACTACGTTTAACATACGGTATAATATCGCAGTTAAAGTTCTAGAAAAATATTATCCCGTTTTATGTAAAAGAAATAAAGTTATTGTAATTCTTTTATGTCCAGTTCTTTAAACGCCATTTTCTCATAACTAAGCTAAATGCACTTACGACTTTCTTGTTAAGGACGACAGTATTGTTATATCCAAATAATTTAATTGATTGTTTTCCTCCTTTTCCATTGTAAACTGAATATTATCGTTAAGCGAATTTAAAAAATTGGGAAAGCCGCTCAAATTTCTTTCAGTACCAGTCCAAATACAGGTACTAAAAACTTGGGCTTTACCAGATGTTAGGGTCAATCGGAGTAGGTACTCGTAAACAGATAAATAACAAAGATGCGCTTGGAAATATTTAGGGATAGACATTTATTCTATTGAGAAAGGGCTAATAAACCGAAATACTAGTACATAGTGTTTTCTATATATTTCAAGAAACATGTAAATGAGATCTGTTTTTTTAAAAACAATTATTTTCACGATGTTTCATAAAGAACCATCCGCTTCTAGTATCCACTTTACTTATTGTGTCTGTTGGATGCGAAACTAAATAAACAAAATGAATAAACAATAGTTTTACCCCATTTTCAAATTGCAGGTACGATCCTTTATCTCTGTAACTCAACGAAAATATGAATTACTATAATTGCTCATGTAAACATTGAAATAATATTTTAAATTACATTCAGAGAAACTGTACAGAAAAAACTTACATGGATTAAGACTGAAAGCTATTTTCAACATATGTTTTGAACGATTACTCATTTTTATATAAAATCTTCACCGCACACTTACTAGAAATAAAAAAACATAATACCTACCTAGATAAGTTAGGAATAACCTCAAAATGCACGTGGTTATGTTTTTTTGCGAGAAAATATTAGGCAACATCGCAGGGACTCGTATATACACTGAAAATATTATTTATAAACAGTGGGCCTCACATGTTAGGTAAATATTATAAAGGGACTCGGATGTACGTTGAAAACTTGTATGTTTTAATTTTGGAAATATCTTACCCCTCAAGAAGGGTTATTATTAAATGTTATTAGGAGATTACAAAACATCAAAATATATAGTATAAAAATTATTCTTTCAGGTGGGCCTCGGGTGGCCTGTTAGTTATATCGGGCCTCGTTTTTGTCATTGAATACGTATATATATATATATATATATATATAATATATATATATATATATATATATATATATATATATATATATATATATATATATAAATAGGGGCCATTCAGGCCATTACTCTTTATTTATTTGGGTATTATACCACCACTGAAAAATACAAAAAATTAATAATCAACCTCTGCGCCAACGAATCAGTGAAAGAAAACTTAAAGAATCTGCGACAATTTTATTAAATGGAAACAAATGTGTAGCCAATAGTTCTATAAATTTTGATAGCTGTTGGTTGTCAATTCTTAAAGACGAGGTAAGTCAAAATATAATGAATAATATGTCTATGGAAGTAGATAAACAAAATATCTACAATATATAGCTCGTTACAAACTGTCATACTATTCTGTACGTCAGTCAAACTTAAAGTTATGATAACGAAAACGGATAAGTTTTGGAAACGTTTTTAAGTGATGTGTTTCATGTTATGTTATGTTATGTATTGTTAATCTGCTTTTTAGTGTGAGATTTCTTGATTAGGCAAACATATTTTTCAAAAAACCAACCTGTTAAATTAATTTTTTGTATTTTTCAGTGGTGGCATAATACCCAAATAAATAATAGTAATTAAACAATGCCTCAAATAAATGCTTTCATACATTAACATCCAGTTATACCGGAAGAACATTTTTAAGGCACCATATTTAATTTTTTCGATGTGAGGGTTAAATGTTAGTTTTGTAGCAAAAGTTACACCCAAGTCTACAGTTTCAAAAACACGATTTAGCTGCACCTTGTTAATTGGATAATCAAAATAAGTGGAAGTTATTTTCCTATGATAGCTCATTATCTTGCACTTGTCGATGTTGAGGAGTAATTGGTTATTTTTACACTATATATTTAAGCCTGTCAAATCATTCTGCAATAAATAGCAATCTGATATGTCTTTTAATTCTTTGTATATTTTCATATAATCTGCAAAGAGAATGTTAGAAGAATCAGTAACACTGAAAATATCAGAAATAAATAGTAAAAATAATAGGGGTCCCAGGATTGATTCCTGGAGCACCCAAGAAGTAGCAATAAAAGTAGAAGATTTGACCCCCTCAATTTCTACAAATAATTTTCTGTTAGATAAGTATGAGTTCACTAATTTTACAGTATTATACGAAAAAAAACAGATAATTTTTCCAATAATATACTATGTGAAACACGATCGAATGCTTTACTAAAGTCTGTGTAGACAACATTAACTTGATTTCTTGAGTCAAGTGCATTGGAAACAAAGTGTGTAAAAATACAGAGATTAGAAATAATAACTTGCTCACTATTCCTCAACACAGAACCGAATTTTAAAAAATTGTTTTAGTTATCAGGCAGCCCATATTTTTAATAAAATGCCATTCTTAAGTAATAGCATAATTAGTAGCACCACAACTTTTAAAAAACAAGCCAAAGATTTTATAAGCCAATTATGATGTTATTTCTGTTGTTTTAAGTAATGTTTGTCACGTTATGTGTTTTAATATATATTTTATATCACTTAACACTGGATTAACTTTTTAAAAACTTTTATTATTTACTAGCAGTTTAATAACATAGATTATATAAAATAATGATTAATATTAATGTAGTCGACTTGGTACTACGAAATATATATGACAAGTGTTCTTATTTGCGTCTTTCGGTAGTATTTATAAAGTATGGATGCCGACGCAAGCATAAGCATTCTAGGAACATGATGCCTTGTTTGCGTCTTACAGATAATGCTTCGTTTTCTGAGGAAGCTGTTATCGCTTTAGATAAGCAATATCAGATTACATGTTACTTGATACATTCAGAATGAATAGTATCATATTTTAGCATATAACAACTCCCCTTTTTTTTGAAAAGTTGGCGTTTTATGCCGACTTTTTAGGGTAGATCTTGCATCTCCCTTTCTTCTGTGCTTAGATGGGGTCTTCTTCGTAGAAGGGTGTTAATCCTTTTCAGCATCTCATTAGGGGTTGTTTCTTCCGATTTCTTACAGCATCTGTTCCTGCATTTCCAGATGACGTAGATGGTGACGAGACTGATCACGGTACCAATAGTTAAATACGTGACCAGAGAAATGTGTTTTGTCACGAATGGTTCATTTATTAATTGATCAAGGTCTCTAGAATATTGTTCCAGTTTATGATTGGCTATATCCAGATTTTCAATATTTAGGTGATCGAACTGGAGGGGTTCTAATTTGGGAAGATGAAGTTTTTCGGGGATATTACTGCAACAGTCATATGGTATAACCACTGGATGAGAATTGTCTGTAACATTAAAGCTATTGCGGCCTTCTGCTTGCACCTTTGTTATACCGACAAATGCGTAGCAGTCTGATTGGAGTTTTAATATCGAATTTTTGTTAATCGTGGTGATTTTAGTGTCCATCAGATTACAGTTTATAGTGATGTGGATGGGTTCAGAAACAATTATAAGCCATACGTTGTTTTGTAGTTTTTGGACGTTATAGCCCTGTCCATACACCAGGGTACTTTCGCAGTTTTCGGGAACCTGCCTGAAATTCTTTAACAACTGGGCTTCGCATATTGCACTACTATCGATCGGATATGCGTAGAGGTCTGAACATAACTTCTTACGAGCATTTAGTTGTTTGCATGTGCTCAAATCTTTTACAGGGATGTACATTAATGAATCATCGTTACGCGCAATGAATCTTTGTGAAAATGATAAAACGTGGTATAGGCCAGTTCTATTGTCTAAAATCGGAATGGGATATAAATGATATAAGGTGTAAAGTTGTTGTTCTACTAACGGTATTCTTAGAACGAAAACAAGATCTGATTTTGATTGAAAGGCTTCTAATTCAATAATTTCCAAGTATGTGGGGATTTTTGAATATTTTATTGGAAGGGGTAAATTATTTTTTACTAAATTTTGGGAAATTTTCTGAAGTGCGGTAATCAAATTTTCGGGTGTAATTATTGAGGAATGTATTATTTTCAAACGGGCGAAGGTTATTGAATTTAAAATGTCATCAAGATTACTCTGAAGGTACAAATAACTTTCGGTTAATTTTTCGCATATTTCAACAAATCTTAATTCGGCCTGAACTAATGCGACTCTATCATTTAATTTGTGTAAGGAATTTTGAATCTTTTTCATGTCCTCATTAAAGGTTTCCTGATTAATTTGCAAATTTTGAATTGTTTCGTTAAACGTTTTTATCACAGTAGAGGTGACAGATATTTGATTTTTTAGGAGGTTTTCCATTTGGTGTTGATCATTATTTAATTTATTTATACTATCCGTAAAGAATTGACCATCTTCGGCGTCTAGGTTACCGGTAATTGATTTGAATATACTACCTAAGCCGTTTAATATTCCGCGTTTAAAACGTTTGGTGTTAATGAACACTTCATCGAATTTTATTTTAAGGGAATTTGATATTTGATTTAAAAGAGTTATGTGGGTTCTAACTTTAACTAGAAATTCTTTCGTTTCGCGCGTGTCGACGGCGAATATGTTAGTGATTGATTTTAAAATTTTATTGTTGTTGTTGAAAGCTTCTTCAAGGCTTGATAGATTCTTATGGACAAGTAGAGTCCATTTATCATTGGAAATTACTATCCTTGTTTCGTCGTGGTAATAGATCCCGACGGTATTATTGATAGATGTTATCTGGTACTGGGCTACTGCTGCTCCGATCAGCAGGATGAATCTGTAAAGTAATTAGGTTTCAAAATATGGTTTTAACCTGTCAAAGTTGACTTTAGTTTTTTGTTTAGTCTTTAGGTTAAGAAGAGTGGCTGAATTTTTATGGAGTTCCACAATCTCAATTGGGCCATTGAATTTCTTGTGCAATTTATCGGTGATTTGTGATTCCTTTACATATACCTTTTGACCGATCTGATATTCGGGGGCTTCTTTTAAAACGTGGGCGTCAAATCGAGTCTTTGCTTTCTGTTTCTGTATTTCAGTTCTTGCGCGCGCTACTTTATAATAATAAGAGAGGCGGTTATTTAGGTCTCTAACGTATTTCGTGACTAATTCTTTTTGATTATACAATGTCTCTGGAGGTCTACTGGACGTATGTCCGAAAACCAGCTCATATGGGGTAAATCCATGAGTTTTATTTGCAGAATTATTATAGCATATTACTGCGTAAGGTAATATATTAAATGGGTGTTCATCAGGATGATCTGTCATGTGTATTCGGATCATTTCTAATAGGGTAGAGTGAAACCTTTCTAAGGAACCGTTCGATTGGGGATGTCCCACGCTCGAGTATGTTAATTTAATATCATAGAGATTGCATAAATCTCTTAAGAGAGCATTATCGAATTCTCGGCCATAATCGCAATGTATTCGGAGAGGCGTTCCGAAGTGTTGGAAATAAACGAGCAAGGTGTTTGCAACTGATTTCGCCGATTTGTCATTAATTGGGTATGCTTGACTAAATTTCGTGAGTTCGTCTCGTATCGTGAGGGCATGATTTTTTGTGGGGACTTCTAGTATATCAATATTTATGCGTTCGAAAGGGGACCTCGGGGTTTCTGTGATTACAAGGGGCGTGTCTAGATTTTTACGACAGGCTTTTGTTTTCTGACATGTTTCGCATTTTTTTATATAGTCGTCAACGTCCTTCGTCAAACCTTTCCAATTATATTTTTCCCTAATGCGGCGGATAGTTTCATTTATTCCGCGATGGATATGAGCTTTGCCGGCGTGATACTGATCAATAATAATTGGAATTTGGTCATCACTAGGTGTTTTTGTAATATCTTGACATATTTTAAGTTTCACGTCTTTTTCTGATAGGAGAAATGACAAAATTTCGAGAATAGGTAGGTCAATGTTATTTTCAATACAATATGTTTCAGAGTCTTTAAACTCTTCACGACCATTATATAGCGAAGCAAATAGATTTTGAATTACTGAATCGGGGTCATATGGTAGGGCAACAATAAAATAGTTTCTATTTCGCACCGACTTACTGGATAATTTATTTAATTGTAAATTCCGAAAGTCTGCGTTGTCTTCGAACAAGTCTTCAATGATTTTATAATGAAAATCCTTGAGATTGTTTTGTTGTAGAAAGGTTACAATATTTTTGTTGGTCTTGTCTAAAAGTTGTCCGTTTGAGAATTCAATTTTTGAATAATCGATTAGTGACGTTGTTTTGTATAAGTTCGTGAATGTTTCAAATTCTTTTAATATGTCTTCTTTTTCGTTTGTTTCTATTGTGTCACTTTGATTGTCAGAGTCAGGTTCATTTGAGGTAGAAGGATTTTGGATGGGGTACGTTGATAATTTTGATTTTGCCTGAAAGTTGGAATAATCTTGGAGGTGAGTTATTTTTATGCGGGAAAGAGCATCTGCATTTTTGTTAATACGCCCGGGTTTATACTCTATCTCGTACTCGTACTCTTCAAGTTTCAGTCGCCAGCGTGCTAGGCGGCTTCCCGGATCTTTTATTGAGAACAGCCACGTGAGGGGTCTGTGGTCGGTTATTAACTTGAACTTTCGTCCAAATATGTAGGGGCGGAAGTGTTTTACGGCCCAGACAATGGCTAAAAGCTCACGTTCTATAGTTGAATATTTGGTTTCGGCCTTGCAGAGTGTCCTTGATGCATAGGCTATTGGTAGATCTTTACCAACGGGGCCTTGTGAAAGCACGGCGCCGATAGCGAAAGCGCTTGCATCAGTGGTCAGTAGAAAGATATCGTCGAAATTCGGGTAGATAAGGACTGGGGTCGAAATAAGTGCTTGTTTTAACTCTTCGAGCGATTTTTCGCATTCGGGATCGAAAACAAAGGGGACGTCTTTTTGTAATAGTTTGGTAAGGGGTTTAGATAATTTGGCAAAGTTACTGATGAATCTTCGATAATAGCCCGCGAGACCGAGGAATGATTTTATCTCTTTTTGATTAGTAGGTTGGGGGAAATTTTGGATGCATGATATTTTATCGGGGTTTGGTTTGACTCCTTCTTTAGTGATAAGATGGCCTAGGTACGCGACCTCTTTGCGAAGGAACTCGCACTTATCTGGTTGGATCTTTAGATTGGCATTTCGAAGGCGTTTAAATACTTCTGTGAGACGGGAGATATGTTCATGGACGGTGGGAGAATATATGATGATGTCATCCATATATACCAGGCATCGCTCGTTCTGGATACCCAAAAGTATATTGTCCATTACCCTTTGGAACGTGGAAGGAGCGTTTTTAAGCCCAAAAGGCATACGAACAAACTCGTAATGTCCGTTATCCACGCTGAAGGCGCTTTTCGGAATATCGTTTGGGTTTATCTCGATCTGGTGGAATCCAGAAGCAAGGTCCAATGTAGTAAAATACTGGCATTTACCTAGTTGATCTAAAAGGTCAGAGATGTTAGGTAAGGGATACTTGTCTCCTACAGTCAGCTCATTGAGTTTTCTGTAGTCCACAACTACACGCCATTTCTGCTTACCTGAAGCATCTAGTTTTTTGGGTACGACCCATACCGGAGATGACCACGGGGAATTTGAGGGACGTATAATGTTTTGGTCCAGCATTTTGGATACTTGCGTTTTAACTTCCTCTTTATGTATTTGAGGATATCGATACGATTTCGTGAATATTGGTTTCGCGTCGTTGGTGTCTATCGCGTGCTTAATTTCGTTAGTGAAGGTTAATTGATCACCCTCAAGATAGAAAATATCAGAGAATTCTAGACAAAGTCTAGTTATTACCTCACTTTCTTCTTCGTTTAGGTGATTTAGACGAAGTTGATTTATTATTTCATCATGTCTATTTGCATAAGTTTGAAAATCTATTTCGTTAGTGTTATTTAATGAGAAATTTTGGATAGGTTCTAGTTTTATGTCTGAGAAATCAATAGTTTTAGGCATTGCGTTTGCATTTATGATGGAAGTAAGAAATTCGCCTTTATCGTTTACTTGAACTATCGCGTTAGGAAGTCTTACTTTATCGATTTCCGTAGCTAGCAGTATAGCTTCGGTGTTAATCAAATGGCATTTAAGTTTCGAAATTTGTTCTGTACGTGGTTCGATTGAGATTGTATTTGAAATGCTGCGAGCAGTATCGCGCGTGGTTAAATCGGATTGGTTTTGTACGTCTTCGGTGAAAGTTTGATCTGTAACCTTGTGAATGGGAATTGTTTTGAAACTGGTTATAAGTTGTCTATTTTTTATGTCTATTATGCAGTTGTAGTGTTCCAGAAAATCGGAACCAAGGAGTCCATCGAACTCAATGTCAAGGTTGCATACATAAATTTTAAAGGGTTTATTATCGTCAAACGGGATAAGAACGGCTTCATTGATAATTATTTTTTGATCGGTTATCCCTTGGATTGTGACATTTTCGGGATATCTCATTTTATAGTTCTCGCAAGTCTTTGGTTTGAATATAGACAAACCTGCGCCTGTGTCAATTAATATTTTATAAGTATTGGTAGAGTCGTAAATATAGTACAGATTTTTAGATTTCACAGCCAATAGCGGGTTTAGAGAAAGCGTTGTTCTGGGAAATTGAGATTGGGATTGTAACTGTCCAAGTTCATGTTGCCAAATTGGGTCTGCAACACTGTCATATTGGGGTCTCTGGTTTGGTGATACGGTGGGTCCGACTGGGTAGGTGGGCCAGCTCGAAAATCCTGATTATATGCAGGGGTTGTATCGAAAGCTAATTCGTCAGTATAATAATTCTCATAGGGATCATTAGCCGTATAATGATCTTCGTTATTATCGTATTCAGAATTATTAGCTGTATAATAATTCAAATTCATGAAGGGGTTATTATCTGTATAATAACCATCGTTTGTATTTTCATAGACTTTATTGGTACCAGGATAATTTTGATTTGGTTGTTCAAAAGTTTCATGATCGCTATTTTGGTTCAAATGAAGTGTTTTCCTATTAATATTTGGTCTATAGTAATTGGGGTTCTGTTGAATCGCAGGGGGTCTTGGACTATTAAAATTTGGGTTTGGTGCAATAACAGGTGGTCTTTGTTGTTGGAAATTTTGTGAATTCCCAGGATTTTGGTTATAGTAGTTAGGTCTTTGCTGTTGGAAATTTTGTGAAGTTCCAGGATTTTGGCTATAATAATTGGGTCTTGGAAAATTTTGTAGGTTGCCAAAATTAGAGGGTCGAAGATTTTGTTGTCTCTGCCGACACTCACTAATGACGTGTCCCGTACGTTTGCAGAATGAACATTGTTTTATAGGCGAAGATACATTTGGGTTGCGTGTAGGAGTATTAGAATTATTACCGCGATTGAATTTTTGGGCTTCGAAATAATTTAGTTGAAGTTCTCTTCGAACTCTCCTAATTGCCGTTAACATATCTTCGGGATCGCTTGCTCTAATAACGTGGGCGATTTTAGGTTCTAAGCCCGTGAGTAGGGTATTTAGAATCATGCTTTCGGTGAACTGTATTTGCGCTTGTTTTTGTGACATTGATAGCTGTTGTTTTTGAATCGAGGCATACACTTTTGCCTCGTGAGTTTGTAAACGTGTAATAAATGTAAGAGGCGATTCGCCAGGAAGCTGTCGCATCCTTTGGAGATCTTGAATTAATGTAGTTAAATCACGACTATCACTGAAATGGCTTTCTAAAAGTATTTTTATTTCGTTCCATGTGCTTGGATTCCTAGAGTTCACTAGTTCAGCTGCACGACCTTTTAATTGATTTTTTATATGAATAGTTAAAAGTACCTTCTGGTTACCAACTGCCATGTCATGGGCAGTTTTACATGAATTTATAAATGTGGTTAAATTTATTTGATTACCGTCATATTCAGACACAAGTGTGAATATTTCGTCTAATTTATAAGGTTCAACAACCTCTGGTTCAGGAGGATTTGGTTGCTGTTGTTGTTGAGGCATGTTTCTAGTAGTGACTGGCATAAAAGATTTAAACTAATGTAAGCTAGTAAGCTTGGGTCTTGTTTAAATTATTAAAAGTAAAACAAATAGAACTGTCCTTTTCACGAGCACGTGCTAAAGGTTATCACGCTTATTAAATTAATTAAATTATACACAAGAAATGCGAGATGATTCAATAAGTACTTACATAAAATTCTTCATTGATTGGAGTTGGTTCTGTTGTGCAAAGGATTGGAATCCACCACCGGCTATTGAAGTTCTTCCTTTTTCTGGCGATCCTTTCTCTGGAGTTAGGCACTTCTGGAGTGTTGTCCTTGTTCTTCAGGCAGGTTATCGTCAGTTAGGCTTCTTTAACAGGTGTTTCACAATCCTACCGACTGCGCCAATTTTATATCACTTAACACTGGATTAACTTTTTAAAAACTTTTATTATTTACTAGCAGTTTAATAACATAGATTATATAAAATAATGATTAATAATAATGTAGTCGACTTGGTACTACGAAATATATATGACAAGTGTTCTTATTTGCGTCTTTCGGTAGTATTTATAAAGTATGGATGCCGACGCAAGCATAAGCATTCTAGGAACATGATGCCTTGTTTGCGTCTTACAGATAATGCTTCGTTTTCTGAGGAAGCTGTTATCGCTTTAGATAAGCAATATCAGATTACATGTTACTTGATACATTCAGAATGAATAGTATCATATTTTAGCATATAACATATATATATATATATATATATATATATATATATATATATATATATATATATATATATATATATATATATATATATATATATATGTCCTTCTTTCATTACCTGGCACCATATGTGCCGTTATATAATATGTTACCTCATTTGATGATTGTTTGTATATTTACTTTTCGTCCTATACAATATTCTTAAAATGTTTTTAGGTGTAAGTGAGAACACGCTCTGCGGAATCTTTCACCCTTGTTTGTAACTTCTTGCAATAAATGTGTATTTATTTATTATTTATTTATTTATTATTTTCTGTGCTACGTTTTTTGACAAAACCGTGTTGATGTTCAGGAATCATACATTTTACATGGGCTTATAGTATGTCACTTAATATGATTTCCAATAACTTGGAAAAAGCTGAAATTAAATAAATTGGCCTGTAATTCGTAATTTCTGATATTAAACTGCCCTTGTACACCGGACAAACACGCGAGAGTTTCCAAATATAAAGGAAAGTACCTGTCTTAGGGAAAAGATTAAAAATATGATACAAAAGGATTAAAAAGCAATCTATACAATCTTTAATAATTATTGGAGGATCAGGTCCACATGACAACTTATTTTTAATTTTTTTACTGGCATTCAAACTTTATTCTACAGATATGTGATTAATGTTTAAATAATTACTAATATTTTTATCTTCATGCATCACTTTCACTACAGGAGGTTTATCATCCAATAAATATACAGTTTTAATGTGATCTGCAAAAGCGTTTGTAATAGTAGAAGGGGTTGAAATGTTTTCATTTTTGTATACCATTACTCCTGGTATACGAGATTAAAGGACCAAAATTGTCTATGATTATCTTTCAAATCTGTTTTATCGATAAATTTTCTGTAAGCCTCTTTAATATTCGCTTTTATTTCACTTCTGAAGTACTTAAGGCACTGAAGATAAAAGTTAAGTTTGCATTTTTTAAACATATACATATAATGGTTTTTAGCCTTAATTTTATTTATAAAGGTTTTGTTATACCAAAGTGGATATTTATAGTTCCTGCACAATTTTCATGGAACACATTGAACAAGAACATTATGTAAAATATTGTTAAAAGATACACAAACTACATTCAGTACAGTAAGCTCGCACCAGTTCACCTCACTAAACATAGTGTACGTCTTGACGAAATCAACTTTCCGAAAATTAAATCTGGATACTTTTGATATAAAGTTGACGTTATTATCCAGTTTCATTATTAGGGTTATTAGAAGTCCGGGATGATGTCCATCAATCGGAGCAAGAGTATCCTCATTACACAATACCTCTCCATTAATGTTGTTGGAACAAATGACTAAATCAAGTACAGGGTGGCCAGTTAAGCGAGGTAAGCGGCTGTATCTTGGAAACCGTTCACCGTACAGCTTTCGGGAAAAAAATTCGTTAGTAAATACGGCCAAGAGAAATCGCTGGAAATTATTTTCAAGTTCGTAAGATAGCCGCCAGGGGGCGTAACAGTAGCAGTGTGTTGGGAAACGGCGATTACTCTAAAATTTGCCTTGACAAGGTCTACTGATAATACTTGGAAACAAATCTCGCATCTATTATGAACAACTTTCCTTACATACATTTTTCTCTAACTCTTCAAATAAAGTGGTGGGGGTAAGGTGAACATTCATTTAGAAAAAATGCAATATCTCAGGAACACCTTGTCAGATAATATTAAAATTTGTACCATTTAAAAGAGTTTTTCTTGTTCTATCAGCTACGTTACAAGCGATGTCTTTGTTATTTTCACTATGGTCGCTAGGTGGGGCTTTTTTAAAAAATGAGAAATTGTGTGATTTTTCTCGAAAAATTTAAATGTAATGGTATAGATATTACACTGATACAAAAAAGAGAACTAAAGGCCAAAGCCAATGGTGAAAACCGCAAGTCCCTATCTTTTTTCTAACCGGAGATATTAATGGAAAATTAATATACTCATCTAAAGCTAATTTATCTAGACCCCCGGGCATAATGCTAAAAGACAAGTAGGCACGGACACAAAAGAAATGTTTATTTGACATGTGAAATTACCTATAAAACATTTTTCGAATTGATTATAAGTAATATGTGCTTAAAGTTTAAACAATTTATCACAAGTTCAAAAAATGTAGTTTTTTGTTTTAAAATCTCTCGCACTCTTTCGTGTGATAGAACATTAGATTTCAACTATTAAGAAATTAAGGATTTAATTATAAGTATGCTAGTGCCTCCTTAGATTTTCAAAGTGCCTGCCATCATTTTCCACACATTGGTCGAGTCTTTCTCGGGTAGACAATACAGCAGCCTCTACCATGAATAAAGCAGTTTTAAAAAAAAATTACTTTAAAATTATTTAGTTTTTAAATATTTCACTTTTTAATCTCTAATAGAAAGTATTCCTAGAATTTAGAAAACCTGTGACTTTTTTTATTTCATTTGAATACCTGTTTTAATAGTTTTCCATTAATATCTCCGGTTAGAAAAAAGATAGGGACTTGCGGTTTTCACCATTGGCTTTGGCCTTTAGTTCTCTTTTTTGTATCAGTGTAATATCTATACCATTATATTTAAATTTTTCGAGAAAAATCACACAATTTCTCATTTTTTAAAAAAGCGCCACCTAGCGACCATAGTGAAAATAACAAAGACATCGCTTGTAACTTAGTTGATAGAACAAGAAAAACTCTTTTAAATGGTACAAATTTTAATATTATCTGACAAGGTGTTCCTGAGATATTGCATTTTTTCTAAATGAATGTTCACCTTACCCCCACCACTTTATTTGAAGAGTTAAAGAAAAATGTATGTAAGGAAAGTTGTTCATAATAGATGCGAGATTTGTTTCCAAGTATTATCAGTAGACCTTGTCAAGGCAAATTTTAGAGTAATCGCCGTTTCCCAACACACTGCTACTGTTACGCCCCCTGGCGGCTATCTTACGAACTTGAAAATAATTTCCAGCGATTTCTCTTGGCCGTATTTACTAACGAATTTTTTTCCCGAAAGCTGTACGGTGAACGGTTTCCAAGATACAGCCGCTTACCTCGCTTAACTGGCCACCCTGTACACGGTTATTTAAATTACGAATATTATTTATTTGCACTACACTTCCACTTATTACCAAATTATGGTCTGTTAGCATGTCATCTAGATCACTGTTAATATCCTGAATAGTAACTAAAAGTACTACAGTAAATAGATGGTTACAGTGGTACTGACCGGTGTGAAAACAGCAACAGTTTTTCCAGCAACGGTTTTTATATTTTCTAATAATCAGTATTTTTGCAAATCGTAAAGTTTTTCAACGACAATCACTTCAAACGATCTTACTTAAAGTAGGTATAAGCCTTTTTATATATTTTTGTATAATAGTAGGGGTAGAAACTACCCCTAAATATCCAGAAATTAGTTGGAGAATACTAGAGTAGATGTCAGTTAAATTTTTCGACGTCAGCAGTTTCATGTGATGCTACTCAAAAGGAAATAAGCGTTGTCATATATTTCCGGGCGTTACTAAGGGCTGAAACCACCCTTAAGTATCGAAAATATTGCTTGAACATGTCAGTTGAATTTTTTGATGCCAACTGCTTTGAATAGTGTTACTGAAGTAGAAATAAGTGTTGGTATATTTTTCCGGGCAATAATAAGGGAGGAAACTACCCCTAAATATTCGAAATTGCCCTAGAAACCAATCCAGCAGATGTCAGTAAAATTTTTTGATATCAGTAGTTTCATGTGATGCTCCTCAAAAGGAAATAAGCGTTGTTATATATTTCCGGGCGTTACTAAGGGCTGAAACCACCCTTATGTATCGAAAATATTGATTGAATAGGTCAGTTAAATTTCACGATGCCAACCACTTTGAATAGTGTTACGTAAGTAGAAGTAAGTGTTGGTATATTTTTCCGGGTATTAATAAGGGAGGAAACTACCCCTCAATATTAGAAATTGCCTTGGACGGCAGTCCAGCAGATGTCAGTTAAATATTTTGATGTCAGCAGTTTCATGTGATGTTCCTCAAAAGAGAATAAGCGTTGTTATATATTTCCGGGCGTTACTAAGGGCTGAAACCACCCTTAAGTATCGAAAATATTGCTTCAACATGTCAGTTGAATTTTTTGATGCTAACTGCTTTGAATAGTGTTACTTAAGTAGAAATAAGTGTTGATATATTTTTCCGGGCAATAATAATGGAGGAAACTACCCCTAAATGTTCGAAATTGTCCTAGAAGCCGGTCCAGCAGATGTCAGTTAAATTTTTGGATGTCAGCAGTTTCATGTGATCCTATTCTGAAGGAAATAAGCGTTGGTATATATTTCCGGGCGTTACTAAAGGCTAAAACCACCCTTAAATATCGAAAATAGAGATTGAATATGACAGTTTAATTTTTCGATGCCAACCGCTTTGAATAGTGTTACATAAGTAGAAATAAGTGTTGATATATTTTTCCGGGCATTAATAAGGGAGGAAACTACCCCTAAATATTCGAAATTGCCCTAGAAGCCAGCAGCAAGTCCAGCAGATGTCAGTTAAATTTTTTCCTGTCAGAAATCTCGTGTGATGCTCCTCAAAAGGAAATAAGCGTTGTTATATATTTCCGTGCGTGACTAAGGGCTGAAACCACCCTTAAATATCGAAAATATTGCTTGAATAGGTCAGTTGTATTTTTCGATGCCAACCGCTTTGAATAGTATTACTGAAGTAGAAAGAAGTGTTGGTATATTTTCCGGGCATTAATAAGGGAGGAAACTACCCCTCAATATTAGAAATTGCCTTGGACAGCAGTCCAGCAGATGTCAGTTAAATATTTTGATGTCAGCAGTTTCATGTGATGTTCCTCAAAAGAGAATAAGCGTTGTTATATATTTCCGGGCGTTACTAAGGGCTGAAACCACCCTTAAGTATCGAAAATATTGCTTCAACATGTCAGTTGAATTTTTTGATGCCAACTGCTTTGAATAGTGTTACTTAAGTAGAAATAAGTGCTGGTATATTTTTCCGGGCAATAATAAGGGAGGAAACTACCCCTAAATATTCGAAATTGTCCTAGAAGCCGGTCCAGCAGATGTCAGTTAAATTTTTTGATGTCAGCAGTTTCATGTGATCCTATTCTGAAGGAAATAAGCGTTGGTATATATTTCCGGGCGTTACTAAAGGCTAAAACCACCCTTAAATATCGAAAATAGAGATTGAATATGACAGTTTAATTTTTCGATGCCAACCGCTTTGAATAGTGTTACGTAAGTAGAAATAAGTGTTGATATATTTTTCCGGGCATTAATAAGGGAGGAAACTACCCCTAAATATTTGAAATTGCCCTAGAAGCCAGCAGCAAGTCCAGCAGATGTCAGTTAAATTTTTTCCTGTCAGAAATCTCGTGTGATGCTCTTCAAAAGGAAATAAGCGTTGTTATATGTTTCCGTGCGTGACTAAGGGCTGAAACCACCTTTAAATATCGAAAATATTGCTTGAATAGGTCAGTTGTATTTTTCGATGCCAACCACTTTGAATAGTATTACTGAAGTAGAAAGAAGTGTTGGTATATTTTCCGGGCATTAATAAGGGAGGAAACTACCCCTAAATATTCGAAATTGCCCTAGAAGCCAGTCCAGCAGATGTCAGTTAAATTTCTTCATGTCAGCAATCTCATGTGATGCTCCTCAAAAGGAAATAAGCGTTGTAATATATTTCCGAGCAATACCAAGGGCTGAAACCACCCTTAAGTATCGAAAATATTGATTGAACATGTCAGTTTTTTGATGCCAACCGCTTTCAATAGTGTTAGTGAAGTAGAAATAAAGTGTTGATATATTTTTCCGGGCATTAATAAGGGAGGAAACTACCCCTAAATATTCGAAATTGCCATGGACGGCAGTCCAGCAGATGTCAGTTAAATTTTTCGATGCCAGCAGTTTCATGGAAAGCTACTCAATAGGAAATAAGCGTTGTTACATATTTCCGGGCGTTACTAAACGCTGAAACCACCCTTAAGTATAGAAAATATTAATTGAACATGTCAGTTGAATTTTTCGATGCCAACCGCTTTGAATAGTGTTACGTAAGTAGAAATAAGTGTTGGTATATTTTTCCGGGCAATAATAAGGGAGGAAACTACCCCTAAATAGTCGAAATTAACGTAGAAGGCAGTCCAGCGAATGTCAGTTAAATTTTTCGATGTCTGCAGTTTCATGTGATCTTATTCAAAAGGAAATAAGCGTTGTTATTTGTTTCCGGGCGTTACTTATAACCTCCCTTAAATATCGAAAACATTTATTGAAAGTGTCTGTAAAATTTTTCTAGATAAAGATATTTATATGCTCTTAGTTAAGTAGAAAGGAACATTGTTATTAATTTTAGGGCGTTACTAAACAGCTCATAAGTATCCTAAATATTCTTTGAGGATGTGTATTAAACTTTTCGATTCCAATCGCTTTCAGTGATGTTACTTAAATAGAAGAAGTGTTGTTATATATTTCTTGGCTGTAATAATGTAGAATATTAAACTGCCTCAAGTCTAGTCAAAAATACTTTTTTTAGGTTGTCAGAATAGTATCGGGTTACTTTTTACGGTTTAAAATTTAGAAAAGTAAATACACAGTGCGTATCTATTTTGAAATCCTACGTGGCATCTGATGTAGAAATTGATGGCATAAATTGCATTTTTCCCATTCATCGGTGCAAATTAGTCCACATTTGAGACATTTCTTTTTCATGTCGTCCGAATGGAATAATATCAACTTTTTCAATTCTTTCAATTTTCGATTTCAATTTCGATCCTTAAGGGTGGTTTCAGCCCTTAGTAACGCCCGGAAATATATAACAACGCTTATTTCCTATTGAGTAGCATCACATGAAACTGCTGGCATCGAAAAATTTAACTGACATCTGCTGGACTGCCTTCCATGGCAATTTAGAATATTTAGGGGTAGTTTCTTCCCTTATTATTGTCCAGAAAAATATACCAACACTTATTTCTACTTACGTAACACTATTCAAAGCGGTTGGGATCGAAAAATTTAACTCAAATCAATATTTTCTAAACTTAAGGGTGGTTTCAGCCCTTAGTAACGCCCGGAAATATGTAACAACGCTTATTTCCTATTGAGTAGCTTTCCATGAAACTACTGGCATCGAAAAATTTAACTGACATCTGCTGGACTGCCTTCCATGGCAATTTCGAATATTTAGGGGTAGTTTCCTCCCTTATTAATGCCCGGAAAAATATATCAGCACTTATTTCTACTTCTGCAACACTATTCAAAGCGGTTGGCATCAAAAAATTCAACTGACATGTTCAATCAATATTTTCGATACTTAAGGATGGTTTCAGCCCTTGGTATCGCCCGGAAATATATAATAACGCTTATTTCCTTTTGAGGAGCATCACAAGAGATTGCTGACATGAAAAAATTTAACTGACATCTGCTGGACTGGCTTCTAGGGCAAAATATTTAGGGGTAGTTTGCTCCCTTATTAATGCCCGGAAAAATATATCAACACTTATTTGTACTTACGTAACACTATTCAAAGCGGTTGGCATCGAAAAACTCAACTGACATATTCAATCTCTATTTTCGATATTTAAGGGTGGTTTTAGCCTTTAGTAACGCCCGGAAATATATACCAACGCTTATTTCCTTCAGAATAGGATCACATGAAACTGCTGACATCAAAAAATTGAACTGACATCTGCTGGACCGGCTTCTAGGGCAATTTCGAATATTTAGGGGTAGTTTCCTCCCTTATTATTGCCCGGAAAAATATACCAACACTTATTTCTACTTCAGTAACACTATTCAAAGCGGTTGGCATCGAAAAACTCAACTGACCTATTCAATCAATATTTTCGATATTTAAGAGTGGTTTAAACCCTTAGTAACCCCCGGAAATATAGAAACTGCTGACATCAAAAAATTTAACTGACATCTCTGCTGGAGTAGCTTCCAAGGCAATTTCTAATATTTAGAGGTAGTTTCCTCCCTTATTATTGCCCGGAAAAATATACCAACACTTATTTCAACTTAAGTAACACTATTCAAAGCGGTTGTCATCGAAAAATTAAACTGACCTATTCAATCAATATTTTCGATATTTAAGGGTGGTTTCAGCACTTAGCAACGCCCGGAAATATATAACAACGCTTTTTCCTTTTGAGGAGCATCACATGAAACTGCTGACATCAAAAAATTTTACTGACATCTGCTGGATTGGTTTCTAGGCCAATTTCGAATATTTAGGTGTAGTTTCCTCCCTTATTATTGCCCGGAAAAATATACCAACACTTATTTCTACTTCAGTAACACTATTCAAAGCAGTTGGCATCAAAAAATTCAACTGACATTTTCAAGCAATATTTTCGATACTTAAGGGTGGTTTCAGCCCTTAGTAACGCCCGGAAATATATAACAACGCTTATTTCCTTTTGAGTAGCATCACATGAAACTGTTGACGTCGAAAAATTTAACTGACATCTACTCTAGTATTCTCCAACTAATTTCTGGATATTTAGGGGTAGTTTCTACCCCTATATTATACAAAAATATATAAAAAGGCTTATACCTACTTTAGGTAAGATCGTTTGAAGTGATTGTCGTTGAAAAACTTTACGATTTGCAAAAATACTGATTATTAGAAAATATAAAAACTGTTGCTGGAAAAACCGTTGCTGTTTTCACACCTGTGTGGTGCTGGACATTTTGAAACCAATAAAACTACAGAAGATTAAAGAGCGGTGCTACTGGCTAAATTGTAGAACGGATGTAGAAGATTAGTGCCGAAGATGTGAACAGCCAGTAAAGAACCGAAGACCTCTTCCAGAGGACGAGTGCACCAATACAAAGTAGACGCGCCATTCGAAAGAATAGCTGTTCATATCGCAGATCCTTTCCCTAGATCTTAGAATAGAAATCAATACCTACTAACCTACTAGTTGTCATGGATTACTTCAGCAAATGACCCGAGGTATATCTACTCCCCAAACAAGAATCGACCACTGTAGCTGAAGCGCTAGTCAATAACCTGCTCTGTAGGTCATGGAAATACATTCGGATAGGACAGAAATTTTAAATCGGGTGTATTCCAAAAGGTCTGCGAATTGATGAGGATTCGAAAGACCAGGACCACTCCATTTCATCAGCAATCAGATGGTATGATAGAATGTTTCAATTCTATGCTGGAAACCAACCTGAGAATGTTCGTCAATGAGAATCAAACTGACTGGGACAATCTTATTCCACTCTTCCTGTTAATGTATACAAATCTGATGTCCACGAAACGACTGAGAAAACTCATGCTAGGATTATCTTGGGAAGACAGCTACGCCTTCCAGCAGACTTAGTATTTGGCCATCCTGGAGAACCAGACACATACGTTAGTAAATTAGGATAACGACTGGCATCTGTACATGAAGCGCGAGGAACTGAATCCGAATAGAAAATGACCACTTGAAGACTACATATATGATGTTTGGGCCAATTTATCTAGCTTCCAAAGAAGTGACTGGTATGGTTATATAACACTGTTAGATGGAAAGGTAGATTTCCAAAACTGCAAAATAACCTGGAGGGCCGTTATACTATTATCAAGAGGATAAATGACATTGTCTACCAGATACAGAAAAGCCTGACAAACAAGATGAAGATTGTCTGGCTAGATCATCCAGGAGCTGTTCCGGTCAATACGATCGCTTTTAAGGAGGGGGCAGTATGAAAAGATTTGGTGTTAAACCCCAATACTAATAGACATAAAAATAAATTGAATATTGTACAATGTTTGAAGAAGCTCCAGGAGTATTCTAAAAGCTGTGTTTGCAACGATTGCGAACTAGTGTGTAGTGTAGTGAAGACTACGGAATTAATAACAAAGCGATAAAGAAGTGAAGTGATAGTAGTGAATTAGTAGTGATAGTTAATTAAGTCTGATAATAGATAATTAATAATTTGTGCGAAGATATTTGTTTGAAGTTTGTTTGAAATAAAGTTTGTAAAAATATATATGTGTTACAATATCTTTCCAGATACTGCAAATTTGATCTCATTTGACTATCTTTTATCTCTCCTTCTTCATATTTGTGTTCTATATTCATTACAGTTGCAACTTTGTGATTATGTTGTGCTTTATGCAAACTGTGATGTATTTGATGCACAATGCTCTCACAAACTTTATCGAAGTACATTACTTCTCCTGTTTCATGAGAAACAAATATATTTATTAGTGATATATTAATTACAGTGGAATTTTCGTCATTTGAATGGTCACCTGATGAAAAGAAAATTTTATATGTAGCAGAAAAGAAACCACCAAAATCTGAACCTTTTTATAAACGTAAAGGGCCATCATCAAATGACGGTGGGAGTGGAGATGAAGAAAAAACCAAGGTAATTATTCATTTATATATTTAATAATACACAGAGCAAAAATCATCTTATGAATTGATCACAGCACTGCTAGATTTATTGTTATTAATTAAAATTACCTTAAATTAACTTGAAATTGGTGAAATAGAAAACAATTGTTGATTTGCTCTAGTATGAATTGTTCTATGATTCACTTAAAAAAAAAACTCTAAAAGAACACAAAAAATATATTTGGAAAGTTCGTATTTGTAATTTTTCCAGTAATTTTTCTTATTGACTAAGTAATTAGATCCAGTTTCAGATCCATTAATTGAATAATATTAATTTAATTTGATTTACCGTTATTGGTCTTCTTTTTGTAGTTATCTGAAATCCAAAGGATTCTTTGATTGAGTAATGAACATTTTGTATTTGAAGTAATTCCACAAAAAAGGGAAAAGTCAAGGGACTCTTGACTAAAACACCCATTATTCTACAGGGTGTCCAAAGATCCTCTATCCCCTTATCTCAGAAAGTATAAGAAATAGAGAGAAAAATTAAATACGAGAATTGTGTATTTTTACCTAAAATTTTCATTTTTTTATTTTCAGTAGAACATTGTAGCTAATTTTGTTTTTAAACTCTATTCTGTTTTGAACAGAGAAAAAATAGTAACACAGTACTTAAATTATAAATTTGCTGAAAAACTGATTTTTTGGGAATTCTTCTTTTGGGAAATGCTTGCCGATTGTGCCTATTCAGTTCTGACTGTAAAATCAATACATATTAACATAACATAGTACTAATAAGAATCTAACCTTACTTCTGTAAAATACGTTTATTGTAATTCACATTAAACTGTATAAACTGACAATTTGGCATTTGGCATTTCACTAAAAAAATTATTTTGCTTTTTTATAGTACACTTGTAAATAAAATGTTGGTACAGAATTTCAACATTTACTTGTTTCAGCCATCTCGCAAAAACACCCTTAGTGTTTAGTCTTATTGTCTACAGAATAAAACCCGGTTTACATTATTTTAGTTGTCTTATTTAAAAAGATTTTTCTTTTTAAATGTTAATAAATATCTTCATAATAGTAAAAGATAGGTAAAAGGTATCCTTAATATTGTCGATCTAGAATTTTAAGGGGACTTCAAAAACATTATTAAAAACGGGGTGTCCTATTTAAAAAAAGAAAGTTGATGCCTGGATTAGAAAAACTGGAGTTGTTGTTTTTAATTTTTTCCTCTGCCTCTTATACTTTCTGAGATAAAGGGATAGATGATCTTATTTCAGACACACATACAAAATAGTAATTTTTAACAATTTCTTTGAATCTCAATATTTCTATGATTCCTGTTAAGTGTCCACATAACTATTTATATTATAATAGAAAATAAAGAAAATTTTTCAAAAATTGATATACCTATGTAGAGAATTTAAATAGGCCTTTGCAATAAACTCGATGGTTTATTTGCAAACAGTTTTGCTTCCAAACATCCATTTCACCTATTAAAGCAGAAATATCATAAATACATATAAAAATATAATATGTATACAGGGTGATTGATTGAAACCGTAACCGTAAACTTTGGTAAAAGGAAGTCAAATTCTGAACACCCTGTACAAACGGCTGAATTTGGTATAGGGAAATTTGATAAAACTCACCCTAAACTACCCTGTATAATCTAAAAATGCAATAAAAAATATACCATTCCATTTAAATTAAGGAAGTTGATAGCCACTTCCGGTATAACCAGAAGTGCAACCGTTTTGAAAATATTTTCACTGAATAGAGCATAGCCGACTATGTTCATGTGTAAATTTTCAGAAAAAAATAATGAGTGGTATAAGAATATTTTATTTATACATTAATTTTATTATAGCGGTTAAGAATAAGAATATATTTAAATATTATACATAAGATATTTATATCATACGAGTCTGTAAATAGGCCTTGATTTTAGAATCATTATTTAATGAGGGACGGTAATAGAATCGAACTAGTCTGTCAGTTACCTAGTCGACACGTTACAATTCCCGTTTGCAGCAAAATAATGTATAATTAAAATACCCCAAGAACAGGCTTATATTGCAGTATAAGCTGTAGGTCTCCATTGCCTTAACTCCTTGATTTTTGAGAATTATATTGATAACGTGGAAAATGGTAATAACGAACTATGTCACTATTAGTTGTAAATTCTTTGACATTTTTCAAAAAAAAAATAATAAATATGTTTAAGGGTGAAGAATACTTGTTTATACAAGATTGGGGAGAACAACTTGTAGGTAAAAAGAAATCCGTCCTTGTGGAATACAACATTGAAAATGATTCTGTGGAAATTTTAAAGGGACTTCCTGATAACGTGTGTGTTGCCCAGCCAAAATATTCTCCAGATGGTAAATGTATTGTTGGGGTAGCATATAATACAGAATATAGAAAACTTGGACTTATATATTGCACAAATCGAGAAAGTACAGTGTTTAAACTTGACTTGGAAGGCAATTTTTGTAAGTATATACCATACCTTTTACTTTTTAAGAGGATAAACTAAAAACAGTGAAATTTGAACTCATGGATTTTTAACTGATATTGATATTTGTGGTAGTCTTTTCAAAAAGACCTTTGTCACTATTAAACAGCTTTATAGGCTGGCTGATTTAAAGATGGCAAGGCTAACTTGATTGAGTTTTAAAATATTTTTAAAAAAATTGAAATTTTGGAATTTTTTTTTTATTTTATTCCAGCTTTATTTCAGTAGATATTGAAAAGAAAAACAACACTTCTTCACAGCAATTTTTTGGCTCTATCGAATGGCATAATCATAATTTTTGATAAAACGTTTTGTCTTTCCAGGGCCATCATCAATTAAAATTCCGCATTTAAATATTCAGATAACTCTCTTGAATTATGAGGGGGTGCTCTGTCATGTTGGAACCATATTCTGTTACGCTCCACTAAGTTTTATTTATTATAAGTTTTTTGTTCTTTTTATTTCATTTACTTAAATTAAATTTTGTTGAATTTAAAATACATTTTTAATTGACTATAAAAATGTAACATGGAAACGAGTGTTTTTTGATAATCTTTTTGACTTTTATGGGCAATATGACACATTGAACGAAAGAAAACCCCCAAAAAACGAGAGACTGGATAAGAAAAAATTGATGTATCAAAATGGGAATATTGAAGGTGGAGTCTTCAACACAAAACGTCTGAATTATCTTTGGGTGATGCCAGCAAGACCGTATTTATAAAATTTGAATTGATGATGGCCATGAAAAGACAAAACGTTTTATTTTATGAAAAATATGATTATGCCATTCAATAGAGCACAAAATTGCTGTGAAGAAGTGCAGTTCTTTTGCAATATCTACTCATATAAAGTCGATAAAGTCGAAATAAAATAAAAACGAATTTCAATTTTTTTCTAATGTTCTAAAAATCAATAAAGTTGCTGAGATCCCTATGCATAGACCCGAATTTGAATCAACCTATATATATATATATATATATATATATATATATACAGGGTGTTTAAAAAAGACACGGGAATATTATTTAAAGAGGTGATTGGCCAGGTCATTTTATAAAAAAATGTTCCTATAAACATAGGTCCGCAAACACTTCGTTACCGATCTACAGGATGTTGAAGTTTAATTTAAAAAAACAGTAAAAATTAGGTTTCTCCAAAACCGCTTGAGATATTATAATGAAATTTTAGGCGTGTCAATAGCTATGGGAGACGCATACATAGGCTGATTTGGTCCTAACTAAAATAAAATTATTAAGTCAGACGGAGCATTTTAACCAAATTTATTGATCTAATTTTTACTGTTTTTTAAATTAAACTTCAACATCTTGTAGATCTGTAACAAAGCGTTTGCGGATGTATGTTTATGAGAACTTTTTTTTATAAAATGACCTGCGCAATCACCCCCTTAAATATTGCCATGTTTTTTTTAAACACCCTGTATATAGACTTGATATCTGATATGTTTTTTTAGTGAAATTAAATTTAAAGGATGTGGCTGTTAAATCACCTATTTTTACTCCTGATGGCCAGTCACTTATCTGGCTTCAAAGAAAAGCAGGAGGACCTCATGCTTCAGGAATGACGTTAGTTAAAGCTAGTATACCTTTATCAGAAAACGTAAGTTTAATACAATACTTTTCTTCTTATAGTACTCGTACCTACCCATTTTTCATTACAAATATTTATTTTTTGTAATTTTGTGAACCCCATATCAATGTATTTGAGACAGCTTTAATCAAATAGTAATTTGATTGTAAGAAACTATTTTATTGTCAGAATTATTGTAAGATTATTTAGTACATTGGTTTTTCCATTGAGAAGAACATAAGTTTAGTTCATATTTTAACGTAATGTTCAATTGTTTTATCGAAAACATTGAAAGAATTGGAAAAATATCTAGAACTTTTGTAGCAACAAATTTTGTCTCAAAAAGTCACTTTCCTTGGAAAACATTAAAAATCTACCTTCTCTCTACAAAACAACTCCTATCTGAATCTTCCGAAAGTATTAAATGTGAGAAAAATATACTAATTATGAATATACCTGCAGCATCGAACAAGTACAATCTCAATTTTGCTACTGATCTGATGACTAGCCTTATACTTGATGTGGCAAATGATTGATTGATTGAAATGATTGATGAATTTCATCGGTTTCATGTTTGCGTAAAGTTGCTGCTCCCAGTAAACATCGAATTTATGGTCTTGTTTTTAAAACGGCTGAGCCTGAGCTCTCAGTATTAAAAGAGCACATAAAATACACGTCCAAACCTATTCTAACCTCAAATTAGCAAATACAAAACAAGACTGAAGATAACTTGACAATGAAAAATACTCGTATAAACAAGAAGGAAAAAATTATCCAATTAACCCTTGATAGCACAAGTCCCAAAAGAAGGCGAGAGAAGGAATCATCCCTACACGGAAGAATTTTCAAAAGACCATTCTTTTAGATATTTTATGTTTATTCGAAACTTGATTCACTGGTGAAATAACAAAATCGTTTGCTTATTTGCTTCCATTTAATATCATCACCTCCCAGGCTATAAAGGACAAGACAATTGAAAGAGGCAGTGGAGACCTCACTGTTCTCTGGAAACAGGAAATATCTATCAATGTTCTTGACAATACACCCTGGTAGTTTTTTGTTTAATTAATAATGTTAAATTCGTGCTATTCTTGTAACTGTTCCAACCTATATCAAGTCAATCCCTATTTGGCCAAGTCTTTGAAATATTATATTGATAATAGTATTCCAACAGGTTTAACAACCCAATTACAGGAAACAAAGTAATGTAAAATGGTAACAACAAAAATGAGATCAGTAAAATTAGTAACATTAACAACCTACAAAGCTTAGACAATAACAATACTGTGGTATACAAATCAGTAACATACAAATATTTTCAATTTACAACATTACATAAAAGGACAATTATTAAAACCGTTTAACCAGACATTGCTTCTAAATAACTACATAGATGCAATTACGAATAATGTGTTTGTAAAATCGGGGTAAAAAACCATAAATGATCTAGACTCTATCCTCGGGATGTAAAAGTTTAATTTACCAAGCAAAGCTGGTGAATCAATTTAATTATGAATTAATTTGTAAACGAACTTTATAGATATTATATGCCTAGTTTGCAGAGACGTAATATTATAACGATTTAATATACATAATAGAATTGTCAACACCTTGCTCAGGATATACACCATCCTCTTTATAATCAGATATTTTATCTGATATAAGATATTTCTTAATTTATCAGATATTTTACAAATTTCCTTTGCACTGATTCAATATTATTTATGTGAATCAAGTAAATAGGATAATATATAAGGCATCCATAATCTAATTCAGATCTTACAAATGCGAAGTATAATATTTTCAAGCTTGAGATGTTATTGAAATGTTTACAGCTTCTAATAATAAAACCTAATATTTTTAGAGAACTAGACACCACATGCTCCACATGTGAAACAAAACTCAATTTACTATCAAATAAAATGCCTAAATCTTTGATTTCATAGCATCTACTAAGAGGGCATGTACCTATATAGGTAATACTGAAACTCCATA
This sequence comes from Pogonocherus hispidulus, assembly GCA_963924545.1. Classification (NCBI taxonomy): domain Eukaryota; kingdom Metazoa; phylum Arthropoda; class Insecta; order Coleoptera; family Cerambycidae; genus Pogonocherus; species Pogonocherus hispidulus. Next base: position 29,224,350 of record OZ004696.1, on the reverse strand, counting down.
ATGTCTTTTTTCCTAGAGTAAGACATAACCGTACACTTAGATATATTCAGGCATAAGTGATTACTAGAACACCACAACTGTACAGGGTATTCGCGTAGTCTTTGACCTCTACCTACAGGGGTTATTAAGAAAGTTAGAAAAAAAATTTAAATACAAAAGTTGTTTGGTTTTTCACTTATTATCTTTTGGCTAGGTCGAAAAAAAAATTGCATGTCGTAAATTTGAGGGAACCAATTGAACATAATATTTTTAAATGGGACACCCTGTATAATTTTACACGCTTGGGTAAAATTTTTTTTCCTGATTTCAAAAATATACCTACCTATATTTTGTTGACATTTGCAGTGACAGTTTTCGAAATATTCGACAGCGTGTACCATAAAAAAATAGAAAAAATACAAAGAATTAAAAACATTTAACACTAGAAACCAATAGTAATAAAAAATATTTAAAGATTTTCGATGTAACCTCCTTAGTTATTTAAACATTTCCTAATATTTTCATTTTTTAATATTTTTTTTATAATTTATTGTAAACATTAAATATTAAATATTTCGAAAACTGTCAGTGCAAATGTCAACAAAATATATATTTTGGAAAACATTTTTTCCCAAGCATCTAAAATTATACAGGGTGTCCCATTTAAAAATATTATGTACAATTGGTTTCCTCAAATTACAACATGCAATTTTTTTTTCGACCTAGCCAAAAGATAATACGTGAAAAACCAAACAACTTTTGTATTTAAACTTTTTTTCTAACTTTCTTAATAACCCCTGTAGGTAGGGGTCAAAATATACGCAAATACCCTGTACAGTCCTAATATCGTTCTGAATATTTAAGCAATCTGGATACATTACCAAATATTTTCAGGTCATCAGCAAACATCAGTTTTGAATAGAGTGAGTTAAATCATTGACAAAAATAAGAAATAATAGGGGACCCAAGTTAGAACATTGCGGCACCCCAGACGTAGTTTGATACCTGTTAAATTCAACACCCTCATATTTAACATACTGGTTACGATTGAATAGATATGAGCTAAAAGGTTTAAGAAGTGAATCACAAAAACCTAAAAATTCAAGTTATTTTAAAAGCAAATATAAATTTATTTGGTCGAAAGCTTTACTAATATCTAAATATATTGCATCAACCTGACCCTGTACATCTAAGATTTCAGACACGTACTGAATGAAATAACAAAGGTTGGTCACAGTGGATCTTCCTTTCATAAATCCATGCTGGCTAAGAGAAATGTGAGGCCCTATTGCAAAGTATTGAAATTGGTCTATAATTATGTAAAAGAGCAGGATCACCTTTCTTTAGAACTGGACAGACCTTTGCAGTTTTCCACATATCAGGGAAATTAGATGATTGTAATATGAGATTAAAAATTAAAATCAAGGGTTGCATGAAAACACTAGCACAGTCCTTTACAATAAAACTATTCACATTGTCAGTACCAGTTGTCAATTTATTCTTCAACTTTTTTATGCTACTAAGCACATCTTCCTCTGATATACTTACTATATCAATAATACTTAAATTGTTGTGTGGATAGTTAGGTGTATAATTATGTGAATATAACGGATCTGAGACAGTATAAACACTGCGAAAGTATGCAGCAAAAGCATCAACAATAGTCTCAGGACTCTCATATGAAACATCATAATTTTTTACAACACCGGGTATTCTAGTTTTTCCTCTTACTGTATTGATATATGACCAAAACATTGTAGAATTGGATTTGGTGGCTCCCTCCGTATCTGCTATGAACTTTTTGTATTCTTTGTCGACTTGCTTTTTTATCAGAGAACGTAGCCGTCTAAATTCCTCAAAATGATAAGTGCTCTTGTAACGTTTGTAATGTCTAAAAGCAATCTCTTTTAATCTGATATTATTAGTAATTTCCTTATTGAACCATTTTGGATATTGCCTACTGCAATTTTTACGCAGAGGCACTGTAGAGAACACGTGATAAATATATTGATACAATACATCACAAGCAGAATTAACTTCATCACAATTATACAAAGCAGACCAATCAATATTACATAACATAACGTACATTAATGGAAAATTTGCTTTTCTGAAATTATACAACTTAGGCATATTACTTCGATTAGATTTAAAATTTACAAAACTAGAAACTTGGCATGCCCTATGTACCTCGCAAACAATATTAGAAAATACTTAATCAAGCATTCTATCATGCACATTCTTTATACAATTATACTGTTTAAACCCCAAGAAGCTCATGAAATCAGATAAAGCTTTATTTATCATTAACTACAAGCCCAAATAAAGGAGCATTAAAATCACATATAACCAACACATTATTGTTATGCATATAATCAAGAGACATGAGATCCTCAAAGAATAATTGGTATTCGTGAATCAATATTCGAGGAGATATATAAATTACAAAAACATACGACACAAAGCAATCAACAATACATTTACAGCCTAATATGTCAATATTTGGAAATGACCTCATGAAACCAGTAAGATCAAGAGCAGTTGCAGTAATATTAGGCTTAATTGCAAGTAGAACTCCACGTCCCCTTGAGAGGCCAGCAGCTTCAAAGTGTCTATCTGAGCGAAAAACGTTATATGAACAAGGAACAAGTTTGCTGTCATTAATGCTATCCGGAAAAAAGGAAAAGGAACTGGAAGAGGAAAATGTATATAATCAATTTGCATTACTGAGAGATCAATGCAGGATGCTGCACGACCAGTGTTTCAGTAATTATATTTAACAAAATTTAAATAACATTTCACAGGATCCACGTATTTTCTGAAATTATATCAATGAAAAAAATAAATTGTTTTGGTGTGCCATCCACTTTGTAATGATGAGGTTGGTGAAAATAGTCAAGATATTGTGAATTTATTTGCTACTTATTTTTCCTCAGTATATAATAATGAAAATAATAACAAAGGTTCCAACCCCTTTCAAGAAAATAATGAAAATATTAATGAAATTCCAGAATTTAAATATAATAATTGGTTTTCTGTAATATTTACTTTAAGCCCAGTTTAGATATCTCATACATACATATTGGATACATTCCAAGTTACTCTCATATATATTTTTGAGAAATTTAATGATATTCTTAATTCTTCGAAAATAATAAATCTATTCCATGATAGGTAAACTTTAAATCCTAGGGGTCCCTGCCTGTTAGATTTTATGTGTAGTAATGTTTTCTCTATATTTTGAATGGTAGAAGTTTATCTGACAGACCAGCTCAATTTACTTATTGCAGTCAATCAGGTAGTGGTGTCATTGACCTAGTTTGGATAAACAATTTCCATCTACATATCGCAGACTTGACAACATAGCCGTCCTCGGCTGCCGGTCATAATGCCGAACATAAGGTGAACCCAGTTGTCAGGCGGATTCCTTATCCCACTAGTGAAGCTGTAAGTAGAACTGCTCTATAAACGGCATATGCTTAACTCTCCGCGTGCATCTCTTCACTGATCCGTTGAACAGTGCTATGAGAATTTTTCATTAGCAATATATGAAACTTCTAAACTGTTGAATGTCTCCCAAACGATAACAAACGCGACTCCTCGAGCAACAAAAAGAAACTTTGGTTTGACTTTGAGTGAATTGAAATAAAAAAAAAAACGTGTTAAACAGCAAATTTATTTTAGTCCAGATAATTTTTATTCTGAAATTGAGGATATAGCACCTGAAACAGAGGCTCCTGATAATGAATATACGAGGTAGGGCAATTAAAAAACTAGACTTTGTTTGAAATATCCAAGTAGGCAACACTGACATGCTCCCAACTATGTCACTGTATTATTATGATTACGTTCAATGTCTGTTGAAAGTTGTGATTGAAGTTTTTGAGATATAAATTTTTAAAATTGAAGGGTCGACTATCCTTGGTACAAAGATGAATAGCACGAAGAAAACAATGAATCAATATCAAGTTTCTGGTGAAATTGGATGAAAAATTGGCTAAAATTTTTCCAATATTACAAGCCTTGTCCCGAGAGGCATGTTTATCAAAAGTGCGCATCTACGAATGGGCGAACCGTTTCAAGAATGGGCAAGAATCCGTTGATGACGACGCGGGAGAGTGTGCACTGAAAACAACACGCACGGGCTGCAATTTTGAATGTTTGCGGGTGTTAGCGAACAGAGATCGTCACTTCGCATGTTGTCGATGGAACTCGGAATCAAGGAAATGATTCGTTTCATGTACATGTATCATTCGTATCATGTGTATTATACCGATTTAGGGATGAGAAAGATTTCTGCGAAAATGGTCCCCAGAGTGCTTACCGACAATCAAAAAGGAAGCCGTTGAGAATTTGAGAAGAAATGCTGCAACACATTGAAGCGGAGGGGTGAGACTGGTTGGGGACGATCGTGACTAGAGATAGGTCTTTCAGTACAATCCTGAGACCAAAGGACAAAGTAGTCAGGGCAGGGGAGGGAGAACCGCAACCAACGAAGGCCAGAATGTCAAAGTCACAAATCAAGACGATGTTCATTTCTTTTATATTTGAGGTGTGACTTATCACGAATTTGTGCCAGCAGGTCAGACAATCAATTCTGCGTTCTACCCATAGACTTAGTTCTACCATCCACTATAGTTCTACCTCAAAATTTTGAAACATTTGAAGGCAAGGGTGGCTCGTGTTCGTCCGGAATTGGCTCGGAACAGATGGATATGGATCATGATAAGGCGCCGTCACATTTAGCGTTGACTATTCATCAGTTTTTGACTAAGATACGAAATTTCTGATAGGCGAGTATTTCTGTGCACGCTCACCCTCCGTACAGTCCTGATCTCGCCCCCCTGCTACTTCTTCCTCTTTCCCAAAATGAATCCAATGAAATATTTTCTAATAATGTCAGAAAGAAATAAAAAAGATTTTATGCAATTTCAGTTTTATCCGGATATTTCCTGTAACAGGCTGCCCGATGTACTATACAGGCTTCACGAAACTTACTTAATTATTCATTTATCTCGAAAGGGAGTCTAAAGTTTACTACTGAATCAATTTCTCTGTCACTGGGATCAAGATATGCTGTGATTGCCGCATAAAAAAGGTTTCACTTCTGTGGGTTATCTTATCCTGAACATCGAGGTATGTACATATTCCTGGGGCACTCCTTATATGCTAACACTGAGAAGGTGGTTAGGCGGATTTGCATGAAAACACGACACTTTTAGGCAAAGGTTTTTAATAACAAATGAGAGAGACTGATTCACGAGACTGACCATTTATAAAGCGATAATTGCTCCACATTTTGAGTATTGCTCCAAGATTTTGTTATTTTTAAATAATAATGAGATCCGGACGCTGCAGAAAATGCAAAATAAAGCTATGAGGATTATTTTACAGTGCAGCAGATATACTCCAATACAGTATATGTTAAACACATTAAATTTTATGAATATAAAACAAAGAACTTTATTTAGAACATTACAATTTGTGTATAAAATGAAAAACTTCTTATTGCCTGACTATTTGTATAGTAAACTAACTTATGTAAGGGATGGACATGATTATAACACTCGTCAAAGAGATGACTTTTATATAGAAAATCATAATTTGTTGAGAACGGTAGATCATTGTTCTATCAGGGCCTTAGGGAATATAATAATTTACCAGTTTTTATTAAGAATTTTAATGGACCTCTTTATCATTTTAATAAATTAATTGTTAACTATATTAGGACACTACCACCATAGATTTTTATTATTTTTTTTTCTGTGTACATTTTTGGTGTTTGTCACTTGTATTTGTATTTTATGTTTTTTATGTTTGTATGCATAGCTATTTGCTAAATAAAGGTATTATTATATTATTATTATTATTATTATTATAGAATTTAAAAATGAAAACAAAAGAGAAATGCAAAATACTGAATTACTATTTGATCTATGGAAACGAATGAATACAACACTAATGAACCCTAAACTGAATGACTATATAAAACAACTAACGACATCTACTTCGAGCCCGAGAAACGTACTTTACCCTACCTTAGTGGTTTGCCCTCATACTATGGGGAGAAGCTCCAAACAAACACAAACAACCCGTTCTGAAGTCGTATCGCTGGAGACTAACTTTTCTTCAGTCAAAGCTTTCCAAGTAAAGTTTCTTTGCTATAAAATTCAAATATACGAGTCCCATTGGTTGTTAAAGTACGTTTCTCCTCTCTGTCTAGTCCCGCGAACTATGACCTGTTTGTGTCACGCTGTCCAATCAAAATAGTATTTACTAGCTAGTGACCTAAAACCCTTAGATATTATCCTCATCTCAAAGTGAGAGGAAATTACGGTTTACTCTACTGATATTATTATTGGAAAAACTCCCCGAAAAAACCAGGTTGACCTGTGTCTTTGCAATATTCTGAACATACAAAGATCTTATTTCAGAGAACCTCTAAGTACCACCATAATTCATTATAATCTACTGGACTTATTTAGTTATGCCCATTTGGCGCTTTTTTTACTAAATACTACTTCGGCCCCAGGGATGCACGGATCTAGACATCCATAAAACGTTTCAATAAATCGGTTAAGCCAAAATAATTTTGAATAGTATTTATGACCCAAAATGACATCTTTGCTAAAGAAGCAGCAATGGTTCTACGAACTCTATCTGTTTGAGCCAGATGTTACTTTCTAAAGATATTTAATTTACACACAAAAATGCCACTTGACGTTCATCATGTGGACTTTAGTTACATCGCCTCCCCCTTAAACGGATCAATGTTTTTCCAAATTTAAATACATTGAGACGTAGAAATTCTTTACAAATTTTCCTTACTTAATTATTCCAGGAAGACTTCTTCGTTCCTTCTACTCACAGTTTGTCTGGCCGGTGGATTCTCCTCACTACTTCTGCCTGCTGCTTGTTTGTTTGTCCTGATACCAATCCATAGATGCCTTCTCAGGTACTCTTCGTCCCATTCTCCTTCTTTCTTTCCTGCACACTCGGTAGCCCTTAGTCGACCTACTCGTCCTGGGCCCGTCTCTGCCTTTGGTGCTGCTACTCCATTAGTGAATACGGTCCTGGCCTGGTTCAGTATTGGTAAACGATTAGAAGTAGAAATCAACCTGAAACACTCTTATTAATTATACTACTCCTTACTGCTACATGGTTTCCCTTGGACCCCTATGATTAATTTACTGTCAGTGTCAGTGAGAGACAGTGTTTATTTCACTACCTACCATTTAACTCTATTGGCGTTATGGTTGCCAAATGTTATTTACTCACGGTTTTCCTCTACTAGCGCATTATATTAACCTGTCTTCTATCCCTGTGCAATTTTCCTTTACCCCTTTCAACAATTATTACATCTGTTCAGTTCGAACCAACCAAAGTTGTCAGGGTCGTTTGGTCTATTGATTACCTGGTAAATGGAGTGTTCTCCATTCGAATTGTTTGACGGATCAGGATAGGTGCGCTTACCCACACGAGCTAGACAGACCAGCTTCCATGGACGGGAGTCCACAGACTCCGCAGTTCCTTTATCCCTTGGGCCGACATACCTGTCCCCGAATTTATTCCTATATCCTATCCAAGGACACGTATCCGTGATCGCTCGGGTCGATAGGTCGAGCTCTTGATCTCCTAACGGCTTCTCTTCAACTCTGAACTATTGCGAATATAGCTCGGCTAACCGGTAGTAAATGGACTTCAAACAGCGGGCAAGTCGACACCCCTTTACATCAAATATAATCCTATGCTATATACTCTGAAAGACTAGGTAGAACCTCCTACACGTAGAGAAGAAAGTCACGCAGCCACCACCATTTCCAATATTTAATCCCAATAGCTTTTGCTATCCATAAAACGGTACATCTTTCAATGTATATAAAAATTGTAAACCGCAAACTATACGTCAGACTCAGAATGAAGATCATTACAGAGGTGCGCGATATTTGTGGCTGAAGTGAATATACACATATATACATATATCCCCCTACACAGAAATGTCCCACATCTATTTACCCCAATGCCTCTGTAATCTATACGCTAGGAGAACTAGCTGAGAACGACTAGTATATCTTTTTTCCTTGTTGCTATGAAAAAATTCTACAATTTACCATTTACTTTAAATGTTCTTGAATATTTAATTTTGATAATTTTCCCCCGTTAAACGTTGCCAGTTTTCTGATTTGCAAGACTTGTGATGCTAATTGGGGTGTATTTCCTAAAAGTCTACAGATCCCCCTTTTATATTCAATCAGGATACATATTTAGTATTTCCTCCACACCCCTAAGATTCGCCTCATCCTATACTCATTCAGCCTCTGATAGTTTGCTTGTATGCGATAATTTAACTTTGGTGGTGTCTACTTGCTTCACCCCTACCTATTGTTCCCAAAGACCAATTCTATTATTCACATCGCCTAATGGTAGCTTCATACCTGGCTATTATCAGGTTCCCCTTTTCTCCCACTGCACACATTTACATAAGTACCTATATATCTAAACTCCTTCTCAAAAAATACTTTACGGATTAACCTGTGAAAGATAGTTTTAATCACGGAGTAGTTCACCTGGCGCTGCCGCTCCTGAGTAGACCTAAAACTAATAATCGGCAATGCCGTTATTAATGAACCACTACTCTTGATTTTATCCCTTGTTGGCGACAATGTTCCCGAGATCCGATACTTTCCCTTTCCAAATTTTAGGTGGGTCATATTTTTCAGCTGATCGGTTTGTGTTACCTACCCCCTTACCATGTCAATGGCGTACCATAAAATTTTCCCCTTTTTTTATACCAAATATAATTCGTATCCACTAATTACCAAATTGTCTAAATGGCCAAAGGTTTATTACCCTATGATTCGCTATTACTTTCCCTTTTGTTTCTTCCAAAAATTAAGATGATGAAACGGCAGAACACATATTATGTACCTGCCCCGCTGGGGAAAGGATCAGATACTCATTATTTGGCAAAGGACAACAAATAAAGTGATCAGATCAGATAAAAGGCTGGACCTGTTGGGTGAAATATAATTAGGTGTGAGCCACAATAGACCACATGGTCGCGGTGGAGGGTCTGTTTTCGGCCCACTAACTTTTGAACCTAACCTAACCTAGATAATAACAAAAAGTGCATAGGGGTTTTTTTGGATCTTGCAACGACGTTCGACACTGTTAACCAAGAAAAAACACTGGACGTCTTAGAGTGTTATGGTATTCACGGTACAGTGTTGGACGTCTTTTGTAGTTACCTCGTGAATCGAGAACAATATACTAAAATAAATAATATTGTCAATGAAGTGGAATATGTGAAAATTCGGATGCCTCAGGGAACTGTTCTTGGTCCAGTACTCTTTTCTGCTTATATTAACTCTCTTTCGTCCTTGGAAACAAATGCAAAAATTATATCATATGCAGGTGACACTGTTACCCTTTTTTATGAAAACTCATGGATGGAAGCTAAAACTGTTCAGTCAGGCATGGAAAGTATTACAAGATGGTTAAACACATATCAATTGTTTTTAATTTCTAATAAAACCCATTACTTGGCCTTCTCATTGACAGATGCATACATTTTCTGGTATGAAAAATGATTTGATGGAAACAAATGAGATCAAGTATTTGGGCATAATTATAGATAAACATTTGAGAGATGGGGTAACCATGTAGATTACATAACGAAGAAGGCTTATTTACAAATTTTATCAACTGCGAAAATTTTGTTCGGAAAACTATTACTTATATATAAGTCGATGGTAGAATTCATGTTTCGGTATGGCATCTGAGTGTGGGGTGGTGTGTATAGAGTCTCTTCACAGAAACTAAATATGGTCCAAAATTGTATATCAAAAATAATTTTTAAGAAACTTAGATTATATCACACTGATTTGCTATATATATATATATATATATATACTGAAGAAATTTACAACATACGATCTCTATATTTTCTTAGTCTGTGTATATATGCATATAAAAATAAATCAGTTTTGAATTATATTTCATCTATATATTCCACTCGCAGTATCGCAAATGAGACTATCTACGTCGAGATTTAATAAATATTAGTCACAGATTTTTTTAGTGTATTTCACGCTTGATGTAAAGTTTTTGGTAATGTATAAACCAACATTGCCAAAAACTTTTACTAATCTTTTACCACTACACATCAAGCGTGAAATAAACTAAAAAAATTTTCACACTCTCTGTTTGTAAACATAATTAACATAATGTAAATAATTAACTGAAAAGATTTGTAATGATGACTTTTTTTTAACTTCTATTTGTGTCTAATTTGATTTTTTCTTGTTACTTTTAGAACACAATACAAGTGTTTAATCACTTAGGTGCTCCCCTGTACATACCATTGATTTTGTAATTGTAATTGTAATCTTTGATAAAGTAAGATTTTTCTGGTCTTATTGAAATATACAGATATGGCAATGGTAGACTTACAAGCGTAAAACCCGTGGGCAAGATAAAGTAACTTATATTTTTAAGAATGTTAAAGAGAGTGCAATATATTACATTGATGCCACACTCATGTCCCTCTTAGAAAGACATCCCTACCAGCAATCCCTTAAAGCGGGCAACAGTTGCGCGCGCATCGATACCCAGCCCCCACAGCCTGTTCGATGTTAGATGTTACATGGACCTCTCGCTCGGTCCTCCCTCTCGATTGCCCCCACTATTGTACACGGGGCGGTAGTGACTTTTTCAACAGTCATCAATCTCATCAAATTGACAACAGCGCGATTATCTATATCTCCCTCTAACTTTAACAATTCACATATCTTTTTCGTCTTACGCATTACAAACAGCTTTGTAAGTCTACCATTGCCATATGTGTATATGTATCTGTATGATTTGCCAATACATTTTTTAATCTACCCCAGTACCCACCTATTTTCTGATTAAAAATATAATAATAAAACTTTACAATGTAGGTACCTTAGTACCTACATTGTAGATAGATAGGTACCTTAGTTTTTGTAATATGCAAAAACTTACTTTGTATGTTTTAAGGTTTTTCCAAGTTTTATTTTTATTCTAATTTTAGTTTTTGTCTTAAAAATGTTACTTAAATCATCTAGTGTCATCCATATATTATTCGAGTAAATTTAAGTATTTTTGAAGAATGAGATAAGAAGAATATCAGAGTTGAAAATAGCTGCAACCTAAATAAATGTAACACAAATATTTTTAAATGTATTATCTCCGTCTTTGTAAATATATTTCTTAAATAGGGTTCTTTTACTAATCAAATGAATTATTTGATTATTCATATATTATAAACTACAACTTTATTCTTTTTATTTACATGAATTTGAGAATTATTAAAGGTTTTTGTAAGTAATATTCAATAAAAAATTGCAGTAGACAGACTGATTATTTATGTGATTTATGTGACACACATTTAAATGTGAGATTTTCTTAAAGCAATATGATTTTGATATTACTAATATTATTTAGCTTTACTACCTATAATAAGCTTATTATCTACTAATTTTTATATTATTTTAGACGAGACCACAAATTATTATCGATATAGTAGAAAGGGAAATTAACATAAAAAACAACCAAACTTTCTATGGTTTATACAATAGTGGATTTCCTAAACGGCCTTGGGCTAGTGGAAACAGATTATTGTTAAATACAAATCAAAAATATACTATAAATTCGTATGTAATTAATATTGGTAAGTACAGTATCTTGTTACATTATTCATTTTTGATAATACGTATGTATAACGAATTAAAACTAAACTAGTATTACCATATATTTTAATGATGATGATTTTTTTTGGCCGTCTGTTAGAAGTATCTCGAGAACGGAAAATTATTTTGATCTGAAAATTTAGCAACGTGCATTCTGCGATATAATCTATTTATGGAAAATATTTTCCAGGTGAAAGGACTTCTGGAAATACCGGAAGTTGACTCTAACTTCATTATTTTAAATGGAATACCCAAGTTTTTATTACTGTTTTGGAATCAAGACTTAATTTTAGGTTACATTTGTTGAAGGTTCCCTATGGCTAAATTTAATATTTTTCGAGATATTAATTTTTTTCCCAAAAAATTTTACAGAAAAGCTTAATAAAAAAAAATTTGCTCAGTAATTATCATTAGCAGGATGTCGACATTTTTATGGAGGCAAGAGAAGACATTGGGGCTGCGGGTAATATAGAATCATCTTTCCAAATACTTCACAGGAAAGTGATAATTGGCCACACTCTGTGACTAGACAGAAACACCAAAATGTCGATTTTTTAAAATATCATGCCCTATAACTAATTACATTGATCGATACAAAATAAAATTCCCTATCTATTCATGTATGATGTTCCTATACCTAAAATGCACAGTTTTTCAGTTATTTACGGTTCTCTTTATACTTGCTATTCTAAGCAAACAATTCGGTTTTGGAATCCATAGTAGCCTGCTCATTTGACAGATAATAATTACTAACCAGTTGTCATCGGTATTTATTATTTTTAGTGTTTAAAAATGGCAAATAATAATATTAATAGCCTCAGATATGTTTAATTTATTCCTCTTATTGCCTATATTGCCCTTCATGGGCAATGCCCAGGCATTATCGGCAGAACCTGCAGAATGTTTAATCAAATGTATCCGCATTTACCAACAATGAATGAACACAAATTTAGAAGTTTCAAATACAATTTTATTATCTTTGGTAGCATACATGCAAAGCGAACATTGCTTAGACCTGTTACAGGAAATGAAGATAATGAAATTACGGTAATTGCTTTTTTCCATGCACATCCAAATGCTTCAATTTGTTCAGTGGAAACGGAATTGGGAATCAAGTATTCATAAATTTAATAATACAATGATAATATAAAAGAAAAACAAAACAACGTAATATTTTAATTCATGGGTTCAACATGATCCAGACATCTAGTTAGTCTGGATTGAACTCCATTTGTAGTTGCATTTCTAATTTCATTAGGGTCCAATGCATTAAATGCCCTTGTAACAAGATCCATCAATTCATCTCGGTTATTGACCGGTGTTCTATAGACTTCATTTTTAATGCGGCCCCAAAGATAAAAATCTATTGGCGTTAAATCCAGAGATCTCGCAGGCCAACTCCATGGATCCAGACCCCTGATCCATCTGTCCTGGAACATTAGGTCAAGTTCTTGACTCAGTGCTGCGCTGCAAGTGCTGCAGTGCATTTAGTAGTATTCAAATTTTCTTCATAAATGTGATATGAAAACTGGTCATTCATTAACAAACAAAACACATTGAAACTAAATTTGTTTTGATAGTTCTTCCTAACAACATGAGGATTTTTATTGGACCAAAAATGAGAATTTCTTCTATTAAAAATACCTTCTCCTGAAAATTTTGATTCATCCGTCCAAATAATTTTTCCCAAATATTGAGGATCCTCTTCTAACTGGATTAAAATCCTCTCGCAAACTTCTACCCAACGTACTGGATCCTGAAGATAAAGTTCATGAACAGTGGTAAACCTGAATACATGTAAAGAATGTTTCTTTAATATTTTTTACACCGAAGAATACTTAATTTCCAACTCTGCTTCCGCCGAACGATTTGAAGCATTTGGATATGCATGGAAAAAAGCAATTACCATAATTTCATTATCTTCATTTCCTGCAACAGGTCTAAGCAATGTTCGCTTTGCTTGTATGCTACCAACGGTAATAAAATTGAATTTGAATTTTCTAAATTTATATTCATTCATTGTTGATACATGTGGATTCATTTGATTAAACATTCTGCAGGTTCTGTTGATAATGCCTTGGCATTGCCCATGAATGCGGAAAAAATTAAAATTAATTATTTAACTAATTAAAATCTAGAAAAAGGTACAAAAGTGTTAAATTTTTTTAAAGTTTTAATATAATAATTATGAATATTTAATTTGAATACTTCTGGTTTCCTGTTTTTTGTTATTTTCAGTGGCGGCTGGTGACATTGGGGTATGGAAGTCTGTAAAAATTTTAAAATGCGTCAGGTGAAAATTTTGCATTTTTCAAGGTCAAACACCCAAACATATTTGCTTAAAGAAATGGGTTTCATTAGACAAATATCCCCTTTTTTGATATGATTGACAGAAATCTCGACAAAAATTATTTAAAATAATATTTAAATAGGTATTTAATATTTAAATATCAAAAAATTATAGGTACACACTCTCAGAATCTTCAACTTCTAAGATAAAAAGTAAACTTACCCTCCAAGCTTGAGGTTATTTGTATAGAAAATCCATTCGTCTATTTTTGGAATTTGCAAAAACGTCAATTACACGATTATTAAAATATGGAATCGTTGCCATTAGTGTTTCTCCTTACTTGTCATGCAAAGTAAATTTAGTCTGTCCTGCGCCATTGTATTTATCAAAAAGGTTTTAATTCTTTTAAGCTTTCCCTGCTGTATATAACCGTTAATTCACTTTTCAGTTTAACTTGACTGAGCAAGTGCATTGCACGCAAATCTCATAGGGTGCATTCCAAATCGTACATCAAACGCATCTGCTGCAGTGACACATAAAAGCGTTCCGTTTAGCAGATGCGTGTGATGCGCTCATGTATTTCGGAACGACTTTTGACACATTGACAGTTAGTTTTGTGAACAATTTATAATTTATTTAAATTCGTGATAGAGAAACCAGCAAAATTTCGGGCATTCATGTTCTTGCAAACGATCTGATTGAAACTAGCAACACCACACCACAGAATCAGTTCCCTTCCCTTCGAAAGTTGAAAAAATGAGGTTAAGTTGCACGCAATGCATAAACGCATCACCTCGTACAAGATGCAGCTCCTGCGTGCTACGAAGCCAAAAGTAGGAGGAGCTATGGATGCTACGACGTGCAGAATGCGTGAATTGGAACGAACGTAGGAAGCAAAATGTGCATAATGCGCGATTCGAAACGCACCCATAGTGTACGTACGTATGTATCTCCTGTTTTACGTGTCCCACTGGTCTCTTTCTAACGCATAATTAACTGGACCACTGTTGAGTGCTAATCGAAAATTGAACTCGCTATGTATTTTGGGTTGCAGATTCAATACCAATAATTTAATATGTCAAGTTTTAACAAATTAAATTAAGTATTGATATTAGTTTCAATTATTAGATTATTATCGATAAGTTAATTTAATTTTTAAGGGAGTGCGCTGCACAGATGTACCTTCAGTAAACCCACCACTGGTTATTTTACAGGGGGTATTATCATTATCATTAATTATTAAATTATTATTCATTGTGGATAAGAAGATAAAACAGCTTATGGCTTGTGAGAAGTACTATGTAATTATTGAACCAATCACACACTGACTGTTATTTGAGTGAGTTATGGTTCCTTGAACCGTAACACTATTTTTAAAAAATTTTAATTTGAATTAAAAATACAATTTATTGACCAAAAATAATTGACAGAGTTTTGAACTAATAACTGAATAGAATGAAATCTAAAGATGAAGTGTGTCTTCTACTGCTGGTTTGCCTTTTATAAGCTCGGGCTTATCTCCTGCAATTCAGCAGCTTTCCTAGGGCTGGTGCCATAACTCCCCCGTTGTTAAAGGGAACTTTAGGGTTGAAGTTCGATAGGTCCCTCTTTTGGTTGATTGGAATTGGTTCTTTCTTGAAGTCGAAGTTTAATTTTATAAGCAATGTAAATACTGAAACATATGAGGATTATGTAAAGTACAATTGTCCAAATACTAGGGATATAAATGTGATTCATTTTATTATTAGATTCTAGTACATTTTGTTGCTTTTCTAGCTTGTATTTGATTTCTTTCAAATCGTCTAAATTTATGGGTAATAAATCAATTGGTTCAATAGAATAATTTGTATTAATAGTGAAATTATAACTTAAGTGGGGTATATACAATTCTTCAATATTTTCAACTGTAGGAAATTGAATGACTTTGTTATTAATTTTTAATTTACATTTTTCAAATTTATTTAACAAGTATGTACCACTTGGTAAGATTTCGTTTTGTGAATTCTTTGCGCAATTATAAGTTACGGTACTTTCAGAAGAAGATACAAGTAATATATGATTATTTTCAAGAAATTGTATTTTTTCTTGCTGTAATTGGAAAAAGTGTGTATTACACATAGAGTAGGGTTTTTGAGCTAAGAGTAATTGACTTTCACATAGGGGACTATTATCTACATTAACCAAGTATAAATTGTTACAATAATATGAACTTCCAACTAGAGTACAAACATCATCGAAAGCACTGTAATACTGATTTGTCAGGGCTAGGAATTTATTATTAGGTATGATTGTTTGGAAAGTATTAGGCAGTTTTAAAACAGGGCAGGAGTAAATGTGGTATAGCTTATAATCGATATTGTCAATTATTGGAATTTCAAGTAAGAAGGTTAATCTGTATTGGATCTGGTATGCTTTAATTTTAATGAGATTTTCGAAGTTTAGCACTTGGTCAGGTAGTACTGGAAATGGTAGTGACATAGACTTGTCTATTTTGTTGAGATTTTGTAGGAGGTCGTCAGGTTGTATTATCGATGGATGCATCACCTGTAGTTTTGCAAAGGTAATTGAGTCCTCGATGGTTTCTAATATTTGTAATATGTTTTGTGTCATTACGATAATTTGGGTATACACAATATTAGTGTGTAAAATGTGGTATCTTCTGGTTTTGTCGACGTTGACTGCTCTTTCTAAATCTAGAATTTTTCTTCTTATTATTTGCTGATTTAATGTAAGATTACTCATAGTATTGTTAAACTGTATTATAGCTTCTTTTGCTAATGTGGTTTGCAGTTTTAATGCCTCTGTTTGGTCATTATCATCATTTTCTAAGATGTTTAATCTTGTTTCAATTCTTTGCAAATCTTCGTTGTCAAGGTTTCCAGTTATGAATTTAACTACACTTCCTAACCCATTGATTAGTCCTCTTTTGTTTCTGAATTTGTTTTTTGGACATAGCTGGTTAAATTTTTGTTCTAGCTGTTTTAGAAGAAATTGGCAAAGTACATTGTAATTATTAAATTCGGTCATCATTTCTTCGGGTGTTTTATAATGGGAAATTATATTGCTGATATAATTAATATTATTTTTTAAATTGTTGTATTCCATTAATAATGGTTCTACGTTTATTGTTTTTATTATAGTCCAATATCCAATAATATTTTTGCATGGGCCTAAAGGGACTGGTAATATGCCGGGATTGTCGGAGATACTTTCTATTCGTTGTCCTCCACAGGCCGCGAGGTAGAGTCTGCAACAGAAGTTTTTTGTAAATTTCTTGTATGTGTCCTTTTTGTTTTTTTGTTAGATTTATTTGTTATTTCACAAGTGTTATCGGTGTTAATTTTTGTTATTTGATATGGACCATTAAATCGTTTTTTCGTTTTATGTCTATCGGATGTAAATGCCTTTTCGTATACTGTATCTCCTAACTTGAATTTATCTTGAGGTTGTGTGAGTTCTTTGTTCACTTTTTGAGCAACTTTGTCCTTTTGGGTTGACGATTTTTGATGTATACTCTGATATATAAGTGCCATTTTATCCTTGTGATTGGAAAGATAGTTACTAAATGCTGGTTGATCATAGAGCAGATCGAATATATTTTTTCTGTCTGAGTGACCGAATATTAATTCGTATGGTGTATATCCGGTGGCATTATGTACAGTGCTGTTATAGGCGATCACAGCATACTTTACTAGTTTTGAAGTTTGTTCATTAGTTTGTTCCTTAAATAATCGGATATGTTCAAGTAAAGTAAGGTGAAACCTTTCTATTGGGCCATTACTGTTGGGATTGTGAGGAGTCACGAAGTGAATTTTAATTTTGTGGAGCTGTAATAGTTGTTGTATGACGTCATTCTTGAATTCGGTGCCGTTATCTGTTATTATTGATTCTGGTGTACCATAATAGCAAAAATAATCAATGAAGGTGTCTGCAATAGTAAGTGCAGTTTTATCGGTTATCTGAATAACTTGTGCTAATTTTGTGAAAGTATCAATAATCGTGAGGTAGTTTTTGTTTTCAATACTTATTGTATCAACGTGTAAAATTTGAAAAGGTTTTACTGGTGTTTCAGTGACCATTATTGGAATTTCTGGTGGGTGACGATTGTACTTGGCTCTTTTGCAGACTTCACAATTTCTTATATATTCTTCTATCATATGTCGCATATTCGTCCAGTAATAGGAAGATCTTAGGCGAGAATTTGTTTCATTAACTCCCCGGTGGTTTGTTTTCGATTCATGATAATTTTTGATTATTTCCAGTTGATCTTCCTGATTTTCAATTTCTGGTAATAATTTGGTACATCTTATAATCGTTACTCTTTGGTGGAAGTGGGATGTATATACATTACATAACGCTCTGTATGTTGAATCTATGTCCGTATGCACGTAGAACACTTGTTTGTCGTTGGTATATTCTTTAAGTAGATTTAATAGCTCTTTTTCCGAGTTGTTAATTGTCACTTCCATATAGATTATAGTTCTTCCATTTGATTTCCGGATTTCAGTTCCCTTGGGATTCAGGGGCACTGTCTTTATGTGAATTTGTGTTTTCTTAGGATTTATTGGTGAATTTAAAATCGAAATGCTATCAGTTACATCATCATTATTTATTGATCGAACAGTCTGATCATCATTTTCGGCTGGATTTTCTCTTACTGGTAGGTTTAACTGTGACGGTGTTGGGGTGTTAAGAGATCTACTTTCTAAATTTTCTATGTCTTGAAGTAATGATTCGAACATGGGGTCAATTTGACTTTCATCGAGATTAACAATCATTGACTCAGATTCTAGAGGATGTATTTCTATTCTAGAAAGAGCATCGGCATTAGTATTCGCTTTGCCCTTTTTGTATTCGACAGTGAAATCGTACTCTGATAGTTTAATTTTCCACCTGGTTAGTCTAGAGTTTACGTTGTCTTTTAGGTTAAATAGCCACTTCAGAGGTTGATGGTCAGTTCTTATAATAAATTTGTGTCCATAAAGGTAAGGCCTGAAGTACTTCGTGCTCCAGACTATACATAAAAGTTCTTTGTCTGTTGTACTGTATTTCGTCTCTGTTTGATTTAGTGTCCTGCTTGCATAAGCAATAGGTAAATCTTGTCCATCGTGATTTTGTGACAGAACAGCACCGAGGGCTATATTTGAAGCATCAGTTGTTAGTATAAATGGCTTTTCGAAGTCTGGGTACTGAAGTATTGGTGGGTTTATTAACAGCTCTTTGCATTTTTCAAAAGCTTCGAAGAAGTCAGGTGTGTGTTGAAATTTTGTATTTTTCTTAAGAAGGTGTGTCATTGGTTTTGTTAGCTGCGCCATGTTCGGGATGAATTTCCTGTAATATCCAACAAGTCCAAGGAAAGACTTTATTTCCTTTGGTGTTTTTGGCAGAGGAAATTTTTTTATTGCTGATATTTTTTCTGGGTTAGGTTTTATGCCTTGCGGTGTGATAATGTGGCCTAGATACAGAAGTTCTTGTTTCAAAAATTCAGATTTATCTAACTGAATTTTTAACTGTGCGTCGCGGAGTCTCTCGAATACTTGACGGAGACGTGACATATGTTCTTGAAGACTGGTAGCAAAGATTATGATGTCGTCGAGATACACCATGCATATATTGTTAGTTAGACCTCGTAGAACATTATCCATGACCCTTTGAAAGGTGGAAGGCGCCCCTTTGAGGCCGAACGGCATGCGAGTGTACTCATAGTGTCCTTCTTCCGTCGAAAACGCTGTTTTTTCGATGTCCTTTTGATCCATTTGAATTTGGTGGAATCCTGAACTTAAGTCCAATGTAGTAAAGTATTGTGCTTTACCCAGTTTGTCAAATATGTCTTCAATGCGTGGTATTGGGTATTTGTCATCTATCGTGACCTCATTCAGTTTCCGGTAATCAATCACGATTCGCCACTTCCTTCTTCCTGACGCGTCAGATTTCTTTGGTACCACCCAAACGGGGCTGGAATACCCAGATATTGACGGCCTAATAATGCCTTGATCTAGCATTTTTCGTAATTGGGTTTGCACTTCCTTTTTATAAACTTGAGGATACCTATAGCTCTTGGTATAAACTGGTGTTTCGTTTTTCAAGCGAATTTGATGTTTGATTTGGTTTGTAAAGGTTAATGGTAAATCTTCGTGATGAAAAATGTCCCTGAATTCGTAGCAAAGTAGACGAATTGCTTCATATTCTTCCTGATTTGTGTGGTTAAGCCTAAGAGATTTTAAATTTTGTTTTCTAATTTTGTCAATGGTGTTGTCGTGCAATCTTAATTGTGAGGATTGGATATGGTTTAATTCGGTAGTGGTTAACGTTTCGATAATTGGGAATGGTTGGTTAAAATTTACAGACTGTTCTTCGTCTGAGGTATTTCGGATTGTTGTGTAAGCTTCACCATCTATCACAGTTACTAAAGCTTCCGGTATTTCTAAATATTCATTTATTTTTATATTTTCTAAAATTCCTTCTTTGATGTCATTTTTTATTATGACAGGAATTTTTATTACTTGTTCTGTGAATGGAGGTATTATAATATTATTTATGGATGTCGTGTGAACTTGAACTTCACTTATGTTACTTCTTACAGGCTGTTTTTTCATTAATTCGTTTTTTATATAAATTGGGATTTTTGATGTTGGGGTTATAAATAGTCCTTTGTCGAAATCAATAGTTGCTTTTAAAGTAGTCATCAAATCGGTTCCTATTAATCCATGATAGTTTGGGTTGCAGTTAAATATATAGTGTTTATGATGCATTTCTGGCATATTGAAAATTTTTGATAAAGGGATATTCGCGCTGTAGTTATGAACTGATGTGTCATGGGGTGTAGTTATTAAAAATGGGTCGTCTTCAATAAATTTTTGGAAATGATGCAGTGCAACTTCTTCGTTTATGAATGTTTTAGTTGAACCAGTGTCTAGCATGAATTTGGCATTTAATTCTGGTATTATAACATATGGAAGACGATTGTTGCTGGAAGTATGAACCTCTATTGGTTCGCATTCTGAGAAATCGAGGCTGATGTCCGAAAATTTTCGTCATCTGCATTCTGGTCTTCTTCTTGAATTTCGTAGTTCTCGTAATATTCGGGTCCATAATAGTCGGGTCCATCTGCGTAGTCATTATCTTGATATCCTGATGTTTCCACTTCCTGTGTTGTCAACTCTTCAACTCTATATTTTGATTGATTAGGACGGTATGATTGTCTCGTAAGTCGAGTGCGATTTGAATCTACCTCCATAGGTGTGGGTTGGTAAGGTCTTGATTGTTGAGACGTTACAGGTCGTTGACCGAAACTTTGTTGCTGGAAAAATTGATGTTTATTGGGGAATGGTTTTGGTGTCCATTTTTGCTGTCCATGTGATGTAAATTTATTGGTCTGATGTTGAGGTGTATGTGTGAAATCTGTTTGTCTTGTTTGGGGTGGGTTCACCCTAAGTTGGAATGGTGGTTTATTTGGTGGTTTATTCTGAGTGACAGCTCCAATTTTTGTACGGTGATAGTTAATATTTTCTTCCTCTATTACCATTTGTATTGCATCTTCGATAGTAGCTGGATTTCTGCATCTTAATAGATGTGATAGTTGCGGGTTTACTCCAGTGATGAAGGCTCTAAGTGTAAAACTGTTATACATATTAGATTTTGTATCCTTAACCATTTCTGGGACATCTTGGCAAGATAGTTTTGATAAAAGTAAACACCTAATATCTATGCATCTATCTGCAAATTGATGAGGCGTTTCGTTACTTTTTTGTCTTAAAGTATTTAGGTCTGATAGTAGCGATTCCTCGTTTCTTTGGTCGCCAAAGAAACTGATTAAAATTATTTTTAGTTCCGGGAATGTACTAAAGTTACGTGCTGACGTTAGGGCTGCTGCTTTTCCTCTGAGTTTAGTTCGTATGTGAAACATAGTAAAGGATATTCTTGCTGCCTCATTATTTGGTGCCATTAATGGAAGTACTTGTTCGCAAGCCTTAATAAAAGTTGATAATTGTGTTGGATTTCCATCAAAAGGTGGTATTAATTCCAAATAGTCCTTAACAGATATTTGTGGTAGTGCCATATTTGCAAGGTTACTGTTTGGCTGGATATTTATTCTTCGCTCAGTAGGAATATTGGCGAATTCTCGTGTTAATTCGTCAATTAACGACATATAATTTATGAAAATTTAATACCTAATTATAAACTTTTCGGCACTTTATTTTTGTTAGTATATCACTTTTGTTTAAGTTTTATATTTTATGGTGTGATGCATAAAACGTGTTTAATTTAAAACAAGCGATGTAAGCTGTGTTGAAAATAATACGTTTTAATTATCAGCGGGACGGGTAATTTAATATTATATTTGTTGTCACTTCTTAAAACATATGTTAGTAAGCTCCTAGAGTTATGATGGAATTTTATTTCTCGCCTACTCAGTTCAGCGATACTATAAAATTCTAGGAATTAAAAAATAGAAATTTAATAATGCAGTATATATATAAGCTTTTGAATAAGGTTTGTGAACTGGGTGAAATAAATGATTTTGGGAAGGTATATTAGGATTGGCAAAATCAGTATTACTTACAAAAATTGGATTAAAGATGTTTTCATTTTTCGGACGTTGGCGAGGGAAGTACAACGATACGAGTGACTTTTCTAGCTATGTAGAAACCGTAGCCTGTCTCGTATTTCCTTCCGTTTGCTCGCTTTGGTTCCTTTGATGATTTTGGGATGAGAAGAATTTTCTTGTCAGGTTGTCAAATCACCTCACTGGACAGGTCCCCAATGGACTGAAGTTTTAGGTTGAGTAGTGCCTTAATCGTAGAAACGAACAAAAAATTTTGATTTTTGAAAACTTTTTTGGGCACTATCCTACCGACGTCTGCGCCAGTTATGGTTCCTTGAACCGTAACACTATTTTTAAAAAATTTTAATTTGAATTAAAAATACAATTTATTGACCAAAAATAATTGACAGAGTTTTGAACTAATAACTGAATAGAATGAAATCTAAAGATGAAGTGTGTCTTCTACTGCTGGTTTGCCTTTTATAAGCTCGGGCTTATCTCCTGCAATTCAGCAGCTTTCCTAGGGCTGGTGCCATAACTAGTGTGTTAAATCTTCATAATTAATAGAGTTTAGTTTGAAATGACCCAATTTTAAGTGACACGAACAATAAACTAAAAATTACATACATATAATTCTCGAATAGTCATATCCAAGCAGCATTCGAAGAAACTTAATAGTCTGATTTTCTTTTTGTTATAACTGTGATAATATAGGACTAAAAAGAGGGTGCCTCTGATAATACAGAGAATTGGATATCTATGACTCGAAACCGAGACTCTATTCTATTTTCATAAGTATGATATATGTCGCAAAATGGCTCTATAAAAAGTACAATATTTTTCTTCATCTGCAATTTCACTACGGGATTCAGTATTTTAAAGGATTTTAGTTTAATTTAAGTTTAATTATAAATTAATAAGTATAATACAATAACAAGCTTATATTTAACTATATTTTTAGAAAATGGAGACATAACTCACTTAAAGTTCGATGAGGGAAGTCAAATTATCACTGATGTATATAATGATATGGTGTTAGCAGTGCAGAGGAACTATCTTAGGCCAGATAAGTTAGTTATCAGTAAATTACCCAGTCCAGATAGTGAAAAAAACTTGTCTTGGATAGATCTTACTTCCAGTAAAGTTATACCAGGTTTGGAAAATTGTATATATAAATACATGGATCTGTCAACAGATTCTGTTGATGATAGTGTTAGTAAGTATTGTTTAATATACTTTATTTTTAAAATCCACGTTCTTAAGAATGTTCTGGAGAGGCTGAAGTCATAGTGTAACATAGTCATATATGATGCGTACATTTTGACCATTCTGCATTTAACTACTAAGTCAGCATTAACTGGTTCATGAAAATAATGTAGTTAAAACCTCATTTTTAAAGGTTTATTTGTTTAGACAACATTTATCAACATTTATAAAATGCTGGAAACCTATCTCTGAAGCTTTATTAAGAAAGTTGTCATATCAAGATTCAAGTTCAATGTAATTTATTAGAAAAAATCCTCGGAGCCTAGATCAAATTTGCATATAAAATTGATGAGACAGACTCAATAAGTGTTGGGCAATACTTTGCATAATTACGAAAAATTTTAAAACATATTATGAAGTAAAGTTTCTTAATTATCTACAAAGGCTTGCTTATTATTCGTATTTTGTCAGTGGCAATTGCCAGCGCTGTCCGTCCTTTCAATAAATGTAACCCTATCAAGTAACATTTAAGATCTGGAATGAATGAAATAGTTTATACCATGCTGCTTACTGTCCTTATTAACAGAGTAACTCTGGTCTGAAACCCAGGCTATTCCGGCCCTATGATGAAGGGAATGAACCAGCCGTCTCCAACCAGGGCTAGTCTCTCCACTACTTAACATAATTAATAATAATATAATAATATTTCTATTCCTTATTCCCATTGCAATAATTAGGCCGAAAATCAGTTACTTTTATGGGCGAAAGAGCGGTATATTATTTTTCTGGACCGCGAATGGGCCCAGGAATGACTTACGATGTTAAAACTTTACCTACCAAATAGTACAAGAATAAGGGAAACCTGGAAAACCTTATTAATTAAAGTGAACAGTATATTGTCAGCTATTTATTCAGTGTGGTTGGATTACTGAGGCAATCTCTGAAAGTCTTTGGAGTTACTGGATGAACTAATGGAAAACTCTAGAATTTTATAAAATAAATTATAAGAAAATTGAAGGAATTGAAAAACGAGTTGCAATGTTAAACCTTGAAATTGACTTTAGCCAACCAAAATCGGAGAATAAGGACCAACGTGAAGTAGCTAGTAATCTAGAGAGGCCTCAAAGTTGTGTATAAATCCTCCACAGTTCGATGGAAAAATCCCATGGGAAAATTACATACGTCAATTTGAAGTAGCATAAAAACTCAACGCATGGACGTTGGAAGAGAAGGGTACGATCTTGACCTTGGTATTATGGGGCGATGCAACAGGTATCTTGCAAACACTTGCTCCCACGGAGCAGGAAGACTACAAGCAGCTCATTAAACACCTGGAAATGAGGTATGGACAAACGAACCTCGAACATGTATATCACTCACAACTAAAGGATCGCTATCAAAAATCTAATGAAACTTGAAGGAATTTCAAGTCGACATAGCACACTTAGTTCACCTTGCTTACCCTGCCATCTCAGAAGGAGTTATGGAACGTCTAGCTGTGCAAGCCTTTCTCGATGGATTTCGGGATGGTCAGACAAGACAGGCCCTTATTGTGGCTCACCCAACCAAATTGACAGATGCTCTGGCCAGAGCTTGAGAATTTGAAGCGGCAAAACAGAGTGCAAGGGGCCAGGCTATAGTCCGTCGAGTGGAGGAGGATACTGAAGAGGCGGGTATGAAAGCGACCATAAAAAGGGTGGTAAAGGAAACCCTGTCCGAAAAGAAGAAGATTCAGTGCTGGAATGGGACACGTACGAAGATGCTGCCAGGAGAATAGAAAGGTAACCACACCAAAGATTTCAGATACAGGTGCGACAAAGACAATTATTAGACCCAACATGGTCGAAAAACCGGCAAACGTTAAATCAACTTCGTGGTTTAACGACAGAGCACCCACCTGTCATCCATGGTGAAGTAGAAGTTATCCTTGGCGTTGGTAATACATTATTTAAATGTCAAGTTCTGGTAGCAGATATAGAAGATGAACTCGTACTTGGAAGGGACGTCATGATCAAGTGGTTTCGAACTTGACTTCAAACGTGGCATTTTGAGAATAAATGAAGAAGTCGTTTTGCATGGTAGAGCAGAGGAATGAGTTCGCGTGGTTTTGGAGGAAGATGCTTATGTATCAGACAGTCGTGAAATAATTCTGGAATCCCGTCCAGATGACCTATTTGATAATGGAAGCATCACAATGTTGGAGTCAAGAACCCACGACAGTGAAGTTGAGCATGGAATCGTAATAGTGAAGAGTCTATTCCCAACAGCTGAAGACGGATCAGAGGACAAAGTTACGGAACTTCATTATAGACAGCTAAGGACAACACAAACAGCTAAGGAGATAGCGCTCAAATGAAAGAGATGTACGACAGTACGACGTTCAAGCAGAGGATAGCAGATACCAACCAGAGGGATGGGGGACTATCTCCAAAGCTACGAAACTCCTGGGAAGGTCCGTATGAGATCTTAACCCATATTAATGATGTCATTTACAGAATAAAGAAGTCATCTGGTGGGAAACCACGGGTGGTTCATTTAAACCGTCTGACCCCCTGTGTTGCTAACAACGATGAAGCCAGGAGCCATTGTTCCACCCGACAATGAGATTCTCTCTGGTGTCACCAGATAGGAACAACGCGATCTGTTTCAAGTAAAAGGTATAGCTCTAACCTTCAAGAACCAGTTTGCAAGGGTCAACGAGTTACGCAGACAGAATCTGGAGGTTGGAGAAGTTTTGCAGCTGGACGAAAACGGGACAGCAAAAAAATCTTCTATCTGGTAACAAAACAACATTCACATCAGAAGCCCACTTACCAGAGTTTATGAGACTCCCTGACCCAATTGAGAGATGATCTGCTGACTCAAGATGTCACCAAGTTGGCAGGTGAACTAGATGGTCTGAAGAGGGTAATCTGGAACATGTTAGAAGTTCTTTTCTGGTTTATGGGAATCGAAATTCTGGCCTACCAATGTAAGTCGTTCTTGAGGCGCAAATGCGTCTAGCGAAATAATAATATGCCACCCCCCTCTCCCACACAAGTCTCAGACTTTCAGGCTAATCCTTGTGATTACAATAAGGGATAGAGATATTATATTATTATGTTGCAACTAAAAGTATGTAGGTATAAGTAATTGTTGACAAGAAATCCTCTATTTTTTAATTAACAATAAATGGATTATATTAATAAGGTTGTTTAAGTCATTATATACAGTAACTAAAATAAACAATATTGTCATTGTAATAAGTAATTTATTGATGTTATAATATAAAATACAGGATTTCTTCTCAACAAATACTAGTGTTTAATATACTAAAAATGGCAATAAAACTTAAAAGTTTCTTTAAGGTACAATGTGTTGGTAGTGTCGGCTAGATAATCCTAGAGTGGAATTAATTTTGATACTTTAGAAAGATATTTTTTGTATAATTCTCTTTTTAATTCCTCCTCTTCCATAATATTTAAATCAACCCTGATCAAAAATGATTACATACAATCTTCCTATTATAATTGGATAATAATTTAACTCTAAAGTAGAAAATAAATAAATTTATTTAACCAGGTGTATGATGGGGTTACAAATTTTTGTGTAAGGATTTTACATAAAAATTCCTGCAGACTTGTAGCCGTCTGTGCGCAGGCCTAGTATACTTACAAGAATTATATCTAGAGTTATGGTACCAATGCATCGCTTCATGTAAACAGCTACTATACTGTTTGTTTACAATTAAATCATTTAGTTTCCCTTGAATATATGCATAATTGGTATCTTTAATTGACAATCATACTATTATACTTTCGGTTGATAATATCCACTTTTTTAGTAGTACCTTTTGAGTTTTTTTACTAATATTTAATAATTTTAATTCATTTGGAAGCATATTGAAAATTTTTATTGCCAAATAGCTATACTTTTTTTTACCAACTAGTTTACATAATGGTAGTTATTTTTTTATATCTAGTAATTTTTTCACATTCCACATACCTACTACTTAGTTTATTGTAATCCATTAGAATAGAATTGTAGTAGTACATCTTTCTGACTTTAAACTTGCTAAATTCTTTAAAAAGCCAAATTGCATGTTACTTAAGATTTTATATTTATCAATAAATTTGCTTATTCTACTTTTAATTGCTTTCTCAAAAATCTTCGCTACATTGGAGATGAGTGATATTGGCCTGTAGTTTGTAGCTTGTAGCTTATCTCCATCCTTGTATATTGGTGTTATTTCAGCTTCCTTAAAGTGCGTCGGACATACACCCGTTTCAAAACATCTGTTTATTAGCTTGAATAAAGGATGAGCTATATACTTTCCTAATCTCAATAAAATTGTAACACTAATGTTATCTACTTCGCCTGCTGCTTTTTTCTTCAAGGTTTTTATCAATGATAGTATTTCATCAGCTGTCGTTGGTTGGAGAAAAAAGGAATTTTCAATAGCCTTGTTTTGTGGGATATAATGACCTTTCTTTGGTATGCTTAAAGCTAACTCATGTGCGATAGTGCTATAAAAGTGATTAAAATGATTGGCAATCTTTTGTTTATCTTCTGATATCTCTTCTTGTATTTTTATTTTGTTTATTTTACATCTTTCCTTGCTTTTTTCCTATCTTTCCATTTATGTAGTCCCACAGTTTTCTAGGATTTCCCTGCCGTTCTTCAATTTCTTTTGTCTCATAGCTTTCTTTCGCCTTCATCAAAATTGTTTTCTCAAGACTTTTACATAACACTTGTATTTTTTCTATAAATAAGAGTTGTTTCTATTTTTAGCTAGTTTATTATACATTACTTGTTTTTTTCGAAGCGAGATCATAATTTTCTTGGTTACTCATGGTTTTCTCTGCACTAACTTAGTTCTACGATTTTTTACTATTTTCATGGTGGCTATGTTCATCAAACCTTGAATTTTCTTGATTAAATTAGTAGTACTTACATTAAGATCTTCGTTGGTTATATAAGAGTTCCAGTCTACATTTTTTGCTAAATATTCAAGTTTTCTGTGATTTACATAACTATACATCGTATCTTGATTCATGTTCAATGGCTTAAACTGTGGATTTATCTTTAATAAAATGGTGTAATGATCAGAGATGAAAGAACAGGTATATTTCATATTAAAACATAAAAGTTGACTTAAAGTCAATCACCCATATTAGTAATAATCACAATAACATCAAGTTTACTAATGACCACTAACCGCATTCTTAAATCAATCTAAGTAGTTCATATTAATAATTAAATATTTATAGACAAATAACTAACAGCATGCTAAATACGAAGTTAATGTGACAACATCTCATTCTATACATGGAGCTAATTTCATGCAATAAATCTATCCTGCATTTACAAACATTTACGCAAAGTGACAAGACGGACAAGTGTCTTGTGTCAAGACTGTTTTGTGTTAATAAGCAATCAAGGGCGGAATGCCAAAAATGATACTTTTTGGAACTGCACATGCTCAGAATAACAAAAACGATAACGACGTGCTAAAATTTAAGGGGTTCAAAAACTCTCTAATGAATTCAGTAAGTAACCATGCCATAATTAAATTTTATATAATTATTGAAGTTACTGAGATATAAATACGGAAAAATTCGCATTAAATTATTTAAGATTTCAGAAAAACGTTCTCGATCTGTAAATTGGGAGGGAAAAGAAAAACTGCTGCCATTTCTGTCAAACTTTTAGGTTAACTTTAACTTATTGTAAAACATACCCAAATTGATAACTAGTGATTTAACATCATTCTAGAGTTAAAATGCATTTAAATGGTATTATTAATACAGTTTTCACTAATTACATTCTAGTCAGGTCTTAGAACATTCTAAGTTTTATTATTAATAAGGCTGAATATATTTAACGATTTTAAATTATAACTAATTTTAAATTTAGCTAATTCATAACCAAAATAACCCCCTAATAAAATTATTGTCATTCAACATACTAGAAAATCATAGCTAATACAAAAAACATCTTTGATTAATTTAGTTAACTATAATGCATGGACTCATTACAGTTTGAAGTTTATGTAACTTAACATTACGTCCTGAAAAAGGTAATAACATACATAAACCATAACACTAGCAATCAGTTAGTTTATTGTAACTGACTTACTTGAATCCTGATTCAACAACTTAATTAAGATTACATATATGTATGCTGCAGTTTCATCTGCATTATTATTTAACTCATATTAATATATTTACTCAGGTTCATTCAACGCAATTTATGTAGGACCTAACAATGGGAATGAAAAATCTGTACCATTAATAGTTTGGCCTCATGGAGGACCCCATAGTGCCTTTGCAAATTATCATATAATTGAGGCATCCCTGTTTCTATCCTTTGGTAAGTATTAAAGATTATTTAAAACAAATACAAGGCAAGAGGTAATTGATAAATAAGGGCCCTTTCAATGAATATAACAAGTAATAAATAAAAATATAGTATTGTGTAAAAATTAATAAAACTGACCAGAAAGACAAAATGTTCGCAACATGATAACATAGATCATTCCAATCTGTCAACATCAAATTAATTTTAAATTTATTTATTTATTTATTTTTTTTTTTGAGACCCGATTGACAGTATGTGGAAACTCTAGATTTTCTTCTAGGCTTATTGTGATATTTTCACAAATAGTCTTGTGGATACAATATTGGCTAGCAATATACAGCTTGTTTTCTGTAATGAAATGACTGACACTCATGCAGAACATGATAAGCTGTCTTTCGCCCAACTATATCAAATTCATGTTAGGTCCCCATTATACAACCTAATTCTATATGGTCTTTTTGAGGAAAAATGTCCATTTAGGGGATCTGTAACTCTGAGTAACTGATTCCTGCTTAGTGAAAGCAGGAAGGCCGCCTGCTTCAGTCTTAAGATTATCCTTTGACAAATATTTTTCCATGTTAATGCTTAAGAGCAGGAGTGCCCCAGGGTAGCGTTCTTGGCCCTATCCTTTACCTGCTATATACTAATGATATGCCAGTACTAGAAGAGATCACTGTAGCTACATTTGCTGACGACACTGCAGTTCTTGCGGTCGGTAAAGATCAAGGAATATCCACTAGAAGACTGCAAGTAGCTAGCAACACAATACTTGATTGGACCAAACAATGGAAGATCAAGCTAAACGAGCTCAAATCAATTCATGTTAACTTTAGCAACAAAATACTAGTTAACCCTCCATCCTTGGATATTAATGGTACTATTGTACCCAATGAGAATAACGCCAAATACCTAGGCATGACCCTGGATGCCAAACTTCGGTGGAAAGAACATGTGAATAAAAAAAGAACCGAACTTAGTTTGAAATATAGACAGCATTATTGGATGCTTGGAAGAAATTCTAAGTTGACAATACATAATAAGATACTAATTTACAATCAGATCTTAAAACCAGTTTGGTTATACGGTATTCAACTTTAGGGTTGTGCATGTGGGGATTACAGAAATGGTAATATTAAAACCATTCAGACTTTCCAGAACAAGGTGCTGCGTAACATAGTAGACGCTCCATGGTACATACGCAATTCTGACTTGCATCGAGACCTTAACACCCCAATGGTTAAAGATGAGATCAAAAGGTTTGCTGGCAGACATGAAGCCAGACTTCACCTCCATATCAATGCAGAAGCTCTTCAGCTGCTGGACAACCAACATCTTGTTCGAAGATTGAAGAGACCCAAACCATTGGAGCTGGTGTAGTGTGCTGTGTAAAAGCAGGACATAGTGCCAGTGAAATTGTTAGAAGAAAACAATCTAAAGGACATCAGTGGATGAACTTTAGTTAGAAATGTTTAGTTTGTACGATTATATAATAATAAAAAAAAAAAATGTTAATGCTTGGTTATTTTACTCCAGTATTCTGAGTGTCCTGGCACCCACAATTAGTTTACCTTATTATATAGTTTGTTAAAACTTATCAAATTCTTCCTGATATTCCCAGATCATTTTAGATGTCACCTTTGAATTTGAATGTGTCATTAGGAATGCCTAACTGCCTATTAATATATTAATCCGCCTATTTCTATAGGCTTTCATTTTGTTTTCTTTTACATAACTAATACAATATTGCGAGTTGTCACAAAAATAGATATCTTCTCCAAGTGATATGTTGAGCTGAGTTCCTGATCTCGCTGGTATTAGTGGGTATTTCTTCCATAATATGTTGTCTGTGAAGATAGAAATTATTTTATTTGCTCCTGCATTACCTAAAAATATTGGGCAATATACAGAGTGTTCAGATTACTCTGTATGGCAACTAAATCTCTTATTTTAAATGAGACCCCCTATATATTTTTACATTTTGTAGAGACCGTCAGATTTTTAGGTGGAAAACATGTAGCATACCCTATACCTAAACCCAGCCGTTCCGGAGTTATTTGACATTTTATGAACATTTTGACAGCTGCAAGGATATTATGTAATACACAGTGTATTACATATTCATATCTTTTTCGTATAGGAGATTTTTGTTTACCCTTTGCCATGTTGAAAGAACATAAGGTGGAGTACTTTCCACAATAAAACAAATACAAAAGTAATATTCTAAGCATTCTATTTTTCACGTTACATTTTTAAACTTTCAAAACTCGAAAACTTTTTTAATTCAAATGGAACAGCCTCTGTTTTTTCACCTCAGCCTCTGTTAAATTATCTTTTTGCTGATATAGGCATTGTAGGGGTTAAAGTTACAACTTTTTGAGATAATACAGATTTTATCAGATTTTCTAGAATTTTTCGAAAAATTTGGCTATCAAATTGACTGTGAATGGACATAGTCAACTGAAAAATTTGTCAGCTATAGAGAATTAAAATAACTTTCATTTGATATAGGATTTGTCACACTTGAATTATATTTGAGTGATTGTTATTGCCTTATTAATAATCTTTAAATGTTCCCAAAGTAAGCTTTGAGCAAATTATAGATTTAAAACAAATCATTATTTGCGTGCAATTCGCGTCATGCGAAATGAATTTTACTAAAGAGGAACTAATAGAATAAATAAACTAGAACTTAATTTTGTGGCAAAATGTCAACGATACTACTTATTGGATGCCACCAACTACATGGGATGATATCCAAATACGAATTATTCATGCATTTAAAAGTATTAGCCCACAAAGGTTACAAAATGTTGTAGAATACTTAAGAAATGAATACTAAAGTGTCTAGAACAAAATGGCCAACATTTTGACCACATTCTTTAATTTTCTTTATAACAGTCTAAGAATGTATTTACAACTCTATTCATGTTTTTCGTTATTTTGTTAATTGGTATTGTTTATTTTACATTGTAGTTTATTAAAAAATATATTCGATCAAACTTTTAATGACTTTACTTTCATATTTAGTAATTTTTCCAAAAATTCTTGGAAATCGGAAAAGAATCCAAGAATTATTTGTTTAACTAATACAAAAAATACACGTTTTTGGGACGAGGGAAAGGGTTGCCGGACGATGCGTAGCGGAGTCTGGCAATTTTACAAGTCTCGAAAATGTATTTTTTGTATGAGTTTAACATAATATTTTTTTCCAACCTCTTCTAATTAGCACCTCCAGTTTACCGATTCATCGGAGTCACTATCTGTTTCTATTTTTCTATTTAATTAAACTTCAATATATTATGTGACATGCAATGTCAATGTCAAATTACTTTTCGGTACTGTACAACTGTACAATAATCTCTTTTTTGTACAGTTGCTAAGCCGATCTCAAACGGTCCCGAAATGGCCCTCTTTTTATACAAAATAATTTAATGTTAAAGTGTCTTATTCGTATGGTTAGAAAAAAAAGTTATAACTTGTAACCCCTACAATCCTACTTCAGGTAAAAGGAAATTTAATTTTACATACATGGAGTGAAAAAATACAGGGTGTTCCATTTGAATTAAAAAAGTTTTCGCGGTTTGAAAGTCTCAAAGTGTAAAGTGAAAAATTAAACACTTAGTATATTATATTTGTGTTTATTTTAATTATGGAATAGTACTGCACTTTATGTTTTTTTAAGGAGCTCATGAGGAAATAAAGCATATGTATAGTAGGCAGGGGCGATTTGTGATAAAATAAAGTAGGTATTCTGCAAATATTAACTTATCTATTTTCTAAAATTTAATTCGATTCCACGATTCATTGTATCAGATTCATAATGTTCTCTTAACACTAATTCAAAAGCTCCGCAAAATTTTATACAATTTCTAATCTTGGATAAAACATCTATTTATCCAATAAGCTGAATCTAACTGAGCTATAATATTAGTATCTAGTTCCCAGTAAAACTAATTTCATTGTTATAAAAATGGCTTTTAGAGTTGTCATGTTTTTTATTTTTTCAGTCACGTATACTTAATCTGTCACCTTTACTTCCGCATGTACTTAGTCACCGCCAAAAAGTACACAAAGAAAATAAATCAATACATTTTTTTTATATTACACCCGCAAATTCAATTTTTTCTTAAATAAATTTTCCTGTTCGACTGGCATTTATGTTTTATTTAAAAAATCTTTTTCTATGAATTAAACTGTGAATTAAATCCATTGTCAATGTAAATAATAAATTTATACCAATTTTACGTACACACTCAGAAACACAAGTATTATACGCAAATTAATTGCCAGTACTACAACCGATGCAGCTCACTAACCAATGTAAAATTTGCGATGCCTGGGCTGTTAGAGGAGAGGTGAGGGAAAGAGCGCAGGTGTCGAAAACAGTGCACAAAACTGCCTCATGCGGACCAGTTAAACAATGTAGAGGATACCGCGACAGCGATTAGAGAATTCGTCTGATCTATTGTATTGGCTAAGTTGTAAAATTGCTGGTCAGAGGCATTTGCTTCATGCCGCTAATTCAAAGATACTGATAGTAAAATAATATATTCTTATTCTTATAAAAATAATATATTAAATGTATAAATAATTAAAAATAAATAAATAATAAATATGAGAAATTTTTGGCAGTTCTGCAGCTCTGCAGCACCTATTCACCAGTCACTCCAAAGTTCCACATCGTTAATTTTACAACCTAATTCATCCAAATGTCCCTTTCTCCATTTTGATGTGAAGCTTTCCTCCTTCCTCCAAGTGAAGAGGGAGACTCAGGGAGGATTTACATGCTATAATCGGATCTTTGTATGTTGCTGAGTTCAAGAACCACTGCATTGCAGTATTTATTTGCACCCTGCCAAACTAATGAAGATTACAAATGCAAACATTGATCTGACCACAATAATCTATATACAGTACATCATGCTTGGCCTTAACCTCGCATGTTCAGTTTGCAAGTTATGTAATTAACTTATTGAAACCTTTTTCATTTTTTTTTAAGTTATACTGAAATGCAATGGTTCAAGTATGAGCTACTAGTGCCTACTGAGTGGGAAATATGTAGTAAGTTACATAACAGATGGTTCTAAGAATGGAAATATTTTTGCCTCTAGTTTGTAGTTTATTTTTAAAAGTGTCTTATGCTATTTTTGCGCAATTGTATTTTTTATTGATCTTATTATATAGAAAACCTTTTTGAAAGTGTTAAAGAACTGATATGAAAAATAAATCTTTTTTTTTTTTTTTTTCAATAGGTTATGGAGTTCTTTTTATTAACTATAGAGGTTCAATTGGCTCTGGGCAAAATAGTGTTGAATTCCTCCTAGGAAAAATTGGAACATGTGATGTAGCTGACTGTATTACAGCAACAGACAAAGCACTTGAAATGTTTCCATGGCTCAATCCCGACCGTTTAGCCCTTGTTGGAGGTTCACATGGAGGTTTCCTTGTTACACATCTTAGTGGCCAATATCCTGAAAAATTTAAGGCTGTAGTGGCACGTAATCCCGTAATAGATGTGGCTTCCATGAGCATCATATCGGATATACCTGACTGGTAATATATATATATATATACAAACTGATTTAAATTCGGGTCTATGCATGGGGATCTCGGAAATGGTAAGAGGTACAAAGTCAGTTAAATGGGTGCAAAGTTGCATGATCAGGGGACCAACATAATGGTTGAAAAGTGTCAAAGCTAACTTGATTGGTTTTTGAAATATTTGAAAAAAAATTTAATTTTTGAAATTTGTCTTTGTTTTATTACAACATTATTTGAGTAGATATTGAAAAATGAACAACACTTCTACACAGCAACTTTTTGTGCTCTATCGAACGGCATAATCATATTTTACATAAAATGTTTTGTCTTCATCAATGGGCCATCATCAATTATTATTTATTTTTTTTTCATGTAACCGTGGAAGGTTTATTATATTTTTTTAAATCTCAGGGTCCTGACACTATGCTGCGTTCGCAGAAAGCAAAATCAGACATTTTGTCTTAATTCAAGGGAAGTATTTCCGAATTTCTGAGGCGATGGATTGGCAATTCCGCATTACCGAAGCTTCTCTAGCTATAATTTTTTATGACACCCCATAAGAAATACTTTCCTACTATAAAATCAGGAGACATTGATGGCCACCTTACAGAACCTTTATTTCCGATCCATCGCCTCGGAAATTCCGCATTTAAGTATTCAGGTACCTCCCTTGAATTGTAAGGGGAAGCTCTGTCATGTTGGAGCCATATTCTATTACGCTCTGCTAAGGCTATATTGTCCAAGCATTCGTCCTAAGTATTTTAAAAAATCTAACCAATTTTTTTTCTCAATCCTTTAGCTCCGACTAGGCAGAGGGACCTTGAGCGTTCTATATTAATAAAATCATTAACAAATGGATCGAACATGGTGGGCACCAATTTGAACATCTATTATAGGTTTTTTATGTTTTTATTATGTATTTATTAAATTACACCAAGGAGCTAATGAAACTTTTTACTTTATTTTATCACGAGCCGCCCCTGCCTACTATATATAATCTTATTATAAGAATGCAAGATAAAATAAGGTAACCTAGTTCGTACATGCAGCATCGATGAGTACAGCATCCTATACTCCTATAAAGTGAATCATATTTTCTGTCCATAATATGTCTTAACGAGCACTTACATTCAGACTTTCCTGAAATTACCAATTGCATTAGAAGGTTGTATCTGACATCAAAATATATTAACATTTATTTTTAAAAAATACATGTATTGAATTGCAGGTGTTATGTGGAAGCTGGCAAAGAATATACACAACGTGGTAAAATTGATAATGAAATTATCATTGCACTGAGGAAAGCCTCACCAATTATGCATGCTCATAAAGTTAAAGCACCAACATTATTACAAATTGGTTCTAAAGATTTAAGAGTACCTTCACATCAAGGCACTGAATATCATTTACGACTTAAGGCTAACGGAGTAATCACAAAGTAAGTAAATTTCAAAGGTAGAGTATTAACATCTGTTTTTTAATTAACTAAAACAGCAAATAAAAAAATAAAAAAAGAGTTCATAAACTACATTTTCTCATATATTGCTTAAATCTTTTTTTAACCAACGGATGTTTGAAATTACCAAGAATACCGTTTAATGGCAGTCTAGAAAGAACTTTTTTCACATACTAGTAAAAATACTACAATTTTTAAACAAGGAACTTGTCAAAAAACGTTTTATTGGTTTAGTAAAAGGAAATGGTTTATAAATAAACAACAAAAAATTCACTACATTTAAAGTTGAATTTTATAAAAACTAAATAGGTATAGATTAGTGATGCTATGGTTGCGACTTTTATGGTTAAAGTTACGGTTACAGTTATCCCTACGGTTATGAATATGGCTACGGTTATTCAAAAAGAAATGAAAAATAACGAAAAATAAAGTTAATGAAGTTTATTCTTCAAAATAAAATAAATACACACGTTCAGTAAACATTAAATAATAAATTATGTAAAACAAAAACAGAAATTCAATATTTTAACCACTAATCAAAAGTTTAAAATATAGGTTAGAACGTTAAAATGTTGAAAAACATTAAATAATGCCCGAGGATTTCTTCAAACTTGCAGGCTCTCAACTACAAGTTACCAAATTCACGGTTTGTGCCGTCACCGCGTCTCACTGCATAGACGTGATCTGACCTGCAGGAACCATAAAACAACCATGAAAAATATACGATTGCGGTTAACCGTATAATTTCAAAAATCGCGAATTAACCGTAACAGTAACCATTGCAACACTAGTATAGATATAAGAAATCATATATTGTTTGAAATAAAAGGTTATTTACTACTAATTTGTATCAAATAATAATCAGGGTATGTAATTAAAAAAATTGTGTGTGCTATTTCAGATATTTGCGCTTGCTTAGAAAAAGTGTCCTGCATGATAAAACCAATTTCCTGATGATAGCAGTTTACAATTTTAATTAAGGGCTTGATTATCTAAATCCAGAATCTTGTACTCAAATTATCAGAAGCAAGTCTATTATAATTTCTGTAATAGGGATGTTTTTCCCTTGAATCCTGAAATAACAAAGTTTATCAAGGTTTCATATAAAATGTTAATAATTATATTAATCAAAAAAAGTATATAACAATATAAGTATTTGGAGTTCTCTTAGGATTTCATAAAAGCAATGATAATTTTTCATCAAAGAAATTAATCTAATCAAGTTCTTACCACGAATGTTGGCATGGGTGTCATCAGTACATGGCGGCACTTTATGTCAATAGCGGCTCGCTATAAAGAGCCATGGCACTACCAAAATAAACTATTTTTTATATATACAATTTTTGTATTTTGTTTTAATCGGAGTCCGTAATATCCGTACAATATGTGCATGACAATCCTCACAATGGAGCCAGTTTGGAAGTTGGCTCATATTTTGAACAGAACTATGGCTACTATGGTGCAGAGGCTGGTGAAGGAGGAAGGTGGAAGTACACTTTTTAGACGGGTAATTCAAGCCAAGCTACAAGTAGCACGACGTTGCAGATGGCACATAAGTCTGGTCTGTGTGTGTAATTAGTACATGCTGCGTTGTGAAAATTAATTTAATTCTGTGAAATAAGTTTCTTAAACAATGAACAAAATAGACTATAGTATTTAGAATTTTTCCTCACATTTTCTGAAGGAAAAAATCGCGATTAAGGAATTAGGTAACCAAGTCACCTAATTCCTGGTGAACAAGAAAATTTAATTGAAATATTTATTATTTATACAAAATACAATGGGCTTTGTGGATGTGACAAAAAGAACGCATTTTTTTTGTTGTTTTCCCTGTGTTTTGTTTGGAGGTGAAGTTTCGTGGACTAAAATTTTCAGTAATTTTCATTGAAAAAATAAAAATTCATAAAAATTTGGCATAATTTACAACAGCCTTGGCACTACCACCGTATACGTGGTCCTACGAACCCCATTGTTTTATGTATTTATTTATAGACATGTGAATTACTATGCAAGTACATTGTGTATACTCAATGAAATATAAAATAACACAAAATGTTTCTTCTATGTTTTTGACATAACTGAGATGTACATTATCAATATGAAATTGATTGATGACGTACATCCCTACATTCGTGATAAGAACTTTATTGATTTTTTAAATTTAACATTGACAATTTCTGTAAATTACTATAAACTCAGTTCCAAAAAAAGGAGACTGACTTGATTTTTCAGGTAACTTTAGTCTTCTAAATTTTAGACTAGTGGACCGATTTGAATAAACTTCTTTTATATATAATTCATTCTCCATGAGTGAGACTGAACTTAATGATCTTTTTTTAAATTTCATAGAAATTATTGGAGAAATTCACAACTAACTTTTTTCACATTTTTTAAGACACAGTGTGAGTCAACACACATACAATTTTAAATAATTATGTACTGATTATTGGGTAAACCACTTTTTAATAAATATATTGTCTTTTCTATCTTGGCTACTTTTTGAGATACATCGCTTTTACGTGAACCTTATTGTTTTATTGCAAAATGATATCTACAGAGGTCGCAGTTGACCTGGAAACTAAATTTGCTACTTAGATGATAGATAAGCTGTAGTAATAGCATCTATACATTAGTTGCTTCTCATACAGTTGGGATTCTCAAGTAACCGCTGAAGAGCAATTTGTAGGTACAAGCAAATTTAAAGCATCAATAATAAAGTGAGGTCTGGACGTGCAAGAAAAACATCCCTAATAGATGATTGCTCATTAGATTACAAATTTTTGCGAAAGCGATATAATAGAGCTGTAAAAGTTAAACAAAACCTTCGCCTAATTCAAACAATGCAATACCTAACCTACTTAAATGTTTTAGTCTTCCATTTTTCTGTATCATTTAAGTTTAGAGTTAGGTTAGGTTAGGTTCAAAAGTGAGTTACACCTACTTATTTTTCACCCAACAGGTCCAGCCTCTTAATGAAGCTGATCACCTTATTGGGTAAGAACTTAGGTTAGGTTAGGTTAGGTTCAAAAGTGAGTGGGCCGAAAACCAGACCCTCCACCGCAACCATGTGGTCTATTGTGGCTCACACCTACTTATATTTCACCCAACAGGTCCAGCTTCTTAATGTAGCTGATCACCTTATTGGGTGAGAGTTTGTTCAGATCCTCTGGCAGAAGTTATCCTTTGCCAAATAATGAGTATCTGATCCTTTCCCCAGCAGGGCAGGTGCACAATATGTGTTCTGCCGTTTCATCATCTTCTAAGCATAGGCGGCACTCAGCATCTTCTGCTAGGCCGAATTTGCACAGATGATATTTTAAACGGCAGTGGCCCATATATAGGCCAATTAGAGTTCGTAGGTGAAACCTGCTTAACTCTAGAAGTTTTTTAGTTCTTGTTTTTGAAGGGTTTATTATAAACGCCTTCGAATGAACTAATCGTGGTAATTCCTGTCAGTACTGGAGGATTTGCTCCTCAGCCCGGGTCAAGAGCGTTGCTTTGGCAGTACTCGAGGATATGCCAAGCACCGGTTCTGGTCCGACAAATTCAGAAGCAGCACCCTCCCTAGCTAGAGAGTCGGCTGCCTCATTCCCTTCATGGCCAGAATGGCCTGGGACCCAGACCAGAGTTATTCTATTTTTTCTGCTCAATTGAGCAAGTGCCTGCTGGCAGCTCCATACCGTTTTTGAGTTGCAACGGTAGGAACCAAGAGCTTTAAGAGCTGCTTGGCTGTCTGAGAAGATTTTTATCGATTTGCGTGTAAGTTGCCTTTGTTCCAGCCTCTGTACACATAATTCGATGCCATAAATTTCTGCCTGAAATATAGTTGCATAACTGCCAAGGGATGAAGATATTTTCACCGTTGGGTTGCAACTATATACTCCGGCTCCAACTCCCATGGGTGTTTTGGATCCGTCTGTAAACCAACAACTATCTGCCCTTAATAGGTCAGCCTTATTCCGATCCCATTCATCTCTTCCTGGGAAGAGAATGTGAAAGGGCAGTTCAAGGTTGGTCTTTGCAGGCATGACATCTGAAATCATCTCCAGGATACTGTGACTTTCCATGTCATCCAGCAGCCTATTGCGCTCCATGGTGTCAGACTGCGGCATGTTAAAAGCTGCCGCAGGTAGCTCATCTACAGCTGACATTATCGCCCTCTGCAGAGTTCCTAATTGGTTGTTGGTCAAGGCCGTTTCTGGGTACGCAGGGTGGATAATTCCCACCCTAATTCCCTCTGTTACAGCCTTGAATGATGGTTTGGTATATCCACCTTCCCGGGCTCTCTTGGCTCCCAGATCCGGTGAACTGCCATCCGAACGCATGCGTTTGCTCGTTCCCACTGGCAGAGAGGAGGACTGGTTACCTACCTCCTGCTGAGGATCAAGTTTCGGCTGGTTCAGCACATTACTTAAGGCGGTTTGGTAAGGCACTCCGCTCTTAAGCAAACGACTTAGGCGCTTCCTTGCAGCTCCTCCTAGCCGTCTTCTTTTAAGGGAGAGTTTGTCTACAGATGTAGATGTCTCATCCCCTAAATTGCCTTCTCCTCCAGTCTCAGGTGTCGGAGACTGTAGCAGCCTCCTTTCCTGATCCGATGGGATCGGGCTTTCAATGGGAGTCGGATTAATCCCGATCTCCATAGGTTCCCCAGTTGCCTGGGGAGGGTCGAGGGTTTGACCTCCCTCGTTAGGTTGTTTTTTGTTGACTACTATGTTCTCCATAAAAGTCCCACGAGTAGCAAGGGATTCGAGTCCACCACAGCAGAGCCCCGCATTGCTGTGGCAAGGCAAGGATACTCTAGAAGGTTGCCCGGTATTCTAGAGGCCCCGTTAGAGACACCTATCACCCCGGTGCCATTCGGCCACGGACACGGGTCGCATACATCCTGACTTGGGGGAGTTTATCGACCTTCCTCGTCTAGATCCGCCGTGTTTAGTCGTCGTGGGTAAGAACTTAATCAGATCCTCTGGTAGAAGTTGTCATTTGTCAAATAATGAGTATTTGATCCTTTCCCCAGCGGGACAGGTGCATAATATGTGTTCTGCCATTTCATAATCTTCTAAGCACAAGAGGCACTCACCATCTTCTACTAGGCCGAATTTGTACAGATGATATTTTAAACGGCAGTGACCAGTATATAGGCCAATTAAAGTTCGTAGCTGCAACCTGCTTAACTCTAAAAGTTTTTTAGTTTTTGTTTTTGAAGGGTTTATTATGAACGTTTTCGAATGAGCTAATCTTGTTAGTTCTTGCCAGTACTGGAGGATTTGCCTCTCAGCCCAGGATAAGAGAGTTGGTTTGGCAGTACTTGAGGATATGACAAGCACCGGTTCTGGTCCGGCAAATTCAGAAGCAGCACCCTCTCTGGCTAGAGAGTTGGCTGGTTCATTCCCAGACCAGAGTTACTCTATTTTTCCTGCTCAATTGAGCGAGCGCCTGCTGACAACTCCATACCGTTTTTGAGTTACAACGGTAGGAACCAAGAGTTTTAAGAGCTGCTTGGCTGTCTAAGAAGATTTTTATCGATTTGCGTGTAAGTTGCGTTTGTTCCAGCCTCTGTATACACAATTCGATGGCATAGATTTCTGCCTGAAATATAGTTGCATAACTACGAAGGGATGGGGATATTTTTAGCGTTGGGTTGCAACTATATATTCCGGCTCCAACACCTATGGGTGTTTTGGAGCCATCTGTAAACCAACAACTATCTGCCCTCAATAGGTCAGCTTTATTCCGATCTCATTCATCTTTTCCTGGAAAGAGAATGTTAAAGGGCAGTTCATGGTGGGTCGTTGCAGGCATGACATCTGAAATCATCTCCAGGATGCTGTGACCTTCCATGTCATCCTGCAGCCTATTGTGCTCCCTAATGTCAGACTGCGGCATGTTAATAGCTGCCTGCTTAAGTCCTAAAATACCTAAAAATATCTGAAAATTACAACAGGCAGTAAACCACTAATAATACAAAATATGTAGGTAACTAAAAATAGAAATTGGAGGCAATTGTTACCATTCGGGTGAATGCAAAACCAGTTATTTGCTTCTGCTTGCTTCATCCTAAATCGACGGAAAAAAGTTATGTTTAATTTCTTGGGTCACCATATTTATATTGTTGTCATTACAACTCTATAAACAATGCGCTGACCTTTACGCATTATCCACTACATACCCAGCATCTATCAGGTAGATAAATTTTGGCTCTTTCTATGACTTCATATAAAGTAGGTATTCTTTTACCGAGATATGGCGATCTTAAAATAAGACCTTTTTAAAGAAACCATAAGCTACTCTCCCATTAAAAAAAAATAAGTTTGTAAACATATGGCAATTCAAAAATTATGTTACA
This sequence comes from Pogonocherus hispidulus, assembly GCA_963924545.1. Lineage (NCBI taxonomy): Eukaryota > Metazoa > Arthropoda > Insecta > Coleoptera > Cerambycidae > Pogonocherus > Pogonocherus hispidulus. The sequence goes on along the minus strand of OZ004696.1, from coordinate 29,180,934 downwards.
TTAAAAAACATTAAAAATAAAAACATTTCAAATCATTATTTAAGCCCCTTATTCAGACTGTCACTGACCGCTGGCGGTCTTGATTCATACACAGCTGAGTAAGCTTAGTAGCAGGCCTAGAATTCAATTTGGCATCATTGCCAAATTTAAATATATTCACAGAACATCGCCAGCTAAACCATAATAATTAGAATTTTACTGTATTGCTATCATAAAAAAAAAATTTATTGACTAATTTACTCATATTTTTTCTTGCTCACTTCAGCCAATAATAATTTAAAATGTTAAAATATTTTATGAACTAATGAATGCTGAATATTCCATAAAACAATTCTATTAAAAATTCAAAGCAATACGGTCCATTCACATGTTCCGGTTGAAAATGTGGTACAATTAATCGATTTCTGTATACTCCTGCCAATACGTTGAAACAAATCTCTCTCATCTGAAAGCTAAACCGATGTGATTGTTATGACTGCAAAAAAATTACTCCTCTGTTTAACAGTTTAAAAACTCTAAGTTAATATTGAGGTCATACAGAAACCTCCCAACAAATCAAAGAATAAACCGTTTGCATTTCGTTGAAGAAATAGTGCAGATAAAAATCAACACTCAATTGGTAAATTGTAAATAAGTCTTAAGTAAAACTGGGAGCTACTGTGTGGCCTACAGAATATAAGCCACCCATCCTCCCACAAGTTTCTATAATTTTCTGGCCTAATCACTGATTACAATGAGGGTTAAAGAGATTAGTTATTATTATAGAGTCTCATTGGTTTTGAAACCACGTATGATTATATGTATACCGAATGGAACAGGAAAGTGGCTGGGCCTTGTACCACTTCTATTTTGCAACTTATGTCAACTAAATATTCACATATTTGGATTCAGTATGATTTATTGCATCTACTAATACCATTATTTTCTATTTTTTACAGTTGAATGTCAAAATGGTAATTTTTTTTTTAAATTTATATCTAAAGTGAAGAAAATTATTGGTATCTACTTGGCAGATCCTACTATTCCCTTTTACTGCCTGGTAAAAAAAGTCGTAAATGTTTTCTTAAAAAAAACTGTATTAGGTATTTAAATAGGGAATGTAATGGCTCACTCGCTATAAAAAATTCTGCTTCTTTAACGAATCAATTGATACCAACAATAAGATATTAGAAGTACCTATATTATTTTTTCTTCTCTTTTAGGATGAACTTGTATGATGACAATCATCCTTTAGGAAGTATTCCAAATGAGATGGACAATATAATAAATACCTTCCTTTGGGTAAAGGAATATTTAAAAATGGAATAATCAAAATTATATTGTTTAATTGTATTATTTTGAATAAATTGTGTGTAATTTGAAAATGAATAAATTGATTTTAAGCAAATATCTTTGTTTGATTGTTTTTAATAATAGGTAATAGCTAGTTAATCTTTTCAAAGTCGTGTGCAAGGGTAGGCGACAGATATACCAGTGTTGCGCTAATGTGTCACACTGTGAAGCGATAAAATATAATTGTTTACCGAGAAATTCATTAATTAACTTTAGATTTTATTTCTTGTTTTGCCGTTTATTTTACTTTATTTATTTAATACATTTATTATTCCATCTACTGAGTATATTTTTCAGCTAGAAATTAGTAATGTTTGGTTACGTTAGCTTAGGTTGAAATAAAATAAATTAATAATAAATAAATTGAGGCACTGCTGATGTGGCAATAACTTCGCATGATTTAAATCTTCGATAAAGACATGCTACTTTCTACTGTACAGATATGATTCGAAGTAATGAGATTATCTGAAAATCCAAATGTTTAGGGCTTACGTATAATCAATTTTAAATTGTATAAAAATAATGAGAAATTCAGGTACACTTATTAATGCATGGTGAATAAAATAGCAAATAAAGAAAAATATCTATCAACCAATTTTTGAGAAAAAGTGGAAAAAGCTAGTTTTTATTTTTTTTTTCTTGAATACTAGTCAACAGATGTTGATTAAAATGTTTAGGACTAATGATTTCTATTGCAAATAGTTGTCTAATTGTTTTGATATTTTTTTAACTTAAACTTTTTGAAAAAAAATGCATTCTAAGAAAAAATAGCTTGTAACAATATAAATTAATATAAAGAAATTCTACGATTTAAAAGTATATTACGATGCCAGGTAATAAATAACTAAACAATAAAAACCAACCCCAATCTATCTGAGGCCAATGAAATTGAAATTAAATTTGGATTAATAAATTAATCAATTAACATTATGATTTAAAACTATATTACAATGCCATAGTTTTTTAGTGATAGAATGTTTTAAGTTTTTAGAGATCGTTATAAAATATTAAATAATTGATCAAAATCGCCTTCAACAATAATTAACCAGCACATGCTATCCTCTGTGCTGTCATCTTTGGAATGTGAAGTCCAGAATTGCATAGTTGCCAGATTGCGTCGGCACTTTGAGACTGGTAACAGAAATAAAATCATGAAACTTTAGCAAATACAACGGAAGTGATGAAAACAAATTATATTGTGCAAATAATTTTCAATAATTCACTGAATTATCAATTAAATATTTTAAACTAATGTATACTGTTAATGGAATGTTTACAATAAAATAATATAAAAAAGTGGTACTGTCGGAGTTCGATCTCTGGTTGGAGTGGTCAGACACATACATCACAGTAGATCGTTAAATTTTATTAGACCATACAATTTTTGAGCAGACTTATCACAGTGAAATTTTAATTTTACTGTGATAATTTTTTACGAAGGCGTAGAAGGGCCACTACGAAGGCGTACAAGGGCCACGATATATTTTTTTTATAATTCTCACTTTAATCTCAGAATTCTGACTTTAATCTTAGAATTCTGACTTTAATCTCAGAATTCTGACTTTAATCTCAGAATTCTGACTTTAATTTCAGAATTCTGACTTTAATCTCAGAATTCTAACTTTAATTTCAGAATTCTGATTTTAATCTCAGAATTCTGACTTTATTCTCAGAATTATGAGTATGAAGGACCGCCGCATTGCCGTGAAAAACGTCAATCTTGGTGTTTTTCTTATAACCGATATAATATGTTACATATTGTAACATATGTAACAATGCAAGTGGAAGAAAGAAAGTTGATACTTATACTTAAAAAATTGCGATTTACCTGCTTTTACGACTAATATAAAATCGATTATAAGTTACAAATTGATTTGTACACATTTCAATTTTAGTACAAATATATGTACTATATTCTATTACCATAATACCATTAAGGCTCATAACTATTCCTGCACCAAAGAAACCATCATACATTCCTACTTTAGTACTTATTTCCAAACTTACGAGGAGCAATAACTGCGAAACATATATATTTGCAGCTGTTCAAAAATTAGTTTGGCAAAAAAGTTTGCAAATATGGAAACATTTTATAATAGTATTACATATACAAATGTTATTCCATTTTATAGCCTAATTTCGTTTCGTCTACATTCGAGATAAACACCCCCTATATTATAATTCACAATTAACCAACAATAAATACCATAGACGATACAATAGACCGTAAGACGTAAAACAAATAATAACTTTCGATTTTTCGTGCACTACAGTATCTCTAGGTGTTTTATTGGGAATCCCCGCATGTTCGTTCAGCGCTATAGTGATAATAACACGTTTAATCGCGACATTCTTCATTCATTCTCGTAATTCTGAGATTAAAGTCAGAATTCTCAGATTAAAGTCAGAATTGTAAGATTAAATTCAGAATTCTGCGTTAAGTCAGAATTCTGAGATCAAAGTCAGAATTCTGAGATGAAAGTCAGAATTCTGAGATTAAAGTCAGAATTCTGAGATTAAAGTCAGAATTCTGAGATTAATGTCAGAATTATAAAAAAAATATATCGTGGCCCTTGTACGCCTTCGTAATTTTTCACTGGTTAATTTTATTTATAAAATTAATTAAACCAGAAAAATGGTTAGAAAAAAATAAATGAGAGGAAATATGTACTAGAACTGCAACCTATATTTTTTGTTAGGAAAAAAGTTGATATTATAAATGTCCAGACTATTATCTATTGAGTGAACAATGTTTAATGAAATATCTACAATTAGAAACTTTTCGGAGGATATTCAATCAGTAATTATTCATTATTTATATTTTGGAGCAGCACTTTCCGAGAGCGACATGTGAAAACAATAAAATCTAAATATATTAATGGCCAATATAAGTAAAAAGTATTTATAAACCTATGGTAAAATTAGAAAAGCTAAAAATATAAAAGATAATAAGTACATTGTTCTTATATTATTTTAATATTTTCCAAGCGAACATACTCTTATTATTCAATCTTAAAATTTTATTGTTTTCTGATAAAAAATATAAAACTTTTTGGGCAAAGATATACCTACACCCTTCTTCAAACTTGAGTTTATATCATTAAAAAATTGTAACAAAATTATTTATAACAGCACTTATTAAAATCAAAATATTAATCAGCTACTTTAGTTGGCTTGTGTGGAATTACAGTGGACATACACATTAACAATTTTTTTTATTCTCTGTATATTTTAGCTTTTTAATATAACTTGTACGTGTGTCTATATAATAGACAGTCGGGAAGGAGGGGTTGCTTTTTGACCCGCAAGTTTTGCACCTACCACCCAACACTCACAAAATTAGTAAACAACTTATTTCAGTAATCCACGACGTAAATGAGGTTCAAAATTTTTAACACTACTTTCGGCCATTTCCCGGTGCACTATTGAGCTAAAATTTTGTACACAATATATTTAGACAATACGCTTTAATATCTTATACACTATACACTCAAATACTCTATGCAATACGCAATACACTCTAATATACAGAAAAAAATATAAATATCTATAAATAATATATACAATAGTAATCTCAGATGAAAGATTAATTTTGCTATTTTATTTATGATCTGATCCTGCTGATAATCGATATTTGGAGGGTTTTAGAATTGTGAATATTCAAAAGTGAAGATGGAACGATAATATAGTTAACGAATTTTGTCACTTATGGTTTGATTTTCATTCCGAGAATTGGGATCAGGGATTCTCGGTAATCTTCTCTAAGTATATGACGTCGGTTTGTGCTTACAAACCCACAAATCCACCTTACAAATCTATTGACAGAAGCTTTTCTGTCAATAGATAAATAATTGTATAATTTGAAATAAATTTGTCTACCTTTAAAGAATCCATGCTGAAGTGTTGCTATACATGGTAAAGTATAAAGTGCTGTAAAAGAATTTCTAATGATTTCGCAGTTCTCAGACCTCAGATCTCTCACCCTCTTTAAAGACTGGAACAATTTTGGAAGTCTTCCATAATAACGGAAACTTACAAGATTTTAGTGACAAAAATGGCAGAAGACTTTCAATACATACACTGGTATTACATCGGGATCAAAAGTTAGCTTAGGTTAAATTTGTTTCAATGCTTATAGTACAATGCAATATAGTTCAATGCAATTAGTACTTCCTGCTCTGTAACACAAGACAAATTTAAATGACAACTATCTGCAAAATTCGATTCAGGTATGGGCTCAACATTTTTATCAGTTATATAAAATGCCGAATGCTGAATCTCATCAGTTCTGCAATAGAATTCTGAACACGCAAGTTAATATCCAAAACGTTAACAATATTCAATATGGTTTTATTTCCAGGAATATGCTCCTATAAAATATTTTTGAACCAAGTAAGCATGAGCGATATTTGTACTTTGACGGAGATATCAATTGCGCTGTACACTAGTATTTTATATTTCAAGCTTACCCCACATTTATTATCTTGGACTTATGTCTAAGTTAATATATTTATGAGATTAATAAGAATAATAAATTTTTATAAATTTATTCAAGAAAATATTAACATTTTATGCAAATAAATCTTCTTGGATTTTTTTCCATGCAGCTAATGGACCATGTTCAGGTCTATATTGGACATTACAACCATCAAGCGTCAACCTTCCTTGGGATTTCAAGGTTTCATATTGGTCGCGCTCATATTTTGTGAATCCCCATTTCTTAGAAACATATATTTTCTGGCGCCCAGGAAACTTGAATTTAGCACGACGAAGAGCTTCAATCACAGCAGCTTTGAAACGATCACTGGAGCGAACACTCATGATTGGTTGTCCAATTCGCACTCGAGCTACAGTACCTTGAGGTTTACCAAAAGCTCCTCTCATTCCTGTCTGAAGTCTGAAATTTCAAAAGTTTTGCTTTATATATATTTATTTATTCAGGATACATATTTTATATATTAATAATATCTGAAATTTGTCAAACTACCCATTAGTGTTGAAAATGAGGGAACGTTCTCGATTGTGCTTGGAGAACATTCGCGAAGCTTCAAATGAATTTGCGCGCACTTTCCCGGCCGAGCATTTTGGAGCACATATTGAGAACTTTCCCTTGAATATGCTCGGAAATTCTCGGCAAAATGGTCAATATGTGCTCCAAAATGCTCGGCCGGGAAAGTGCGCGCAAATTTATTTGAAACTTGGCGAATGTTCTCCAAGCACAATCGAAACACATTGTTCAAATTGCCGTTAAGAGGTAAAAGTGGCAATATTGCAACTAGCGACCTATTTCCCGAAAATCACAGGTGGCCGCCGGGCCGCCGCTGCACCATAGAATTTATCTCTTTCTGTCGTAATAATTTGAGTAAACCAAGACGACGATTGCCGATATGTTACCGTGAAGGTACTTACTTTATTTCTACCGATTACAAACTTTTCCTCTTGTATCGAGCTTTATTTGTATTTACTCTTTTTTATAACCATTTAAGATAAAATAGTTTTTTTTAATAATAAAGGTGAAAATATTGAAAAAACTGGTAATCTTCTCGAGAACATTGAGAAGATTGGGAATATTCTTGAGATTATTGAGAAAAATCAGAATATTTACGAGAATATTGAGAATAAAAGAGAAAAATTAGAAACATTGACAAAAAACGTTAAATAGCCTAATTCGGTTATGCTCATAATAAATTCTCGGGAATTTCTAGTTTATGCTCGTATTTTCTCGTTTATTCTGGTTTGTGCTCAATTTGCGTTCTCCAAAAATAAATGCTCGAGCATTTTCCATCACTACTACCCATAATAGATTTAGGTATATACAAAATCTATAGGGGTAGCCTGGCAAATACATAAATAAAAATACAGAGGTTGTCTCATAAGTAATGTTGTTTTCACATGCAGTAAATATCCCGTTTTATGCTACACCTTTTCAAGGTTATGTTACGACATAATCACGTGATCGGTACAATAGTCTCTTATTTCATTAGCACACAGTGATCAGTTCCTACCCATTTACGTTGTATCATTACAAGCGAAACTATGGAAACGGAAAAATTTGAAATTCGTGTCTTGCTACAGACATTATTGGAAACAAAAGTTTAATGCCACTGAATCGGCTAAGAAAATATGCAAGGTTGAAGGGGAAGATGTCGTGAATGCCCGCACGGCACAGCGTTGGTTTAGACGTTTTAATAATGGCGACTTAAGTCTTGGCTATATGGAATATCGAGGCGACAAAAGAAGCGGTGGAGAATGAACCCTCGACAAGCACACGCAAATTGTCAGCAGCTCTTGGTCCCTCGAAAGATACTATCCATCGCCACCTAAAAGCCTTGGGTAAAATTAATAAAAGCTGTCGAATTGTATCACATGAATTAAACGATGATCAGGTTGCCCTTCGTGTTGAAATTTGTCGCCAATTGCTTTCTCTGCCTACAGATGACAGATTCTTCAAAAGAATTGTAACGTGCGATGAAAAATGGATTTATCTAAATAATCCTAATTTTAAAAAACAGTGGTTAGATCAGGGACAACTGCTAAAACCTGTGGCAAAACGTGAATGTTTCGAAAGAAAGGTACTGTTGTGTGTATGGTGGAATTACGAAGGTTTAATATACTTTGAATTAATTCCTGACGGTCGGACTATTAATGCTGAAGTGTATTCTCAACCACTTGATCAAATGTACCGGGCATTGAGTGAAAAATATCCAGGTTTAGTTGCTCGGAAACGAGTCCTTCAGCAAGATAACGCGCCCCCATACCATTAAGAAAACTCAAGAAACATTCAAGGAACTTGATGCAATCGAATTGCTGCCACACCCTGCTTTTAGTCCCGATCTTGCACCGTCGGATTATTATCTATTTCATTCGATGGCTCAATTTCTTAAAGGAAAAAAAATTGAAAATACTGACGATGTCCATAGTGCAGTCCTAGATTTTTTTCTTCAAAAAGTAAAGATTGGTTTTTGAACGGAATTAAGAGAATTGGCCGATTGATGGCGTAAAGAAAACGACATTACTTATGTGACACTCTCTGTATCTGACTTGTCGATAATCCGAAGATCCAAAGTACAATTTGCATAATCACTTGGTCAGACATATTTATGCCAATGACAACATTGTCAATGAAGTTCAAGCAATTCCAGTAGATTCTAAAGGGAGAAGGGAAAAGAACAATGGATAAGCACATCATCTACACGATTCGATTTTTACATAATGAAACTCAAATTTGTAAATCAACATGTACTAATTGGTTTTTCTGTATGTTAGACCAATAAAGTTAGGCGGTAAATTTTGGAATTCCTTGTGTTTATTATCTCCTTAAATGTAGAAACTTTATTTAAAAAAGAAATGGCACTTGATTGAATCTCACCATACTGTCAAAAGATAAATGTACTATTTAACTTGCTAATAAACTCTACTAAGAAATTCCACTATCTTCATCTTGTCATACCCATTAGTCACTGCGACTGAAGTTTTCCCTGAATGTTGGGAACTTTATATTGTAGTAGAATGAAAAAGTTTTGACGCAGCCCGGAATCGACCCCGGGACCTTCGGCTTTCCGGGCCAATGCTCTTCCAACTGAGCTTCCACAGTTTCATTCTACTAATCAGGATACCGTTCTTAACATAATTTACTACAATATAAAATAATAACTTATGCAAGGAGTTCCAGCAGACACCCTCGAAGCTATTAAATCTTTTATTAGTTGACCAACATTAAAACACCATGACTTTTGACGGACGCCACGGGATATAATACAAACTTAACTTTAATATAGGTGCTATCAGTTTGAAAAAATTGTTACTACAGGTTATACTCTTCCAACAGCAATACTTATATAATATGGATCAAGTTCCTTAAACTAAGTCAATTTGAGCATTTTATTATAGAGATAGTTGTTAACCATTAGGATGCTAGATTGGATAATGCTTTGAATTTACCTCAGATTTTACTAGTTTATTGCAAATAACATAATATCAGTGGTCCGCTGGGCCAGTGTGTAAACATGAGCAATTCACACAGGCAGACAGAAATGGGAGTAGGTACCGGCCAAAATTAAAAATTTTTTAAAATCATTAACATAAATTTCATGTTATCGAATATTTTTATACAATTTCACTTAATGCAATGTCATTGGTTTGGAAAAAAATATATTCTGGATGAAAGAAAATTTTTATCTCCGGGATTGTCGCTACGCAATGACAAAGTAAGTGATTCACAGCAAAAAATGGGTCCAAACATGGAATGTAAAATATATTCCATTTGCAGTATATTTATCTAAAAACATTGCCCATTAAGATTAACTAAAGCCGTTGTTATTAATTTTTATTTTGATGCCGCATTCTCACCAAATCAAAAGCGATTTATCTAATGAATTAAATAATAAAATAATTATGACGACAGTTACACATTTATTTTCTATTACTCTATAACATCTAATAGGCTTCACTCACCATGAAGTACTTTCTATAACTATTAAGAGGACTTACCTATCAGCTCCAGCACATGACAACATTTTATTGATACGAATTACATGGAAAGGATGAAGTCTCATGCGGATATGGAACTGATCTTTACCACAGTTTTTCACAAGGTATTTGTTGCAACAAATACGTCCAGCTTCCAATGCCTCAGAACTTAACTGTTCATATTCATCAGATACCAGATGAACGCATAAAGGAAAGTCCTCCACACTGGCTTTTTTCTTTCCTAGGTCAAAGATACGTATTTTTGGGTCTGGTACTCCTCGACAGAAACGTGATTTTGGATATGGTTTATTTTTACAATAACGATAACTGAAACAAAAACATAAATAAGTCTGAGTTTACCATAATACATACAGTCATTGGTTCTAAATGTCACCTTCCTCCTTATTTTTGATTTTAGACAAAAAATATTAAATACAAAAGTGGTGGAAACCAACAAAGTTTTTACTGATCATATACAGGGATATTGAATTTTATACAGGGTGTTCTGAACAAACATAGGAAACCAAACCTGTTTTTTAAATGGAGCACATACTGTTTCAATTTTTGATAGCATTCTCCCACAAATACAATTATGATATGGTTTAATTTGGTCATATGTTGAACTGATGAACTTCAATCCTTATAAACAACATTACTGCTATTATTAATTGTAACTTCTTGTTATTTGATGATTGCTGCTGCTGTGAGGATTATCAAGAACTGTATATTTATCCAAAATCAACTATATAATATTGAGACTTGGTGTCACTTAAATAACTTCCATTTAAACATTCAAAAATGCAAAACTATGAGCTTCACTCTTAAGAAACAACCAATCTTTTTTAAGTGCCGAAGTAAGTTATGAAATAAGAAATAAGTGGTACAAAATTAACTCGTGTGAAAGTGTAAAAGATAAGCGTTATCTTTGACTGCAAATTTTCATATACCCAGCAGAAGATACTTTCATGATAATGTCTGTAACTTATTTGTGGTGCATTTTCATGATTCATAGTTTGTTTCTTTTGGGATTACACCACCTGTAAAATAACAAAAAGCAAAAAACCAGACGCATACAAATTAAATATTTAAAGTGTAGTAACAAGGCAAACTTCTAAAGTTTTCCCCAAAAAACCACTGTATAATGTGTGATAAAATAATATTTGATATATTAACTAAATTTCATCAGTGGTTTTTCAGTTTTATACAAAATTCTATATAATATTATGTCATATTTTAAAAAATGTCTAAATAAAATAATTATAATAAAATTTAAAAAAATTACACTTAATTAGCTTTCTTCTATACGTTTCGAGTTGATACTCAACTTTTCGTCGGTAGAATGTTTGTACGATAATAGTACTCCTTTTATACAAAGAGTTCTTATTGTACAAACATTCTATCGACGAAGAGTTGAGGATCAACTCGAAACGTATGGAAGAAAGCTAGTTAAGTGTTTAATTTTTTTAAATTTTATTATAATAACTATTTTATTTAGACATATTTTTAAAGTATGACATAGCATATAGAATTTTGTATAAAACTGAAAAACCACTGATGAAATTTAGTTAATATATCAAATATTATTTTATCACACATTATACAGTGGTTTTTTGGGGCAAACTTTAGAAGTTTGCCTTGTTACTACTCTTTGAATATTTAATTTGTATGCTTCTGGTTATTTGCTTTTTATTTTACAGGTAGTGTAATCCCAAAAGGAACAAACTATGGATACTTTCCTAATGTTCAAGCACAAAAAATTTTTTATTATTCATTTATTAGAACTATATACTACAATATGCCTCCTTAATATGGTACCCATATTACAACAAAGGATTCTTGTGGAACACAATCAAAGAGAATTTTTTAAATTTTTTTCATCTCTATAAAAGATGTTCTTAATTAAGTTTTTCCAGAAAATTGACAACTAATAATAGACCCATATGGTGGTTTCGTATGGTTTTATTTTACTTTTATCAGATATTAGCAGAGGTAATAGTTAATAGTGATTCTAGACTTTATTGATAACTTTCGGTGATAACATATCACACCCTGAACGTAAGACCACCATAACTAAACATTTCACGATTTTTAAATTTTGGTAATAAATTATGACTCGATTTGTTATCTTTAAGTCATAGATATGTAATAGTCATAGATAATGTAATAGTCATAGATATGTTTTATTTAATTATATTCAACTTCACGAACTCACCTCAATCAGTAATTATACTTTCGTTTATCTACTTTATTAAAAGCTTAGCAAGTAGCGTATTGAGTTCTAAATGTGCAAAAATGAAATCAACTGTGTGTGCATAGGTCACACACAGTTCATTTTTACTTAAAAAGTAAGCTCGACTGGAAGAAAATGTCAAATTCGTGTTCAGCACAACCGGAAATTTCTCAAAAAATTTCAAAAAAAATTAGATGTTCACCAGAGTAAATAATTACCACTTGATCTTAAACATAGGAACCGAATTGTAACATTTTTTCAAAATCATTAGAAATCACCAGAAATTTTTACAATAGTTATACGTAACCATAGGTAGGTACATAATACATGCTATTTTTTAAATTTACAGTTAATACTCTTTATATCAGTCAAAAAGAGAAGTGGCTGTTAGCTTCACGTATGTATAAACCAAAAAATTAAAACGTTTCAAAACAATAAAAAGTTTAAGGAACTTACCATCTTGCTGGTCTTCTTCCCATTGTCAGCTGAAATTAGAAAAGTATTAACAATCAACACAAAATATCTATTACAGAATACAACTAAAAGTAAAATATCTTACACTAGATTAATAAGTTATAGTAAAAAATAGTGATTACTGCAATCTTTGTAGAAATAATTACCTATTTTCTGATGAACGACCACATAAAATACATAAAACGTCTATATGACACTAACCATAGATAATAAAGAACACAGAACACAGAACAGAAGATAAAGAATATAAAGAATCAGAAAGCAGAACCACAGCACAGCATCATTCAGGAAAACATAGCACTCCAGCGCTTCAGCGCTTTACCGCTTCACATTCGCTGAATCGACATTTTAAACGCAAGCTTAAAGTGACATAATTTTCAGTAATTCATATTTTGTAATTAATATTAATAATAATTAATATTATCCATAGATATTTTGTGCGTAAACCCATAGAAGTAAACCTAACCTAAATTAATTTTATCGCTTGATGGAACTATTCAGCAATCCAGCGGGAAAAATATATGCTTTACCGCTTTAATAAAGCGCTGAAGCGCTGCGGTTCCCTGACTGCGCCCACTGACAGAACCATAGATAAAATACGGAAAAAATAGATAGCCCTCTCTACAGTTAAAAAGAGAACTATAGAGTATAGACCATTGAACAAATATGCCGCAGCATTGTTCGTCTAAAGGTGCATTTAAATCAGAGCGAACAGAAGCGAACGAACGAATTCGTATTCGTATTCGAATTCGAATTCTAATTTAAATGCACTTTTAGGTGCATTTAAATCAGAGCAAACAGAAGCGAACGAACGAATACGTTTGCTTAAGCTTGCGTAATTTGTATGGAGAACAAATCGGGAGCGAACGAACTCTTCAGGTGCATTTAAATTAAAGCGAACAGAAGCGAGCGAACGAATTCGTTCGTTCGTCTCTGTTCGCCCTAATATATGCAGAAACACGGAAGAGTTCGTTCGCTCCCGTTTTGTTCTTCACACAAATTACGCAAACGAATTCGTTCGTTCGCTTTTGTTCGCTCTGATTTAAATGCACCTTTTCGTGTTTTTGTATATATTAGGGCGAACAGAGACAAACGAACGAATTCGTTCGCTCGTTTCTGTTCGCTCGTTTCTGTTCGCTCTGATTTGAATGCACCTTAAGAAACAAACAACGGCCGCAGTCACATCAATTGGAGCGGCACACGGAGTGGTTAAATTGATTTCTATCAGGAAAGGTTTAATGTAGTGATGTGGATGTGTCAAACCCGCTATCTTTTGATGGCAGCTATTGCTGCTACTGCTAATTTGATTTAGCAGCTAAAAATAGTTGGTATTTTATTAGCAGCTTTTTTTAGTACTTTTGGCATAGTTGCTAGTTTGGTTAAACGCAAGGGGTTAAACGGGATTGTACCATAGATAAAGAATATTCTATCTTTAGTTATGGTCGGTATTAGCAGGCAACAGTTGAAATTTTATCTTAGCAGAAACGTTCGCCGTAATTACCATACAGATTGCAAATCATGATTGCAACCATAAATAAAGTTTAACTATTAATTTGTTTTATCTTTCGGATCAAAATAAATGTACATTTCAAGTTCTGAGGTGCTTTTTAATTATAACAAAAATATTAATTCATGTTTGATAAATATATGTAGTAAATAGGTACATGTTGTTAATCTCAAACGAACTATGTACCATAGGTAAGTATAAAATAATTTTTAACTATTCATTATTCATTACTTCGATAACACCTACAATTTTTTTACTAAAGGTAATTTTTTATAATGTCTATGGGCGGCTCGCATAGACATGGCATAGACTTGGCGTATGGCAGTGATGGATTTTTAGCCGCTAATTATATATTTAGCCAATGCTAATTATATAACTAGCATTTATAGCCGGCTAAAAATATTATAATTAGCCGTTAACAGAATATACATTGTTTTTAATTTTTGACACATCAGAATAACTTTTTCGCAATTACCAATAAAATATCTACTCATATACCTACCTACCTACTAGATAGATAAGAGTGATAGGTATTATTAAGTCATACTGAAGGCGGATCACGACACTCGATTCGATGTAGTCGATAATCCGATTAATCGACTAGAGAAAATTTATCATGACGCTCGATCATATCGAAAATCATTTATTCGATTGTGACTAGCTTCATCTTTATGAAATCATGACAAATGACAGAGACAAAGTGGTGTTTTTTTATTTTACATGCGAATTTACTTTTTGTATCCAGCGAAATTTGCGAGTTTTGCGTTTGGTTGTATCCATTTATTACTCTAAAGTCATATATAAGAAAAGAAAAAACGAAAATACAAGGATGATACCAGCTAAGCAATGGGAAATTCTCATAGACTTCTTAGAAAGCAGCGTTTCTATTGTTTAAAACAATATTTTACTTACAATTATTTGATATACCTATATGTTGTGTATAAAATGACTAAAAGTCAATATACCTAATGAAACGTAAACCACAAATTATAGAATCGAGTTTTGTAGTATTATATAAGTATATACGTTTTAAAACCCAAAGCCAATCTCTCATTATCTCATTAAAAGCATCAAAACAAGTAAACCTAACCTCATTCGATAGCTCGCCCTCTGTCGAAAGATTTTGATCGAAGAGAGTCGATTTATCGAAAGTCGTGAATGTAGTTTTTCGATGATCGAGTAAATATGACGTATTTCAATCGAGTATCGAGGGTCGTGATCCTGCTGCTGGTAGGCAGCGGTGGAGATATACAGGCCTTGCTCGTATGCGGTGCGGTCCCAGACTCATAGATTAGGTTAGGGGCCCAGACTGAATGTCTGAGTCGGTGCCAGTCATGATACAATAAAGGAAGGTATGATATTGCGCATATCCCTCCCACATCCGTGTCGTCACCGAGAGGGCAAATTTGACATTTTACAGTGTTTACATATATAAAGGTGTGAAAGTTACGTGGTTTTTACTACATTTTGTCCTCTAAATTCATTTTTTTTTTGCAGAGTATTTGTATAATTCTAGTGTATACTAATTATAATCATATGTGAGTATAGTTAAAGTTAATTTTATATTAACACGTAGGTACCTAAACTAAAAGTGTAATAAAAATGCGTTGTGCTGTGTGCTTGTATAATAGTGATAATCGCAACCAAGAGCCCAATAATTTAAATAATATTAGGTAATTATATTGCTATGATATATATTTAATCTTTGCTATGATATTTAGACAATGTAAACATTGCACTATCTATTATGTTACAAGGTTTTTCACGTTTCCACGGGATGAAGTAATAAAGAAACTGTGGGTGGTAGCTTGCTGTCGAGCAGAAAAGTTTAATGTACATACTGCCAGAATATGTTCCAAACACTTCACCGATGATGATTATGAGATAAATTTAAAGCCTGTAATAAATTATATAACCTGTAATAGATATGGTTCTGTAATGTGGTCATTAAATAAAAAAAAATGAGAAACATTTAAAATTTTCGAATAATTAAAAAAAAAATGAATACATTTAATAATACAGTCAATTTAGAATCTTAACCGAGCTTAAGGAACAATTTTCACTTTATTAGTCGTAGGTGTAAGGCGAACGGCGAAATATATATATTAAAGTTAACTTGTTGCCCACATCCTATGTTTATGAAGCGTTTATCCTATATTTAAGTACTAATCATTTTACACACGGATCAGAATAATTAATTACTTATAATAAAAATTGCAATAATCACCGATAACAGTTATTATTATTGAAGTAGGTAAGAAATTAAAGAGCCAATTTTAAACCACCAGGGATTACCAGGGCATTTTGTATATGATAGGTACCTACCATATGGAGTATATCTAATCTGTGCTTATGATTATTAAAGAACAAATTTAAGGACACTGGTTAAATTTCCCAATATTTTCCTATTCGGGACACCGGTGTGAAAACAGCAACGGTTTTTCCAGCAACGGCTTTTATATTTTCTAATAATCAGTATTTTTGCAAATCGTAAACTTTTTCAACGACAATCACTTCAAACGATCTTACTTAAATTAGATATAAGCGTTTTTATATATTTTTGTATAATAGTAGGGGTAGAAACTACCCCTAAATATCCAGAAATTAGTTGGAGAATACTAGAGTAGATGTCAGTTAAATTTTTCGACGTCAGCAGTTTCATGTGATCCTACTCAAAAGGAAATAAGCGTTGTTATATATTTCCGGGCGTTACTAAGGGCTGAAACCACCCTTGAGTATCGAAAAAATTGATTGAACATGTCAGTTGAATTTTTCGATGCCAACCGCTTTGAAGAGTGTTACTGAAGTAGAAATAAGTGTTGCTATATTTTTCCGGATATTAATAAGGGAGGAAACTACCCCCAAAATATTCGAAATTGCCCTAGAAGCCAGTCCAGCAGTTGTCAGTTAAATTTTTCGATGCCAGCAGTTTCATGTGATGCTACTCAATAGGAAATAAGCGTTGTTATATATTTCCGGGCGTTACTAAGGGCGGAAACCACCCTTAAATATCGAAAATATTGATTGAACATGTCAGTTGAATTTTTCGATGCCAACCACTTTGAATACTGTTACTGAAGTAGAAATAAGTGTTGGTATACTTTCCCGGGTATTAATAAGGGAGGAAACTACCCCTAAATATTCGAAATTGCCGTAGAAGGCAGTCCAGCAGTTGTCAGTTAAATTTTTCGATGCCAGCAGTTTCATGTGATGCTACTAAATAGGAAATAAGCGTTGTTATATATTTCCGGGCGTTACTAAGGGCGGAAACCACCCTTAAATATCGAAAATATTGATTGAACATGTCAGTTAAATTTTTCGATGCTAACCACTTTGAATACTGTTACTGAAGTAGAAATAAGTGTTGGCATATTTTTACGGGTAATAATAAGGGAGGAAACTACCCCTAAATATTCGAAATTGCCATGGAAGGCAGTCCAGCAGATGTCAGTTCAATTTTTCGATGCCAGCAGTTGCATGTGATGCTACTCAATAGGAAATAAGCGTTGTTATATATTTCCGGGCGTTAATAACGGCTGAAACCACCCTTAAATATCGAAAATATTGATTGAATATGTCAGTTGAATTTTTCGATGCCAACTGCTCTGAATAGTGTTCCTTAATCAAGAATAAGTGTTGGTATATTTTTCCGGGCAATAATAATGGAGGAAACTACCCTTAAATATTCGAAATTACCTTAGAAGGCAGTCCACCAGATGTCAGTTAAATTTCGATGCCAGCAGTTTCATGTGATCCTATGCTGAAGGAAATAAGCGTTGGTATATATTTCCGGGCGTTACGACAGGTTAAAACCACCCTTAAATATCGAAAATAGACTTTGAATATGCCAGTTGTATTTTTCGATGCCAACCGCTTTGAATAGTGTTACTTAAGTAGAAATAAGTGTTAGAATATTTTTCCGGGCAATAATAAGGGAGTAAACTACCCCTAAATATTAAAAATTGCCTTGGAAGCCAGTCCAGCAGATGTCAGTTAAATTTTTCGATGTCAGCAGTTTTATGTGATGGTACTCAAACGGAAATAAGCGTTATTGTATATTTCCGGGCGTTACTAAGGGCTGAAACCACCCTTAAGTATAGAAAATATTGATTGAATATGTCAGTTGAATTTTTCGATGCCAACCCCTTTGAATAGTATTACTGAAGTAGAAATAAGTGTTGGTATATTTTTCCGGGCAATAATAAGGGAGGAAACTACCCCTAAATATTAGAAATTGCCTTGGACGCCAGTCCAGCAGATGTCAGTTAAATTTTTCGATGTGAGCAGCCTCATGTAATGCTCCTCAAAAGAAAATAAGCGTTGTTTGATATTTCCGGGCGTTACTAAGGGCTGAATAGTTTCCTCCCTTATTATTGCCCGGAAAAATATTCCAACACTTATTTCTACTTCAGTAACACTATTCAAAGCAGTTGGCATCAAAAAATTTAACTGACATGTTCAAGCAACATTTTCAATACTTAAGGGTGGTTTCAGCCGTTAGTAACGCCCGGAAATATATAACAACGCTTATTTCCTATTGAGTAGCATCACATGAAACTGCTGGCATCGAAAAATTGAACTGACATCTGCTGGACTGCCTTCCATGGCAATTTCGAATATTTAGGGGTAGTTTCCTCCCTTATTAATACCCGGAAAAATATACCAACACTTATTTCTACTTCAGTAATACTATTCAAAGCGGTTGGCATCGAAAAATTCAACTGACCTATTCAATCAATATTTTCGATACTTAAGGGTGGTTTCAGCCCTTAGTAACGCCCGGAAATATAACAACGCTTATTTCCTATTGAGTAGCATCACATGAAACTGCTGGCATAGAAAAATTTAACTGACATCTGCTGGACTGGTTTCTAGGGCAATTTAGAATATTTAGGCGTAGTTTCCACCCTTATTATGGTCCGGAAAAATATACCAACACTTATTTCTACTTCAGTAATACTATTCAAAGCGGTTGGCATCGAAAAATCAACTGACCTATTCAATCAATATTTTCCGATACTTAAGGGTGGTTTCAGCCCTTAGTAACGCCCGGAAATATATAACAACGCTTATTTCCTTTTGAGTAGCATCACATGAAACTGCTGACGTCGAAAAATTTAACTGACATCTACTCCAGTATTAGGGAGTTTTTGAACCCCTTAGAATTTACGTTATCGTTATGGTTATCGTTATTCTGCGCATGCGCAGTGCCGAAAATGATACTGTTTTTGGCACTGCGCATGCGCAGAATAACGATAACGACGTGCTAAAATTTAAGGGGTTCAAAAACTCTCTATTCTCCAACTAATTTCTGGATATTTAGGGGTAGTTTCTACCCCTACTATTATACAAAAATATATAAAAACGCTTATACCTACTTTCAGTAAGATCGTTTGAAGTGATTGTCATTGAAAAACTTTACAATTTCCATGAATACTGATTATTAGAAAATATAAAAACCGTTGCTGTTTTCACACTGGTATTCGGGACACTGTTTTTTGCCAATTATATGAAAGTTTTGATAATGTTTCCATTGAAATCGTATATAACATTTGTATTTAGCGATCATTCTGCGCTCTCGGTGACGTAATGCGCACAGCGGACGCATTTTCGTACTCACGAATGCCATACCTTGTACTTATTATATCATGGGTGCCAGTAGTATAAGAGGTTCTATGAAGACCTCGGACATGCGCAGAAGTGCAATACCTGACTTGGTATATTTTGCAATCGTATGCCAACAAAATTTGTCTAGGGCCAACAATCGGTGAAACTTACAAGTCCACACGGGCTTGTGGACTTTGCCAAATTTTAACTTACTCTTCTCTAGGTCCTGGTGGCAGCGGTGTAGGCGGATAGGTCTTACTTCGATGCAGGGTGGTCACAGACTGAATGTCTGAGTCGTTTGCGACTGTATATGGTTCTATGAAAACCTCGGACATGCGCAGCAGTGAAATTTCGGACTTTGGATATTTTATACTTGTACACCACTAAATCGGAAATAATTACAAGTCCCCACGGTTTTGTGGACTCTGAAGAATAT
Source organism: Pogonocherus hispidulus (assembly GCA_963924545.1). NCBI lineage: Eukaryota > Metazoa > Arthropoda > Insecta > Coleoptera > Cerambycidae > Pogonocherus > Pogonocherus hispidulus. The sequence continues at coordinate 29,160,879 of OZ004696.1, read as the reverse complement.
TCGGTTTAGTCGACAAAATCATTTAAGTATAAAATTATTTTTATACTTCGAAAAATTTCACTTTGTCGAATTTACTGACTTGTAATCGTTTACTCACTTTCTGGTAGCAGCGGTGTAGACGGACAGGTCTTGCTTCGATGTCATGCGGCCACAGACTGAATGTCTGAGTCACAGCCAGCTGGATATGGTTCTACGAAACCCTCGGACATGCGCAGAAGTGAAATCTCGGACTTTGGTATATTTTATACTTGTACACTACTAAATTGGAAATAATTACAAGTCCCCACGTTCTTGTGGACTCTGAAGAATATTCGGTTCAGTCGACAAATCGTCTGTCACAATTTATTTTTAAACTTATAAGAATTTCACTATGCCTAATTTACGGACTCTGAAAATATTTGATCAAGTAGACAGTCGGCGAAAAATACACAAGTCCCAATTTGTTTTGATATTTAGGAAAATTTCACTATGTTGATTTTACTGATTTGTAAAATATTTCTTACTTACTTGTGGTACCAGTCTGTATCTGAGGACTCGCGGTGGTATGTTAGTGCGGCTAGTTTCTCGGACAGCGGCTCAGCAACTAAACTCTTAGCAGTCTTAGCGCTTGAAATTTCCTAGGTCCGCGTGGACAACAAAAGTAAGGATGCGCGCGCATTCGGTTGTTATTTCAGGTGTCGAAATAATAGATTTTGTGTCGGGTATAGTTGTTTTATTTACGGCGTTGTATGGGTGACTTATTTACAGGTGCAGAAAATTACTTTTAACGGCGAAATAAAATGTACTTCATTACAAAATTACAAAAAAAAAAATAAAGTTCTAATTTTTAGTAGGTAATAAATCTATTATTGGGTTTGTCACGTGTCTCTTCTATGGTTCCTATTGGTATTTTATCTGTAGTAGGGGTAGCAATCAGTGGTTGACTGGAATGTTAAGGATTCCAGCCAATATATCACGTGGACAGTTATTTATATTTAAAAGTAAGTATTTGGGACCTGAAGACACGGATCTATTCTTGTATAGCGACACCTTATGTTCGGTTTCGAGTAATGAGTATAAGGGGTGAGCACAACAGATACCTAGACTCAAGTAGGTGTTGAGTACTAATGATAAAATGCGTTGTTTAGTATGAAAGTAGAGTTAAAGTATTTGTTATATGGTTTGATTTGATCCAACACCCCGTATACACACTTGGATAGAGGCTGGATAACACCCTGTGTATGGGCAGTGATAAGTTTAAAATAGAATTGTAAAAGAAGTTTGAATATGCTAGTGATTGAATGATAGTTGTATAAATGACTGCTTAGAGAACGCCCTGTACAAAAGGTGCTATTCACTAATGCATGTAGATAGGAAAGGTAAATGAAACTCGAACTTACAATTGTATAAAAAGAACTGGCGAAAATATCCGTACGTATCCTGTGTTCTGGATATCTTCTTCGTAGGCAGCTTGCTTGGTGATGAATGCGAGTGAGGCACAACGACACTACCGTAAATATCGAGGCCTTTGAAGATGTCTCACGTCACTCTTAACGCGGACAGACGGATATTACACGACGCGATTCACTAGGAGACGGTTGACCACTGAGGCACTTGTCACTAAACGCCACTTCGCGCTTAAAGCAGCCGACTAATGCTTATCAGACGCAGCCCGCACTCACTGGGACACTTTGGAACACTTTGGAGAAGCTTTGGAAGCACTAAGATATCGTCTAACTATCACTGACTAAGACTGACTCCCTTACTGACTGACTGACGGGGCCGCTATGTATCGGCTTATATACTTTTTGGAGTTTCGCGAAATATGATTTCTAGATTTTCGCGATTTTTCGAAGATAAAAATTGTTAATTTGCGGGGTTTTGTGATAAGATTAGAAATTGAAACTTGGGGGTGTGATAGGGGATGAAATGACCTATCGATGAGTACAAGTACGATTTTGATCGGATAATTAGAAGTGAAGATAATTAATGTTTTTCGATGACATTTGCAGAACAATTCGCGAAGCGACGGTGATCGTTCTGGAGGCTGTTTTAAAGTTTGCGGAATTACTGTGATTTGGGTAATGATATTGGTATTGAAAGATTGGGCATTGTCTCCTGAGTACGCTGAACTATGTCCCGTTGCGCTAGGTGCAGCGGTTACAGAGTAATTAGCATAATTAGTTCGTGGGCGTGGCTTGTGCATTTTAGGAATGAATGCTTGTAACTCGGAAACGGGAAAAGCTATGAAGATGGAACTTTTACTGTTGGATAGAGAATAGATGAAAGTATAATATGTGCAAGTTTGACGTAAATCGGATTAAGGGTTTGAAAGTTATGAATTAAATTAGAAAAGTGGGTGGAGCTTTGTTGTTTACATTCAAGATCCGGGCTCCTAGAAAAGATCCGGGAAAATTGAAAGTACCAACGTGTTCAGTATTTAAAGTTATGAATGTATGCCAAGTTTTAAGTTGATTAGTTGAGATTTGAAAAAGTTATTTTATTATTTTTTATTTGATTTTAGGAAATAGACTCGCAGCTCATACCTAATTTCTGAGATTTTTACTTCGGAGTTTGTTAACCGATTTTCAAGCTGTAAAATTTAATTTTGGGGTTTTCTGACCTCTAGTTTTCGAATCTTTTGTTCCTTTCGCGAAATTTTGATTTCTAAGGGGAATTTCGTGACAGGTTGCTTAAGATTTTACTCTAGTGCCATTGCTGATAATGCTTGAGTAACAATATCCTCAGCTTCAAGAATAATAAAGAGGGTATCGGGAGCTATTGCAAGACTGCACAATAATTTTATTAAAATGCCAACTGAAGGGGAATTAATTAGATTATCGGTTTTTTTATTCTCCACTGTACTTTTATAATTTGATATTATGTTGACTAGTAATACTTTCTCTTCATCGCTACAATTTGTGCCGATCGGGGTTTTTTTTGGGAATTATTTCTATTCTTTAATCCGATCACAATCCTATCTCCTATCAACTCTAACACAGATACAGAACCAACAAATCTTTTCAGTATTTTATTATCTATGCAGCAGACTTAGAATGAGAAATGTCGTCAGCCGTCACACTTTTAAGCACAGAATATCTATAAGAAGAAGGTCATTCTCCTTGTACTAGAGATGTGTCGGTATTTGAATACCGCGATTTTGGAGCGGTATTTTAATGGAACCGTTCCATCGCGTTCCATATTGACGAAATAACCGGTTACTGAGTAACGATTGTGCTGTACTGGAAACACGGATTTCTTGTTTATTTTAAGAAATTCGTGACTGGAAAGTAACAAAAAAGGGAACTAATATGCCACTGCGCGGTATTTAATCGCGGTATTTTGTCGCAGTATTTTTCTGGAGCTGTCGCGAGAGTAACAAGACAGAAGAGGAACCGGTATTCCCATCTCTACCTTGTACCAACATCGTAACAGGAATGACTTTTAAAAAGCTCCATCTAGTTGCAGGGACCATGGAAGAGTTGGAACTAAAATCAATATTTTGTTCCATGGTGCCTAACTCGGTAGATAATACAGTGAGTTAATTTAAATGGATGTATGGTATGTATTAGCGATCCAGTTTATTTTAAGAAATCCGTGAGGCACACGTATAAGAAAATATAGACAAGTAAGTTCTTATCACTGTTAATAAGTAGGAACCTTATCTGTATATAGAATAGTAGTTTTTGAAATGGTTTTATAATGCTAATGTGTTAAAAAATGTGTTGTTTGTAATACCAATTACATTCTGCAATGGTAAATAGCTATTTGAAACAATCACTTTTACCTGCTTTCAACTTTTTAACAGGTTTAATATGTGTTGTGTATGTTGCATATTGCATAACAGAAGGCAAACCGTAAACACAAACATTAGTACATTTTTATAGTCCCAATAATTCTACAATATGTCTTTATTATTTGATTGAGAAATCACTACTTAACAATGTAATGTTGAAGAAATACAGTAATATTGGTAATAATACTCTGCAAGCAGATAATGTATTTTCATTGAAAATTCATATCCATAAATGTCTATTTAAGACAAACTGGATGCTGAGAGCAGAAGTTTCAAAACTTGCTATTAATGTAATACTGGTAATTAAAGCAAAAGATGTAAAACATATGTTTATACTATTTCAGATAGCTTTTAAGTTTTTGTGACCTATCATAATCGCCTATATTTTTCACTACCCCTCTCCGTCATAAAATATCACATACGTACGTGGCAGATTAGAAAACATTACAAGCATTATACAGTGAGGACATAAAGTCCGTCCCCCCCCTCTAACTTTTGAACCACTGGGTAGATTGAGATTGTGATGAAATTTGGAACGATAATATATGACTTAGGTTGTGTTCCGATATTATCCGCGACCAACCAGGATTTCGGTTAACCGAAATATTGGTAAACCTGAAAAATGTGTAATTAAGGAACTGGCTGGTTAATCAACATGGATGATGAATTGTTTTTATTGGGATTCATTCAACCTTAAATACCTTCATATTCCGTGCTTAACTGTTACTCTAGTCTTCAGTCAAAAAATAAATGAAACAGCAGATAATTTGGTATATTATAGTAAGATATAAGTAGTTTATAAGTAGATATAAGTGTAGCTTTCAGTCGACTTGGTCAAGTGGACTACAGAATACAATACAGAAAAGTAGAATTTATAAATATTTATTATAACACTTAACGCAAGAATACCACACCCCATCTGCCTTCACCATCTAAACAAAATATAATTAAAATCGTTGAGAGAATTGATTTTTCTTCTCTCAACGCTAAAACCTAACCTGCTAACTCTTCGGTTGACCAATGCACCGCTCCCAGAGCACGGTCAATATTTTGACGTTTGGCTAACCTTTTTCAGGTGACGACAGTTCCAAAATTAAACAATTTTCAGGAATTTCTATTTAATGGAACGCTTAACCGGGATTTTGGTTAACCAAGTTTAATATCGGAACACAACCTAAATTCTGCATTTTTTGACATATCAATGACAGCTCTGAATGTCAAAGTGACAGCTGGGCGCGCAAAAGGACAATTTTTTTAAATGGAAATGGGGGTCGAGTGAGGACTCATTTTGAAGCTATTTTTATGCTCAAAACATCCCCCAAATTTGAGAACATTTGGTTCAGTAATTTCCAAATAAATCAGTTTATAACATAATCTTTTTACCACATAATCTTTATAATAGAACTTACCCATGGAACATTTATTTGTCAGGAGGTTCTTGGAGGTCATTTTCAACATCTTTTGAAGTAACACGTGTTTTCTAAATTTGTTTCTGCCTCTAAAATTTTTTTTTTTAGGTTTAATTTAAATTAAGGTTATTTTAGGTTAGAGATGGTTTATTGTTATTTGTTTACTTTTAATTTTTGTTCTGCTTTGAATAATTTACAATAATTTGTAATATGTATGCAAAAAAATGATATAACAGAAATCGATATTACTGGACTTTATTTGGAAATTACTGAACCAAATGTTCTCAAATTTGGGGGATGTTTTGAGCATAAAAATAGCTTCAAAATGAGTCCCCACTCGACCCCCATTTCTATTTAAAAAAATTTTCCTATTGCGCGCCCAGCTGTCACTTTGACATTCAGAGCTGTCACTTTGACATTGATATTTAAAGGAGCAGACACAGTTTTACTTAGTATTTGTGTTTGTACTTTTAAATATCTTTGTAAATAAATGTAAATACAAGTATTATAAATAATTTAAAGGTCACACTGAGGTCACCTTTAAATTAACTCACTGTATTATCTACCGAGTTAGGCACCATGGAACAAAATATTGATTTTAGTTCCAATTCTTTCATGGTCCCTGCAACTAGATGGCGCTTTTTAAAAGTCATTGCTGTTCCGATGTTGGTACAAGGAGAATGACCTTCTTCTTATAGATATTCTGCACAGATTATAGATACTATAGATGGGCCACTCTCCCTCTCCCGCCAAAACCGTTAATAGCGCCGCTCGTGATGCGTAGTTGAACTACCGGAGCTGCGCTGGTTGCCTACCCTAGATACTTTTTAATTATTTATTCAAATTTCACATTTTGAAAACAATTTAATAAAATATATTCACTATTTTACACATCAAGTTTTATTATAAAAAGATGTGTATAATAGTGAATACATTTTACCAAACTGTTTTCAAAATGTGATTAATAATATTGTGAAGGTGTTCTGACGTGAAGTAATGTATTTAAAAAAATAATTCAATGTAAAATAAAATTTATTAATAAAAAGTACATTTAAACATATGACCAAATAATTGTTAAATTATATAACATAAACTTACGAGACACATAAAATGTTTAAACAGCAATTAATAACCTGTAAGTTTGCTTTCGATAGATCTCAAATATGTTTGTCGGAGAAATTCATCGAATACAGTTGTTGGATGTTCACACACCATTTCCTACGCATCTGAAAATTAAAATATTACGTGGTAAGCAGTGTGATTACCTTAATAACAAAACCTATTAAATATAAGTTTTAATGAATGTTAAGATGACAGGTATATTTCTTGATTGATTTTATATATCTGACTATAATTGAAGTTTTTCTTTCTTGTGAACTAATAATAGACACTGCAGTACATTTGTTACAATGCTTATATTGTTTGTTAAACCATTATTCATATAACTACATAAACAAAAAGTTTGTACTCATCAAGTGATGGTACAATCATGTACTTTAACTTGGTGCATAAAATTTTCTAAAAGATCTTCTTTTTTATAATTCAAAATGCTTTTACTAGGTATCTCAACATAAGTCTGGGAGAAATGAAGGAGAACAACCTTCAATTAATATTTCACGTTGCAATTTTTTAATTTTTTATGCATTTATCTGAGTTCAGTCAAAAGAATTAATGGTTAAAAATAAATACTTCTTGTATAAAAAAAAACTTAAGTATTCAACACGTTGGAATTGAAGTAAGAAAACTAAATCCTGTTTTTCGCTTTTCTCTAAAACGACTTGCATGCAATTTAATAAGTAGCATTAGAAAAAAGCTCGTGCTACAGATAGAAATTTATAAAGAATTGACGAACAATTAAAAAGTAAGTACATGAAACTTACCTCAAGATTTTTAAGCAAAACTAACATTCACCTTGTACATTGGTACATCCAGGAACACTACAAACTTAAATCACAGTATAAGGCTTGAACTATTAACTTATTTAACAAGAACTATTAAATAAAAAATCTTTCAAAAGGACACAAAAATTATTCAATAACAGATTGGTGTGAGGTTGTGTTATTCAACAACAACGACCGACGACTAAAACTAAACGAGATAACGAGAACAATCACGGAACATTAGTAAGTGCAGATGCTAGCGCCGCTCGTGATGCGTAGTTGAACTAATATTGAGGTTTGACTTTTCCGTGGGAGTGCCCAGGCCATAGTATAAAGAGAAGAGTAAGGACAGTCCAAGTTTCCCGCCAAGCCAGTTTTCTGATTCATTCTTAGTGTTTGACGTTTACTACCAGGGTTGCCAGATTTGGCTACTTTACGCCAATTTGGCTATCTTTCAAATTGTTTCAAATTGTATCTTTCACATTTGGCTAACTTTGTTTACGGCCTGGCTAAAAACTGGCTACTTTTTATAGTGACCTGGATCCTCATTAAGATAATTAACTGTTAACAAAAAATTAAATTCCATTATTGTGGGTTGGTTCTGTTGGTAGCATTGGCACAGATCATTCTTGAACTTATTATTTTTGATAGATAGATAGATAGATAGATAGATAGATTTTATTGGCCACAAATAATACAGTTGTACATATGGCAAGTCAGAATAGGTAACATGAATAAGTATTAAAAATTATATAGGTAATCAATAATAAAATAAATAAAATACATATACACACACACATATGCACTGTTTCGTTTTATTGATTAATATATACATAATTCGGTCTGTATCTAATAGTAAACAACGCGACCGCTTGGGCTAAATTTGTACTAATTTCATTTTTTGTTCTTTTGTACGTTATTGTACTCATTTTCAATATACACAAAATTCGAACTCGTCTTATTTATACAAAACTTCATGATCATGATAAGCACATTACTTTGTTTTGTCATAAAATAGACATGACTTTGATTTATTTTATGGACTGTTATGGTTATAAAACTGATTAGGTATTTGTCTTGTTATACCTCTTATTTATGAGAGTTTTGTGTTTTATGTATATATTTATTGTACCTAAATAAAATACTTACATTACCGTTATTATGTTTTATATAAAAAAATATGGTTTCTATTATTCTGAAGGGTTTGCAGGGAAAGGTTACATTTATTCATTGCTGAATCCCTACTAATGGGCCAAGATAAATCAAATCTATAATTATGAGTTAATTAAATTTTAAAATTAAATTATAATTAATATAGGTAATAAAAGTAATGCCATTTCATAGTATCCTCAGCATACCCCTTCAATTGGCTACTTTTGGCTACTTTTAATTCTGAAATTGGCGACATTGGTAATTATTAATCTGGCAACCCTGTTTACTACTACTTTTACTATGTGTTATATAGATTTTCGGTTTTGTTAATTTTTATAAAAGAAAATAGTGAAAATAGCTTTTTTGTGCATAGAAACTCTGAATTGTTCTTTTATTTTTTTCTAAGTAGAATTGGCTGTTTGAAAACAATGGGTGATCCATCAGAAGAAGCGGTCAAAGGACCCCAAAAGTCTGTTGGAGTTTACTGTGTTGTGAAACACTGTAGAAACAATTCGGGAAATTTTAATAATGGTTTTTTCAGATTACGAAAGGTAGGTAATTAAAAAATATATATTTTTCCGAGAGGAGATATATTTTTTGTATACCTATATTTAAGGTTATGTTGAGGTGAAAACGCATTCTAATCATATTAGACATCTGATCTTGCATTAACTGTAAGATATGTCTGTAATTGTAATGAGTGAAAGAAATATTTTTTTTTTCTAAATGTTATAGTAGGTATATTTATTTGAATAGAAATTATTCTTTTTGCATTCGAAGTTTATAGGAGAAAAGTAAAACTATTATTTTAGGGCTAAAACATGGGCTGTTATGTGCCAGAGGGAACATCTAATTGGAAAAAAATTATACAATTTTAGAATATGTGCTGCACATTTTTCAAACGAAATGTACAAAGATCAGAGAAGGAGAGAATTGACAGCATCTACTTATCCCCTTGCTTATCCCACAATATTTGCATTTGAAGATGATGTAGGTATTAGCAGGTAAAAATGTTTGCTACAACGTGAATTACGCCAATTGACCTTTCACACACTAGTAAATAAATATAATAATAATGAAATAGAACTGGCGGGTAGCCCTACAAGTTCATGTTCATCTTACAGTCATTTTATTCTTTATTTTTCTTAGCGTTTGAATTATCACCGGTACAGATAAATTTTTAATCCTATAAATAAAATAAAATGTGTGTTTACAGGAGAAGCAGAAGCTCCCTTGGAATCCCCAAGTACTCCAACTTCAAGAGCAAGTACTGGTGTTCAAACTCCAAAGTCATTGACATACGGGACTCCAAGAAAAGAGAAATACAAGAAAATAGTGAAAAAATTACGTAATAGACACAAATCTCTGGAACAAAAGATCGCTCGTCTGGAAACAGATACTCAACAGAAACGTGTGGATGATTCTAGAGAAATGTTTGATCATCTCTGTGATAAATATTTAACTCCCCCCCAAGCAAGCTTTGTAAAAATGCAAGCTGATCAGAAAAGTAAAAGTGTAATGGGACGCCTATATAACAATAAATTTAAACAACTATGCTTATCCCTATATTTTAAAGGGCCAAAAGCTTATAGAGCATTGTCTAAAACATTTTACTTTACCCACAAAACGAACTTTAAGAAGAATGACAGAAAAAAATTTCTTTGGACCCGGAATTCACATGAAATTATTTGAAGCAATAAAACCAAAAATAGACAATTTAAACATTTTGGATAGGCACTGTATACTTACTATGGATGAAATGACACTAAAGTCTCATTTATTTTACAATTTTACTACAGATGAAGTAGTTGGTTTTGAGAACTATAGAGTTGAAAAAAAATTTAAACCAGCCTTACATGCTACAGTTTTCATGCTTAGAGGAATATCAAGCAATTGGAAGCAACCAATAGGTTATTATTTTGTATACAACACGTGTTCTGCCATTCAATTAAAAATTGCTATTGTAAACTTATAAGTGTTTAGATATTTTTTTAATATATATGTAACTTGGGACGTGCTTCAAGTAATTTGAAATTTGTGACGTATCAACTTCTCAATATAATGTGTTTTTCTTCAAACGTCAGAAAACTTGAAATTTTCCTAAAAATTTCAAGACGTTAAAGCATCCCTTTTCAGGAAAGCGTTGCTAGTGGCAGCGGATATAAAATTACTTTTACTACAGCTAGGGCCGGAGCAAAAGTGAATATCCATAGTAACGCATATAATAGCGGATGTAAAAGTACTTTTACAAGCGCTGGGAGCAAAGTGAATCACGAAATTCAAGATTTTTAATAATTTTTTTTTATAACATTAATGTTTGAAGAAAAAATAATGTTTTATTTGAAGTAAAAGTACTTCTTATGACTCGAAGTGCGTCCGACAAATCTACAGACTTGTTACGAAAGTATTACTTCTAATAAAACAATACCTATACTGTTATTGTACTGTATTAGTATATTTATGTAATCGAAACCTTTGTACCATATCTATCGAATGAAGATTATGTGTGTAGGAGGATGAAGGAAATAAATAAAATATTCTGTTACTATCATTGTATATTCATATTTTTGGTAATTATTAACTATTGAAAATAAATTTTACTCGCCTTGGCTATTGTTTTGTATTACAATATCCCTGTCCTAGCTGTATCTTACTAAACTATTATTTAAAAATTGTACTACTAGTTACATCTCAATCTAAGATTAGTATCATCTAAAGTTATTTATATTGTTTTTTATCTGCTTTTAAAATACGGTTGCTTCTACTCTATATCCCGTTTTTTAAATTACCTAATCACACTAGTACAATTAAATATATTGTCCTAATAATTTAGAAAGGGCCAAATTAATTGAATCACCTAATAGGTATTGTTGACTTGGGAATGTATTAATAGAAATAATACCCGTATTAATACTAATTCTGTTGATTGAAAGAATATTCTTAGATCGGCGCTAATACATGTAACGAAGTTCTTGAAAATGACCAATTATTGTTGACTAGTCATTCTTAGATAACACACCGAAGAAAAATTATTAAATTTAACATGAGTATGACAAATCTTAAACACTGGTAATTTGTCTGCGGAATAGGTAAAAATAAATAGGTACATATAGGTATAGTGTGGCCTCCGTATTTATTAAAAAAATTTATTGTATGCAAAAATGTTTGCCTCTGCTTCAGATAGATGGGACATACGTTACTATTTGTAGTAAATAGTTTTTGTACTAAACGAGCGAATGTGTGAATGTGTTGCCAAAAAATTGAGTCGATGATAAACCCACCAGGATAATAGGTAGTTAAAAATATAGAATTTTGAGTAGCAGTCGAAGTTTAGTAGTACACAAAAATCTAGTTATTTATGCAATTGTCTATAACCCTATCCTTCCTTACCTCCCTCTGTTGCCCTGCCTCTGTGAAACAAAGTGCAGGTACTAAATAGGAAGGTGAATCAAGTTTGTGGTAGGTCATTTCACAATAATATAATAAATTATAAATGTATCTGCGCATTCAAATATAATACAGACCACTAATATGATACCCAACAAGGTATAAATAAAACATAATACTAATATGTAATAAATACCTTTATTACATATTGGTATTTTTTCGATAATAAATTAACTTGTAAAAATGTTAATATTGAATATCTAAATAGTAGCACAAATTATGTGTAAAAAAATATTGCACGAGAAACCACAAATGCGCTATATGAGCAATTTATAAAATCTCAATTATTTTATAGACTTATTTTACATATTTCATGTCACATTTTTGAAAATTTTGAGATACCCTGATATAACATTTTGACAGTCACTGGTATATTTCAAACGGAGCTTTAATGACATGAAATTAGATACACTCCCAAATGGGAGTGATGCTAACTTCACTTTAGATTGCAAGGTCACCGGCGATGGATGGCGGATTTCATTCATAAATCGTCGAGCTGTCCTTACTCTTCTCTATATACTCTGCCCAGGCCCTGATATTCTGTGAGGAACACCACAAAACAGAAAAGGAATACTGAGATTTGAGAATGAGGAATGAGTCAAATTTAAAATTTAATCAAAATCGAAATGGATTCTGAGCAACAAGCTTCGGATTCTAGTAATAAAAGATTTAATGTGGAAAATTTGAATATAGAAATTCTTCCAATTATTTACGAAATAATTAGAAGGTTTGTAAGCAATTATTCAGTAAAATTGTTATTTGATATCTGTCAAAAATTGTAAGTTATATAATTTCGTATTGCATTGCCATTACAGTGTTGAAAAAGATAACCATCACGATAACACAGCAAAGACACGAGATTCTCAAGATTGCTCTCAGAAAGTTTTGGAATTGCAAAAGCGACTAGATCAAGCTCGAGTAGAGGTAGAATCTTATTTTTAACCTTAGAATTACTTGGGTTCTTGGGTAATTATAAGCATAGATAATAAAAGAACAAATTCTAATTGTGATTTATCCAAGTAGCTGGATAGTATAAAAAATTAAAAGTGTAATACGTACCTACTTATTCCCAATGGACGCATTCAGGGAAACATAGCACTCCAGCGCTTTACCGCTTCACGTTCGCTGAATTGACATTTTAAACGCAAGCTTTAAGTGACATAATTTTCAGTAATTCATATTTTGTAATTAATAATAATAATTAATATTATCCATAGATATTTTGTGCGTAAACCCATAGACGTAAACCTAAACTGTATTAATTTTATCGCTGATGGAACTATCCAGCGGGAAAAATATATGCTTTACCACTTTAATAAAGCGCTGCAGCGCTTTAATACAGCACTGCAGCTATTTGAATAAAGCGCTGAAGCGCTGCGGTTCCCTGAATGCGCCCAATGTCAGTAGTTAAAGAAAATTCACCTAGGGTGATAATTTGAATTTTTCTAGCCAAGCGATGTCTTCAACATTAAGGTTCAAAATTTCAGTTAAATATCAATTGAAAATTTTTATTTTTTAAGCATATTTAGGGTTTTTGATTGATGTATTAAGTAATATTATGATTGTATTGTCATACGGTTTGTATGAAACCTCAAATTTAAAAAAGTTATTATGCATTATTGTGTTACACATTACATTATATATTAGTCACAAAAATTTTATAAGGCAAACATTAAGACAAATATTCCAAAGTTTAATCAAACCATTTTTATTAAAAAAAGGATTGTTGATTCCTCTGGAATTTAAATGCAATTCAGGATCACTCACTGCTCCCTGACTTATAGGGGTCAATACCACTTGGCTTTTCTGTAAAAGCACTTTTGTTGTATCTCAGAAACTCCTATTTTCACTAAGCAATAGATTTCAGGATAAAACTGGTTTTTAATTGTTATTTTTGTGGTCTGTTATGTTGGTTAGGCACTTATTACTTTATCTTTTTTACATTATACCTGTATAAATGTTGATAATACGAAAATATGCACCCTTCAAATAAAAATCGACCTGTCTCTGGAATTTATTTGAAAAAACTTTTGTACCAAGTTATTCAAGTGGAATTTTTCATTGGCCCTGTATAAATATCAGTAGGTGTATCCAGTCAGTATTATATATGTAGAATTATATACTACATACAGATAATATGTCAATATTCTCAATTCACAGTGACAAGGAAATAAAATAAAATAATTCACGTTTCAGTACTTTACAACACTTTTTAGTGCCTATTCAAGTGGGCTAGCTAAATGCAGTCAATGCAGCTATAATGTGTCTTACTACTTACAGATGTACAGGGTGGCCAGTTAAGCGAGGTAAGCGGCTGTATCTTGGAAACCGTTCACCGTACAGCTTTCGGGAAAAAAATTCGTTAGTAAATAGGGCCAAGAGAAATCGCTGGAAATTATTTTCAAGTTCGTAAGATAGCCGCCAGGGGGCGTAACAGTAGCAGTGTGTTGGGAAACGGCGATTACTCTAAAATTTGCCTTGACAAGGTCTACTGATAATACTTGGAAACAAATCTCGCATCTATTATGAACAACTTTCCTTACATACATTTTTCTCTAACTCTTCAAATATAAAGTGGTGGGGGTAAGGTGAACATTCATTTAGAAAAAATGCAATATCTCGGGAACACCTTGTCAGATAATATTAAAATTTGTACCATTTAAAAGAGTTTTTCTTGTTCTATCAGCTACGTTACAAGCGATGTCTTTGTTATTTTCACTATGGTCGCTAGGTGGCGCTTTTTTAAAAAATGAGAAATTGTGTGATTTTTCTCGAAAAATTTAAATGTGATGGTATAGATATTACACTGATACAAAAAAGAGAACTAAAGGCCAAAGCCAATGGTGAAAACCGCAAGTCCCTATCTTTTTTCTAACCGGAGATATTAATGGAAAACTATTAAAACAGGTATTCAAATGAAATAAAAAAAGTCACAGGTTTTCTAAATTCTAGGAATACTTTCTATTAGAGATTAAAAAGTGAAATATTTAAAAACTAAATAATTTTAAAGTAATTTTTTTCTAAAACTGCTTTATTCATGGTATTGCAGTCATAGCCCAACTATACTATGTGCGGTGCTATACTGTTCCGTTTTGCGGGTCCTGCGACACGGGAGCCGTTTAACGAGAATTCCTTTTTTGATTCACATAGCTGAGAAAATGCAGCACAAATGTGACAGTGATGATAACACTTAATATACCATCCCCCCGAAAGGCTCTCGTCACGCGGGATTCGCAAAACCGCACTATGACTATTAACTATTAATTCACCGAATATTATACTATAAAACATAGTAGGTTTAGAAACAAAAAAAGAATGTCTGTAATAATAGAAGAAATGTCAAATTATTTTTTTAGTGTTTATTTTATATTTAATTTGAGCATTAAAATGCCTTTTACTAATGACGAAAATGTTGATATGATTGCTGTTTACTTTGAGTGTTTTCAAAATGCAGCAATAGCTGAAAGAGAGTATAGGATGCGGTATCCAAATCGCCGACATTGCAGCAGAAGGTATTTTCCGCAGTTAGTACAGCGCTTACGTACCACTGGAAGTTTTCGCAGACCTATGTTTCAAAGGCGTCGTAATGCTAGAACCGAGGAAAATATTATCAATGTTTTGGCATATATAGAGTTCAATCCCCATGTTAGCACCAGAGCATTGTCTTTTGAATTGGGAATATCACGGACTACGGTTCAAAAAATTTTATAAGAGCACAGGCAAGTTTATTATCTCTTTGAAGTATGATTAATTTTGAAGTATTTTTCTAAGAGATCCTAACTTTATACTAATGGGAAATATATATTTTTTATTTTTAGATTTCACCCTTACCATATAGTTTTACACCAAGCTTTGACTGAAGAGGACTTTGACCGGAGGCTGGATTATTGTCATTGGCTTTCCGGCATGATCAATCAGAACCCTCAATTCATATCCCAAATACTTTGGACAGATGAGGCTACTTTTCATAGCGACGGTAGAGTAAATTTAAAAAATATGCATTACTGGTCAGCTGAAAATCCTCACTGGATGCGGGAAGTTCAGCATCAAGGTCGCTGGAGTATTAACGTGTGGTGTGGTATACTAGGGAATATTGTTATTGGACCCTACTTCTTTGACCAGACATTAAATGGCAATCTTTTTCTCGAGTTCCTTAGAAATGAATTGCCGGCTTTATTGGAAGATGTACCCCTTCAAATTAGGCAGAATATGTTTCTGCAGCTTGACGGATGTCCAGCACATTTTTCAATTAACATGCGTGAACACTTGGATCAGACATATCCAGACCGATGGATAGGAAGAGGAAGCCTGTTTCCCTGGCCAGCTAGGTCACCCGATTTAACCTGCCTAGATTTCTATTTGTGGGGACGATTAAAAGATATGGTCTTCCAAACTGTTCCTACGACCAGGGAAGATATGAGGAACAGAATTGAACACGCAATTCGTAGCCTGCCAGCAGCAGAGGTAGAGGCTGCTGTATTGTCTACCCGAGAAAGACTCGACCAATGTGTGGAAAATGATGGCAGGCACTTTGAAAATCTAAGGAGGCACTAGCATACTTATAATTAAATCCTTAATTTCTTAATAGTTGAAATCTAATGTTCTATCACACGAAAGAGTGCGAGAGATTTTAAAACAAAAAACTACATTTTTTGAACTTGTGATAAATTGTTTAAACTTTAAGCACATATTACTTATAATCAATTCGAAAAATGTTTTATAGGTAATTTCACATGTCAAATAAACATTTCTTTTGTGTCCGTGCCTACTTGTCTTAGCATTATGCCCGGGGGTCTAGATAAATTAGCTTTAGATGAGTATATTAATTTTCCATTAATATCTCCGGTTAGAAAAAAGATAGGGACTTGCGGTTTTCACCATTGGCTTTGGCCTTTAGTTCTCTTTTTTGTATCAGTGTAATATCTATACCATTACATTTAAATTTTTCGAGAAAAATCACACAATTTCTCATTTTTTAAAAAAGCGCCACCTAGCGACCATAGTGAAAATAACAAAGACATCGCTTGTAACGTAGCTGATAGAACAAGAAAAACTCTTTTAAATGGTACAAATTTTAATATTATCTGACAAGGTGTTCCTGAGATATTGCATTTTTTCTAAATGAATGTTCACCTTACCCCCACCACTTTATTTGAAGAGTTAGAGAAAAATGTATGTAAGGAAAGTTGTTCATAATAGATGCGAGATTTGTTTCCAAGTATTATCAGTAGACCTTGTCAAGGCAAATTTTAGAGTAATCGCCGTTTCCCAACACACTGCTACTGTTACGCCCCCTGGCGGCTATCTTACGAACTTGAAAATAATTTCCAGCGATTTCTCTTGGCCCTATTTACTAACGAATTTTTTTCCCGAAAGCTGTACGGTGAACGGTTTCCAAGATACAGTCGCTTACCTCGCTTAACTGGCCACCCTGTATATACAGGGTGGTCCAACTTTTACCTGCATAAATTTCAGAATCGATAGATAATCGACAAATAATATGAGTTTGGTTAATAAACTATGTGCGAAAAATGCTTCGTTACAAAGTTACAGGGTGTTAAAGTTTAAGAAAAAAATTCGAATTTTATTAATATCTTTATAACCAATTGAGACATTTAAATGAAATTTGGCAAGTGTAGAGAGGTAATCTAGGTTCATTTTTTCATGTAATAATATTATTTTTATTTCACCAGTGGCGTGCGTACGGGTACCGATTGCTATATTTTTAATGAAAAAACAGATACGCCACTGGTTTATCTCAAAATAAAAATTATATCTGCAATCCTTATTCAATTTAAAAGAAAAAAGTACTCTTGGTTTTTTTTCGTATGACTCAACATTTTCGAGTAAAAAAATAAAAATCGTCTAAATCCTAAATGTATTGAAAACCAACATAAAAATAACATATCATTACACGTTTTACACATATTTAACAGATTTTACAGGTTTTTTTTTACAGAAACTGTTCAAAATGACTACCGTCATTGTCAATACATAATTGGCACCTTCTGGTGATGCTATTAATTGCTGCCGATAGAATGTGATTGTTACGACGCAACTCATCACAACCTTCTTGAATTTTTAAGACTAATTCTTCGCGGTTTCTGACCGGCACCCTATACACTTTTTCTTTTAGGTAGCCCCAAATAAAGAAATCAAGTGGGGTCAGGTCAGGCGACCTTGGGGGCCAAGATATAGGTCCCTCATGATTATTTTCGACTTCCCCAGGGAAACGGCCAATCCATTGATTTCCGTAATGCTCTGTTATCCAGTTTCTCACATTCCGCCCGAAATGTGCTGGTGCTCCATCCATTTGAAACCAACCATTCGCACGTAAATGAAGTGACACGTCATCCATTAAATCATTTAAATTATTCTGTAAAAAGTCTAAAAATAATTGTGCTGAGAGCCTAGCTGGTAAAAAGAATGCTCCGAGGAGATTATTGGATATTACTCCTATCCACACGTTCACACTGAATTGGTGTTGAAACTTTCTCGCTCGCACTTCGTATGGATTGTGTTGTGACCAAATATGAAAGTTGTGGTAATTTGTTATACCAGTTCTTGTAAATGAAGCTTCATCAGTCCAGCAAACCTTATGCAGGAAATCTCCATCTACTTGAACTTTATTCCATAACCAATTGCAATAGTTACGCCTTTTAACATAGTCCTCAGGCAATAAATCTTGCACAGCCCTAAAATAATAAGCCTTTCTACCACCTTTATGAAGTGACCTAATGGTTGACTTTGATATGTTAAGCATGACAGCAGCTCTTCGTGAACTTAGGTTTGGATTTCGATCAAACGTTCTTAAAATACGCCTTTCATCGGCCAAATTGTTTCTTCTAGGGCGCTGTCTATTGTTGTTTATGTTAAAAGTAGTATTTAAACCTCGTTCTCGAAATGCCCGATGAAGTTGAGAGAAAACTTCTCTCGTTGGATGACGTCTATTAGAGAATCTGCGTGCATACTCCCTTGCGGCTGATACTGCATTTTATTCGCAAAAACCGTAAATTAAATGAATGTCTACGTATTCTTGGTTACTAAATAGCCCCGGCATTATTATTAACACTAAAAAGAACACTTAAATGCAACACAATTTTGTTGTGAGAAAATGATTGACATTTCTGTTTTGTAACCAAGTGTTTTGTTTTAATCAAAGCTAATGTGATAATTATGCGCCTTTCCCTGACAAACGTCAATCAAGCCCAGTTTTCTCTTAAGTTCAAAGAATTTCCAAAACATTTTTTAAATTAAAAAACCTCTAAGTTCACGTAATTATTGCTATTGGTCATTAAATAAATTTCAAGTAGATGGAGATTTAAAAAAGATTTTAGAACTTTATTTACAAGAATTGGTATAACCAATTTCAAATGGATGGTGCACTAGTGCATTTAGCGCAGAAAGTGAGAAACTGAATAACAAAGCATTATGGAAATCCATGGACTGGCCGTTTGATTCCAACTCAAGCCACTTGATTCTTTTCTTAAGGTTAAATTATGAAAGATGCCAATTATGTATTGACAATGACGGTAGTCATTTTGAACAGTTTCTGTAAAAAAAAACCTGTAAAATCTGTTAAATATGTGTAAAACGTGTAATGATATGTTATTTTTATGTTGGTTTTCAATACATTTGATTTACACGATTTTTATTTTTTTACTCGAAAATGTTGCGTCATACGAAAAAAAGCCAAGAGTACTTTTTTCTTTTAAATTGAATAAGGATTGCAGATTTAATTTTTATTTTGAGATAAACCAGTGGCGTATCTGTATTTTCATTAAAAATATCACAATCGGTACCCGTACGCACGCCACTGGTGGAAATAAAAATAATATTATTACATCAAAAAATGAACCTAGATTACCTCTCTACACGTGCCAAATTTCATTTAAATATCTCAATTGGTTATAAAGATATTAATAAAATTCAAATTTTTTTCTTTAACTTTAACACCCTGTAACTTTGTAACGAAGCATTTTTCGCACATAGTTTATTAACCAAACTCACATTATTTGTCGATTATCTATCGATTCTGAAATTTATGCAGGTAAAAGTTGGACCACCCTGTATAGTCAAGTATCAACGTATCACATGATATGATACTGTACTCAGGCTTTTGTACCTGACCTAGAATCAAATTAATCCATTTTAAATTTTTTAATTTTCATTTAAGTAACCATGTTATGTAATATTCAAATTCTAATTGATTTTTTTTTTTTAATAAATTTAGAGTGTTAACAAATATTTATATATCACGAATATAAGTGTAAGATACACTCTTATAATTTTATATTCATTTTAGATACAAATGCTTCCTGGTATTGATTATAGCAAAGAGCAGCAACTGAATCACCTAGAGGCTTTGAAAACACAACTCCGTTTGAAACAAGAACTTCTACAGAAATATCGCTATATGTATCCCTTTGACATTCAAAAGCAGTGACTTATGTGAGCACCATGGTGTTACGTTTCCTTATTCGTATTTTGGCTAACAATGAACAGCTAGTACAACGCCTTAGTGAATCATACCCGATGCGACGAGCTGCTCAGTTTATTGTACGGGCTATGTTTTCAAGTAAAAATTTTATAGAAGAAAAAAAGTTAAATGAGAAATTGACTCCAGAACAGTTTAGAGCATTAATGAGTGAGGTAGCAGCAAATTTTCAAAATCGAATTAAACGAGCACATGAAAATATTAAGGGAAAAATGAAATAAAATATCAAATTGTATTTGATTTCTTTAAAGAATAAATCTAGATTTTTATGTGATTATAATAATAAAAGGATCTGAGATTTTAAGAGAATAAGTCTATGTTCCATAAAAAAATTGACAACAAATAAATACAGATTTATTACCTGGAAAATTTTTATCATGTAATAGGGAACTTACATAAAAATTGAAATTAGAAAATAATATTTAAAAACGTAAGCTAATAATGTAATACGTGTATTTTAGAAAAAAATATAATTTTTTATTCTGTTTAGTAAATATAGCGTAATCGCTTAAAAATTCAAATGTTTGCCCGGCAATGACGACGCTCTGCTGTTGGGCATGACGTTATATCGTATAATGGGTCGCCGCGACAGTCGAGTATATATTGTTTAGTGTTCTGATATTGTGTGTACGTACGGAGTACGAACCTCGATATCAATTTTTGACTTATTTGTAGTTTCTGTTTGTTTTTGTGTTATACAGTGTGTCCAAGATAAAGATGGGATAGCATTGGGATTTTGGAAACGGTAAGAGCTACAAAGTTGGTTAAATTATGAAAAAGTTGAGCAGTTTGAATACCTTTTACATGGACTTTGCAAAAATAAGTTATCTTTTTTTGATTTCGAAATATTTGGAATAACATTTGTTTTGCGATATTTGTTTTTATTTATTTCTGGCGTTATTTTAACAGCTATCAAAAAATAAAAAATACTTTTCCATTGTCACTTTTTGAGCTTAACAAGATGGAATTCATCAAGTTTTTGTCCGACGTTTCGTTTCCGAGAAACCATCATCAATTTCTTTTTTTGAAATACGGCCCTGTATTTTTAAATAGAAATTTTGATACCATTTTTTATTCTCAATTCAATGATGCATCACAAGTAATGGTTTAATTACGTTTTTAGCTTGTTTTTGCCACCATTAAAAATCATCGATGAGGAAAAGCCTCCTGAGTTTATAACAAATAAATAAGTAAAATAATTATTTATCTTAATTATTTATTAGCATGTTAATTACAAAAGATGTTCGAACAAAAGATCATTATTTTCTGAGCATAGGTAACATCGTTTAACTGTAGCTTCCAAAACATTGTTAAGTCCATCTGGCGTAATAGTTTGAAACGCTTCTAGTACCAATTCGCGGAATTCTTCCTCTGTTTGAAAATTACGTTGGTACGCATAGTTTTTTATGTAGCCCCTAAGATAAAAGAATGCGGCTCTGAATGCTTGAAGATAATTTTTTTAGATAAGTTTAGATGCAGGAATATACATGTACAATAAAAACAGTACGATTTTTCCTACTACTGCACCTACCACAACTACAGTAATAGGCTTTGAAAAGAAAACATCCGTGAAAATGTCATTGTTGACAATTTGGCAGAGTTACAATACGGTTAATAATAAACATCGTTTTATAATTTGCTTAAAAATGAATAGAAATTATTCTTTTCAAGAAAAGTTCGACATGTTAAAATGTTACATAGAAAATAATGGTCTTTTGTTCGAACATCTTTTGTAATTAACATGCTAATAAATAATTAAGATAAGTAATTATTTTACTTGTTTATTTGTTATAAACTCAGGAGGCTTTTCCTCGTTAATTTTTAATGGTGGCAAAAACAAGCTAAAAACGTAATTAAACCATTACTTGTGATGCATCATTGAATTGAGAATAGAAAATGGAATTAAAATTTCTATTTAAAAATACAGGGCCGTATTTAAAAAAAAGAAGTTGATGATGATTTTTCGGAAACGAAACGTCGGATAAAAACTTGATGAATGCCACCTTGTTAAGCTAAAAAAGTGACAATGGAAAGGTATCTTTTATTTTTTGATAGCTGTTAAAATAACGCCAGAAATAAATAAAAACAAATATCGTAAAAAAATGTTTTTCCAAATATTTCGAAATCAAAAAAAGATAACTTATTTTTGCAAAGTCTATGTGAAAGGTATTCAAACTGCTCAACTTTTTCATAATTTAACCAACTTTGTAGCTCTTACCGTTTGCAAGATCCCAATGCTATCCCATCTTTATCTTGGACACACTGTATATGATTATTGAGTATGACTAACGAAGGATTTGTTAAAGAGCAATCACATAATTTGCCTCGTGTGGATATATTCATGGTGACAAGTTTTATAAGAAACACGGATTATTTTTTCCCTCTGAGAAGTTCGTGGCGCAAAGGCAAATAAGTAAGTACAATTTATCTAGCAATAAAAGTAGAAACATCCAGAAACAATGCATAAAAAGAGAACTACACTTGCCTTGTTTAATAAAGACGTCTAAATAAAATAAATTAAAGTCTGATTGTTGATTTAGAGATTAAAAACTTTCCTTGTAAGGGGCAGGTTTAATAAAATATTTCAATTTATTATGTTATATTTTATAATTAAGTTAAATAAATGTAGGTGCTCATAAACATGACACTTAGCTGCAGGTATAGTTGGAAAAAAAATTGGCTATGGTTAGTTAAGAATATATCTAGCTCTTTTTATTTGGTGACTAAACGTATCAACATTTATTTATAGATCTGGACGACATTCCTATAGAGATGCTACTATGGGGTGGGTACAAGTTTGCAGAGAAAACAACAAATGCACCATTCAAGGTAAAATTACACCCGAGCTAATGTTTAGAAAAAACAGTATGAAGTAAGCTGTAATATTAACGAAGAATTAGAAAATATGACTAATGTAGTGTAATGATTCCCTGGCTCCCTCAGCTACATAATAAATGATGTTTTATTATTTTTATGACATTAAATAGCTCACTATTTTTTTACAGGTGGCTGCAAACATACCATTGCATTTTTGATATGGCTACACAGACGAAGCGAGGAATCATCACCAACTGAAATAGCTCAGGTGTTATCATTATTGGACAAAAGTAAGCTATATAAGTTGGAACCTCCATAAAATATTTGACATTAAAGGACTTTGGAGCAAAGGAAGATTTAAGTTCTGATGAAGATAGCTCAAGGTTTTTAAAAGAGGTTATAGAAAAAGGAGTGGATAATCAATCTGAGAGCCACTTCATAAAACATTTTAAATCTGATTTTATAGTAGATAATCTGGGGCTGTACCAGTTGATGATAAAATTTTTATTGAGTTAAGATGACTGTACTCAGTTTTTAAAATTTTGAACCGATATGATGAATACATAGTTGTGTTCGGTAGCTTCTGTGAAAACTATGGAACAGTCTAATTGTAGCTTCTGGTTTGAACTGAGGTATGCAGGAATAATGCTTGTAAGATTTACGATGCAGCACACTGCAAAAAAGTGATGGTACCTTGGTGTGTCAAAATTTAAGGTTACTGAAGCAATGAAAAGAGAGGGAGAAACCTTGAAGAAAGTGTTATCAAAAGCCTGGAAAAGACTAAAAATAAAGATTTCTCATATTGGCATATTTTTAAACCCAAAGCAACTTATTTTTGGAGACTCAGATGCCCTATACAAATAGGCCACCTGGCCAGTAGAGTTATTAGATGTATATATTGTTGAAGTAAAATGTCTGACACAAAAATCTGTTGTAAATTATTTAACCAAAGATAATAACATAACGGCAAGATACAAAGCACAAGTTCAATTGCAGATGTTTGTTCAATAAGAAAAAATACTTATTTTGTGTTGCAGAACCAGATTTTCAAACAAATTCCAAATTTTGTCATATTTGGGTAGAATATGATGAAGCCTATGTGGAAAGCATCATGAGTGGAGCAGAAAATTTCTGGCATTATAATATAAATCCTCAGGTTTTTATTTATTTTAAATGTCATCAAAAAATTGCTTTTTTATTTAGTTTTTAATATCACTTTATTGAAGTTTTCACTTCTGTCGTGCGGTCTTCAGCACACACAGTTGTTTTAATATATATAAACTTATATTTACCATTAGGACACTATACAAAGATTTTTATCTCGCTCTTTTTAATGAAAATTTAAATCATAGATACCTAACAATAAAGTAGTAGTCCACCAGTAGTTACCAAATAGGACCCCTTTTTTCTACAAGGTAATAAAAGTAGGCAGGGGGCTGATCCTGAGTTTTGAAGTTTTCCTTGGAAGACAATAAAATGTACACTTATTTTTTTTGCCCTTGTTAGAATTTTGAGTCTAATGTAATATTTATGTAGTATGTAAATAAAAAATTATATATTTTTTAAATTTCTCCAAGAAGTCTTTCTTCAAACTTGGATGTAACTAAAGAAAAAGGACAACTTCACTTAAAATCTTCGTAACTAACTTGGCATTGTTATGACAAGTAAAACTTTACATAAAGTTAAAAAATTATTTAATAGTTAGTTATTTTTGAGAATATCCAATTTGTCAAAAAAAAAATTTTTTCCATTATTCTTTTTAACATTATGTTGGGGTGAGGACTGAAAATGTTTACCTAAGATTATTGAAAAATAACAAAGAGAAAAATCGAATTAAAAATATAGGTAGTTATAAATTATCAGACCTGAAATAACTCCTGACTGCAAATGAATTAAACCACTTGCTATTTTAATGACTGATCAGTAAGGCAATTAATTTATTATCAATACAGGCATGAAGTACTAAAAGAAGAAATTCTCGCACTCTACATATAACCCTTTCAACATGGATCCTTAAACTGGCTATTCTTTTAGTCTCAACTACTTCAGTTTTAAGAGGATTGTACATTTGTAGAAAAGCTAGGTGATCTAATTAATATGCAGTTCCTAGTTAGCCATGAAAATAAAAAACCGATACCTGTCATGTGCATTGTCAAACATTTTGGTTTTCCGATTCCGAATTATTTTATCAATTCCTTTATCTTTAGGTACCTACCTATATTTTATATCTTTAACCATCATTTATTAGAAAACGGTTAAATTTAGACATAAGGTATAGTACCTATATGAAAAAGTCGTAAAATTTAAAATTTTGCGTGGAATCGGAAAACTTAATAATATACAGGGTATTCCATTTAAAAACATGCAAGTTTGGCATGTCACGCGTTTTCGAAACACCCTGTATAAAGATTTTACATTCTGGAATAAACCAGGGGGATATAACTAATATTATGAAGTCCGCAACCTGAGCCAGACATGTCAGGTTGCCATTTTTGGCTATTTTAGGCAAGAAAACATGTAATATTCGCTATAAATGGCAACATCGCATATTTCTATAGCACCGTAGCCGGTCGGGTCTCTAGCCGTTTGAGTATCTACATTATATTATAACATAACTATAAACTGTTTTTGAAATCCTTGATTTTTAAGTGAAATTCCCGTTGGCCGCAAGCCAACCAATAATAAAAGTGGTTATATTTTCTGGAAGTAAAATAATTATAATTAGTTACTAGATATACGTATTTACTATAGAAATACATAAATCCGTACCTGCTTTTGTCTGTTCTACCAAGGGAAAATATTTTTATATTTAGTTTTGTAGAAAACATTAACCCTTACTAAGTATAAAAGAAAACCCAACCCTCATTTTTGTTTCATGTACAACTACTTACTGTATGTCAGAGTTTAACGTACTTCTCATGAAATGGATAGCAGTCGAGACTGAATTTCCCCATGAACATTTTTCGCTGATCGCCTTCTCCAGAGATAAATTTTTGACTCCAACGTTATCGATATATTTTGTTCATTAGTAACAAGCTCATTCATTAGCAATATTTGTATATATAAATGTATTCATTCATATAATTTATTTGGAATATCATAAATAGTACTTTTATGTTACATATCTTTGTTTAATAATATATTTAAAAAATGTTTGCTTTATTATTTATTTATTATTAATTACTAGGTATCAAGGAATTTATATACATGGAACGATTATCAAAGCTGCGCGAATATTCCAATTTTGAATCCACCATTTTGATGTCTGAAAATTTGTGGGAAATTTAACAGTATTAACCTGGCCTCTTCAATTAGATAGCAATAACAAATAAAAATCACAGACAGCAGCAAGTAAAACTTTTGAAGCTAAGAAAAATTCTAAATAGGTATAAGAAATGTTCCATATTTTATAGTTTAATTACAATTATTTGTGAAAAATAAAATATATCGTCACCAAACTTTCTTATAAAATTCATAAAGGTACAAACGAAATATTTTGTGTACACGTACCTTTTCACATTATTTATGTAAAGTTAGTTGTTTAGAAAAGTAAATAATTAAAATCCATTATGCATACTAATAGTACCTATTTATCACAGTATAATGGGCATGATACAACTACACAGATATGCCTATCCGCATAGTGACGTCAGTTACGAGGAAAAAACAATTGATAAACACGAAAATATATCACTGCCCATAAGAATTTTCGCATCGCATTGCCTTTTTTCCCTCACGAATGACGTCATGCGCAAACAAACGAAAGTTATGAGCATATCTGTGTAGTTGTATCATGTATAATGGGTACTCTGTGGTATTATACGCGCAGGAAAGTGCTTGACATCTCTCTTTAAATTTAATTTCTCTGTCTCCCTGTCTCATCTGTTTAATAATCTGTGGCTATACTGGTCCAGAGCAAGGATTGTTAACTGTTTACATTAACCATATATATATAATACTACTATATCGCGTATTTCCTATGTTAGCCCATAAGCGGTTTCTCCGAAAACATCAAAGGACAAAAGATATAGTGCTATACTGTTCCAGAGACCCTTTGTTCGATTTGCGCATGCGCAGATTTTGTCGATATCCATGGTTACGGAAACTGACACATTGCTTATAGGTTGACAGACTCAAGGATTGTTAACTGTTTACAGGATTGCTCGATCGCTCAATTTTGTCATCCGCCTTTGTGACGTCATCGAAGATATACGTAATCGATTCGTCAAAATATACCTATTTTGTGTTTGTTATATTTCACATTTGCAAGAGAATTTTCGTATTTGTATGATTATTATGATTATTAATATTATTATTTATTAAAGTTTGTAATAACAGTATAAAGTGTACCTATTTCTCCAAGTTCGAGATCTTTGAATCTTTGATGACGTCACAATTATGGATTACATTGTAGTATAGGGATCGAGCCATCCTGTAAACAGTTAACAATCCTTGAACAGACTTTCCAACTTTCAACTTTTTTAAAAAGAAGTCGGTAGACAGGATGCAGTATTTATGCTGCATGCTTATTGGAAGTCGCGAAATTCGTACGCATGCGCATATTTGACTAAGGTACTCTCGATAAGGATGAAGATTGTATGTCGGCGCCGTGTTGTTTTCGGAATTATTGGGGCTCTACCCGCGATATAGTAGTATTATATATATGACATTAACAATCCTTGGGTCCCGAGACCCTTTGTTCGATTTGCGCATGCGCAGATTTTGTCGATATCCATGGTTACGAAAGCTGACACATTGTTTATAGGTTGACAGACTTTCCAATTTTCAACTTTTATTTTAAAGAAGTCGGTAGACAGAGATGAGGTATTTATGCTGCATGCTTATTGGATGTCGCGAAATTCGTGCGCATGCGCATATTTGACTAAGGTACTCTCGATAGGGATAGTGATTGTATGTCGGCGCCGTGATGTTTTCGGAATTTTTGGGCCTCTACCCGCGATGTTCCCAGTAGAGAAAGTAGGTATGTTCTGTGGTAGTGTAGTAGAGATGTTCGATGATATATCTGTAGCGGTTATTCAGTATTCAGTCACTAAATAGATATTCTGTGGTCACTAATACCAAGTGGTCGCTGGTAGCTGCCGGTGACTTTTATTTGTTTACTTAACCTAAGTACAAAATGAAAATAGAGAGTTTTTGAACCCCTTAAATTTTAGCACGTCGTTATCGTTATCGTTATTCTGCGCATGCGCAGTGCCAAAAATAGTATCATTTTTGGCACTGCGCATGCTCAGAATAACCATAACCATAACGATAACGTAAATTTTAAGGGGTTCAAAAACTCTCTAATAGTAAATACGTTCTTACTCTATATGTCTGAAATTCTGATACCTACTGTGATTATTTTCCATTTTCAGTATAATTCTGTAGTTTGTTGATGTTTCTACGTTTCTTTGTTTCTACCGATCTAATCTAATCTCACTAATATTTTGGAGCAGCCAAACCCCAAGGATTTTTAAAGTTAAAAATCCTTGGCCAAACCCCAGCAAAAATGGTAGCGCTCGAGGGGTAAGGGGAAAACAGAGGAGGGCGTCGCGCGCTCTGTTAAAAGAACATGCTGCGGAACAGCTCCGAGTTTCTCCAAGCTGCCCAATAAGTGTCTTTAATCTATGCTGCCCAAGCCATTGAAAAGAATTAGAGATGGGTATACCGATTTACCTTTTGTCGGGGTTCCTGTCGCGGCGGTTCCACAAAAATGCCGCGACTAAATACCGCGATTTAGTACTGGCAATAATGGACAGTATGGACACTTCGCCGACTTCGCGATTTGGCTATCTGGTATCTAGCATCTGGCAGTTCCGGCCCGGCACGTGGAGACGGCGCGATATCCGCGTATACCGGTAATCGGGCAGAGATTTTCGCTTTTTGATATTCGCTGGATGGCAGTGGATGGCGGTTTCTCACCGCGATTTGATAGAACCGCCGCTCCTTAGTAACCGGTTACTTGGCGGTTCTGGAGCGCGACGTTCCGTTCTTAAAAAATACCGCGACAAAATCGCGGTATTAAAATACCGACCCATCTCTAAAAATAATGCAGTAAATCTTGTGCCACAGCAATCAGTGTTGTTCTTGTTAGTACAATTGTATTAGATTTAGTACAATATGATCGCTATTTTCGCTATTGCACATTTAGTACCTCATTGGGCGCATTCAGGGAAACATATAGCACTCCAGCGCTTTACCGCTTCACGTTCACTGAAACAACATTTTAAACGCAAGCTTAAAATGACATAATTTTCAAAAATTCATATTTTGTAATTAATATTAATAATAATTAATATTATCCATAGATATTTTGTGCGTAAACCCATAGACGTAAACCTAAACTGTATTAATTTTATCGCTTCATGGAACTATTCAACGATCCAGCGGGAAAAATATATGCTTTACCGCTTTAACAAAGCGCTACAGGGCTTTAATACAGCGCGGCAGCTATTTGAATAAAGCGCTGAAGCGCTTCGGTTCCTTGAATTACAAATTCCGCCCATTACAAATTTAGTACAATTTTGCCAATATTTTTTTGTTCGATACGGACTTTATTTTAATGTTGACGATATGAAATAACCAATAAAATGTCTCACTCAGAGAACTCTGGAAAATATACGGACCTCCGGACATCATTGTAATCAGAGATCATAGAACTATCTTATCTTCCTATACTCTTCTAACATTTCCAATTTTCCTATGAACTATGGACATGAACAGGGCCCGGATTCTGTAATGACGATACGACAGTGATACGATATCGAATCGTTCAAATAGCGATTCTCTTTGGAAATCGACTCCTCGACTATCGAGTAATCTAACCTAAAAATGGTCGATAGCTTTGGAGGTGTCGTCCAGCGTAAATGATAGCACCTTTGTCTAATACGATGGTGGTTATTTTATACAAATAAATATAAGTTGTGATAGGTATATGTACATTGATATAAAAGAACATAAAATTCTTTTTGTTTTGTGGTGTGGAGCATAATCATTCAGCAAAGACAACACCTTTAGTTACAATATCCTTTAACATGCAGGATATACATAAGGAAATTTTTATTAATTTCGTAGAAGAGTATAAAAGTTTAGCAGCAGGAAAATTTGTGAACTCTCCTGCTAACTACTCTTCAACTAACTGTTTATTTAAACGAAACAATGCGATAAACCTTCGTTCAGGCAAATCAAATGGGTTGTTAGTTGTCAGTCTCCTATTTTGCCTTCGTCTTTCATTGTGATCAACGTGCCATCGAGCTCGTTCATTAAATATAGGTAACATGATAAGAAGATTAATAAGTTCTATAATTAAAGACGAATTTATTAGCACTTACACTTTTCATAAATAAAATAGGTATATTATCATGAACCCAGACATGAACCAGTTTAGAGTTACCACGATTGTCGTTTTATATCCCCGATCAAATATGTATTTGGTCGGATTTTTATTGGGATTTTTATATAATTATAAACTTTTAAGTGAACAAAACAAAACAAAGTAAGGTTAATACAAGTCAAAAATCAATCCTAAACCGCAGTGTTGCCAACAGAATCTCTATTTTTTCGCGTTTAAATTGGGTATCGAAACGATAGTGAACCGGAATCATTTTAAACACAATCGTACTGACGATATCGAAAACTGGGGTCGTATCGTCATTGAAATCGTATCGTAGAATCAGAATCCGGGCCCAGAAGACATGCGGAGGACGGTCATCTTATATTTTATATTTTTCTATTTATATGTTTTATATTATATATATTTGAATTTAGAAATTTCTTTATTAGAAAATAAATAAATTAAGATGTTTTATAATACGTTTTTGTTATATTGCTTTAGATTTTATATGATTTAAAATATTGATAAATACATTTTTTCTTGATATTGAGTATTATTTGGCGCCATTTAGTACAACCTGTCACGTTTTAGTACAATTTTCCGCTTGATTCTAGTGTATCATGATTCTAGTACAAAAATAAAATCCCTAGGAACAACACTGACATCAAAATCTCTTTTTAATCTCTTTTTCTGTTTTGTGTTATTATCTGTGGACAGCATTGACAGAACTATTTATCTATGATTGACAGCAATCACAGCAAATAATTTTATATGCTGATGCTGTGCTTGTGCTACAAACCTTAATATATGTTGTGAACCCAGAGACAATAGTGAACCCTCTAACATAAACAATAAACAATATATCAGAATATGTGTATATAATATATTATATAGGTATATCATTTATCTATGCTCAATTTACTATCACCACATTAAAATTTAGTTTCGTCAGATTTTTAAAAATGGGTGCCCTTCTTACTAGTAGGCAGAATGATGGAGTTGAAGAAGTTGATATTGCTTCAAATCATGCTTACAAGTATCCACCCAGGTCAGGTAATATTGAAATTTAACCTAATTTAAACCAGCAGTTTCCAGAAAATTAAAAGTTTAAAGGAAAATGTATTTATATATGTATATATATAATTTAATGATAATGATGTTATTCATGCTCTCTTAAAATTAAAGCCCAAACATACCAAAGGTCCTGATAATATTCCTGCTTTTATTATTCGTGATTGTGCTCATTCTGTGGCTGTGCCTCTTACTGTTTTATTTAATTTGACGCTACGTACTTGTTTGCTTCCAAATGTTTGGAAGACCTCTCGAATTTGCCCCATATTTAAGAAAGGAGATAAAGGTAATATTGAAAACTATAGGCCGATCACCATAATAAATAACTTTGCGAAGGTTATGGAAATTGCATTGCACGATAGATTATATCCACACTTTCAAGGACAAATATCTATTCATCAACATGGTTTCATGGCAAATAGGTCAACAACCACGAATTTATTTTGTATCACTCAATTCATTGCTGAAAGTATGGACAATAGCACTCAGGGTGGCAGTTATATATACAGATTTTTCGAAAGCGTTCAACAGGCTGGATCATTGTATTCTTTTTAAAAAACTCGAACAGGTAGGAGTATCTACTCCTCCAGTTCCTATATAGTTATAGGAGTTTTTCCAATCTTATTTGACTGATAGAAGATAGTATGTTGAATATCGCGGTTTTGTATCTGATGAATTTTTAGTAACATCTGGAGTGCACCAGGGTTTGATTCTTGGCCCACTATTTTTTGTAGTGTTTTTGAATGACATAATCAGGGATATCAATGTATCTTATCTGTTGTATGCTGATAATGTCAAAATTTACAGTGCCATACACCCTAGTTCAGATTGCGTTACACTTCAAAAATGCCTTGTAAAATTAATATCTAGTGCACTCTAAATAATATTCCCTTGAATATTGCTAAATGTAATGTTATGACATTTACAAAAAAAGTCTATCCGATTCTTTACAATTACACTATTGACAGCACACCATCGAATCGCCCCGACTTCATTAAAGATTTGGGAGTAATATTTGATAGTAAATTGACTTTTAATTTGCACGTGAATGAAGTTGTCAAAACTTCTTATAAGAGTTTGGGCTTTGTTATTCGTAATGCTAAGGGGTTCAGTGATATATCTACTTTGATGTTATTTAATGCACTTGTTAAATCCAAACTTGAGTATTCCTCTTTAGTATGGCAACCTGGATACAACATGTATACAGTAAGTCTGGAAAATATTCAGAGGCGTTTTCTAAAGTTTGTTTCTTTTAAACTGGATGGTCAATACCCTCCAATTGGAACACCTCAAAATGATCTGTTGAATAGATTTTCTGTTCTGAGTCTTGAAAATCGCAGGAAATCTCAATCATTAATTTTTTTGAATAAAATCTTAAATAACAAAATTGATTGTCCTCAGATACTTGTAAACCTTAGATTTCAAGTTCCTATGCTAGCAACGCGCTCTTATGATACTTTTTACCTTCCTATGCCACACACTAATATTCTTAAATATTCGCCGTTATATTTTATGTGTAACAATTGTAACAGCTTTCAGAACAGCGTTGATATTTCCAACTGTTCCTACAATTCTCTGAAAAAAGTGTATCCTTAGTCCGTTTAGATTTGTGACTATAAATTCAGTTATTTTCCTTTATATATAATTTTAATGGTAATTTTATTGATAAGTGATGTATTTTGTATTTTGTGATATTTTTCCTATCCTATAATTGGTTTAAGTACTGTTGGATGGTGTCCTGGTTCTTAATGGGCCACACTGTACACATAAACTATATATAGTTATATATATATATATATCTATATATTGTAGGGGGTGATCTCTATAAATAAATCCACTCGTAACAAAACGTTTATTCCTCACTTCCAGTTTTATTTACAACTTCATAAATCATAACATCAAAGTCATAATACAAGTGTACATTACAATACATTGTGCAATCATTGCCTTAATACTAGTACATTCTACCGCCAAAAACTCGATCTCTCACTCCTCTTTCTTCAACATGCAATACTACCAACATTGCCAATGTAATTATTCCTAACTAACTCAAAGTCACTACAAATCACATGGAAGGCGCCAAATTCAAAAGTAAAATAATTAATCCTACAATATATACAGTGTGGGTAAGTTTGCATTACACACTTAGTAACTACGTAAAATGTTTCAAAAAGTACTTCTAAGTGATTTTTAGTGCTCTTTTCAACCCTCTGATTAAAAACGCTCTCAATAAAAAAACAAAAGAGCAGCGACATGTACAGTGATTTTTTTTTAAATGGAACACTGTATTTTATTTCATAATTTGAAATCCTATCAAATTCTGAATATGACACCATTTTTATTTTTTCTTAAAAATGATAATATGTAAGTTAGGAACAATATAAGAAATTATCAGTACTAGCAAAGTTTACAGTATATTTATTCTGTAAACTTTGGTACTAGGCCATGGATTGTACAATTGAAACAAAATATTTATTGAAATAAATGGAAATAATATCATTGGGCGCATTCAGGGAAACATAGCACTCCAGCGCTTCAGCGCTTTACCGCTTCACGTTTGCTGAATCGACATTTTAAACGCAAGCTTAAAGTGACATAATTTTCAGTAATTCATATTTTGAAATTAACAATAATTAATATTGTCCATAGATATTTTGTGCGTAAACCCATAGACGTATATCTAAACTATATTAATTTTATCGCTTGATGGAACTATTCAGCGATCCAGCGGGAAAAATATATGCTTTACCGCTGTATTAAAGCGCTGCAGCGCTTTAATACAGCGCTGCAGCTATTTCAATAAAGCGCTGAAGTGCTGCGGTTCTCTGAATGCGTCCATTAACAAAGTTATGAGTTATTTGCATAACTTTTGTCTTCACAAGCATGCTTTGTTTTCAATAATTGTGCAATCCATGGCCTACTATCGATAATCAACAGTCAACAGTCAATTTTTTTTTTAAATGGCAAGGTATATATTTTTTCACTAATATTTGTAGAAATTTTTTTTCAGATTCCAATGGTGTATGACAACGATATATTTGGACATAAGAAAACATTATAAATTGGAAAAAACTGTCTATCAAATTAAAATTATTAATAATTCAAATTAACATCAAAAGTCATGGGAAACAAAACAATCGACGATCATAAGTCAACAACTGTGGCATCTGTCGACTTGTAAGTACATAAGAGACTGGTGTTAGTGGTGTGAAAGTTTAAAATCGTACTTTTATTTACAAAATGAATAATAGTGACCTTACTGAAATGTTAAGTATATTTTGAAAATGGGAAAAATAGCCATCAAGCAGTGCGCACATATCAGGAATGTTTTCCTATGAGAAAAGCCCCCAAGCCACCAAAAATTCCACCGGTTTGAAGTTAGCAACGGTTTTTCTCAGCAACGGTTCTCGCCGGCAACGGTTTGGGAATCTACCATGTCGATAAACGCGTATTCATTAAAAAATGCGGCGAGAGATATAATAAAACGTCCAGCAAAAATATAGTTTACGTTGTCGAGTGACTATTTAGCCAGGGAACTGTCACTTGAGACGTGCTTAAGCCGCCCCGCACGGTCAAATCATTTGTACGTCCGTACCAGTGGCGTGGTAACTGATTAATGGAAAAATAATAAAAAGCCCAGGAAAAATACAGTTTACGTTGTCGAGTGTCTATTTACCTAGGGAACTGTCAATTGAGACGTGCTTAAGCAGTCCTACACGGTCAAATCATTTGTACGTCCGTACCAGTGGCGTGGTCACTGATTAATAGAGAAATAATAAAAAACCAGGAAAAATACAGTTTACGTTGTCGAGTGTCTATTTAGTATAGTCTATACTCTATATCCTAGTAGACACTAGACTATCTATTTTTACCTAGGGAATTGACAGTCTGACAGACTGACAGACTGAACTGACAGACAATAAACTGTATTTTTCCTGGGCTTTTTATTATTTTTCCATTAATTATTTTCCATCGACGTGGTAGATTCCCAAACCGTTGCCGGCGAAAACCGTTGCTGAGAAAAACCGTTGCTGGAAAAACCGTTGCTAACTTCACACCAGTAAAAATTCCGTAGATTAGTACAAAATTTAAGGATGTTCGGTTTATTTAGGAAGCCGAAAAGGGTGGAGCGAAGATTTGGGATGAAAATCTACAATTAAATGTCCTACTTTGTGTTGAAGAAAACTCAAATACATCTACACGTGAAATTGCACATAATATTGGATCATCTCAAAAAACAGTACACAGTATTTTAAGAAAACATAAATTTAAGCCCTACATATCGCAAAAGGTACACTCTTTAGAAGAGAACGATTATAATGGAAGGTTACAGTTTTGCCATTTTTATTTAAATACGTTGAGAGCAAATCCAGATTTTTATAGAGAAATAATTTGGTTTTTTGTTTAAGTATTTTTATTACAAAATAATTTTAAATAGAGAATAATATTGAGATACCACTCATTATTACATAGTTAAAAACGATGTTCAAGAAATTTTAAGAATGAAAATAGGTACCTAATAAGTAACATAAGAAATTAACTTGATACATGCCACAGTTGTTGACTTATGATCGTTGATTGTTATTAACATTTTTAATTTTATAACATTAACAGTTTACCATGTTTACCAGTATACCATGGACAGTTTTTCCAATTTATCATGTTTTCTTACGTCCAAATATATCGTCATATACCATTGGATTCTGGAAAAAAAATCTACAAATATTGGTGAAAAAATATATACCTTGCCATTGAATTTTTTTCAATATTCTTTATGTAAAATTATAGTGTTTTTGATGCGATTTCATTTGTGTTTTTGATTTTTAAAATCGGATAATAAATAATGACGCTTCAGCGTTAGCCGTTTTCTGTGCGTCACATATGTATAATATATATATATATAGAGCGTTGATCGGGGCAAAAGCCCGCTACGGGGTAAAAGTCCGTTTTCGTATTGGGCAGTTCCTAAAAAAGCAACCGACATTCTGTGCGGCAGTTTGCATTACCCTTTCGATCGGTAAGGTGCTGCTAGAATTGGTCCGCGAATTTCGTTAAACATAACTTTGAAAATCAGGTAAGTTTAAAAATTATCTTTTTACTATAATTTTTCGAGTGGACTACTTAGGAAATAAAGCTTAGATGTATACATTTAGGCAAATACCATAGGGTGAGATTGATTACCGTTTTACTAGGCTATTTATCCATGTTGTTGTTTTTGTCGGCGCTGTTGCCGTTTGTGAGTTAATAATTCACGATTGAAGTTGTGAGAGTTCGGATTTTTGCCTCATGGTCGCGGACGTTTGCCCCTAACAAATATTTTTCTATATTTCAGAAACTTCAAGAGACGAACAAACCGTAAACCAATAACTAATGATATATTTGAGAATTCACGCCAAAGAATTCGCCAAGGGGAGACCATTTGTAGCATCGCACGAAATTTTGAAATGGATGAATCGCCGCTACGCAAACGTTTGAAAAAGGGCTGTGGTGTTACTTCGCTTGGGCGTTTTAAGAACACCTTTAATCTAGATTTAATCAAGAAGCCCAGATAGCAGATCACTGCAGACAAATGGATGCACGGTTTTATGGAATAGTAAAAAAATCTTTTCGAAAATTAGCCTACGACTTCGCAGCACAAAACAACATTTCGCACAATTTTATTAAAGACTCAGCTAGCTAGAAGACTGGGCAAAATCATTTTTAAATAGACATAATTTTACTTTACGGACTCCCCAAAAAACAAGCGTTGGAAGACTAATGGGTTTTAATAAAACACAAGTTTTAAAATTCTTCGATAATTTAAGTGAGCTTCTACCCAAGTACAAATTTCCGGCAATTGCGATCAAACTTATGGACAAGATTCAGAACCAGGTGATTGAATCCAGTGTAGTCGGTGCAAAAAGTGGTGGCATGAGGAATGTTCAGACTATGAAAATGGAAAATTCGTGTGCGATTTATGCCGTTATAACTTAAACATAAACATGGAAAAGTTTAAGCGTTGGTTCTACCGATTGGTTTATACTTTTAGTACAAAAATAAAGTGTATACTTGTTATTTTAGTATAAAAATTAAGTTTATCCTTGTTCTAAATAAAAAGATATTTAAACAAACATTTGTTTCACATTGGAACTTTTACCCCATGAACAGGATTTTTGCCCCATAGACATCGGACTTTTACCCCAGCCCATGGGGTAAAAGTCCTATTTTACAAAAGAAATGAAACTTAAGAAATAATAAATTTATATATATATACAGGGTGGGTTTTTGAAAACGAAACAGAGCGAATAACTCTCAGGAAAATTATTTTTTCGAAAAACGCACAGGTCGATTTTTGATCAAAAGGGGACATCTTTTCCCATACTTTTGATGCTCCAGTCTCACCCCCCTAGGGAGGGGGGGGGGCAACCCCCCCCCAAATATCTTAATGGGGAAGGAGGGTTAAATGACACATCATTTGAAAGGTACTTCAATTCTCTACATAACCCTGTATTAGTTTTTTAATTTGACTGGTTAGTTTTGAAGATAAAGGTTGTTAATAAAAAACTACTATTTACGGTTTTATTTGCAAACTTTTTCTACATCAGCCAATTAAATATTCAAATTGATGACCTCCAGCCTCCATACAATAGTCGTCCATGAGTGTCACCCCTTAAGTCAGAGTGACATTTTCTTTTATTATTCGCAGTAAATTAAAATAATAAATAATACAATCAGAACGGGTATTGAGTGAATTATTATTTTATTGTTACCTGTACAGTACATCCCGAAAAAGCGACACCCCGAAAGAAATGAAGCAGAAGATGTAGCTATTCTAGGCCATGTTGCTATAAATCCTAGAACGAGTACAAAGCAAATGGCAGCTGAATCCGGTTTTGGGCGAAACAAAATTCGTAAAACTTTGAAGCATCATAAATTCCATCCCTAT
Organism: Pogonocherus hispidulus; assembly: GCA_963924545.1. Taxonomy (NCBI): domain Eukaryota; kingdom Metazoa; phylum Arthropoda; class Insecta; order Coleoptera; family Cerambycidae; genus Pogonocherus; species Pogonocherus hispidulus. The sequence goes on along the minus strand of OZ004696.1, from coordinate 29,122,573 downwards.
AAGATTCACCTTGCACATGAACTTAATGGAGATGACTGACCGCCGACTACAATTTTGTGAAGTAATGAGTGAACGAGCTATTAACAATCCAGATTTAATTTTTAATATCTGCTTCTCGAATGAGTGTTCATTTACTGTTAATGGCAATGTCAATCGTCACAATTGTCGTTATTGGTCCGATTCTAATCCCAGGATATTTTATGAGACTCATACACAACATCAGGAAAAATTAAATGTATGGGCTGGAATTTTTGGTGACCACATTGTTGGTCCTTTTTTCTTACCAGGTAATCTCACCGGGGAGATGTACCTGGATATGTTGGAAAACTCCATTTATCCAGAGCTGATACACATTATAGAGAATAATGAAAATTATCTAGAAGACCAGTTGATATTCCAACAGGATGGAGCCCCTCCTCACTACGCCTTGCCTGTTCGGCAGTATCTCGATCGTACGTTTGCAAATCAGTGGATTGGGAGAAGAGGCGTCATAGAGTGGCCTGCGCGATCGCCGGATTTGTCCCCTTTGGATTTTTTCTTGTGGGGTCATTTAAAGTCCAAAATTTATGCCACTCCACCTACTTCCCTTGAAGATCTATGCCAACGCATTATTAACGAATGCCGCCAAGTTACTCCAGAAATGTTGCAAAACGTACGTGATCGCATTGTGCAAAATTTATACTATTGTATGGAGGCTGGAGGTCATCAATTTGAATATTTAATTGGCTGATGTAGAAAAAGTTTGCAAATAAAACCGTAAAAAGTAGTTTTTTATTAACAACCTTTATCTTCAAAACTAACCAGTCAAATTAAAAAACTAATACAGAGTTGTGTAGAGAATTGAAGTACTGTCATTTAACCCTCCTTCCCTATTAAGATATTTGGGGGGGTTGCCCCCCCTCCCTAGGGGGGTGAGACTGGAGCATCAAAAGTATGGGAAAAGATGTCCCCTTTTGATCAAAAATCGACCTGTCTGCGTTTTTCGAAAAAATAATTTTCCTGAGAGTTATTCGCTCTGTTTCGATTTCAAAAACTATATATTTTTACTGTGACCCATAGAATAAAGTAGTAATATAAATGAACTAATCACACAAAAAAACATCATTAAAATTTTATAAAATGGCGGACATTTCGGCATTTATTCGTTAGGTGCGGGCTTTTGCCCCGATCTACGCTATATACACGGTGTCCCACCGGGAACCGCCTCGATCTATAGATGGCACACTATAATTAGGAAAAAATTGAAAATTGGGCAGTGTGCCAAAGTCACTGGGGGCAAGCGACCTAAAATATTTTCAAGATGGCCGCACTTGCGGTTATACCGGAAGTACGTGTCAACTTGCTTATTTCAAGTGGAAGACCCTGTATATTATTAGATTTTTGAATTCTACTCAAAATTTTAAATATATTTCGTGTATAATGTCCTATATTTAAGTCTAGCCGTTTTTGACATATTTCAAATTTTATGTCAAAAATGACGTTTGCAGACCGAAAAATAATTATTAATTTTTCCTACACGGAAGCTTTTGTTATTTAATTTGGGATGGATTCCTTGTAGATGGGGGCCTATTTTAAAAGTCTATGATATTTTGATAATTATTAATACAGGGTGTTCAAAAAAGAAGAATGAAAATTGAATTGAGAAAACTGTCAAAAGTCAATTGTTTCAAATGGAGTCCACCTGTTTTTATTATTTCATCTTATTAAGCATTAAAAATTAGGGTAAGTTTGTATAAGGTTGTCTATTCCGAAAACTTGTAATTTTCGAGATATTGGTAATTTAAATTTTTATATGGCGATTTTGCTGCGGATTTTAAGTGTAGCCACTCTTACTTGGCCATGACGAAAATGGCCATGTTGAAAACAATCAAATGCTATGTTTGTTTACACCTGTCACTTACCTTTTGAAAATCATTAATAATCATGCCAGGGCGCTTAAATTATACAAACAAAGATTATTTAAACTTATTTATTATTTATGGAAAATGTGATAAAGTTATATCAAGAACATGTGACACATTTGCCATTCGATATCTGCAAAAGCCGAAGCCATCGCGATGTGCTATTAAACAAATTATAGAAGATTTCAAGAATTTTGGATCCGTTAAGGCAAATAGTGCAAAAAAATAAACCTATCGTTAATAATGAGAATATTGAAATTGTTATTTTGGTATATTCTGCCGCATATCCGACAATGTCCGTAAGACAAGCTGGGTTGGAGTCAGGATTTGCCAAATCAACAGTTCATAGAATATTACGCAAACATAAATTCCATCCATACGCATTTTTCATAGTTCAACATCTGAGAGATACTGATTTTCAAAGACGAGTAGCATTCTGTGAATTTATCATAATTTGGTCGCAAGGAAACAATTTCTTTTTGGACAATATCATTTGGACGGATGAAGCTAAATTTAAAAAAAATTGTGCCTTCAATCGACACAATTCCCATTATTGGAGTGATTCCAATTTACATGTGCATAGAGAACAAAATTTTCAACAATCCTGGCAATTTAATGATGATGGGGTCGATAATTAGAAATGATGGGGTCGTGGCACTACATTTTTATCAAGAAAATTTAAATTGTAAGTTATGCGTTTTTGGATCATTGTAGATTAAAAATGTGCTTATTAACTTTGTAGGTGAAGGCTATTTGAACATTTTACAAAATTTTGAAACCGACTATTTAGATAATTTGCCGCTCGCTACTCATAGAAACCTGTTTTACCGGCATGATGGCGCTCCTGCACATGGTGGCTACCTCATCGCTCATTTTTTACGGAATGCTTTTGATGATCGATGGATAGCCAACAATGGTCCTTTCCTTTGGCCACCCCGGTCCCCAGATCTTTCAGTGATCGATTTTTTTATTTGGGGCACGGTTAAAGATCGAGTCTATAACACTCCCTTAACAACAATGGAAGATTGCATGCAGCGAGTGAGGAATGAATTTGCAAACTTAAATCCCGAGTCAGTAAGAAGTGCGACCCATGAACAAGTGCTGCTCAGATGCGAAAAATGTCTGGAAGTTCAAGGACGTCAGTTTGAGCATTTACTGTAAAATTATTTTTCTTAAAGTCCAGGGTTATCCACTTTTACTGTTTTTCTTTGTAAATTAAACATGCATTGTTATTTTAAACGGATCCAAAATTCTTGAAATTTTCTATAATTTGTTTAATTGCACATCGCGATGGCTTCGGTTTTTGCGAATATCGAATGGCAAATGTGTCACATGTTCTTGATGTAACTTTATCACATTCTCCATAAATAATAAATAAGTTTAAATAATCTTTTGATTTTTTGAATATAAATGAGATTTTGCTCAACCCTTCTAAAGATTAACGTAAGCTTAAACAAACAGTCTCGTCAAATTTTATTTTATTTCATGTTCAAACAGTCCACCCTGTTGCTGAATGCAGAGTTCAAGTCTTGTTCGAAATGAGACTTGCACATTTCTTAGGATATCTGGTATAATGTTTCTTTAAAGCAATCTCTAATTCTTTCTTTCATATAGTCAGAAGCTGTTGCTGGGAAGCATGTTGTATACTGTATCTTTGACGTATTCCCATAGAAAAAAATCCAGATATGTAAGGTCTGGAGAACACGCAGGCCAATTTACTGGACCCCGTCGACCAATCCATCTATTTGGAAATGTCCGTTCAAAAAATTTAAATTTCGAATTCCCTGTCTTGAGTGAGTTTTATTTTTGGTTGTTGCTTTTTAGGATATGATATACTGCCAGTTTCATCGAGTCTGGTTTTAAGCCTTTTAAATGCTTCACCACGTAGATGCCTGCGATTCGGATATTTCTGTGCATACAAACGTGATGCCAAAAATGAATTTGCGGATGCCTCACCAAGATCATACATCATTTCTTTTCGTTCTTCAAAATTTTAATTCATTTTATAAAAATACCTACTATCATGCAACGCGTTCGTTAATAATTATTATCAAACTGACAGAAAATTTATTGTTTTCCAAGCCGTCTAGGCTCATAATTTATGTTTGCTGGTAACCAAAGAGTAAAATATTTTAAATTTCAAAATAACTCGAAAACTATTACCTTTGGGTATATAACATACCAATATGGATCGATAGATTTTTCAATTATGTATTTGATCCATTAAAAATATACAAGGTGTTCCATTTAAAATAAATGAGATATTGGCCCTTGTAGTTTTCCAAAAGTGCTACGAGATTATTTACACCCTGTATAATTTATAAAACATTTATATACAGCAAAATATTCGCCATGGCTTATACTAAACGAATATCAATATTTATTATCGAAATGTAAAAACTAAGGAAGATACTATTATTTTCACTTAAGTCTGTATTTGTCATTTTTTACACAAAATATTAAATATCTCGGTAACTATAAAGTTTAGCTATAACAAATGTTATATAAACTGAAAGCACTTGCGATGGGGAATCCAATAAGCTAAAAGAAAGTTTTTATAGGTTTGGAAGGATGTATCTTCACACCCTGTATATCTGTAACTAATTTTAAATTGTATACCTTATCATTTCTGAAAACTTTTGTATTAGATATTTTTTTCTAAAGTTGGTAATAGTGGAGAAATAAAGGAATCCCAGACGAATGGGTTACCCTGTATATATATAATATGTCCATTTAATACTCCTTTCTTCTGCTATGGGTTTATCATAACCCGGACAAAAATATCTGATTGGGGGAATATCAATGGGGGGATGGAGGCACATTCTAAAAATAATTGCCGCTGGTACAGGGTGTCTCAAAAAAGTGTGGTACAGAAAAGTATATATTTTTTTAATGCCTAATGCCCAACTACCTATATTTTCCTGTGGCAATTGAAGCCTTCTTAGGTTCTCTATTTGACTAAAAATTTTTTTGCGTTTGATGTTTTTGAACAAAATCAACCGTTTATTTCAGGTTGCATATCTACTCCTTCGTTTCTTTGATTTTAGTGAAAATTTAGGTGGTGCCTTAGGAAGGTTTACTTTAACCCAAATTACTATTAGAATTGAGATTTCTTATACAGGATGTCCACAATTGTCTTCTGAAGTTCTACAATTTCATATTAATGTTTTGCAATTTTTTTGTGTACGACACCCTGTACTTTATAAAAGATTTCAGTAGTGTTTTTAATTATCTTTATTTTGATACAGATAAGTATGCCTACCTTTATCTTTGGTAGATTTTCAGATATCAGTATCTGGGGGTAACACTGGATATGAAACTTACTTGGAACCTGCATCTGGAAAAAACAATTGACAAGGCGAGACGGACACTTTGTATATGTTGGTGCTTGATAGGGAAAACTTGTGGACTGAAACCGAGGATGCTACATTGGATGTATACCTCAATAGTGAGATCCAAAATATTATGTGGTGCTCTGGTATGGTGACATAAGGCCACTCAGAGCACTGAATAAGAAAAATGAAACATGATACAGAGGTATAACTGTATAGGTATAACCAGGGCCATGGCTTCGGCTCCAACAGCTGCGCCAGAAGTCCTGCTAAATCTACTATCACTCCAAGTGATGTTGGAAAGAGAAGCAAGGATAGCAGCACACCGAATCAGGAATAATAATGATTGGACAGAAGTAGCCAAAGAAGTGGATATTCCAAGATATGTATCATCCTAGAGATGATATCTGACAGAATGACTGCAAAATTTAACTTCCGCAAGCTATTTGAGGTTCAAAGACAGAATCTCAGTGACTGGGAAGCGAAGGTAAATTCTCTGGAGGCTTGGAGTCTCGTGTGGTTCAGAGATGACTTCAAAACAGACAGTGGAACAGGAGCAGGAGTATTTGGACTGAGACTTAGATGGCGTAGAAACTGTAGTCTATGTACTTATTCCACAGTATTCCAAGCAGAAATTTTCGCAATAATGATGTGTTTGGCGGAGAATCTGAGGGAGTACATGCGTAAACTCATTTACATATTCTCCGATAGTCAAGCCGCTATAAAAGCTTTCAACTCAAACAAAATTAATTCAAGGCTTGTTTGAGATTTGCTCTAATTGCTAATGGAACTGGCAAACACCAATACAGTGAGACTTTGTTGGGTGCCAGGGCATAAAGGCATTGTGGGAAATGAACGTGAGGACTATGCTCATATGAGGCTAATTAATACTCATGGGTAAACCATTTTTGGAACCTTGTGAGCTGAGGGAAATTGGAGCGAGTCGACTTTTGGACTTTATGCAAAGAACAAAGGTGCTCACTAAATAGGAAATCTGTGGGATGCACAATAAGCCTAGCTGTGGCCACAGTGTTTTGGGACTCGCTCAGAGAAACCGACCCACATGAAGAAGAAGAATGGGCCAGCCATTGGCAATGTACTTTAGGAAATGATGCTGCATTTTCTCAAGGTTGTCAATGTGCACATTATAATATGGGCACCATGTGATTTCAGCGTACTCTAGATTGGATCCCATAGATCTCCCCTTATTTGTATACCGGTATAATTTTAGAATGCTTCCAAACTGATAGAAACTTTGTTGTTTTCAGTGACAAGTTTAACAAAATAGTCAACGGTTTAGCAAATACAGGACAATCACGCATTACAAAAGATGGAATGTTATAAAGTCCACTTGTTAACTTAGGTTTCAACTTTTTCAGTGCAGTGCATACTTTTGCTTCAGAACAACTTCGAATATTTAAGTGGTCTTTTAATTGTACCCAAATTAACGTTATTATGTAAACATTCACCTATCACTTCAAAACATTATCATACACTATATAGAACCGATGGTTATATCGATGACCTCTCTTCTGTTTTTTACAACGAAAGTTCACTCATTCCCTATGTTTAGAATATCTAGATTATAATTTAATAAAAAATCTAGAAAAAATTCACCTCGATCATTAACATCCGTACTCCCTCACACCATATGATGCGAGTTAGCATCATATCCCATGATGAGTTGCTTTTTCTCCCTCTCATACCATATAGCGAAGATCTCTTAACTCTCTCTAGTCGGATGAAGCAACTCAAGAAAATATTACTTCCATCTAACACCTGAATCGTGACAAATGATGCAATACTCGCTATGTACTTAATTTTTTAATTCCTAGCAACCATGAACTAAATAGTTGGTTGAGTGATGGCTTCGTTAATTCAAGAATTTATTTTGTGACCACGGCTGTTTATGTCCCAAAATTCAAACCGCATATTTTCGCGCATTTTGACCCAACAGAGACTTCGTCCTTCTTGCCTTAAACAAGGAAGAGAAAAAACCGAAAGAGAGAGAAAGGCGAACACAATTAAAACGCACTCTCCCTTGAACCGTCGCGTGGTGAAGCTTTATATATGGTTTTATAGCATAACGTGGTGAATAAATTATAAACCCTGGGTGAAGAGCCGGCGAGCCAAGTGCAAGGTAGGTGGACATCTTCTCTGTGGGTTTCGCTCCATTTCTCCTATTTGATTCCAATTTGATTAAACGCATAAACAACGGCTCTTTGGTTATACGTAGCCTTATCAAAATCTGTGGATGTCTCCACATACTTTTTGTTGTATTGTCCTAAAAGTTGTACATCCAATTATGTATTTATTTATTTTGTAGGATGGCCTTACATAAATTATAACTCCAAAGATATCACAAGTAACGTATATTACATAAATCATAAGAAGTATAGACATAAATACAATGCTCAAAGAGGCGTCATAATCGTAACTGTCAGAGAACAGAAATCGAATGTCAAGCATGCGTCGTTGTGGTCTTCCTCTTCTTCTAACTTCCGCAACAAAGAGCGGCAATATTTAAAATTTTAAATTTAATCTTACAATTTATTTATTTTAGATCAAAAAAGCAGTTTTAGAGATGTATTTTTATATATATTTGTATATTAATTAACTAATTAATAAAAAAAATCTATTTATTTTCTTTGATATAATTTTTTTTTTGTCTGTGTGCTGACTTTGGTCTGCTCAAAGAAAGTTTAAGGTAAATTTTATTGAGTCATGCTTTGTGGCTTGATGGATTTCTGAAGTAAACTTACATTTATTTATTTTTTTAAATTAAAAACTATCTCCCATATTACAAAGGAGGGGCTGCTAAACCTGAAACTGTTTAAAACATATTTTTAAATGCTTACACATTTTTACATTACTGTCTTTCTTCACGTTTGTCATAAACTATTTACATTGTATATGTTTTTAGGCAATTACTTTGCTAATCATTTTATAATGGGAGGAGAAAGATTTGACACACCACAGCCAGAATCGTACTTGTTTGGAGAGAATTCTGACCTGAATTTTTTAGGTAGTAAACCAACTCCGGTAAGTATTATTAAATTAAAATAAATATACCTATAATTACAAGTTTTAACTTTTTAGTTTCCATATCCGCCTCCACAACCAAATGAACCCACAAAGACTTTAAAAAGTTTAGTGAATATTAGAAAAGAGTCTTTGAAATTTGTAAAAGTTGTAAATCAGTGTAGTGAATTGAGTCTAAATGAATCTGGAGATGGAGAACTTGGGACAAATATCTCATTTAATATTGAATTTACATTTGACTGTGACGTTCGATGTGCTATAACTATTTATCATTTTTGTACTGAGGAACTAACTGCAAACGGTGTAATGTAAGTATAATTTAATTTTGTTTCACTTTATAAATACAGTAATGTTCATTTATACTAAATCTGTGTATATAATGAATCCTGGCAGAAAATAGGAAAGTGATAATATAGTTTTGAGGTACGGATCAACAATACAAGAGAGATCACTTTATGAATATGTTGCCATTTATAATCTTTGCATAGCTGGTTGCAAATCGATATTTGTAAACTCTAGATGGAAATTAAACCATGATAGATATAACTAGAGATGCAACGGATAGTGCTTCACTAGATAACCGATACCGGATATATGGCTCTAACTTAGACTAGATAGTTGGATATCGGTTTAAAATATCTTGCCTCATTTATTCACATAAAACAGGTAATCACGCCTCACCAACCACCCGCACCCGTATTATAATAAAATTAGTTTTGTTTTTGTCAGTGCACCTATGACACTGTGACAAGTTAGTATAAGTTTTTGTTCTGGCTTTTATTGAACGCCGCAATATTTTTGCATAGTTAAATAGAGCACAAAATTTCCAAAAAATCAGCTCAAACCGGAACTTTGTATCTTCTCTCTAACGGGAGATATTAAGAGAACAAATAAAGTTGCTATATGTTACTATACTGGGTGTCCCATGGTGACGGTCCATTAGAAGTATCTGGAGAACCAATTCAGCTATTAATTTGAAATTTGAGGTGAAGTCAAAGTGGGCCAAGATCTACTTGATGAAAATATTTTGCAGTTTCTACCACTTTCGGTTATACCGGAAGTCGACATTAACTTCGTTATTTTAAATGGGACACCATATATATTATTGCATTTTTAATTCTATGTGAAATTCTAAACACATTTCATGCAGGATGTCCTATACCTATCTTCAACTGTTTTTGAAATATTGACAGGTGAATATTGACATTTTTCAATTTTGACACCCTGTAAAATCAAAAAGGTTTGCACATTCCTATCAACTTTCATAACGTAACAACACCACCAACTTTCATCAACATAAGTTATCGTTTGACATTAATTTCAGATTTAACCAAGAGATTAAATTTAATCGAAAGTTTTTAATTTCTAGATAATTCAAATTAATAGCTTAATTGGTTCTCCAGATACTTCTAATGGACCGTCACCGTGGGACACCCCGTATGCTATATATCTGGGACCTGTAATGATGAAACGATTGTAAAAAACATTTATAGAATTACCTCAATTTAATCAATGGCGTCCTAAATGTTCAAACTGTCGTCTATCATTTTCAATGCACTTTGGCATTCTTTCCTGTGTGGAACCAACTGCAGTCTCTACTTCTGCCCCTGAAATATTTTGTAGACAGTCCCTTATTCGTGCAATGATATTATCCCTTGTATTAGGTCTAGTTGCAAAAACTATATCTTTTACTCGACCCAATAAATAAATATCCAGGTATGTTAAATCCGCTGACCTAGCTGGCCATGGAAATATGGGAAATGCCCCGTCCTATCCATGGTAAAATAAGTTCAGGAACAGTATATATATTGCAGATTATTCAGTAAGAAAAGGTCTTTCAAACAAGCCCTAGTTTGTTTAATTCTGTTAACCCAAACCGGAGTTATCTGTATTTGAATAAAATAAAGTTTAACCTTTTCCACCACTTTATTTTCAAAGATAGAGCAAAGTGCATTACGAACTTGAAAATAATTTCCAGCGATTTCTCTTGTCTGATTTACTTACTACTATTTTTTCCCAAAGTTATACGATAAGTAGTTTCTGAGATACAGCCGGCGTCCATTCTTAGTTGGCCACCCAGTACTTTCGAATGGTATACAGGTTTAAAAAAAAATGAATTTTCCAAATTTTTCTTTTACGGAAGATCCGATATTTGTTACAGTTGTGTAAAATAAAAAATAAATTTTGTTTTTCTTTTCGATTATAAATTTTTTTGACATCGTCAACTACCTGGAAACTTTGAGCTACTACTTTTTAATAACAAGTAAAATCATGACCAACATATTTAAGTATCTGCTGAGGTGGAAAATGGGAAACGTGTCTTAAAAATGCTAAAACGACTATTTTCTCATTCTTCTCACTTATAGAATTTGTTGCAATCGTGTACTACCTGAAAACATGAGCTACCACATTTTAATAACAAGCTAAAACCATGACTTAATATTTTCAAGTAAATATAGATGTGCAAAATGGAAAACATGACATAAAATTACTTAAAAGGTATTTTCCCATTTTTTTGGCTTATAAAATTTGTTGCCATCGTGCACTACCAGCAAGCTATTAGCCTCTAATAACAAGGTAAAATCATGATCTAACATTTTCAAGTACCTATAAATGTGCAAAATGGAAAGCATGACTTAAAACTGGTAAAAATATTTTCTCATTTTTTCGCTCATAAAATTTGTTGCCATCGTGCACTACCGGCAAACTTAAGCCAGTAGCTATTAAGAACAAGGTAAAATCATGACCTAACATTTTCAAGTATCCACAGATGCGCAAAATGAAAAACATGTCTTAAAATTGCCAAAAATACTATTTTCTCATTTTTTTCACTTATAGAATTTGTTGCAACCGTGAACTACCTGAAAACTTGAGCTACTACCATCTAATAACAAGGTAAAATCATGAACTAACATTTTCAAGTACATATAGGTGTGTAAAATGGATAACATGACCTAAAATTGCTTGAAAGATATTTTCTCATTTTTTTACCTTATAAAATTTGTTGCCATCGTGCACTACAGGCAAACTTAAACTACTAGCTTCTAATAACAAGATAAAATCATGACCTAACATTTTCAAGTATCTATAGATGTGCAAAATGGAAAGCATATCTTTGAATTGGAAAAAATACTATTGTCATTATTTTCAGCTTATAAAATTTGTTGCCATCGTGCACTACCGGCAAACTTAAGTTACTAGCTTCTAATAACAAGATTAAATCATTACCTAACATTTGTTTGTGGAGATTTTAACCTGGACGTTTACAAAAATGTTCGTTTACAGAGCTGTGGACTGTCTTGTCATGCTTTAATCTATGTCCTGTGGTAGGGTGGCCTACCAGGGTCACATGGTCCAGTTGCACAATGATTGATCACATTTTTGTCAATTTTGATAACAAAGGATTATGTTATGTATTCGATAATTGTATTTCTGACCATAGCTCAGTTTATTTAGAATTGGACTTGCAGGATAATATGTCATATGGCAGATTTAAGCGTAAAAGATGTTTTAATGAGGGTAATATCAGTAATTTTGAGAGATCTCTTGAAATGAGGACTGGTGATCTTTGTACTACACGAATAATTTAAATGATACCTTTACCTTTACATTATTGTCATTGTGTCTTTTTATATTATTTTCATATATACTTTCCTGAACATCATTGGATTCATACTGCTCAAAAAATGTGGGTAAATGATGAAATAAAAAATCTAGTGCTGATTTAAAACATTTATTTAATTTAAAAGTGTCCTACCTGAGCTGTTACTTGTTTACAGGAAGGCAAAGAAAAAACATACTTTTTTGTTAGAAACAACCAAAAGAGATTTTAATCAAAACAAAATAATACGAAATTATTTCTGCTGGGATATACCGGGATATCCAAAATTATCTTGGTCAAGGGTGGTTGTGGAATGTAAAACGTGTGTCTTACTTTAAATTTTTGAATATGTTTTGTTGTGTCAGAATCTGTCAAGTCATTGTGCTGAAATTTTCTAATCCAGATTTTGAATCATGCCACTTACCACACAGCACAAAATTTTCATGATTGAAGCCTATTTTCGAACGGGTGCGCTAGTTAATGGAAATTGGCAATACAGTCAACGTTTGTGTTTGGACAATTTTCGAGAGCACTTCCCAAACGTGGCAATATTACCGGACAATTTTTATGCGTGCCTTACAAATTGTGTTAAAGTGTTTCACGAAACTGGTTGTGTGACTCATAAAAAAGGTGCTGGTAGACCAAGAGTTCGTACAGAAGAAGTTGTCAATGACGTTCGTCAACGTATGGAAGAGGAGCCTGCAAAACCTTTGAAACGTCTTTCTCAGGAAATTGGATTTTCTTATGGAACATGTCATAAGATTTTAAAGAAAGACTTGAACATGCATCCATATAAGATGCAAGCACATCAAGCTCTTCTGCCCGCAGACCACCCCAGACACCTTGCTTACTGCCATTGGTTTGTCAATAATTTAATGAATGACGATCTTCTGGACTTAACTTTTTTTTCTGACGAAGCGTGGTTCCACCTTTCGGGATACATCAATTCTCAAAATATGCGAATGTGGAGCAATGATAACCCTCATGTTTTTACTGAATCGCCACTACATGCTCAAAAAATTGGTGTTTGGATGGCAGTTTCTCGCAGAAGAATAATTGGGCCAATTTTTCGATTTCACCGTCAACGCAGGAAGGTACAGACACAACTTTTTGGCTGAATTTGTGCAACAGTTAAACGATGACGAACTTCGGTACGGTTATTTCCAGCATGACGGTGCAACAGCACATACTACACGAGAAAATATTGCTTTCCTCTGCGAGTTTTTTGATGACCGGCTGATAAGTTTGCATACAGAAGTTGAGTTTCCTCCGAGATCACCTTGTTTGACAATTATGAACTATTTTATATTTCCTTACTTAAAAAACAAGATTTTCGCAACTCCGGTAAATAATTTGCGAGAACTGCAACAAAGAATTGTTCAGCAATGTGCAACCACAACGCCAGAAATGCTGCAAAACGCTTTTCACAGCATGACAACTTGTGCATCGAACAAAACGGGGGACATTTCCAACTTACTGTAATTTAGTTTTCTTGTTACTAAAACCGTTATTTCATAATTTGTAGTTCATTATTGTTTTACAACTGAAATAAATAGGTATGAAATTTGTAGGTTATTGATGATGTCAGTGTGACAGTGACATAATTATTTCAAATTTAAAGTAAGACACACGTTTTACATTCCACAACCACCCTTGACCAAGATAATTTTTGATATCCCGGTATAAGTCTGTTATAAGCGATCATTACTGAATATCTAAATATTCAATATTTTCTAGTTTTAAAATTTTTTTTAGATATGTTCCCCGAGACCAATCTTTGACTTCAGAAACATTTTATTATAATAGAGGCAGCAATCAAACGTTTTCTCAACCATCCTATGTTTTAAATCCCGCAAAATATGCTGACGACGAATTATTATATGATTTTGATAGAGAAGTGATTCCGATAGCTATACACTGTGTCGCTGAAGAAGGCCTAGAAGGTTTTCCATTTCAGTAGTTTTATGAATAAGTGGATAGGTATTATTATTTTTTTAGATACGAGACAGTCACATACAACGATAGCAACTATAGAAAAAGTAACAGATGGAACTTATTTATTGAAGGCTCTGAAACAGAAATTATTTGTAGATGGACTGTGCTACTTGTTACAAGAAATATATGGTATAGAAAATAAAAATAGTGATAAGGTAAAAATTTATTCTTTATACTTTTCTTTATCACGGGAGTACACAATTAAGTCAAGTTTTTGGATTTTCTTGGTTATGTCTAAAAACCGAGAATAGTTAAATCAAAAGGGGGAAGAAATATGTTTATGTTTTAAAGTGATAAACTAATAGATATTAAACTTCAAGTAGTGACCAATTTAAAAACTAATTTTTCTTCCCACATATAGCAATGTCACATTAAAACATTTCAAATCTCCAGATGATCCCAACTTAGTTAGCGAAACGCGCGTCGAGTGCAGTCTAGTGTTTTGGTGTTATGTGGAAAACTACGTCAATGTTATATTCACACCAAAGGTTACAACCCCTTTCAAGATGCCATATGTTGTTAAAAATACTTTGTAAATGTGTTTTCAATACACTAGAGATCTTTTAAAAGCGATTCCTAATTATGTACTATTATTTTATAATTTATGTTAACTTAATTTAATTCCCATAATAATTAAGGTCTAACAAATCGTCAGATGTTAACAGAATCTCCATAAAAGTGTAAAATAGTGTGTATAAAATTGCTAAAACTTTAATAAACATTTTTTAAGAACATTTTGTTAATATAATAAAATAATTATTATTCGTTTAATACAATCTTCTGAAATCTATTAATCTTGATACAAGTATCGATACATGCAAAGAAGACTTCACCAGACTAATCATTAAAATAAATGAAAGTATGGATAAGAATTAAAATTATATTTTACCCGCTAAAATATAAGCTTGTTGAATTTATATTGAATTGATTAGTGTAATTTTATTGATGATATCTTTATTTACTTTAATTGTTTACTGTTACTATAAATCACTAATTACGTTGATTGTAGTAAAATGCAGGCTTGTTAGTTGTATGTTTAATCTATCACATAGAATAGTACAATGATGTGTGTGTACAATGTACATGCTACCTCTTTCGTGTCTTATTACATACTGAACTAGTTTTGTCCTCAGGGAGGCAGGGGCGGTACAATGCGCACCGAGGAGCGTGCTTAAATTTGAAAATATAGAGAAAAACAGTACCATAACTCCCCGCCTTGAAAGTACGACTTTCAATATATCTCATAGGGACATTAAATAAAAAATGACATATCTACATAAATATTACATAAATGAATAAATACACTAGTAGAGTTCTGCTTTTTGTGTTTTTAATTCCATAACACTTTGTTACCTTCACTTAAACTGCCCTTAATGGGTAATACACATAACTTTGCAAACGAACGTTTCACTACACTTCCTTTTGAAGTCTTTATGGACGCCACTCTTGAGATCCCATCGGCTCCTGGATGTAGTTTAACAATGGGTCCCATGGGCCACTCTAACGGAGGAGCGTTGTCAACCTTAATAAGGACTATGTCGCTTTCCTTGAGAGCCAGCTGATTTGATTTCCATTTGACTCGTTGTAGTTCGGATATATATTCTTTTGACCACCTGCTCCAGAAATGCTGCAAGAGTTGTTGAACTCTTTGAAACTTTGACCGTCGATTTTCGTTGATTTTGGTAAGATTGCTGTCTGGCAACGTTGTCAATCGTCGACTAATCAAGAAATGAGCTGGGGTAAGGACGTCGAAATCATTTGGATCATTGGAAACAGGAGTGAAGGGTCGGGAGTTTAAAATCGCTTCTACTTGGGTAAGCGTTGTATAAAATTCTTCGAATGTTAATAAAGCCCTTGACATTACTCTTTTTAGATGATATTTGCATGATTTTATACTTCCCATAATCCCCCAAACTGTGGACTATGGGCTGGAATGAAGTTCCAGTTTACTCCTTCATTTGCGATAGTTTCACTTATAACATGATCATGCTCTGTTATAAAATTACCTAATTCTTTCAATTTTACCTGAGCACCCACAAAATTTCGACCATTATCTGAGAAAATTGATTATGGTTTGCCACGTCGAGCTGCAAAATGCCTGAAGGCGGCAATAAATGCTTCAGTCGTCAACTCCGTCACTAACTCCAAATGAATTGCCTTTGTGGCGAAACACACAAATAAGCTCACGTAACATTTGTTTGTTTTACTACCGCGACCCTTTTTTTCTTTTAGCA
The DNA here is from genome assembly GCA_963924545.1 of Pogonocherus hispidulus. Taxonomy (NCBI): domain Eukaryota; kingdom Metazoa; phylum Arthropoda; class Insecta; order Coleoptera; family Cerambycidae; genus Pogonocherus; species Pogonocherus hispidulus. The sequence continues at coordinate 29,106,468 of OZ004696.1, read as the reverse complement.
TAAAAGGCCCTGCGTAATCTACACCGGTTTTGTAAAAAACTGGTGACTGTGTAACTCGTGACTCAGGTAGATGTCCCATGATCGGGTTATTTTGCCTAGGATTTATTCTAAAACATTTAATGCAACTATGAACAACAGATTTTGCAAGATTTCTACCACGTAGTGGCCAATAATGTTCTCGAACAGATGACAATAAAAGTTGTGGACCTGCATGAAATAACCGTTCATGTTCATATTGAAAAAGTAACCTAGTAAAAGGATGTTTTGATGATAAAAGAATGGGATGCTTTTTTCCATATTCAAAATGAGAAAGCAGTAATCGACCTGTAATTCTCAAAATTTCGTTTGAATCTAAAAATGGATTTAACCTTGAAAGATTACCCTTTGCATGATAAATTTGTTTAGTTCGTAAATGAAAAATAACATCATAAAAGCTTTCATTTTGTGATTGTTTAATTAGGCATTGTAAGGCATTATCTAACTCAGATTTTGTTAAATGACCTAATTTACGAGTTGTAAGTTCTCTTTTGCAGTTAAAAGCAAATCGTAAGCAATATGCAGTTACTCGTATTAATTTTTTTAAAATTAGAAAAGTTTTTAATAGGTATGACACTGTTCTCTAAATTTATGAAAGACATGGATTGTTTTTTGACTTCTGGAAGTTCACCTTCCAACGTTGGAATTGTTTGAGGCCAATGTTTTTGAGACTTGCTTAACCAATAAGGCCCAAACCACCATAAATCACAATTTTGAAGTTTGCTAGGAGTTATACCCCGAGTTAGTAAATCTGCTGGATTTTCGCGAGTAGGAACATGATTCCAGGTATGAATTTCGGTAAAAGATTGAATTTGTGCTACACGGTTTGCAACAAAAGTCTGTAACAAATTTGGTGGAGTTCTGATCCAGCTTAAAGCTATAGTGGAATCAGACCATAGAACTATTGAATCGAATGATAATCTCATTGATATTAGAACCCGTTTGACCAACTGAATAAGAACTAATGCACCGCATAATTCTAACTTTGGTACCGTTAAAGGTTTTAATGGGGCGACCTTTGATTTAGAAATTAACAATGAAGTTTGAATGCTCCCATTAGAATTTACACTTCTTAGAAAGACACATGCTCCATATGCTTCTGTAGAAGCATCTGCGAAACCGTGAATCTCCAATTTAATTGGTTTTTGACATATCACTTGACGAGGAATTTCAAGTTGGTTTAGACAGAAAAGTTGTGTTCTAAATTGTTGCCAGCTTGTATGTAATTCATTTGGCAATGATTCATTCCATGAAATTTTGTATAACCAAAGTTTTTGTAAAATAATTTTTGCCTTTATTAAAGCTGGACTTAATGGATCGTATATCTTGGGTATTTCAGATAACACAGATTGTTTTGTAATTGTATTTTCATTAGTATATTCTGCGATATTGAACATAAGTACGTCATTTGAACTTGACCATAAGAGACCTAACGTTTTTACATTGCCAATATCACCTATGCTCATAACATTTGAACATGATACAGGAGATTGAATAATTTTAAGAAGTTCATTGCTGTTTGATTTCTACTTTCTAAGATTAAAACATGCAGATTTCGAAATTGATGATATTTGCAGACATAATTCAGCAGCCTTTTCTATGGAATCGGCACCCGTTAATAGGTCGTCTACATAAAAATCATGTTGTATTATTTCTGCTGCTTCTGGATAATTTTTAACATTATCGATTGCTAACTGTGCTAAACATCTAATGGATAAAAATGGAGCTGAAGCTGTTCCGTAAGTTACGGTATTTAGGGTATAAGTATCAATGTTTTGCGAAGGGTTTGATCTCCAAAGAATTTGTTGCAGCGGCCTTTGTTCAGGTTTTACTAGTATCTGTCGATACATTTTTTCTATATCTGCGCACACGACGACGTTATGCTGTCTAAATCTTAGAATAATTGAAATTAATTCGTCTTGTATCGTTGGCCCCACTAACTGAATGGCATTAAAAGAATAGCCTGAACTTGTCTTCGCCGACGCGTCGAAGACCACACATAATTTTGTTGTTAAACTTTGTTCCTTTACAACACCATGATGAGGAAGAAAATAATTTATTTCATTATTATCGGACGCGATTTTTGTCATGTGATTTAACTGTTCATACTCGTTCATAAAATCGGAATACATTTCACGCAAATTATGATTTTTGTTAAGTTTATTTTTGACCGCATAAAATCTATATAAAGCTGTTTGTTTAGATTCACCTAGTACACACGAGGATTGTTTTAAAGGTATAGTTACAACGAATCTTCCATCTTTATCGTGGTATGTTGTTTTTGAATAAATGTTTTCACATTCTTGTTCCTCAATAGACATTTTTGAAATTGTGGGATGTAACGGCTCCTCAATTTCCCAGAATTTCGCTAGGTGACGCTGTAAATCCAAATTCTGACTGAAATTACAGTACATTGTCTTATTATCCTTTAAATGCGCTGCAGGACCAGATATGACCCACCCTAAACATGTTTTCTGCATAATAGGTTGATTGTTACCTAGAGATATCTGTCCTACTGAAAGACATTTATAGAATACATCGGCTCCTAAAAGAATGTCTATTTTATCAGGAATGTTATAACTAGGATCTGCTAACCTTAAATGTGACGGAATTTTTAAGAACTTTGTGTCTACTAACTGCCCTGGTATATTTTCACTAATTTTAGGTAGAATCAAGCACGATATGGAAATGTTAAAATTGTTATGTATTGATTGTAGCGTTACAATACACCTGTCGTTAACCTCAGATACCGCTTGACCAATTCCTAAGACAGATAATTTTACCCTTTCTTTTTTGTAGCCCTAGTTTATTAGCTAACTGCGAAGTTATAAAATTCGATTGCGACCCTGTGTCTAATAGCGCCCTGCACGTGTGAGAACACCCTGTAGAGTCTAAAATTTGAACCATAGCTGTAGACAGCAACACTTCGCTTGTACTCGCAACATTGTGATTTGATACTACAAAATTTGTCTGTGTTACACTAGTGTCTTTACCATTTGATTCCGCAGTATTTGATTTTTGCACTTCTTCAATTGGATCATTTGATTTTGAATGCCTCTCAAAATGCAAAAGTGTGTTATGTTTCAACTTACATTTTCGACAATGACCCGATTTACACTGGTTAACAAAATTATTGTTTCGTAAGCAATTAACACAAAGTTTTTTATTGTTCACTTGTTTGACTTGCTCGTCAATGGATAGCTTTAGGAATTCACTTGAGAACCCTTACAATAAACACATGTTACGTCATTAGCAGATAAAAATGTGTGATTTGTTTGGTTGGATGTACGCGTATTATTACTTTGTGCATTAAACTTTTGATTAAAATGTTTGGCCTTTTTTTGTGTAGTATCCGCATGATTAAACTCTAGTGTTTCTAAAAGATCAGCTTTATTTTTTAAAAAATCTTTAAATTCCTCTACTGAAGGAAGTTCTTCATATTTTTAAAATTTTTCCCATTCGCGTTCTGTAGCGCTATCTAATTTACGGCTTAATAAAAATATTAACAAAGTATCCCAATGTTGTGTAGGTTGACCTAACATCTGTAAGGCTCGCATATGTCTCGAAATGATATCTACTATTTTACGAAACTCGACAGATGACCCAGTTTGTAAATTAAGTATATCTACTAGCGATTTCACGTGATTATAAACTAAGAGCTTTGTATTATTATATCTCTCGCATAAAAGTTGCCATGCTATAAGATAATTTTCGTTTGATACTTGTAATGAATGAATGACTTGTTTCGCGTTACCTTCTAATTACGCTCGTAAATAATGAAACTTAGATATGTTTGGTATATCAGGATTGTCGTTTATTAATGCTGAAAAGGTATCCCTAAACTCTAGCCAATTTTCATAATTTCCTGTGAATTTAGGCAATTCAATTTGTGGCAGTTTTACGCGTGAAAAACCAAAATCAGTTTTGTTTGTATGTATTTCTGAGACCTTGAAAGTATTGTTCTCGGGTTGATTAGAATGTTCTTCAGCATGCTTAGATGATGTATGTGAGTGCTCAGAGTTCACTGAAAGAGATTTACCACTAACACTAGTTAAATTGTCAGTTTGTATATTGACACGAGAATGATCTTATAATTTCTTTACACTGTGAAATTAATTTAAAATAGAGATTTTCAAAAGATTCTCTCTCAATAATTTGTTCTTCAAGATTATCATGTTTTATTTCTAGGGCACTTTGACATACCTCAAATTCTTCTAAAAGAGATTCTTGTTTATTTAACCTTAACTCTAATTCCCTGATTGTCTCTTTATTAACAGATTCACCTGCATTTAAATTAGAAATTGTAATTTTGACATTCTCTAAATAATTTTTAAAAAGAGTAAGTCTGGCTTTTATAGAACCTCGTTTTCGAGTAAGAGTTTTAATTTCATCAGACATGTTTAAAGTTGATAGATAGATAGAAATTAAAATGGATATATTAATTTCAACTTACCCAAACAGAGTGTTTTTAGGAGGGAAATAACATGACTCACTTGCTTTTGATGTTGACCGACGAAGTCGTTTTATAGTTGTCCACACCAAACCGTTGATTTGTTGCCTTGGAGAGTATGCGTGCTAAGATCTCGAAACTCCACTTGTTCCGCTGTACAACCTGACCACCTGTGCTACTGTGTCGACTCGTCTTCACCAAACACGTGTTGTTAGTGTTAGGTTGGAATTTGATTTTTGATTGTTTTCCGGTTAATCCGGGACTCGATGGACCATAAATATGTTATTATAAATCACTAATTACGTTGATTGTAGTAAAACGCAGGTTTGTTAGTTGTATGTTTAATCTATCACATAGAATAGTACAATGATGTGTGTGTACAATGTACATGCTATCTCATTGGAGTCTTATTACATACTGAACTAGTTTTGTCCTCAGGGAGGCAGGGGCGGTACAATGCGTCAGCGAGGAGCGTGCTTAAATTTGAAAATATAGAGAAAAACAGTAACATTTACAATGAATTCAGCCGACGCGGCGTCTCCTTGCTCTAGCAAAGCTTGTAAGGGACTACTTTTAATGCTATTGGAGGCATGGACAGTTGGATGCACGTGCAAGCGTCTTACACACCTTAACATTATAATAATTGTAACAGTAAATTGAGCTAACAATGCTTTTTATTATAATATTGACAAGATATCCTTCCAACAGTTATAGGTTAGTAAAAATGTGTTTTGTAAGTTTGTTTTCAATTCAAAGAGTAAAGATAACTTTTATTCTTTGGCTCATAGCTCTTCTAAAATCAATTTATAATTATTTAACTAAGTATAATGCATGTGAGTAATTTATATGTAATGTGAAATATTGTTTTTATTAATAATTTTTAATGTAGCCTACCTTTTTAATATTATTGATTCGCTTATTTAACTGTTTAGCTCTTTCTTTGTATAGAAATTAAGCCAAAAAGTTAACGAACAGGTGAAATTATTCATGTCATTATCAAATATTATGGTTCAATAAAATTTTATATTTCCTCGTTATCCATAAACCTAGGTATGCAAAGGAATAACCTTATTATTATTTTTAAGATTTGTCAAAAACAACTACTTTGCGTGCAGTATGCAGCGCCCAACATTGAATTAAATATTGAATTTTTTTTAAATAATGAAATATTAAACAAGCATCTACATTACATTAAAAATAATTATTTTTGGTTATGGACCTCTTGTATTGAATTTTAATGAAAACATTTTTATTTTTTACTGACAAAACTGAAATTATAGTAATCCTCCTTAGCCTAATGTACGATACGAATTTCTGCTTTTGGCATCTTCAGCCATACTATAGTAGTATACTTCATAGTCTTCACTACCAGAGTTATAGGACTCAAACATTATTAGGATAAATTATAAGTTAGATAAGTATATAGGATATTAGGCAAATTTTATTAAAAAACATTAAGTTTGACAAATTTGACTTTGCAATTATTTTTATTTAATCAGTTCAATTGTCATATATTTCTTGTAATTTTTAACAATTCTTAGATGTTAAACCTCCTGCCACACATGTGCCACATGTACGTACGTACATAAAGAGGGAGTTAAATATATTTTACTATACTGACAATATACTGTTAATTACATTACATTACAGAGAGTATTAATAATTTTCAAGGATACTTGTCGTTTATTGTCTATCTACTGGTACTATATTACTATTTACTAGTCTACCCTCCAGTTAAGTGATCTTTGTAAGGCCCCTTACCATTTACTTTTAGCTGTATTTTGCTTATCGAGGCTTATGTTGTGTAAGTTTTTATCTTTAAAGTAATGATCTTATTATATCTACTAACTATAATAAGTCTACTACCAGAAAGCGGGTAATCTTATTAATGTATTAAAAATTATCCATGAATGGTGTCTATTGAAACTGAAATATTGCAAATATCTGTAGTTTGTTAGTGCCTAAAATTGTCACATGCACAATGCAAAAATTGAATCACTTCTTGCTCTTACTATGATATTTAATTAAAATGATCCAACAGTCCAACTGTACTTATAGAGAAGTCCTTTGATGTTGCCATCTATTTGTGAAAAAGTAAAATCGTTAACATGAATCTTTACCTATTTATAACATACCTCTATCATGCTCTTTATTTATTAGATAATTTAAAATATATAACTTTGGCCAAAAAGTTGCAAATTTGTGTGACGGTTACTACATATGAAAATTATAAAACCATTGTACTTCACTCTGCATGTCTTGTAAAAATTTTCAGTTAATTAAAGTTTTGGTTTTCTTGATCCGTAGACTAGTGAAGATGACGATGCTGAAGATAATGGATCGGAGTGTGTAATCTGCATGTGCGATGTAAGAGATACTTTGATACTACCTTGCCGACATTTGTGCCTTTGTAATTCATGTGCGGATTCTTTGAGATATCAGGCAAATAATTGCCCAATATGCAGAGCTCCTTTTAGGGCGTTACTTCAAATTAGAGCTTTACAGAAATCTGCTAATTCGAATTTGGCACCAATTAGTTCACCAGATGTAAGATGCAATTAATAAATTTAATTTAGTTTTTGAAAAATAATGATTATGTTTTAGGGTACTTGTGATAATATTCCACCTGGTTATGAAGCTGTCTCTCTTATAGAAGCTTTAAATGGCCCATGTACACCTCGCCAGCCACCATCTGCAATTCCAGATCTAGTTGAAACACCCGAAAATGAGCATGCAATTCAAGCTGCTCAAATTTTAAATAGACAATGTGATCGTAGTACACCCACAAAAAACAGGATTGGTGAAAGTTCTAGTTCAGAATATGGAGTTTCTGTTTTATTGACAGCCAGAGATGAAAATAAAGAAATGTTACAGTGCCCTTTATTGTCTGAACAAATTGAATTTAGAATAAACAAACCTAGAGACAGTTTAAAGCTTGTTAATGAAAAAGCTGAAAAAGACGAGGTAGATATAATGATAATAATGAAACTTCCATAAAGTCAATTTAAAAGCAGTTGTAAAAATATATGCACCTCTGATATCTCGATTGAAATCTTTCAGTATTGATCAATTATTTACAGGATGTTCAAAGTATAACTTAGTTTTAGTGCAAATTGAAGCTAAAACTAAAATTGGAAAAGAAATCCATTTTATAGTAGTGATGTAAAGGTGGAAATTTTCCATTTGGAAAATTTTCATGACGAAAATGGAGAATTTCTGAAATTTAAATTTCTCGCCAATGTTACGCTAAAATCTCAAATGTTACTAAATGAGTACTACCCTAATGAAGTGAAGTACTATAAACACCTAAAATAATGACAATACAAACGAAAACCAACAAGAAGCAAATAAATTAATTTGTAAATATATAATTTTTTATTTGTTCTTTATTTGAAAACAAATAGGTAAACACAAAAAGCAGGTAATATGTCTCCATCTATAAAATATTTTGACAAAAAATCTAAAAATAGATTTAAAGCTTAAGGAATTAAAACTAAATAAAAGAAAATTGGGATTAAGAATGGTTAGGAGTATCATTCTATTTCTAAATATACCTATTTATCCCTGTCCATATGGAACAATTATTATTTAATGCAATGCTAATATTAAAATCATCAGAATTAAATGACATTGAATTAGCATATGTTATTTTCATAGATAGTATATTAAATAGGAAATAGTAACACTTTTCTGAATTTTTTACATTAAGGCTGTTTTCATAATGCTCGAATAAACTTTAAACAATTTTTCTCGATTAGTTTTCAACCGAATCGTATCATTTTTTAACTATTATCTATCTTTAATTATTATCTATAACTTGTTGGCGTTACTTTTTTCAGAACAGTTTTAAAAAATAAATAAAAATTTTTATTTGTTTTTATAAAACATTAAATTTTAACTAATTTTACTTCCCTTATAAGAGGATATTTGGCCGCCATCAAGTGGTAGATATAATTTTTTTACGAGTTACCGTTTTTATTTCATTTGAATATGCATATAAATAACCATGAAAAACTATATGAAAATTTTGATAAATTTCAGTAAATCACTAAATGTATGTTGATACGTGGTACGCCTGAACTCTGGCGGGGAACATGCTCCGCCTTTTAATACGACAGAACTCATTCATTTCAAGGACCGGTGGGAAAGAGATGAAAATATGATACGAAACCTATTTTTGTAGATATTTATGTTGAAAATTTTGATGTAATAGTCAAGGAAGCTTAACAATTATAATAATTACAAGTATACAATAAACAATAACCCAATAGCTAACAGATAGATAACAACTAAAAATACTTGCCACAGGAAGCTTTTTTATAAAATATCCAAATTGTACAGATTGTCCAGTTTCTGTTGTCTTTGAAGGGTATCTCGTTTATTAATACAAGTATAGGGTTGCTGTGTTACCGACGCTGTGATACTTTTTTGATAAAAATTTTCAGCTAAAATAAAAAGTATCAGGTTTTTTGAATTTTTTATTTAACTTATTTTTCACCCCTCTGACGGTTTGCAAGTTGATATCACTGGTATGAAAAAACTTATGTATCTGTTGGTTACATTCTGTTAAACTGATAGGTTTCCGTTTTACGCTCGTCGAATTTCCGATTTTATAAATTGTTAACCCTATGCTTTAGACAGGAATGCCATCGGAAAAAAATTTAAAAATATTTTCACTATCCTTCGCTTTTACAAAAACTACAGAACCTGTTTTTGTTATTTCTTCTTAATGTGGGATTGTACCCAGTAGTAGTTATTTTTGGCATTTTGCTTTCTTCATTTTTGAAATATTTTTGAGCTTTCCAGTATTGAAAATCTCATAATACATAAGTTATAATAATTTCAAGAAATTACTTGTATGATTTTAATATATGTTTATAACTATCTTTTTTTCTATTGCGGTAAACGCGACGATGAAACACACGAGTCCATGCACAGTTTTTTATGTAGAATCCAGTGTCATGCTTACTTTTTTCTAAAAGGGTAAATTTCCGAGGTATAGTACTTTTTAACTTACTTACTTTTTTTTTAATAAACCCCCTGTATATTATCTGCCATTTCGGTTGCGATCGCTTGAAGCATTCCAAAAATATGTAATACTTATTTCACACATATTTCTAATAAAAAAAAAAGAAATTAATTTAAGAAATCAAAAAACGGCCAATCATTGATAATGTTGCATCATGTCACAACTTATTATTTTTTTTTAGACTGACCTTGACCTTCTAAATGTTACAACATTGTTGTTTCCAATCCCAATTGGAAGTGTCAAGTGGTATATATTTTTAGAAAGTTTAAAGCGACCGTAATTCAACTGGCAGAAAATATACAGGGTGTTAAGTATAAGTCTACTCTATATCTCGAAAATTGACCGATTCAGAAAAAATAAGTACTATTTAATAAAAACTTATTAAAATACTACCATGAGCTGCAGAAATAAAAATTCCTATATTCAGATTCTTGCAGACACCTCCGGCAATATCAAGAATTTCTTAAACTTATAAATATAAGTAATGCAAAAAATATCCAATTTAATTGACCCAATTTATCCGATTTCGTATTTCTTACCGTTTCCGAGATGCCAATGATGGGAAACGAATTTATTACACTCTGTATAAGCTAAAGATTTGTATAATTTTGAATAATAATTATATAAAAAATGATACCTCAATATAGATTGCACTGGCGTGATTTACGGATTATATACCCTAATTGCAAGGAAACAAATGTTTTTGGGCCCTTAACGGCATGTAACTAATTTTAGAACTCAAGACATGTTTCACTTGGATTCTCGTTTTGAGCATATTATATATTTACGACATATAAAAGATTTTGTGATGGACAGTTACACTTTTACTCTTTCCGGTTTGACTGGAAATGTTATAGGTACCAACTTTAAAGTTTTATTAGGCCCTGTAAATTTTTTCTATTTTGATTAGTGATGTGAGGCGAGAATATTCTCGAAAACGAGAATATTCTCGGGTAGAAAATTCTCGCCGGTAATTTTCTCAAAGTTTCTAGCGGCACGGTGTAAATGCGGCTTCATCCGGCTCCGTGTTGTCATCGGAAACCCACTTTTACCAAGCAAAACGGGCTGTGGGGGGGATCCCATAGGCATTTATTTGTAATTCTGCGTGTCATAACGTGCAAACGAAAGAGTATAAGACAGTATCGGAAAAAATGAATAGGATAAAAAAAATAACCAAACCAAAAAGTAAAGTGTGGAATCACTTTCATACAATACACGTTAAAAACAGCCCAATGTAAATCAAAGTATTTTTGAAGTTGCAGGTGGGGGTTGTCAAAAAATTTATTTAAAATGTCTCTTGAGTTTAAATGAACTGTAATTGATTTTGTGTTGGTTTTGGTCGGTCGTTCTCAGAAAATTCTCATAATCGAGATCGAGAACATTCTCCATTTTTTTATCCTTGAGAATTTTCCATCTCTAATTTTGATTCATAATCAAATTTTTCGTAACTCATCATAAGTTTCTAAATTTTTAACCACCCTGTAAGTTTTTATGACAAATATTGAATGCTGCAAATTCATTAGCCGCTTTTACTTTATTGATGATAAAAAAATTTAAACTGAGTCATAAAATTACTCTGTATTTATAAGAACAAACATTTGAATTTTGAATATTCCGTTTTTTTAAATGGAATTCTAGCAACTTATATGTCCATTCAATGGGGAACTTTTTATCGATAATTTAGATGTCAGTTTTTTAAATTGAATTGAAAATGAACGAGAAAATACAGTTTGCACATGAAAAACTAAACTTTATGTAAACTTTTTGATAGTGGTAATAAATTGGAAAAATTGCAGCGAGGTACGTAGAATTTCATAAAAAATATATTTCAAAATTCAACCTTGTACCATTTCCGGCAAAGCCGAGCATGAAAAAAAGTAATATCATGGCACAAAATTATTTGGTGTGTCATAAATAAATCTCAGAAGTTTTAATAATTTAGTTTGAAAGACAAAACAGCCACTCTTCGTAGTCATACCTACCTTATGTTAATTATTTCACAATCTGAGCGCATTTCAATAAGAGAAGTTCATATGGCGTGCATAATGTATCTAAAGAAATAAACACAGCACACTTTTTAATGCATAACTAATTATGAAAAAACTTCTTTATGATTACCTTCTCATCTTTCAGATCAATAGTGAGACCAACTAGTTCTAATGACCAGATGTAGAGGGTTTTATAAACTACTCCAGATAAGTAAAGTACTGTTAATATATTAAAAAATATATTAACAGTAAATATATTAATAAATATAAATATTTTATAATATATATTTGAATATGTATGTATTAAATATAAGGGGGCATTAAAAATAATTATATTTGTACAAAGAAGAAAATAGTAAAAAAATCCATATATTAGATTTCTAATTTTTACTTTTAATCAATATTTGTTTACTTTGAATTTTATATTCTTCACTTATTACTTCAGTCATTTAGAGTGTATTTTAAAAAGCTTTATCTTAAATATCAGTCGTAAAATTGAATACCCTCAGGTATTTTTTGTCCGAAATGTTAGAAGATAATCATACCAAAGTTTTTCCAGAACTGGTCCTGCAAAGAAATGTATAAGTGTGTATGTGGGTGAGTTTATATTATAGGAATTGGACACTTGAAAAGAAATAAATTTTTAATAACGACTAGTCAGTACAAAAAAAAAATCCAACAGAAGTTTTCTGTAGAAGTTTTAACTGTATTTTATTTTTATATTTTGTATAATATTTTTTTTTTATATTTTTTTAGAACATGGACGATGATAGTGAAGCAGAAAAACTGTCTCCATTACTTCAGAAAACTGATAGTAACAGATCTAACAACCTTGCACTTCATATGGCTGATGTCATTGACTCAATCGATGATACGGATACTGACCTCGAAGAACCAATTATTAATGTGCACATCTCAGAAAAATTGAAAAATTACAGTAAGTAGTATGTACATTTTTTAAAAAAGAAAAAAATCTGGTGCATATTTACCAAATGTAAACTTTGTTTTATAGAAAAGGAATGAACTCCTGACTCATGAATAGTGATGTAAAGGCGGAAATTTTCCAAAAATAGAATATTTCCAGAAAAATTTACATGATGAAAACGAAAAGTTTCTGAAATTTAAATTTCACGTCCATGTTATGCTGAAATGTCAAATGTTACTAAATGAGTACTACCAGAATGAAGTACTCACAATAGTGGGTGTGTTTTGTGGAAGTACTATAAACGCGTAAAATAATGACATGCAAGCAAAAACAGTAAATAAATTAATATTAAGTATATTATTTTTTATTTATTCTTAAAAAAATATATTTTCATTGGTATATTTCTTAAATCGTAAAAAGTTAAAGTGTACATGCACTTATTTAAAAACAAATAGGTAAACATAAAGAGTAATAATTTCTCCATCTATAAAATATTTTGACAAAAAATCTAAAAATAGATTTAAAGCTTAAGCAATCAAACCAAAATAAAAGAGAATTGGGATTAAGAATTATTAGAAGTGTCATTCAGTATGAATTTATTTTTTATATACACCTATTTGTGCCTGTCTTTATGGAAGAATTATTATTTAATGCAATGCTAAAACTAAAATCAGAATTAAATGTCATTGAAGTAGCATAATATGTTATTTTCATATAGTACATAAAAAGAAATAGTAACACTTTGCTGCATTTTTTTTACATTAATTACATTTTATAATTTTTATCGGGAAATTATTTAAAATTTAGCAAAATTTGATATTTACCTATAAATTGAAAGAAATATCATGTGTTTAGTCTTGATGGAAAGGAAATAAATCAACTAATTCAGATAAATTGTTTTTTTGAAAATCTGAATCTTTCATAAATTTCCAGGAACCTTTCCGAAAATTCCGAGTTTTATTTTTCCGGAAATTTTGCATCACTACTCCTGAAGTATTCGTCTGGGAATATGTCACCTATAGAATAAGCTCAAGAAACTAAAGTGTTGTTAAGACTCCATAATGTAATATTAAAGCAAACTTCTAAATTCCTCTGCCCGTTTTCAATGGAATATTTTCTATGAAATATCATTTTTATTTAAAAGCCACTTCCACAAAGCCCTGTGAAAATAGAGTGATACAACAATGATATTTCATATACACGGTGTCCTGAAATTATTGAGCAATATTTTACCAGTGTTTTATGGTTAAAAAGGGGAATTTTTTTTCTTATAAACATGGGTCGAAAAATCCAAAAGGGGGGGTGAGCTAAATACCCCCAACTTTTTTGTGTTTTGGTTTCTTCAACTTTTGATTAGGAAATGTGAAATTTCAATATTTTTTACTGAGAAAAGGTACACTTGGTTCATATCAATAGGATGCAACGTTTTCAATCAATATTGCTTTAATTATTTACATGAGATAACACGAGACGTAGTAACTTTTTTTGTATGTAACTTGTCCCTGGTTTTGTCATTAAAATATAAAATTTTATAGTTTTCTACTTAAAAAAGGTAGAAACGAAATGTTGAACATCGATAAAATGCACCGTTTTAATATAAAATCGATTTTGGAATTTTAAGGAAACATTTTTCGACCCATATTTATATGAAAAAAAGTCCTCTTTTTAACCATAGAAGACACTGGTAAAATATTGCACAGTAATTTTAGGACACCCTGTATAATAATAATCCATTGAAAATGAACAGAGTATTGATTTAAAACGTAGAAGAAAACAAAAAGAAAAGTTAGTTTAGTTATGTTTGTAGTGGCGAGATACAGTGAAATACACCGTAGTGCCCTCTTTGGGTCTTTGCTACTACCTGTCTGACAATTATTGTCTAATCTACAGACAGAGAACGATCTGCTTTTCTGCAGATACCATTACAGCGACCTCTATTGTCTGAGGAAGACAGTCCTTTATTTGGAGATGCCGAAAACAACTACTCCACGGCAAATATGCCCCGGCTGGCGTTGCATTTGTGTTTTCTATATATTTCTTGAAACATCTAAATGAGAACTGTGTTTTTTTTTCAAAACAATTATTTTCACGATGTGTTATAAAGAACCATCCGCTTTCAGTATCCACTTTATATATATTTGTATCGAAAAATTAATTTTTAAAATTATTTTATTTACATAAAAACTTGTATTGGAAAAAATAATGTATACAACTCGGATAAAAAGGCTGTTTTGCATTTGTGATATTTTATAACTCCCCAAGTAACAATTTAAGACACATTTTTGACGTGTGTGAAGTTGGCCACGAATTTCCAGCCACGAATTCTGACGTAGAGATGTTTTTATTCGAAATAGATTTAGGCCGCTGGTAGCCACTTCATTGCATCGAGTTACTTGTGGTCGGTCTGCTTACCGTGTTGCCACACCTATCTCTACAGGTGCTTTTCTACCAATATTAGTGTTAATGATTGGTTTAGCCTTTGAGATAATTTGTCATTGTGACGTATATATATATAAACATACATATACATAAACATACATACATGTATTCATGTTTACTGAATTACACGGGGAACACTTTTTCTTATTTATTATAACTGCTTTACAAAATTATATATAACTTGCTTTGGCATTGTGATAACGGCTTCAAAATTTATGGAAAGTGTACAATAGTAGTACATATACAGCCATGGCTACAGAATTTCTCGGTCTGCCCTAGGAGCACAGTTACTATTTTTTTTATTTATGGCAATACTTTTACAAAATTATATATAACTCGCTTTGGCATTATGATCACGGCTTGAAAATTTATGGAGAAGTGTACATATACAGCCGTGTAAGTGTATAGCAGTACATATACAGCCATGGGTACAGAATTTCTCGGTCTGCCGTAGGAGCACAGTTACTATTTTTTTTATTTATGGCAATAGTTTAACAAAATTGTATATAACTCGCTTTGGCATTGTGATCACGGCTTGAAAATTTATGGAGAAGTGTACAATAGTAGTACATATACAGCCATGGGTACAGAATTTCTCGGTCTACCGTAGGAGCACAGTTATTATTTTTTATATTTATGGCAATACTTTTACAAAATTATATATAACTCGCTTTGGCATTGTGATCACGGCTTGAAAATTTATGGAGAAGTGTACAATAGTAGTACATATACAGCCATGGGTACAGAATTTCTCGGTCTGCCGTAGGAGCACAGTTATTATTTTTTTTATTTATGGCAATACTTTTACAAAATTATATATAACTCGCTTTGGCATTGTGATCACGGCTTGAAAATTTATGGAGAAGTGTACAATAGTAGTACATATAAAGCCATGGGTACAGAATTTCTCGGTCTGCCGTAGGAGCACAGTTATTATTTTTTATATTTATGGCAATACTTTTACAAAATTATATATAACTCGCTTTGGCATTGTGATCACGGCTTGAAAATTTATGGAGAAGTGTAAAATAGTAGTACATATATAGCCATGGGTACAGAATTTCTCGGTCTGCCGTAGGAGCACCGTTATTATTTTTTATATTTATGGCAATACTTTTACAAAATTATATATAACTCGCTTTGGCATTGTGATCACGGCTTGAAAATTTATGGAAAAGTGCACAATAGTAGGACTTATACAGCCATGAGTACAGAATTTCTCGGTCTGCCGTAGGTGCACAGTTATTATTTTTTTTATGTATGGTAATACTTTTACAAAATTATATATAACTCGCTTTGGCATTGTGATCACGGCTTGAAAATTTATGGAGAAGTGTACAATAGTAGTACATATACAGCCATGGGTACAGAATTTCTCGGTCTGCCGTAGGAGCACAGTTATTATTTTTTTTATTTATGGCAATACTTTTACAAAATTATATATAACTCGCTTTGGCATTGTGATCACGGCTTGAAAATTTATGGAGAAATGTACAATAGTAGTACATATATAGCCATGGGTACATAATTTCTCGGTCTGCCGTAGGAGCACAGTTATTATTTTTTATATTTATGGCAATACTTTTACAAAATTATATATAACTCGCTTTGGCATTGTGATCACGGCTTGAAAATTTATGGAAAAGTGCACAATAGTAGGACTTATACAGCCATGGGTACAGAATTTCTCGGTCTGCCGTAGGAGCACAGTTATTTTTTTTATGTATGGTAATACTTTTACAAAATTATATATAACTTGCTTTGGCATTGTGATCACGGCTTGAAAATTTATGGAGAAGTGTACAATAGTAGTACATCTACAGCCATGGGTACAGAATTTCTCGGTCTGCCGTAGGAGCACAGTTATTATTTTTTTTTATTTATGGCAATAGTTTTACAAAATTGTATATAACTCGCTTTGGCATTGTGATCACGGCTTGAAAATTTATGGAGAAGTGTACAATAGTAGTACATCTACAGCCATGGGTACAGAATTTCTCGGTCTGCCGTAGGAGCACAGTTATTATTTTTTTTATTTATGGCAATAGTTTTACAAAATTATATATAACTCGCTTTGGCATTGTGATCACGGCTTGAAAATTTATGGAAAAGTGTACAATAGTAGTACATATACAGCCATGGGTACAGAATTTCTCGGTCTGCCGTAAGAGCACAGTTATTATTTTTTTTATTTATGGCAATACTTTTACAAAATTATATATAACTCGCTTTGGCATTGTGATCACGGCTTGAAAATTTATGGAGAAGTGTACAATAGTAGTACAAATACAGCCATTGGTACAGAATTTCTCGATCTGCCGTAGGAGCACAGTTATTATTATTTTTATTTAAGGCAATACTTTTACAAAATTATATATAACTCGCTTTGGCATTGTGATCACGGCTTGAAAATTTATGGAGAAGTGTACAATAGTAGTACATGTACAGCCATTGGTACAGAATTTCTCGATCTGCCGTAGGAGCACAGTTATTATTTTTTTTATTAAAGGCAATACTTTTACAAAATTATATATAACTCGCTTTGGCATTGTGATCACGGCTTGAAAATTTATGGAGAAGTGTACAATAGTAGTACATATACAGCCATGGGTACAGAATTTCTCGGTCTGCCGTAGGAGCACAGTTATTACTTTTTTTATGTATGGTAATACTTTTACAAAATTATGTATAACTTGCTTTGGCATTGTGATCACGGCTTGAAAATTTATGGAGAAGTGTACAATAGTAGTACATCTACAGCCATGGGTACAGAATTTCTCGGTCTGCCGTAGGAGCACAGTTATTATTTTTTATATTTATGGCAATACTTTTACAAAATTATATATAACTCGCTTTGGCATTGTGATCATGGCTTGAAAATTTATGGAGAAGTGTACAATAGTAGTACATATACAGCCATGGGTACAGAATTTCTCGGTCTGCCGTAGGAGCACAGTTATTATTTTTTTTATGTATGGTAATACTTTTACAAAATTATATATAACTTGCTTTGGCATTGTGATCACGGCTTGAAAATTTATGGAGAAGTGTACAATAGTAGTACATCTACAGACATGGGTACATAATTTCTCGGTCTGCCGTAGGAGCACAGTTATTATTTTTTTTTTATGGCAATAGTTTTACAAAATTGTATATAACTCGCTTTGGCATTGTGATCACGGCTTGAAAATTTATGGAAAAGTGTACAATAGTAGTACATATACAGCCATGGGTACAGAATTTCTCGGTCTGCCGTAAGAGCACAGTTATTATTTTTTTTATTTATGGCAATACTTTTACAAAATTATATATAACTCGCTTTGGCATTGTGATCACGGCTTGAAAATTTATGGAGAAGTGTACAATAGTAGTACATCTACAGCCATGGGTACAGAATTTCTCGGTCTGCCGTAGGAGCACAGTTATTATTTTTTTTATTTATGGCAATAGTTTTACAAAATTGTATATAACTCGCTTTGGCATTGTGATCACGGCTTGAAAATTTATGGAGAAGTGTACAATAGTAGTACATCTACAGCCATGGGTACAGAATTTCTCGGTCTGCCGTAGGAGCACAGTTATTATTTTTTTTATTTATGGCAATAGTTTTACAAAATTATATATAACTCGCTTTGGCATTGTGATCACGGCTTGAAAATTTATGGAAAAATGCACAATAGTAGGACATATACAGCCATGGATACAGAATTTGTCGGTCTGCCGTAGGAGCACAGTTATTATTTTTTTTATGTATGGCAATACTTTTACAAAATTATATATAACTCGCTTTGGCATTGTGATCACGGCTTGAAAATTTATGGAAAAATGCACAATAGTAGGTAGGCACAATATACCCATGGCTGTAGATGTACTACTATTGTACACTTCTCCATAAATTTTCAAGCCGTGATCACAATGCCAAAGCGAGTTATATATAATTTTGTAAAAGTATTGCCATAAATAAAAAAAATAATAACTGTGATCCTACGGCAGACCGAGAAATTCTGTACACATGGCTGTATATGTACTACTATTGTACACTTCTCCATAAATTTTCAAGCCGTGATCACAATGCCAAAGCGAGTTATATACAATTTTGTAAAACTATTGCCATAAATAAAAAAAATAGTAACTGTGCTCCTACGGCAGATCGAGAAATTCTGTACCCATGGCTGTAGATGTACTACTATTGTACACTTCTCCATAAATTTTCAAACCGTGATCACAATGCCAAAGCAAGTTATATATAATTTTGTAAAAGTATTACCATACATAGAAAAAATAATAACTGTGCTCCTACGGCAGACCGAGAAATTCTGTACCCATGGCTGTATAAGTCCTACTATTCTGCACTTTTCCATAAATTTTCTAGCCGTGAACACAATGCCAAAGCGAGTTATATATAATTTTGTAAAAGTATTGCCATAAATATAAAAAATAATAACTGTGCTCCTACGGCAGACCGAGAAATTCTGTACCCATGGCTGTAGATGTACTACTATTGTACACTTCTCCATAAATTTTCAAGCCGTGATCACAATGCCAAAGCGAGTTATATATAATTTTGTAAAACTATTGCCATAAATAAAAAAATAATAACTGTGCTCCTACGGCAGACCGAGAAATTCTGTACCCATGGCTCTATAAGTCCTACTATTGTGCACTTTTCCATAAATCTTCAAGCCGTGATCACAATGCCAAAGCGAGTTATATATAATTTTGTAAAAGTATTGCCATAAATAAAAAAAATAATAACTGTGCTCCTACGGCAGACCGAGAAATTCTGTACCCATGGCTGTATAATTGTGCACTTTTCCATAAATTTTCAAGCCGTGATCACAATGCCAAAGCGAGTTATATATAATTTTGTAAAAGTATTGTCATAAATAAAAAAAATAATAACTGTGATCCTACGGCAGACCGAGAAATTCTGTACACATGGCTGTATATGTACTACTATTGTACACTTCTCCATAAATTTTCAAGCCGTGATCACAATGCCAAAGTGAGTTATATACAATTTTGTAAAACTATTGCCATAAATAAAAAAAATAGTAAGTGTGCTCCTACGGCAGACCGAGAAATTCTGTACCCATGGCTGTATATGTACTACTATTGTACACTTCTCCATAAATTTTCAAGCCGTGATCACAATGCCAAAGCGAGTTATATACAATTTTGTAAAACTATTGCAATAAATAAAAAAATAATAACTGTGCTCCTACGGCAGACCGAGAAATTCTGTACCCATGGCTCTATAAGTCCTACTATTGTGCACTTTTCCATAAATCTTCAAGCCGTGATCACAATGCCAAAGCGTGTTATATATAATTTTGTAAAAGTATTGCCATAAATAAAAAAAATAATAACTGTGCTCCTACGGCAGACCGAGAAATTCTGTACCCATGGCTGTATAAGTCGTACTATTGTGCACTTTTCCATAAATTTTCAAGCCGTGATCACAATGCCAAAGCGAGTTATATATAATTTTGTAAAAGTATTGCCATAAATAAAAAAAATTATAACTGTGATCCTACGGCAGACCGAGAAATTCTGTACACATGGCTGTATATGTACTACTATTGTACACTTCTCCATAAATTTTCAAGCCGTGATCACAATGCCAAAGCGAGTTATATATAATTTTGTAAAACTATTGCCATAAATAAAAATAATAATAACTGTGCTCCTACGGCAGACCGAAAAATTCTGTACCCATGGCTGTATATGTACTACTATTGTACACTTCTCCATAAATTTTCAAGCCGTGATCACAATGCCAAAGCGAGTTATATACAATTTTGTAAAACTATTGCCATAAATAAAAAAAATAGTAACTGTGCTCCTACGGCAGACCGAGAAATTCTGTACCCATGGCTGTAGATGTACTACTATTGTACACTTCTCCATAAATTTTCAAGCCGTGAGCACAATGCCAAAGCGAGTTATATATAGTTTTGTAAAAGTATTGCCATAAATAAAAAAAAATAATAACTGTGCTCCTACGGCAGACCGAGAAATTCTCTGTACCCATGGCTGTATATGTACTACTATTGTACACTTCTCCATAAATTTTCAAGCCGTGATCACAATGCCAAAGCGAGTTATATACAATTTTGTAAAACTATTGCCATAAATAAAAAAAATAGTATTTGTGCTCCTACGGCAGACCGAGAAATTATGTACCCATGGCTGTATATGTACTACTATTGTACACTTCTCCATAAATTTTTATGCCGTGATCACAATGCCAAAGCGAGTTATATATAATTTTGTAAAAGTATTGCCATAAATAAAAAAAATAATAACTGTGCTCCTACGGCAGACCGAGAAATTCTGTACCCATGGCTGTATATGTACTACTATTGTACACTTCTCCATAAATTTTCAAGCCGTGATGACAATGCCAAAGCGAGTTATATATAATTTTGTAAAAGTATTGCCATAAATAAAAAAAATAATAACTGTGCTCCTACGGCAGACCGAGAAATTCTGTACCCATGGCTGTATATGTACTGCTATTGTACACTTCTCCATAAATTTTCAAGCCGTGATCATAATGCCAAAGCGAGTTATATATAATTTTGTAAAAGTATTGCCATAAATAAAAAAAATAGTAACTGTGCTCCTAGGGCAGACCGAGAAATTCTGTACCCATGGCTGTATATGTACTACTATTGTACACTTTCCATAAATTTTGAAGCCGTTATCACAATGCCAAAGCAAGTTATATATAATTTTGTAAAGCAGTTATAATAAATAAGAAAAAGGGTTCCCCGTGTAATTCAGTAAACATGAATACATGTATGTATGTTTATATATATATATATATATATATATATATATATATATATATATATATATATATATATATACGTCACAATGACAAATTATTTCAAAGGCTAAACCAATCATTAACACTAATATTGGTAGAAAAGCACCTGTAGAGATAGGTGTGGCAACACGGTAAGCAGACCGACCACAAGTAACTCGATGCAATGAAGTGGCTACCAGCGGCCTAAATCTATTTCGAATAAAAACATCTCTACGTCAGAATTCGTGGCTGGAAATTCGTGGCCAACTTCACACACGTCATTTTTGCAAACGTTCCCAACTTCAAGACGGGCAATGTTGGCCACATATAGCGATAATTTGTTGATGCATACATATTTTCTTATGAGAATTAATGAGAGCCTTTCAATTTTCAATAAATTTCGTAATTAAAATAAATTTCATTTCAATGTTTTCTTTCCAATCTTGCTAATATTGGACACTATTAAATAGCAGTTGATAAATAAGTACTATTTCTGATCATTATGTTTATAACCCACTATAATTAAACTGCATTTTGTTATGACCGTAAATGATATTTACAAAATTTGCTTTCATAATGGCTTGACATCCAAAAACCACTAACTAAATTAGCAGAAGCCATCTTCTTCACTTTTTAAACAAAAATCAAAAATAATCAAAATCTGTCATAATCCAAGAAATTATTATCAATAGCAATTTAATATTTTTGACAAGTACCTACTTAGTTTCTAATTTCTTTCAGCAGAAAATTTCCAGCGAACATTAATGAACCATGAGATTATTTTATTCATCTCCTTGTTCTTGTAATTTTGCATTTGATTTTTGACATTTTGTAAAAAGTTCCATTTAATTTTGTTATTTGGTTTCCGTTTATCGTGTTTCCGTGTATAAGAAATGTAAAATATAACCGAAACCGTCGTTATAGTAAATTTCGATATTTTATAGATTTTTGTTTCTATAAATAATTGAAGTAACTAAAGTTGTCAATTGTTTTGAAAAAAAATTGGAATACATGATTTGCAAAAAAGTGCACGTGCATGAAAAGGGTTTCTATAATTTATGGAGACATTGTTAAGCTACAGTGTAAACAAAAAAAATCGGTTATTGTTTCAGAAAACATAAAGATTAATGGCAGACAAAAAACGGAATTAGTTTTGAGATTGCTTCCCTACTCCTGAAATTTGTTTCAAAATTGTGTCTAACAATGCTACTTAGGCCGCTTTACGGCTCATTATAAAAACTTCACAAGGATGCAAAAAAATGAGAAGAGAATTTTTATTAAAAACTATTTTAGATGGTGGTGATAAATCTGACCATTATACACTTGATGAACCGGTACCTTCCAGTGGTCCCTTATATGAAGAAGCAACTACAAGTTCGGTAGAAAGCACTCCCCATCGACTGCCTGGGACGCCTCACTCGCATACAAGTGTTAGAAGTAGCGGAGAAAGCAGTGCAAGTGGATCAAGTACAAGACATTTACTAGCTGTTATTACTAACGATAGTAGTGGACCTTCCGGATCTTCTGAAAGATCTGTACATGTTTGAAGCACAAATTGATTTAAGTACAATAATAAACATTTGTAATTTGTGGGAATATTGACTGTATCAATGGTCATGTCAAACCTCATTCTCAGGGGATACTTTTATCCATGTGACAAATGTGGAAAACATGAACATGAAATGGTAAATGTATGGAGGTGTACAAGATTCATTCTTCAGGATTAGTTTTTACCGCATACTTTTATTACTTTTTTCAATGATAAAGAAAAACATTATTGAGAAGTTATTCATCTTATCATGTGAAGCTATCTTTGTTACAATACTTAAACATACCTATTTATAAGTGTAGAGGATATTCAAATATTTCAATATCCCAACTAACATTCTTATACCCAGTATATTTTTGTATTTTTGTAAAGAGCACAGTAGGTATTAATTGGACGCATGTAGCACGAATTAATATGTCCGTTTCAGACACATTTGATATTTTTTTAAAAAATTACATCCAATGGTTATTAGAAATGTTAGTAAATATAGGACATTTTTAACTTTTTTTGGCATGTAGAATATGGAATACGAGATATACCTTCTACATTTACGATAGTTCGTAATGGTGTGTTTTGTTAGAGAAATATAAATATACTTTTTTGTAGAGAAATGGGTGGGATATCGAAATATCATATTATTTTAAACGTTAGTCAATCATACAGAGTGCAGGTTGCAAGCCACTGGCTATTCCCATCGAGCTGAAACTTTTTGTGGAAGTAAAGATTCATAGAAGCATCCTCGGTAGCATCTACCAAATAAAATTTGAAAACAATTAATTGGTTTATTACTATCAGAGATATAAATAAAAAAAGGTTTTTTTATCCTACACCATGCGAAAATTCTATTTTCGTGCGCCTTTAGCGGCGCGAAAGTAGGCATTTTCACGGCTAGCCGCGAATCTCGAGAAGTTACAAATCATCATGAATATCATGATTTATTTTCAACAACAGTTTTCAGAAAAAAACTCTGTTATTGGGTTTATCTAAACAAGGTATTGCTTTTGCTAATTGCACTATTCATAATCCTGTATTTAATACCAATATTTCAAAGAACTAATTTTTTTTTTGTAAATTATTTATTGTTATATAAGAAAGTTTTCAAGTTAATGATTTTTTTCTTGTGTAGGATAAAAAATGTTGTGAAAGTGTGGTTTTCCCGCCTAGGTACACAAAGTACTATTTTTCAACTTCAATACCCTGTGCAAAATATGTAGGGACCACGATTAATTGGGGGATTAGTCGGAGGGTGTGGAATTCACATATAGAAATTATAAAAAAATTTCTATTATACAGATTATAGTGGAAGTTATAAAGTTTTATACAACATTTAATAATAATAACGTAATAATAGAGATGGGAAATTTCCGGGAAGATATTTTTTGGGAAATATTTCTAAAATATATTTCGGGAATGTTTCCCGTGAATAATCCCAGGCACTATTTCCTTGGAAATTTTCCATGGAAATATTTAAAAGAGAAGTTGCCCAGAAATATTTTCCACCACTTGCAGACTATTTGTTTTTTGAACATGTGTATCGACTTATTTTTTGGCATTGCATGTAGGTACTTGACTTGATATTTGGAAATTGTTTGAACCAGTGGCGGCTATTCAGGTGAAGTAGGTGAAGTGCCTCTTCACCAAAAATATTCAATGCTATTTTTTAAACTCAGTATGAATAGCGAAGATATTACCAAAATACATTTTCTTTATTACTAACGTAAGGTAATAATAATAATAATAAGTAAATATATTTAATATTAAT
The DNA here is from genome assembly GCA_963924545.1 of Pogonocherus hispidulus. Lineage (NCBI taxonomy): Eukaryota > Metazoa > Arthropoda > Insecta > Coleoptera > Cerambycidae > Pogonocherus > Pogonocherus hispidulus. Next base: position 29,081,476 of record OZ004696.1, on the reverse strand, counting down.
ATATTTATCATACGCTACACACACGTAAACATTACAAAATATAAAAAGAATAAGGCTGCTTGATAACGACGGTTTTTTGCTGGGTCTACATCCGGTTTTCTATCGGAACTCCATGTACGGCATATGGAGTGCCGATAGAAAACCGGGCGTAGACCCGGTGAAAAACCGTTGTTAACCAAGCGCGCTAGGTACGTAGCCGTTTGTGGTAAAGAGGCGTCAAGTCAAAACCGCTAAACATGCATCAGTACACTGCGTTGCCATGGGAACGCTTTCAGAGCTGACGTCATTATAAGGGACGAGCCAAGACGAACTCCCACTCCTTACGGTGCAAGTGAAGAGTTCGACATCACGTGGGAGTGGGCTTCACGCTTCGCGTCATCTTTTCCCAACTTGTCTTGTCAGTAATCTGTGACCTGTCGTGAAGTAGATGCAATTTTGATTTCGCAAACGCCGTTAGCCATTTTTTTTGCATTACTGCATTGTGGATGTTAAAGATCGTACATTTTTATTATTGTATTAGTTTACGTATTTTTTTTGAAGTGTGTTAACTTGATGTGTATTGTGTTTAAACATTAAACGTAGTATGTGTGTTGTGTGGTGGCAACAATGAATCCAATTAATGACATTGTTTGCAATTTGTTAGAAACACCATTCAGTCGTTGGAAGAACGAAGACAAACGAGAAGTTTTAACTAAAGGAAGACCCACGGTTGTTTTGTCTATTTTTGCCAAAAAAGAATTAAAAAAAAGTGGCAAAACTTATAATATTAATTTTAAATCTTCTTGGTTTTCGGAGTATAAATGGTTATGTACCAATGACATTTTAAAAAAAATGTTTTGCTGGCCCTGCTTGCTCTTTTCTAATAAACACTTAGTTTGGAATAGGAATGGATTCACGGATTTATTAAATATCACGCGGGCGTTACATAAACATGAGGATTCTGGTGAGCATTTAAAATGTGAATTAAATTTAAGAAATTTTGAGAAAAATCCGAACACTATTGCCGATGGTTTCAAAGAAAACGAGAGACTTATAAAGTACATTTTAACGAAAATGTTCGGTTGAATAGACTTTTCCTACAAACGGTTATTGATGCAGTTTTGTATCTTGGCAAGCAAGAATTACCATTTCGCGGACATGATGAAAACATCAACTCTGTAAACCGAGGAAATTTTAAAGAATTGTTAGGGTTGTTGATATCAAGAAGTCCGTTAGAAATTAGAAATCATTACAACAAAATTAAAAATGTTTTTACTGGTGACTCGAAAACCATTCAAAATGAACTAATTTATTGCATTTCTGATTATATAAATAGTTATATCAAAGATGAGATTAACGCTGCCGATTTTTTTTCCATTCAAGTCGATGATTCTACTGACAACTCGAACCTCTCAATGCTCACTAATAATAAGATTTGTAGATTCAGAAGGCACAATAGTAGAATGTTTTCTAGGATTCCATGATGTGAGTGCCGATAGAACATCAGAGGCTTTATATAACATGCTAAATGGAATTTTAGGTCAATTTGACTACAAAAATAAATTGATAGGACAATGTTATGATGGGGTGAGCGTTATGTCAGGACACTTAAATGGATTACAGCAAAAATTCAAAGAACAAGCTCCTCAGGCTATGTACATTGCCTAGCACACTGCCTTAATCTTGTGTTGCAACAAAGCTTCAAAAAAATTTCCAAATGTCGAATTTATTTCGCAAGTCTTTGTGGAATTCCTTCCTTTTTTCATCATTCAGCCAAGCGATCTTATGTCCTCACCGAAACATCTGCAAGGCGAATACCGACTATTGCTGAAACTCGATGATCTTCTAATTCAAAATTAGTCAATGTAATTGTTAATGACTGGGCTAAATTGAAGGAAGTGTTTGAATTTATATCAACATCTGCGGAATCAGACAATAAATCAATTCAGCTTGCCAGAGGGTTTTTAAATGACATGAATGATTTTGAATTTACTTTTTTGTCAGTAATATTTAAATGACATTTTCAATTCTACGGAAATTCTATTTGATATTCTCCAAAAAAAATCATTGGACATTAATTTTTGTATTTCCCAAATAAAACGAACATGTGAATTATCGAACAAAAAGAGGGACGATGAATTTTTCAATATAATGCTTGACAGAGCAAGTCAAATTACCGAATTGGATATTTCTAAACGTCAATATGCTGGTCTTACTGAAGAAGCAATTAAAGTAAAATATAGAATACTTTTGTATGAAATATTGGACCACATTTTGATGGAAATGGATGTAAGATTTCAAGATTGTGAAAAACTGCAATTTATTTGCCTCGTTGACACTACAAAATTTGAACAGTATAATACATGTTTCCCTTTGCATGCCTTTGAAAATTTGCGACAATTTTACGGAAACTTATTTACAAAAAGTCAACGATTCAAAAATGAACTCGCTCTGTTATACGCCGATGAAGGTTACAGAAATATATCGCTGCAAGCTTTACTAAAAAAAATTTACGAAAATAAAGACATTTTTACAGAAGCTTATAACCTGTTTTGCCTCGTTTTAACCCTCCCTTCTACAAGTGTATCAGTGGAAAGGAGTTTTTCTTGCCTTAAGCGAATAAAAACATATTCAAGAAACTCCATATCTCAAGAAAGACTGTCTTCTTTGGCCAGTATTTCCATCAAAAAGGAACTTCTGTTTAAGTTAATGAATAAACAGCCATTTCATGAAGACATAATCGATAAATTTGCAGCTCTAAAGGACAGAAGAATCGACCTGATATATAAAAACTAGGCGAGTGCTTAAAAATATAAAAATATTAGCTAGCTCATCACGCATTTTTGAACCCGCGAGCCGCCACTGGTTTGAACATGTATTTACAGGAATTCTTTGTTAGTAACTTTAACTTACTAACTTCAGATTTTTAAAAAATTTACAAATAACAAGAAAAACAGTGAAAAGACTCCAATGATGCACAAAAATCGAAAATGCCTTTAACAGATAACCTCAATACAACATAATTCCATTATTTCCTAATCCTAAGGTTATGTTTATGTAGTTATAATTTGGCGGGAAATTCAAAATAATATGGAAATATTTCCCGAAAACCTGAAATCTTCCTAGAAAGACAGAACGACGTTAATTTTATAAATATTCATTTAAACTATGGTTCTAGATTTAATAACATTTTGTGTATGTATTTTTTGTACTTGGTTCAATTTTGAATCTTTTTAACATTTTGAGGAAGCTTATAGAATTTTATACAACCATAATGACCATTTTTCTCAGTCAATGTTAAATGATGTATAGGAAAGATTAAATTTGTAATTCTAGTTTTGTAAAAGTTAGTCTGAAAACATTTAAAACAAAACAAATCAAATCTTAAATCCTAAAACATCCTAAACAAATTCTTATTTTGAAAAATGAAAAGCAAAATCTGTTGGATATAAAACAGTTAATAAACCGTTTGACCTAAATCTTCAATGGCAAGTCACTCCTTGTGAGATTTAAGACACTCCTTTTGAGATTCAACACACACCTCAAAGTTGTTTTTTGAGAGATGAACAACCTATTTATTCAGATACTCTGACCTACGAGCCACCTGACACGAGACTTAATTTAGCACTGAATTCAGTACTCAAATTGCGCGCGCAGATGTAGCGGAGTTGGATGCTAGAAATTAGAACATGTTCTAATTTCTTGGACGAAATCAGCGCAGTATAGATACGCTACTTTGCATCTATACTGCACTGATTTCATCCAAGAAATTAGATTGGTATTTAGCACACCAATATCCATAAGTGCTTTTTTGCTATTTATCATATGAATTTTTGGGTTGAAACTTTTGGTACTTTTTTTACTTACATTTTGATTCAAAATAAGTGAGATAAATTATAGAAAAAGTGTGGTAATATCATATTAGTATTTGTGGTTTTTTTGTTAAATAATAGATTTTTTACATTAAAATATATTCTTTTTTTATAAGACTAATAATAGGAAAATATATGTAAATATATTGCAACAAAGTAGTTATATTGTAAATAAACGTGTTTCCTGTAATTAAATTATTAAATGCTTTTTATGAGCGAGGAACTGTTCTCAGACTAGGGCTAAACTTCTATCTTAAACGTTTATTACGCACTTTTTCTGAAATGACACTTAAACATAGGAGTTGGTGTTGTGCTGGTTTGTTTTGGATGTCATTTTAAAATATGTAAAAATAAAGATGTACCTACAAATATGAACTACTTTGTTTTTATCTTTGCAATACCAAAAAGTCACAAGCATCACTAAAACCTCATAATTATTAGCAACATCATTAAAAAAACTAAATACCTATGTTATTTGTAATTATATCGGCAATCAGCCTACAAAAACTGTTTTTCCAATATGGTCAAATGTTTTCCTGCAGAGGGCACATTGATTTTTGGAATCCCAATAGATATAATGTAAATAGTGAAATAAGCCAATAGATAATATAAAAAAATACCACTAAAAGGCCACATTCAACGATAAAAAATGAGACTATTACACATTTTAGATAAGGTTTTCATAAAAATGTCTCGATAAATTTGGAAAAAATTATCATCCATAATGTAATATACTTATATACATATATTGATTTTCATAAACTTGTAACAAAATTAACATTTAATATTTGTAATCATTTTAATGTAGTTATTTTTACATTAACATCACTCAATAATTTTTAAACCAGTAGTTATTTGAAAAAAATATTTAACTACATATTGTATGTATGTAGGTATTGAATGTAATCCAACACTGATAATATTTTATAGTGAAAATTATTTATTGCACTTTTCCTAAATTTCGAACAGATACTGATGTGATATTTGTAACATCTGGTAATGGCTTGGTAACGTTTGTACTGACATTCATATTAGCCTTTCCTCGCCCTCCTCGCCGACTTCTGCCTTTTTTGCTTCCAGATTTTTGAATTGCTACTTCACGTTTGTCTTTACTTCCTTCAAATGTATTTTCACTTAAGTTGGTACCAAGTTCTGAAAACTATAATATAAACAGTTAATACACATGCTACATTATACTGTAGGATTCCAATGTACTAATAATTTAAATTAAAATTCAAAATAAAGGTGTAATTAATTCTTCAACAAACATGATATATTTTTTTTATAATATGCATATATAACATAATTAACACAAAAAGCAATACAAATGAGATAAACAGAACGTAGCTTAGTTTCAAATTAATATGAACAAATTTTTTATTTTAATTATATATAAAAGGTTAAATAAAACTATTAGTGGCAATAAGTATAATACTTTCTTCTATCAAATTTGTAGAATGAAGTAACCACAGAAGTTTTAATAATTAGTTTAATTATTAATAGATTGGTTTTACAAAATAAATTAAACAATTAACACTTTAAAATTCAAAGTTGTCAAAATTGACAGTTGGTTTTAATAATAATAATAATAATAATGTGGCTTTATTAATCTTACAAGAAATTAAATTACAAAAAATATTGAAGGGAGGTGGCGACGTTCAACAACGCTGCTCTTCCACGTAACCACCTCATTTATCCATAAAGAGAACAGAAACGTGTAAAAAATTAAAGTTCAAATAACTTATTTAAAACAAAAAGAATACAAAAATAAAAAATAAAAAAATACATCCATACAAATATAGCAACTCAAATTCTGAGAGAAATAATATAAGTTCTGATGCGCCTTCTAAATGTAGGCAAGGTCCTAGCTGACTTAATTTCAAGAGGGAGGCTATTAAAAATTTTTACGGCAGTGTAAGTAAAAGATCTTCGAAATAATGCAGAACTGTGTTTAGGCACCATATATAACTCACAACTACGTGTAGACCTATTATGAATATTTGAGCTCTTTAGTAGTTTATCGAATAAGTACACAACCACATACCTCTATCCTATACTAAGCATTCCCTATCTTTTACATAAGATGACCTTGTTTCCAAAAAGTAGGGGGAAAAAGTTTGGAACTAGTACGTTTTGTAAAATGCGCAAACTCTGTAATCCAGTGGTGGTAAAATCCACAAATGTCATGCCCACAATAATAATTCTGGGCCTGGAAACGGTCTGGGACACATGTTTTGTAATGCATGCACATAACCAGGCAACGTACTAGTTCCCCTGTTATCCCACTTTTTGGCTTCCACCTGTTTATAGATAAGACAGGGATATACAACAGGGGGAACAACTTTAATGTTATATATGAAAAATCTTGAGAAGATCTGTTAATGAAGTCTAACATCTCAAGAGATTTAGTAGTAATACCACTGATATGATCACGAAATGTCAATTCATTATCCATTAGAACTCCTAATTTTTTGAATTATTTTAGTTTCCTGATCCCTGAACATTCAAGTTGAATCATTAGCATCACACCAGCAGTAATTTGATATGGCTTGGAATGTAAGTGTTTTACTGTGCACGAATCATTACGATTGATGCCAATATTTGACATTTGTGCTTTATTCATTGGTGCTCGTCATTGTTAGTTTTCGCTGATGATTTTCTTTCTGTATTTCATTTTGCTTCAATATTATATCTTATATATTTGAAATGAATCAGTTCTTTGCTGTGCTAAATTACATTGCAAATTTACTTGTACGTAAAAGTACAAGTAAAAACAAAATTTTAAGGTTATCTAAAAAAATTTCATATTTCAGTTCCGACACATACCTTTTAGTGCAGAACAAAACGCCTTTAATTTAATGGCTCATTTTTGGAGTGGAACTAGAAATGAAGGCGGATTATAGACATAGTCTCTGTTGATAAGTGGTCGTGTTAAATTACCCAGAGTTACGCCCGTGACAATATCAATTTATCCCTTGATTTGAAGTCTGAAAACGATTAGCCAGAAGGAGCTCGTTATTGGGACCTTCATGGATATAGCTGGGGCATTTGATAATACCTCTTACAATTCCATCCTAACAGTGGCTGAGGAGCACGTATTCCCACCTACCATAGCTAGGTGGATTTACTCCATGCTTTCAAACCGCTCAATGTCTACCTCCCTCAATGAAGTCACAGTTCGAGCGACTGTGGGTCGAGGGTGCCTGCAGGGGGGAGTGCTTTCCCCCTTGCTATGGAGCCTTGTGCTCAACGGTCTTCTTCGTAGGCTTAACGAGGAAGGGATTATGACCCAAGCATATGCAGATGACCTTATGGTCTTAATCGCAGGGAAGTCTGCAAGTACAGTTAGTGAGCTCACTCAAAGGGCCCTAAGAAGCATCGATGAATGGTGTACGAACAAGGGCTGACAGTTAATCTCTCTACCGAGGGTCGACCTAGTCCTCTTCACTAAGAAAAGGAAGTTGGATGATTTTAAAGCACCAACCGGTTTCAATAAGACCACCAGCTTACAAAGATGGTCTTTGGGAGTTATCCTAGACGAAAAATTGTCATGGGTACCCCACATAGACAGACAAATACAGAGAGCCACTGCGTCCTTCTGGACATGTAAGAGGCTCTTTGGAAAATGTGGGGGCTTAATCCGAGAGCCACCTTATGGCTCTACACCTCGGTTATTAGACCCTCCTTTCTATATGTGTCGATTGTATGGTGGCCAGCCGTCTGGCAGGCTACCATCAAGCAACGGTTAAATCAACTACAACGCCTAGCGTGTGTAAGCACGACTGGAGCGATACGCACAGCCTCCACAGAGGCTCTGGAGGCTCTCCTGTCTCTCCCGAAACTGCATATTGTGTCGAGGGGGAAGTAAGGAGGGCCTCTTATAGGGTCAAGCAGTGGGGGCGGTGGCTAGGTAAAAGCCACAATGGTGGACACACGAGTATTCTTAAGAAACTTGTGGGAGGAGACAGCCTGCTGGATGCACCCATCGACAGGATATCTCCCACTTATGTTTCTTAAACCTTTCACAGTAGAGATACCGGACAGGGATGCCTAGCTCAAAAATCCTGATGCTCAGGTCTCGAATGGGCTCGTCTGGTTTACGGATGGGTTCAAGACAGACCAGGGCTCAGGGGCGGGAGTCCGAGACGTGTGTCCAAGAACTAGACTATTCTTCTCCCTGGGAAAGTATGCCACGGTCTTTCAGGCAGAAGTGTTTGCTATCTCTGCATGTGTTCAGGACAATCTCAAAAGGAGATACTCTAATCAGTATATCCAGATATGCACCGACAGTCAGGCGGCTTTACATGCCTTGATCTCCTACAGGATCACCTCCAGGAAGTAAAATTGACCTGGGTACCGGGTCATCACAACATAACAGAAAATGAGGAGGCCAATGCATTGGCTTAAAAAGGCTCAAGTATACAGTTTACAGGATCTGAACCAGTACTCGGGCTTTCGCCTAGTTATGCAACAAGGTATAGGAGAAAAGATCAGAGGAAGAATGGTCGAACGGGACTGGGCTGCAACAAGGCAGGCTCTTAGTTGAAGGGCCTTGTTCGAACGCAACTCGATCAATACTTGCACTAAGTCGTAACAGCATAAGGATTGTCATAGGACTCTTGACAGGTCACAGACATCTCAACAAGCACCTTAACACTATTGACCTTAGTGATACTAGAAGGTGCAGGTTTTGCAGACACGATGACGAGAACTCCATTCACATCATCTGTCGCTGTACCTGCCTCATGGTCAAGAGGCACAAACATCTGGGCGCAGCATTTCTCCTGCCTCAGGACATTAGAGAGCTTCCACTAGAATAGGTGTTGGCCTATGTGCATAGCACGGGTCTATTCCTATAGCTCTCGACTAGCGGAGGGCACAATAATCGAAAGACTTGAGTGTTGCGACGAGCCGCGCCACCTTCCAACAACAACAACAACAAATACTCCTCCAATGATATTATTCAAGTTTGAATGAAATTTATACCAAGTAAATACGGATATATACTACACTACACTAAATACACCACAAAATTACCAAAATAGAGGAATTTATCAAGATATCTATAAAATCATTTTAAAACCACGAAAATTATGGGAAAGTTAAGTATATTACCTATAGGGAAATAACAGAAACAATATAAACAAAAAATAAATAATCATTTTTTGAGAAAATATACCCCTTGATAAAACTGGTAATATTATTACTTTCAGCTGACTGATCATTAATATTATTTGGAGATTTGCTGAGATTTTACTTACACCCTGTAAGCTGTTTTCATTTTTATTTTCCTGGACACTTTTCTGGGAATTTTGAATAGAACTATGTCTCTGTTGCTTATTCTGTTTCACACGGTTTCCTTGATGTGCTGGCATAGATTGTGTAATTATCCTAACTACATTTCCCACTGCTTTTGTTCTACCCTGAAAATGCAAAAATATACCATGATTTTTAAAACTATAAAGAAAAAACCTATTACCTCTCTAAAAACCATTCTTTGTCCTGGAGTCATATATTCTGGGTGCTTAATGAAACGAAAATGAATTAGTGCTTTGTCACCCGTTCTCAGACAATCCTTTGACATGCTTATGATACTTGCTGTTTGTCTTATGCTGCCACAGTGAACTACAACAAATAGTTTTATATTACATAATAACTTTCCTATTTTTCATTTGTTTAATTCTTAACATGTCCAAAATCACTTTTTATTGGATGACGAGGATGTTGATCTTACAATAAAAAATGTGGAAAAATCAGAAGGTTACTTATTTTCATTAGTAATAAGGATGGTAACTTGCCTCAATAATCATAGGCGTCGCGTCGGCACCGTACATCGTCCGCTTACCCGGTTAGTATTAAAAATATGTATGAGCTTAGCTAGAAGATTTTCATTCCGTATGTCTCTAACAGTAGATTTAGATAGTGATGTATACAGTGGAGGAAACATATTATATAAATAATCTTAAATAAAGAAAAACAATTGTTCAACATCTAATGACGCATAGGTACATATTTAAAATAATAACTGAAATTACTTAAATGATCTATCTGTAAGCGCTATCGTTATAAATCTGTTTTAAGCTGGCGAAATCTGGATTTTTTAACACAAATACGTTTCTTGTCAATTAAAGTATTGTAGGACTGTTTGCGAGTCATCTACTATTTCTAACGATAAAGTATTTTGTAATTTGTTTATGGCATCCATTAGCTATTGCTACGTAATTATTATGAAGCATATGTAAATCTGATTTAACTTGAGTATCTTGAAATTTTATTTGACTTTCCCTAATAGCAGCCGAATTTTAGCATCTAATTGTAAAATTTAGATTTTAATTTTCTGAAAATACTGAAAATAATAATACACTGCCCTTAACCAGGGCTGAAGAGATTCTGGAATGCCAGGACAGTTTATGAAATTCCCAAATACACTTTTGGCATTTGAGAAACATTGCTTTGGTTTGTGCTATTAATGTATCGACATCTATATAACACTATTAAATTGTTCCAGCTACAAGAGGTAGGTAATGATAAAGTGTACACATAACATATATTAAGTTAGCATACAAACTTTTTGCGAGAACGAACTTACAAGAAGCATGAATGTGGTGCCCTCAGTAACATCCATTAATATCTGATCAGTAGAAAATTGAAATTTTTGTAATCTTTACAAGAAATCTTTTAATCTTTTACGTTTAAATATGAACGTGATGGTATTAGCGGATTCAAGGGTTGTAGTGTAACATTGGCAACAGAATATTTTTTACAATCCATATTCTCGTTTAATCAGCTTTTTTTTATGGTGTAGGTATTCAGGATTTATCCAATACCTATATTTGTGCCTTCAAAAGAAAATTTTATAAAGAATTGTTGGACATGGTATTTGTTTTGAGGGAAACCGAAAGAACCGAAAATCTGCAACAGACGAAGCAAACGAAGAAATGGTTTTAGCAAGTGCAGTAGAAAATCCATAGACAAGTTAATAATAATAATAATGTTTATTTTTCATCAAAGCACGCAATAATAAAATACAATAAGCAGTATACAATATTTAAATCTGTAGTACTCAAAAAAAAAAAAAATAAATAAATAAACAGAATACTCACTTAAGTATAAAACTTGAGAGTGAGAAACATAAATGTTAATGTTTCAAAAACATAGATGTTAAAATCTTAAAATTCATATACAGACAAACTACTTCAATAATACAAAATATTTATACATTAGTATAAAATATAAAATATGGGGACATACGTAACATATTCAGAACAGAAAATATCCATACATACAAAAACACAAATACAAGACAAAATAGCTTCTACAATGAATGTGGCTAAGAGTTAAAAAGTTATAAAGCAGCAGTCCAGCAGTGAAATATATCGTCCTACACGTAAGTAACACTAAAACACTTCAGTCCCATAAGATCATCAACTTTTCCTTTCAGGTCAGCAGTTGGTGCATTGTCTCTCTGCTTCCTCGAATAAGGTACTTTTTTAGTGAGTGTTTGAATCGATTGAGGTTTTTTATTTCTCTTATGTTCACAGGAATGGAGTTATAAATTCTTGATGAAAATAAAAACATTGATAAAATTTTTTGGTTATTTTTTTCTGCTGATTTTACAGAGGATCTAGTATCGATGGATGAAGAACCTGATGTTGGATCCTAAATCACTAACGTAAAGCTGGTTGCCTAAACTAATGCGAAAGGTTCGCATTTTTCTATTTAAATTTAGGGCAACCGCCTGTTTCTCTCCCATCATCATAGGTCTGGAGTTTCGCTCGCTCTGTCCCTCTCGAGGGCAGCAGTACCTGTTAGAATATTGTGCAATCGAGACGTACCTACCTGTTGTTAACAATCCATTGTACAAACTAGTAATAAAGATTATTACATAATCACGATACATTATTCATACGAACACAGTACCAGTACATACCTACCTCATAATTGGAAACAAGTCACCGAGACTTGTCAACTCAATACAGCGGTTCAGTCAATTACTCAGAACAAAAAACCGACTACCCACCATTTTGGACCTTCGAGCCAAGGATAAGGATACATTTGAACCTTTGATTAGAATACAGGTGAACCCAGCGAAATACACAACATCGTACAAAAACAGCAGCGGTAATTCAAGCCGAAATACAGAATCAATCAGTGGTCCTTCAAATCAAACAGAAATTTACTCGTCAAATACATCCCCAAGCCAAGCTAGGAAAACACACAGGCCACACCGGCAAAATACAGCATACAGAACGAAAAGCAGAGCAACAGCAAACCAGATTGAAGCAGGGTAAAAGAGTGAGTCACTACTTTCCTTAAACATTTATATCCTTACTGTATCTCATTCTTTATATATAACAATTTATTAACATTCAGTCTAAAACATCACGAAGATGCCTTCAGATGCTGAAATTAATTCACTAATAATGAAACGCGGCCAATTAAAGGCTCAAATAACTAGATTCAGTAATTTTGTATCAAAAATCGACGACTCATTTGATCCAGTTGAACTGGAAATGCGTCTTTCAAATATTAACAAACTTTTACCGCGTTTTGAAGATTTGCAATCTCAAATAGAAATTTTATCCGAATGCGAGGCCGACGAGCAGGAACGCGAACAATTTGAAAGTTCTTTTTACAAAATTACAGCCCAAGCAAAACAATTTTTATCAAAACGTCAAAATATTTCGAAAAACAGTATACAGAATGAGGTAAAATTACCAGACTTTTATGGTTTTTATAACCAATGGATGACATTTTTTGATACATTCAGTTCTTTAATACACAATAATGCACAGTTATCCAATATTCAGAAATTTTATTATCTAAAATCATGCCTCAAGGGAGAGGCCGCTCAGTTAATACAGTCAATTGAAATCTCAAACAATAACTATGAAGTAGCTTGGAATATGCTTATAGAACGGTACGAAAATAACAAACTAATTGTACACACTCATGTCAAAGCAATTTTCGAGCTCTTTCCAATAAAACAAGAATCTCATATGGCACTCAGAAAATTACTAGACAATTTTAATAAAAATCTCAGAGCATTAACCGTTTTAGGTCAACCCACGGAAAATTGGGACACTTTGTTAATTTATATTCTAACTTCAAAATTAGACCCTACTACGAAACGAGAATGGGAAGAATCCGTTAGTGATAAAGAATTTCCGAAAATAACAGACTTAACTGATTTCTTGGCAAAACGTTCTCATTTGTTAGAAACAATAGACAATAAAAGCAGAACACAGAAATTCGAAAAATTTAATTCAAATACAAATCGAGATCAAAAAAGTTTTGCGGCGATAACAAAAAAATTATCATGCAGTTTTTGCAAAGAAAACCATTTTAACCATTTCTGTGAAAAATTTAAAAATATGTCTGTTCAAAATCGTTACACTGAAGTAAAAAACAACAAACTCTGTTCTAATTGCCTTAGACCTAACCATTTAAAAGCGCAATGTAATTCAGGTAGTTGCAAACACTGCAATAAAAAACATCATTCTTTGTTACATTTTAGTAATGAGCAAAATATTTCAAATCATAATAATTCTCAAAATAATATTCAAACACCTGAGGAACCTGGCCCAGAAAGTGACCTTGTTGTTGTCAACTCACATTGTTCGCAAACGCAACAAAAAACTAGCCCTAAAAACAGTATCATACGTTATTAGCGACGGCTTGTATTAAAATTTACGACTCTGTCGGAAACCCTTTTTTGTGTCGAGCAATGCTAGACAGCGGCTCTCAAAGTAGTTTTATGACTACTGAATTGGTAAACAAATTAAATTTAAAAACAAGGGCAGTTAATATTCCTTTATCGGGCATAAATAATAGTTTAAGTAGAATTTCACAGAAAACAGAAACCAGTATATCCTCAGATGACGGAAGATATAAATGCAAAGAGACATTTTTTATAATAAATAAAATTGCAGAAAATATGCCACAAAATTCATTTGACTTTTCGAACTTAAACATACCGAGTGATATTGTTTTAGCTGACCATGCATTTAATGAATCAGGACCCGTAGACGTTCTTTTGGGCACAAATATTTTCTTTGATGTATTATGCGTGGGTCAAATTAAAATAGGAAAAAGCGGTCCTATTTTACAAAAAACAAAATTTGGTTGGATAGTTACAGGCAATATTTCTCTTCCAATTAATTCAAAAACCATCAAATGTAATTTAACTATCACTAATGAACTTTTACACCAACAACTCGAGAATTTTTTTAAAATCGAGGAATGCGAAACTATGACTCATTATTCTCAAGAAGAGACAGAGTGCGAAATGCATTTTAAAAATACGCACAAACGCGACACGCAGGGCAGGTTTGAAGTTAGTTTACCTTTAAAGAGTAATGTAGGAGAATTAGGTGAATCATTGCCGACAGCGATAAATCGGTTTAAATATCTCGAAAAGAAACTACAATCAAATACAGAATTAAAACAAAGATATCAGGCATTCATGCAGGAATACAAAGAGCTAGGGCATATGACGCGAATTTACGATTCAGATGATGATAATTCGGCAAGAAAATATTATTTACCACATCATGGAGTAATAAAAGACAGTAGTACAACCACAAAGCTCAGGGTAGTTTTTGATGCTTCTGCGAGTACTAATACAGGGTTATCATTAAACGACGTACTCAAAGTTGGTCCTACTATACAGCGCGATTTATTTTCAATTGCCATTTCCTTCAGAAAACATAACATTGGTTTCACAGCGGATATTGAGAAAATGTACCGACAGGTTAATGTTATCAATTCAGAACGAGACTTACAACGCATTATTTGGCGTTCAGAACCGAATGACGATATAGAACACTACAGATTAAATACCGTTACGTACGGAACGGCATCAGCGTCCTTTTTGGCAATACGCTCGTTGTATCAAACGGCTATAAATAACGAAACTACGTACCCCGAGGCAAGTAAAACAATTAAACAAGATTTTTATGTTGATGATTTGATTACAGGCACGGATTCAGTGAAAAATGCTATAATACTTAAAAATCAAATTACCCAAATCTTAAATGAGCATGGTTTTCCTTTAAGAAAATGGCGTTCAAACAGCCAAGAGATTTTAGAGGGTTCAGATTTGGTTGAATTCACTCAATTTGATATCTCGGACGATAAGGGTATTAAAACATTAGGATTATGTTGGAATCCTAAGAATGATATGCTAAATTATACAATAAATTGTGAAATATCTAACTCTGTTACAAAACGTCACGTATTATCAACTATTTCGAAAATTTTTGATCCTTTAGGTCTCATCAGTCCAACAATAGTCAGAGCTAAACTCATTTTACAAAAACTATGGCAAGCTCGAATAGGTTGGGACGAATCGGTACCTATCGACTTGTATACAGCATGGACACAATTCATTGAACAATTGCCACATTTAAACAATTTTGAAATTCCGCGACAAGTAACTCTACAGCAATATGAAAGTATACAATTACACGGTTTTAGCGATGCTTCCGAGCTAGCGTACGGCGCGTGTATCTATATTCGCACGACAGATTCACATGGTAATAATCATTGTAGGTTATTATGTGCCAAATCTAAAGTCGCGCCACTTAAACCATTAACACTACCTAGACTCGAATTATGCGGTGCAGTACTATTGGCACGTCTAGCGGATAAAATACAAAAGTCTCTTGATTTAAATATTAAAGAAAAATATCTCTGGAGCGATTCGACCATAACTCTATCATGGATTGCTGCGGAACCCACCACATGGAAAACGTTCGTCGCAAATCGGGTTAAAGAAATACAGGATTTAACAGAAACAGATCAGTGGCGTCACATTGCATCTGAGCAAAATCCTGCTGATATCATTTCGCGAGGCGCGAGTCCACAACAATTACACACATCAAATTTGTGGTGGTCCGGTCCTGCATTTTTAGACAAGGATATTAGGTTTTGGCCGAACTCTTGTAATAAAATTAATACAGACCTACCAGAGAGGCGAAAGAAAGTTCAGTTGTCATTTACGACACATCATGATCAATCCATCTTTGAACGATACTCTAACTTTTACAAATTACAAAGAATTGTTGCTTATTTACTTAGATTCACATTCAACTCAAAATCAGAAAATAAGGAAAAACTTTCGGGGAATTTATCCAATGCAGAATTAAACAAGTCATTAATCGTTTTATCAAAAATGTGTCAAGCTTCCACGTTTAATGAAGAAATAAAACATTTAAGCAAGGGAAAATGTGTTTCCAAAAATAGTAAAATATTAAGTTTAAACCCCTTTATTGATGACGACGGTTTAATAAGAGTTGGCGGGAGAATAAGAAATGCAACATTAGTCACGACAGAAAACACCCAATACTTTTACCGGCGAAACATCTGTTTGTAGAAAAACTCATAGAAATTGAACATATACGACTCTTACACGCGGGCCCTCAGTTAGTTCTTGCTTCGATTAGGAAACGATTTTGGCCGATTAATGGAAAATCTGTTGTTAAATCCATATTACGTAAATGCATCACATGTTGTAAAGTTAAGCCTACTTTTTTCACACCACAGATGGGCAATCTACCCAGAGATAGGTTATTACCTGAGCGTCCTTTCGCTAACGTAGGCATAGATTTTGCCGGTCCTATTTTGATGAAGGATGGTAGTTTAAAGGTTAGAAAATTGATAAAGGGATACATATGCATTTTTGTTTGTTTCATCACTAAAGCAGTTCACCTCGAACTAGTAAGTGATCTTACTACAAACGGTTTTTTAAATACATTAAAGAGATTTGTCTCCCAAAGAGGATTATGCAAAACCATTCATTCAGACAATGGTACGAATTTCATAGGGGCTAATAATGAGTTAAAAGGAATTTTCAAAGTTTTTAACGAGTCTGCACGTTCGGTTTCGTTTCGTGAATATCTATCTATCAATCAAATTAACTGGCAAATGATTCCAGCACGCTCCCCGCACTTTGGAGGCATTTGGGAGGCGGCGGTCAAGTCCGCAAAGTACCATTTAATTAGAGTACTAGGCAGTGCACATTTAACTTATGAAAGTTTACACACTGTTCTCTGTCAAGTTGAAGCCGTCCTAAATTCTCGACCCATAACACCCATTTCCTCAGACCCTAATGATCTAACACCACTGACCCCAGGTCATTTCCTTATTGGTGACTCTCTCAATTCATTACCCCAAGAAAACGTAGCCAATGTACCGTACCTATTAATCGCTTAAAATTATATGAGCGTTTACAGCAAATAGTTCAGCATTTTTGGAGGCGCTGGTCTTTGGAGTACCTGTCAACATTGCAGCCTCGAGGAAAATGGAAATCTGGATCTCCAATTCTACCCAAGGTTGGTGATCTCGTCATATTAAAGGAAGACAACTTGCCACCACTACAGTGGAAGATGGGCCGAATAGTTGCTGTCCATCCTGGTGTTGACGGTATAGTGCGCGTCGTTAGTGTATATACCAAGAATGGTATTGTTAAACGAGGTGTAGTGAAGGTTAGTGTTTTGCCAATAGATGTTAGCATGACCTAAAATAATCTGATTTATATTTCACACCCATGTTAAACCTGAATTTGTCATATGTTTATAAATAACTCTACCTTTTATATTGAAAGCCAGACCTTTCAAGGGGGCGGGATGTTGGATCCTAAATCACTAACGTAAAGCTGGTTGCCTAAACTAATGCGAAAGGTTCGCATTTTTCTATTTAAATTTAGGGCAACCGCCTGTTTCTCTCCCACCATCATAGGTCTGGAGTTTCGCTCGCTCTGTCCCTCTCGAGGGCAGCAGTACCTGTTAGAATATTGTGCAATCGAGACGTACCTACCTGTTGTTAACAATCCATTGTACAAACTAGTAATAAAGATTATTACATAATCACGATACATTATTCATACGAACACAGTACCAGTACATAACTACCTCATAATTGGAAACAAGTCACCGAGACTTGTCAACTCAATACAGCGGTTCAGTCGATTACTCAGAACAAAAAACCGACTACCCACCACCTGATCTTGTTTTTTTCGATTTTGTTTTCTCGCTAGATTTCTGCACTGCCTTTGCGTACTTATTAGTATTTATTGTTCTAGCATCAGCCCTTGCGGCATCCTCAGAGGTTTGATTAGTGACGTTTTCTCCAAATTCTTTTTCTATTTGTTTATTTCTAGATATCGGCTCCGGTGTTGAAGGTGTGCTATTTGAGAAGCGAATTTCACTATTTTCCGAGGAACAATATTTGTTTGAGGATTCTTCTAATTGCTCAGTTGTGAATATTTCATTGTTTATTATTAATTTTCCCCTTTTTATTTGGGCTTTATATCCTTTATGTCGCGTTTCTTTTAGATGATGACGAAGTATTTTATTATCCTCTTGGTCTTCTCTACATAAATCGTTGTTTATATATACCTTTTTCCCTTTCAATTTTTGTATAGATGAAAAAATTAACTTTTTCTTTAAATACGAGACGAATTCTATTTTGATAGGAGAGTCTTCTTTTTTATTTATTTTATAGATGTCGTTTATATCCCTCTCACACAAATTTATATCCAGTAATTCATTTAACTTCACAAGCACCGGAGTTAATAAGTTTTCTTCATTTACTTCTAAACCAAAGATTATAATATTGTTTTTTCTTGTTAATCTTTCCAGTTGTAGAATGCTATTACCGATTTGTTTTTGGGTATTTTCTATATTATTTAGCTTTCTCTTATTTATTTCTGCTTCTTTTGTTATTTGTAATTTTATCTCTTGTATGTCACTTTTTAATTCATCAGTTTGCTGTTTTAATGCTTTTAATATTTTATCGTACAGTTGATCAGTACTTGACATGTTTTATAAAATATTAAATACCAGAACACTAGAATACCACAATCGTAATTTCGGTCATCTAAAATGCTCCTAAGTTAATTTTCCACCGTACTCTGTTTTACTAATTATTTTTATTAATGGCACGATAGCACTTTTTGCGGCGATATCAAGGTCATGATTTGACCTACATTAAATAGCTGCTGTCTATAGTTTTTGTTTTCGCTGTTGCTTAACTTAATAACAAACACACACGGAGCGCGACACATATCTATACTCAACGGTAGCTTTATATGCACAGTTGTAGAGGTAACCGGGATTTAAATATTTCAAAAACCAGTTTGTTTACTGGCTTCACTGATGAAGCTATATTTACTAACGACGGAAGAGTAAACATAAAACAAAACACAAATATAAACAAATATCTTTTGGCTGACTTCTCGCTGGATACTTTTCTGTGTAAATTCTTGAAACTGGGTACCTGGTTTTTTGCTTTCCCCCAAAACCATGTTCAACAATCCTTTAGATAATTTCATTTTGGAGACACAAAAAAAAAATTGTTGCAATGATAACAATTTTGAGCATAAACTATGCCAGATGGGTATATGACATGTGGGTATCAAAAGACGTAAAATAAGATGTCAAAGACATCTTATAAATAAAATCTGGGTTGTTATTTCGAAAAAATGAGTTTTGATCAATCGAAATATTTCAAATTTAAAAGTTCACAGAAATACACCTGAACAGATAATGAAATTTTGGAGCAACAAAAAGAAAGCGTCTGGCTGGACCAGTTGTTCTAAAAATAAACCTGTCTGCCTTGACCGGTTGTTCTAAACTTAAGCAAAGTCTTGTTTAAAATACAGGGTGTAAAATATAAAAAATGATGGATGCTGTAATTGTTTAGGGTGTACTCTGTATATCTAAAAATAATTTTGGGTTGTAGAAAGAAGAGATGCAACAACTTCCCTTTTCAACATTTTGCTCTATGTCCGTTATTTAAGGGGCTACTAAAGAATTCGTATTCCTTATTGACTCACGCTGTATAATTAAAAATATTAGGTGTTAAACTAACTTTCCAGAACTGCCAAAATGCTATAAAAAAACATTGTTTAATTTAAGCCTGTTATTACTGACAAACTACAGAATATAACATTAGTCAATGTGGTATGGCTGGCTAAAAAGATTTTTTAATGTGCTATCAGAGTTTAAAAAATTCTAAAGATTGTAAAATTAAAACAATTCGAAAAAAATTATAGTTCTCAAAATGCCAACGCCCCATAGAACATGAAGAATTTCAGAAGAAAAAATGAATTCAAATGATACTTTAGGACTGTAAAATTTTAATGGCATAAGTTTTTTTACAAAGTTTAAAATATTATGAAATATTCTAATCTCATTTTAAAATCATTGTCAATTGTACAGGGTGGTCCACATTTTAAATGGCACACTGTATATTTTTTAATGTGCATTTTTGAGTTCTTACAATCCCAGGACCACTTTTAATTAATAACATATACCTAACTTAATCCATTTTCAAGATAATGATATAATATGTTCAAAAAGGAGCAAAAATGTGACCCTTGTAATTTTACACACTTTCTTAACCATTCGTTTCTAACATTTTAAGTAATTATTATTACGTAAAATTACGGTATATAAAGTTATGGACATAAAGAAATAAACACTTTACCACTATGCAATTTTCAACAAGCATTCACAAATGAAAAGCAATTTATGGAATCTTGCATTCAATTATATTTGACAACATAGCAAACTAGCTACATTTGAACTACATGACTGAAGATACTATTTAGTCGCTTAGTAGCAGTGCTGTCAATGACGAATGTTAAGAATATCCACCGAGTATATACAAATTACACGATATTACACAGGCCTGAACAATATTACACGACTTTACATAAACCCGAACAAATTTAAAATTTGGTTAATGATTTTATGTTTATGAATTTTAAATACTATTTTAAAGCTGGTAACATATATGGTTGAAAAATCCATTTATGGCTTTCCATGGAACATGTATGCGATTCCTACAATTTGGTTAGGCAACTATAGATATACAGCATACAGTTTGATTTGACTGAAAATTTTGCGTTTGTAACATAATGAAGCTTAATGAAATGGAAAATCACTTTAATCATTATACAGGATGTGTCTAGAAAGTATAGTCAAAATGAAAATTTGATTTAGGGGAATGTCCAGAAATGCCTCCTGAAGGAGCTACGTGCCTCTAAAAACTAACTATCTATAATTTGGGGCGCAAATTATGTTATGGTTACCTTAAGCAACCATTTGTTGATTTTCTACTGCTCTGTTATTTTTATAACGGTCAAATGCATTATTGAAACTGTTACAGGTCAAATGAAGTCATAAGTATCTCGTTATGGTCAAATCAATGTATGGGCCTGCTGACAACTCCATACCGTTTTTGAGTTAGAACGGTAGGAGAACCAAGAGCTTTAAGAGCTGCTTGGCTGTCTGAGAAGATTTATATCGATTTGCGTATAAGTTGCGTTTGTTCCAGCCTCTGTACACACTTCCAGCCTCTGTACACACAATTTGATGCCATAGATTTCAGCCTGAAATATAGTTGCATAACTACCAAGGGATGAGGATATTTTGACCGTTGGGTTGCCACTATACACTCCGGCTCCAACACCCATGGGTGTTTTGGAGCCGTCTGTAAACCAACAACTATCTGCCCTCAATAGGTCAGCTTTATTCCGATCCCATTCATCTCTTCCTGGGAAGAGTATGTTAAAGGGCAGTTCATGGTTGGTCGTTGCAGGCATGGCATCTGAAATCATCTCCAGGATGCTGTGACTTTCTATGTCATCCAGCAGCCTATTGTGGTTCATGTCACACTGCGCCATGTTAATAGCTGCCTGCTTTAGTTTGTATGTTGCCCATCTGGCCTCTCTCTCCAAATATATGTGAAGAGGAGATGGGTCCAGTAGGATTTCCAGAGCTGCTGACGGTGTAGAGCTAATTGCTCCAGTTATGGCCAGGCAGGCTTATCTCTGTAAACTAGAAAGTTTGATTTTGGTCTTTCGTTGTAGTACTTTGGACCACCAAACTATGGAGCCGTACGCTATCATAGCTAGTATGACCGTCATGTACAGCCAACGTATTTGTTTGAGACCAATGCCTCAAGATTTCTCACAGATTCGTCGACATGTCCATAAGGACAGTTGTCTCTTGTGGATCACTTTCTCCAAATGGGAGTTCCAATTAAGCAACTACACCCAGATACTTCGCTTCCTCCGCAAATGGAATTATTTAACCAAGTAAGGAGGGAGGTCTTAGATTGTCCAGCTTTCTTTTCCTGGTAAATGGTCCAGTTACCGTTTTGTGTGGGTTTACAGACATCTGCTCTCTCTCACACCAACTCAACCTCTTGGAGGGTGAAGGAAATTTCCTCTTCAGTTTCCTCTGACTAAAATGACTAGATCATCCGCATATGCTTGAACCTCAACCTCCTGCACAGAAAGTATGGCCAGTAGGTCATACACAAGCAGTGACCAAAGTAGGGGGGAAAGAACTCCACCTGGTGGATACCCTCTTGCGGCCCCCTAAATCTGATTATTTCTTCCCAAAGGAACATTGTTATAGTTCTGTTTTCTAACATAGCCCGAATCCTGTCACTTATGGTTGGATCGACTCCCCTAGCAGCAGCTGTGTATAGGGAGTCAGGCAGTGCATTATTAAACGCTCCTTCAATGTCAAGGAAGCCACCACTGCAATTTGCCTACTCTGCATGGAGTGTGTAATTTTCCCGACTAGGTTATTGAGAGCTAGTTCTATTGATTTGCTACTTTGATAGCCATACTGATGGGTATTAAGAGGGTGGAATGCTTAACACGCTTCTCCTAATGTATCCGTCTAGTGCCTTTTCAAGACTCTTCAACAGAAATGAGGTCAGGCTAATAGGTCTAAGCGATTTAGGGCATAGGTCTATTCGACCTATTTTAGGTATATATATATATACCACCGTAACTCTTGACCAACTGGTTGGTATATAACTCCATGCCAGACTAGCTCTGAACAGTCTGATGAGAAATGGTATGATGATTTCCGGTCTGTTTTGGAGCAGAGCTGGAAACACCATCCTCACCAGGTGATTTGAATGTGTGAAAAGATTTAATAACACACTCAATCGCTGGTCTTGACCTTCCTAGTCACCAACCAGTCATTTTTATAAGGTCGTTTAGATCAGGCGGAAAAGACAGTGGCAGCACTATCGAGATTGATGCCAAATATAGGAGGGCCAAAAGCATCCAAGAGGAGAGCACTGGCATCGGTGGTGAATTCGGTAGTCCTGTATGCTGCTCCGGTGTGGGCAGATACGGTGAATCTGAAGAAATATAAGAACATGGTCTTGGGGGTACAGAGGAAGATAGCACTCAGAACAATAAGCGCATATAGAACAACATAGACGCAGGCAGTCCTGGTAATAGCAGGTTTAATCTCGATAAATCTGATAATACAAGAACGAAAAAGGGTGGAAGATAGCGAAGGAAATAAAGCAGAGGCAAAAAAGAGGGAAAGAGGACAAACGATACAGAAGTGGCAAGAGGAGTGGGAACAAACAAGCAAAGGGAGATGGACAAGACAACTGATACATGAAATAGAGCCGTAGATGAACAGGAGACATGGTGAAACAAATTATCATGTGGTACAATTCCTGACAGGGCATGGAAATTTTAGAACATACACAAAAAGAATAGGTAAAACAGCGGAAGACAAATGTATATACTGCGAAGAGGTGGATACCCCTGACCACACCATCTTCGAGTGCAGGAGATGGGAAGACGAGAGAAGACATATGAGGGAAGGGATTCACATAGAAATAGATAAGATGAATATAATCAGGCTAGCGTTGGAAAAGGAGGAATATTGGGAAAGGATCATGAAGGTAGTAACAGAAATAATGAAGAAGAAGGAGGAAGAGATGAGAGAAAGAGAGACCATCTAGGCACCACCTCACCTTGATGTAACATTTGTGGATTCCAGGGTGGGTGTAGGTCAAAGAGGAGGGGTTTTAGTGAGGTAAAAGTCCCACAGTCCCCTGCGTACTTGAGAACACCATGCAGGGACCCTTTTGAAGGTTTCCCCTCCCAAGTAAAAAAAAAAAAGATCAGGCTTCTGGTAGTGGTAGTTGTTGGTTATCCAAAATCGAACTACCTAGGAAGTGGTTTTGTAACAAAAGCTCGAAGGTTTCCTTTCCAGAGTCTGTAAAGTTGCCTTCAGGTCGTTTTATCGACCCAAATTCCCTTTCCGGATCTCTAGAAAGAATCTTGTGGATTCTAGTGCTGCTAAGTAAATCAGATATACTCTTGCAGAACCTCCTCCAAGATTCCCTTTTTGCTCTTATTTCTTTATTATAGTCCATTAGGGTGGATCTATACGGAGCCCAGGCCCCGAAACTTTAGCTCGATTAAAGAGGTGTCGAACTTCTTTCCTCATTTTTTCCTCAAGCTGATTCCAGTAATTGCAATGTATTTAAAGTAATATGTATTACTATAGAAGACATTAAAGCAGAATTTAGGAAGCAGCACACAGCTTTAATTAACCTTGTTTTCAATGAAGAAAATGAAATCAAAAACGCTTTTTAGTAATGGCTGAATTTGATGAGGCTTTCTTTAAAATAAAATTTACTTTTGAATCAATTTTTGGCCAAAAAAGATGTCAAGTTAGAAGACTATCGGATTCCGTATGACATGAAATTACATGAAAGGTGCATATAGTTGCAACTAATACTCTCCAGTTTGCTACTGATACTGATTATTTAACCAGTTAGCCAACAGTTATAATAAGGGCAGTATTCTAACTTGTTGCAGCTATAATGCCTCTGTCATTTTAACTATTTATCAATAACAGTTAATGAAAAGGATACCATGAGTACCTTTGGTGAGTTGGTTCCTGAGAACAATGAATTAATTTAATTTACTATACCTACCCATAGCTTGGTAACGAGAGCTAATTGTAGTGGGATGATGTAAGACTAAAATCTCCCCTTCAAATTCCCAACATGCTTGAGGGTTTAATACTGGGGCAACCATTACCATACCTTTTCGAATTTGAGATCTTTTGATCTGAAATAAATATTAAAATTATAATTATTTGAAATTATACATAGTTTCAAGTGTTTTTTTAAAGCTTTTACCTTTTTCAGAGCAAAACTGGCAGTTTGTCCTGCTCTAACCTCCTTTACAGCCATTCTCTTCCTGTGTATACTTTTGACTGCAATCTGTTGAAAATGTCCCAATGGATCTGGTCCTAGCATTAAAATATCATTTAACTTAATAACACCCTTTAAAGTAGTACCTGACACAACAGTACCAACTCCCTAAAATAGGATAGATACTTTAAAAAATTGTATAACAAGAAATAAGAATCGTACAGGAACAGAATAAGTGTCATCAATTTGAAATTCTGCAGGTTCATTTTCATGATATTCCATTCTAGTAGTTAGTAAGTTTAGAAATGTTTTAAGTAGATTCAAATTCTCTCCACTAACATTCGATACTTGAAAGATGGGGCAAAGTCTGAAAAAAAGAATTTACCTTCAAGATCTAATACACATTTAATAGGTATCAGGTAATTAAAGTTTATTAACCTTTCTGATACAAAGTTGGTAGCACTTAATACAACATCATCAGATGACTTCACCATAACGGGTACCTTCCGACATCCTGGGGACTTCAAAATCCGGATAAGCATCTTTAAATTATCTTGTAAAACATTAGCAGGACACATATCAATTTTTGTGACTACTACGAAAACTGGCACCGATAATGCTAAAGCAAGCCCTAGATGTTCTTTCGTCATTCCTATAATACCAGCATTAGCACCAATCTATAAAGGACAACTTAATAAATATTTAAATTGAACAAAATTAATTTAACACAATGTACTTGTAGTGAACTAATTAATCACTAGTGAGCAAGACACAAAGTAGTTAATAATTCAGTTTTCATTGTACCAGGGTGAATTTGGTGTATCATTTGGTAAATCAAACTTATTAGAGTGAGTGATTGTAATTTGATTTAAACATTCTATTGAATGTATTTAAATCAGCATAAAATTGGTTGGTGTTTTTTTGGTGTATGGTAGCCATCATAGCATAGTGGTTTTTAAGCTTTAATTTAAAATAATATTGCAATAACGTCATATTAATTATAACACCCCAAATTAATAACAATAGAACAAACAGTCTTCTTTATCGTTAATTTGATAATTTTTTTTTATTTCTACAGTTCTCAAGACTTATTTTACTACTGATATCATCTTATTTAAATTATTTATTTATTTATTTATTCCTTAGTACACTACAGCGAACCAAATGTTACATACATAATTTTAAACTACTTAATTTAATACAACATGAAAACACAATAAATAAAGAAACACAAAATGATATGTTATTAAGTAAGACCTAAATTCTAGGGAAAGAAACTACCTTTATCTTAAAAGTATTGAAACTAGTATAGAAAATGTCAAGTTAAAATCGAGTCGAGCAAAAATATTATTAAAACTACAAGCCATGCGATCTCTTATAGCCGTTAATCTATACTGGGTTCTGTGTGCTCAAACATAAAAAAGGTGTCCTTGTCCTTGTGTTTCTAGGGGGCACTCTCAAAGAAATCAAAGAAAGCATTGCAGTCTATTATGCCATTTAAAGTTTTAAATAATAGAAAAAGTTACTGTGAAGTAACATAAAGTAAAATGAATAAGTGCCAAAGATCAGCTCTGTGGCTGGATGTAAAATATCAATTTTAACGAATGGGTGGTGGCATTGTCTTATACTGAAGTTGTCAAGTTTTCTAGAAAAAAGAGATCCCAGAATTTGCCGACACTGTTTCTGATGGTGTTAATTTGCTGTAATTCCAGGTAAAACATAAGTTTAAGGGACAATAAAACGTTGTCGTCGCTGATCCAATATTATGGAGATTAAAGTCTCCCAGAATGATAAACTTAGCAGTGGAAAATTGAGATCTTAAAGTCTCAGCAGAGTCACAAAGCGTTTGGTATGGAGAATGGGAAGAGTTTGGGGGTTATAAGCAATACCTACCACAAACTCTCTATTATTAAGCTTAACAAGTACCCACAATTCCTCAGAGGTGACATTAGAACAAGGTAAATGGAATCGGTGGATCCCTGCCCTATTAAAAAAGCCAGTGCATCTTGCATTATCGGTAGAAGTTGTTGAAAGAGGTAAGATATCATTGATGCAGAACGAAGCATTTCATTAATTATTTTCTGTTTGTAGCACACAATAAACAGAAGTCTATGTAAGTGGAAGTATAGTTTACCTAAAAATAAAGGCTCTACCATACAAAGTAAACATGAGTTGTTATTTGATAAAAAAATTGAATTGGTGTTACTGGCAGTTGAGCTTCTCAAAAAAGAACGTGTGAGAAAAGAAATGCAGAAAAACATGAGCTAGAAATGATGCGTCTAAAAAAGTGTGAATGTAAAAAGAACTGACAGCGTTAAATTTATTACTAGTCTTAAATTTTTAGTATATAATAATAGTGTTAATATTTAAAATAGTGTAGTGTAAATAACCTGTAAATAGGAGTAAATAAATTGAATATCATTAAAAAAGCTTTATTTATATATGCAATAAGGAATGCATGTATATATAAATAGATGAATATTCATAAAGATGATAGATGTATGTGCATATTATTGTATTGTGTATGTGCATAAAATTATTTGAAGAACGAAGTTCAAGAAGCTGTAAAAATTTAAGGAGAAAAATAAGTACATGGTCATTTATTTATTAACTATGATCTATTTTTTTCACATTTACTATGAGTAAATAAGAACAATTATTATAAATTTCTTGAAAGTTAAACATGAACAAAATAATTAATTATTAAAGAATTTCTACGCATATTATTAACAAAATTATTTTCATTAACAACTTCATTATTTTCAACATTTTTAATAAAATCCTCTAATGTATGGTTTCCCTCACTCACTGGTAAGTCATTTTTTTCATCTACTGCAATATTGTGTAGTATCGCACTGGCCACAATAATTGCCTGTGATTTTCTCAATGAAACACACGAATGTATAGCCGATTATGCCTAACCTATATACCCATAGTTGTTTTATCTATGCTATAACCCATAAAATATTTATAACCTGTTTCGATGCGGAGTGGCTTTAATTGAATTAAAAAACAACTTCCAGTAACTTTCAACAATGATGTTTTTTGACAACTACTGTAATTTGTGAAATTACAAATTTCACAAATTACAGTGTGATGTCAAAGCATCACACTGAAATGTTTATTTTTACATTAAATAATAGTGTTCATTTTTACATTTCATGTGATACATTCATTCAAACAATCACAATAATAATTCTGTAATGTTTAAGGAAGAACAAAACATATTTATGTTGGAATCTTATTTTTGTAATGTCACTTCAAATAGGATAACATACTACTAATCATAATTGTTGGCTTATTTGAGAGTTTAGTTTAAACTAAACTTTCAAAGCTCCCCACTATAAAAATAATACATTTTTTGATCACTATATAGGTAGTTCTGAACTCCATTCACTGGAGTTTTTTTTGGGATTACCCCACCTGTAAAATAATAAAAAACAAGAAACCAGAAGTATTCAAAATAAAGATTGAATGTATGTAATAATTCATTTTTTAAGTAAGTACTACATTTTCAATCTTTATTGTGAATACTTCTGTTTTTTATTATTTTACAGGTAGGGTAATCTCAAAAGAAACTACAATGAATTATTGCCGACTGCATGTTATTCAAGTCTTAGCTTTTCCTATAACAAACACCTGCATCTCCTAAAGTAAGTGAGGTAATAGGTATGTTATATATTAGGACTGTTTCCATAATTTTTCATGTAGAATGGACGTAATTGAAGTAAATGATACACAATAAATTTTATTTTTTGTGATTCAATTGTAAGTCATTGATCCATATGTATATCACTGTAATAGTTAAGCTAGATATAAAAAAAAATACAAGATTTATAAATTTTCTAAAGAGCTGCCTTTCGAAATGACTAAAAGTAGTTGGTGGAGCACAAAAAAGTTTTAAATGTTCTGTAGAAAGTTCTGCTTAGTATATTTCATTAAAACAGTATGAAATATTCTACTTTGTCTAATTGGAAGACATATAAGTTTCAATTACATACTATCCTAGCACCTTGTTTTCCACAAAGGGTTATGTTTATCACATTTAATCACCTTGCCTGCTGGATGTATAAAGTACAGGCAGATGTACAGTACAAACATAAAATTTAGTAAATTGTAGCCGTCAATAAGAAAGTTCTATAGGTATACCATCTACATAAAATACTTAACAAGCAGCAGATGTAAAATTGACTACTTTCTGTTGATATGGAATTGATACATATACAGTACTTTAAGTAATCCATGTACTGATAAATAACATTGCCTATATACAACTGACATCATGCCTATTGTAGAATATTCATATAAAATGTCTATATACTATCGATATACATTCTGGATGTACTGGAGACTTAAATAATCATATATGCTAATTACATACCCATTATGTGTGCATGTGGCGTACATATTTGGTCTATAAAATTGCACATCTCAGTGAAGCTCTCGATGTACCATATATGCTACTGAGATGTAATTGTGTTTGCTGGGTATTTACCTGATTAGTCAGATTGCCCGACTAGACGGACATTTATTTTTTCATCTGACTAGACAGAAATACCTACTGACTAAAAATTACTAACCATCAGCATTCCAAAATCAGGAGCGTGACCAGTCATTCCAAACACGGTAGTTTTTAAATACCGTTCATGCCCAGCCAAATCAATAAAAGTTATTACTTTGGAGCTTTTTTCACAAATTTTCACCCAATCCAGAGATCCGTGCTCCGGTTTATTAACAACATTACCTAAAAAAATATTTCGTGTTATACTTATATTATGGAAGCGTAGAAGAGTCGCCAAACATTTTTTTTTTCCATGCGACTCCTAAGTCGCTTTGTTTGAATAGTCATAAGCTACTTAAATAAATATCAATTTCTAAGTCAAACTTCCCACGTAAGTTAAAAATATATAAAATTCCGACTTCTATGTAAGAATACCAGAGTTATAGGTTGGAGAAATATACCAGTAACCAAAGAGAACAACAACTTTATTAAATAAAATGGCCTCCATTTACTTTCATGAAATAATAGTGTTGCATACATTTGCATATAAATGTTTACTTCTTTCTGATCTACCATAATCTTACTGTTTATTAATAGAAGTCAAAATCGTAAACTATTACATGAGCCGTAAATTTTAGAGACAGCTGTAAACTCTAAGGATAAAACTACTATTGTTTTCAAAGTATTTAAACAACTATTAAAAACATCAAATAAATATTATCAACTTTCCATAAGGTTGTCTATTTCGAAAATTTGTAGGTTTCGAAAAATTGGCAATTTAACATTTTTCTGTTGCAAAAATGTTACGGTTTTTAAGTCCAGTTACTCATAGATGGCCATGACGGCTTTAGAAAGTGCTGAATAAATGTTACTGTCACCTACTTGTTAAAAATTATCAACAATCATGCCTGAAATTATTATTAAATTACCAGTATTTCGAAAACTACAAATCTTCGGAATATACAATTCTATACAAAGTTAGCCATATTTTGAATGCTAAATAAGATAAAATTATAAACACAAGGAATTGCCATTTGAAAAAAAATTATTTTGACAGTTTTTCCAATTTCATTTTTATTCTTCTATTTTGAGCACCCTGTGTTAACAATTATCAAAATTTTATACAAAATCTGCTAAAGTGACATAGAAACCAACTCAAATTAAACAATAAAGACACTGGTATAGTCCAAATTGACAATTATTTTTCGATTTGCGAACGTTATTGTTTACATAAACTTTTAATACCTACGTCAAAAACGGTTAGACTCAGGTATAGAACATTATACATGAAATATGTTTAGAATTCAGCGTAGAATTTAAAAACGAAATAATATATAGGGTGTCTTATTTAAAATAAGCAAGTTGACTTCTATTTCCTGTATAACTGGAAGTGCGAGTCTTGAAAATATTTTAGGCGAATGGCGTCTGTCGACGTTGGTATGCTACCACCAGATTTTTAGATTTCCCTTAATTATAGTTCTCCCATAACCGATCAATGGAGTTCCCAGTGGGACAGCCTGTATAGGAAAGCAGTCTAAAGTATGTCCGGTTAAAGAGTGAAGCGTCGATTTAGATAGGGAAGGTATTTCTCCGGTTCTCATTAGTCAAAGCACAAGGCAAGGTGACACTAGAACTTGCATCTGTCTGTACAGGGTGAGTCAACCATAGAGTAAAGTTCATTATCTCATTTGTTTAGAGAATTACGAAAAAACGTTAAATACAAAAGTTTTATAGAATATTAAGGTGCACAGTTTAAAATTATTTTTGAGTATACAGGGTGATTCAAAAAAGCGTGGCGAATATAACATAAGTTTTTTTAAATGGAACACCCTATTTTTTAATTTATTTTTAGATTTTACATGAAATTCTATAACTTTTTTGTTAATAATGTCATATACCTAAACCCAGTAGTTTTTCTAATATTTTAATTTTTTTAGAAAAATATTAGTTTTTACTCTTATAAGAAACTGACAGTACCGCCATTGTTTCTAAAGGTGGAATACTCAAATTTGGTACAAACGTTCTATAAGGATGACAAAAAAGGTATATGTAAATAAATTTTAGTTAAATGCTACAGGGCCTTCAAAATAAATTTACACATTTCGACTATTTTAACTTCAAAAATTTAAATTTTTTTAAATGGCACACCCTGTATATTATTATTTTTTCTGATAGATTTTACAAAAGCCTTCAACTTTTATTGACTATGTCATATACCTAGTTTTCATAATTTGCGAGTTATTTTGATTTTATTCTTTTTTACACTTACCTACGCTATTGTGGAAACATAAACTAATATAAATAATAATAATTTCCCTACTAACTACCTTATTTTTAATTATTATGGAGTAATCAATGATCAAAAATATGCCCGTCTACTTAGATACACATGTTTAGTCTTGTTACTATATTTTCTTGCATGTTCCATAGCATAAAGGATGTTTATTGTCCTCCAGGTATCTCGTATCCTATTTTCGATATCTTCTGGTGTTGTAAGGGAATTCACATAAACACGATCTTTAAAGTGGTCTAACAAAAAGAAATCTAAAGGTGTTAAGTCACATGATCGAGGGGGCCACCCAATGAATCCGTTAGTGTAATAAAAACAAGTGTAAAAATGAATAAAATCAAAATAACTCCCAAATTATGAAAACTAGGTATATGACATACTCAATAAAAGTTGACGGGTTTTGTAAAATCTATCAGAAAAAATAATAATATACAGGATGTGCCATTTAAAAAAATGGAATTTTTTTAAGTTAAAATAGTCGAAATGTATAAATTTATTTTGAAGGCCCTGTAGCATTTAACTCAAATTTATTTACATATACCTTTTTTGTCATCCTTATAGAACGTTTGTACCAAATTTGAGTATTCCACCTTCAGAAACAATGGCGGTACTGTCAGTTTCTTATAAGAGTAAAAACTAACATTTTTCTAAAAAAATTAAAATATTAGAAAAACTATTGGGTTTAGGTATATGACATTATTAACAAAAAAGTTATAGAATTTCAAGTAAAATCTAAAAATAAATTAAAAAATAGGGTGTTCCATTTAAAAAAACTTATGTTATATTCGCCACGCATTTTTGAACCACCCTGTATACTCAAAAATAATTTTAAACTGTGCACCTTAATATTCTATAAAACTTTTGTATTTAACGTTTCTTCGTAATTCTCTAAACAAATGAGATAATGAACTTTACTCTATGGTTGACTCACCCTGTACAGGTGAACTGGTCGAGTCTAGGATTAGTATTAGTCATGTCTAGCTATTGAGTTGCAAGATTTTCCAGATATTTAACCACAGACAAGTAAGTATTTATATATTATATTAGAGGTAAATTTTACATTTTACAAAATTTTGTAGTATCAAAAAATAGTAGGCAATCAACTAAATTATTATGTGGCTAAACGTAATTTAAAATAAGTTTTCAATTAGCACACTGTAACATTGAATTGAATTTTCAAATGAATACACACATATTGTTTATAATTTTAACAGAAATTCCAATTTCACCCTGGACCAATGTTTCTAACATTTTCAAATAATATTACAATTTTTACAAAAAATTGTATAAAATTTCAAACAAGATTACAAAAATGTTGTAATCTTTTACTTGCAGTTAAATATAGCATCATTGCTTGAAGTTAGAATGCATACTAAAACACTGACCAATTTGTTGTTTTTGTTTATTACTATTTTTCCATAGTTGTATCCACAGATTTCCATAATTTTCTTAATATAAGTTTGATTGTATGTAATTCTTAATTTGTTCTTTTACATGAAGAACATAATATGTATAGTAATTTTTTCCTATATTGTGGCTACTTCATAATAATAGTATCTCTATCTGTCATTCTCATTGCAATGATGAGCCCAAAATTTAGAGATTTGTGTGGGGGAAGAAGTGGCATATTATTATTTTGGGGTTTGCAAATGTGGTCAGAAACGAATTATGATGTTATAACTCTACCATTTAGTATTAGAATAAGGGAAACTCGGAAAACCTTATTAATTAAAGTAAGCAGTAGGTTGTCAGTCATTTATACAGATTGGTTGCGGTATTCGTTGCATATTAAGAATGAAAACAGCTTTATGCGCACTGAATTAATATAGGAGCAATTAGAATAAGTTTCCCGGCAATGAAATCCAAACCGTCCTCAAATGCGGTGACCGATTAGAACTTCGCGTCTTTAATCGCTTGAACATGGAATTTCTTAAGCTTATTTACCTTACTTAGCTTAGCATGAAGCTAACTAGGTATGTTTTAAAATAAACATAAATAATGGAATCGTACAGAAACATTCAATATGGAGCCTTTGTCCAACGAGTATAAAATGGATAATATTAACGTTGCTTTTGAATGTTTTCAAAATATATTTTCTTATTATTTTGAGTTACTTTTTCCTTGTAAAAAGGTGTTTGAAGGGAGTTTTCTAAAGAATAAGAATTGAGTAAATAATGATGTGAGAAAGCTTAGTTCAAGACTGAAACAGATGCAGAATATTAACATTTCATTACCAACAAAAGGATTGAGAAAAAACGAATGGTAATTGTAAGTAATGACAATGAGTGTGAGCAGTAATTGTATCATTTTTGTAAAGATTTTATAGAATACCATTTCAGGTTGTCATTATCATTTCATACTGAAAGCGGAAGAAAGGGTGACACGAGTGTTTACCAGTTGTTGTGTACCGTGAGTTGAAGTCGGAAGGTAACACCAACGAAAACACACGCATGATATGCACAAGACACAAATATTAACATTTTATATCTGAATTATTCTTAGATTGTATGCAAATCAGTGTATTTTATAAATAGATAATGAATTATATAACTAGAAAAGTTGTGAATTTACTTGTAAAATGCGCCATACATGATCGCATCATGATATGTATCTTTTGAAATGGTCTCAAGTAGTGGACAAGGCACACACGATGAGACGGTCTCATGTTTGTTATAGACTTCAGTCTACATTCAACACTCATCATGGCGTGCTCTTATCCATTTTATAAGGAAGAAATGGTTGCAGTTGGCTTAGCAGTTTTTTATGAACACAATAAAAACACAAACCAAGAAAGAAATGGTCAAAACAGTGACTCTCACAAAGGACTTTTTCGCACATGAATTTGATATGAATTATTTGCGAACGGACAAAGGCTTACTTTTGCTTACAGTCTTACCATTGTGTTTTCCTCTCTAATCACTCAATGCATTAAAAAACTAAACAAAACCAGTCACCAAGCATGGCATTATGCGGCAATACCTATCCACATATGATAAACATGCTGTGACCTGTCGCGCGTCATGCATCTTGCAACCGCCGAAGTCGGTCTCAATGGTACCGCCTCAGGTAGCCTTATACTAGCTAATACAACACCATTCACATTGAGATATGTCTTCGAGACCTTGTATCGCCACATATGGCGAGGTAGCTCTAATCGTGAATGGGGCGTTTTAGGTCCTCAGTAACTTCCGACCAACATAGGTTCCTTTTCAGTTAAAGGTGACTAAATCACCACAAAAAAAAACCAACACAAGGTGCTTCAAAAAAGTAACTATTAAAAGCGGAAGTAACTAGTAAAAGCGGAAGTCACTTCATTACAAATCTCATTATTATTCATTCATTTTAATATTTTTAATATTTTTATTCTTCTATATTAAATTCCATGCAATTATAGATACATTATCTGACGTGCTTATTTTGTTTTGATGAAACTATTTTTTTGTGCGTACCATGTTAAATTCATTATATTCTGCACATTCGATAAAGCCAGACACATGTTTTTTAAGACATGCAAATCTTTCAGTCTTGAATTAGACTCTCTAGCATCATTATTTACCCAATTATTATTCTTTAGAAAACTGCTTTCAAACATCTTTTTACAAGGAAAAAATAATTCAAAATAATAAGAAAATATATTTTGAAAATATTCACAAAAACGTCAACATTACCCATTTTATACATGTCAGACAAAGGTTCTATATTGAATGTGTTTGTATGATTCCATTGTTTATGTTTATTTTAAAACAAATATATAAGAAGGTCCATGTTAAGTTAAGTAAGATAAGTAAGCTTAAAGAGTTGCATGTTCAATCGGTTAAAGACACGAAGCTCTAACTGTTCTACGCATTTGACGACAGATTGGATTTTCTCGGCAAGCAACTTGTAATTGCTCCAATATTAATTCTGTGCGCATAAAACTGTTAGCATTTTTAATATGCAGCCAATACTGGAACCACATTGTATAAATGGCTGACAACCTACTGTTCACTTTAATTAATAAAGATTTCCAGGTTCTCCTTATTCTAATACTAAATGGTAGTTAACATTGTAACTAGTCTCAATTGCGCAATTTGGAAATCCTAAAATAATAATATGCGGCTTCCTCTTCCCCACAAGATTCTGACTTTTGGGCTCATCATTGCAACAAGAATGAGGGATAGAGACATTATTTTCAAGTAGCTACAAACTAGAAAAAAATTACTATACCATGTTCTTCATGTAAAATAACAAATTAAGAATTACATACAATTGGACTTAAGTTAAAGAAAATTATGGAAATCTGTGGATAAAACTATAGACAAATAGTAATAAACAGAAACAACAAATTGTTCAATGTTTTAGTACACATTCTAATTTCAAGCAATGCTATATTAAAAAAAATTAAAAAAATGTAAATTGTAAATGTAAAAATTAAAAAAAAAACACCACCGAACATTACACACAACAACATTTTTTTCCTAAGAATAATATTTCAATGTCTGTGACAGACGGCGGTCTCTATAAGATTAATAACATCTATCAGCTAAATATGTAATTCCCATGTCATATCCACCGTAGTGATTTCATCTCAATGTAGTTGGTTTTTATAAATAAATATTTAAATGAATCCAGATTTTTATAATCTACTGAAAAATTAACTAGTTTCCAATTTTTAAATTAACTTAATTTAATTCATTATTTACTTACCTTCTTCATCAAAACCTAAAATATCATTTCCTACTGAACTTGTCCTACCAGACTCCATTTCATGTTTATGTCTGAATAGCCTCTGTCTAGCATGTCCTCTGCCATTATCCAATTCACCATGAGTTAACACTCCTAATAATGTGGATTTTCCAGCATCTACATTACCAACTACGGCTACACGTATTTCCAAAAAATCTGAAGTATTACAGTTGAATTAAAAAAACATTTCAATCAAACAAATGTATAACATCGTGTTAAATTGTGTTTGTGTGATTAACATTAATTACTAGGGATGGGGCAAATAATTGATTAATTGAAAAATAATAGATTAACCAAAGTTTTGATTATGGAATTACAAATAAACGATTAATTTATTAATTGATGTAATCGATTAATCAACGTAGTCCATTCAGCAACAATTAATCAACTGACGGATTAACTAATATAATTGATTGATAGATTAACTAATATAGTAATAATAATAATATATCTACCCCTCATTCTAATCACAAGGATTAACCCGAAATTCTAACACTTAGCCGGTGTCAACTTGGTGTTAATGTGAGAGATTAAAATCAGTTGACGTTTGACTGTCCCCCTAACTAAAGAGGTTTTCCAGGTTTCCCTCATTCCAGCACTGAATGGTGGTTAGGGCCAGGTTTCCCTCATTCCAGCACTGAATGGTGGTTAGGGCCTACCAACGTAAGTTGTTCCTGAGGTGCAAATGCGGGCCGCAAAATAATATTATTTTACTATTACTATTTTCTACTATTATTATTATGCGGCCCGCATTTGCACCTCAGGAACAACTTACGTTGGTAGGCCCTAACCACCATTCAGTGCTGGAATGAGGGAAACCTGGAAAACCTCATTAGTTAGGGGGACAGTCAAACGTCAACTGATTTTAATCTCTCACATTAACACCAAGTTGACATTCTTCCCATCCTAGGCCATCGCCAGGATGGTTGCCAACCCATCCCTGTGAACAAGCCTTGATCTACGAGTAAACAATTTAATTAAAAATTGTTTGGTTGAATGGGGATTCGAACCTACGACCTTTGGGTTGAGCGATCGAGACACTAAGCCCTGAGCCACCGGCTCACTACATTGATATAATTGATTACGTCGATAATTGGTGTTTGATTATTCCATTATAAGCAGTTATAAATTAATGTTTAAATTATGTAATTATACGCTATTGATTGTATCATCTGATCTTAGTACTATGCTAACCAATGAACATGGAAATCAATTGATATTTCCTCCAATGAATACAAAATATAGTATGACATTTTTTTGTTTTAGTGAATAAAGAAATAAAAATACTTTTTACTTAATATTTACCACTATATTTCTTATTTACTCTGACAAAAGCAGCTAATAGTAAATTAGTGTATTTGAAACACTTTCACTAATATTTTAGTAATATCGTTGACCATAGAAATGAATAAGATGCACAAGCATAATCTAAGACAGGTTACATATCTCGTTATACTCCTTCAATCACTGATAATACCTAGTTACAAATTTTTTTTGTTATATTAACCAAGTATTATTGTAATTTTGTGTAGGTTTTTTAATGTATAATAAAAATATAAATACCTTAAGATATACCTACAATGTAAGTATTTATTAGGTTCCCTACATCTACCAATATTTATATGATGATTAACATTGACCTTGTTGCGCCTTTTCCTCCTAGAAGATAGACTTCCTGGTCTCTGGTATACTTTTTATTTAGTACACTTTATTGTATAAAAGTGAAATTTCTAAATGGTTATTATGATCTGGGCGCCAACAATCATGAAACAAATATCTAACTTAATTACTACTGTAATTGTCCAGTGTAAAAGGTATAGGTATTCAAGTATAACTTAAATTTCATTTAAACAAAAAAATACCCAATTTATGTAATTTATTTATGTATTTTATGTATTCGGTAAATTCAAGTGCGATTAAATATCATTAAAATCAAAAAATTTATAACATTTAATAATTTTGCATAATGAGAAATTATTAACGAAGCAAAAAATTGTATAAGGTAGAGTTACCAAAATGTAAGAATAAATATTCCCTTATAAGAAATAAAATGGTCTTAAGTTTGTAAAATCTTTAACATTACAAGAAAATTAAATCTGAAGGTTTGATGCAATAAATTATACTGCAATAATTACCTAAATTATATATAAATTCATTATAACCAATTTAGAAAACATAAAATGTGAAATTTGAGTTAAAAAATCAGAGATGTAGAAAAATAAATATACAAATGGTCACCAAAGAGGCCAAACTGTACTATGTATAAACACAATCAAAACTTAAGGAAAATTCACACGGTATTATCGGGTAGGCACAGTGTAGGTTCGAAAACTACTCCTACCATAGCAAATATGTATTATAGTGTACAAATTCGTGTGAAGCAGGAATCACAGACAAAGTGGAGGGAGTGGGTCTTAAGATAATAAACGTTCAGGTAGTTTTATACAAATATTATATAATGAAATTGAAATCAATCAACGCATACACATATATCTCTATAAGGCGATGGGTTGCACTTGTAACAGCTTAGTTATAATAAAAATGTCTCCAAATGAGAGTACTTACAAGATAGCATTCATAACCTATATCTATCAACATATCGCGTTGTAACGTCTACCACAACATGATCATGTCATTCACATGTACAATCTTTCAAAGCAGCTATGATATATGTGAAATTATATAACCTAGTGTGTGTGTGATGAATGTAAATAAGACTGCTACTATCACCTTACAATCCTCAATACATACATATGATTGTGATAAAAAGCAAGATGGAACTAGTGTCAGGCTGGTTTAGCTAGGCCACAAAATTTAGAAAATAATATACTTATTAATATTATGTTTTAACTAGAATTTAGCGTCCGCCAGTATTTTCTTTTGACAAAATACCTACGATATTAATTAGGGATTAAATAGGGATCTATGTTTTACATTTCAATATGATTAAAAATTGTTTATACATAAATATTATACAACTTTTGATACTTATTTTTTTTTTTTTTGATTCTGGATTCTACGCGATAGTGACAGCTTAGCTTGCATAAAGAAATATCGGTGAAGTAAGAGAATAATTATTATAAATTATATGCACATTGCATATTTTATTCGGAAGTAGGTAAATAAAACAAACATGTTTTTGTTCATGTTAGGTATTTGCTACCAGAAACGACAATTTTCATTTGGGCTGATTTCTTAATTATTTCTATCGATTATTACTTTTTTTACAAACATAATTTAATATTTTTTAACACTTTCATATATCGATACAATCTTTCACATACCAATATATAAAAAAATGTTTAACATTCCGCGAATTAACCTTTTATTTACTTAAAATTTCATCAAATTACAAACTTTATATAGAATTTATACGATTAGTATTCCATAGTTCGTAAGTCTCACTACTATTTTTTTCTGAACTGTTCACATCATGTAAGGCGATATTATTTTTTGAGAATTGTAATATTTATCGAAAATTTCAAATGATACACCCTCTATATTATTTCAATGCATTTAAAAATTGTTTTAATCTTACATTTGATCAATTTACATTAATGATAATAATTAATATCTCTACCGCTCATTCTAATCACAAGGATTAGTCCAAAACTCTTCGATTTCCCCTTCCTCTTTCACCCTTTAATAGTGTATGAGAATATGACAAAAAAATTATCTTATTTTCATCTTATATTTAATATATAATTATATATTATTTAAATCAAAACTATTTGCAAAAGTATATCCAAAAAGTAATAAAAAATAGTTTTTTATTATAGTCATAAATTACTTAGAAACTACAGCAAATAATATTAGCAAATTTGATATAACTAGAAACAGTTTCGTATTTATTAATAATTGTATAACTTTCAATAACAAGGCATAGATCATCAACGCACTATAGTGGCTCACCCTGTATATTTTATATTTTACTTTATAGTTAAACTGAAATGTTAAATCTATGTGATTTTTCATGGAGTGGCATCCATATATAGGCCCAGTATAATGCTAAAAGCATTATACTGTGATAGGTATTTATCATGATTAATTTCT
This sequence comes from Pogonocherus hispidulus, assembly GCA_963924545.1. Taxonomy (NCBI): domain Eukaryota; kingdom Metazoa; phylum Arthropoda; class Insecta; order Coleoptera; family Cerambycidae; genus Pogonocherus; species Pogonocherus hispidulus. The sequence goes on along the minus strand of OZ004696.1, from coordinate 29,041,056 downwards.
AATTGTTCATAAAAAATCGCAATTCGCGACTTTGAAAACCTTCATATTATCGATTTTTCATGGAATCGGTTAATAAACAGAAAAAATCACCTGCCAAATTGTACCGGCATTTTGCATATATCGATATTCACGTTCTTGAAAACACCCTTATACTGATTTTACCGACAGTGAGAGCCCGCTGATCCCAGTTCTCGGTTAAATCAAACCATGAGTGACAAAATTCGTTATATTAGCGGCTCTATCTTGAATTTTGAAAGAGTTTGTAATTCACAATTCTAAAAATCTCCAAATATCTATTTTCAGTAGGATTAGACCATAAATAGTAAAATTACTATTGTAGGTATATATTATTTATAGATATTTATAATTTTTGTATAAGGGTATGGGAGTGTATTGTCTAAATATATTGTGTGCCAAATTTTAGCTAAAATGGGCGAAATTAGAGTTAAAAATTTCAAACCACTTTTACGTCGTGAATTACTGAAACAAGTTATTTAGGTACTAATTTGTGGAAGCGGCCTCTCGCCTCTCCTCCCTGACACTGACAGTTATATGTTAAAAAATATATGTATATATTAAATAAATATATGTATGTTAAAAAATATATGTATGTTAAAAAATATATATATGTTATATGACGTACTTATGTTAAAAAAAAAAGCTGAAATATACAGAGAATATTAAACAAATATATATTATGTCCACTGTATTTTCAATGCAATTCCTCAGTTTAGAGTACCTAAACCAACTAATTTACTCCTATATAGACTTTGGTAGCTCTGATTATTAATTTTAATATATTTAAGTGCTGTTATAAATAATATAATTTTTTAATGATATAAACTGGAATTTGAATAAGGGTGCATATCATTGCCCAAAAAGTTTTATATTTTTTATGAGAAAATGATATTATGAAACTTTAAGATTAAATAATTATCGATTAATTACTGTTTGAATATCCACCGAAAAAAATGAGTCTGTAGATATTTCATTAAACGTTATAATATCCACTCAATAAATAGATAACAGTGTGAATGTGTGGAAGGTTTATAATATCAACTTTTTTCCAAACATAAATATTATAGGTTGCAGTTATATTATCTCTACTCTTTGGTTCTAGTACGTATATATTTCCTTCCTCATTTAAATTTTTTCTAATCATTTCTCTGGTTTAATTATTTTTTTAAATAATTTCTATTGTAATAAAAGTCTGCTAAAAAGTTTACAGCCTAATAAAATTTAGTGATCTAAAATATATGTCTGCCAGTCTGGCAAGAGTTCGAACCCCGACGGAACCACTTTTTTTTTATTTTATTTTATATTGTAACATTCCATTAACAGTACATTTTAGTTTAAAAATATTCAAATGATACCTAATTCAGTGAATTATTGAAAAATATTTACATAATATAATGCCTTATTATCGCTTCCACTGTATTCTCTAAACTGTAAAGTTTCACGATTTTACCTGCGTAACCAATCTCAAAGTGCCGTCACGATCTGGCAACTATGTAATTCCGGACTTCAAGTTGTAAAGATAACTAACAGAAGACAGCACGTGCTGGTTGATTATTGTTGAAGGCGATTTTGATCAATTATTATTTAATATTTTAAAAAGATCTCTAAAAACTTCAAACATTTTTGGTCCTGTCCATCACTAAAAGACTATGGCATCATAATATACTTTTAAATCCTAAAATTTCTTTATATTAACTGTGTTATAAGCAATTTTTTACTAAAAATGCATTTTTTTTTAAAAATGGAATGTCAAAAATTTTCAAAAAAATTAGACATATTTGCAATAGAAATTACATTAATCTCAAAAATTTTAATCAACATCTGTCGACTAGTTTTTGAGAAAAAAAATAAAAACTAGTTTTTTTCAAGGTTTTTTCACTTTTTTCAAAAACTAGTCGACAGATATTTTTCATTATTTGCTATTTCATTCATCTTGCATCAACAAGTGTACCTGAATTTTTTCATAATTTTTGAACTTACAGTTTAAAATGAAGGGGGGTATACGTAAACCTTAAGTTCCAGTTGATACAGCCGTGGGTATATATTCTTGCGATCTTTCCACCAATGCATTTAATCACCCGTTCGTAACAGAAGTGATTTCTGAAGATATTAATCAATTTCTATAATACCCGCGACTCTTGGATTACTGCTGCAAATAAGATTCGGTACCCTCTGGTCAAAATCACCCGAAATTTTTGAAATGCCTTGTTGAGATGTCGGTTGAGGTATTGTTTGTTTAGTTTCGTTCTCTAAAGCTTTTGCCAATCTTTCTCTTTTGTACTGTATTTCCTCTCCAAAATTTGAAACATAATGTGTGCTATTTTCTTTAACAACTTTAAAACATCAACAGCTAGTAAATCTGTCTTTTTTTAATCTGTGGTCTAGAAATGGCGCTTCAGAAAATATTTTATTCTGCCCTATATTAATAAATCTTTTATTAAGCTGTGCAAGCAGTGCCACTAATTGGTACAGTATGGTTTCAGTCCTGCACTAATTAATATTATTTTCGATGCTGCCACCCGGTTTTCACTGGATATTTCCTCCATCACATGTTTAAACACCTCCAAATTTCGCAACATTTTTTTAAAATAGTTATTTTTTCCACAGTAATGTTGTCCAAATTAGAATAATGAATAGCTACTGTTGATATAAGGGCATCTTTAACTCATACTATTCTATGAAAAATATATGTGAAGTTCCGTCGTGTTATACATCTTACTTTAAGGTCAAAATCAGCTATCCCATTTATTTTTCCATGTTTTTAAGTAATGTAACAAAAGTTCACATGGTAAATGTCAAGTGGCACTTTTGTGTGTAAATTAAATATCTTTAGAAAGTAACATCGGCTCAAACAGATAAGAGTTCGTAGAACCATTTCTGGTTCTTTAGCAAATGTCATTTTGGGTCATAAATACTATTGAGAATTGTTTATTGAGATTTATTGGAACATTTTATGGATGTCTAGATCCTTGGGGACAGAACAGTGTTTAGTAGACAAAGCGCCAAATGGGCGTAACTAAATAAGTCCAGTAGATTATAATGAATTATGGTGGTACTTACAGGTTCTCTGAAATAAGATACTTTGTATGTTCATAATATTGCAAAGGCACAGGTCAACCTGGTGTTTTCGGGGAGTTTTTCCAGGAATAATATCGTTTGAAGAGTAAACCGTAATTCCCCCACTTTGAGACAAGGATAATATCTAAGGGTTTTAGGTTATTAGCTAGTAGGGTGACAGAAACATGTCATGGTTCGCGGTACTAGACAGAGGGGAGGAAGGTACTTTAACAACCAATGGGATTCGTATATTTGAATTTTAAGAAACAAAACTTCCCTTGGAAAGTCTTGACTTAAGAGAGTTAGTCTCGAGGGGCACGACTTCAGAACTGGTTGTTTGTATTTATTTGGGGCTTTTCCCCGTAGTAAGAGGACAAACCACCAAGGGCGGGTACGTTTCTTGGGCTCGAAGTAGATGCCGTTAGTTGTTTTATATACTCATTCAGTTTAGGGTTCATTAGTGTTGTATCCATCGTTTTCATAGATCAAATAGCAATTCAGTATTTTATATTTCTTTTTTGTTTACCTTTTTAAATTCTTAAATTAAGTGTATGGGCGAAGTTATTGCAGCAACTACATTTGCAGATTTGTCACTATCAATGGGTTCTATTTTGTCCGCAATTTGTCATTCTTCTAGTACTGATTGCAGTTCATTGGCAAGGATATCAGCAGTATAACTACCTATGTAACTATAACAGTCCATGTGAAAAGTTTTATAAATGTTAGATGATTCTATACAACGGCACAACGGATAAAATGGCATGTCACTGATATGATACTTTCATTTGCCATTGACGTACAGCTATCTGTTAAGCATACAGCTTTAGCTGATTTTAAGTTATTGGGAACTTCTTCCTTTTTTATATCGTACAACGGGGGAATAAGTGCCTTTGAAACTGTCAGCAGTATGATTACCTGTGCAAATATAACAGCCCAAGTGAAAAGTTTTATAATTTTCATCACAACCAATAAAATGACATCCTGTCATATATAATTACCTGTGTAATTATAACAGCCCAAGCGAAAAGTTTTATAATTTTCATCACGACCAATAAAATGACATGTTACTGATATGAAACTTTCATTTGCCATTGACGTTTAGCTATCTGTTGTTATGCATACACCTTAAGCTGATTTCAAAGTGTTGCGAACTTCTTCCTTTTTTATATTGTACAACTGGGGAATAAATACCTTTGAAACTATTTTCCTGGACGGCATTTGGTCATAGTTGGGGTTCAAAGTCATAATAAGGTTTTGAAAATTTGTAATCTCAACAATTTGAAATGGTAAATATTCTTTAACTATTGTATGTATTAAGAGTTTGTTTATTGCAACACGTTTTTTGTTACTAAGAGATTTATAGAAATATTAACTAATAGGCACTGTAGATTTAGCTTTGCGATAGCCTGATAATCGAATAAGAGAAGTTGTAGAAGAAGTACTTGCACTTAGTGTGGGCGACGGTGTCGGCCTTGACATGACACTATTCGAAGACAGATCATCGGAATATATTTCACATATATTTTCATCTTCCATCGTATCCATAGGTTCCTCCGCAGATGCGCCATGCCCTGGTTTCAAATTATTATATAAGTGAAGATGTTTATTTTTCAGATGCCTCAATAAGTTATAGGTCGAGCTTCCCTTGATAGATAATATTTGTGAGCAAAAATGGCATTGGCTTTCTTATTTATTTCTATCTCACTATAATAAGACCACAAAGGGCTAGTTCTCTTTGACTGTTTAACATTCATTTTATTTTATTTAAAACGAAAGAGAAAATTTAAACCTTGAACGGGATTGGAACCTTTGATGTGAAGAAATCACTGACGTAGTTTTCCATATAACATCAAAACACTATACTGCACTCGACGCGCATTTCGCCAACCAAGTTGGCATCATCTGGAGATGATTAAAACTGATCAGTTTTAATCATCTCCAGATGATTAATTTAAAACTGAATTATATTCTAACTGTTCTGTCTGTACCACCTTATTGCAACATTGTATTATTTAGTGTACTCAATAGAAAAATCTAATTTGAACATGTATGTAAGACAGTAAAAAATATATTTTCTTGTTAATTTATGTATGTTTTCTGAATATGAATGAACATGAACAACTGAATTGTTATTGAGAAGTTCAGATGGTTAAAAAGAAACTGCATGCACTAAAAAAATTATAAATTATGAACAAGATGACACATGACATGAAAGATGAGACGCGTACGACACGTGCATTAAATCTTTTTGTTAACGCATATCGCACCGTCCGACCGGCACTCAACACTTATAGGGCTAGATGCGGGTGTACTGGTAGTGAGTGGTATGGTACATCGAACGAATGTACAATTTGTACAGTACGGCGCATTTAGGTGTGAGTACTAGATTCGACACAACAGGTGGTATGAAATTTAGGTTGTGTTCCGATATTATCCGAGACCAACCAGGATTTCGGTTAACCGAAATATTGGTAAACCTGAAAAATGTGTAATTAAGGAACTGGCTGGTTAATCAACATGGATGATGAATTGTTTTTATTGGGATTCATTCAACCTTAAATACCTTCATATTCCGTGCTTAACTATTACTCTAGTATTCAGTCAAAAAATAAATGAAACAGCACATAATTTGGTATATTATAGTAAGATATAAGTAGTTTATAAGTAGATATAAGTGTAGCTTTCAGTCGACTTGGTCAAGTGGACTACAGAATACAATACAGAAAAGTAGAATTTATAAATATTTATTAGGTATAACTCTTAACGCAAGAACACCACCCTATCTGCCTTCACCATCTAAACAAAATATAATTAAAATCGTTGAGAGAATTGATATTTCTTCTCTCAACGCTAAAACCTAACCTGCTAACTCTTCGGTTGACCAATGAACCGCTCCCAGAGCACGGTCAATATTTTGACGTTTGGTTAACCTTTTTCAGGTGACCACAGTTCCAAAATTAAACAATTTTCAGGAATTTTTATTTAATGGAACGCTTAACCGGGATTTTGGTTAACCAAGTTTAATATCGGAACACAACCTTAAAACAAGTTCAAAAGGTTACGATACTACCAATCTGACAAAATTAAGGTAAAGTTACTCTGAGCTGCCCATTATTTTTATACATTTAATGAATGCCAATATTTAATATTCTAAACTTAATTAATAAATTGGAAAAATAATTAAAACCTGTCCAAAAATTTTTTTAGTCATGAGTGAATTTTATGCACGAATTTGTATTCAAACAACCATACGCTTATTAAAAATAAATAAACCTTTAATTCCTAAAAATTATGGTTCCTTGAAACTAATAAAAAAAAACACCATTCAAGTCACAGCACTCCAGATCTCGAGGCAGGGTTGGGTTGTTTTAAAACATTTTGTTTAAAACAATGGTTTAAAACATGTTGAAAACGGTGAAAAAAAACACCAGTGTTTTAAAAAACTGTTTTTAAACAACTGTTTGAAACACTGTTTTCTATATAGCTGTTTATAACATCGGTTTTTTATATTTTTGTTAAAACAAAAAATGACAAATATTGTTAGTTTAAGAGTAGTAAAAGTAGTAAAACCCAAGAAAATTTAAGACAAATCATGACAAACATAAAGATGAGAAAACTTTATTCTTCTTCAGGTACAACTCAAAGTAGTAGGTTTACAAATGATTCAAACGAACAAATCAAAAAGTATAAAATTAAAATTAGTATTTTTATTTTGTGAAAAAGAGAAAAAGATAGAACAAATAGCTAATTCAAATAAATTAACTTAACACTTCACTCCAAAGAAAGTTAAAGAAAGGTATGCTTATGTATAACAAACAATACTACAAAATGAAAACAAAACAAGTTAACAAGCATTATTATGCATGGGATACTTATTTGAAGTATCAGGCTACTTATACGAAGACCTCTGAGATGCCGTGGGAATCCCAGATCTTAAAATTGTAGTTTAAAAACATGTTTTAAATCATAAAACACAATTTTTTCAATAGTGAAAAAAAACTGTTTTAAAACAAAAAACCACCATGTTCTTTGTTTTTTTTTAAACAGTTTGAACCTAACCCAGTCTCGAGGCCAAGCGAACTGAAACAGGTTAATACATCTTAAATTAAGAAAAATAAAATCATATATAAGATTTATACAAAAACTCTGGACATATATCGTTTATAGTAAAAATATGAAAGCTACTCTCTATAATAAGATTTACTATCATCAAATCCATTGATTATTCTAATACTTCCTAGGTACAATGCCATTGCTAGGTACTGATAAATTGCCATAAATGAGTTATAAAATTAATGTAAATTATCTCATTAATCGATTGCACTATTAATAAATTGGCAATTAATCAATATACATATTAATTTACTAATCAATAACCTGATCTACTGATTAATGGAACAAGTCGAGCATAATTGATTAATCATACAAATTAATTGATTAATCAATAACCTGATTTATCGATTATTGAATACGACTGATCAATTGAACACAATAGATTAAATAGACGCAATTGATTAATCGACCACAATTCATTAGTCAAATACAACTGAAAACGTAATTTGTATTCGATTAACCGAAAACAATTGATTATTTTTAATAATTCATTATCGATTATATGTATCCATAATCGCCCAACCCTGTTAAATATGTATGTGAGTAATGAAGAATTATTATATTTACCACTATGGTCTAACACTCGACGGATCAAATATTGTAAAACCATTCCCCTCATTTCTTTACGTTCTCGTAATTTTACACAACTACATTCAAGTGTATTTGCTAAAGATTGAAGCGTAGCAACAGCAGCTTCAATTTCATCCTCTAGCAATCCATTCTCACTTCCATCTGGAGAACCACCAATCTTTAAAAAAATATAATAATTATATATGTGCAAAATTTTAAAATATGTATTTTTTAAATGGTTATGATCAAAGTTTAGATAAAAACTTTTACCAAACTACTTTTTTGTGCTTATCTAAACTTTATATTACATTTGCTGACCATGTCATAACAGGATATCATTCAGGGCAGCTTCGCCAAATTACCTTGTATACATATTATCTTTAAACATTTTTCTTATATGATAGGATAAGGTTTTTCAGAGGATGTATGTATTCATTCTTTTTATCCTATAAATTCAAAGTAATTGTAGTTCCAAATTTATTATTATTACAAATTATTAATAGTCAACATCAGAAGTGGTGGAAGAAAGGTGTTGAGTGCGATGTTTTTGTGTTTATTTTTGTGAAACAAAGAAAATGAGCTAACATCGAAAGAAATTGAGAAAGCATTATTGTTTACCATCATCGAAAGAAAATTGAGGGATGAAGACAGTACAAGTTAATTCTTAAGGAAATGCAAAATAAGCGACACAAAGAAACTGTAAGTTACACATCTACTTCAAAGTTATGTAATACACAGCCGAAGGCAGAATCAAGTCTATGAATGTTAACAACAAACACTGAATTTGATCCGAAAATAAAGGCATCAGGCTGTTTACTACAACTGTGAGTATGCCTAAACAAAACGGATAGGCAGAACAAATGAATAGAACAATCTTCGAGGTATTTGCCTCATTAGGAGCAGATACAAATAAAAATAACTGGGACACTAAAGTGAACCAAATCTACCAAGAACTACCTAAATAGCACAAACTGCCGTGTAACTTAATACTTGCCCGCAGATTTATTATTCGGCTTCCCAATGAGAACTGACAGCGACTTGCAAGATATTTCGGACGAGAAACATCTGGACGTTTCTAAAATCAGACGTTAAGCAGCACAAACTGATTGACATCTTAGACACAAACTGATCGACATTTTAGGCATAAACTGATCACCATCTTTGGCATAAGCTGATAGCCATCTTAGGCACAAACTGATCTCCAACTTCGATAAAAACTGATTGCCCTTTGGCTCAAATGCTTGCCATCTCAGGTTTAACTTATGCCATCTTAGGCATACTTACTGCCATATCAGGCACCGATTCACCTTGTATAGATATTATCGAATATGATTTATTGGGCTGGAATCGGATTCTGGAACACGATTCCGGAATCATAGTGTGAAAGGGCTCTAAGGTTTACCTTTATTAAGTATAACTTTTTATGGGTAGTGGGATATGTTTGAGTAATTTTTTATGGATATTAAGAGAGATATGAGTTGGACCTTGACAAAGCACCTTTAATATATTTTCTAATGTGCAGCAACTTACAATCATTCATAACTATTATATGCTCAAACATAGAAATTAAACATTCTCTAGCAATAACCTTGCAATATTTTGTTATAGTTGTGAAAAATAACTAACGGAAATTCTACAGTTTTTTGTCACACTAACTGTTAACTATTCCAAGTTCTCTTTGATAATTTAAAAAAACAACCATTACTTCTCTCTACTTGTAAAACTGCTGATAAAATTTTATACGATAATAAAATAATAAAATCAATATAATTCCAAAATGGCATATAAAATTTTAAAATGCCATGATATATATACATATCAAACACTTTCAAAAAGTTCCACTAATTTCCAAAAATTAAATTCAAACATATTTCAATGTTAGCCCAAAATAGTATCAATCGAGGTATCAATATTAATTATATTAGCAATGTGCGTAATAATTCTACCGCAATAAACAGTATATTAAACTGAATACTTCTTCAATAATTTTTTCAGTAATTATTTACAAGAAAAAAAAATGTTTTTTTCAATGAAATTAAAATGGCCAAAACTCGCCCGGAACACTCATATCTGGGTCAATCGTACAATTTCCTACAACTTTTATGAAATATTCCCTATATCATCTTGAAAGGGGTTAGAACCTTGAGAAGATAACACTGACGTAGTTTTCCACATAAACCAAAACACTATACTGCACTCGACGGGCGTTTCACCAACCAAGTTGGCATCACTGGGAGATGATTAAAACTGAGTTAATGAGATGATGCCAATTTGGTTGGCGAAACGCGTAATTTAATGTGTACAACTCATCACCTGCCTCAAATAAATGAAAAACTAAATAAGTACCTATTGGGCCACCAATTATGCGTCTGTCACATACTTGCGTTTATTTCATTTGAATCTCAAAACTCTAAAAAAATATTCTCAGACGAATTAGTAAACGTGATGTACTTACTGTCTGGGTAAGGGTTGACGTAACTGTTTATTAGCACATTTATTGTGCAAATTATCTTGGTTAGAAGCTATCAGTGGAAATAGTCAAATAAATATTCTGTCCATAGTAATAGAAAACTTAATAATTACTGTTAGATAAGCGAAGAAGACAGATCAACAAGTTTGTTAAATAAAATAATAAAAACAAAATCAATTTCACACTCCTCTTCATCAAACACTGTCAGATCGAGATTATGAATCAATAATTCAATTTTGTGATTGGATGATGAATAAGATACAGGGGTGTTTTGATTTCTTTGACAATGCTCTGTTTTCAGATAAGTCGTCATTCTCAAACACTGATAGGATTAACACTCAAAATTTTCATCATTATTCAGTCACAAATCTCAGACTGCTAAAGAATCCATCAACACCTATTTAAAGTTAACGCTAGGGCTGGAATTTGTGGGTTTTTTGTGAGGGCTAAATTTTTACGTGTACTTCGATTTTTTTACAAGAACATCTATATCTTAATTAAATGTTCAAAATGTCCACCATTGTTTTCTACATGAAGTACAATTCTACGTTGAAAATTTATTTAAATATTTCTCAACATTAGGGGAGTTACAGTAACAAATACGTTTCTAATTTTTCGTTTTACATCTTCAATTATACATTGGTGGTACTTCATATATGTGTTTTTTAATATACCCCCTACAGGCTATTCAAGTCGGGCGAATTTGCGGACTAATGAACTGGACCTCCACGACCTATCCACATGTTTGGATATATTTGATTTAAGTGTTCTCTAATCTGAAAAAGTAAATAGTAGCAAACATATAATCGAATAAAATAATCAAATTACCATCAAACTGGAATGTGGAGGGGCACCATCATGCTGAAACCACTGTTGAACCAAATCATTGGGAGCCATATTATGTCTCAGGAGAATGGGAAGTTCATTTTGCAAAAAATGTAAGTACACGTTTGTGTTTAATTGCTTTCAAAAAAGTATGGTCCAACAATATGTTCTCCACATATTCCAGCCCACACGTTCACTTTGAAACGATGCTGATGGTCTCGCAATAACCTGGGATTAATTTTAGCGTAATGATGAAAATTACGACGATTGGGTATACATATTTGAAAATGTGGATTCATCAGTGAACAAAACATTCAGGAAAAGTTTGAATTTTCTTGAACTTTTTGCTGCGCCCAACGGCAAAACTGTATACGGTTTTGGAAATCCTGAAGCATCAATGATTGGTGATATTCGCTGTGATAGGGACGAAAATTAAATTTTTTTTGTACGTGAATATTTGTTGTAGAAGAAATGACATGTAAATTTACTGTGACAAGACTGGTAAAACTATTGTAACAGTCGGTGATCCTGACAGGCGCTTACTACGTTTATTTCGATAAATAAACGCGGGCAATTCCGATGTTTTCCATACAAATGCGTTTTTTGCAAAAACTACACAACTTAGGTATAGGGAAAGCTATTGCAAAATTATAGGGTCTGTTGAAGTACATTTCATGCTTTAATAGAATACAGGGTGTTCTATTTGAATTAGTGGAGATTTTGTAAATTTTCATTTGTCATATTTGGCACAATTTTTTTTGCACTCTGTATATTGTAGTTCAACTTTTGATATATCTTTCAAAAGAGCCATCCTCCCTCTACAGTATCCCAAAAAAAATGTTTCTAGCTGCTCACACAACCAAAATGTTTCATGTATAGAACGTGACTACTTTTAAGGAAAAAATTTCAAGTCAGATATCTCGAAAACTGTCAATATTTTGATAGGGGTGCATTAGACAAACTTTCCTTAATTTATCATGTAGAATTCGATAAAATAATAAAAAACATAGGTTGCTATTTAAAATAACAAAGCAAGTGCCTGTACAGAATAAACTGAACACCCTGTACATCCGAATTTATTTTTATTTTGTGGAGCTCGAGAAATTAGGCAACGCTGTAGAAAAAAAATTTAAAATATCTCTTTTGCTAACCTAGATATTGGACTTCCGCGCACTAGGCGGACACCCTGTATATGTATAATTATCACTTTAAATGCAATAGGCATTTAAATTAATGTTAGTTTGTTACGATTTGAATAACTATATTATTGTTGTTAGTTATAATTATTACTACTCTCATTAGTTATAATTATTACTACTCTCATCAATAATGTCATTTTGACATTATTGATGACCAAATTATGATTCTCAAATTGTAACAGATTTATTAGTTTTGTATCGAAATTAGTTTTTATAATCTATAAAACTTTAAAATAAATGCTAATTATGTGACATTATATGCAATTGGTGAACTACTATTCAGTTTTTTGGGGTAGTTGATGAGTTTTAAACATTAAACAGGAAGACGTTCGTTCTACACAGGAAGAAGTGGCAATATGTCAGAATCTGGTGATATTTTGATAGGCAATAAAAGTGATAGGAAATTGTATGGTCAACCCAGACATGAAAAAAAAAAATACAAGTAAAAACCTGAATAATTTTTGTAGAACTTGTATAATTGCCCTGTTAAATTACAATAGGGTTTAACTAGACGACGTACTTACTTGTGAATAACTCCTGAAAAAATTAATGAAGGACAGGGTGGCTCAAAGCTGTAACCGATACTTTTTTGTGGGGCGATGTAAATCGAAACTTTAAATTATTAGAATATCAGAATTTCAAAAACACTTTTATTACATCATATCCTTCCTTCTTTATAAGGAATCGAAAAATTAAATAAAAATAGAAGGTAGCTATTTAAAAAAATACGAGCTGGTATCGATACAGCGAAATTGGACATCCTGCATACTCCCCCTTATTTTCATTTTATAGACCAACCACGAAAAAGAAAGGTGTTACTATTTGATATTTTTTCATATTTTTAGAGATCTCTTCAGAGATAATATTTCAGAATCCCGCACTAAGTAGACCCGCTGTATGTTCTAAAACAAATGATACACCCAAAGTCTAATAATCTAATTCTGAAATCTAAATAATCAAAAAATAATAATCTAGGAATTCTAAGAAATTCCACAATTATTTTCAAAACACACAGTTTCAAAAAAATTACAAAATTTCCAAAAAAATACACAAAAATTCCAACGGTCATGTACACTAAAATTCTAGAGCTGTTTACCTCTCGATACCATGTAAAGCTTGTAGGGTCCTTTGAAAGGCATTAAACATGTTGGCTGCCTGAGTACTCAACTTCAGTTTCTCACAAAATACTCTTACCACAATAGAAACACCTATTGCAATCAGTAGGACCCAATATTAGTTAACATTATAGTAGGTAATAAAAGTGTCATAAACATATAAAAATAGCTGTCCAAAACAAATCAGAGGTGTGTAAAAAGGTTTTAATCTAGAGAGAATAATAACAAACATACCTCCAAAATAACTTCTCCTCTTCCTTCCCCAAGTTGCTGCTTCAGTCTCTTCAGTAGCAGCTCATACTGTTTCTCAGATGGGGCAACCAGTACGTTTCTGCCTAGTATTTTATCATATTCAGACACTGGATCTGATTTATCAACAAAAGAACTCAGGGATTCTTTTATATCACTCATAATGTCTTAATACACTATTTAAATTTTAAATGTAACACTTGTTATTTATTGTACTGTCCAAATATTAATAACAGTGAAAACTTCAATGACACAAAATGTTGCAATATTCAGCAATAACATTTCTGCTTATGCAAACACTACCTTGGATGTGGCTATGAATATATCTGAAAAAAAACTATACTAAAAGACTATACAAAACTTATATATAGTAGGTAGGTATATTAGGTAGTAGGGAGAAAGCTATCTACTCTGGATTTGAATATCAATCTTCTGAGTCTAAAATATACCTGTTACACACTATTTTATACCTATTGCATATTTGCTTAGATGCTGTAAGTATTGCATCAGCCTTAATGGATCATTCTGAAATATTTTACTGTGTTTATAATAATTTAAAATTATACCATTTTATAACAAAAATTTGAAATAATTATTGACTCATGTAAAAATCAAATAAATAAATACAGGGGTATGGCAGTAGTGCGTCTTTGTTCCATAGCGTAGTTACCTGTGAAGTAAGAAAAAACATTTTGATAGCAAAGTTATTTTTATTTGCTCCTGCATTACTTAAAAATATTGAGCTATATACCGGGTGTTCATATTACTCTGTACGGCAACTAACTTTTTTTTTTTTAATGAGACTCCCTGTATATTTTATATTTTTGGAAAGACCGTAACATTAAGAAATGTAATAAAACTTCGAGAACCGTATTTAAAAAATTTTAAATTAATGATGGCCCTGGAAAGACAAAACTTTTTATGAACTAGTATATTATATACCTAGGTTGAGAAGTGAGCTATTATTTATTGAGAAATCTTATATCCTGAGGCGCGTAGCGCCGAAGGATAGCGCCTTTGGTAGAACTGTTCCAGAATGGTTGTCAATATACCCTGTACATCTTATACTTAAAGGGAAAACGTATTTTGAGTAGCATAATTTACTAATCATGTTTAAACAGCACTGAGCTAGGTACCTACCCGCCAATCGATATACCTAGCTTAATTATGAATTATTTAACGTTCATAAAATTTTGTATATACATATGGTACCTCCTATTAACTCATAAAATTATAAGTTTTCTTATCTGGTTCAATGAATGAGTGTAAAAATATCCTAATCTATGTCGATATGAATTATACAAGAAAAAGTACTAGGTACCTATGTGTCCAACATATTATTACATATGGTAGGTAATTAAAGTACCTATATGGAATATCTGGCAGACTCTTACTATCACCTGATACCAACATCAATTAATATTTAGGTTTATGATAATAATACTTGATTTCTTCGAAAATAATAGTAACAATTACTCTTGAGAAAGTTAACTTCTAAGAAAAATTAAAAGTACTCACAGTCACAAATAACAACCAAGATCACCACCACACAATTAATGTAAAATACATGTCTAAAATATAAAACTAAAGAACATATACCTATAAAGATAATATAATACAAAATTATATAAAATGTATCTATATTATTGTATATAGGTATAGGTACATTTATATAAACATAAAACCAAAAACACCACAGAATATCTATTTTTCAACTCTGTTGTCTACTTGTCTAGTTACATATTTTTTGACAAAAAGACCTCTGTGCTCTGTGACAGAAACCATAGAAACATAGAAAAAAGATATTATCCTTTTTCCATGCCATAGAAAATTAAATATTAACATAGAATATAGAATGAAATGAAATGTAATCACGGATTTCTTAAAATAAACTGGATCGCTGATTCCTAACTATCATTTTGTCAGTTGTAAAGTGGTCGCCACACTGTGCTAACATTCCATTGGCTAGTTTTCAGCTAATGATGTTGAGGTATTTACAGAGGGAAATTTTGAAAATAGTTTGGTGAGATATGGGCATATGACTAACTAAATATTACTTATATGGATGATATGGGTATAAAATATGTACACTGTTGTAATAAAAATACTTTAGCAGCGGGTCTAAAAAGTTAACTTAATATAGGGTTATATCAAAGATTAAATTGTATTATGTGTGCATTAGATATGACGAGTAATTGACAGAACTGGACTCAAGAGTTATATTTGTGCAGCAAAGGTACACATAATTTTTTTCTATTTATAGTGCATTTCAAATAATTGGAATCATCTCTTTTTAATTTGACTTGAAATGATTTTCGACAAAGTCGAAATTTATGTGCTTGTAAAGACACTCCCTACATGTACAAATCTTCCAATGGTATGTCTGGTAGGTACCAATGTATATTAAATTCATTGACGACACTCTTTATTTCTCCTGTTACAACTTCATTTTTTAAATAAATTTTACATTAGCCGGAATTTTAACTGGTTCATAATAGTTACTTGTCTAAACATAATTTAGTAACTAACCCAAAAAACTTTAAAGTAACATGGTTTGTCAACCAAGTATTTGAACCTTGTCTGATTGCAGTATAAAAATTAGTTAGGATCAGTTTTGTATATTGTTTTAATATCGATACCTTTTTGCCAAAATATCGTAAGTCACTCACTAAATTTTACCTTAGGCTACTTAACGACAATTCTGCCACTCTGCCTATTACAGTTCTGTTACTTACGATAAAATGTATGCAGTTATTTAACCGTGAAACATTTAAATACGCTTACATATTTATGGATCTATCTACCTCTGCCAAGATGTGTATTTGCATATTATACTTACGATAGATTCATAGTCATTTTCATGGAAAATGTCACTTACGATAGTTTGGCAAAAAGGTATCGATATAAGGTAGGTATTTATCGAAGAATTAGACATATGTTTGTAGTTATTTTGATTGTGGCAGGAGCTGCATATATAAAAAGCCACGATGAAAGTAGCTGCACGTCTTATCAGTAAAAACGGCACTAAAAAAATATATTTTAACTGAATGACATCATACAATTAGTAATGTCAAGTAGTTATTAGTCAAATTTATACTTTACACTGTTAAGATATATTAAATATTGTGAATGAATTGGGATAGGTTAATCAGTTATTTTGTTATAAGATTACATGAAGTTTATAATACACAATATGGTAATAACTGCTTTTCTAGAAGATAACATTAACAACTTCAAAACTCAAAATCATTATGGTAGGAATTTAATAAAAACACATTTAAAATTATACACACAATCACATTATAATAGGAGTTTTATCCACACTTATAAAGCATATAAAGTAACCTATTATCCACTACTGAAATAATAAAAAAATATAAACTTAAATCAACCAAATTTAATTTCGCTTTTTCATATTTCACTTCATTTCCGTTAATAGGAAGTTTGTAGTTGCTTCTTGCAACAAATTTTGGATGTCTCCTTCTCCTGAGGAATGACTTGAACGAAAAGAACCTTGGATTTTCCTTGCAATACCAAGTTTGTTAGATACGGAGTCTTCAATATAGCTCTCTGCCACAGCAGGGCTCTTCCACCCACCATGCCGCTTGATGGGTGTAAAGTCGGCACCTTTATTTCCCAATAAAGTTATTGAAGTGCACCCTCATATAGTGGCCAATATAAGCTTCCGCGTTTGCCAAGTTCAGAAACGATGCAACTTTTGCCAATGTGTTGATTCCAACAGGCTGAGAAGTACATTTTTGATTCTTATAATGTTAAAAGAATCTGTTTTGTGATAAGTTCTTTGGTCTTAGGGAAATACATTTTCTACACATCTCTACGTCGTTGATAGAAAATCCTTCATTTATAATTTTAAACTTTCGTGAAATGCCGGTCTTGGTATCTAGTATCGAAACAACTAGATACGCGCCAGTGTCCTATACATTAGTGATTTTCAAATTCGTCAATTCGTAGCATCGACAAGCACCAGAGACTCCTATTACTAGCGCAACCTAAAATGATTCAAAGTATTATTAATACATATTGTCTAAAAAGTTAAGAGTTATTACCTTAATCATAAAATATTCTTTATCACAAGATTTAGTCAAAAATTCTTCAATTTGCAATCTTTCCAAAACTGCAGCCTTTTTCACCTTGTATCTTTTCGATTGACTCTTCAGATAACAGATATCTACGTTTTTAGACTTTTATCGCAACCTTCAACATTGAATACTTCGACCAAATGGATGAAATGATGAAATTGCATGTTTTTTCTTCAGATTAAGAAATAAATAACTTGCACCTTGCACACAAAACTTCATTTATAAACCACAAAACAAAAAGAAAATATAAAAGCAGTGATGGTAACTCAACAGTGTTACCATCATTTAGTTCATAAAATACCTAGAAGTTAGCACAGTATGGCGGCCGCCTATCAGTTGTTATTTTTAGCTACCCCCACCAGTATGTATTAGCGATCCAGTTTATTTTAAGAAATCCGTGCGTTCAACTTTACACTTGGATATGCAGTGTCGTTTATAAAACATATCGAGGTTGTGATAAACATTTTGTGGAGGAAGATCACTCAACAAATAATCGACTGAAGAAAGCAAAACAGGTTATCCTAAGTTATATATTCCTTCAACTAAGTAAGGTATCCGATATCTCGTTATTAGGTCCTATATTGAAACTTTACAAGCTTTTGTAAAATTTGCTTAGAACAAACTTTTTAATGGTAAAATAGATTGTGGTGAATTGATTTCTCTATTCAGTCAGATAGTTCCAAACTATACAACATCGATTGACCTATTACATTTTAACCAATATCGTACAAATATTGAGTTATACTCTGCGGTAGCGAGATTATTAAAACAGTTCATGGCATTATCGCATGATTTTGATATTTTTACAGCTTACTTATCAACTTTATTAAGTTTATTAAGCAAATGAACTAAATCGCTGTAACTTTTACTTACAATTAAGCATTTATAAATTGTTTTAATGGTACCATACTGTTACTATGCATAATAACATTCTAAAACATAGGTAATAAAAGTCAAAATTAGCTGTAGTTAGTTCAGTGCTTTTCTTTGGTTAGATATTCTGTGGTCATGATGACAGAACAAAATCAGTTATTTCACCCAGCGTCGGCACCTTCGATCTTGTGTCCATCAGTTTCGTTTTTTAAAACCATATGCGCAGAGCGTTATCTTCACGCCACGATCATGCTTCGTTCGTTCACACTTACACTTTTTGTTCATTTGTGTTAATTATTTACACCGATTTACACTACATCTAGTCCTTGTCATGTTCTCATTTGCATAATGTCCCTATATCTTTATTTATAATAATCCTTAGCTTACACATTTCAATTTAAAAATTTCAGCTTAACTTATAAGCTCATAGCAGTTTTAATAGGAATGCAGCAATAAGTTATTCCACTTCTCGCTGGTCTCTTTGTTTTGTAGTGTCTTTGTTGAAGTAAATACAGTTGGAAAATTATAGTTGAAAAATATATTTTCAAAATGCGCAAATTGTTTATTTTTATTGCTGGAACGTAACCTCTTTTCAGTTGCATACGTTTTGCGTTTTGTAAGTTGGTGGTTCACAACTGTCTTCTACGATTTGTGATTTGCTTTTGCTTTCTGAAATTGTGTTAATATATCTTCTTCTGATTTGTAGTGTTTTTTTTTAAGTGTGCAAATAGAAGTTGAAGATGTCTGCAGCTAGAGCTGTGAACTATTGCTATTTATACCCCAATAATTCTAGAGACTTTTATTTTTTATCACATTCCAACAGCATATCAGAGATCGGAGGTTTCTCTGCTGTGCTCTTTTAGAATATTACAATAAAGTAGGTGTATTTACGAATTAGTTGTTATTGTTATTTAAGATTTTCCCCTTCCTTAAGTCTCCCTATTCAGTGACTAATTAGCGCATCAGAGGTAAGTTAATAATAGTTTTTGTTAAATTACAAAAATAAACACAATGTAGGGCATAAAGTAATCTTCGATTACTGGCCATAACTTATTTCATCCAACATTGTTGGAAGGACCCGAGTATGTTACACTACAGCTCTTTTTTTATCAAGATACATTTATCTAGTATGTATATTTAAAATTATAGGAAGTTATTTCTGTTTTTTATTTACAAATATTGCCAGTTTCAGAAACCAGGAGTTGTTTGTTGTTGCACTTTTCATGCCAGAGTCAGATCATGCGCAATAGAGATCTGTGGACAACTGTGAAATAACTGATTCCTATTAAATATTCTGTGTATTAAACTGTGGTTTTTATGTCTTATCTTATGTGCTTATGTCTATTTTACTTGTTCATCTGAGGAAATATATGTATTTAAATGCAAACAAAGCATTTTATTTCACGGTGTTGTGCCCATCACTATAATACAATAAAATAATAAGAAGAAATTGTCTCTAGATATTTGTGGCATTATATATGTTATAATTGAGAACAGTTTTTGCCTAATATTGAGTTATGCACTGGAAAAACCAATATATACATATCACAACAGCACTATGACGTTTCGGAAACCTTTCTGTTTTCATTATCATAACGCTAATATACTATGAAAAGTTCTTGATATTAGTTTTCCGTTAGATTTTCTATTTAAATAAATTATATAACCAAAGTATCTAAACCGTCAGGTGTAGCATTCTGTTTTTGTGATATTGATTACGTATTGTGTAGTTGGTTTTTCAGTGTGAACTCATTAGGCAAAAACTGTTCTCAAAAGTACTGACCCTTGACTGTTCCTATTGGTGCAAGGGTTTTCTTTTCTACTTTTTCTTCAAATTAATAATTAAAAAAAAAAAAACAAAAATGAGAAGTCATTTGCGTGCTATAGATGGCGCTGTAACCAGTTTGTAAAGTATAAAGCGTTGTCTATTAAGGGTCTACGTTGTATTCAAGGTTCTATATCATGGAAAGAACAGCACCAACTAAAGGAATATTAACCGGAGGTGCTGAGGAAGAAGAATTAGTAAGCTTCCTAAACGTTATGTGGCGCTGTTTTGTGGATTCATGACAGTACCAGGGTTATTTCATTCTACGTTAGTATTATTCTGTGGGTGGACAGAAAGTTTTGCAAAAACAAAGTCGATTATTAGAAAGTTATTTGAGAGTTATATTCATAGAACATACCTAAGTTATATTGGAAGGTATTATTATTTATAACATTTATAGTTCATAGTTTAGTGGACTTGAAATAAAGATACATTTTCCTTTCGTTTCTCATAATTTATTAGTTATTTCAGCATAATGGTGACTGGGGGCATGACCTGTGTCAAATACCTAATTTTCTGTTTTAATCTTCTTTTTGCCGTAAGTTTTACAAACATGTACCTAATTAAATTTAATAGTATACATTATCTCTTTACAGCTCTCTGGTATTGCGATACTGACAGTGGGTGTTGTTATTCACGGAGTTCATGCACAGTATTCAAATTTTTTATACTCGAGCTATGAATCCATTCCTCTAATATTAATAATCGTTGGACTAGTAATCTTTATTGTAGCATTCTTTGGATGTTGTGGAGCTGTTAAAGAGAATCATTGCATGATCATTACGGTAGGATTAATATATTTTTTTGTATAAGGTCAAAACAAGAATTCAAGCGATGCACCCCATCAGTTATAAAATTATTCACATGACTTTAAGACTTCAAAAACATTTCCTTGTAATTATATAATCACAGTAAAACAGTAATGTAAGCTATGCTGAGGTACATCAAAATTTAAAAATATATATTTCTGGAAAATAACATTGTGGATCCTTTCTGAAGTGCAATGGTTGGATTTTTGTTTGAAGTTGTGTAAATACAAATTTCCACGTGCCAACGTTGTTGCAAGTTTTCTATCAAAAAGGTCACTACTTCGCATTATTGTAGCTCTCCATTTAAATTAGATGTGACTTATTCCATCCATCCATTTTCTCATAAGATAAATTAAGAATATGTCTTTATTCAAGAAAATATAACGATTTAAACAAAAGTTACATTTGCTATATAGTCCAGTAACATAAGGATTCATCTACTAAAAAAATCCAAGTGAACGGGAATTTTGCATAACACCTTTACTTTCATATTACTAATAATGTATCAAAAGTTCCCACCAATATGTTGCTTGCGTTTCAAGTTATTCAAGGTCAATTGTCACAGAAATCGGGTTTTCACAAATATTTTGCTTCGTGTATGTCCTATGACTTTTGGTTATTATAGAAGATAAAGATTAAAAAATGGTGTTCAAAAAATGTTAAATACATATTTAACGTAAAACCAATCGTTTTCACACTATACGCCAGGAAAGCACAGAGTAGCGCTGCATCCATTTCCACACCATCTCAAGGCGCGTTTTTTTTTACATAGTTTCCCCAGTAGGCCTAATCCACTATTTTGCTTGTTTTACTGATTTCTACGGCTTATCCTCATTCTCGTTCTCTGTCCCCTCTTGCACGTCTTCGTCCTCTATCATCTCCTCCAAAATCTCGTCCTCCGTCCCCTCCTCCAAGTTCTCATCTTCTCCTCGTCTGTCCCCTCAAATACCTGTTCGTTCTCTTCTATGTCATGGTTACTTTCTACCCTAACAGTTTCTTTTCCTCCTGTTATAATTTGTGCCAAGAGGTCAATGGGATCAAACTCATTATATTCTTCATCCTAAATATTTCCTTCGGTAGCGCTATCGACATGTGCGTTGAGATATGATTGATCGTGACAATGGCCACAAAGTATTGTCCATGACAGTCCAACTGCATCCGCAATTTGTGTTACATCCTTAGTACAACTGCAAAAAATAGTATTGAAAAGTACATCTGGTGCAGGTGGCAGTAGTCTTAATGGGCTCCAAAACATTATTGTTTATCTAATATACAAGAGCGATACGCGTTTCATCGCGCGTGCAGTGGCTGTCGTAATATCTTTTTCACTTTTTCGTGAGATAAAGAAACAACGAAGGCCGCCGCGAGTTCGTTCTACTCGAAGTATTTAGACGATTCCTCTAAACGGTAAAACGCCGGGTTCGTGAGTCGATGAAAAACGCAGCCGATTAGGCGTTAATTCGTGAATGGGAGACCACACGAACATCGACATGTCGAACTCACACGGCGGTCTTCAGACACTGTCTTTGGACCACCATCACCACCTTCCATCCCCATTATTTATCGACTATATTCTCTATTGATGAGATGTCTAAGGTAGCTATGTAGGGGCTGAACAATCGGTCCTACTTTGGTTTTGGGCAGATGCAATTCTGCCCAAAAATCAAAGGGGTAAAGGGGAAAGAACCTGCCCCAACAATATAAGGTCGGAGGCTAAACCACCAACCTCTATTGGCAAAACCAAAATGTCCTCGACTGGGGGAAAATGCCCCGAACTAGCACCTGCCCCGCTGGGGAAAGGTTCAGATACTCATTATTTGGCAAAGGACAACTTCTGCCAGAGGATCTGAATAAGTTCCCACCCAATAAGGTAATCAGCTTCATTAAGAGGCTGGACGTGTTAGGTGAAATAAATATAAGTAGGTGTGAGCCACAATAGACCACATGGTCGCGGTGGAGGGTCTGGTTTTCGGCCCACTCGCTTTTGAACTAACTTAACCTAACCCCATTATTCAGGATTTAAATCATTACTAAGCCAATTCTGTACTTGATAATACACTCGACTTAGATGTTGGCGTGCGGCTGCGGGAGTGTGTGGAAATGATGACAATTTTACTACGGTGTTAAGTCTTGTTGACTTCGCAAATATCATGTATCGATAGTTTTCAATGGATGATTCTGACTTAAGAGCTCCATAGATTGTCAGAAGAATGCGTAATCCATTTTCCAAAATCGTCTCTACTGTACAATTTTCCGGCTTAAAAACGTCCGAAAATTGATGCAACTCGAGGCGCCTCTCGAACATTTTAAAAACTTTTATTTTTCCTTTGTTAGGGAGTGCAGAGGTTGTGTCACAGCCAGTAATATTGTGCTGTAAATGTATTTACAGTTAACAGCGGCACCACATACTTTTTTGTCGAAACATAATGCGTTGGGTGCCTTGCAGCATAATTTAGCTGTGTGTTATTTAATAAATCGTTGGTTGTACCAAAGACAATAATTAATCTATATTTTTTGGTTGTACGGAAAAGACTTATATAACTTTTTTGTAGAGAATTTCCTGTTCTTTATTTTTTGTAATAAAGCAAAAAGTCATACGACTCACGAAATGCTAGATATTTGACAAAATAAGAGTTTTCTGACCTTTGACCTTCAATAAGATACAACATCGCAAGCGCGATGTTGATGGGGACTTTTTAGACATTGCTTCCAAAGTTAAAATAAAGGTGTAAACAAAATTTAGGCTCACTTGGATTTTTTAGCAGATGCAGCTTTTTCCGGCCTAATATAACTGGACCAATACAGAATGATACATTTCGCGTATCGTAATTTTACCTCAAAATTTTAAATGGAACAGCCTGTATGTTATCATGTCGTCTTAAAGCGCTCCTCTTCAGCTTTCTAACGATACCATACTTGATGGGCTTAAATAAAATTTATTTGTTAAAAAAGGAGTTTGAACTTGAAGAGCCGCTGAAATTAGGATAAGTTGTAAAAAAATAATTGAATAAAAGTAACATACAATTATTTGTTTAGTTACAGTTTTCATTCGTTTATCGCAATTACAGGTTAGGTAGATAGGGTGATATACTCGTATGATGGAATAAATAGCTAATAACGTTTTTCTTGAGGCAACTTGCCTATAGCAGATATCTAAATTCAACATTAAATTACTTGCTCTGCATGTGTATATAATACCTAATAAATGCCAATATTTAGGTACCTAATGACTATTTCCAAGACATAAAATATATATAATGTCGACTTCCGAGACATATTTGAATATGTTTGCTTATTTCATTTTCCGTGACGATACCAGTTTACGAAATAGCTTATCTAACTAATAATGAGTATCTAACTTTTAACAATAAATTATGGAATAAGATATTGATAAGTTTGCCACCGATGCCAATAATAAATGCTATTTAGGTACCTAAACAATGACTATTTCCAAGACATAAAATATATATAATGTCGACTTCCGCGAGACATATTTCAATATGTTTGCTTATTTCATTTACCGTGTCAATCAGTTTACGAAACAGATTATCTAACTAATAATAAGTGGGTACCTATCTAACTTTTAACAATAAATTATGGAATAAGATATTGATAAGTTAGTTACACCATTAACCTAAGAATTCCTTTAATTCAATTTAATGATGATATATCTTTCATTACAAAGGAAACAGAAGTTCTATATTATAAAAATTAGTACCTACTTATGTTTGTAGGTAGGTTATTTATATTTATACAGGGTCCTGCACCTGAGCTCCCGTTTTTTGTAGCTCATGAACTGGTGGGTTTATAAATTTCGTTCAAATTTGACTGCAAGCAAACTATTCGTAGAGAGGCACATTTGGAAAATATTTTCAAATATACAGGGTGCTCCAAAAACGTGTACCATACTAAAGTTATGGTTTTTTAAATGGAACACACTATATATTTTTGCATTTTTGGATTCTGCATGCAAATTTAGTGTGAGTTTGTGTTATATTCCCTATATCAAAACTTAGCCGTTTCGAAGGTATTAGACATTTTATAGAAAAAATTATAATAAGTTGTTACAACTATTTCAAAGTCAATATCCCTAAACAAGTAGGTTACCTCAGTTTCGAGAAAAAATTCTATTGGTTAGTTTGAGGTTACGTCATCTGGCGTCCAGAAAGCAGCGAAATTTTGATATGATTACTGGTAAATATTACATTTCATGATGCTTAAGAGTATAATTTTACTATAACAGTTTAAAATACATGTATTGTATACATGTATACATAACGTATACATAACAAAACGTTTTACAGGTAAAAATTAAACCGTAAAATCAATAAAAAATACATAACACAACTACAAACTTTTATGCGGACCTCCTAGATATGGTAGGTATATGTGTATATTAACGATGTAGATAATATGATATGAATGACCTATCAAATTCAGAAATCAATGCTAGTAGGTATAAATTAGTTACTAGTGCAAAATACTTATATCATACAATTTCAGAACTTTAAGATATGACATGAAATTGTATATATATAGTTATTTTGTCTTGTACGGATTGTAAATGGTTTGAAAATAATAGAAACGAATAACTGCAATAATCTATTAAGAATAATACATTTCCTTATTCACTTTTAATTAAGTTTTAGGTATAACTGCAGATATTTTATTTTTATTATGTAACTCAAATTATATTTGATTCATTGCATTCACAACTGGATTTTTCGGAAACCTGTGATATAACACATCTTTGTTCAGAGCTTTGGTAATTTCCAGACTATTATGGCATGTAGCAACAGCACATCGACACCCTGGCATCTTGCTGAAAGATCAAATTATTTTTTATTTTCATCCTACATAAAACATTACAGCCTCGGTCACTTTAAATAATGAGATAGCCCAAGAATTTCGGGCGGAATACTTTTTAAGTGAAGGACAACGTAATTTGACAGAAATTATTGCTGGTTTACTTACCTAAGTGCTTATTTATTAATCTATTGTAATTCTACACTTGGTTCACAAAACAGGATCAGGATTGACAGATTATTCAGTTCTTGTCAAATTTAAACACATTAGGACATTATGAGAGAGACAATGATGTACATAAAAAGAGTGGGAGGTAAGGTCGCCAGATGACGTCGTTCATCCTGGTGTACACCGCAATACCCTTTCCTACAAGCATGGAACTGAGGTAACCTACTTGTTTAGGGATCTTGTTTCAAAGTTACATAATATCTTATACAATTGAACAGCGTTTATTTTAGTTTTTATGTCAGATAGTTTAGGCATTGATCTTTCTGAAAATAGCTAACAGAAGTCTGTAATACATACAGAGTGTTTAATATTTACTGAGCAACACGTCAACTTTGAAAGATGCAAAACTCTTTTTTTCAAATGGCACACCCAGTATATTATTCTACAGCTGAAAGTACCATTCAATTCTGAATTGAATGATATAGCATTGTCCTATACCTATCTCTTAAGGTTCTTAAGATATAATCAATATTATAGTAAAGTGCTTGAAAATTTAAGTTACCCCGTTCTAAGTGGTGTTCGAATGAAATAAAACAACTAGAAACATTTCAAATTTATTGTCAGTTGCTTTGACTCTTATTATGGCTATGATTAAACACAAAATGTAAAAACCGTCAGCTAGCTCATTATAAAAATAAATTGAAACAACTAACTAAACTAAGTAACTAACAACTAAACTAACATCAAAATTATTGAAATAAGTATAAATATTTGTAATTAACTTCAATTGTCGACACCAAGATTCACAGCAAATAAATTTGACAAGTTATTTTGTTGTCTTTACCAGGTGACGCGATTCATTCTTAAAATATAATTTGGTGTACAAAATTAGACTTCTTATGGGGTTACATAACTAAATACTATTAATTAAATAAATTAAATCTGTGAACAATTATTTAACATCGATGTTATTTTTTACATTTTGTGTTTAATCATAGCCATAATAAGAGTTAAAGCAACTGACAATAAATTTGAAATGTTGTTTTATTTTATTCGAACACCACTTAGAAACGAGGTAACTTAAATTTTCGAGCACTTTACTATAAAATTGATTATATCTTGAGCACCTGAAGAGATAGGTATAGGACAATGCTATATCATTCAATTCAGAATTGAATGGTACTTTCAACTGTGGTACTGGGTGTACCATTTGAAAAAATGAGTTTTGCATCTTTCAAAATTGATGTGTTGCTCAGTAAATATTAAACACTCTGTATGTATTGCAGACTTCTGTTAGCTATTTTCAGAAAGATCAATGCCTAAACTATCTGACATATAAAAATTAAAATAAACGCTGTTCAATTGTATAAGATATGTAACTTTGAAATAGTTGTAACAACTGTAATTTTTTCTATAAAATGTCGAATACCTTCGAAACGGCTAAGTTTTGATATAGGGAATATAACAAAAAGTCACTAAATTTGCATGCAGAATCCAAAAATGCAAAAATATGTAGTGTGCTCTATTTAAAAAAACATAATTTTAGTATGGTACACGTTTTTGAAGCACCCTGTATATTTGAAAATATTTTCAAAATGTGCCTCTCTACGAATAGTTTGCAGTCAAATTTGAACGAAATTTATAAAGGCACCAGTTCATGAGCTACAAAAGACAGAAGCTCAGGTGGAGGACCCTGTACCAATCAAGTAAATATTTATAATAATAAAAACCAGCAATTAAATAAATTGTCGTAAATCGTAAATATATAAAACCCTGAGAGAATTTGTAAAAGGTACTTAAAATTGCAATTGTCCCGGAACTCATCAATGAAATGAAACATACATTGATTTCCAAGACAGTCCTGGAAGTCGTCGACTCATAAATAAAAGTTCCGGTCTTGTCCCTGAAGTAAACAGATGCTTTGGAAATAGTCAGTTGGTCACTAAAAATGTCTTGGAAGTCGTCAACTGACGTATATATTAATATGTATATATAAAAATAATATATATTAATATTATATATATAAAAATTAATATATATAAAATCAAATTCGAGTTTTCAGCACAGTAATCAAATGGAATTGTCAGTTCTAAGTTCAAGGATATAAGGTTTGTATGGATTCTGTCATGTAATTTTGCCATAAAATCAAAATAAAAATATAATTTTTATCTTTAATGAAAGTAAGTCTTTTAATTTTCAAATTAAATGCTAAAAATAGATTAGCCTGTATATTGTCACATTATATTATCACATTATTTTAAATCCTTTTTCACTTAAAATAATATATCACTTATAATGATGATAATGAGTCCGATCTTCGAAGGCATGCAGTTTTGCCGAACATGATAAATCGCTTAGAAGAGATACTTAATTTTCTATGGATGTTGTACAGAGTCTTCATAAATGTCCAAAAGCACGTATTCGCAAGTATAGGCAACCAACATTTCATGCAATTGGCATTGATTAAAAATAAATCCCTGGACTCAGTGCAGTCCTCCCGACCTGGTTAGAGGTTAGAGTTTTAAGTAAATAAAAATATTTTGACAGAACTAATTAACCTCACAAAGGAACTGTTCATAATACTGAATTTACATGCAATTAAGTGTTACATATGGATAATTGATAACTACGGGAAAAATTTAACCAAGTTGGTTGGTCCAATTTTTACAATATTTTTTTTTGTTAATCAACTATGTTAAAAGGACAATACTAAAAGACTTCACAACTTTTAATAACAATATAAGCAAACAGGTATGCTGAACAGCCCCCGGATTTACAATGCTCGATACAACACGTGTCGACGTCGACAATTATTCGACAATCGAGACCAAATTCGATATCGTGAACAAAGTAATTCCCAATCTGTATCGATTAGAATTGGAGCATCGACGTAGCATTTGTTCGTAAGAGTCGATTGTCGAACTGTTATATCATTTTGTGGGTTATGTATTATTATAAATTATTAATCTATAGTCATAGTCGAACTTGTTTCCTTGTTTGTAAATATAATTTTGACTTTTAGAGGATGTTTTTTAAATATACTCGGAATCGCCATGGTTTTTAAAATGAGGGAAGAACATTTAGTAAGTTTGGTAGATTTTATGGAAGAACACAGATAATTTGCGACCGGTAGATTATCTTGTGCAAATTCTAAACAAAATACGTCTTTCTTTCCTTAAATCGCGTATTTGATTTCTTCTGCGAATTAAATCAAAAATAGGCAACATTTTTTAAGAAAAAAGTGATGAGAACAAAATTCACAAAGCTACCGTAAAAAAATGGGGTTATGGTTCTCTAACATAAGCGCTCGACACCTACTTCTAATCGCTACCTCCTCGATTTCTATATAGAAAAAATATATATCGATGTCTATTCGACACGTGTCGAATCGAGGAATGTGAATCCGGCTGCAGCTTAGTTATTTTTTTTAAATTTAATATCCAGAAAGAAAGAAACACATTGTGATATTTATTTTTTATTAGATACAAAAACTAGCATTGAAACACTCTCCGATTTTACAGTTCCATTGCACTAACAATAAACCCGAACTTATTTAAAAGTTACATAAAAAAAGTTACATATTATGTTGAAAATGATGTCCTTCACGAGCTATACACAAATTTACTCTTCTATTCATATTTTCAAACACATTTTGCAGCTGCTGGTCAGTTATATTGTTAATTTCTCGAATAATCGCTGCTTCTAATTCTTCGATATTATGCACTGCAGTTTTAAAAACATTATTCTTTAAATGACCAAACAAAAAATAATCTAAAGGCGTTAAGTCCGGTGACCTGGCTGGCCACAATTCTTGACTAATCAGTCTATCACCATAAAACTCCTCTAAAAACTGAATTGTCACTCTTGCGGTATGTGCAGTTGCTCCATCTTGTTGAAAATAACCTACTTGCAACTCATCATCGTGTAATTGTGCTAAAAAGGGCTCTAAAATAAGTCTTCGATATCTTTCACTATTTATCGTCTCGTAGAAAAATATAGGACCTACTATACATCTCCTTGACATTGCTACCCAAACGCCAACTTTTATGGGATGTAAGCTGGTTTCTACAAATGTCCTATAATTTTGGCTATTTATATAACCTGATAAGTGGAACCATGCTTCATCAGTAAAAAATGTCAAATTTAACAAATTATTATTCATGTTTTGGACAAACCATTCACAATAACGTAATCGTCTTCCGTAATCAAGGGGAAGCAACTCCTGTAAAACGGTTACCTTGTAGGGGTGTAGATGCAGTCGTTTCTTTAAAGCTTTATGGCATGTTCCAACTGAAAGACCTACAAAAAGGAAAATTTCATTAATATATAAACACAACTTGATTTTCATTTCAAATAAAGTTTTCAAGCTGTTGATTTTAAGTTGCAAAGCAATTTTAAAATAAACTTGAGAATATTGGGTCATATTGAGAACATATTATGAAAAATTACCTACTTGTCTGAGCGGCCAACTTTGAAACAGGTTTTGTTGGACTTTGGTTCATTTGTTGCTCTATATTATCGATAACATTGTCTGTGAGAACAGTAGGCCTGCCAGTCGATTTACCTTTGCAAATGCAGTGTTTGGTTTGAAATTGCACATTTATGGGTTAAGAATGTGTCATAGTCAAGGTTTTCGTCTGGAAATTGGGTCATAAATTGCTCAATGCAAGATTGCACGGAGTATGTCCATAATCCGTCTTCATTTCTAGTGCCACTCCGAAAATGAGCCATTAAAATAAAGGCGTCTTGTTCTGCACTAAAAGGCATAATGTGTCGATCTGAAAAACGATTTTTTTTTTTAGTTAACCTGAAAGTTTTATTTTTACTTATACTTACGAGAAACTTGAAAAACGATGTAATTTAGCTCTGAAAAGAACTGATTGATATCAAATATGTAGGATATATTGAAGCAAAAGGAAATACAGAAGACTAGCAGAAAATCGCAGCGAAAACAAACGATGACGGTCGCTAATGAATAAAGCACAAATGTCAAATATTGGCATCAATCGTAATGGTTCGTATACAGTAAACACTGACATTCCGTTCGTCAACTGTCAAAGTAATACGATCACCGATTGGCTACTTTCAATGTCAAATGACAAATAACGCCAATTGCGTGCCGTGACACGGAAACTTGCGTTTTAATGTAACCTTCACCTTATGTTTTAGTTATTTTAAAAGTAACTAGCATTTCAGACGCCAACGCGAAGAAAATAAATTCACTATTTTTAAAATAGTTACTGGTCACGTGGCTTTTGGCATTTATGAAGGCACGGTATGTTGTACACATATTATTTTCTAATGAGGCTACATTTTTCAAAATAGATTTGAAAACTGTCACAATTTTCGCTTCTGAACTGATGAAAATATGCATTGGATGGAGTTACATGTTTGCGCGGATATAATTGGAACACATAGGACCTTTTTTTCTAAATGGTACTCTTGTCTGCAGATATATATATTTAAATTTATTACGCGATAAATTCATATCTGCATTAATCCAATTATTTACAAATCTGGAAAATCCTCAGTTGATGCAAAATGACGTTTACTTGATGTAACAGGATGGAACTCCGCCACACTATGCCAGAAATGTTAAGAAATTTCCTTAATAACATTTTTCCTGAAAGGTGGATAGGTAGAGGGAGTCAAACCGGTGGACAGATATCGAATAACCAGCCAGGAATTTGTGGAGAGACTAAGGTGTTGTCAGGCAGTGGAGGGGTTTCATTTTAAACATTTAATTTAAATTTTAATTTAAAAATTAAAAACTTTTTTTAGATATGAAAATTCAATTTTTATTTTGATTTTACGTTACTATATATGACAGAATTTATACAAACCTTATATTCTTAAACTCAGAACTGCTGAATTTTTCAAAATATGAAAAATATAAAGGGTATTCCAAAAAAAAACTGACCTTTATATATGTCATAAAGTTCTAAAAATTTCGTTGATTACTGTATCGAAAACCCGAATTTGATACGAAGTTCTGTTCGGCTGTAATTGAGCCGTTCTGGGACTTTTGCCCAACCCTGTATATACAGGGTGTTAGTTAAACATGCGGCAAAAATTCAAGAGGTTATTCCTGGGACTATTTTAAGGATATTTTATCCTTTGATGATTTTTTAAAAAGTGCTTTGTTGCGAAGATATAGGGTGAAAAAAATTTTCAACAAATAACAATTTATTACTAAAAATTACATGTAACATTTCTGAACCTACAAGAATTGTTCAAAATGCAGATGCAACCATCCAATCTTCTCCTCAGACTCCCGAACTCTTTCAAAAACACCAGGGTCCTTTCTTATTGACTTACACCCAGCAATTATCCGATCTCTTAAATCGTCCACATCTTCCACTGGCCTAGTATAAATTAATGACTCCGATGACTCCGACGAATGACTCCGAACTAATGACTCCGACGAGCGATCTCCGTATGTTGCTGTTAAAAACTCTCGAGCAACTACACTAAAATGAGGTGGAGCACCATCATGCATAAACCATATTGCCTATTGCCTGTCTTGTAGCCAATGGTACATCCTCCAAAAACTGAGGTAGTGTTTGTTCCAAAAAGTTGCGGTATACTTCGCCGGTAAGTCTTCCTGGTAGAAATATCGGTCCAATTAGCCAGTCACCCACAATTCCAACCCAAACGTTCAATGAGAACTGATGTTGAAACCGATCTTCACAAATCTCATGTGGGATTTTCGTCAGCCCACACATGGTTATCGTCAATCAATCAATCCCAAACGCCAAACATCAATCAATCTTAACAAATGCGATACATACAAACTACAAAAACATACAAAATAATCACTCCGAAGTATCACGGGATGTTGGTAAGAAAAAACAACTCCTTTTTCTTACATGTCTTTTACTTGATAAGTCCAGTGTAGTACGCCATACTTTTATTTCACCTACATTAATAATGTGAAAAATACCAAAATTGGATTTGTTGAAAATTTGTTTCGCCCTATATCTTCGCAACAAAGCGCTTTTTCAAAAATCATCAAAGGATAAAATATCCTTAGAATAGTCCAAGGAATAACCTCTTGAATTTTTGCCGCATGTTTAACTAACACCCTGTATATTTAGTAATTTTAACTTAATTTTACTTTATTTAAACACTGTTTATCTTCTAGTTTTCGGTACTACTCTTTCTTATATTGACCCTTGAATTAGCCTCAGGAATTGTTGGATATGCTAAAAGAAATCAAGTTGAAGAAATGCTAGAAAATAAATTGAATTCCACAATGTTTAATTATTTTACCAACTCAGATATAAAAAATACTTGGGATATTGCTCAACATGAGGTGAGTTTTATTGATTAATCTACATTGTGCATGTGAAATTTTATATTAAAAAGTTATCCGTAATGGTTGGACCCAATCTTGGCGAAATAGGTTAAGTACATTTATACCAAATTTGGTACCTACTATTAACAAGTAAAAAGTTTATTTGTATATTCACAATTATTGTTTTTGAATTATACAAACTTATTCCAATATTTCTTTAGCCACTATTCCGATTAATGAATGCAACATCCAATTAATTGGATAATTGTTTAGATTAGGTATGCTCATTCCAAATTTTTAACCTAATTCCATAAATCATCTAAACTTTTTTTGATATAAAGAGCATTGAAAACTACTTTTATTGACTGTATTACTGCTTTTAAACAAATCCAGGACCTTCTATGATTTTTTATGTATTTATATAATTGGTACAACTACCCAGACAGACATAAAGATCAATTTAGGTAGGAGAAACCAATTAGCACAGTAGATAATATAATAGCAAGGTAAAAATACACAAATACAAACTGGTAACAGCATAAAAAATTAAAAATAGATCAATTTAGTCTGGAATGTCCTTAAAATTTGAATGCATTGTATATAAAGATATATTGTGGACATAATTTGAAAACATTAGTTTGTTGAGTATGTAAACTAAAAATATTAGTGGCATAAGTACTGCAGATAGGTACATACAAATTAATAATACCAGAGACTTATACATCTACAAAGACCGTTCACCTAATGTATTTTTTTGAAGTATAGACTTTTTCCTGATTTTATGCAACCATATATACGAGATGACAATTAGCCAATCAAAATCGAGTAATTTCAACCCGGCAAGTTGCGCCCTCACAGTACCAGTAGTTTACATGTGCAGGATTCTACTATCGCTTCGCATTGCCATACAGGAATTTAATTTTTCAAGCGCACACGTTTAAGAGAATAGTGCTGTGTTGTCAGACGTAACCTAACGAACGCTATGGATTTAACATAAACATCATTTTAATAATTTTACACGGAAGTATAAATTCTCCTACGTTAATAATTTTATTATTGTATTTATTTAATATTCTGGTAGAATAAAAAGTGCTTTGGCCTTCAACGGCATCCGAGGATCGAACTCGGGACCTTCGGCATAACAGGTAATGCTCTTACAACTGAGCTACCTCCCTACGCTGTTTGAAACTTACTATTTCGGGTAAAATATTTACTACTTTATAAAAAAGAAATTTGTATGTATCTTATGCATGCCGTGTACATAAATGAATTCAATAATATAATAAATAAAAGTAGACCTTATTAGGTACTTACTACACTATTTATACCTCGCTGCTATTATTAAAACCATTATAGTAGGTAGTAGGTACCTACTTTTGTCTTTGGCTTGCCACGAGTCTTTTTTGCGTGTGCGGAAGGTTAGTTACAGTTAGTTACATGCGGTGACCCTATCTGAGGACAGTTATAGGTAGGTACATGTTTATTGAAAAAATTTACTTTGATGAGCCGCCCATTAAAATGAAATTATTAAAATTTCTTGGATATAAAGATAAGTTTTTCTTATTATGTACGAATAACTATTATAAGATCAAATACATAGATATTCTGGATTTTTACTAATTATTTGTTCTAATATAGTGGCCCTCATAGAATAAATATTCAACTGCGGCTATAAATAAATAGCAAATTTGAGTCACGGCTCAAATAAAAACTATAAAAATGTATAGTTTTTTTAATAATCATATAAAAAATGCACGTTAGTATAGTGTATATAGGTAGTGACTGAAGATTAAAAAAAGTGTTATATTAGTTATATAAAAATTAAATAAGTTACCCCACTCGGGTACCGTTCGGCACTCAAACGTTTACTTACACAGGAGCTCACGCTCGACCTGGAAAGTGTTGGGTGCGATTGATATAGAATGAGAAAAACAAGTGATTAATATTTATGTTTTATTTTATTTTATTTTTTGTAAAAATGCCTGTGGTAGATTATAGCGAGGGTAGCTGTCCCTCGCAATATTTGTAACCGAATACTTTTTAAGAAAATGTGTTACAACATTCCTTGAAATTTGTAGCAATTTTAGCAAATATAGAAGCCACGTTCTGTAATCTTATCCTATAGTAGCACAAAATCAGGGGTATTAATTGTACCATTTAGAAACATCGTGGATAATTGGTCGTAGTATGAGAAGACATTTGTGTTAGTAAATTTGAGGAATTAGTTTGCCACGAAAATATTGGAAAAACACTAAAAAATCATTTCGTCAATATAATCAGAACCTCTATTTATTTTACATTAAAATTTGTTAAGCAAAATATAAAAACCGGGACAACATCCAGCAAAGTTAATACAAACCATTCAAAATTACAACATTTGTAATTTTTGAAAATAATAGTACAGATGAATGATATTCAGATTATTTCAGAGGCCACTTCGATTTAATTTTTAAAATTTGGTATTCTGAGGTTTTTTGGGGATGCTCTCTTTAAATGAAATAATAGCGTCCCTGCAGCTCTTCCGGTTATACCGAAAGTTGACGTCAACTTTGTTATTTTAAGTGGAACACCCTGTATATTATTCAATCCATCAATCCATGCATCCATCAATAACCTTGATGGTATGATTAGAAAGCTTATGCAGCTTATGGATTTAACTCTCTCACTTGTGAATATTGTCGTTCTATATCGTTCTTGATATAAACAACACAGGGTTTTAAGTTAGGATTTTCGATTTTTCGAAAACAGGTAAACTTGATGAAAGTGAG
Source organism: Pogonocherus hispidulus (assembly GCA_963924545.1). Taxonomy (NCBI): domain Eukaryota; kingdom Metazoa; phylum Arthropoda; class Insecta; order Coleoptera; family Cerambycidae; genus Pogonocherus; species Pogonocherus hispidulus. The sequence goes on along the minus strand of OZ004696.1, from coordinate 29,004,794 downwards.
CGTAATACCGACCGAAAGTGACCGAAAGTGTAGAATCCAAAAATGCAATAATATACAGGGTGTCCTATGTAAAAATTCAAGTTTTTATGGCTTGCAGTTGACCTAATATGGTATTAAATTTTTACCACCCTGTAAGCAACCACTAACCCTGAAGATGTGATTAGAAAGCTTATGAATTTAACTGACTCCCCTGTGATTATGACCGCTCTATCTTTCTTAATATAAAAAACACGGGGTTTTAAACTATAAAATATATACATATAAAAAAAATAAAATATATCGAAAATGGTTAACTAGGAATAGGGAAACTTGATAAAAGTAACACTAAAATCCAAAAATGCGATAATAAACTGCGATGTTCCATTATAAATAACAAAGTTGACGCCAACTTTCGGTGTAACCGCAAGAGCTACAGGGACGTCATTATATTATTACCAATTTCAAAATTTAAATCCAAGTGGTCTCGGTCTCTGAAATAATCTAATAGGATACTTAGAAACTTTTAGCCGCTCGGTATAGACACCAGTTTCCAAAAGTGTTTCATCTTTTACTTAGGCACAATTTAAACATAAATAATTAGTATGATGTATTTTTGAACATAGTCCTTCCTACCCATTGGATAATTTCAATTTATATAATTTAATGCTGCACTTTTGGAAAACCCCAGTCAGTAATCAAAATATTCTCGGCGCGAAACCAAACTATCTTTCTAATGTCCCTCGTAACGAGGAGATTTTACTGTCGAACGTAGATGGCCGATGGCGGCGGCACGATTATGATCTCGAAAAATAAAAGTTCCGACGGAGAGGAGCAAGCAACTGATATAGTTATATTCTGTAAACTTTGGAATATCAACCGATATAAAAATTAGGTATTAGCAGCGACGAATACCTACCTACAGATGTAGATCTAAATATATAAAGTACCTACCTCGCTGCACCAAGGGAACTTATTCGAAAAACAAGAATTTTGTAAAATTGGACTCCATAACAACGTTCTAAAATTCTATTTCAGCGACTAAAATTATCCTCTATAAAATAGTGACATTTTAGTTAGTTAGTTACAAAGCATATATACCTACACTTTGGTTATTACCTAAAAAAAGCTATAAAAAATAAACGAGATTGTTAAGATACAGAAGCCTAAATAAAACACCAACAGTTCAAACATTCTACCATCTTTAACGGTGTAATTTTTTACACATTCTTTAAAACTATTATACCTATGCAACTAACCCAGTGTAATCAGTGTTTTAGTATAAACACATCAACCCTTCATTGTGTTTACACAAATTACTAATTTATATAGTTCGAGATATTTCCATATACTTTATGCAATTTTAATGTAATGTAATGTAATTTAAATACCTACTTTTTTAGTAGGCACAGTAGTATGTATACCTATAACCTTATAGGTATCTTGGTTATACGAACACCACAAACAGCAACAAAAGTCCCAAACTTGCAGATTGTGGAGATATTGAGTACATAATTTTTAGACAATGTGTATGCATCACGTCCATATGGCACGAATTCTTAAGAAAAAAATCGTTATCGGCTACGGATCGAACCTGGGACGCTCGGGTGACACGCCATGAAATAATGAAATGTGTTACTAATGACACGTATAAAAATTAGACTTTTGTAGACTACATTTGCAAAACTTTCATTTACAGAATGTTTTAAATTGGTATTATTGTAATTTGATTTTTATAATGTAAGCATATCAAATGCGAAGTATTTGGTAGACAACTGTTAAGAAAACATATTCACACATAATATTTCACACCAGTTATGAATATAATAAATCCGGCAACAGCGACAGCACCTATACATGTGCAGTCAACCTTATTTAGCGACATCTGGTATTAAACGGTGGAAACAATTGTGGAGAATGTCCAATTTAGTTCCAATGGACACTCCTGCAAGCGCTGCTGGTAAAATTCCAGCAGAGCCATCTACGAATGGCCAGTAACTTTTCGGCTTCATGTCGCCCATAAAGGTGAAACGTCTTTGTAGATTCTATACGTCTCTGATAATACTAAGGAAATCTAGGTAATTGATCTTGTTTAAAATTTTATGTAAGAATGAAACAGAAAAATACTAGAGCGGTCAAGTCATTAATTTTAGATCTATTTAACAGTACCGACAGAAGCATGTTTCTCAATAAAGTTCCATCGTTTTTGTATCATAAAAACTTACAGAAAACTCTCAGGATTACCAATACAAACTTTTAATTTTGACCTGACAAATAAGTTGAACAGTGAGATTGAACGAAGACCTTAGAAGTCCTTATTAAAAACCCTAAACTATTCATTCTATTCATTTTATTCTATATTTACAATGTCATTTATGTGATCAATTAAAGTTAATTTGCTATCAAGTGTGACATCCAGGTCTTTAACTATGTCGTATCTATTGCGATGGTTATTATTTAACATGTAATAAAATTTTATTGGAGGAATAAGTTAACTAAAATTAACGTTAGTAACGTAATTTATCTACATTTATTAACAATTTAATTCACACTAATTGTTCAACATGGCCAAATCTTGCAATTTAAAACAATTATCTAAGTCATTAATTGCCGAATACAACTAGTAGTCATCAGCATAATGTAAGATACAATAACGCAACACCAAATTGATGTCATTCACATAGATTAATTAAAAACAAAAGAAGTCCAGAGATTGATTCTTTATGGACATCAGAAATATTTATTAACTTGATAAAGTTGAAACCCCTGAGCCTTCGTGAGTCTGAATAGCCTTCTACCAGAGCCTGAGCCTTGTATCAGATAGGTACGAATTAAAAACTTAATAAATTCGACATTTATCCCAAATTCGATAGTTTATGCAGCAGCACAGTGTGATCAAGTCTATCAAAGGTTGAAGTAAATCAGTGTAAATGACATCAACCTAGCCACCCTTATCAAGTGACTCAGCCACAAATTGTGTTATTACAGGCAAGATTTGTGACTCAGGTAGATTTTCAGTAGACCTAGATGTTACACTAAATGTATGCATGTATACTAAAATTATATAAAATTGTAATAGGTCTATAATTTTCAGTAATACCTCTATCACCTTTTTAATGAATGGGGAAAATTTTAGATTCCTTTCATTGGGATAAGTAGATTGAATATGTTGACAATTGTTGAAAACAACCTTACAAATAAACAGGCACAATCCTTTAATATAAAAGCAGATATCCCATCCAGACCAGTAGTTAATTCAGGTTTAATTATTTTTAAAGCTTGTAAAACAACCTCTTTACTAAAATGATAGGTACTGAAACCAGATTCAGATTAACTTTGTTATTTTGGGTCCACTATATTGCGCATTGAGTGAGGATTAGAAGATAGTTGATGAAACGAGGCAAACCCATTCAATACTTCTGTACAATCAGTCATGGATTAGTATATTATGTATTTTGGAGGAAAAGCTAAACATCCATAGATGACTGTGAAGATTGATGTCCAACGTGTAGATGAGGCCAGTAACGCAGAGTCCGAGAATGTGCTTTTCTTTTGAAATGCACATACTATTTTTTTTACGATCAATATCCATGAAAGAATATAAAGAACTAATTATTTTATAATAAAAAACATAAACTTAACCCGTTACGGTTGTAATGAAGGAGATTTTTAGCAATAAATATAAGTAATAAATTAATAACAAGTGTGTGATTTACCCCGCCGCAATGACATGAAGTAATGCGGCTATATATACACAAAAGAAGTGGGAGCTATGCGGCAGCAGAGTACGAATTTGATTTCAACAAGAGGAATCCCGTCCCAGCATTGAGCACAACCAGTCCAGTCGTCTGTGACCGTGACCAACTGTGAATCAATTTTCTACATCCCATACATTGCACACAACCGCCAGGTTTAGTAGCCTTGTTATAATTTTGATTACAATTCAAGCAAGCGATATCATTATAAACACCTTCACTGTCACCAACATCGCTTTCTGAGCTACTTACATTTGCCCTTTTTTCTTAGGACATTGTTTTTTGACTTTTTGCTGTAATTTTTGTGTAGTTTTTTTTTCAATTTGTAACAGTTCTTTATTATATGGTGTATTCATTAAAATTGCACTTCCCCTATTTGAGACAGAAGTCGGAATGATATTAGGTATAGCAAGGACATTTTCAAGTGAAATAATAAAAGATGACATACTGGGGCGCAATAGAAACATTTTGTTGCCCAGAGGAGCCCAGCTGTGAAGTCAGAGGTCATTGGATTATATTGAGTTGAAGGCAACGAAGTTCCTGTAAACTTATTTATTAAAGGGCTAGCAACATTATCAGACTCTGTTTGGGTATCACAATTAACATTCTGCAATCCTGAGAAACAGAGCTGCGGAGTCGAAGGTCTTTCAATGGAATCTGTAGGACTAAAAACAGGATTTGGAATTATTTCTTTCGGCCTCTCTGTTGTTTTAGCAGCTGCAAAAGGTTATCGAGAATGGTCGGATCATAAAGGGAAATCCCAGTTTTGCAAAATCCTGACCTCGCTGTTTGCGTTATTGCACGTGCGAAACTTCAATTCAATTATTATTATTAAATTCAATCACTTAACATTTTAGTGTAGATGTTACTATGCCCAAAATGCATGGAATGGAGGGTGGAAATTCTCTACCGTTGCAGAGGAGGACGTAGAGGACTCTAAAAAATAAATTGGAGATAGCTAATAAAATTATCAAGGTGGATCGAAGTGTGTTAGAGTGGAAAGCAGTGAAAATAATATTACATAGTTGTAACACAATAAATGTCTCTTTTTCAACCAATAACATAAAACCATTTATAAATAATTATCTCACCATAAATATCAAAACAATAATTTAAGAACTTTTTACTTGTGAATTTGATAAAGGTACCTACTTGAGATTTAAATGAATTGAATTAGTGGGGTCACTAATCAACCTTCAGAATTAAATTGGATTTCCTGGATGTTGAATTGATATTGTGATGTAGGTACCTACCTGTTTAAAAATAAGGGTGTTGTGAGCATGTATTTTAGTTGAATTACTTCAGAGCATAAATCAGTATAAAAAATTCCCAGGCTCAAGTAATTGGTTACCTGGAAACCGTTGAAAATATCAGAATTATAACCTTTTTGGCACCAAATTGCGCTGAGAATATATAAATTGAAGGACGATTGCAGAAAAACATTATATGACAGTGTTAGGCATACTAGAACAGTTCATATCATTAATATAAGGCCAGAATATATTAAGTTTATTTAATTTGCTGTCCAATGTTTTATCAAAGCAAGTATAAGCAATGCTAATGTTTTGCTTCATATATCTGGTTAAAAATTTAAATCGAAGATAAACTTTACATCACTTGATTTTTAAAAAGGTGCCAAAGATGTTTTTAATTATTTCACCACACTAAATGACGGATGATAGCTTCTTTTCTTGGTCTGATTTTGGGAATATTTATCACAAAAACATTTAGTATTTTGTATTGTAACAGGCTGCTCGATGTACTATACAGGCTTCACGAAACTTACTTTGTTATTCATTTATTTTCATTTATCTCGACTTGGCGCTTTGTCTACTAAACACTGTTCCGTCCCCAGGGATGCACGCATCTAGACATCCATGAAATGTTCCAATAAATCTGTTAATCCCGAACAATTCTCAATGCTATTTTTGACCCAAAATGACATCTTTGCTAAAAAACCAGAAATGGTTCTACAAACTCTTATCTATTTGAGCCGGACGTTACTTTCGAAAGATATTTAATTTACAAAGAAAAGTGCCACTTGACATTCACCATGTGGGCTTTTGTTACAGTATAATGGGCCACAAACCTCGTCAACATTTCCAAAATTATAAAACAAAGATCAATCTTTGCATAAATCGGCGTACAGTTTAATCAAACTTGTTTTTTTTAAATTGAAGAGTGGTTAACTGTTAACATCAAAATTCTAAAGGGGGTGGGTACTGTACATCTGCAGGCAATAAGTACTAGAATTTTATATCAAACTACAAAACCACTGATGAAATTTAGTTAATTTATTATATATTTATTTTTATTGCATCTTATACAGTGGTTTTTTGGTATAAATGTTTTAGCACGGGTATATGTCCAGTGTCATTTAAAATGAGTATTGTACCTATTTATAAAACTTTATTAAAATGGTCTTTATACCCCTTATAGTTTCTATGTTATATGTATCTATCACTTTATAAGTCATGCTGACGACTCTATAGGAGTCTTGAAATTATTGCCATGTTTATTAGTATTTTTTTGTCACTGTAAAAGGTATATCTATCAAATAAACATTATTATTTTTATATATATGTATATATATATATATACACATATGTCTTCTTTTTTAGCTTGAATGTTGTGGAATGCAGGGCCCTAGTGATTGGCACAAAGTTACTAAAAATGATACACTTCCCCACACTTGCTGTCCCAATACTCAAGATGATGGTTCCTGTAATATTAAAACTTCAAATATATACACCTCTTCTTGTTTTGAAAAATTAAAAGAAGTATTTGTCAAATACGCATCTATTATAGGAGGTATTGGCATAGGAATTGCAGTGTCGCAGGTAAGATAAATATATTGTAGAGGTCATAACATTTAACGATGAGCTCGGGCAATCATTGGGCAGGCGAGATTAGTAATATCAGAGGTAAAAGAATGTTCACCAAAAATACTTCAAGATTATGAAAATTTCTGACAATCTTCCTTTCTTGCTTTTTTCGTTATTATTTACAATAAATTCAGAAGGTATATTTCTATCTATGTGGAAAAAGCACATATTATTCCGGAACACAAAGGAGGAAATAAAAGCGATGTAATATATTGGCGACCTTGTATATGCACGAGACTCATTGGAAAATTAGGTTAGGTTAGGTTCAAAAGTGAGTGGGCCGAAAACAATACCCTTTGGGACAATGTGGTCTATTGTGGTTCACATTTAATTATATTTCAACAAACATTTCCAGCCTCTTAATGAAGCTGATCACCTTATTGAGTGAGAACTTATTCAGATCCTCTGGCAGAGGTTGTCCTTTGCCACATATTGAGTATCTGATCCCAGTGTGGCAGGTACATAAAATGTGTTCTGCTGTTTCATCATCTTCTAAGCAGAAGCGGCACTCGGCATCTTCCATCGTGCCGAATTTGTGCAGATATTAATGGAAGTGCCACTATATAGCCCAATGCACCGGTTCTGGTCCAATAAATTCCGAAACAGCACCCTCCCTGGTAAAGAGTTGGCTGCTTCATAAGCTGTAATGGCCTAGGATCGACACCAGAGTTAATCTGTTTTTCCTGCCCAAATGAGCAAGCATTTCCTGACAACTCCATGCTATGTTAGAGTTACAGTAAGAGCCAACAGCGTTAAGAGCTGCTTGGCTGTCTGAGAAGACTTTTATCGATCTGCATTTAAGTTGCCTTTGTTCAAGCCTCTGTACACACAATTTGGTGGCATAGATTTCTGCCTGAAATACAGTTGGCAAACTACCAAGGCTTGAGGATATTTTTACCTTTGGGTTGAGACTATACACACCGACATTAACAGCCATAGGTGTTTTGGAGCCATTTGTAAACCAACAATCTGCCATCAATAGGTCAGCTTTACCCTGATTCCATTAATCTTTTATTGGAAAGAGAATGTTAAAGGACAATTCATGGTTGGTTGTTGCAAGCGAAGCCTAATTCATCTTCAGCATGCTGTGACTTTTCATGTCCATGTGTTTTCATCTATTGTGTTCTGCTTTAGTCTGTATGTTGCCCATCTGCTCTCTCTCCAAACATACAGAAAGAGGAGGTAGGTCCAGTAGGATTTCCAGAGCTGCCAACAATGTAGAGCTAATTGCTTTACTTATGGGGGGTTATGCTCGTCTCTAAACGAGAAAGTTTGATTTTGGTTGTTAGATGTAGTCCACCAAATGAGCCGTATAGTTATAGCTCTTTATTAGAAAATTTGCTATTACATATATAAAACTACAAATCAGACCAGTAAACATGATACACTATTTCAATAATTACATCTAACAATAATCATCGGAATCTTCAAAAATTAAAGAAACCCTTCGTACTTCAACATGTTCCTACTTGGGATATTATTGAAAAGATGGCGCTATGCGCAGATTCCAAACAGAGATTATTAGTAAGGACAGAAAAGCGGCCAGTACCGGGCCGAATATTTAAAATAGGTCATGCTTTCTTTATGCCTGAGAACTAAATATACCATATTATAGAGAACTTAATGTTGCAAAACTTTATGAAAAAAATACAGATTGTTCCACATTTTAAAATAAAAAGTTCTCGCCATTTGAAGGTCCTAAAATGTAATGTGGAAAATGGAACATTTAGTACAGTATTCTCAAATTTATTTTATTACTAAAAACAATAACATTTTGTCCTTTTATTGTACCAAAAACCAAATCATCCCTTATGTATAAAAAGTTATAGTCAAATTTAAGCCTTTGCATCTGTCAAAATTTTTATAAAATGCCAAATATCTCCGAGTTTCTTAATGCAAAAACTAGTTAGCTTTGCTACTATGGTTTATGTAAAGATGTATGATTTGCAATATCTCTTCTGCTTTTGTTTTCAAACATCAATTTTTCCATTCAATGAGGTCAACATAGTTAGCAAATTATACTTTTTAGAATGTGATTTTTCGAACAGTAACAAATTTATTTTCATATATTAATGAAATGCTAATTAATATATCTTTTCTGTTTGCAGCTTATTGGAGCGATTTTTGCCTGCTGTCTTGCTTATTCAATTCGCAAGGAATATGAAATTGTTTAGTGTATTTATTATTTATGCAGCATATTTTATACGTTATGTATCTTGTAGCATATGTATATACATATGCATATACATTTTTTTATTGCTATTTATTTATCATATTTAAATTTGTTACTAATTTTTTATTAACTAAGTACCACTACTACAGACCAAAAAGACAAAAATAGTCTGATATTTATGTGTTCATGACTTTAGTATTAATAATTTTTATGTTTCTCACTCGCATTCATCATCACATTTTCACAGACTGAGCATTATTTTCATATATGACTATGTGTTGTATGGTTTTTAGGAAAACTTATTTTCAAAAATATACTTTATGCTAAAATTAAATTAATTAGGATAAGACTAATGAGTGCGCCAAACATTAACTTGGAAGTCAATTTTTTATATATGTAAACATAGTTATTTTTAATATTATTTTGTTTCTTGTATAGATATTTAGATCTAAAATGTGTTTTTTATTTAACATAGTTTTATATGTGATGTATATCTTACTCTATACTGTGGTTGTGTAAAGATATTTGAGAAAATTTAAGTATTTTGTTAATTTGAATCTCAGAATTGTATATCAATTATTATTAATAAAAGTTAATATATCATAATGTTTTTATATCTACAACTACCCAAACATGTAACTCTTACCTGAAAACTAATAGCAATTAATTAAATGTAGAGCATGGTAATCAAATCGGCATCTCAGTGGCGCAGCGGCTGTGTGCGATGACCAGTTTATAGTTTATGGAATTTACTTTGCAATTCAGGAAAATTACCCTGAACTAAACCTCTTAAGAAAATCCTTCCCAAACAACTATCCTCTTCGGAAGAGCGGATCAAAACCGCCTTGAAGGATAAACTGCCCTCCATTGGGCAGTTTATCCTGGCACCAACCTAAACCAGGCACTTACTAAACCCCACACCCTAGTTTCCCCTCTTCATATCCCTTCTTCTTCAATAGCCCATCCTTTCCCCCTGATGTCTACACATATCAGGTGCTTTCAGGCGAACATACAACATGCCAAGGCTGCAACTTATGTTCTTGGCAGAAGATTCCAGCAAGAGCAAATTGACATTGCTCTCGTTCAGAAACCCTAGACTAGTAATACAGGCCGAGTAACCGGACTAGGTAAAGACCCAGAGCTTGTATCTGGATCAGAAACCATATTAACTATTTTGTACTTACAGGTTACTGCACCCCGGATGTCGTAGCCATCCAACTATCTATCTGGATGGGGAAGAGCAGGGTGAATATAATGATCTGCTCAGCCTACTTTCCGCATGATAAGGATGCTAGTCAACCTTCTCCATTTGCAGTCCGTGATCTAGTCGCCTTCAGTAAGAGAAACAATGTCAACCTGGTTATTGGATGTGATGCAAATTCCCACCATATGGCTTGGGATAGTACAGTAATTAACCAAAGAGGTGAGTCAATATTTGATTATATATTAGATGAAGGGTTAATTGTGAACAACATTGGTTCAGAACCAACCTTTATCACTAGAAATAGGAGATATCACTAGAAACAGGAGAGAGGTACTAGATCTAACCATCAGCTCAAACTTTTTGAGCAATAAGATAACTGATTGGAAGATATCTTCTGACCCATCATGTTCAAATCATAAACATATTCTATTTAACATAGAAGCTGGGCCTAGGCCTGTGGTAACATATAGGGACCTGAGAAGCACAGACTGGAGCGGGTACAAATGATCGGTTCCGTTGCAATTTCAACACACCCTTGACACCATAAATAATGGTGATGAGATAGAGATGCGACGGATTAAATTCGGAACGCTCTCATGGCAGCTTATCACGAAAATTGTCCACTTAAGACCAAAAAAGATAATAGAGCCACGTCTTAGTGGAACAAAAAACTGGAAAAAATGAGAAAAGTTCGATGCCTCTTTAATCGAGCTAAAGTTTCGGGCCCTGGGCTCTAAATAGATTCGCACTAACTGACTAAAATAAAGAAATAAGAGCAAGAAGGGAATCTTCGCAGATGTTCTACGAGAGTATATCTGATTTACCTATAGTAGCACTATAATCCACAAGATCCTTTCTAAAGATCCGGCAAGGGAATTTGTGTTGATGAAACGACCTGATGGCATCTTTACAGACTCTGGAAGGGAAACCTTAGAGTTTCTGTTACAAAGCCACTTCCCAGGAGGCCGATTTAAAAGACCTAACATAAAACGACTGGCTGATGGCTAGAAAGGTTATCACAAGACCAGCCATTAAGTGTGCTATTAAGTCTTTTCAGCCATTCAAATTCTGGTGAGGATGGTGTGTTTCCAATCTGCTTCAAAACGGACTGGAAACTATCATACTGTTTCTAATGAGATCGTTCAGAGATAGTCTGGCATGGAGTTATATACCAACCAGTTGGTCAGCAGTTAGGGTGGTAAAATAGGTTGAATAGATCTAAGCCCTAAATCGCTTAGACCTATTAGCCTGACATCATTTCTGTTGAAAAGTCTATAAAAGGTACTGGACGGATACATTAGGAGAGGGTGTTAAGGATTCACCCTCTTAATACCCACCAGTAGGCCTATCAAATCAACAGAACTAGCACTCAATAACCTAGTCAGGAAAATCGCCCAATCCCTGCAAAGTATGCAAATTGCAGTGGTGGCTTTCCTTGACATTGAAGGAGCATTTAACAATGCCCTGCCCGACTCCCTATACACGGCTGCTGCTACTACCTACCCAACCATAAGTGACTGGATTCGGGCTATGTTAGAAAACAGAACTGTAACGACATCCCTTTAGGAAGAAACGGTCAGATTTAAGGCCGCAAGAGTGTGTCCACAAGGTGAGGTTCTTTCCCCCTTACTTTGGTCACTGCTTGTGGATGACCTGCTGGCCATACTTTATGTGTGGGAGGTTGAAGTTCAAGCATATGCGGACGATCTAGTCATTTTAGTCAGAGGAAACTGAAGAGGGAATTTCCCTCACTCTCGAACAGGTACTAGACATAGTACTGAGCTAGTGTGAGAGGGAGCAGATGTCTGTCTCTACCCACAAAATGGTAATTGTACCACATTCACCAAGAAAAGGAAGCTGGACAAAGTAAGACCTCCCTCCTCCCTTGGTGAAATAATTCCATTAGCGAAGTATCTGGGTGTAGTACTGGATGTCGTTTAATTGGAACTCCCATCTGGAGAAAACAATCCACAAGCCACAACTGTCCTTATGGACATGTCGACAAATCTGTGGGAAATCTTGGGGCATTGGTCCAAACAAATATATTGGCTGTATGTGACGGTCATACGACTTATGATAGCTCCATAGTTTGGTGGTCCAAAGGACTACAAGAAAGGACCAAAATCAAACTCTCTGGTTTACAGACAAGCCTGCCTGGCTATAACTGGAGCAATTAGCTCTACACCCTCAGCAGCTCTGGAAATCCTACTGGACCTACCTCATCTTCACATATATTTGGAGAGAGAGGCCAGATGGGCAAAATACAGACTAAAGCAGGCAGCTATTAACATGCCGCAGTCTGACATCATGGAGCACAATAGGCTGCTGGAAAGTCATGGCATGACATGGAGTCACAGCATCCTGGAGATGATTTCAGATGTCATGCCTGCAACGACCAATCTTGAACTGCCCTTTAATATTCTCTTCCCAGGAAGAGATGAATGGGATCGGAATAAGGCCAACCTATTGAGGGCAGATAGTTGTTGGTTTACAGACGGCTCCAAAACACCCATGGGTGTTGGAGCCGGAGTATATAGTTGCAACCCAACGGTGAAAATATCCTCATTCCTTGGCAGTTATGCAACTATATTTCAGACAGAAATTTATGCCATCGAATTGTGTGTACAGAGGCTGGAACAAACGCAACTTACGCGCAAATCGATAAAAATCTCAGACAGCCAAGCAGCTCTTAAAGCTCTTGGTTCCTACCGTTGCAACTCAAAAACGGTATGGAGCTGCCAGCAGGCGCTCACACTCAGTTGAGCAGAAACAATAGAGTAACTCTGGTCTGGGTCCCAGGCCATTCTGGCCATGAAGGGAATGAGGCAGCCTACTCTCTAGCTAGGGAGGGTGCTGCTTCTGAATTTGTCGGACCAGAACCGGTGCTTGTCATATCCTCAAGTACTGCCAAAGCAACGCTCTTGACCTGGGCTGAGGGGCAAATCCTCGAGTACTGGCAGGAACTACCACGATTAGTTCATTCGCAGGCGTTTATAATAAACCCTCCAAAAACAAGAACTAAAAAACTTCTAGAGTTAAGCAGGTTTCACCTATAAACTCTAATTGGCCTATACACAGGTCACTGTCGTCTAAAATATCATCTGTGCAAATTCGGCCTACCAGAAGATGCTGAGTGCCGCCTGTGCTTAGAAGATGATGAAACGGCATAACACATATTGTGCACCTGCCCCGCTGGGGAAAGGATCGGATACTCATTATTTGGCAAAGGACAACTTCTGCCAGAGGATCTGAATAAATTCTCACCCAATAAGGTAATTAGCTACATTAAGAAGCTGGACCTGTTGAGTGAAATATAAGTAGGTGTGAGCCACAGTAGACCACATGGTCGCGGTGGAGGGTCTGGTTTTAGGCCCACTCACTTTTGAACCTAACCTAACCTAACCTAAGTTGAGCACTCCTTCAACGGTGGAGCTGTTAAGATTCTAATAAAAGATTGGCAACTCTATGCGCTGGCAATTATCTAACTAAAAAATTATTGGTAGCCCTGAAGTGAAAAAGACTAGCTTTTTGTTTTAAAAAAGTTGTAACAAATGTTTAGTCATGTAACCTCCGATCAAATATGTATAGATAAGTAATTGCCTATTTGTCAGTATATAAAATAATCGTTTCCAAGAATAAGAAAAAACACAACCTCAATTTAAAGAAATTTCCTGTCACAGTGCCCAAAGGCATGGGCGGCTATGTTTTAAGGGCTGAAAATAATAATTATAAAACTAAAAGTACAAATTAGAATATTTTATTTTAGTAAATACAAAGTTTAAGATTTACATATTCAAGAACAACAATTGATACACGTATGTGTATAATATTTACTATATTATTTATAATAGTATTTAATATTGGGCGCATTCAGGGAAATATAGCACTCCAGCGCTTCAGCGCTTTACCCCTTAACGTTCGCTGAATCGACATTTTAAACGCAAACTTAAAGTGACATAATTTTCAGTAATTCATATTTTGTAATTAATATTAATAATAATTAATATTATCCATAGATATTTTGTGCGTAAACCCATAGACGTAAACCTAACCCAAATTAATTTTATCGCTTGATGGAACTATTAAGCGATCCAGCGGGAAAAATATACGCTTTACCGCTTTAATAAAGCGCTGCAGCGCTTTAATACAGCGCTGTAGTGCTTTAATACAGCGCTGCAGCTATTTGAGTAAAGCGCTGAAGCGCTGCGGTTCCCTGAATGCGACCATTTACTATTAAAAAACAATTGTAAAATCATTGACGATCCCTCGCGCGATCGCCGATTCTACGTTTATGCATGCCTACTTACCGGTGTAAATCACGCCCATTGGTGACAGAAAATCCCTAACAATTTAGGCGGTAAATTCAAATGGCATTTTTTGATTGGATCAAATGCTTGGGCACTAATGTAAACAAAAAGCTTTTGTTTTAACTATTGTTGGTCACAAAACTGTTGCTATAATTTGTCTATATAATATTTGGTCGGATATATGGGCCTATACCTTATCTCAGAAACTACAAATTCCATGGGAAAAAAATTATATGAAATTGTTTTTTTCAAATTTATAACCTGTTTATATACAGGGCGATGAACTAATGTTCCTTTTTTTTAAATAGCACACCCTATATATTATTACATTTCAGAAATTATTCATTGAGACAAGTTCCATGATATATGATGGGTCTGACGCCCATCATTTTGGAGTTATTATCTTCGGGAAATAGTGAATATTAAAATCCCATATTCTGAGAATAATTATTCAGAAACGATGGGATACAAACCCATTATATCATATATCTCTAAATTTGTCGATAGAAGGGCTTTCTAGAAATGTAACAATATACAGGTTGTTCCATTTGAAAAAATCGTGAGAATTTATGGTTTTCGAAATGTGGCAACACGATAAATTTTTTTTTTATAAATTGAATATTGAGTAATTACTATACTTCGTACAGCGCGGAGTCTAACAGAGTCGTACTCAGGTCACTGGCCTTGCCAGCTGACTGACAGTCATGTCATGATAAATAAATTTCTCTTTTACGTCTTTTACGTTCTAGTGTGCTCGTATTCGCCGTGTATACTATAAACGTTTACTAATATTATTATCAATAACTATTAATGAGAGAAGTAAATCAAGTAAGATGCCAAAGGAGAGAAGAAATAGACGTGAAGTATTTCAAATGTGGTTTGACAGTGATCCTGAATATTACAAGGACATACGCATTAAAGAAAGTGACTTGTTTTGTACTGTGTGTGATCGCATTATAAATTCTTCTGACAAAACTAAAGTGAATAGACATTTGAAGAGCCATGCCTCGTCCAGCGCTGATAACTCGGAATTTTTCTATGAACTTACAGAAGCCTTTCTTGCAAGTAATATTCCGTTAAGCAAACTAGAGAACCCTAAATTACGTACGTTTTTAAAAAAATATACTGACCGAAAACTGCCACATGAAAGCACGTTAAGATTAAGATATGTCGATCGGGTTTACAACGATGTAGTGACATCAATTCGTGAAGATATTGCGGACAATTTTGTGTATTTTATTAAAGACGAAGCAACTGATGCTTGTGGGCGTTCAGCCGCCAACTTTTTAATTGGTGCGTTAAAAAGTGACATTGCTAGTGATAGCCACCTATTGGCTTCTAAGGTGCTGGACAAAACCAATCATGAGACCATTATAAGTTTTGTTATTGATTGTTTTGAATATATGTGGCCCGATCAAGATTCTTCAGATAAAGTCCTTGTCATGTTAAGTGACGCAGCCGCATACATGTTAAAAGCAGGACAGATTTTACCCCAAAAATATAAGAAAATGGTTCATTTTACATGTGCTGCCCATGCACTCAATCGGGTAGCAGAGAAAATAAGGGAAAGTTTCCCTTTAGTAAATACTTTCATATTAACCGTCAAAAAGGTTTTCATTAAGGCGTCTATACGAAGGGATGTTTTTAGGGAGGTTCTACCAGACATGCCTCTGCCTTCTGAACCAGTTATAACTAGATGGGGTACTTGGTTAGAAGCCGTAGGGTATTATGCCAAACATTTCGCTGGTATAAAAGATGTTATTTGTAGATTTAATCCAAATGAAAGCAGCGCCATACACAGACTCCATGACATACTAAAGGACCAAAGTATTCGCGATGACATACACTACATTAATAAACACTATGGTTTCTTAGTTACTGCAATCACGAAATTGGAAACACATGGATTACCGTTAAAAGAACAGTTTCGCATATTGGAAGATGTACAGAAAAATATATGCGATGCCAGTAACATATGTCCAGTCGGTAATGCAATAAAAGAAAAAATGCAAAACGTGTTAAAAAGGAATACAGGATATCCCATTTTGGAAAACATAAGCAAAGTGTTAGCTGGGACCTATCAGGAGTTGCCACCAGCCAATATACTAATGTACAGTTCATGCCTCAACCATTTTCCGTACTGCCCGTTATCTTCAGTAGACGTTTTTCCCTGCACAAATTAATACTGAGTGATAGACGTTGCCGTTTCACTCCAGAACACTTAGAGAAACACGTGATAATATGTTATAACAACCGCCAATTTGCCAGCGAAACCTTCTCTGAACACTAAGGATTGTCAGGTAAGAGTTGTCACTTACGTAGGTATTTTCTTAATTTATATAGATATTATCCTTGACTTATTCGTGGCATTTGGTAATAATAATATGCACATTGCGTCATAATTTATTGATATTTCCATTTGTAACCTTAGTACGATCCTGTTAAACTCCGCGCTCGCACGAAGTATAGTAATTACATAATAAAGTAAATAAAATTAGAAATCTCTTGGCGCAAGTTAATGCTCAAAAATTTATTTATTAACTTTTCTAGCACAATTTTAATATTGGCTATTTCCCGAGGATAATACTCAACAACTCCGAAACGGTGGGCATCAGACCCATCATATCATATATCATTGAACTTGTCTTTAGAAGGGCTTTCTGGAAATGTAATAATATATAGGGTGTGCTATTTAAAAAAAAGGAACTTTAGTTCATCGCCCTGTATTATAAACAGGTTATACATTTGAATATATTAAAAAATTGAAGATAACTTTGAAAAAAACACAAACCATTTGTACGGAGCCCGCTCCTTTTTTTGTGTGAAATATCGTACCACTACATTTTTATTTTGCATAGAGACAAATCTGACGAGAGTGACGAGTCCTCCCTCTCTCCGCGTTGGCAACTTGTTTTGAGTTGGAGTTGAGTCAGTTGAGCAAGAGCAGTTGCGGACTCCGGCACGCGCCGTATTTCATGTTCATTATAATTGTTAAAGTCCAACAGTTATTTCATTAAAATACAGTCCATTAAAACATTGAAGTGATTCTCATTTAAAATAAGGGTCAAACCCAACATTTGGTCTTCGAGCCACGATAAATCGGCAGAGTTTATCACGTGGATATTATTCATCAAAGTTTGGTTACGGCGTTTACAAGCAACAAGTGGAAAAGTACAGCAGCGAATTGGGTACGGCGATACAGCGTTCGAAGCAAAGTCGTCGAATCAAGCGGTTAGGTGTTTTAAACAGCGCGAGCGCGAGAGGGCTTGCAACTAGAGGCACGTGCTCGCAGCGTTACCAGCTTAGACTTGGACATTATCTACACAGCGTGGCGTCTGCTACCAGGAGCGGAGCGCACTAAAAGGAACAGGAGTTTATTAACAGTCAAAGTAGGCGGATTCTACAGGGAAAGCGAGGTTTGGTTAGCTGCAAAAGAGTGAGTACTTCCATACTTATATCCTTTTGTCTCATTGCATGATTTTATTTGTGTTACTTTTACTATTAGGATTATACATTTAATACATACCGGGCCGGTGGCTCAGGGCTTAGCGTCTCGATCGCTCAACCCAGAGGTCGTGGGTTCTAATTCCCACTCCGCCAACAATTTTTAATTAAATTGTTTGCCCGTAGATCAAGGCTTATTCGCAGGGATGGCTTGGCAACTATCCTGGCGATGGCCTAGGATGGGAAGAATGTCAACTTGGTGTTAATGTGAAAGATTAAAATCAGTTGATGTTTGACTTGTCCCCCTAACTAATGAGGTTTTCCAGGTTTCCCTCATTCCAGCACTGAATGGTGGTTAGGGCCTACCAACGTAAGTCGTTCCTGAGGCGCAAATGCGGCCCGCGAAATAATAATATGCCGCCCCCTCTCCCACACAAGTCTCAGACTTTCGGGCTAATCCTTGTGATTAGAATGAGGGGTAGAGATATTATTATTATTATTATTATTATTATATGGCAGAATTAAAAGCATTAAAGACAAAAAGGGGATATATCAAGGGACAGTTAACGCGTTTTGAAACATTTATAGCTGATTTTAAGGATGATAATACAGATCAATTAGTAGAACGTGTAAAAAGGTGTGAGGAGACATTCGATGCATTCACAGAGGTTCAGTGCGCGATCGAACAAATCGATGACGACACTGAGTCTCAAGAAAATGAAAGGGTTCTTTTTGAGGAAACTTACTATAGAGTTATTTCAGAGGCGAAAAAGATTTTAGACAAACAAGGTACTAGGGTGCAGCCAGGTTCAAGTGGTTGTCGCTCTAAAGTTTTATCAAAGGGCAAAAGTGTCAATTTACCGCAACTTGAAATTCAACCATTTTATGGGTCATATAAAAATTGGTTAGAATTTCGCGATGCCTTTCAGTCAATGGTTGATTCGGACGAGGATTTAACGCCAGTTCAAAAGTTTTATTATTTAAAAGGTTTTCTTAAGGACGCTGCAGCCGAGGTAATTCAGTCATTAGAGGTTTCTGAAGAAAACTATAGTGAAGCCTGGAGTTTATTAAAGGATAGTTTTGAAAACAAAAGACTCATTGCGTTCAGTCATTTAGATTCATTATACGATTTTCCGCCACTAACAAAAGAGTCATATACAGGGTTAAAAAAGTTACTGGATGAAATAAGAAAAAGTATTAGGGTTCTAAAGAAGGTAAAAATACCAGTTGAAACATGGGATGTACTGTTAATTTATATACTTGAGAAAAAATTAGATTCGCGTACTAAGCAGGAATGGGAGAGAAAGTGTGGGTTAGATTCATTTCAAACTATGACGGAATTTTTGAACTTTTTAGCACATTAGATGTCAGTATTTGTTTGCGCACAATTCAAGGGAATGTAAGCATAGTGAAAAGGACAGTTTACAAAAGGGGCATTCAAACAAATTTTCGAAAGTTTTTGTTACTGGAAATCAGTCATGTTCTTTATGTAAGGAATCGCATTACATATTTCAGTGTAAAATGTTCATTGATTTACCAATTCAAGCTAAACGGGAAGAGGTAAGAAAATCTAACTTATGCTGGAATTGTTTAAGGCAGGGTCACACGGTTCAAAATTGTACATCTAGGGGTTGCAAACATTGCGGCAAAAAACATAATTCATTACTACATGCGAATAGTCAACAAATGGCATCAAGTTCGCAAAATGTGGGTAACAAGGAAGTTAATAGGGATGCTTCTGAGACAAATGCGAATCCACAAACGGTGGCATCAGTTCGCCAAAATGAGTCGGCTTCATTCACTACGCAAATCAAGGCAAATGTAGACATTTTATTATCCACGGCATTAGTTTTTATTAACGATAAATTTGGCAAGGCTCATGAATGTAGGGCATTATTGGATTCAGGGTCACAATCAAATTTTATCACTAAAAATCTTTGTGATAAGTTACAATTATCAACACAAAAAATAAATTTGGCTGTTTCCGGCATAAACCAAATAGCAACAAACGTAAGGAGCAGTACTAATGTCACTCTCATGTCAAGGTTTAACGGTTTTCAAATCAGTTCTTCATTTTTGGTCTTAAATAAAATCACTGACAACTTACCAGTCACAACTGTAAGCAGGGTTAATCTGAACATTCCAGATCATCTTAATTTAGCGGATACCAATTTTAACAAATCGAGTCCAATTGATCTGTTACTGGGCGCAACAATATTTTGGGATTTGTTGTGTGTAGGGCAGATAAAATTAGGTAATAATTTGCCAATAATATAAAAAACTAAATTAGGATGGGTTATAGCCGGGGCGGTGCCCAATACTTTAGCGCAGGTTTCAAAAACAAAACGGGTTTGTAATTTAGTTACGGGGGCAAGTTTACAGGATCAATTAGAAAAATTTTGGAGTATTGAGGAATATCAGGATAAAAGTAATCTATCTAAGGAGGAAAACGAATGCGAAGAGAATTTCGTTCGCACAACACAGCGAACTGAAAATGGGCGGTTTCTCGTGAGTCTTCCTCTGCGGGATAACTTAGCGGAATTAGGGAATTCTTATGACATTGCATTAAAACGTTTGTATAACCTAGAAAGGAAACTCGATAAAAACAATGAACTACGCAAACAGTATGTTGATTTTATGCATGAATACGAGACTTTGGAGCACATGACAAAAATCGATGTAAGGGGCATAAATCAGCAGGGTAAGGTGGTCTATTACTTGCCACACCATAGTGTTCAAAAGGAATCATCTCAGACTACAAAATTACGGGTTGTTTTTGATGGGTCTGCGGAAACAGACACTGGCATATCTCTAAATCACAAATTAAAGGTGGGTCCCAAGATACAAGATGATCTTTTTAACATTTTAATTCGATTTCGCAAACACAAATATGTCCTCGCCGCCGATGTGACAAAAATGTATCGCCAAGTATTAGTAAAGAGCGAGCATAGAGACTTACAACGGATTCTATGGAGAACTTCGGCAAACGAACCAGTAAATCATTATCATTTGAACACGGTTACATATGGAACAGCGTCAGCATCCTTTCTTGCGATCAGATGTCTGCATCAGGTTGGCATTGAAAATCAACAAAGGTTCCCAATCGCGAGCAAGGCTATCATTAAAGATTTTTATGTCGACGACTTACTTTCGGGTTCGGAGTCAGTCGAAAGCGCTAGGCAATTACGTCGAGACTTAACCACAATTCTTGACAGTGTAGGGTTTACTCTTCGTAAATGGTCATCCAATGACAATCGGGTTTTAGAAGACACGTATGATAAGAAGCATAACATTGAACATTTTATATCAGATGATAAAATAACCAAAACATTGGGGCTTTTTTGGAACTCCGAAGCGGACACGTTACAGTACCTAGTTAATTTAGATTTTGTAAAGGGTAGGGTTACAAAGCGTACTATTCTTTCAACCATATCTCAGATATTTGACCCACTGGGTTTAGTCGGTCCGGTTATACTTAAAGCTAAGATAATAATGCAGAAACTATGGCAGTTAAAATTTAGTTGGGATGAAGCTGTACCTTTAGAACTTCATACATTGTGGAATCAATTTTTAGAGCAAATTAAATTCATTAATACACTGACAATGATCCCTAGGCATATTGTTTGTCTAGAACCTGTAAACATTCAACTTCATGGCTTTTGTGATGCGTCTATGTCTGCATATGGCGCATGTATATTTATCAGGTCAACAGATGCAAAAAACAATCATTACGTTCATTTGTTGTGCGCTAAATCACGGGTGTCACCATTAAAAACAATATCACTTCCGAAGTTGGAGCTTTGCGGTGCGTTATTATTAGCAAGATTAGCAAAAGAGGTTTTAAGCACAATAGATTTAAACATCAACAAAGTTCAGTATTGGTGCGACTCCACGATAGTCTTATCCTGGCTATCTGGAGAACCAAATCAATGGAAAATATTTGTCGCGAACAGGATTTCAGAAATACACCAATTGACTGAAGGTCAAGAATGGAAGCATGTTAGTTCAAAGCATAACCCCGCCGATATTATTTCTAGGGGGCTAGATCCGGTTAATCTCGCTGGTTGCAAGTTGTGGTGGAATGGGCCTACTTGGCTCAAAGAAAATGAGCATCTTTGGGTTGAACCAATTTACTCCAGACCATCTGACATGCCTGAACAAAGAAAAATAACACAAGTGTTTGTGGGTAAAATCGGTTGGGATATATTCGATAAGTACTCAAGTTTAACAAGGCTTCAACGAGTCGTAGCATTTTGTTTAAGGTTTAAGCTAAATACCACTACATGTCGAAATAAAAAATTAAAGAATTCTTTATCTGTAGAAGAACTCAACGATTCGTTAATGTTACTCATACGACTTGCGCAATCTCAAGAGTTTGCAACGGAAATTAACGCACTTAGGCTATCAAAACATATATCCAACTTTAGCAAATTGATAGTATTAAACCCATTTTTAGACGATGACGATTTAATTCGTGTAGGGGGGCGACTAAGTAAGGCAGATATTTCATACAGCCAGAGGCACCCTATTATCTTACCTAAAAATCACAAACTAACTAAACTTATAATTCTACACGAGCATTATAAAAATTTGCACGCAGGGCCGCAGGCATTACTTTCAACACTGCGATTACGATTTTGGATTCCATCAGGGCGCAATACGGTTCGATATGTAATTCACAAATGCTTGGTATGTTTCAGAAATCGACCCATAGGGTACAAACATCTAATGGGTGATTTACCAAAGGCTCGAATTACACCCAGTCGTCCTTTTACAAATTGTGGCGTTGATTACGCGGGACCATTTGACATTAAGGTAGGAAAAATTAGAGGTCCGAAAATAGTCAAATCTTACCTTTGTATATTCATCTGCTTTGTAACCAAGGCAACCCACTTGGAGTTGGTAAGCGACCTGAGTACCGAATCTTTTTTAATTTGTTTTAAACGTTTTATTGCCAGGCGCGGAATTTGTAAAAACATATATTCAGACAATGGAACTAACTTTGTTGGTTCGGCTAATTCTCTCAAAGAACTCTTCAGTTTCATCAGAAAACCAGAAAACAAGATTAAATTCTCAGATTATTTGGCTCAAATGTCCATTAATTGGCACTTTATCCCACCACGTTCGCCTCATTTCGGGGGTTTATGGGAATCGGCGGTAAAATCTGCAAAATATCATTTGCGACGAGTAGTAGGAAATACTCTTTTGACCTTTGAAGAGCTGTATACAGTAGTAGCACAGGTGGAATCATGTTTAAATTCCCGACCTTTGACTCCTTTATCAGAACATCCTGATGATCTCAACGCTCTCACTCCCGGTCACTTCCTCATAGGTACTTCACTCGCAGCCTTACCTCAAGAAGATATAAGCCATTATAATCCAAACAGACTTTCTCGCTATCAACATCTTACACAGATGATCCAACATTTCTGGTCCAGATGGTCTAAGGACTATCTTTCATCTTTGCAACCTCGTGGGAAGTGGCGTTCCAATGACGACAACATTGAATCCGGTATGATGGTTCTTATAAAGGACGAAAATCTGCCACCTTTGAAATGGCAGCTTGCAAGAGTAGTAGAGCTGCATCCAGGCAGTGATTCAGTAGTTCGTGTTGTGAGTGTAAAAACTTCTAAAGGTGTTTTTAAAAGAAGTGTGACCAAGTTATGCGTTTTACCAATAGACACAAATGAAGTCATTAGTTAATGTTTTTTCATGTTCATATCATGTTTTTCATGTTCATTGTTATCTTTGTACTTTATTTGGAATGTGTAACATGTTATTTACAGTTGAAAGGCAAGCCTTTCAAGGCTGGCGGCATGTACGGAGCCCGCTCCTTTTTTTGTGTGAAATATCGTACCACTACATTTTTATTTTGCATAGAGACAAATCTGACGAGAGTGACGAGTCTCCCCTCTCTCCGCGTTGGCAACTTGTTTTGAGTTGAGTCAGTTGAGCAAGAGCAGTTGCGGACTCCGGCACGCGCCGTATTTCATGTCCATTATAATTGTTAAAGTCCAACAGTTATTTCATTAAAATACAGTCCATTAAAACATTGAAGTGATTCTCATTTAAAATAAGGGTCAAACCCAACACCATTAATAAATAGTTTGCTACAAAATCACTATTTACTCAATCAGTAGCTTATTGAAATATCAAATATAAAAATCAAATGAATCAACTTATTTTGGGGAAAATTGGTCATTTTTTAGCAAGTTTGAATACAACTTATTTTTATTTATTTCCTTTTTCATTATAAATCTGCACATTTATTGTAAAAACTGTTGGAATTAACCTTATACCATATGGAATGGTTAAAAAGCTCGTTTAACGTAATTATTATATCTACTATCGAACATATGTTGTTTCATTTAAAATTCTCTATTAAACTTTGCCTTCACAAAATTACCCTGTACTGAGTATGGAAATTTGGCAGTAATGATATATTTGCTAGAACCTGGAAGAAAATGGCTTTTAATTCCCGTTGAAAAAAGGTTTGTTTTCAACATACGGGGTGTTGTTTAGAGATGTTCAAAAATAATTATTTTTGGAACAAAGAACCTCTGCAAGAAAAACCACTAGTCAAAGTTCCTCAAATCCTACATAATTATCTTCACTTTCATGGGGCTCTCCGAATGGAAAGAAAATTGAGGTGTTCCAATTAAAAAAAAAATTAGTTCACCTGTATATAATCATCCCCTAAAAAGAAAATAATTTTAAAATATGTCCCCTTTCGATATATGCCACTGAGTCAAATTTAATTTTTATATCTTGTATATTGTAGTGGTATGTAGTGGACCCGTTATAATAGTGGTAGAATCCATTGATCAAGAAGGCGAAATTGGTAAAATGGTTTATTGGAAAAAATAAATAATAAATATAAACTTAATCTAACAAATTTCCTTTTTGGAATGTCACCTCAATTATTTCAAAATATAATTTAATCTATTCCTGTCAAGGAGTATATTTTAAAAATAATATTGCCAATTAATTATTTTTTATAAATACAAGAGCTTTATATTATATATTTTTAACAAATCTAAGCATACTTCAATACAAATTATATTTAGAAAATATTACCAATTATTAAAGTTAAATAAATTTACAGATTTCATTTTTTTATTACTCGGTTCAATATAAATATCCTTTTCAAAGCTGAAACAAAACCAAATTTTTATTTTATCTCATTACAATATTTTCATTTTACATTACCTTTTTGCAAGAACTGGATTAATATATTTTCCAACACCAGTTCGAAAAACTTTCAAGTTCCTTTGTAAATTATCCTTTTTTACTTTTGCTAACTCTTCTTCTTCTTTTCTGTTCAATTCATCCTGTCTTTCTTTGGCAAGCTGTAAACAAGTGATTTAATCAGTATAAGCCCCACATATTATTAATAAAAGATGCATAGAGGCTGCATTTACAATCTCCCCACTATTCTAATTTTTTAGTTAATTCTGGTTAGACTTTGGAAACAATACAGGGTCAATCTTGAAAAATTAAGAATTTTTTCATGATGAACTTGGCTTTTAAACTAAAAGTAACCCCACAAAAAGAACTCTAAGGCCTGGTTTCACAATAGCTAGTTATCGTTGCTTAACCGTTAGTTAACTAGCTATAAGTTTAGAATGTACCTACATAGATGTAGATAAAATGTTTAATAAAAGAAATTCACAATCTAAATTTATAGTCAGTAAACTAATGGTAAAAATACAATGTGAAACTGGATATAAGGGATTTAAAACTTGGGAGCAATCAGGCCATCGAGTAGTTCATGATCTCTCATCTATTTATTAGGATAACCAATAGGTTCTGGGCTGCTTGTTTCCAAGTATGCTCGATTCATCTAAAATAATGGAACTAGTCGGAAGCTCTGTCACTATTCTGTTCGCTTAAAAATTAGCTGAAAAAACATTTGGTTTATTGTATATTTTATATACATCCACCTTCTCTAGAATACAGAGATTAGCCAGGTTATGCAAAACATTTAAGGATGGTATAATCTTCAAAAATTTTATTTTCCTGATATTGACTGGTCTCATTTAACTTATCCCGATTCAACATATTTACAAATAGCTTATCTCAAATTCACTAAATTTACAGGATATCGGAGTAACCAAAATCAGCCATTATTGGATTTGATTATGATTTCAGATGTGAATGTGCTTATGCCTCCACAGAATATTGTAAACAACATGTAACAATCATACAAGATTTTGACTAAATGGTCAATATACATCGTATTAATTGGCTAAACATTTTAAATAACGAAACTGTAATGAGCAATGGAATTGTTACTTGGACGTCATACAGAAAGCTCTATCTATTTGTAGCTATGATGTCCTGTGCTGTAGGGCTGTTGATAAATCGTGAATTAATAATTACATTCTTGCATCTGTAAAGTTTAAACATACATTCCAGCAGAAAATATTAAAGATTTCAACCATCTTGTGACACTTGCGGTTAAGATATTCATAGAAGAACTTGATGACCATCATAAAAAAAAGCATAAGTATGGTAATATCAGGGCT
Organism: Pogonocherus hispidulus; assembly: GCA_963924545.1. Lineage (NCBI taxonomy): Eukaryota > Metazoa > Arthropoda > Insecta > Coleoptera > Cerambycidae > Pogonocherus > Pogonocherus hispidulus. The sequence goes on along the minus strand of OZ004696.1, from coordinate 28,978,522 downwards.
CGGATTCGCTTCATATTTTATGTAAAGGTTCATAATTTATAGTGTTTGCTCATATTGTTAATAAAAAACTGATTTTAGTTCATACTGTTCATATTACATCAATTTTGGTCCTTAGACCGACTCTGTATACCGAACGCTTGATGATGTATCCCATTGGTCAGACTGAGAGCCTGACCAATGACGGGTATTTGGGCAGCGATTGCGATTATTACTGAGCAAGACATTCGGCGACGGTGCGGGTTTGCGGCATTGCGGTCCTCTGTGGTACGGTACCTATAAATTGCTTAACGGTAACGACTTGTTGGCGGTTTATTTTTCAGTCAGGTTCATATAAAGGAAAGTCAGGTTGTTAGGTTATGTGCAATGTCAAAATAAAATAATAGCATTATTTGGTCTATTTTCTGGTATAAATTGTGGTGATGACCCTAGAACCAACTAAAAGTTGAAAAGCTGAAGGCAAATAAAAAGTTGAAGCATGCTTTAGATAAGAATAATGCAATAGAAGCCACTAAAGCCGATTTTTAACAATATTTTTCAAAAAAATATAAAAACGGATAGTACTTAGTCTGTTAATTTAGGGAACAATGTTAACTGTACTTTGTGATTTTTGACTTGCAAGGAGAGTCTATTTTCTACATGAGATAAATATATGTTTTTATTTTTTAAGCCAAATGTCTTGTTTTCCAATTTTTTTTCAAAAATTTTAAATTAATTACTCATTAAAGTTTTATTGGTCATGAAAACACAATCATATTTAATACTTATTTTAAACAAATTTGCATAAAATGTTCATATTTTTTTAATTAGTAATTCATATTTTCATATGTTTTACATCTGTTGCCACTCCTAGCCCTGTAATATACTTATTCTAGCAAACAAAAAGACAATTTTATAAAAATATTAGAAAATCTCTATCTTCTACACAAGTACCACAAAGAAGAAACAACAATGATGAAGTCTCCCACTTAGGTATAGAAACAGCAGACTTATTCTATGATTATTTTTACGCTAATTACAGTGAGGTACCAAATGGTTAAAATCCAGATATCTATATGTCTGCTAATATAATATAATAATATAATATAATATAGTCTTTATTAGCATCGCTAAATAAAATACAATAACATAAAATAAATACATACAATCATTGTATAAATGTATCACAACAGAACAAAGTGGGAAAAAAAAAAACAATTAAATACCTATATTCTATAACTGAGCCCACAACTAAATTTGACAACGATTCCTTACGTAATCTGCACATTTCTTTTTAAATAACCCTAAATTTGCACTGTTTTTAACAATATTTGGTAATTCATTATATTTCCGTAACCCTTTATGAAACAAATTATTCTGTCCATACGTAGTCCTAACAGATGGAATATAAAAATTATTTTGATTTCTTGTGAAGTGATCATGCACATCTCTAACAAAGGAACAATTGTCAATCAAATGCTGCGGAATCAGCTGGTGTAACATTTTATAAATAAATACTAAACTGTTCAAAAGAATAATTTGTTTTACACTAAGCAACTGTAATCTATCTAACATAAGTTTTATACTGGTATATCTATCACATTTAAGTATCACTCGAAGTGCTTGATTTTGCTTTTTCTGTATCACAGATAGCTGAGTGTCGTTTAGTAGGAACAATATTGTTGAACAATAATTGAAATGTGGATAAATAATCGTTTTATATATTGTTAGCCTTGTCCACTGACTCAGATCATTCCCTATTCTACCCAATAAATTAACTTTTTTTGCTATTTTTTTTGTTATATACTCTGAATGATTTGAGAAAGTTAATTGGTCATCTATTATGACTCCCAAATATTTGAATTCCCTCACTTGATCGATCTTCTTGCCACCCAACAACATAGCTCTACCATTATTTGTATCAATTGTATTATATTTGTTTTTAATAACCATGTATTTTGTCTTGTTAATGTTCACCTTCAGATTATTATCATTAAACCATGTATTCAGGCTTTCCATAGCTCTATTCAGAATTTGTAATGTTTCCCCGACATTATTTCCAACAACGTAAATTAAGGTATCATCAGCAAAAAGTTGAATATTGCAATCTTCCACATGTTTTATGATGTCATTAATGTATAAAATAAACAAATTGGGACCGATAACTGTACCCTGGGGTACTCCAAACTTAGTATCCCTTTCTGAGGACATGACGTCACCATACTTAGTTCTTTGAGATCTATTTTTTAAGTAATCATCCAACCATTTTAACACTATGCCTGAGAACCCCAACTTCTTCAACTTCAATAGTAATAGCTCTCTATTTATTGTTTCAAATGCTCTTCGAATATCTAAAAATATCACCCCTATAATAAATTTATTATTGAAAGCATTTTTCCAATCAGCTAAAATTGTTTGTAAAGCACTTTCACAAGAGTTATTTTTCCGAAACCCTGCTTGATATTTAGATAACAAATTGTTGTTTTCTACGTATTCCACTATCTGTTCATTTACTACCAATTCTAACACTTTTTCATAGACAGGGACCATATTTACAGGCCTAAACTCTTCACATTTGACTGTATTTACTATTTTCTCTATTGGTCTGATAGTAGATGTTTTCCATGTTGTAGGAAAGGTTCCTGACTGTAAAGAGCTATTAATTACTTGCAAAAACTTATCGCCACATGTTTCAAATGCCAATTTTATTATTTTTGTGTTGATTCCATCTGTACTACTGTTCTTATTATTCATTGCGTTAACAATTTTCCGTAATTGACTTAATTCCAATGATTTAAATCTTTCTAATGTACAGTTGTTTATTTTCTCCATTTTTTTTTAAAATGTCTTCGTAATTTTTATTTACATTTATATCTTTTGTTATTTCCTCTATACTATCAAGGAAATACGAATTAAATTTTTCTGCAATATTTAAATCACTTGTAATTAATTTGTTGTCAAAAATGATTCCTTCTTGCTTAATTGACCTTCCTCCATGTAATAAATCCTTTAAAGTTTTCCACATCTCTGCTGAGTTGTTTCTAACATCATCAATTTTTTCTTTATAATAAGCCTCTTTTTGCCTCCTTATTAGTGACACCACTTCATTTCTTTGATATCTAAATGCAACCCAGTCTTCATCTTCTCCTGTTATCACCGCTCTATTATATAATCTATCTCTCCTTTCTATTTCTTGTTTAATATCATTTGTCCACCATTTTTTGTTACCCCATTTACCTTTAACGACAATTTCTTTTTCTGGTGCATGTTTATTTAAAGTATTTGTCAACCCCTGAATTAGATCATTCGCAAGTACTTCTGTATCACTACTATCTGATTCCCATTTTATATCAAATAAGTCCATTTGGAACTGTAGGTCGTTGAAATTCATAAAATCTCTACTTTTAACTCTTTTATCTGGTATTTTATGCTTATCCTCTATATCTACTGTAATCACACAATGGTCTGTTATTTTTGGAGTTGCATATACTTCGAATGTTACATCTTTTTTATTTGTAATTAATAAGTCAATAATTGTTTTACTGTCCTTTGTTATTCTTGTATACTTATCTATTTTTTGATAAAGGCCCATACTGTTTATCAGACTAGTTAATTTCCTACTATAATATGTCTCCATGTCCACATTAATGTTAAAGTCCCCTAACAATATTAATACTCCATTTTGTACTGTCCATTCTGATATTATATCTTCCAATTTAGTTAAGAAATAACTAATAACTGTCTTAGCAATATTACTTTTGGTCAAGGCCTTGTTTAAAAAAAACTGATAAATTTTCCAAATAGTTTACCCACTCTTGAAAGTGTTTTAGCCATTATCCTGAAGTATGCCTGATCGTTGTCTACCTCCAGTCTGGAAAACTGTTAATATTATTACCATACACAAATAAGGTACTTCTGACAATATCCCTTATTCCCAGTCATTGGGAAATCACTGATTGAGCTGACCACTGAAATATTTGTTGCCTAAACGATTTCAGCTGGTCTGACCATACGCTGAACATGAACACAGCCCAAATCTTAAAATATAAATAAATGAAATAGAGTATTCTTGTCCAGTACTAACGTTGATTATCTTTTTGAATCTATACTTACGAAAATAAATTTTCAACTATCAATTTACTGTCTGGTTTAATTGAATGTATGATATAATAGAATAACTGCAAACAGGCTCACGTTTGCAGTTCCTTCCTTTTGTACATTTTAATAAGTAATTTTAATTCTATTTTTTCCAGTAATTTGCGTGGGAATTATGTAATTAAAATTAAACGTTATAAACTGTACTTTGCAAGAACATAGTTTCAGGAATAGAGTTACTACCAGACGAAAAACATGAAAGTATGACAATTTTCTAAAAACAACTTTCAGTAAAAAAGGAAACTTTTTGGAATAATGATTTATTTTTCTAGAGAAAATATATATTTGCATCAGACTTTAAGAATTCATAAATAGAAAATGTTAACTTTCATAAATTACAAATATAATTTTGAAGACATTCCATACTGATTGAAATATGCACAAAAATCTAAGAAAATAAATCTTAACATCTCATTGTACCGAAATTCTCTAAAAAACAGATAGCAGGGAAATTTACCCGACTACTGAAATTTATTAAAAGGGTTAGTGCTACAAAGTCTTTGTCCGACACATGTCTCTTATAGGACAATTTTTAGGTCATATCATCCTTACTATTAGAGACAGACCCATGAACCTTGTCTCACAGCATTTTGTGTTGGAACGTTCTATCTAAATATGCACATATACAGAATATGCCATTTGACATCCTTTCTTTTTTTGGTTATTTTTGCTGGTTACTGGTTTGGTAAACTCCTTTGGTTACCCTGTATACAAGAAACTATAAGTCAAATAAGGGAAAAAATTCTAAATCAACTTTTCCAAGTATTAAAAGAAAATCTGAATTTCTCACTCACTGTGCACTGAACACTCGCTGTATTTTTTAATGACTACTGTCCCATTTCAGTGGAGGCTTTATTTGGTAAAATATTTGAAGTGATTATTAAAAAGAGTTTGACAAATTTTTTGCATCAAATCATCAGTTATTTTGTAGCAACCAGTTTAGATTTAGAAAAAAATCTGTTAATAGTGCATGCCGTTTTGAAGGTAATATTTCAGATTGCAAGGGTAGACCCCAGTCTCAAGAGGTGCATTGATGAAGTGGCATGAAGGTTCCACAATAAATACAAAACATTTCTCTAAAAGATGTGTCGAAATTTCATTATATCCTAAACTCTTTATTTTCCATTTTACTTACAATATCAAATAGTCCTTCACAAGTCACTGGGTTCAAAGAGACAGAATTTGAATTAAATGGAATGTTACAAGTATAACTAAACATATTTGGCAATTTAGACAACACTAAATCAGGAGCCATTCTATTGAAGAAGCTGTTCAAATGGTTTGCTCCAACTTTAGATTTGGAAAAGATATTAAAATAAATTGGCGGTACCACCAACATTACCCAATAAATCACTTGACTTTGGTAAAAACGGTCAGATATGGAGAATTAACCATTATCAATACTTTTTCAGTGTTACATAACCTAAATGTTTAAGAGAAGTTTTAAAAAGTTTGCATTTTTTAATATTTATAGTGAGATGATCGTCTTTTAGACGGTTCCTCGCCTCAATTCACAATAAAATATTTTCTTCAAATTTTGATGTCATATATTAAGTATGTCATCAAGATATGCAAATATTTTTGGCTCAAATTTTGGACCTGAGAACCGAACCTGGAGTCTGAGCATAGTTTGAGTAAAATGAAGTAGCCTTCTACCTGGTATACTAGACACAGTTTTTTCTTTAGAAGAATCACCAAGTAGAATTTGTCAACACATCTTTACATAAAAAATAAAAAGATACATCATACTGAAAAGTTAACGAATTGTATAGATACCAACTTTTTAAATACATATGTTATGTGTTATTTTATAGAAACTTGAGCTTATTATTTATTTTTTATTACATACCTGTTCATCAGCCTCATCAAATGGATTAACAAAGATTTCAGTTTTAAGCAATATTATGTCCTCAATAGGTTGGTCCTTATTATCTACTTCTATTTTTTCCATTTCCGTCAAGGTTTCCATTCCACCAACTACTTTACCAAAAATTGTATGTTTATTATCCAAATGTCTGCAGGATCGAAATGTAATAAAACTAAAAACATAAAACATTTGTAGAATCTACAAATTATTAGATTTAAATAGAATTATTTTTTTGTAAATGTCGTTTAATGACTTCCAAGACATTTTTAGTGGCCAACTGACAATTTCCAAGACATCTGTTTACTTCAAGGACAATACTTTTATTTATGTGTCGACGACTTCTAGGACTGCCTTGAAAATCAATGTATTTTTCATTTCATTGATGAGTTCCGGAACCATTGTAATTTTAAGTACTTTTATAAAAATTCTCTTAGGGTTTTATATTGCCCTACTGCGAAATCGGTCAGTGTCTGGTGATTGATCTCGATGAAAGATGTGGCGAGTCCTATGGAGATGCCGAAGTAATGCAATGCCAGTCACATCCGGGCACATTGCCCGAAAGGTAGTTGTTTTCGGTATTTCCTTCAAATAAGTAAGTAGGATTGTCTTCCTTAAAGATAATAGAGGTCACTGCTATAATGGCGCCTGCGGAAAAGCAGGTCGTTATCTGTCTATCAATTTGACAATAATTCTCAGACAGATAGTAGCAAAGACCCAAAGAGGGCACTACTACTAACATTATCAATATGTTTTTCCATCATTTATTTGTTAAAAATTAGATAGTTATTATTAATTAGATAATCTATTTTGTAAACTGATTGTCATGGAAAATGAAATAAGCAAACATATTGAAATATGTCTCAGAAGTCGACATTATATATATATTTTATGTCTTGGAAATAGTTATTACTTAAATATCGGCATTTATTAGGTATTATATACACGTAACCTATCCTATACATACAGAGTAAGTAATTTAATGTTGGATTTAGATATCTGCTAAAGCCAAGCAAAATGTTATTAGCTATTTATTCCATAATTCCTCATATTCCTCAGTTTTTAACAATTCTTTGCGTTCTAATTATTCATTATTTGCATTTACCGAAACATGGCTTGATTCTTCTGTGAAGAATTGTGAACTTTTCGACAGTAATTATAATGTTTATAGAGTGGATCAAAACATCGTACATACCGACTATGCTTCTACATTATTAGATCTTTCATCATTTGGTTTTAATTATTTGACGCGGTTGCTGTAAAAATCACTTCTCAGAGTGCTTCAATATATGTAATGGTTTTGTATGTTCCTCCGAAAACCGCAGCGGCAGACTACGAAAGATTATTTTAAATTATTGAATCTATTGATTATCTGCACAATTCTAAAATATTGATAATGGGTGATTTTAATATTAGTGATTACTCAGTTGATCCTGAAGGCCACCTATTAAAATAATTTAGCTAGTGTACTTGACTTACAGCAATTTAACTTTACCTTAAATGAATTTGGTGGTATCCTTGATTTGGTTTTGTGCAGTTCAAATTGCTTGGTTGAGCAATCTGACGATCCTTTTGTGGAAGAGGATAAATACCAACCAGCCTTGGATATTTCATCCGAATTTAATATTAGGAACGAGTTAAAAAATAATTTTCCCGTTAATTATAATATATAATTATACATTCCCGTATAATCAGTGTTACAATTTCCGTAAGGCTAATTTTCCGATGTTATATGACCTAATTTACAATATTGATTGGCAACTACTTGAATCGTCTCCTGAATTAGAGTCGGCTATTACTTATTTTTATGATCAAGTTTATAAGGTTTTTGACTTGTGCGTTCCCAAATTTTCCAGTGTTAATAAGAAGTATCCCCCATGGTTTAATTCACAGATAATTAGCAATATTAAGGTCAAAGCAAGGTATTGGCATGCATATAAGAAAAGAAGAGATTTATGGGTGTTTGAGGAGTTTAAAGTTTTGAGATCGAAAGTTAAAAATGATCAAAAATCAAAAAATCATATGACGCTTTCGATAAAAATGATGAAGCTTCCATTAAAGTTAATCCCAGTAAGTTTTGGGATTTTATTAGTAGTAAGCAGGGGTCAACTAATATATCACATCATATGGTTTACGACGACCATCAGCTCGATAATCCAAATGGCATTATTAATGCATTTGCCGATTTATTTTCTAAATCCTACTTTGGGGCATAATAGCATCAGTAACTCGATTCATTTACATGAGTTTAACGAAACCGACATTCTTTCGCCGTTAAAGAGAATTAAACCGAAAATGACTACTGGTCCCGATGGTGTGCCTGCTTTTGTGATAAGAGACAGTGCGCAGGTTCTTTCTTATCCATTAAAAGTACTATTTAACATGTGTCTTACTGATTGCCGTTTACCTAATATGTGAAAGCTTTCAAAGGTGTGCCAAATTTTCAAAAAAAGTGATAAATTTGATGTCGGCAACTTTGGCCCTATTTCTATTATCTGTAATTTCTGCAAAGTATTAGAAATTATGCTCCACAATTTTATTTACAGTAACTTCTCCAACATACCTCCTTCTCAGCATGGTCTTATGAAGGGTCGCTCGACTGTTACTAACCTGGACTGTGTTACTCAATTTATAGCTGATGCTATTGACAATGATTTATAAATGGATGTTATTTATATAGATTTCAGTAAAACATTCGACAGGCTTGGTCATTCCTTACTGCCTCAGAAACTTGATAGATTTGGAATTTCGGATTCCTTATTAACTTTTTTCAATTCATACCTTCTCAATAGAACACAATACGTAATTTATAATGGTTTCAAATCTGTTGAATATCAGGCGTCTCACAGGGATCTATTCTTTTCCCCTTATTAATTACAATTTTCATCAATGATCTCACAGAAGTTCTAGACAGAAATTTTCTCCTTTACGTGGACGACTTAAAAATCTACGGCACGATTCATAATCACAGCGACTGCATTCAACTTCAAAATAACCTTAACTGTGTTAATATAATGGTGTGCCGAAAATAAGTTACCATTAAATATTAGTAAATGTGAGGTTATGTATTTTTTTAACAGACTGTCCCTCATAACTTTTGATTATAATCTCGACAGTATCACTTTAACACGACCAAAGACATTCCGTGATCTCTGTGTTGTATTTGATAAAGAATTATCCTTTAATGTTCACATTGACACCATTATTTCTGAAGCTAGTAGAGCATATGGATTTATTGTTCGTAATTCCCGTAACTTCACAAATACAGACGTAATAAAACTACTCTTTTTTAGCTTTATTAGATCTAAGATTGGGTATGCTTCTCTCGTGTGGTTCCCCCATTGTGGTGTACACATCAATAAGTTAGTCAGTACAACGTCGATTTTTGAAGTTCTCTTCAGCAGTTTTGAATTTTAAGGGAAAGAAGCTTAACTTCGAAAGCTTCTAGAAAATATGACTTCGTCTTTTCTTGGCACGGCTTCAGAACGAGTTGCTGGTATTTGCGGCTGGTATAAAGAGCAGGTAAAGTACGTTTTTCGGACTCTAATTAGATGCCGTTAGCAATTTTATATAAAGTTCATACAATTCAATTTTCATTAGTGTTGTATACATTCGTTTCCTAAGTTACATAGCTAAATCGGTTCTCATTTATTTCAGCGTCAACCAATTCAATGATTTGTATTTTTCCCTTGCTTACTTTTTTAAATTTTATTTTTGTTATTAAAAACTCTTACCTAAAACTGAAGTGTTTTTATCCAAATCCTCCTAACTACCCTCTCAGTGCTATGATATATGGATCATATATTGAAGCTCAGGATAAGATAACGCACGGTAAGTAAAGAAACCTTTCTATACGTAGATCAGAGAATATTTCGAAGCCAATAGCAGAGAAATTAATTCGGTAGTGAGATTAGACACCCTTTCGAGATAAATGAATAATTAAGTAAGTTTCGTGAAGCTTGTCTAGTACAACGGGCAGCCTGATACATATAATACAAGTTATCATACATTATCCTTGAATGAAATTAAATAGTCATCTGAGATGAGATTCACAAATCAAATGTATTATAAAAAAATTGCAAAAAATTCGTATTTATAAATATATTTAAATATACAGGGTGTAACTTTAAGTGAGGTGCATATTTATAGGGGTAATCGTCCTAGTCTCCAAGAATGTTAATATGAATTTATTTTTTTGATATTGTCGAGAATGACCATTTTATAATTTTTGTAAAATTTTGCAGTTAAAATTTGGGTTTATCGCCGCTGGCCAAAACCAACGTTCACCCCCGACCTTCAACCGCAGCCGTGTCAGTGCACTGGGCAGTGTTGCCATTTAAATGATTTGTTTCGCACCATCAATACTACTAAGAAAATGGATTAATGATTAATGCAGAGGTATAGCATCGAGGTTATGTTATAATGTATAGTCATCATAAATAAACAGCCCACTTCCTCTCAAGTTATTTTTGGTATTTTATGGCTCTTTATTAGGTAAAATAATTATTATCTTTTTTTGCAGTAAATCGTTGATTGACAGAATATAACAAAATATGTAGATATATCGCAACGATAAGCATTTTTGCACCGAAAATCGCATACGCTATTTATATTATTTTAACAGGGGACTTTAATGTCAAGTTTGGTACAAATGATTATAATGCAGTGCAATTATGTAACCTGTGCCAGTCATTTGGACTAATGCCTACAATCACCACTAATACTAGGGTAAATTCATGTTTAGACAATGTTTTTACAAATTTAACGCATTCTGATTTTTCCGCTGAGGTATCTTGTACTCATCTGTCAGATCATCATGGTATTATGATGAAATTTAAGTCTGCCTATCAAGTCACTAATAAATCAAACACCAGAATTAATTTCAGACCAATAACTGAATATGGTTTATTTCAGCTGTATGGTCGTCTTGAGGGGGCTAGCTGGGACTTTGTTACTAATGTAATTTTCAATGTAGAACTTAAATTTAAACTATTTGTGGAAAAATTTACAGAGGAAATTGAAATGAGTTTTCCAGTGAAATCTAAGTTGCAAAAAAACTTTAATTCATCCAAGGCCACTTGGTTCAATGAACGTCTAAAAAGTATGCGCGATAATTAAAATTTTTTAATAGATATGAACAAACAGGACCATAGGCTAATTACCAAGGAAGCAGTTAATTCATTAAGGGCAAAATATCGATATGAGATATGTAAAGCAAAAAGGGGAGCGAATGATAAATATATTCAAGAATCTGCTAATTCTCAAGCAGCCATGTGGAAAGTCATTAAAAACATTAATCCCAACTTACGCTCATCACCCACAGACTCAATTAATGCAGATTCCTTTAATAATTTTTTTACAAACATTGCTGATGATATTGTTAGAAGCTTGCCAACTTCTGATAAGCATTTCAGTGATTATATTGATGGCATTGATCCTCTAATTGGGTTCGAGTTTAAAAAAGCATCATATAACGAAGTTAGGGATATAATAAGTGACCTTAAGAATAGTAGAAGTAAGGACCCCTATGATATAACTGTACAGATCATAAAAACGGTAAAAAATATAATTGTTTACCCTCTTACTAATTTGATAAATCAGAGTATTAGAGAGAAGACTTTTCCATCTGTTCTGAAGCTGGCTAAAGTTATTCCTATGTACAAAAAAGGCTGCAAGGATGATGCATCCAACTACAGACCTATCTCTTTAACACCTATTCTAGGGAAAATTTTTGAAAAAGTACTAAAACAGCAAATAAATAAATTTTTTGAAGAGCATGGACTCTTTCACAGCAGTCAATATGGCTTTCGCAACCAACGGTCAACTACTTTAGCAATTAACAACCTAACACAAATTGTATTAAGTGACTTTGAGAATAGCAACTTTACAAATGGTACTTTCTACGATCTTACAAAAGCCTTTGATTGTGTAAACCATAGCAATCTTTTGCAAAAGCTCAGTTATTATAACTTTCACGATGACAGTATAGCCCTAATAGAGTCGTATCTCTCTGACAGATACCAGTATGTTTCCTATAATCTGAGAAATTCTAGTTCATCGCTTCTGAAATACGGAGTACCCCAAGGGTCGGTACTGGGTCCGATTCTATTTTTGATATATATCAACGATTTGGCTAATTGCGATGATATATCCAATATCATATTATTTGCAGATGATACTACAGTTTTGAATAGTCATAACCGGGTGGATACCCTGTTAGAAAATAGCATTACTTCTCAAGCTAAAATCAAACAATGGTTTCATGCTAATAGTCTAAGCCTAAATGAAAACAAAACTCAAACCATGATATTTTCCTTAAGAAATACGATCATTGATAATGGTACTAATGATCTTAACCATATTAAATTTCTGGGGGTGGGCTTGGACTCTGTACTGATCTGGGAAAGCCACATAGATAGTTTGTCGCAAAAACTGAGCAAAAACATATTCTTTATACGTACTTTATCCAATTCAGTATCTGAGAAAACTTTAATTATGGCATATTATGGATTTTTCCATGCCAATATGTCCTATGCGATATTAAATTGGGGGCATGCGTCTCGCAGTGCACAAATCTTCGGTCTTCAACGCAAATGCATGAGAGTCATCGCACATCTCAAATTTAGAGATGACTGTAAAAGACACTTTGTCGTTTTCGGGATTCTTACTCTACCATGTGTATACATCTTAGAATGTCTACTGTTTATTAAACGAAACGTCAATACGTTTTCTACATATGCCCAGACCCATGAGTACTTAACTAGAAACAGAAACAAGGTAAAACCCTCCTTTCTACGTCTTACGCGGTCTAGGGATGGCACAGGCTACTATGGTATCAAGTTTTTCAATTTACTTCCTGACCAAGTGAAAATCCTAAATGTTGATAGATTCAAGACCCTACTAAAAAAGTACTTTAAAGAAAAGGCTTTCTATAGCTTAAATGAATACCTTGAAAATGATTTTTCAGATATGCTTCTGATGTAATTTTAAGATGTTTTATAACTGCTAAAATTTTTCTTTTTAAGTGTGTCGATATTTTGTGTGAAATTTTATTTGTTTGTTTTGTAATATGATGGTCTCTTTTTTTATTTTATTTTTGACATGTGTAAACATTTGTATGTACTAACACCAATAAATCATTATTATTATTATTATTATTATATTAGACTTTCTCGTCTTATTCAATTCTACAGGCAACAATTAAATGTAATGAATGACTGTTTTCTGTGTTTAGACAAGTACCTACCTACTGTAATGAATAAGAAAGATAGGTTAACATCTAACGTCTTTTTTAGGCATGCCGACTGATACAAAACTTTACACATTTGGGGTAGCTAACTCACATTTTGTAACACTGCATTTTGAGTAACATTAACATTTAGCATTGACCTAGTTTCTTATTCGCGATAGACACACGACAAAGTTACGGTCACTAAACTTTTGGCGTTAATCTGAATCTGAATGAATTAAACCAGACACATATAAGATGTATATGTCTCTGATTAAACTGACTTATGAGAGTCACATGAGAGTTTTGCGATTGCATTCAATTAATAGTTGTACTTTTCAGTGAAATTTTAAATTATTTTTGTATAATTAAAAGATACGTTCGGTTAGGTGTGTTCTATCTGTAGTTTAAAATAAATTTTTGGTGGTGTTTGGTGTTCAAGGTAAGTGTTTATTTTATAGTTGCAGTGGCTATGTATGGGACTAGAAAACGTAAGACAGTCTATCATGCGATGAGTTGATGCATGTCTAGCTAATAATTTAGAACATTTCCAGGACCTTCTATGAAAGAAGAAATATACAGGGTTATTCAGAACTCACCTCTAAAACTTTGAGGATATGTGCATCCTTAAATAAGAAATCGATATCACCAAAAAATTTTTAATAAAAGTCATTAATTAGGATTTCCCGTAAACAATGTTTAAAGTTATACCATTATAAAGGAATACGTAGATGGGCAACTGTACTTCAACGACATCGGATATACCACATTCCGACAAAAAACAGTAAACAAGTTTTTTGTACCTGGAACGCCTATCTATCTTTAAGTTTATTTTAAAGTAAAAACGCTGCAAATCTTTTTTGCGCCGGGTGCGCCGGTTTTTTCGTGCTAGCTAGTTTGCATTGTCAGTCCCAAGGTCACTCCATTACAGTGGACCAGTATCCAGCGGCGTGCAATGAAAAATTTTTAAAAATGTGTTGCGAAAAATAGAAAAATGGATGAGAGAAAAAGGCCTAGAACTGGCACCACAGAAAACGGAAGCTGTCATTTTATGCGGGCTGAGGAGGCCAAAGAATGTTGAATTCAAGATCGGAGAAACAATAATTAAAACCAGAAATAGTGTCAGATACCTGGGGGTGACCCTACATAAGAGTCTCAGTTTTGGACAGCATGTGAGGGAAACAGTACAAAAGGCGGAAAAGACAGTGGCAGCACTATTGAGATTGATGCCAAATATAGGAGGGCCAAAAGCATCCAAGAGGAGAGCACTGGCATCGGTGGTGAATTCGGTAGTCCTGTATGCTGCTCCGGTGTGGGCAGATACGGTGAATCTGAAGAAATATAAGAACATGGTCTTGGGGGTACAGAGGAAGATAGCACTCAGAACAATAAGCGCATATAGAACAATGTCGACGCAGGCAGTCCTGGTAATAGCAGGTTTAATCCCGGTAAATCTGATAATACAAGAACGAAAAAGGGTGGAAGAAAGCGAAGGAAATAAAGCAGAGGCAAAAAAGAGGGAAAGAGGACAAACGATACAGAAGTGGCAAGAGGAGTGGGAACAAACAAGCAAAGGGAGATGGACAAGACAACTGATACATGAAATAGAGCCGTGGATGAACAGGAGACATGGTGAAACAAATTATCATGTGGTACAATTCCTGACAGGGCATGGAAATTTTAGAACATATACAAAAAAAATAGGTAAAACAGCGGAAGACAAATGTATATACTACGAAGAGGTGGATACCCCTGACCACACCATCTTCGAGTGCAGGAGATGGGAAGACGAGAGAAGACATATGAGGGAAGGGTTTCACATAGAAATAGATAAGATGAATATAATCAGGTTAGCATTGGAAAAGGAGGAATATTGGGAAAAGATCATGAAGGTAGTAACAGAAATAATGAAGAAGGAGGAAGAGATGAGAGAAAGAGAGACCATCTAGGCACCACCTCACCTTGATGTAACATTTGTGGATTCCAGGGTGGGTGTAGGTCAAAGAGGAGGGGTTTTAGTGAGTAAAAGTCCCACAGTCCCCTGCGTACTTGAGAACATCATGCAGGGACCCTTTTGAATGTTTCCCCTCCCAAGTAAAAAAAAAAAAAAAGGTACCACCACCAGATTGAAAGGTACCACCATTACAAATATGTCCCACACTTTAAGTTACACCCTGTATAAAAAGAATCTTAAGTTCACATACTGAAGACCCTTTACTATGCTCTGGTGCAAAGTTAGCTTCATTACGGCTGTTACGTAATGAGTGGTATGCGTAGCGGCACTGAAAACTCACATTCATTTACTTGAAATAACACAAAAACGTTCTCTTAAACTCATAATACCTAAAGTCACACAATATTCTTCAGATCGGTTGTACTTGGAAGCAAAAATGGTGGACATAAGACAATTATATGATTAATGTGCCGTCACCAAATATCACAACAAAACTTACGCAGCATCAAGTTCCATATATGAAGAAAACCATTACTCAACACTCATACACGTATTTAGCTCCTAAATTATATAACACTTTACCAGAATTCATAAAATTGCTGCCTCGTCTTCCTCTATTTAGAATTTAACTATTCTTTTCTTGACCGTTAGAGATTTAACACAGATTGTTTTTCTTGGGTATATCGGTCACTTAATTACATATAAAAAAGGTAACATTTTTTTATACATATATATATTTCTGACGTTTCGGCTTTATTAGGCCATCTTCAGAGATTCTGCAGAAGATTATATTTTACATTATTTGTTTAATATTTTTTTGATATATTATACTTACATTTATAGGATGTTTCACTAACTAAACTAACTAAATTATAATAATTTTAAATTGTTTGAAACGATTATTGCGTTATTTTGCTGCATACATGTTGTTTGAGGGCTTTGACGCGACTGAGTTTTATGAATATTATCATATATAATATGATAACTCCTCATATATAATATGAGTTTTATGAATATGAATATTATCAGCAAATCTGTCAGCTTGGAAACAAAACTGAACCCAAACCACTTTAAAACTCAGTCGCGTCAAAGCCCTCAAACAACATGTATGCAGCAAAATAACGCAATAATCGTTTCAAACAATTTAAAATTATTATAATTTAGTTAGTTTAGTTAGTGAAACATCCTATAAATGTAAGTATAATATATCAAAAAAATATTAAACAAATAATGTAAAATATAATCTTCTGCAGAATCTCTGAAGATGGCCTAATAAAGCCGAAACGTCAGAAATATATATATGTATAAAAAAATGTAACCTTTTTTATATGTAATTAAGTGACCGATATACCCAAGAAAAATCTATTTAGAATGAAACTTTAAGACTGTATGCTCAAAACTCCCAGACAAATAATTCATAATTTTATTGATGGATGTTCGTCTGAGTTCGACAATTTTTGATTTAATACAATAAATAAGTGTTTTTTCTTAAAACATATATAAATTTCTCTTCACTAGCAACCAGCTAGTGGAGAAATGATCTTGTTTTAGAATTATATTCTATCCCTACTTTAAAATGTTTGTTTATTCATGTAATCATACCCATGGTGCTGTCAGAGTTTACCGAATAAAAATATCAATAAACTTTGGTATTGTATATGAAGTATAGACAGGTGTTTCAACCTATTAGGACCCCTAAGTGTCATATAGATCTAAGAATGAAGACAACTCTGATGGAGCACACATTAAAAGTTTGTGCTATAAACTTGTGACATAAATAACGCAATCTAAGGTGAAAAAGAGCAACACACTAGGCTGAAGTTTTAGATAGATGGACTGTTTTATTCCACAACTGTCCCCCTGCAGCAAGAAACTTCTATGTGACCCTTGTAAGTTATACAGGGTTCGGAGTTTATAGGGTTTAAAAAATTCCATGACTTTTCCAGGTTTTCGATGACTAATGATTTTTTCTTTCAGGTTCCTTTATAAAAATTCTTGGTTTGATTAAATATAAACAAACTGTCTAAACAATGTGCTATATGAGAATAGTTACGTTGCAGAAAATATATTACAAAAATTTTGTTCAAATATGGGCTTGAACCTAGAATTGCATGCGTTGAAAATAATTAGCCAATCCGAATGTAATCAAATAAGACAACTTGGAAGATAGTTTCATTTTTACCGAGATAGTACCAAGGAACATTTTTTTTTAATAGGAATGCTTTTGTTTACCAAATTCAATGATGAGTGACTTTCGTCTATATGAAGTACAATATTTCAGCTTTCAACAACACTTCATTTATGGTTACGAAATTATTTACATCAACATTAAATATTCGATAAATCAACATACTTGTTCTTTTCTACAGGACATCTTTTATTTACAAAAAAGAAAAAATTTAAAAGTAGTTACAAATGTCTATTCAGTTCAGGAAAGCAGTTATTCAAGGTCAAGGAATCACAGTTTCATAATGCAATTTTTGGCGAATTACCTTTTAACAGTGTCATCATATCCCTTTTCCAGCAATAAGATAGATAAAGATATGCAACTTGCAGTTAAAGAGTGGTTCACTAAAAATTGTCTACAGTTCTACAATAGTGTTTTATTATTATGATTTGACAATCAGAATCATCCATGTGTTCATCATTTGAAGCAAGTTTGAAGAATGTACAGTTGTATTAAAAATAAAATATGTATTTAATTAATGCTTTATAATAATTGCTTTAATGCTACTCTACTCAAAAAGTGGATTATTTGATTATTATGTATACAAAAATTTTAGAAGAAAAAGATATATGAAAATTTCACAAGCAAAATTTAAGACCTTGTGTCTCTAGAAACAAAGAATTACTAAACTGTCTTGATTTAAATACCAGGTATTAGATGAACTTAAGGGTGTAAAAATTGCAACCATCACATAAAAAGTTCCATTGAAAGGCAAAGGAGAAGTGAAAGCTGAACGAAGAAAGCATAGCTTCTTCGTTTAGATTTTGAGCAGCAAAAGTAGCGATAAAAGTATAGTGATAAAACAAAAAATCAACAGAAAAGTACACAAACTAAAGATGCTATTCAGAAACTATTAGTCCATCTGATTTAGAAGTGGGAATTAAAAATGTCATAATGTAAATAATGAAATAATAATTAATAATAATGAAATATTTTAATAAGGAGAAATTGTTATCGAGTGTAGATCGGACGAAGTTGCGGAAAAGTTAAAAACAGAAAACCTAGAAATTAACGGACTATAATATAAAACACCCAATGCAAAAAATCCCTATAACAAAGTTATTGGTATTGAATATACATAGGCAATGGAGGAGCTTAGGCAGATGATTTGAAAAGAAAAGCTTTTTTGATCCACCATAAGAAGGAGCTTGAAGTTAAATTAATCAAAAAGATGAAGACTGTTGAAGATTCGTTGAAGTTGTATGTCAATTGTATAATGTGATCTAATATCCATCAAGAAAATCATGGAGAAGAAAAAATTAAGTTGGATGGTGTTGTAGCATATTATTTGAACATGTGAAGTAATGCAGTATTTAGATATGGTGGTTTTAACCAAATGAGAATTAAGCTATTAAAAAACCTAGAATTTTTAGGTTTTAAGGGGTTTTAAGCTAGTTGAAAGGCCATGCGTAATACAAAAAAAAAGTTAAGTAAGAATAGTATGTATCTAGCTAATCAAATATTATGTAGGAATACTACAAGGTAGCATGATGGGGTCTTTATTATTCATTTTATGCATAAACAACATCTTTAATTTTTGAAAATGCTCATTATCATTTATTTGCAGATGACACTGTAATATTTTTATCTTATAAATTCATATACCTATACGACTGGAGGGAGAATTCATTTTTTTTAAGGGAGTAGTAATTATAATAGTATGTATGTATGTATGTATGTATGTATGTATGTATGTATATGTGATTTATTTACTTTTCTTTGTCTCTATTTTCTTTAGAGTATTATTTATTGTAAAAAATAGTATAGTGTTAAATTATCCTTCCTTAAATTGTATATACAGGCTAAGTTTATAATTATGAACATTTTTTCTTAATGACATTTTTTGACAAAACAGAGCCTACTATGGTTTTTTAAATATCAGCTTTTCTACCCAAACTTAGTAGTGTTCTATGTCTATTTTGTATGTAAATTATATGAAATTATGTAAATTTTTTTGGCAAAAAAATTTCATTTTTCTCAAGTGTATAACTGACAAAACATTTTAAATTAATTCAAAAATAAATTAGGAAGATATGGTGGTGTGCAAGCAAGAGGGAGACTTACAGCATTAGAAAACTGATCTTATAATGAGGTATTTTTTTATTCGTTTTACATACTACAGAGCAGATATTTTTCTTAGTGTTAAAGAGGATATCTCAGTTCCTATTAAAAATTCTGGTAGGACAATTAACTACGCGGATAAATTGATATAATAATTATTTATTTTATTATAATAGTCTAATGTAATCTAACAATCTAGAACACCTCGATGTAACATATTATGTCGATAGAGCAGCCTTTTGGCTATTTTCCACATTTTATATATACACTACTATACTCTACTTGTATATAGTATTTATTATTTCCAAGAGTATAAGTGAGAGTTTATATATAAACTTTAGAAAATTAAATGTGTACATTACTTACAATTGAGATCCATTAGTATTTTTTCCTGAATTAGCCATTGAGAGAACTCCACGGCCAGTATGAGTTAAATTGGGCCTAAATTCATCTTCAAATTTACCCCCCCATATTGATTCTCCTCCATTGCCCGTATTTGTAGGATCTCCACCTTGAATCTAATAAAAATAATCAAATTAATTATTAGTAATGATAAATTAATTGTTGTAACAAATGATTTAAGTCAACAACCAGCTTCTGCTCAGAAAGCTTCAAAAACTGTGGTTTGGAGACCTATAAGATGACTCCAGTTTTCTTAGAGGTCGTCACAAATGTATGAGAATAATTTCTGCTGTTCCACATGGAACTTACTGTGAACCTATTTTTGTTCAATTTATTTATCAATGACATCAATTTTAGTACATTGTTAATGCATAATTCTTAATGTTTGCAGGAGAGCTGAAAATTCTTGAATAAAAGTCGACTAGTGATATATTACCCTTGCAGAGGGATATTGATGTCAAAAGTGACAAATACATATTTTAATAAAATAAAGTGAGAATATTTTTGTAGTGTTTGCATAAAAATAATAAGCAACATATTTCGACAT
Organism: Pogonocherus hispidulus; assembly: GCA_963924545.1. Taxonomy (NCBI): domain Eukaryota; kingdom Metazoa; phylum Arthropoda; class Insecta; order Coleoptera; family Cerambycidae; genus Pogonocherus; species Pogonocherus hispidulus. Next base: position 28,958,108 of record OZ004696.1, on the reverse strand, counting down.
GTTGTATATAAAAAAGAGTTGCAGAAAATGTGAAATAATTCAATTTTTTCTGCGATTATCCCACAATCTATTCATTTTCAGTGTAATTTGGGCCGAAACCAACTACGACAGTCCGGGAATTTTTTTCCAGCATAGGCTAGAAAAAGTATTCCTGTATTAGTTTATAATGATTTCTATCCAGAAAGAGGTTACAGTTATATAATGTTACTTTGATATAATTCCACTTCTCTTGAATTTGATCGAATAACAGCAAGTATAACCTTATTAAATTTATTTCATAACAAATTAGAATGCCCATCTTTATTTGGCTAGTTTTTATTTAATGCTCTAACCTATTTAATGCTTTAACATCTTGTACAAATGTGTATTGAAATGTGAATGGGTTCGAATTAATTTCTTTATGTTTATCATATGTTAAATAAACTTTTGCTTGATCAAAAATTCTGATTTTCATAACTGTCCCATTTGCAATTGTGATTTTTTAAGTGTACCTAAACATAAATAAAAAAAAAAATTAAATATCTGTTATGTATCTGGGAATAAAACTTTATAATAAACTACCACATAATTATAAAATAATTAACAGCACTGTACTTAAAAAGTCTATTAATGAACTTTTACTTACTAGGTGTTAGTACAACATCCATGAGCTTATTCTTGCCAGTGATATTTAATATATTGTTTGTTATAGTTGCATACCTGCATGCCTTTGTATAGTTATATATGTTTATGTTTGTTTATTATAATTGTTTGACCAGTCCTATTACATTGCAAATGTCTTAAAGGATTATTATTATTTAATCTAGTCGCCAAAACATATTATAAAAATATTACTATTGTAATATGAGTTATTCGATTTATGCTATATTATTTTCAGTAAATTTAGACATACCTACGTATTGTTTTATTTATTTATTTATTTATTTACATAAATCCATACTACAGAAAATATTTAATTAAAAACTTATTAAAATAGCAGATATTATTATTAGTATAGTATTATTATTATACAGTCTGTCCATAAAGTAACCCCCCCCCCATGCTAACTTTGGAACGAATCGAGTTAAAGAGTTTTAACAAAATACAGGGTGAATCACGTAAAATGAAGTTGATTCTGACGATAAATTCGATTCTTCAAATTCAAAGATGGCGCCACGGGCGCTGTCAACTCAATTTTTTTAAATGGCAAAGTGTGCCGTGTTGCACCTCATTTAAAAGATAATTCAATTCTCTACATTATCGTTTTTGAAAAATGACAATCGAGTTATCCGTTCTCTAGTTACACGCATTTCTGTTTTTAATCTGATCTATGAAAAAAATATTAATTAATATTTTAATACAACAAATTTTGACCAAATATTTACAAAACAAAAAATAAAATAATTAAAGAAGTTGTTCAAAATGTTGTCCATTGACTTCTTGGCACATAAAAAGTCTATTCTGAAATTCTTGCCTGACATTTCTTAAAATTTCTGCAGGGATATTTCTACACATACTTGTGTTAGACGTTGCTGTAGTTTGTTGATATTTACTGGAGGAGTTCTGTAAACTTTTGACGTCGTATATTCCCATAAGAAAAAGTCAAGAGGAGTTAAGTCCGGGGAAAGAGCCAGCCATTCTACACCTTCTGTCAATCCATCTGCCCGGGAAATAGTTATTAAAAAAATCGGTATCAGGTTCATAGAAATGAGGCGGGGCCCCATCCTTGTTGAAATACAATATTTTGAATGCTATTGCCAGCTATTCTTTCTGTCTGGAAAAATTTCCTCCAGTATCATTCTTATGTACCGTTCTCTTAAATTTTCTCTTAAAAATATCGGTCCAATAACGTCGCTGCCCAAAATACCAGCCCAAACATTACCTTTTTCGATGTCGTGTGTATAGGTTTCCCGGAACTGATGAGGATTTTCAGTACTCCAGTAACGGTGCTTATGCCTATTAGCATGGCCGTTTAAGAAAAATGTACATTCCTCACTGTCATTAGTTCACAGAATTGTAATTTCCGATCTGGGTCATCTTCAGAAAATTGCTGTAAAGAGTTTCAGTTTATACGGATATAATTTATTCTTTTTAATATTTTATGAACTGTTGACCGTGGCAAGTCGTGTTAATCAGCAAGTTCAGATGTTGACTGCCGATTGTCACCCTGAAGATCGACCCTAATATCAATTTGTTTATCCTCTGAAATGGAAGGCCTTCCAATTCTTCTAATATTATCTAGACTTCCAGTTACTTCAAATTTTCTTATAAGTTCCCTAATGTGCATTATTCTTTCAATTGGGCTATCTGGATATCTAATATTAAATAAATGAACAGCTTCATGGGCATTATTTTAACTTTGATAAAAAAACTTTAACGGCAAAACACGTTTTTCAACGGTGCGCATTGTATCAAATCGAATAACTTAAAAAAAGAAAAAAACTGTAGAAACTTTCAAACACTCTTAAATTGAACGCTAAACAACTTTCTCGAACCTTATTGACGTTTCAGTCACAGTAGCAAGCAAAAGTAAGTTGACTTGATAAAAGCAAAATTTTTAAATATCGTTAATAGAAACGCTTGTAACTAGAGAACGATTAACTCGATTGTCACTTTTCAAAAACGAGAATGCAGAGAATTGAATTACCTTTTAAATGAGGTGCAACACGGCATACTTTGCCATTTAAAAAAATTAAGTTGACAGCCCCCGTGGCGCCATCTTTGAATTTGAAGAGTTGAATTTATCGTCAGAATCAACTTCATTTTACGTGATTCACCCTGTATTTTGTTAAAACTCTCTAACTCGATTCGTTCAAAAGTTAGCAGGGGGGGGGGGTTACTTTATGGACAGACTGTATAGTATTAGTATTAGTAGATAGTAGATAGTATTATTTACAATATACAGTATGGATATATAAATCTAATAATATAACTAGAATATACTAAAATGTTTAAGTATACTCTTAAACAATGACAATATCATTCCAAAAATATAAAATATTTTTATATATTAATAGAATATGGAAACCAGTTTATTATAGTTACGAGGGATCCTAGATAGGAGGTTATAGAAACTGTAGAATGATGCACGGCACTAAATATTTGTTGATTTTATATTATATGATAAGCGTGAGCATATTTCAGCAAAAAGGGGCAGGTTATTAAAATATTTACTAACATAAATAAACAAAACAAGTCACATGTTAAATCACCGTTCATCCAGTGATTTTAAATAAAGTACATTACTAATATAATAACTCAGCGTTAAAACTCAGTGGAAAATATAACACATTAAACATGTATTTTGAACTTCTTCAACAATTTTTATATCACATCGATTGATATGTTGGTGACCTAGTACGGATTACCATAATGATGCACACCACTGTGTTTTCATTATGTATCTACTTTTGTGTACTTAAATTATATTCCAGAATTTTCTTTCCCTCTGATTGCCGTATCATTTGAACAATAAAGTCTATTATTATTATCATCATTATTTAGTTTTCCGTAGTATTACTTATTACTTAAAGATAAGTAAGTGATAAGTGCAAACAATTAAGATATAAATAAGTCAAACTGGCATGAACCCTTCATTGTTGTACAACAGATAATTATATGTTACAACCTAGACAAACCTATAAAAAACAAAGTGAAACTAAAGTAATTATGCTAAATAAAATTGTCAAGTGATATGAAGTTGTCTATTTATACTACACATTCTCAATACAGTCTATACATTGTAAATACTGTACAAAACTGTGAACTTTCTGAAAAATAAATAAATACTTACCATAAAATTCCTAATTGATCTATGAAACTTGGTACCATTATAATAGCGATTTTCACAATGTTTAATAAAATTCTCACATGTCTTCGGTACAATATCACAATACAATTCTAAATTCAACATTCCCAAATTTGTGACCAATCTGACATAGCCTAAAATAATGAGTACAAAAATGAGTAATTAAAATGGAATAAAAGTTAGATAGTCACACCTTTTTTTTTCACACGTTCGTATCTAACTTCATCTTCATGAACAATAGCAGCTTCATGTATTAATTTTCTATTCATAGCTGTAGAAGTAAAGCTGGCAGCAACTTCACCAGTTGAGTAATGGGCTGCATTGAATTTGTCAGCTTTTACAGTGTTTTCAGCCTTATTAATTTCAATAGTTGGAACTCGGTAATCCCTATTTAACTCTTCCAATGTGTACTTTGTTTCTGGATTTAATGATCTTAAATTTGCCTGGGGGTTGGATTTGTCAATAATTTCTTCTGAAAATCCAAAATGATAATTACTTATTACTAGGTACTAATTTTATTTTTACTTCAAAGTTCACACAAACAAATATAAATATTGATAGCAGCAATGCTTATTTCTATTAGGGTAACTTTGCCAGTTCTTGGCTAGTTCACAATTTTTCATTATTGAAAAATCCGTGAAAAAAGTGAAACATGGTACAATGAACATTCTCAATAATGTGACCACCAAATAATTGGCATCGGCCAATAACAAACTTTTCGATCAGAATTCAGGGACATTCTAATTATTCTTCAAATATAAAACGACAATTAGATAAAAAGTGTAATTTTTTGTATGGCTATCTGAGGAGTTTTTTAGTAAAAATATATAGGTTAAGAAAATAAGCGCTATGTATTGAATTCATCTTTATTACTATACACATCAGTGGGTCATAATATGTCTTATTTTAACAGGATAGGCAGACCCCTCCGCCCTCTATGGGATCTGTAATTTTTTTTTTATTTAAAAACCAAGTTTCATTTTATAATGTTATTCCATATTTTTCCTCAAAATATATTTATTCATTTTATTAAATTTACATATAATGTTCTACTAAAATATCAACAAATATACTAATATAAGATTGTAAACAAAGGTAGACCTGTAAAAAATGTTTTTATAATAATTAGCAGCCGTATTAATAATAAAACTTAGAATGTTCTAAGACGTGACTAGAATGTAATTAGTGAAAACTGCATTAATAATACCATTTAAATGCATGTTAACGCTAGAATGATGCTAAATCACTAGTTATCAGTTTGGGTATGTTTTACAATAAAGTTAAAGTTAACCTAAAAGTTTGACAAAAATGGCAGCAGTTTTTTCTTGCCTCCCAATTAACAAATCAAGAACGTTTTTCTGAAATATTAAATAATTTAATTCGAAATTTTCCGTATTTATATGTCAGTAACCTCAATAATTATTATAAAATTTTATTATGGCATGGTTACTTATCGAATTCATTCATTAGGGGGTTTTTGAACACCTTAAATTTTAGCAGGTCATCATCGTTATTCTGAGCATGTGCAGTTCCAAAAAGAGTATCATTTTTGGCACTGCGCGTACTCAGTATAACGATTGCGATAACGATAAGGTAAAAATTTAAGGTGTTCAAAATCTCCCTATTATAAAAGGCAAAGTTAATGCTTATCAAGGGCGGATTTACCATGAATTAAAATTTTACATTAGCAAAAGGCAAAAACGTAATTAGTTAAAAAAAATATAAACGTACTTCACTTAAGGATATTTTATTAAACACTTCTATTTGCTATTTCATGTTTGTCCAAAGAAAAACGTACCTATCTAAATGCACAGATAATTTATAAATTCACAACATTTTTTAAAAATGTGGTTTTTTGAGATACTACCCCATGTTGCAAAGCTAAATCCGCCCTTGATTGCTTATTAACACAAAACAGTCTTGACACAAGACACTTGTCAGTCTTGTCACTTTGCGTAAATATTTGTAAATGGAGGTTAGATTTATTGCAGTGAAATTAGCTCTATGTATAGAATGAGATGTTGTCACATTAACTTCTTATTTAGCATGCTGTTAGTTATTTGTCTATAAATATTTAATTATTAATATGAACTACTTGACTGATTGATTTAAGAATGCGGTTAGTTGTCATTAGTTAAATTCATGTCATTGTGATTATTATTAATATGGGTGTAGGTATTTATAATAGAGTTAACTATTGCAGAATAGCCTGAAATTCTAATATTAAAGGACAATCGATATTTTAAGTAAAATGATATATTATTCTTATAACCAATCTACAGAAAAGATACTCAATTCATGTTCGGAATATTGGAGTATGGGAGCCAAGTAACTTTTATTTACTCCGAAAACATCCATATGTAATTTGCAACCCTCCAAATTTATTAAATAAAATAATGTTGCAATAACAACAAAAAAGAATGACAAACTAGTTGTTCAACTTACAATTAATTATTTATTACCATTTTCTCAAAGATAAACAAACCGAATGTTAAAATAAAGAAATATGTGTAAAAGTATTGATATATAATATATATAAATAAAAACAATTAATTTCCAATTCACAATTGCTAGTAATTTTGAGAGATGGTATTTAAATTAAATTAAAAAAAATTTGCTATCAAGTATACCGGGTTTCTCATATCATCTGACTAATGACAATTAACATGGGCTATTACATTTCATTGAATTTTATATTCCCAAGGAATACTATGAGAAATATTGCTAACGGAATCAACATTACAGATTGCCAAACACTTCTGATTACCAAAATACTGAAGCGAAATGATTTTTTAATTAAAATAGCAGTAAAAATTCTTTTCAGGTTAATAGAAACCGTTTACATAATTGTCTCAGGGCTCGCGATATCAAGTGGCATGGTGGTCTAGTGGTATAAGTTGCGGCTTCTCAAATTGAAGTTTCGCTAGTTCAAATTTCACAAGAGGCAACTTTTTTTATTTTCAGTTTTTTACTTTTTAATTCATTACAATTATTAGTGCTTGCTTATTCGAATAAATATGTTTAATTGTCCGTGGTTGTGATTCTTTCTGCAGGTAATTTTTAAAGTTTGCAAAATAAACATTTCCTTATTAAACATTAAAGAGTTTGGAATTCATTTTCCAGTTAGCTAATATGTTAGGCAAGAATTTTATAATCGATTACACTATTGTGTGACTGTAAATGGTGACATATTTGAACATTTTATAAAATAAAATAAATAATAGTCAAATATAAAATCCTATAGTACTCGTTCATTTGTTCATACACTCGTTTACTCGTTATTTCATTATTTTCCATGAACTATACCAAAAAAAAATATAAATAGTTTTTATCGATTATTTAATAATTATCAATTATCACATTCTCTAAATTTCTTTATTATCTGAATTTAAGTATCAATCCAATATAACCTGCCCGCTTTATAATATGTAGATAGTAAAACCTAAACAGGGAATATAAAAATCTTAAGTTTCATTAAAAAAAACCTTTAATTTTAGAATGACAGTCTTTTCATTCAAGAACTAAAAAATACCTATTAGTAATAATTTATGTTAGTTCCTCTGTAACTGTGTAACTAAATATCCAGATTCAGGTAATATGTACAACTATTAGTAAAAACACAGTGCACGCAGTAAATAAAAAATATGTATATATATATGTATATATATATATATTATCAGGAAGCCTTTTTACCACATTTAGGTGTAGGGCAGTAGCTAATTAATCACTACTAAGTGATACTTAAACAGAAGTCTTTTACTATGCCACCCTATGTATGAGTTTATCCTGAAGTTATTGAAGTTGATACATCTAACAATCATAAATTAATTACATTAGCCCAAAAGGAAGCAAATAATAGTACGTAAGATTTTGTACAAAAAAAAAAAGAAAAGTGAATTAGCTACATGCCATTGTGATAAAAAAAATATTAGTAAGTAGCACACGAAATGTATAATCACCAACGTTTACCAATGTTAATAACAATTCTTACCAATATCTTACTAAGCCGTAGAACATCAACCAAAAATTTGAAATTAAAATATGATCAGTAAGTCTAGAAATATGAAATATATTATTAACTTAACATGGCTTTTCTTGCAGGTTTCCACCACCACTGATTACCCGGTATGCAAAATTGATGATTATCTGTACTCAAAAGTATGTAGAATTTTACTGACTTCAGAACTGCACATTGAATCTCTAGAACTACCTAGAGGTGGATCCAACTAACAGCATTCAAGAAAAACCCTTCATAAGAAAGGTTTTACCAGTAAATATTGCTGATATGGATTGGGATATACCGAAAGAATGAAAGAGATGGTATAAAGAAAGTGCTGTGCCAAGTGCAAGATGTGATTTCTCCACAAATCCACTACACCAGAATCCTATACAGGGAGAATAACTCAAAATCACTAACTGAGCTTGTCTAACAATTAATCCTTAACAGATGATGTAAGATGAACTTGAATTTTTTATGCAAACATCAATTCCATCAAAAATTGCATTTGTCCGAAGATGGAAATTGAGAAAGTAGTGGAAAAGTATCATTTTCTACACCTAATTCCACTAACAAATTTTTTTTATTCTTGTACAATTAGAGGATGTAATGAGGATGACATGTAATTTGAGCGGATAAATTGTGAAAATCATTCTTCACCTAACTGTTTGCATGTAAAGAAATCGAACACTGCACAATTTATAATATAGATTTCAATACAGAACAGTATTGAATATAATAATAGCACCCTATAGAAGTGGAGTGAAGAGGATCAGCAAGTTAAATTAAAGATATCTACATAAAGAAAACAAAACAAGATATATTTTTCTTTTGCAAAAAAGAGAACGCTAATATGTATTAAATCACATAATCTATGTAAATGTATAAATGAGAAGAGAAAATAGTGCCTAATTAAATAAATTTATCTACGATCGTGTAAAAAGCAACAGTTTTTACATCCAGTGTAAAAAGTGGCCTTTTATAAGAAACTGTGTAATAAAAATTTTTATTGCACGATTATGGTGATTTCAACTACGCCAATTTATTTATATCGTTTCCTTAGTTACTATCATCAAAGATTTTCAGTCACGAACATGAAGTAACATAATTAGAAAGGCGACTTCAACTACAACTCAAAAAATACTAACCGTCAAAGTGACATTCACAAAAGATTGATACAGTTTTACAAATATTCATGAAAAATTGCCCATTTCTTACAATAATTGGCACGATCAAAGATAAAACGTTGTAAGACACACTTGTAAACACTCACTTCGCGCACCATTTAAAAAATGGCTTTTAATGCCAAGGGAATGGTAACTTAAAAAACATTATGTTCCAAGGCTTCATAATACCTTTATTTAAGACACTGTTTAGCGTCCATAAAGTAGCACTTTATTGAACTAGTAGTATAAAGAAGTTATATTGGACTGTAGAGGGAGCAGATGTCTGTAAAGCCTCACAAAACGGTAATTGTACCGTTTACCAAGAAAAGGAAGCTGGACAACTTAAGAGCTCCCTCCTTACTTGGTGAAATAATTCCATTTGTGGAGGAAGCGAAGTATCTGGGTGTAGTACTGGCTAAGTAGCTTAATTGGAACTCCCATCTGGAAAAAATGATCCACAAGGCACGATTGTCCTTATGGACATGTCGACGAATCTGTGGGAAATCTTGGGGCACTGGACCCAAACAAATATATTGGCTGTATGTGATGGTCATACGACCCATGATTGCATACGGCTCCATAGTTTGGTGGTCCAAAGGACTAAAAGAACTACAACAAAGGACCAGAATCAAACTCTCTGGTTTACAGAGACAAGCCTGCCTGGCCATAACTGGAGCAATTAGCTCTACACCGTCAGCAGCTCTGGAAATCCTACTGGACCTACCTCTTCTTCACATATATTTGGAGAGAGAGGCCAGATGGGCAACATACAGACTAAAGCAGGCAGCTATTAACATGCCGCAGTCTGACATTATGGAGCACAATAGGCTGCTGGATGACATGGAAAGTCACAGCATCCTGGAGATGATTTCAGATGTCATGCCTGCAACGACCAACCATGAACTGAACTTTAATATTCTCTTCCCAGGAAGAGATGAATGGGATCGGAATAAAGTCGCCCTATTGAAGGCAGATAGTTGTTGGTTTACAGACGGCTCCAAAACACCCATGGGTGTTGGAGCCAGAATATATAGTTGCAACCCAACGGTGAAAATATCCTCATCCCTTGGCAGTTATGCAACTATATTTCAGGCAGAAATTTATGCCATCGAATTGTGTGTACAGAGGCTGGAACAAATGCAACTTACGCGCAAATCGATAAAAATCTTCTCAGACAGCCAAGCAACTCTTAAAGCTCTTGGTTCCTACCGTTGCAACTAAAAAACGGTATGAAGCTGCCAGCAGGCGCTCGCTCAATTGAGCAGAAAAAATAGAGTAACTCTGGCCTGGGTCCCAGGCCATTCTGGCCATGAAGGGAATGAGGCAGCCGACTCTCTAGCTAGGGAGGGTGCTGCTTCTGAATTTGTCGGACCAGAACCGGTCCTTGGCATATCCTCGAGTACTGCCAAAGCAACGCTCTTGACCTGGGCTGAGGGGCCAATCCTCCAGTACTGGCAGGAACTACCACGATTAGTTCATTCAAAGGCGTTCATAATAAACCCTTCAAAAACAAGAACTAAAAAACTTCTAGAGTTAAGCAGGTTTCACCTACGAACTATAATTGGCCTATATATGGGTCACTGCCGTTTAAAATATCATCTGTGCAAATTCGGTCTAGCAGAAGATGCTGAGTGCCGCCTGTGCTTAGAAGGTGATTAAACGGCAGAACACATATTGTGCACCTGCCCCGCTGGGAAAAGGATCAGATACTCATTATTTGGCAAAGGACAACTTCTGCCAGAGGATCTGAACAAGTTCTCACCCAATAAGGTGATCAGCTACATTAAGAAGCTGGACCTGTTGGGTGAAATATAAGTAGGTGCGAGCCATAATAGACCACATGGTCGCGGTGGAGGGTCTGGTTTTCAGCCCACTCACGTTTGAACCTAACCTAACCTAACCTAACCTATATTGGACTGTTGTCAATGTCACAAGAAACGCCAAAAGAAAGTTTGGAATTTAGTGCATTTAAGTAATAAAATAACAGTATTCATGTGCAATGATGAAAATAAGAAATAAATTCATTTAAGACTAATTTTCACAATAATTGCATCTTCCATACCTTCATTAGTCATTTCAAATAAATTTGACAATTTAATAAATTTAAATGCCATTAGTGAAAGCATACTAAAATATTTTTCAGGCATTTCCAATCGAGTAGTTTTATCAACACATTTTAAGACCTCAACCAAGGCAGTCAAACATAAAGCTTTGTATGCAACTTGTACATAATCAGACTTTTTAGACTCACCTTATTTTTATCAGACTCGCTTGCTCGTCCATAAACTAAGGCTCGTCCAATAAAGTCCTACATTATGTGCTTGTTAGATAAATAGCTATTATTTAATAAATTTAATAAAGTAAGGAGGATTACTACAATGTTACTTTTGTCAGTAAAAATAAATAGTAAAAATTTTTTCATTAAAATTCAATACATGACCAAAAATAATTATTTTTTATAATGTTGATGCTTGTTAAATATTTCATTATTTAAAAAATGTAAACACTATTAAAAAGAAAAATGTATTAAAGCCAATAAGTTGAGGTTATATGAAGATATGCCACTGTAATTTAATGTTCATCGGTGCCTATTGTACGCAAAGTAGTTGTTTGTGACATATCTTAAAAATAATAAGGTTATCCCTTTGCATATTTAAGATAATAAGTAACGAGGAAATATAAAACTTTATTGAACCATATTTGATAATTTCATTAATAATTTATCTCTTAGTTAACTTTTTGGCTTAATTCCTATATAAAGAAAGATGTAAAATATTTTCATCTTTTAACACAATTCAAAAATGTAAGGGCCTAACTGAATTTGGTAACGTCTACTGACATTTATTTGTACGATAAATAATGAGCAAAAAGTGCGTTTGTAGATAAAAAATTGTACAATTCGGAACGGAAAGATTGAAGATGAATTTTTTGAATCAAAACATCCGAATATGATATATTTTGGGATAGCATGTTGTTAAGGGTAATGGAGACTTACAAATTATGGTCTCAAAATCCCAGTTCCGCATTTAAAAAATTAAGTAGATGATGGTTCTGTAAAAATGAAAAATAACATTGAAAATCTAAATATCCTGGCCAATAGAGGACAGAAACTTACTTCGGGAAAGTGCTTTTCATTTTTCAATATCTGCTCAAATAAGACTCCAAAAAAATAAAAACAAATTCCAAATTTGTGGGTTTTTTTCAAATATTTCAAAACCTAATCAAGTTGTTGTTCATGTTGTCAAACCTAGATGTTTTGGGGCTTTATGTTAGTCCCCTGATTATGCAACTTTGCACCCATTTAAGCTGTCTCATATCTCTTACAGTTTCCGAGATCCCAATGGTGAGAAGCGAATTTGTAACAGCCTGAATTGGCAATTCAAATTGCCGATCAGGCAACTGTAAATTGTAAACAAATATGGAGCAGATGGAGATGAGTAAAAATTTTATTTCATAACACATCAGTTAGCAATAATTAGCAATCAACTGTCCTAAATATATAATTAAAAGTGGTAGTTATAGTGATATAAACCATAAAAAGTGTGGTAAAAGTAGTTATATGTCCCATAAGTGCTTCTTTGTTATATGCTATTTATCATATGAACTTTTTAAGTTGAGGCAGTTTTGTTTACTTATATTTTAGTCTAAAATAAGTGTGAAAAATTGTAGAAAAACTGTGGTAATTCCATATATTATGGAATGGTTTTTGTTGAATAATTGTTATTTTCATCCTACACTGTCAAAAAAATCCTATTTTCGTGAGCCTTTAGTAGCGGCGTGAAAGTAGGCATTTTCACGTCTAGGCGCGTAATTTTTTTAACCTTTCTATCAATAGGTGGCCCTTTCATTATCTGTCATCGTAGCATCATTTAATTTCACATTATAAAGTAATTTTAAGTGAACACATCATTACTGTTACCATTAATTATTAAACAATGAACGAGACAAGTATCCCGGGGACATTTCAAGCTTCTGAAAGTGATGAAAGCATGGAAGAAACTGTATGGAAGCTTCACTTGTCAGAGAACCTCCAGAAGTGACATATCATGAATATCATGATTTAATTTCAATAACAGTTTCAGAACAAACCCGGTTATTGAATTTATGTGAATAAGGTATTGCCTTTGCTGATTGCACTATTCATAATCCTGTATTTTAATATCAATATTTCAAAGAACTAATTTTTTTTTGTAAATTATTTATTGTTATAAAAAAAGTTTGACGTTTATGATTTTTTTCTTGTGTAGGATAAAAAATGTTGTGTGCACCATGGCAGGAAAGTGGTTTTCCGGGCTTTCAGAAGTGGCCAGGCTCGGCTTCTGTCAACCCGGAAAACATTCACTTTCCCGCCTAGCTACACAATATACTATTTTACGTGAAAATATATTCTGTTTTTATACGATTGACAATAGGAAAGTATAGATAAACTGCAACAAAGGGGTTATAGTCTAAATGAACGTGTTTCCTACCTTTAAATATTAAATTGTCAATGCTTTTTAAATGAAAATAGGTGAGGAACTGTTAAACACTTCTAAACACCTTTTCTGGATTGACATCTATAAACACAACAGTTTGTTTTGGATACCGTTTTAAAATAAGTGAAAATAAAAATGTACAAATACTGCCAGTTCGTTCTTAATTTTGCAATATCAAAAAGTCCCAACCACCACTAAATTATTACGTTAAATAAACCCAAATACATGTTATCTATCGTTACAGCAGCAATCAGCTCATAAAAACAATCTTTTAAATAGGCCCAAATACTTTCATGCAGAGGTAGCATTCATTTTTGGAATTGCCAATAAGTGTTTTTATGTTGATTTAGTACCTAAGTATGTAGTATACAGAATAGAGTATAGTAATAATATCTAATGTGTAACACACAGCAGTTCCATATATGTATGGCTTTGAGGTACCTAGCTACCTAATTACCTGTCTTATAAAAACACAAATTTATTTATTGCCAACTTCTGATAAAGAATCAAGAAATTAATAATAAAGAGATATTTATTTTTAATTTTCCTTGAGGAAGTACATATAAATAAATACAATAAGCAAATGGGAAATGTCAAATGTATCACGCATCACCTCATTCCCGAATCACAGTATTTGAATGATACAAGAAATACATGGTACACATACGAGTTTCAAGTTATACAATTACGAGTGATTTGTTGCTGCTTATATCAGTCGTCACTCCATTACTATAAGTTGCATGAAACGATCTAAATAAAAACCGGTTATTTTCATCAATTGAATTGTAATAGATAACTGGATAACTGAGGTTATTGCAATAATCTGATAAAAGGTCTTATTCAGTTTTACATTACACTACTGTGGATGTTAATATTTTATGTTAATTTGCACATGTTCAAATAACCATCAAAATATAAGTACCTACCTTCTGTTTCCACTCTTAAATTATGTAGTACATGATGAAATCTTGAGATATTAAATTTCAACAAGTCATTAGGATTTTGCAGAACAATGATATCTTTTCTTTCAAATGGCTTGTCAGTAATCAAGTCCTTCCAGTTACGATTTTTAATATTTAGTTGTTCTATAGCTTCCATTAAATAAACATTTCCTGTAGTAGCAATAGTAGCTACATGTGAGCTTTTTGTAAATGGTTTAAATAATACTGGGCATTCAAACTCGTCTTCAGAGTTTTTATAGAAGTTTAACTTAATTAAAGACTTTAGTTCTAAAGGTTTGCCAGTGACTGGATTTACTTTATATTTTTTTATAAAAGGTAAAAGAGCTTCTAGGTCGAAAATATTTCCATCTTGATCACAGTAAGGTATTTCAAATGGTTGTAGTGACAAACAACAGTGATCAAATGGTAAACGTTTAAAATTTTGTTCTTCTTTAGAAGATTCTCCGGATTTTTTACCTCCATATAGAGTTGTCCACTCTGTATAAGTTAAGTACATTTTGTCTTTCTGATGCTGCCGTTTACCCATTTTTAATGATCTACTTTCTACTAATTCTACTACTTCCAAAAATTAAAACTTTCTGTTTACACTACGTAGACGTAATTCTAGGTTAATTAAGTCAGGGACTGCTCACGACCACAGAATCACAGACACAGAATAACCTCACCACTGACCACTGCTCAGTGCTCACATGAGTGCTCACCAGTGTTCACATTCCGTCACTGATCTGTGCTGCTCACCATAGATTAATTACACTGGCTGCTCACTCCCAAGGATTTTTAACTAAAAATCCTTGGCTTACTCCCACCTCCCACTGAAAAGTCAAATCCAGGGTTAAAAATGCTTGATGACAGTTAACAATAACAATCCTTGGGTATTTTATATAAACAAGGGTTAGGAGTTAGGATCTTTCTGTGTTTCTGTGGGTAAGCTTATTAGAAGTTGGCAATACTGTACATCACATCTTTCTCTACAAGAAGAGAAGTACGCCATGACATGAGCCAAAAATTGTGAATAAGGAGTGTAATTTGTTCGGTTTTAAAGTGTAAAAAAAGTTTTTGGTAAGTTTATTAATAACTTTTGGAATTTACTTTTGTCCCTATTGTCAAATAGTTGAAGGATAATCCTATCCAATATATAAGAAATGTAATCAGAGAAAAAAAGAAAACTGGTTTGTTGATACCGAGGTTGATACTTGCAAACTTATCATCCGTTTTATTTATTATTTTTTTTATTACTGTAATGGAATTAAGCTCAGGGTAATATATATTGATAAGCTTAATACAATTTTCATTATTAGAAGTAGACCTGGTGTATTCATATCTCAAAATGGCCGACTTGGCTGCCAGAATCAATTTTAATTTCTAGAAAGGGTCATATATTTCAAGAGTATTTATATGTGTGTCTTTTAACTGGCTAATTATAAATATCTAGTGACATTACAAGATGTACGAGAATAAGTGCATTTATAGAAATGTCGGTAGAGCTTCTTAAACAAAAGGCAATTAAGTACCTATATTTTGTTTTTCTTTAGTTAAAAATGTCATCAGCTGGATCAAGTGGCTCTGGTCGAGGCCGGGGGGGACAGGCAACTGTGGGTGACCAGAAAGAAGCGAAAGAAAGTAAACCGAATCCTAAAATGTCAAAGGCACTTGGCACATCTGCCAAACGTATACAAAAAGAATTGGCTGAAATCACCTTAGATCCACCACCAAACTGCAGTGCTGGACCTAAAGGAGAAAATTTTTATGAATGGGTGTCTACTATTTTGGGTCCTCCAGGTTCTGTATATGAAGGAGGAGTATTTTTCCTTGATATACACTTTTCTCCAGAATATCCATTCAAACCTCCAAAAGTTACTTTCCGTACTAGGATTTACCACTGCAATATTAACAGTCAAGGTGTAATCTGCTTAGATATTTTAAAGGATAACTGGTCTCCTGCTTTAACCATTTCGAAGGTTCTTTTGTCAATTTGTTCTCTACTCACCGATTGCAATCCAGGTAAGTTTTATTGTCAATAAAATAAGTTTGTAGTGAAAGTAATTACTTAAATGTAATAAATACATGTACTTAGATACTTACATCACATATAAAATAGCATTTTTTAAATTTAATTAGGTATCTACCTATATTAGAAAAGTCTTATTACTTTTATAAATTCCAACAAGCAGTAAGGTTTATTTCTCAACACGAAATGGTGCTGGAAGATGTTATTTAGTTCTTTTGCCATTCAGATTCGAAACACAATTTTCTGTAAAATGATTCTGCATTTTTAAGAGGGTATCGTGGTAATGATACCCACTTGATATGTGGTAAAAATAATATTAACAACTTGTAATATTCTATTATTCATTAAAATTAACGTACTCTTGGATAATATTGGAAATTGAGAAATTTCATGAGAATTTACTAAAACAAAATACGAAAGTCTGAGAATGTCATTGTCAAGTCTTGTACATCATAATTTTCGAGAATTTTAATTAAAATTCTTATTCATTCTTCAGAAATTCTCCAAAAATTAATACTCAGGAATTTTGCATCGCTACTTTTAGGTACCTACCTACTTAAATACACTTTAGTTAGTACATTGTACTGTAGTTTTTTTTTAGTTTACTTGTCTATTTAAAAATAAAGAAAATTTGCGGTGATAGGATTAGGCCTATCAGGTAAATGCTTTAAAATGCAGTGTTAAATTTCTCTATTTATTCACTATTTTAAATGAATATGCTAAATTAATGTTGCAAAGAAGAGAATGTTCTCATTGTGCTGTTATGATTATTTGGGAACGTTAGCACACATCATTGTGCGCAAATGTTCTTTAGCAGTACAATGAAGATTGTTCACGAACATCATTTTCTGAAATTTCTCAATATTTTAAATTTTGTGATACACATACGGTACATTAGAGGCTCCACGTCATAACCGTTTCACAACATGATACGTTCGTGTCTCACTTGTTTACAACATTAAATTTTTTGAGGATGTCTGTTATGGCTATTTAAATATTTATGGTTATCAAATATTGTTTATTTTTTATTACCTCTTGCCTACCCACTACATTTTCCCCTTTTATATTTTAATTAATTTGGAATTTATGTCGCTGCATTCAATAAAAAAATGTCATTAACAAGAAATATTCAGAATTACAAAATTAGCCTATGTACAAATTTTAAGTGAAAAATATTAATTTTTAATATTTCATCTTATTTCAAGTGATAAAGTAACTTTTAGTAATTTTAACAACTACGATAAATTATTAGTGTAAATAATAATATTCACTTTTACTGATGCGCAATTGACAAAAATGTGAACTTAATTCAATAATAAAAGAGAAAGTTACGAAGGTGTGTAGGCAAGAAATGAATCACACTGTATAATATAAAAAATAATTTAATAGCCTCTTTTTATATACTTAAAGCTCTAAATTTGTCCTGGTAAGTTTTACCTTTATCAACTACTTTTTCATGTACTGTTTCCTTGAACTTGTACTGTTTTCAAGAACATTGGAGAATATTTAAGCATTTTCAGAATTTTCTGAAGACGATAATGATAATTTTAAGCATTTAGCAAAATATGTCTGTTCCATCAATTAATTAACTTTTATAAAATTATATCATTTAGGTAGGAACTTAATTTTTAGTTGATCTAGGAAATGATTATAACAAAATTTTAGAAGAGCATTTACTGTGGTAAAATTTAATTAAAAGATAATGAAATGTTTGTATTTCAACTCTGTTGTTTCTTGACAACAACTATTGTTTCTTGAGAATGATCAATAATAGATAGATATTTATTTTGAACAGATGTGTTATTACAATTACAGGAAATCCTCAAGTTACAACTTAGTAGTACGCACAATATATATCTACAGAAATTATGTAAAAAAAAGTATATATCTAATTAATAACATAACTAAGTTAGGTACATCCGAGTGCTAAATAATGGCCAGTGAGTTAGTGAGGTAATAATGCTACTATCCGGCGAGTTTCATAATAAAATTTAAAGGAACTTGGGTAAAGTTGTCTTTAAATACTTTTAGTATAGATACCTACTATTAGGCTGGTACTTTCACTCCCAATTAAAATGTTAATCAACTGTCAAATATAATCCATATTTAGAGTGTGAGCGTTTTAGTCCTATGTCAATGTATGATTTTACGTTCTAAACGCTGATTAATTTTAACCCGCGATTAGTACGGTAACCAAGTGTTAAAGTACTTGTCCTTATGGAGTCAATTGTATCTAAGGTATTAAAAAGTAATATTACAGTCCTTTAAATTTGATTATGAAACTGGCCCTAAAATTAATATCACAACAATGAAAGCAAAAGTATTACACGTGGCATAAGTAAAGGATTACCTTGGGCCTAACTCTGTCAGTAGAATTTGTGTGGGTTTATACGTGGGTAGATCAATTATAAACCGGAATTCTGTTTTATTAAATTTATTTCACAGTCAAAGAAAATTAGATTACATCTTATTTTTCTACATAATCTCCACTTTTATTAATACATTTTTCCCACTGGATTGGAAGTTTCTTCGTCGTGTCTCTAACTAACCAATTGCACACAAATGCTTCCACACATTAGTCGTCATCAAAACTGTGCCCTCCCAGTTCTTCTTTAAGTGGCCCAAACATGTGATAGTCACTTGACATACAAATCTTGACTATATGGCGCAGATCGCACTTCGAATAGGTATATTTCATATTTTTCGCCAAAAGGCCAGTTTTGTTTCGTCGAGAAGCTGACAATATGCAGCGTTGACGGTATGCCATTTGTGAAGAAAATCAATAAGGGTAATAAGGGCTTGCTTTAAAAATAAGTAAGTAATATTTATATGTAGGTACACTGTATTAATTTAATGTGAGTGAATTTTAATTGCATGTGAGAGGGGCGAACCTGATCTTGAGCCAGATGAAAATGTCGAAGAGGTCATGCAGTTCATGGAAAATATAATCCTGACCTTATCCAAGATGATAATATAAATAACAATAATCTTTATAGGCATAATTTGAGTAATAATTTACTTTCAGGCATTAGTGTAGAAAAAAAGTTAATAAAAATACCTAATTATACAAAAACTTGTTTTACTTAATTGCTATCTCAAGGAACCCATCTTGCCAACACTTTTCGGTAACCCAAGTCATCAGAAATTATTGATTGAGCACTCCCGTACGATTTCCAAATTTTGGAGCAATTTCCCATACTGGAAGGCGCCGGTCACCTTCAATCAGATCACAAACCGCATGAATGTTTGCCTCATTGATGCTTGTACGTGGTCGATGTGCATGACACTCGTTTTGCTTTGATTCTCAGTCACTTGAAAATTTATTATTACAAACAGACTTGGGATTTTGAAAAGGATTTGTCAACAAACTATGTAGTCAATTGACGCAAAATTTCGGAAGATTTTACACACACACACGTACACACGTCTATTATAATATTATAATTTTAAATTAGCCACAACGCAATAGAAACAGGTTCAAGCTTGTCGGCGCTGGTATTCGGCAGTACCAGTTTTACCGGTATGATTATTTAGTTCTTTCTTGCCGGTTGTTCAAGCAGGTTGATTTGGATGTAGACACTTTAATAGCAGGCATGTTCAAAAGGAGCCCTACATGGCAGAAAAGAAGTAAATGACACAATAATAGAAGTGTTATTGGCAAATATGGAAATAAATAGCTGAGGAAATGAAAGAAGACGGTAAGTACTAAAATATTTTTATTGTATTTATTTATATAAAAGGACACTCTTTAATATTGACAAATAAGTTATTTATCGTATGACAGTGTGATGTTAGAAAAGTATGCTATGAATATATCTAATCGTTTTGGCTTCATTCAATCATTCAGTGGTCATCCCGTTACTTGCTATCTATTGTGATCAGGAAATGTTACAGTTATATCTGTCAAATGTCAGCCAAATCCTTCTCTGTGTATTATAGTGTCATGAAGAACACAGATACATTTAATTATATTGTCTGCAGTAACAATATCAGTTTCAATAACGCCATTTAGCACTAACGATACCAAGGCATATTCAATGCTTTTTCTATCATGAGGTAAGCGTTTATTGAATCACATTCTCAATATTTAAATCTCTTCCGCCAAAGGGTTTTAAAAGATAGGAACGAAGCATATCCACTGCTTAGTGGATATGCTTCGTCACCTCTTAAGTATTGAAATGTATTGCCATCGCTCTGTTTACTGTATCCACAGACATCTATAAATTTATAATTTGCATCTGATTCGCCTTGTAACACGACAAAAATATTTTTTATAATTAAAAATAATTTATACATACTAGTATGTTTTATTATTGCGTTATTTTGTTTCAGAAAATAAACTGCGGTAGAAATGGAAATACATCGTAGACTAATTTTCTATGGAATTAGGAAAATTTCCCCCTTTCCGTTCAGGTGACGCCGCAAATGATTCCGATTGGCCTTATTTTGAACAGCTTTTATTTTCGAAAGATGCGGTAACACCTAGAAACTTAAAAGGAAATTTACCCAAAGTAAAAGCTAACAGTTCTCAGAAGAATTGATTCAGTCACCTCTGGAATTAGACGAGCCCACTTCTTGTTCCAATGAAGATGAAATACCCCCTGAACCAAATAGTGTTGGTGCAAGAATTGTACAAAATACAGAACAAATAAGTATTGATTTACCTTCAACACCACAATCCTCATCAAAGAAAAAACGAAGCCAAACAGAAGCATTTAACGAATCATTGTTAGATAATTGAAAAACGAAAAGTAGCATACCTAGAGTCAAAATCTATGAGAATAATTGAGAAAGAAGATGATCACCTCGTGTTTTTAAAAGTCTTCTGCCCCATGTGAAAAGATTCCCGAGTTACACATTAGGTTTTCAATGCCGGGTTCAGGAGCTTGTTGATCAATTTTCATACGAGTTGAATATGTTTGAAACTATCCCTCATGGTCCTTCAACTTCAGATTCGTTTATTTCCTCTCAGTCACTTCATTTCTCAGATAAAAATCATTGACTCGATGCTATCGCAGGACAATCTACAAGCCTCACTTCATCAAACATTGAACAACATGAAAGTTTTCCTCAATCTGGTACAGCCAACTTTCCCCTGACATTCAGTTTCGCTGATAATTATTAATCTGTACCAAGTTTTAGCCAACTTTTTCACTTGTTTTATGGCATTTTTAAAATAAACATTACTAATATATTTTGAGTCTTATTTTATTAAAGCAAAGACACAATCTTTGGTTATAAGTAATCTTCGTACAGCGCGGAGTCTAACAGAGTCGTACTCAGGTCACTGGCCTTGCCAGCTGACTGACAGTCCGTAAATAACTTCACAAATTACTCAGTAATTTGTGAATAACTTTTAGTTATTTACGGAACGTTGTAATAATCGGTCGGTGACGCATAAATAAATTTCTTTTTTACGTTCTAGCGTGCTCGTATTCGCCGTGTATACTATAAACGTTTACTAATATTATTATCAATAACTATTAATGAGAGAAGTAAATCAAGTAAGATGCCAAAGGAGAGAAGAAATAGACGTGAAGTATTTCAAATGTGGTTTGACAGTGATCCTGAATATTACAAGGACATACGCATTAAAGAAAGTGACTTGTTTTGTACTGTGTGTGATCGCATTATAAATTCTTCTGACAAAACTAAAGTGAATAGACATTTGAAGAGCCATGTCTCGTCCAGCGCTGATAACTCGGAATTTTTCTATGAACTTACAGAAGCCTTTCTTGCAAGTAATATTCCGTTAAGCAAACTAGAGAACCCTAAATTACGTACATTTTTAGAAAAATATACTGACCGAAAACTGCCACATGAAAGCACGTTAAGATTAAGATATGTCGATCGGGTTTACAACGATGTAGTGACATGAATTCGTGAAGACATTGCGGACAATTTTGTGTATTTTATTATAGACGAAGCAACTGATGCTTGTGGGCGTTCAGTCGCCAACTTTTTAATTGGTGCGTTAAAAAGTGATATTGCTAGTGATAGCCACCTATTGGCTTCTAAGGTGCTGGACAAAACCAATCATGAGACCATTATAAGTTTTGTTATTGATTGTTTTGAATATATGTGGCCCGATCAAGATTCTTCAGATAAAGTCCTTGTCATGTTAAGTGACGCAGCCGCATACATGTTAAAAGCAGGACAGATTTTATCCCAAAAATATAAGAAAATGGTTCATTTTACATGTGCTGCTCATGCACTCAATCGGGTAGCAGAGAAAATAAGGGAAAGTTTCCCTTTAGTAAATACTTTCATATCAACCGTCAAAAAGGTTTTCATTAAGGCGCCTATACGAAGGGATGTTTTTAGGGAGGTTCTACCAGACATACCTCTGCCTCCTGAACCAGTTATAACTAGATGGGGTACTTGGTTAGAAGCCGTAGGGTATTATGCCAAACATTTCGCTGGTATAAAAGATGTTATTTGTAGATTTAATCCAAATGAAAGCAGCGCCATACACAGACTCCATGACATACTAAAGGACCAAAGTATTCGCGATGACATACACTACATTAATAAACACTATGGTTTCTTAGTTACTGCAATCACGAAATTGGAAACACATGGATTACCGTTAAAAGAACAGTTTCGCATATTGGAAGATGTACAGAAAAATATATGCGATGCCAGTAATATATGTCCAGTCAGTAATGCAATAAAAGAAAAAATGCAAAACATGTTAAAAAGGAATACAGGATATCCCATTTTGGAAAACATAAGCAAAGTGTTAGCTGGGACCTGTCAGGAG
Source organism: Pogonocherus hispidulus (assembly GCA_963924545.1). NCBI lineage: Eukaryota > Metazoa > Arthropoda > Insecta > Coleoptera > Cerambycidae > Pogonocherus > Pogonocherus hispidulus. Next base: position 28,934,950 of record OZ004696.1, on the reverse strand, counting down.
TTGCCAGCCAATATACTAATGTACAGTTCATGCCTCAACCATTTTCCGTACTGCCCGTTATCTTCAGTAGACGTTGAACGGTCTTTTTCCCTGCACAAATTAATACTGAGTGATAGACGTCGCCGTTTCACTCCAGAACACTTAGAGAAACACGTGATAATATGTTATAACAACCGCCAATTTGCCAGCGAAACCTTCTCTGAACACTAAGGATTGTCAGGTAAGAGTTGTCACTTTTATGTAGGTAGTTTCTTAATTTATATAGATATTATATCCTTAACTTATTCGTGGCATTTGGTAATAATAATATGCACATTGCGTCATAATTTATTGATATTTCCATTTGTAACCTTAGTACGATCCTGTTAAACTCCGCGCTCGCACGAAGTCTAGTTATAAGTACCTACAAGTAGACAGTTATTTTTTTATTGAAATGGATTTATTTTTTAAACGTTCTATATACTACATTCTAAGGGTTTGTTATTCGTGATTTTTTCTCTATCAAATTGGGTTTTTTGGAATATAAATAGAAATAACTTGTAGCTCTAACATTTAGCTATTCATAAGTGGTTTTAAAAGTTTTGTATCTGGCAAAATATTTGCAAAAAGCTAAAAACCGTGAACCTCTGTTATGTGGACTGCAAATACATGCCCTTAAAAATGGCTTATTTATGAGCAATAACCTATTTACTAAAAACGCATAAAAAGTAAAAGATCCTTACCTCAAAGTAATGACTAATCTTTCTTCTGGTAAAATGGGCTAACTATGAAGATTACACCAGTTTTTTTGTTATAAGATGTTCAACTTTTTGCACAATGTAATCAAATGTTTAATGAGTCATTCTGGTAAACTGAAAAAAGCGATCATGGTCATTTCTCAGCGACTTGAACAAATGGTGATATTCGCCATAATGTGCCCTGTCACGATTTATGGGGTGAGCCAACCAACTTTTGTTAATTTTGGTTACTACATTATCCAAAGCAATAAGTTCACGTGATGAGCTAGAGGACATGTTTGCGCCATGTTGAAAGTTGAATTAGGCATTCCAATGACAGTTAAAATTGGCCGCCATGAGTCAAACGGAACACATAAATGTGTCAGGAAAAATAGTAATGCCTCCCAAGTTTATTTACAAACATATTTTAATTGCTAAAGGTAGAATACATCTTATCAATACGTGAAAGTGCTTTTTACCTCCTCGTAGTTTTCGTTGCAATCCGAATCCTTGTATTTTTTATTCTAATTGTGTTTAGACCAAAATACGGCAAATCTTGCTTTGTAATTCAGCGCTCGGCGTGGCATATGACAGGCAAAAATTTACCATGAAATTCATTCCCATCAATATTTCTAAATTCTAGTAAAAAAACTTAATTTCCATAATGTTATTTAAAGATACAAAGTGGTTTTAGAATTTCAGAATAAGAAGTATTTGTAGTAAAAACCACAAAAATTTACTTTGATTTGACCCACGGAAGCCATTTTTCTGTCACGTGTTCTGGAATGCCTAATAGGTAGACATAGGTTATCTACTTTTTCCCGTGTTCACTGTGTCCAATGTAAGCAGGGTTGGCTGGAAGATACCACACTGGAAAAAACCAGGTGGTTTTAACTGGTTTTTTGTGGCCTGGTCAAAATAAAAAAAGTGTTTTTTTCCACATAAAGTGGCTTTTTCCAATTTTTTAATGTAAATTAACAAAATCAGTAGCATTGCATATTTTTTTATTATATGAAATAACAAAAATAGTAAAACAAATGAATATTATAAATTAACAAATAAATAAATATTCAAGAATAAACAAACAGAAAACTTAACACAATAAACTCTGTCATTCTTATTCTAACTCTAACATACTCGTACTAACACGGTAAGTATTATAATACTAATTGGCCAACTGCCAAAAAACTACAAACTTATTGGTAGGTAGATAGGAAACCAATTGTATGAATGTGTATAAGATACATAATCAGTTTCAAATACTGGTTTTGTCCACTTTTTATGGTTTTGTCCACTTTTTATGGTTTTTTCCAGTTTTGTCCACTGGCCCGGACTTTTCTACAAAAAGACGGCTTTTTACCAACCCTGAATGTAAGTGCAGAAATTCCATACCGATTGGCACCTGCTTTCACCTGTGTTTAAGGCCTAAGACATCACACCACTCGCTTTACCTAGCGAGCATTAAAATAATAATTCCAATTCATATTTAATCTGCCCTTGCATCTTGAATAGGTATAATCTTTGAAGCAAAAAATATATTTTATTTACAAGGTTTCCTGAATCAATATTACTGTGTAAAAACTGGTATACGACAATAATGTCTCATAAAAATGAGACTTAAATTAGGTAACATCGGATGATCGATAGCCCTTTCAGGTTATTTTCATTCAGTCAAAAACTAAATATTTCAAGAATTTTCTTTGAATGAACTCCGTGTTAATTTTATGATATTGCGGCAAGGAATTTATTATTATTGCTCCATAAAGCCTTTCACAGAAATTGTTCGTATATTTTGTTTCTTGATTTAAAAATATTGATAATTATATGGGGTGGTGAACAGATACAACCAAAAGTGACACATCTGCTAAGTCTATCTAGACCTAGTCCTTTACTTTGTATGGAAGCACTCAACACTACACAGGCGCATCTTCTCTTAGAAAATTGAACCTCGACCTTTATTAATTTTGTAGATGGCCCGAGGATGTATGATTTACACATGATTGATATCTACCCTCCCAATATATCCACCCACTATGTTTGTGGAAACCTAGACTGCTGCAATAAATATTTTTTTGGGACAATGCAAAGTATATTTTACATGTTTTCTGTGGTAACTCATGGGCATGGCATGATATCTGACATATTTACATATAAATTAAAAATACATTTTCTATTACTCTTCAATTAAAAGAAATCTAAATTTAAACGTGTTGTTGTTTTGATTTCTACTTTATTGAATGAAGCCAGTAACAAAATTATAAGTTTCTTCATACAAAGCTGCGAGGATCAAAGGCCGCCAAAAGCAAAATTATTTAATATATAATTTTTTATTTTTTTTTTTTTTTGTAAACCGGACGTAAACATAATTACTTAATGTAGGTAATAATTGTATACCTACCTGTCTTCTTGCAAGTTCATAGTTACTAAAACTTTGTACATGTTTTATAAAGCAGTGGTATCTTTTGATATCAATAAATAACAAAATAAAATTAGAATTAGAATTAATTGTTCTAATTTGAAACAGCACATTGTTATGTTGTTAAGTCTATTTTTTATATTATTTATTACTGTTTATAACTGCATTTTTTTAATTTTTCCTTTGTTCGCTCTAATGGCGGTTTTCCACTAAACGAACAAAACAAAAACAAAACACAAACTCGTTTTGAATAAAACAAAACTAACTGTTCGCAATTTTTTGAAGACTGGCGTGTTTTGCATCAGTTGGAGTTTTATTTTTTGGGTTCGCTTGGAAGCGGTAACATCAAAAGGTTTCGACGTGTTTTGAAACTCGAGTCTGTTTAGTGGAAACGGTTGTGTTGTGTTTTCTAGTTTTGCCTTGCTAGTCTGAATATTTAATCATTAATAATTAAATTAATTAATAAATTATAGCTACTAAAAAATATATATGCATGGTTAAAGTGTTTACTTGGCTAGTTTATAAACACATAGTTACATACCCAGGTAGTTTATTAATAGACACCGTACATACTGGGTTTCCCATTTCATTTGACTAATGGCAATTAACATGGGCTATTACATTTCATTGAATTTTATATTTCCAGGGCACACTATAAGAAATAACGCTACATTGCTAACGGAATCGATAGTACTGACTGTCAAACACTTCGGATTACCAAAATAATAAAGCAAAATGCTTTTTTAATTAAAATATCAATAAAAATTCGTTTTAAGTTAATAGTTGTAGTTTACATAATTGTGTTAGCGCTCGCATTTTAAATTATATGGTGGACTAGTTGGTTGAGCGAAAGTGTTTCTAACCGAACCTGCAAAATTTTGCGGGTTCAAATCTGGTCAGAGACAACTTTTTTTTATTTTACTTTTTAATTAATTACAAATTATTAGTGTTTACTTATTCGAATAAATATAGTTCATTGTCAGTACCTAGTTATTATTTTTGAAGCTAATCTTTAAAGTCACAATATTTACTTATCAAAAAAAATAATAATAATAATAAAACATGTTTAATTGATTTGTTTTCTTTATCTTTAGCTAAAGCTACTATCTTATAAAATAAGTAATCAACAAGCAACATATTTTTTATTTATTACATGCACTGTGCTTTTACTAATAGCATACTTATCTCTGTTAATAGTTACTACATATTATACCTCAAGCTGGATATTGAGTTAAACAGTTACAAAGGAACTGTTGTGAATTAGTAATAGTTTTTTTTTAATAAAAAACTATAATTCTTAAATTATGGGTTTTTTTAAAATATGTTCATATTTATTCGAATAGGCAAACACTTGTAATTGTAATTAATCAAGAAGTAGAATTTAAAAAAATGTTACCTCGATTGTGATTCGAACCTGCGAATATTTAAAGTTTGGTTTAGAAGCCCGTGTCTCGTACCACTAGGGCACCATGCCATTGCAAGTTTTGTACGTTAAGACAGCTATGTAAACTGTTATAGTTAACCTAAAATTAATTTTTAATGATATTTTAATTAAAGAAGCATTTCGCTTCAGTATTTTGATAATCAGAAGTGTTTGGCGATCAGTACTATCGATTATGTTAGCAATATTTCTCATGGTGTGCCTTGGGAATATAAAATTTAATGAAATGTAATCGCCCATGCTAATTGCCATTAGTCAGATGACATGGGAAACCTGGTATATGTATACTTACTTTTTTCCAAGGACTTCAGTATAAACCAGCCACAAGTAAGAATAAAAAAATCTTCTCTAAACATGTTGGTTGGTTATTGAAGAAAAAAATGTGTTCTGACTTCCTCATGACAACCAGTGGAAAAGAACCGAAAACAAAAACAAAACTCGAACAAAATGTAGCCCGCTTGACGTAAACAAGAGTTTTGGGTTTGTTTCAGTTTTGTTTTTGTTTTTCAGGTTCTAGAAAACACAAACACAACATAAAATCAACTGTCCGTTTAGTGGAAAAGCGCCATAAGACAAAAGGGTAAATCAAACATATATGAAACACCATACAGGGTGTTCCATTTAAAAAGTTTGTTTGATTGATTTGCCCTTTTGTACTAGAACCAAGAAAGAAAAAATAAGAAAAACTTATTAACATTTTGAAACTTAACTCATATTTCAATCTTTAATTACAAACAGAAAGAATACAAAATATTATGACAAATTCGATTCCCGGCATTGAGATCTTGGAAACGATAAAAGATATTGGATAAAATTAGGTAAAAATTATTTGTTAATAATTACAGTAAGTAACAGTTAAAAATACCAATGGAATTTTTACATTCCCAACAAAGCTGCAAAATATTTTGATTATCTGCAACGTTTCATTAAATCTGACCATTCTTTTTTTATCTAATTCTCTAAAATTTCTTATAGTTACTTGAAGAATGTAATATATGATATATTGATCATTTAAGAACATTTGTGGGTCAAAAACTGAAATTACAATAGAAATAGATATAAAAAAATTACCAAAAAACAAATTAATTTATTGTGAGTTGTTAGGGACTTGCGATATTGAGTGGACTGTATTATTTATTGCTATGACTGGCTCTCTTTTCTGGTATATAGGTGAATGATATTACATAGGGAGTAATTATTTACAATTGTTTATTTATTACTTACTAGTTTTCACTGTACATTGTACACCTTAAAACTAATGATTGACATATAGCTGGGGGTTAGGTGCTATATGTTACTATATTGAAATTGTACTGTCTTCAAAAATACACAAATAGTAACCTGTGAGCCCTTGAGGGCTGGCGGTTTCTTAAGTTTGCAGTTTGGTGGTACACTTGGCGCCATATGGTGGCACACGTACAACGCCAATAAAGTTTCAAACATGCCCCCCCCACTCCTTGAAAGATTTCAAACTTAACTGTTGATCGGCAGCGGACACATTTTTGATAGCGCAGGTTTCATAATGCCTTTCACGGTCTAAACACTTGCCACTCTCGTCACATTGTCACCTGGGGTGGAGTTGTATGATGTGTCCTAACCACCAACACATTGGTGGCTGATCCCAGATATCCTCTTTCAAAAGAGCCAAACTTCCTAGTTCTAATTTATCCTGAGACTGCTTTCACCAGGTGCATGGCTGCAGCTCAGATAGACAGCGTGAGTCAGTAAAAACATTCTTTAGTAGCCCCTTAAATAAGGAAGATAGAGCAAAATCTTGAAAAGGGAAGTTGTTTCACTTCTACAGTCCAAAATTATTTTTAGATATACAGGGTGCACCGTTTAGCGGTGACAGCATCCAATATTTGTTTTTTGTATGGAACGCCCTGTATTTTATATAAGACTTTAATTAAGCTTAAAATTCCCCATACAGTGGTACCCCGCTTGCCGCCGGTCTTGTATGCGGGATTGCCGTGGTTTTTCTAAAAGTATGGAGAAAAACATAACCTTGTAAAAAAATCATAGTAACCTTGTTTCTGAGAATTAAAGGTTGAGATTCGGTATTTAGATAATCGAACTCTTATACTATAAACCGATATTATGTTAACTGTATTTGCCTATATAGGGTGTTTTTTCTAATAAACTGGAGGGGTTTGAATATATTGCATAAAAACTGGATTTTTTTAATGGAACTTCCTATACAGGGTTATTCAGAACTTATCCATAATAAAATTTGTGGATGTTCAACATACATGTCCAAATGTGGTAATGGAAACCAAAATTGTTTTGGCGCGTTCTGACAACTATTTAAAATTTTTTAATTGTACGCCGCTGAATACTGGTCCACTGTAATGGAGTGACCTTGGAACTGACAATGCAAACTGGCGATGTCACATAGCAAGAAAAAAACTTCGGAAGTTCTGAGAGTATACCGACACCCGGCGCAAAAAAGATTTGCGGCGTATTTACTTTAAAATAAACTGAAAGATAGATAGATGTGACCAAAGTGACGTGTCTTTAAAATGAATAAAATTTTGTTACACTAATTTTGAAGAATTGCGCTATGATTACTAGGTATTAGAAACATGAAATGTATAAAAAATTTGCACATACCTTGTTACAAAAGCTGTTCAGAATTTTGTCCCTCGACTGTACACACTTTTGGGCACGCCTTATCCAATTTTGCCGCACTACCCCAGGCACCTGCCTAGCGATCTAACTTGTACTTATTCGCGGATTTTCACGGACCAGATTCAACACTTGTTCTTCAGCTGCTAAAATACGTTATGGTCGTCGCGGGCCACCATCTCGTCCACGATTTGCACGTAAATTACCAGTATCACGGCCACGTTATACCACTGCCATAAAAGTTGCATAATTTGGCGTGTGTCGATTGGGAAATAGATCCACATACAAGCGCGAAGCTGCCACTACATTTTGTCCAACTTCACTATAAATAAGAATCATGTCCATTAACTCAGCATTACTATACGCATGAGCCATTTTGAAAATTTTAAATTTTAACACTCCTACGATAAATAAAACAACAAACAACAGTACTGACTTCTTGTTTCTAATGTACCCAGTACCTAGGCTGGGTTGACCTCGTTTTGTTTACCACCGGCACTGAGAGAGCGACACAGATAGACAATAAAGATATTATTCCCACTCCAACTCTATTCGCTCGGTCTTGACCAGGCGTTCCAGGTACAAAAACTTTTTACTTTTTTTGTAGGAATGTGGTATATCAGATGTCGTTGAAGTACAGTTGCCCATCTACGTAGTCCTTTATAATTGTATAACTTTTAACATTGTTTACGGGAAACCCAAAGACTTTTATTATAAATTTTTTTGGTGATATCGATTTCTTATTTAAGGATGCACATAATATCAAAGTTTTAGAGATAAGTTCTGAATAACCCTGTATATTATAACTTATATAAGATACTTATATTATATATATAATAACATCCCCTACATTGAATGATGTAGGGTTTGCTATACTTAACTCGTAATTGTTTTCAAGATAAAATATTTTAAGAATGAAAGCATATTTTCTGATTTTTTTTTTTTATTATTATTTTGTTTAGAACAGTAGGTTTTCTAACTTTTCTTACTGCCGTAAGCAATATTTTATATTTATTAAACAGCCAACGGTATTTTCGTAATTTCAAACACCCATTAGTTAGAAAAACAACTAAATATTGTAGGTAGGTACAAGTCTTGCCAAACAAATGATATTTGAAGTGTCAAATTGATTAAAGGCAGATATTCTTTGTATTTGTGTAAGTTATCGTAATGAGTTATATCGCAAAAGAAAAAACTTGCAGGATTTATGCATTGAGTGCAGCTGACGTACATTTACGCGTAAACATTTCCTAACAGAAGGCATCCAAATGAGGCAGAATTTGAAAGGTTAAGAAACCGATTTGATGCAACTGGAATTATACATTTGCATAAAATGGAAAGAGAAAATAGTAACCAATGAAGAGAACGAGTTCATGGTCGTAGCAAGTTTGGTGGAAAATCTTCGTGTGAGTACCAGAGTGCTAAAGTGACGATTTGAAATTACGCTGTTTTCGGTAACAAGGGTAATAAGAAAAAACAAATTTCATTAATACCACATTCAGCTGGTTCAAAAATTGAGAGAATAGGTACATAGATTAAATTTCATGTAACTGGGCCTTAAATAATTTTAATTATAAAGAAGGTAATGATTTTTTAAGTATGTAAGATGGAGCAAGTTCTCAGAAAACTGGAGTTGCAAATATGCACAACACACACTACTATAGTGATCAAAACTGTGATAAGAGAAATTGATTTCTAGTACAACTGGACTGTGACTATTTAGGGTGGCATTGTTGGTAATCATTTGGGCACATATTTTTTTGATGGACACGTAAATGAGCAAAATTATTTAAATTTTTTCGAATATGATTTCCAATGTTTTTTAGACGATGTGCAGTTTCAGCAAGATGGGACCCTCCCCACTTGGTTGCTGCAGTGAGAAATTACCTTGATCAGATATATCCATGCAAATGGACTGTACGCGGTGGTAAAATCACGTGGCTAGCAAAATCGCCAGATCTTAATAAATTAAATTCAATTTTTTTCTTTGGGGTTTTATAAAAGACGTGGTATTAGACTCCACACACAACACCTCAAGATACGAGAGGAAGGTTAAGAAACTCGTTTGCACAAGTAAATAGATAAATTCTCATAAACGCTAGAGACACAATGCTGCATTGCTCAAGGTGGTGGACGGTCAAAAATGTGTTGTTTCATCCTTCTGTTAGAATTTGGTTTCTTTAATTTATTTAATAAATAAATTGCTCAATGTTTATGAGTTTCCTATCAGGTTTTTTAACTCATGGGTGTTTGAAATTATGAAAATACCGTTTGCAGTTTAATAGATATAAAATATTGTTCATGAGAGTAAGAAAAGTTAAAAACCTACAGTTTTGAACAAAACAAGAAAACTTTTTGAAAATATGTTTTTATTCTTGAAAAACTAATAAATCACAAAAAAGTCACTGCCATCTGTTTAAATTCGAATATCCTAAAAATTATTAGAGTTAGATACAGCAAAGTATATATCATTTGAAAGGTTATTTAATACTCGTTTGTCTAAAGTTATAATATACTGGGGATCCATAAAAAATCCAAGTTTTTACATAATATATTCAGACCCCCTCCTGTAGCTTAGAAAAACACCCTGTATAACCAAATAAATTTACGATGATATCGGTTTATAGTATAAGGGTTTGATTTTCTAAATACCAAATATCAGCCTTTAATTCTCAGAAACAAGGCTACTTTGATTTTATTTTACAAGGTTATGTTTTCCCCATATTTTTAGAAAAACCGAAATAATTTTGCAACCTCGCATACAAGACCGGCAAGTGGGGCATCATTATATGGGGAATTTTAGGCTTCATCAACATGTCGTATAAAATACAGGGTGTTTCATATAAAAAACAAATGTGGGATGCTGTAACCGCGGAACGGTGCATCCTGTATATTTAAAAATAATTTTGGATTGTAAAAGAAAGAAATGCAACAACTTCACTTTTCAGCATTTTGCTATATCTCGCTTATTTAAGAGGCTTTTAAAGAATTCGTTTTTATTGACTCGCACTATATTCTTTGCTTCTAGATTATCAGCTCGTTGTTTGATGAACTGGTATCTTTTAAGTCTTATCTCCCACTCTCAAAATGTAGTGAGAGTTCATGAAAGGAATTAAATTTAAAGCCTTCCTCGATTGACCCAAATGTGACCTTAGTTGAATCAGGACCCATAACCCCTTTTTGTGGAGCTTTTAATATTTGAGCAGAAATTTCTGATGCGCCCTGTATGGTGTTCAAGCTCATAAGCAGATTGTTATCGTAAATATTGTTCTCTTTTCTGTATGAAATTTTTGATGAGCTTTCTATGCATATTTTCGCTAATTCAAATGAACACCATATAGCTAAATGTAACTAACTTGACTGGGTTCCATATTTTACCCTATTTAGCTCATACTCATATTTCGTAGCTAGGATTCGGGCACCATAAAATGTGTTGTAATTTGCATTGCTGTTGTTCAATGAAAATGATTCGGTACATTTTCGAAATGTCACCTGGAATCACAATGGCATATTTATGAAGTCCATGTACATTTCACGCAGTTCAATGAAGTAGCACCTAAAATTTGTAGATCCTCTTAGAATGGTATTGAAATGATAAATTTGCTGTCGTCTGTGTGACATATTATTTTAAAAATCTCCACTCCGTACAGACTGTTCTTTAAGGTGAACTTTAAAAGTATGCCTTCATATTACACTGTCACCTATATTTTGTTATATTGATACTATAATCTTTATATTGAATACTTTTGTTTTGCTGATTTTTATTGTATTACGTTGATATTATAAAAAAAAATTGTTGAAAAACAAAGCTTTATTTTAGTACCATGTACTTACATTTCTTATTAATTTTAGCTGATCCACTGGTGGGAAGCATAGCAACCCAATATTTGCAAAATCGTGAAGAACATGATCGCATTGCCAGATTGTGGACTAAACGTTATGCTACGTGATTTATTTACTCCCTGCTACTTCCATTGATATCGCTCCCCTCTGCCAAGATGGCAAAAAGTGGTTTTTCATCTATCCATATAATCATGAACTATTCATTTGTCTGTCTTCAATGTTCATATAAATTAAGTTTATTTGTACTACACTTAGTTAAATAGAATGAATTAAATGAAATTTATTGTAAAAAAAATATACTCTTAAAATATCTTTCTGTAGTTCTGAGTGATTTAGTTTATTAGTTTATAAGCTTGAATTTTATTTTTAAATGTTGATTTCGTGTAGTGGCCGGATGCTCCATTTTCATTTAGGTACCTACGTTCAAAGTGATTTTCAGTTTTACTAAGAATTTAAATAAATTAAACTGATAATTGTAGCTCAAACTGAACAAAATTCTTTGAAGTTAACTTTAATTGAAATAGTCTCTGAGAGGCATGAGGAACTAATAGTCAGAACTTATTTAAAAAAATCCACAATTATAAATTAACAATGTAACTCTTGATGTAGACATTAGAACATGTCTACATCAAGAGTTAAGGTAAAATCAGTTTTAATACATAACAAATATTTCCCTTATATATAAGATTTCTTAAATGTGTGACTTCTAGAATGTATACAAAATGTATCTTAAAACTAATAAATCAGTGGTTTTGTCAATATTGGTAGGTATTTAAAATACTTAATTTTATTGAATATAAGCAGACTATAACAATTATTAAAATATTTATACACTTAAATCTGAATACATTCTGGTACATCGATATAATTTTGATATTAAAAAAATTGTACAGCTTATTAAATTGTAACAAATGAAAATTATTTAGTGTCACCAGATATATAGATATTATATAGTTTTCATTTTTGATACCATTGAAGTATGTTTCCCTTCATTCAGATTTCTAGCAAATTGTGCAATTAATATAGACTATGTAGATTGCTTGTGCAGAATACATATATTTTTTTCTTTTGATGTGATAGGTATATTTATTGATTTAATGTATAAACGTATCATGTTAAAAAATTCACTATCCACTCAGCTGCTTCTGTAAAGTATACTTTACTAAATTTTAAGAGAATATGGACTATTCTTCTAGAAAGTACTGTTTAGTTATAATAATTATTGTAATAATAAATTTTAGTATGTAAAAATGTGTTTTATTGTTGAACAAGAGCATGATTCTATTACATTTTTGGAAGATAAGTACGCATAAGATGTGTAGGTCACACAATTCTTAATAGAATTTCAAATTAAAAAAGCAAGTAAATGTAGGTTCAAAATTATTTGGTATAGACTAAATGCATCATTTTTTAATTTATTTTTGTAGTCTGGTTATAGTGTATTGAAATTATAATAGCGACTGATGTAAATGTAATTAAAAATACAATGTAAATAAATAGGAAATAGTGTATATTAATTTCTGTAATATAGATAACATACATGGACAGTGGAGCAAACCTTAAAAGTTTGCCTTGAAACTACCCTTGGAAGTATTTTGAATACAAATAAAATATATACATTTCAATATGTATATTAGTTCAAGACATTTGTACTAGTTGTTAATCCGATAAAATAATCGTGTATTTTCTCAATAGAAATTGTAATGGGTTGCTTGCTAGGATACTATGTTCTGCCCGATGTAATTTTTTGTGCATGCTGCATTTACTTCGATCTTCCTTTATCGTACAAAAAGAGAGAGCTGGATTATAACGACTGTGATAGTTGAAGGTCATTTCGATAGGCAGAATTATTTCTCATAAGATTCATAAACAGAACAGCGGACTGTTTTTGCATTTTATTGTATGAGAAACTGTTTTTAAAAATGAACTGATTGCGAATATTAGTGATCAATATTATGACAAGCAGGGTAGTCGTAAATGGCCAAACTTAACAGATCAAGAATGTTGTAAGAGTATGAGGGAATTTGAGCGTGAAACACATGTGTGTGTTAGTGATGCCATGAAAATGTGCAGTTCTTTAACAAAAGTGTGTTACAAGTGTTTATAGTGCAATTAAAAGTGGTGAAAGTGTATAGAAGCAAAATATTGCAACACTTGGAATGAAAAAAATGTATTTGACAACTTTAAATATGCGATTGGGAAGATAGGAAGATTGGGGGTCCAGTTAGTGAAAGCGCTGGCTACGTCTTATAAAAAAAACCTAAATTTTATATAACTTAGTATATATAAAAAAGTATCTACCTTATACATAAATTCCTTGATCTACCTACATTTTTCATTTTCATATTCCAGTTTGGGTATAGGGAATCTTGAATACAATGATTTGTGAATTTGTCAAAAAATTTTGTAGGTATTTAATTTAAATTAAGGAAGTTTGTATCGTTTTCCTTTATAACCGAATGTGACAGGAAGTCAAATATTAGTGGATTTACGCACACACATTTATCATTTAAGGTTTAACATTAAGTAAACATTTAAAAGCAGATACAGATACAGAAGCAGATACTTCTATTGCAGATTAATGGCTTAATACTTCTGTGTATTCAACCAGCTTCTCACTTGTTATTTTTTCCTCTTTTTTTCTCAAGAGATGTTCCGATTGGACAGCACGTCTGGGATAATCCACATCTTCCGAGATTTATTTTTATTTTATTTTTTATTCAAATTCCTATCTACTATACAACAACAACAGGGAGATGTTAGTTAGATAGATAGTACAACAAAGGAAAATATATACTTTTTTCCCTCCAGGGCAATGGTGGAGCATTACACAACCCTAAAAGTTGCCTCGGTTTAAGAATCCCAGGTGAAAATAGATATGGAAGAGAATACAACAAATTGTGGATTTATTGGATTTACTTTTATGTTTTATATTTTACTGATTGTTTCAACTTTTATGTTTGATTTATTTATTTTTTGTATTTATATCTTATTATAAATTAGGAATTTAATAAGTGTAATTGATGTTTCTACAGTTAGATTTCTAAGTGTTTTTATATTTATGGGTAGGTCTGTATTGCTATTTTTTTGCTAATACATGTCTTCACCTGAAATTTTTGAGATTTCACATTCGAATAGGTACTACCTATATAATCCAGATCGGCTATTTGGCCGCATTCGCAAAAAGGGTCGGTTTTAATGCCTATTTTAAATTTATGTGCATCCGTCAGGCAGTGTCCAGTTCGCATACTATGATTGAAGTTATGTTTTCTATTAATATATGGTATTTTGTTAAACCATGGTTTTTTTGAAAATTTTCTTGTATGGACCTATACCAGTCCCCCTTTTGTTTAAAGATATTTTTCCAATAACTATTTCATTTTTGGTAGAAATATTTTTTCTAATATGTTAGAACATTAACCTGCCCAGTGGTAGTTGATTCGTTATATTTTTTCCCGCGTTTGCATTTTTATCTGCGATTTTGTTCCCTTCAACTTTAGTGTGGTTTTTTGAAGTTAATTTTTTTAGCGTCCCCTTCGAGTCAAAATATTACGGCTTTTTCTATATTGTTTTCGAGGGAAAATATTCTGGCTTATTAATTGCTATTATTTCAGCTGTACATATCTGTGTATATTTGGATGCACTGTCATTAAATTCATATTTATTGTTAGGAATATAGGTATAACATAAGTCCGGATACAATTCCAGTGATATGCCCACAAACTCCCTAGAATTATCAAAGTTTTTTTAAATATTAGTAACTTGTTATTAAACATTCATATTCTTATGAAAACAATGGTATATTTTTTTATTGATATGGGGTAGTAAATAATTTAGGGCGAATCTCTATTTTTCCAATAGGTACAGTCAGATGTTCAGTATAGTTTTAAATTTTCAATTAAGACTTGCGTCGGATGGTTTTGTAATGAGTACCTAGACTTTTCGTTAGATGATTAATTGTTAGCCATAAACTGTCTTATGTTCCAGATTCATATCTGCAAAACATTCTGATAAGAGAGCGTTAATTGGGGTTGATCTCATACAACCTGTGATAGTCCTTATTGCTTGATGATGTAAATTGTTCATTTTATTTCTATTTTTTTTGCTGTATATTATCGTCTGTAATAATACCATTGGATCCGCTCCCCACCAGGTTGCACATAGTGCTCGTAAGATGTTAATATATTTTTAATCTTAATGTGTTTATATCAATATGTTTTTCAAATTTTTAGTGTTGATACAAGATAATACCTAAATACTTTACCTCATTTACCCATGCAATAACACCTTTATTAATTATATTCTCAAAATTTTTATTAGTGCATCTCTTTCTAAATATGGATCGCGACTTTGTAGTTCGTTAAGTACAAGTATAAAGTAAGGTTCCTGTTCCTTCTCTGACGGAAGTAAGTTAAAGCAAATTCAGATATGAGAGTGCCTACTCCGCATTTTTAATACCATGTAAAATGCATGGGTTTCTAAACACTTATGGCGTAGCCCACGCCCACACTAGTTAACGTGGGCTACGCTTGTAGTTGTCTCATGTGCGCAGTGATGGCATTGATGGTTGTATCATGGGTGATGGTAGGTAACATTTTTAAATTAATATCCCTATACAAATTGAAAATTTTCCCTACAAGATTCTTTACTTGACGTTGCTAAACGAAATGGTAAAAACAAATTATTAATTAACCATGGATTAATATTTTACTAATGTAAAACGTGAAATTGGTAAATTTCGAATGCTACATTTTGTTTATATACTTAATTTTATCAATCTAAATAAGTTTCAAAATCAGTTTAGAGATTATATGTAAATTTTAATTTTTAACTTATTTGTCGCTCACTTGAAGATATTCTATTGAGATTGCATTTTTAGAATAAAACGGTTTTTTGTATTTCTGTGGAATAAAACTAAGAGCCACCTGACACGAGAGTCACGACATGAAATACGACGCAACTATAAAAGTTAGAAAGAGAAATAGATGTTGTGTTGCTATTAGAAAATGTGTTTTAAGATTACATTAAAAAATGTCCCTACAAACCTATTTTTTTTCCCTACATTTCACATTTTAAGGACAACTTTCCCTGCAAGTAGGGAATTTCCCTACGGGTTACCATCACTGCATGCGCGTTAAAAACGTAGGGTGCTCACGCTTACAATTAGGACATGTTCTAATTTTCCCCCAGAGAAGCATGCAAGTTTAGTGAAATTAAAGAAGCGACAGTTAAACTATAAATCATAATCATCTAGTTCCTTATAATGTGGCTTGTGAACTATAAAAACAAATATTACAGAATGGAAGCACTCCCAAGAAATACTGAACGAATTGAATAAGTCGGGAGTTTTATTTCCAACAATGCTTGGACATTGCAAAGATGCAAATACTACAGATCAGTTGCACCAACAGAACCAATTAATAAGAAATACCTAAAAAGTATAGTACCATACCATAAGGCGAGTTCGGCTATGTCATCAAATGCTTCGGACACAGCTTAATCAGAGAACTCCCACCACAGAGAAGCGAAGGCTTCGTCGGCTCCTTTGTAGTTTGATACTCCCCAGCGATAGTAACATTGATAGATAAGCAACTAAATACACTGAGAGAAAAGTTGATAGTTCCTACAAATTATTCTACACTGAGCAAAATATTTATACCTGTAATTTTTTAAACTCGGCGAAATCACTTACCTGAATTACATTATTTACGTTCTATTAAACCAATTTACAAAGGCATTTATAATAAATTTTACTTAAATATTTTGACAATAAAACAGCATTAAAATATAAAACCGTTTTTATTTATAAATGTGATAAAATTTTTAGTTTCCTTTTTGCAGTCTTGTCTTTTTTTAGAGTGTATATCTCTGTTAGTATAGGTATTTAACAGAATAAAAAAATTTCATTCTGAGAAATAGTTTTACCAAATATTCTTTGGGGAATTGTGCGCAAGGATGCATAAAACTTACATTGTTCATTATAGCAAATAAAGTTTTGGAAACCGATCGTGACAAAGAAATTTCTTCAAATCGATTTTTAAATATTATTTCTAACTGATATATAAAGTTAATGAATTCTTCTGGGACTGACTGTAACTTCTCATAAATCTAAACAAACGGATTCCCCCTCCAGTTTTGCTCAAACACCCACGAAAATCACAATAGTAGCCTGACATTATTCGTAAAAGAACTGTACTAATACATCCACTAACAACCTGCGAAAGTACCGGACTACGGCGAAATACGACGCGTTTGGTCAATGACAAAGAACAACTCGGCACCGTAGTGGTGTGACAAAGGATAGCAACACAACCTAGTTGGTGCATGCGTTCACGAAACTGGGCCCAGCAATTATTGTTTATTTCGCTTCTCTGTGATGGGAGTTCTCTGGCTTAATCAGGGGCTGGGCACTCTCCCGCTTTTGACAGTTCAAAATTTTAGTGAGAGAACGGGTCACAAGAGGCGCTCGTGACGGTTTATCGATTATTAGACAGAGACAAACTATATATCATCTCATCTCATCTCGCACCGCGACGACGCGACCACGTGCAGTAGCGCAGTAGCCGTTAAGTGTTATATCGTGTGGTGGTTCGGTTATTATCATAAGTGTGTTCTTATTTGCTATTTTTATTGTTTTCTCTTAAAGTGTGGTCTTCTTGTGTCTTATAAGGTTTAATTGGTGTTTATGTAATTATAATTACATTATCATTTCTTGTGTATATACTTTTTAAAATTAACAATGGTGGTGCGTTGTTGTGTGCGTGGATGTAATGTAAAAGCCATGCAGGGTATTAAAATGCATATTCTACCCAAGGATTTTGAGGTAAGACTGAATTTTACAAATTTTTTCGTCCAATTATAAATCTCATGATCACTTACATACTTTTATTTAATAATTAAAAATAAATATTTTTAACTATGAGGTTATACCTAGTATAATGATTAATTTTTATAGTCCAAGAACTGCGATCTTGATAATAGTACTTGTACATTACTTTACACATAGACATAAAATTAACAGACTAGTGCATATAATGATACCATTTTATAATATGAATTAACTTTTCAGAGACGGCGAAAATGGTGTGAAGCCATTAATAGGCCAGATTTAATTGAAATAAATGAATCGTTGAGGCAGAATGTTATAAGAATTTGTGGGTCTCATTTTGCTGACAAATATAAAATTGATAACCCTCATCTTAGGACCCCTCTAACGTTTGATGCTGTTCCATCAATTATACCAGGTAAGGATTATGTGAAGATGAGCTTTTAAAGTGTATCGTACTGTGGGTGTTAATTACCTTATTAGATTTTTATAAATGTACTTGTTAAAAACTAAGCGCTTACATATTTAAGGTACCCAGGCCCTTAAATTCCATTCCATTTCCATTAAAATTCCGATCTAAATATTTTCTACCTACTTTATAGATGCATTCATTGTAGGAGCCCAGAATTACTAATTGATTTATTAAAGTTTGTTTAGATATTTATATAAAGGTTTATGCGTTTATATTTTACGAGCCTTTTTAATATCATCTGGCAATTCCAAAATTTTGATTGTAATAATAACAATAATGAAAGGTATATTTTTAGGGACTTCTTTCATGGATTTTATACCAGAAGAAGGCTTGGAAAATCAACCAGGCAGTGTTCTAGATGAACCTGGCCCTTCAATTGCTCATTCTTTAAGTCCTCTACAGACTCCAGGTAAGAACAGTACATTTAAGCTTCTTTAAAACTTTGTAGGTACATTAAACAATAGCAGGAGTTATCATTTAGCAGAAAATCATTTATAAACCACCTTATAATTATTTTATTTGTAAACAGTATAATTAACTCCACAAAATAAAATGTAGCTTTAATATATAGAGAAAATAAACCAATATGATTCTAATTCTTATAATATGTTTTATTTCAACACAGGCTCTCAATCAATCCTGATGGCTGAAAACCCAATTACTCGTAGAATGCAAGTTACTCCAAAATCAAAACGTAAGTCACGGCTCCTCCATTTTATGTTTTTTTTTTTCATTTAACGTAATTTGTAGGTGAAGTTCTTAAAGCCAAATTTTTGGATACTGTAGGAGTTGGATCTAAAAGCCAATTAACACCAAAGGCGCGTAAGTTATTCAGCTGTGCTAAGAATTTGCAGAAAGTAGCCAAACGCCTAAACTTTGAAAATGCCGATAATAAGGAACGTGTTACCAGAGCTTTGGAATTTGCTGAGTCGGAAGAGTTTTTAAAAACCAAAGTGAATGAACGTTCTACAAAGTTTATTTGGAGTCAGCTCCAGATGCAACATAAAAATCCAAGGGGTCGTCGTTTTTCGTTTGACGACAAAGTATTTGCTTTGTCTTTAATGAAACAAGGACCACTAGCCTATAAAATTTTAAGGAGAACTTTTGCCTTGCCCGCACGAAAGACGTTAACTAAACTTTTGAATAAAATTCCATTTAATACTGGAATTAATAAAAAAATGTTTGAAACGTTGAAGATCTCTGTTCATAAAATGGACCCTCTTGACCGTTGTTCTATTTTACTTTTTGATGAAATGTCACTGGATGCATCATTGTCTTATGATCAAAAGAATGATGTTATAGTAGGGTTTGAGGATACTGGCACAGAAAAGAAATTAAAGTTGGCTGATCATGCCCTCGTGTTACTAGTAAAAGGTATCCATAAGAAATGGAAACAGCCCGTTTCCTACTATTTTAGCCAGGGCGGCTTCAACTCGATTGAATTGGGAAAAATTTTAAAATCAACTATAGAGGCTTTGCAGGAAATTGGATTCACCATAATTGCCACTGTGTGTGATCAGTTTTCGGCCAATTCAACCGCACTCAAACGACTTGTTGAATCATCGGGAGCAAGCAGAGACACCAGATTTCCATTATTTACAATTGGAGGTCAAGAAATTGTAGGTATTTATGACCCACCTCACCTATTGAAAGGTATAAGAAATAATTTATTGAAAAATGATATTAAATTTAAAATGGACGGAAAGGAAAAAACAGCTTCCTGGAAAGATATACAGCACCTATATGAATTGGACATAGGTGATTTTAATACAAGGATGTGTTACAAATTAACAGACGGTCACATTTACCAAGAAAAAATGAAGAAAATGAAAGTTAAGCATGCGGCACAAGTCTTTTCGCACCGGGTTTCATCCACCTTAAGATGGACTGCAAAATTTGGTAAGTTTTTATTATAGTTTGTTAGTATTTCTTATTTCTTGTTCTAATACATAGTATCTTATGTGGGTATGTTCAAATTTCAATCTAATATTTGTGTTTACACAACTAGGTATGTGTATAAAATATTAAGCAGTTGCGGATTTACTGATACATTACTGTATTACTGGATTTACTGATTTACACTTTATAGGACGGTCTCGCGAACTCTAATTCTTAGACTCATCTTAGATTCTTACTTCATGTAATTTTTCTCTAACATTTTCTCAAGTTCAGATGTCCCTGAACCTGAGCTTTATCGAGTGTGGAGATTAAAAAATCATAGACTCTTCACCATTGCTATCTAAAAATTATTTTTTGTTTATTTATTTATTTTTTCTTCTATTTTTTGATACTGTGTAGTTACTAATCAAGTTTGTGCACTTTTAGGAAAGGAAGGCATATTAAGTAAAACTGTCGAAGGCACTGCTGACTTTGTGTCCTTAATGGACCAACTGTTTGATAGTATTAATGGATCCACATACGACGCTGATCATGGAAAGGATCTCAGATGTGCCGTAAAAAATGACTCGCCCCATTTATGTTTTTGGAGAAATACCGTAGAGGTATTACGATCTGCCAAATTTATAACAAAAAAAGGTGAAGTTGTACCTCCATCCCTCACTAATTGGATTAAAACCCTCCATGGCTTCATTTACATTTGGCGTAAATTACATAAAATGGGGTTCAAATATTTATGCCCAAGAACCATCAACCAAGATCCTCTTGAAAATTTTTTTGGCTGCATCAGAAGCCATGGGGTGCGAAACATAAATCCTTCATGTTTACACTTTGTTTCGTCATTTAAAAGTTTATTGATTAGTAATTTTACTTCACCCCACTCGCCTGGGGCAAATTGTGAAAATGACGACAATTCCGTGTTGGATTCACTGCATTTGTTTCTTATGGAGAGCAAAAGTGGTGAAGGTATTATTGTGGAAGACACTTTATACGATTCTGCAGAAACTGCAGCAGAGATACATGAAAATATTGAATTTAGTGAAGTAGAGAATGAAGCTATTGTTAATACGCATGCCTATATTGCAGGATACATAGCTAGATCTATATTTAAAAAAATTGGCAAATGTTCTGTGTGTTTAAATCAGTTGATTTCATCCTCTACTTCGTCTGAACATGAATTAATATCTTTGAGGGACTACAGACATAAATCATTATTAAGACCAAGAACACAATTTAGAAGAATGTTTTCAAAAATGGTGTATTTATTTAATATCTTTTTTATAAAAGTAGCGTTAAAGAAAGGCATTAAAGAAAATTTGACGAAATTGTTTAAAGGACAGTTACACAATCCATTTGTGTGTGACCAACATAATGTTTTTCATTTATATATATCTCATTTTTTGACATTTTTTCTCCATACTTATTTAAAAAACATTAATAGAATATTGAAAGGTCAAATTTCAGTAAATCAAAATGACAAAGATGAATTAAAAGTGTTGGCACAAAACAGATATAAGCAATTAAAAACAAAACGCCAAAAATTAAAAATTGTAAAAGGGTTGATTTATTAAATGGTTCCTACCAAGTTGAATTTTTTTAAAAAATATATACATAGTTACAGTTATTTCGCTTTTCTGTTCTTAAAATGTCAATTGACGAATAAATATTTTATATTTTTGTAATTGCTCTCTTGCTTTTTAAGAAAAACCAATGTCTACATATTTTTGTTGTCCGAAAAAGTAGGAAATTAGGAAGGAAAATAGAAATACATCAATTATGTTTTAATGTTTTTACAAAATGGTTGATTAAACCACCTTCGCAGGGGTGTAAAATAAAATTGGTGATACATCTCTGTTTAACTGGTTTTATTGAACTTTTAGTCTTCAAATCGATGCCAAATATGTATATAAGAGATAACTAAATTTAGAAAAACTGTATGGTCGCTATTTAAAAAAAATTGTTAAAACCACATATCTTAAATACGAATAAATTCTGTTATGGGTTATAAACGCATTTTTTTTTTTCGTTTTTCGAGGAGGGCGGTTTTCGCACTGCAGCCTCTAAGGCTTTTTGTGCTTCCCCCCTCAACATTCAGATACATCCATGGTGAAAGCGGAATTCGAACTCTAGACAGAGTAGACCGATCCCGTCTCGAGTTTCTCGGCGATACTGCACTCCCAGTCATCAGGCGACGCACCTCTGTTCCCCTTAAATGAGGTTCCTCTACCTGACTTTGCCTGTTCAATAAGTTGGGAAATGGCTTCATCATTTTATTACAACTCGTATTGCGATGGGGATTATACAGAGAAAATTCTGTACCCTGACATTTTTATTTATAGAGATTTTTTGAATAATCAAAAACTGAATCAAAGATCGAGAATTTGAAAAATATGAATGCGACCACCAGAATCCAGTTTTTTAAATGGAACACCCTCTATAGGTATTTCATTAAATTTGGAAATCATATTGTTTCGAAAATCTTATATATAAACCAAAATGGCGTAACTTTTACTCTGTGTTAACTTCTGTAGGAACATGATCTATGACCCTAGTTTTTTGTTTATACTTTTGAAGAAGTAAGTAAAGATAAACATGTAACACCCTGTATTTTCGAAATTACAAAAAAAAATATGGAATCTAAATTTAATGAAATATATAGGATGTACCATTTAAACAAATCATACGGTTCCGATATCAATATCTTCTTAATTTAAAAAAATTTATTAATTTTGTACGAGCCAGTTTTTGAAAATGTAAAAAACTTCTATAAATAAAGAAGTTCGGGTAGAGGAATAGTGTGAAAATCCTGTACAATTAATAGATTATAAAGTAACCATTCTGTGAAGTTATTGGATTATAAAGTGCTCATTCCGTGCAGTTTGTTTCCAGTGTAGTAACGGAACGGGTTCCAAGAGGTCGCTTGAGTTTCAAATTGGCGGCAAGTGCCGAGTGGTCCATCTAAAGGGTTAATATAATCTGTGGGCTTAATAAACACACAGCTCGGGCACTCTGTTGACAGGAACGGTTTGCGCCGATCCACGCGCACCGTTTCTTAGCCCCGCCTTTGAGAAGAGAACACCACAGTAGAGTTGCGACTTTTTAAAAAAATTCAGGCCAGGCCAGGCGCGGCCCGACAGAGTATAGGCCAGGCCAGGCCAGGCCAGATAAACCCACCGAACGTTTAGCCCAATTAAAGCCAGACCTCTTGACAATTATGGCCCGGCCAGGCCAGATTTGAGTCAGGCGCGACTAAGCCAGATTGAATTCGGCCCGGCCAGGCCAGGCCAAACCCGGCCCGGCCAGACCAGGCCAGGCGCGACTCGGTTACGTCAGACCAGGCCAGACCCGACCAAGCCAGTCGAATCGAAGCTCAAATCTGATCTGATCCGTCCCGGCTCTATCAAGGCAAGTTTAGCCAGAATCGGTTCCCCCAAATTCAACCCAGTCTGCCTAAGCCACATTTTAAAATTCAGCGGTGTGTTTTTTGGAAAAACACTCGGACTTGTGGATTTTTAATTTTTAATGCAATTTTTTTATGCTCAATTCATGTATACAGGGTAGTCCAAAAAGAAGTTACGACCATCAACTTTATTTTTTCAAATATTTCATTTTTAAGTTCTGCATCGAATTCTAAGTCTGTGTAAGAATTTTTAGATGTGCTTAAATATCAGAGTAATACTTATTGCTAAGTCTAATTTTTCCATTTTGGGACACCTTAAATTTTAAGTAGTATGAGTGAGAGTGGCCGTAAGTGGTCAGATAAATGGGCGAAACACCTCAAGTTATTATGAAATCAAATTCCTCATAGGAAGAACAAGATATAGTATTTTAAAATTGTTATACAGCAAACCGGTTAGCCTAGGTTAGGTCGAAATCGGTCCGATCCGGCCCGAAACGGCCAGGCCCGACTCGGCCAGGCCTGGCCCGAGTCGGCCAGTCGGACCTGGCCAATTCAATTTCAGCCCGGCCCGGCCAGGTATTACAAAGCATCCGGCCAGGTCCAGCCCGGCCAGTAAAATATGCAGATTTTCCCGGCCAGGCCCGATTTCAGGCCGGGCCTGGCCTGGCCGGGCTTCTGGCCTCAAGTCCCAACTCTATACCACAGAGGCCAGAGTTTCGAACCGAAATCACAGAGGACCTAACCTTGTGCCAAAATAGGGAAATCACTTCGTGTTGATTACACTGAACTATATATAATTATAGTTCAGTGGTTGATTATCGATTAAGCCAGCGGCGTAGTTATTCTTGCGAATTTATTTTGAGTTGTAGCTGTTTATTTATTGTGCTTTTTTATTGTTTTGTTTTCTATAGGGTTCCTTTTTTCATTAGTGACAATGAGTAATAGAAAAACAGGAAACGTATGTGCAACTAAAAATTGCAATAATGGCCGCGTTCAGCAGGCAGCAAACGATTTGTAACATGTTTACGTTGTAACGCAAAACGTTTATTCAGCGGTTACAGTCTGCTGAACAATCTTATTTTATTTTCGATTTTTATTTTATGTGGTGATTTGAAATTCTACACCATTTATGGATATATTTGGCTTCAAAATATTGTTTCTCCATATTATTTTCGTTTTACGACAGCTCGTAACCGTCTACATAATCTGTGAACATAACCTTATTGTTATCCTTTCTTCTATGCTTCAACATGTTGAGAAAATTAAGCGTTAATATTTTACGCTTGCAAAAATGGCTACCGTTCATAAAACATGTTGACATTCAACATAATTTTCAACTATCGTTCAGCAGAACAATCATAAATTGTTTGTCAACGTTTGTATCTGCTGGACGCGGCCAATAAAAGCTATAACTGTAATAAGAGCTTTTTTACCTTTCCTAAGCAACCCGATCGGTAAGTAGATAAAAATGTGTTATACATAAATGTAATTTAGTATGTAAGTTAACTTAATTTAGGAAATTCATTCATAGACAGCCAATAAAATATGGTTTATACAATCACTCAATTTAAGATTTAATGAATTTCGTTTAAAAGTTGGCCAGCTGTTATATTTTAGTTTTAGGAAAAACAAAATTATAGAACAGTACTGCGCAAGTAGTCGAGTGTACATTTTTTTTGCTAATGTTTTGCGGTGTTTAACAATAATTTTAACTAATTTTTAAAAATATTAATTTTTTTTTAGGGCAAGCATATGGCTAATGAAAGCCAATAGGGAAGACCTTTTGGACAAATTGGACACACTTCATAAAAGCCATAGACTATACTAATAGACTAATATTATAACGACTGAATATATGTCTACAAGATTCTCAAACTAACACTCCTAACATACACCTAATCAGTCTTTTTTGTGCAATAAAGACACCGTTGGAATGGCAAGAAGCACCCCAAAACAAATATTTATAATAGGTCCTTTGGATTAAAATGATCAAAATCTATATTTTCTACATCCAGGTCTTCCCCCATTTCTTGTAGTTGCTGCCTAACTTTCAGAATGGCCAACAATTGTTCAATTTTCGCTGTTTTCATGCGAACATTATGGAGCTCCCTTTGTTGCATTATGCTTTCTTTTATTTTTTTACTGCGAAGAGAATGTTCATCTAGCCCATCCTGAAGTTCATTAGTTAATTTTCTTTTTTTGAGAGAGGGGTAACAGGTATTACATTTTTATCTGGAACATCGACAGGATTTGTATCCGAGACACCGGCTGTATCCTCCGTGATGTCTGTATTAATACCTAAAAAAATTTCACATGTTACGCTATGTAGGTAGCTACTATCTAAATTTTGTATTTATTTCAGATTTCTCAAATTTGTATTATATTATCAAGATAACTACTCTTATAACTTACCTTTCATTTTATATCCTGCAGTGCTGTCCCAAGGGCAAGGCACCTATACATCTAAGTTTGGAGCTGCGGCATCTACAAAGTCCATGACAGGATCATCTAGTACTTTCACCGGGGGTCCACCACCTGTCATAAGGTACTCCTGTCTGATAGTAGTATTCAATTTTCTTTTTCTATAAAAACGTTTTAATTTTTATATGTACATAATCACACAATCTCAACTAGATTAATAAATGTTACCTACCTTTGTTTTATATTTTCCCAGCATTTTTTTAATTGTTTTGTGGATCGATTAGACAATCCTTGGCTATTAAAAAGCGTCCTAATTCTTTTCCATGCATCGGTTTTTAATTTGATTGTGGTGCCATCAGTTCGTTTATTCTCGATAATATCTTTTTCGTCACTTACTAACTGCACTAAAAACAATCTTTCTCTTTCACTAAATATTACTTTCTCCATATTCAATTGGAAAATACAAATATTAACTATCTATAATCTGTGACAAATATCTACTGCGAGCTGCGAACATGCTGCGAACACCTGTGAATAAATCATAAATCCCTTCGCGCCAAGAAATTCGCGCGGTCAGTAGTTAACCAATAGCATCCCAGGGCATATAAATATTGCCAACCTAAAAGCATTTAAAACATCGCATCACAGCAACTCATCTAAGGGACCTCCGAGTGTTGTTTATGAAACACGTATGAGGGTGAGTGCTGAGGGATCCTTACCCAAGTAACCCTTGGCCCTTACCTTGAGTGCGTGACTATGAATACGGGCATATGTCAAGATCATTTTGAGAAAAGAATGTTCACTAACCATCTTTGTGAACGTTTAAATGCAAATGAATTTCCTACAGTATTTCCTTCACTTGAAGGAAGCCTCAAAAAACATATGTGGTGATCACACCTATTTTTAGTTTTTATTACTGGGTATTGTACATTTTTGTGAACAGGTAATTTTGAATATTTATATAGGTGCAATGGAAGAACGGCAATGCCGAATTCTTACCGTTTGTGTTTCTTTCTTTCTTTTTTCGTTAAGAACACAATAAAGACTTTTTTATTATTATTTATTATATGTACCTCATTGTAAAGTATTGTCTATTTTTATTTTTGTAAATAATTAATGTGTAATAAACATATGTACATAATTACTATCTCAAAGTTCTTTTTTAAAACTTTCCCAAGTAGGTAGATCTGAATCCCATTATATACTATTTCTAAATTAGGCATCACCGTATTGAAGTATTGTCTATTTTTATTTTTGTAAATAATTAATGTGTACCTAATAAACATATATACATAATTACTATCTCAAATTTCTTTTTTAAAACTTTGCCAAATAGGTAGATCTGAATCTCATTATATATAGGTACTTATTTCTAAATTAGGCATCACCGTTTTATTCATGTCTATTTCAAAAGTTATTTATAAAATGTTTCAAGAGTTTTTAATAAGGCAGTGTTATCGCTCATTTACGATAACTACAAATATTATAGGTACGTCCAACTCTGACTTCTCTTCTCAGTGCGAGAGCGATAGCGAATGTCGGAAATTGTCTATCGAAAACGGCCACATCAAAGGTGCCGCCACAGAGTGCCCGAGCTGTTTGTTTATTAAGCCTCGGGCGTCTATGACTGCGTTCGTTTATTGACTTTCAGCCGTCTGAAAAATCTGAAGAGCGTCCTTTTACTACCTTTCAGAGGGTTTAGAGGACCCTCTATTTCATGGAAGTTTTTAGATCGAGGACTCAGATATTTATGAAACATAACTTAAGCAACGTACATTTGTAGGTACGTTTACCTAAGAAACATTTCATATTAATCCAAATTACTTACGAGTCTTTTAGGTACTTTATTATATAGAATGAATATGAATTATGTTTTTAGTAAATTTATTGCATTAAAACTTCTTGTTACATTATAGTTGAATGTAGTCTTTTACTTATTTTGAAATAAGTAATACCTACGTATATTATTTAAGAGGAACAATTTTTGGAAGATATTTGCAACAAATATTATGATTTATATAAAAAGAACCTTGTAACACAAAGTGGGGAGACCAGCCATACTGAGTTGGAAACAGAATTGTCATCCAATGAATATGTAGAAAATCCAGTATCTCAGCTTCGTCATAGCTATCGTATTCAAATAAGATTTCTTGAGCCACAAAAATGATTTTAGAAATAATATATTGTATCATCATATCATTGTATAATATCATGTATCATTTCAAAAATTTTCCAAAATGTAAATTAGGTTAAATCACAAACAACAACCAAAGAAATTAAATCGTACAGCGTTCGGTAGAACCTGACTACTCGATATGATATACTCGAAAGTCACGTGATTGAAATCTGAATTGTCGGCACTCGCCTCCGTGAGGACAAAACCGAACTTAGCTATTGAAATAATAAGGGGGAGACAGAATTGTTTACATTTTCTCCCGATCAGACATCGTTTTCAACAAAAATGAATGATGTAAAATCTATGCGGATTGCCCTAGATCTACCGCCTGTGTTTGAAAACGAAGAGTACCTAACTTAATTATATTTATCTGAATTTTTTATGTGTAACTAAGAAAAAATAATATACTAAATATTTATCTGTGTTTTTTAATTAAAATACATAATCTCTACTTTTAAAATTATTTATAATTTCCTAATAACATAAAATTATTATCGTGTTAGGGAAATACTATGGCAGTGCTGTATGGCTGTTTTGCTATCAAATGACGCAAACTGACGGGAAATTATGTTTCTTATGTCAAAAGGTGACGTTACAATGTTGCTGTGCTGTGTTTGTGATCTTTTGGGATTTTTTATTTATTTGCAGTGTTTTTTTGGTAGTAGAAGTATTTAGAGCCTTTTATAA
The DNA here is from genome assembly GCA_963924545.1 of Pogonocherus hispidulus. Classification (NCBI taxonomy): domain Eukaryota; kingdom Metazoa; phylum Arthropoda; class Insecta; order Coleoptera; family Cerambycidae; genus Pogonocherus; species Pogonocherus hispidulus. Next base: position 28,906,031 of record OZ004696.1, on the reverse strand, counting down.
TCAATCTACAATAGTTCAACAGTGCGTGATCTGTAAAAAAGTCGACTATTCTAACCCCGGACTGGTATTTCAGAGGTAAGTGAGGTTATGTTTTTTAGCGTAAGCAGTGGTGTTACAATAACTATATTTCAAGTAAATTATTGCAAAAAATATTTATCTGTTTTGTATCAAACTTTTGGAATTCAAGCATTTTAGACCGAAAAATTATGTAGTAGCATTGTAATAAAATTATTGTGCAATTCCAGGCTGAATTTTCCGTATTTAAACATTTAATTAATTTAATTATATTCATCTTCACGAACTCACCTCAATCAGTTTTTATTTAAACAGTAAATAGGTAATTTTGTTGCACCTATTTGAAATGCAGAACAATAAACCTAGATGTTTGTTATATTTTAATATAGCATATTATTGTTGTAGCTTTGCTGTTAATCCTGAGAGCAGACAAATGTGGATTTTTTAGTTGTTGGAAAAGCTTCCTGATGGAGTTTGAGGTATTAATAATACTATAAATGTTAGCACAGGGTGTACACCTCATCAGCTGATGTTTAAACAAATCCAGTAAGATAATACAGAAATTCAAGCTATGAGAGATAAAGTAAAGAGAAAACTTGATCATTGACGATATTGATAATGAATGAATTGTATTCATAAGCTTTGCATTCGAGAAATGAAGAAAAGGTTTGATAAGAGAAAGAAGTGTTACTTACAAAAAAAGTGATCTTGACTTTGGGCTAGTGCTGTTACAGACGGCAAAGAGATATCTGAAAAATTAAAATATGGCGGGCTTTACAAGGTAACTATAGCTACTGGGAAATAATAGTTGGGAAATCATTCCGTAAAACGTATTAAAGGTTCCAAAAGGTTTATGGTTGTAAGTAGCAGCAGATAGTTTAAAAAAATACATAAATAATTTAGACGTTAGTTCTGATAGTGACTTAAATAGCACACATGAATTGATTGATTTGCTAGAGCGTTGAAACTATTATTTTATGTACAAATTAGTAAAAATAACCCGTTTATTAATTAATTATTTAATTTTTCAGCTATTATTACAATTAATTGGACAGGCCTTAGAAAAACATTTTATCTAATCGTTTATGATAATAATTCAAAGCTGGATAATGCCGATGTGTTCCTTTAAATGTATAATGATTATAATATTGTATTAGGTAAAAGTTTATAAAAATAAACGAGTGGGAATTCGTGAATAGCGCTAACAAAAATAAATATTTTTTTTATAGTTGTATAAACATCCAAGAATATTTTTGTGGAACTACTGAGGCAATAGTGTATAATTATTAGTTTTTATAAGCTTGTAAATTTAAAGCTGTTGAATAATAATAGTAAGGAAATTAAATAATAAATTATATTGATAATGAATGATTTGCATTCATAAGCTTTGCAGTCGAGAAATGTGTGACTAGCGCTTGACTGCCATACAGTAAACAAAAGGAAAACCTGCAGTAGAGAAATGTGTGTATACTGCTCTACTATGCAGAATAGTTTCTCAAAAATCATTCATACCTTTGTCTTTTAAAACTTTACAGGTATCATCCGTTTAGGCATGGGCAAAACTTTCTTCGGGACGATAGAAACACAGGAAGGCCGAATATTAGGATCAGCTGTGTCAAGACCAAAGACAATGAATGAAACACCATTATAAGTGTTTCGAATTGTTTATATAACATTCTTCTGTGATTTTAATAATGATTTTGTAAAGCATTGAGAATATATAGGTCCAAGGAGTAATACGTGTCTTATTTGCTCGCACACAAATCCCAGTTCCAATATAAATAAATGATCCCTAAAAACAGCACACCACTGGTAAAGATAACATCGGACGTGGACGCCTAGGTTACAGTATTGCCATTTTATAAAGCCATCTCTTTCCAACTTATGTACAAGTGTGAAACTGTGTATGATTGTAAACAAATGGTGTTTTTCTAATGTAATGTTGTCTCCCCTAGTATTATATGTCTATGTATAGTACCAACTGTTTTGTCCTTGCTTCTGTTCGTTTATTACCCTCACCCTCAAGCAAGGAATTTATATACACGGTGTCCCACCAGGAACCGCCTCGATCTATACCGGGTGTCAACGGATCTATTAGACAAGCCATATCTTGAGTATTAGATGTATCAAAATGAGATTTGGTATAGGTAAATGGTAGAGGAAGAGGAAAGTTTTTGCATATTTTTCATGTTTCGGTTACTTCCGGTTTCACCGGAAATGGCTTCAATTTTGGACTAGAAAATTACATTTTAAAAAGTTTTTTCGCCTACATGATTTTTTTAGAGCCATTTTTAATATTGCATCTAGGTGGCCATTATTGAGCGCAAACTAATCTGAAGGCCTTAGATGTCAGAAAAATGTAATCGCAAAGTTTTAGTGATTAGTATGATAGATAGGAATGGGACAAGTTGGCAAAATTACGTTTTTATATCTAACTATTTTTTTCAAATGGCAACACTTTTTAGACAAGCACTTTTCAAAAAGGGATTTTTTTTGCGAATCCAACGATACTAAATTCATTGTGATTGGATTAAAAATAAGCTCATTAAATACATTTACTTCAGTGAAGTTTTTAATAAATTCGTATACGAGTATTATACTTTAAGAGTTTTAATGTCATTTTCTAGTCCAAAATTGTCTCAGAAATTCAAATATGTAAAAATATACAGGGTGTTCCATTTAAAAATTCAAAATTGAAGCCATTTCCGGTGAAACCGGAAGTAACCTAAACGTGAAAAATATGCAAAAACTTTCCTCTTCCTCTACCATTTACCTATACCAAATCTCATTTTGATACATCCAATACTCTAGAAGTTATGGCTTGTCTAATAGATCCGTTGACACCCGGTATATGGCAAACTATAATTAGGAAAAAAGTGAAAATTGGGCAATGTACCAAAGTCACTGGGGGCAAGCGATCTAAAATATTTTCAAGATGGCCGCACTTCCGATTTACACCGGAAGTAGGTGACAACTTGCTTATTTCAAATGGAACATCCTGTATATTATTAGATTTTTGAATTCTACTCAAAATTTTAAATATATTTCGTGTATAATGTCATATACTTAAGTTTAGCCGTTTTTGACATATTTCTAATTTTATGTCAAAAATGACGTTTGCAGACCGAAAAATAATTATCAATTTTTTCTACACGGTAGCTTTTGTTATTTAATTTGGGTTGGATTCCTTGTAGAAGGGAACCTATTTTAGAAGTCTTTGTATGATATTTTGATAATTATTAATACAGGGTGTTCAAAAAAAAAAAGAATGAAAATTGAATTGAGAAAACTGTCAAAAGTAAATTTTTTCAAATGGAATCCACCTGTTTTTATTATTTCATCTTATTAAGCATTAAAAATTAGGGTAAGTTTGTATAAGGTTGTCTATTCCGAAAACTTGTAGTTTTCGAGATATTGGCAATTTAAATTTTTATATGGCGATTTTGCTGCGGATTTTACTTAAGTGCAGCCACTCTTACTTGGCCATGACGAAAATGGCCATGTTGAAAACAATCAAATGCTATGTTTGTTTACACCTGTCACTTGCCTTTTGAAAATCATTAATAATCATGCCGGGGCGCTTAAATTATACAAACGAAGATTATTTAAACTTATTTATTATTTATGGAGAATGTGATAAAGTTATATCAAGAACAAATTACAGAAGATTTCAAGAATTTTGGATCCGTTAAGGTCTCTGCTGCTGTCTGGCGGTAAATTCAAATTTCTAGTATACAGGGTGGACAACTCACCACCAAGGAAGTTAATATCCTGGGCGAGACAAAATAAATTTACGTAAAGAATTTATAGAAAAATAAAATTCAGTCTACCGCTCTTCTACTGCTGTCTGGGGGTAAATTCAAATATCTGAGAAATTAGCGGGTAAATTCAGGATGAGGAATGAGATAGGCGCAATAACACGAAACTGATGGATTCTAGCTTGTTTCGAGTCAGAGAACATACCTATATACTTTAAATTCAAATATTGATACCCAAATGCCTTGTTTTACACTTTGAATGAAAATTTAGTTAAATAAGTATAATAAACATCAAATAGTCGTTTTTTATCTTAATATATAAGAAAAAACTTTATAGACGACCAAATAGGTTAACATTTCGTAGGATTTGGTTGGAACAAATGAGTCATCTGTACCTGCATAGACAATTTATAATTTATTATTTCAATATAAACATTAGTCCAGGTTCACGATAATAATTCATAGAATTAGTTGTTTGCTTGGAGCATGATACTGCCACCATATTCAAATTTATGTGGAGGTGGTGAGGCGTGAGGGCTTTCGGGAGGCCTTGGGTCTTTTTGGCTGGTCACGTGGCATGTAGCAGCAGTGTCTAATTGCTTGGATCATGATGCTAGGCAGGCGCAAGAGTCTCTGTTGCCTGGTGGCAAATTCAAATTTGTGAAATGAGCTAGGATATCTGAAATTAGCGGGTAAATTCAAACACGCAAAGCCACACCCAAGTCACAAGAGCATGATATTAAAAATTTTAAATATTCCAAGCTAAATAATAATTAGAAACTCAGTTCGCAAGTTTCTTATCAGCTCGCTAACGGCTCATGTTGCTTGTCTGCAGAATGAGATAAGCGTACACAGGCGAAAAATTTTTTGGTGCCACGTATTTGGTGGAATTTACCCAAGTATTAACTTAATAATAGGAATTTTAATGTCAAAAAAATATAATAATTAAAAAAAATTATAAACCACGTCTATACCCAAATACATTACCTGTAGTGGGGAGTCGGGACTCGGGAGTAGGTCGAGTAGGCTTAGACTATCGTATAGGGCTTAGACCATCTATATAGGATATAGTGCGGCAATACAAGAAGTAATAATTATTGTATAATTGATAAAATAAATAGTATGTGTATTAATAATACCCAGGAAATTTAGATTGAAGTTTATAGTGTATTTTTTCAATTTCTCGTTCGCTGCGATTTTGAAATTTTCAACGCCCTTCGATTTTTGCCGCCATGCCGTCTCCCCGGCCCTAAGCGTACAGTCTACAATAACAGGAAATATGCAAAATGTGATATCAACACATACACTAACGGATGTTTTTCATCTAGAGGAATGAGATAAGCGTACAGTCTACAATAACAAATAGCACATAATTGAAATATGTAAAATTAGAGTCCTCAGAGGACTCTATGTAAAATGTGATATCAGCGACCTCTGTCCCCTGGAGACAAATTCAAATATATGAAATTAGCTAGAGGGATGTATAGGTCTCTGCTGTCTGGCGGCAAATACAAATCTCTGAAAGTAGCGGGTAAATTTAAACACGCAAAAGCCACGCCCAAGGCAAGAGGATGTGCGCACAGTTCTACAATAACAGGAAATATGCAAAACGTGTTATAGTTAAGCCTATTTTCTGCCGGTAAATTCGAATATGTGAAATTAGCTAAATGAATATCTGCTGTCTGGCGGCAAATTCAAATATCTGAAATTAGCGGGTATATTCAAACGTGCAAAGCCACATCCAAGTTAAGAGGATGTAAGATCTATGTAAAATCTTACGTGAGTATACTAGATATTGAATAGAATTGTTTGCCGCAATATGCCAAAGGGACCTAATCTTAAACTTTGTGCGGTTTTAATGAAATAAAAATTAAAATTCTTGAAAAAATTAACTTTAAAACAACTAGAGGTTAATTTTGTGTAACTTCAATATTTCCGCTTCATGACGTCATCGCTAATGAAAATTTTGTTTAATTACTATTCTAGGTGTTGAGACGAAACACCCTTTATAGACGAGTATCGTAGGATTTGGTTGAAAAAAATGCGTATTTATACCTGCATAAACAATTTTATAATTTATTATTTTAATATAAACATAAGCCGGGTCCACGATAATAATTCCTAGAATTAGTTTGCTTTGAGCATGATGCTGCCACCATATTCAAATATCTAAAAAGTAAGTATTTATATTTAAATTATTACACAATATTACTCAATTTGAAAAACTTGTAACTAATTTTTAGGTATTTAATTTTTTTAAATTATTACACAATATTACACAATACGGGGAAAAATGATAATAATTATTCTGTTTTTTCTAAATTTTAGATTAACAATACTCAAGCTCAATAAAATGTGAGGAAAGACATAAAAGATCGATGCAGTAAAGCAAGTCTCTATTACCTTATTCAATATAGCGAGATATCATCTATAGGAGAAAAGCAGCAAAGCAACACCATCATGAATATACTCTTCCTGGGCCTGAGATTGGCAATACTCCCCACTAAGACTCAGATGTTGGATATGAATTATTTTTTGTATCTTTCCATTGCATGAATTTATTGTATTTATATACTGTAATTACTTCTTTTATATATATGTTACCATATTCCACCGAAAGAGACCTCTATAGTCGAGGTCGAGACGCCTCAGTGGAAAAAGGGACGCATGCGTCAGACAGTCAGTCAGTGGGCGGCGAAGCGAGAGTCGCGATATAAGTTCACTTAACTCTGTAGCCGTAAAATAAAAGTTAAAAAGGGGTTTGTTGGCGTTGTTTTATTCATTTAAACACCCTTTAAGTTAACATCAGAAGTGGGATCGCTCCTGTGCATTTAAAATTAGTGATTTAGTGACTTCTCCACCAAATAAAGATGACGGACGATAGTAGATCCCGCCGCCATAGCGTCGAATCTGAACAGGATATTGAGGCTGTCAATGTTGAAGAGGATGTAGAGGAAGGACCTTCAGTGTCAAAGCGTGCGAAAGTGCAGTGGCAAGAGACACTAATTAGTTTAGTAGCAGTGCAACAACAATCGACCGAGTTAACTCGCCAAGCCAAGATGGCGCCGTCTTTAGCATCTACATCAACGCCACCGCCCAATATCGGTGAAGGAAGCACGGATGCGCTTGTGCCGACAACCACACATGCGCAATCATCTTTCTCGGTGACTAATTACGACCCGAGTAGGAGCACATACTCCATTGAAGAATGGTTGGAAGATGTGACGAAACTGAAAAATGAATTACATGTAAGCAACCTACTCATGATTGCGAAAGCCGGTGAGGCATTAAGAGGTAGAGCCCATCGATACTTCTGTGATTGGAGACCACTGTGTCGTAATTGGAAGAATTTCTGTAATGACCTCATCATTGCTTTCCCCGATTCCGAAACACCGGGCGCGCTCGCATATGCAGCTGCCACGTTAACAAGCGGCGATTGTGAGACATTGTGCGATTATGGCCACAGGATCTACGCATGATCCACAGGTTTCATAGGAACTTGCCATGGACAACAGTTATTAGTATGGTAGAGTATGGCTTGGAGCATGATGAAGCACGTTCAGCAATTCAAATACAGAAACCTCAAACAGAACGTGACTTATTAAAAATGCTCAGCGAATTTGATGCTCGCCGCATTAGATCAACGGCTAAAGTTGCAAGGACAGCCGATCGCCGGGAGAAAGACTATCGGAATTCAGGCCACGAGAAACCAAGAAAAAGTATTAAGAGGCTCTGTTTCAACTGTGGTCGTCAAGGGCATCAAAAAGCTACGTGCCCAGATCTGCGTAAAGAGGGGGCGACAAAGGGAGATGCTCCCAACAGAACAGAGGTTTCAAACATCCCTTCATGTACTCATTGTAAAAAGTTTGGTCATACTGAGACAACTTGCTTCTACAAACACGGAAGGCCGAAAAAAGCTTTTGTTCTTAAAAAATGACGCCATCTCAGCACAACACCAATAGCCACCTCATTAATCAATGGTACAGCTCTTTCATTTACATACCTTATTGACAGTGGTGCAGACAAATCAATAATCAGACAATCGGTTGTAAAATTAGTAGGTGGCATAATATCTCGAGATATCAGTGTACGTGCTTTTATTGGACTTGGAGGCCAAATTATAGAAGCTATCGGCACTTGTGAATGCGTCATTGTTTTACCAGCTGTGACTTTAGAAATAAACTTTACGGTTGTTCCCGATAGTGCTGTACCAAGCGAAATTGATATTATTGTCGGATGGGATGTCATAAGTCGACCTTGTTTACATATGGAGAAGAGTGCTGACGGAATTGAACTGTACCATGACCAGAACAATATTATGAAAGTGCTCACTATAAAAGATACAGGGAACATAAAAATAAACCAAAGTGGACTAAGTGATACGTTAAAAACGCAATTAGAACTATTACTGACGAACTATAGAGACAAAACGCCAGATTGTATCACTAAAGAAATAGTGTTGATTAAGTTAAAAGATACCACCCCTGTTGCTTATTCCCCTAGAAGACTGGCTTATCAGGAAAGAGAGCAAGTTAAGAAAATAGTGGATGATTTATTGCGTGACGGTATCATTCGCGAAAGTGAGTCAGACTATGCTAGTCCAATTGTACTCGTGAGAAAGAAAAATGGCCAACTGAGAATGAGTGTCGACTACCGTGACGTTAATAAAAAAGTAGTTAAGGAAAGGTATCCTCTACCGCTGATCCAAAACCAGATAAATGCATTATGTAAAGCTAAGTACTTTACGACTTTGGACATGAATTCTGGTTTTTACCAAATGAAAATCGATGAAAACTCAAAATATATTACAGCGTTTGTCACACCTGACGGACATTACGAGTTTAATCGGCTGCCGTTTGGGTACGTCAATTCACCTTCAGTATACCAGCGAGCTATTGATAAAGCTCTAGGTAACTTAAAAGATAGAAAGGCATTTGTCTATATCGACGATGTGCTTGTTCCATCTGAAACCATTGAAGAAGGACTTCAAAATTTGGAGCAAGTATTAAGTGCCTTATCTGTCGGTGGATTTTCATTAAACTACGAAAAGTGCGTATTTTTCGCGTTGAAAACTGAATATTTGGGTGTTCTATTAAGCAAAGGAACAATACGGCCTAGTCCACGTAAAGTTTGTGCTTTGGTTAAAACCCCAGCTCCTTCAGACGTGAAAAGTGTGCGACAGTTTATGGGACTAGCTGGATATTTTCGAAGGTTTATCAAAAACTTTTCACAGCTGACCTCACCTATCACAACCCTGTTGAGGAAAAATCATGAGTTTCAATGGACACCTGAATGTGAAAGTGCAAGACAACTAATTGTAGATAAACTTATAGAACCGCCTGTTTTGCGTATTTACAACCCGGACTTGCCTTGTGAGGTGCATACGGACGCGAGTTCGGTGGGACTGGGAGCTGTGCTCCTGCAAAAGGAAGACGTTGTTACTTTACCTGTTGCTTACTACAGCCGTAAGACTACGTCATATGAGTCGGTATATCATTCTTATGATTTGGAGACACTTGTACTAGTGGAAGCCGTGGAACATTTCCGAGTTTATTTATACGGTGTGCACTTCACGGTATATACCGACTGTAATTCAGTACGTGCGACTGCCTTGAAGAAGACCTTACATCCGCGCGTAGCACGATGGTGGATTAAATTACAAGATTATGATTTCTCCATTGAGTATAGGCAGGGCAGTAAAATGGCCCACGTGGACTACCTCAGTAGAAATCCCGTCGATGATGAAAATGAGTTAAAGGTGTGTGCATTAAAGACTCTAAACATAAACAAAATTTCTGATGTAAAAACATTACGCGAGTTTCAAAACAATGATACATTCTGTTGTGACGTAGTAAATAACCCAGAGAGTTATCTAGACTATATGGTAATAAACGACGTAGTCGTAACCAAAACAAAAGCACCGAAATGTTTTGTGCCGACTGCTGCAAGGTTGCTAGTTATGAAATTGTACCATGATGAGTCATCACATTGGTTGGAATAAATGCATTCAGAAACTACGTGAAGATTTATTTTGGCCAAAGATGGGGCGGTGCTTGAAAAAATATATTAAAAATTGCAGAGCATGTATACTGGGAAAGTCTCATACCGATCCCCGAGCAGGTTTATGGCAACATGGTGAAAAACCACAGGACATTCTAGAAACATGGCATATTGATCATGCAGGACCTTTGACGAAATCCAACGGGTGTACTCAAATCTTGGTAATAATCGATGCCTTCTCCAAATTCTGTCAACTACAACCTATCCCAAAGAAAACATCCGAAGACACTATTCGTGCCCTGGTGCCTGTATTCAAAGAATTGGGAAAACCCCGACGTATTGTAGCTGACATAGCAGCTGCTTTCACGTCAACAATAGTAGATAGGCAATGCGGATTGTAACTCAAATTTGACTATAACTCAGCAGCGGGTCCTTTTGGCGGACGTTCCATAGTGAGGCCATCTTCAAATAGATGGTACCTAATAGTTGGGTGGGTCAAACCGAAATAAATAGCCAAATTTCTCCAGCTCAAGTGGTCCTACTCGACGCATAGTCCTTTTAGTGGATGTTCCTTAGTAGAACCATCTTCAAATAGATGGTACCTAATAGTTGGGTGGATCAAACCTAAATAAATAGCCAAATTTCCTCGGCTCAATGGTCCTACTCAAATTCGGCTATATCTTAACGTGGGGTTCTTTTGATGGATGTTCCCTAGTGGAACTATCTTCAAATAGATGATGCCCAATAGTAGGATGAGTCAAACTTAAATAAATAGTAAAATTTTTCCAGCTCAGGGGGTCCTATCCAAATTCGGGGATGATGAGCACCTTTGTAATATACCATCTGAATATATTTCTACTAAGTATAGGAAATATATTTTATCTAATTTGGGCGGCCACTCCACGGTCCATTTAAAGGTCCATATGGATTCTAGCTCGGTTTGTTTAACAGCAAATAATATACCCAAATTCCACCACCCAATATGAATTTGGAGGGTACCAGATGGTTCATAAATAGTTTTAATATTAATATTATAGTTAATTTACTCAAATAACTAATTTTGGTTGTGTCCCTATAGCCCATTATGTAGCTATAATATATTTGTGTCCGAACACCTTTTAATTAATTCTGAAATATATTAGGGCTAGCATCCCATGAGCTTGTTAGGATGGGATAACTGCAAGTACTGTATTCACCCTATAGCCCATTATATAGCCACAATAATAAATTTTGGTTGAGTAGGTATTCAAATATATTTTAAACAATTTTAGTCCCCCGAAATATATTTGGGCTAGCATCCCATCCCATCTCATATTAAGATAACTTCAAGTACTATATTCAAATTACCCAAGTTCTCAGTGTACATCCCCAAATTATTTGGAGTTGAAATATATTTGGGCTAGCATCCCACCCCATCCCATATTAAGATAACTTCAAGTACTATATTCAAATTACCCAAGTTCTCAGTGTACATCCTCAAATTATTTGGAGTGGAAATATATTTGTTGCAATTATTAAGATAGTCAATTCTTGCGACTTATTTATTGATAGTTTATAATTAATATTCATCTAATTGCACATAAAGTAATAAGGATATGTATTTTTAAAAGATGATGGCTAAGACATGTTCACCTAAGATAACAACCGAGGCATTGAAAAGAGAATGTATGAACTTATTATAAAACAGCGCGAATGCATGGAATGAGGAAATATGCTCTAGAGCTAGAAGGTGTAAACGAACTTAACCTTTTACGGACTGGTGACTGCTACAAGGTGTTTGGGGTCTAAGTTTATTACTTAAATATATATTAAAAACCCAATAATTTAGGATTTAGTATATCAATGAACCTTTGCAGATAAACCTATGGATGATCAAATATAGTAATGGATCCATCAGTTTTGTGGGATTTGAACCTACATTTGCTTGTCAAGAATAGAGCCCGGACTTATTATCTTAGGACATATAATCTCTCAACTAACCAAACTTTTGCTAACTAGTTGTGTTTATCTGATATATATAAAATCACCTAAATTAGTACCTACCCTATAATATATAATTATGTGCCAATATAGCAATTGTTGTGTAAATGGGAAGCGGTTATTTATTCTATAATCAAGGTTTACTACATCCATTATAAATTAAATATCAAGTACATTGGAATTATTGTAATTAAATCTATTTACCTACTTCATATGTTGTAATTTACTAGATATTTATTTAAATTCTAAAGTCTCATTACTGATTTTAGAAAAAATGTTCTTTTACTTTTGTATATATATGCGTGCGCGAGTTTAGTATAAGATACTACAAACAAGTCATTTGTTCTCAATAGTGTGAAAATGTAAGCATCTAAGTCTAATTTATTTTATTTATTATTAGTACAATATATATTTATATGAGTTTATTGGTTCCTGTTATTTTTTTAACTTGAAATTTTTAGAATTGATGTCCTATATCCCACATATTTTTGTTCATATAAATATTAGTGTCTTATATCCCGCTTTTGTTTTAGCAAAATGTATTTCGCAATAGAAGGCGTTGCCTGTTGTTTTAAAACAACGACTCTAAAAAAAATTGCGCAAGAAGGTTACGGGGTGGAGTTTTCAGATTTATATGAAGACTTGCAAATATACCCATTTTTAAGTGAAATGAAAACCAATAATGTCTTTGGCAGTTTATATTTATTATCTAAATCATCACATATTAAACCTAATGTGTTTTATGATAGAACTCCATTTTCAAGTATTCTATATAATATGATATATGGTAAGACATTAAGTTATGAGAAAATTCGTCAAATATTAGGATATGCAAGGAACATGCATATATTAGAAAACTGGAGTGTTTTGATTGTTGTTCCCACTTTAGATTAATTTAAAACAGTGGTAGATAAAATGATAGAGCGAGACAACAACATTGATATTTTTACTGTAGAATACGTAAAAAGACAGACCAATATCTTCAAAATGTTTGCTAGTGTTTTTGGATATCCCATAATAGAAGTGTATAAAAATAATAATTACCAGGAACAAATTGAAAACATAAAAAATTCTTTAATAATGATGGGTACTAAAGTTACATTATGTAACTTTTCGGCTAAGAAATCATTTCCATATGATGCTGGCATAGATTTAACACTGAAACGAAATTATTTTTGTCAAGCTGTAAAGCCCACCGAAATTGAATATTCAGAAAAACTTATGGTAATAGTTGTTATAATCTGGTAATGAGGAAATATAGTCTAATAATATAATATATTTTAGATACCCCTACATCACTATGGGCTGTTAACTGCTAGGTCATCAACAAATAAACTTGGTAATCTAAGAAGTGGTATAATAGACGCCACATATACCGGTCCCATAAAATCATTTTTTCCACGGTCGGGAGTAGAAATCGGTTTCTATGACATCAAAATTGAAACAGAAGTAGTCGATTATTCCCAAGGGAGTATAATGCTCCCAAGGGAGTTTACATTATGGAGAACGTTTTTCATGCAAAAAAAAGAGGTAACATTGAAATTATTTATTGACATTTAAATTAAATGTAACATTTGTACAATTTTCAAAATTAATATTAGAAGGAATATTACTTTCGCTTACATTTAAAGTTTTTGTGATTGCGCTAGTGGTGGTACCTACTAAAACGTGATTAGCAATTTTGGTCTTATTTTCAATGGAGTTCTCGACATAACCCTCAGCGACTGTCGTTGATTTCCAACCAGCATGACGCTTTATTGTCGTGATATCCACACCAGCATCTGCCAGTAATGTCGCTGAAGATCTTCGTAAGCAGTGACCAATATAACATGCAGCATCAGGTAATTTTAAATACGAAGCTACTACACTAGGAATTTTTCCGAAGGTATTCTTGCCAACTGGCTGCGAACTACATTTTCCTGCTTTGTAGTACAAAAAAAGGCGCTTATGCTTGACGTGGGGAGAACGAAGGGACAGGTATTTTCGATACAATTCAAGCATATTTCCCACATCGGTAACCACAAAGGTTCGTGGAATCTTTGTCTTAGTGTTTGGAATTTTTACAATCAAGGATGAGCCTACATCCTCAATATCATCTACAGTTAAATTGACTAGTTCATCAGTTCGACAAGCTCCGGCAATCCCCAGAAGTAATACAACCTATAAAAAATCAAAATACTAAATAATTGAAATACCTAACAACAAAAGTAATCTTACCTTAATCATTAAGAATTCTTTGTCATCTGCAGTTGATAGAAAACGGTCGATTTCACCCTTTGTCAATATTTTCGATTTTTTCGCTTGATATCCGTCACCGGTTCTTTTCAAAAATGCGATCAGTTTGGGGAATTTGCTTATATCTATGTTGTCGTAAATTATCAAGCATGACTTAACCATAGTATATTGCGCCCATAATGTGGAAGACTTGTAATTCTTTGCATTTTCACTGAAGTATGCCAACAAAACATTCTCGCTGTATACTTGAATATTTTTCTCGGCGCACCACGTTTTGAACCGATTGTAAGCTATATCGTATAAAGATCTTAACTTCGTAGGTAACAAATTGCTTATTGCAATATTTGCAGCCTCCACAATCTCTTCCGACTCACAATTATTCATTGTGCACTAAACAAACTGTAAACTGAACCAAACTAACATCTTAATTTGACAATTCTTTTTGTTTGTTTATTTTGTAGTTATGACAATAACTCAACGACTACTAAATAAATGCTCAAATCCGAATACAATAGTTCTGGTGCTACTTACTTCATAATAACAAAATATGTGTTTTTAAGTTAATGAGACCGTGGAAAAAATAGTATATACCATTCGGGAGAAATGCTATTTTGTCCTCTGTGCATTGTACAGGTGCATTCAAATTGCACCTCTGCCAAAATAACGCATTTCTGTCCCTTATAGTATAATATACTATTTTGTTGCTGATCGTGATATGCACCTTTTGGCGGGGAGAAAATTGTCCCAAGTTGTAATTACTCCATTAAATGATAGAACGAAGCTGGTGAAGAACTTACCTCCCCTTATTTCAAGAGGGGAAAATGGATTTGGCTCCTCTGGAGAATAATAAAAATACGGTATCTAGTATATTTTTGTATGTATTTTACTGTAAATAATTTTCAAACTGCTACATGTCAACTTATTAGTTATTAAATTTCTTAATTATTACAATCTTTGCTTAATATAGAAAAAAAATGTTATGTTCGCCAATAAAATGAAACAAAATATAGCACTCATAACTGCAAATTCAACAAACCAAGATTTCGTTTTTTCATATTTCCACGGATTTCTAATCCAATCAGAGTCTACAAAGGTTCTATTTTGATACATAAATCTAACTTTATAATACAAAAACATTTCATTGTGCTCCTGCGGTAATTCCCTAATAAAAACTAACTCTTCACCGAGGTTCTCCATTTGCATTGCATTCCAATCATTAGGCCACTGTATTTTTTTCTCGCTGTTCCGTGTTTCGCTATTATCGAAATCTAGAGCCAAAAAAGCTCGTTGCACACCTATTGGCTTTAGTATAACCAATTTATCGGTGATATTTGTAAGCTGAAAAAGCAGCAAAATTTTGTTAAATAATTCCATGATGGTATTTACCTAGCAGTGAAACGGTTGAATTACAAATGTTTACTTTTAAAGAACTCCCCATTTTAAACTGAATGTTTTTGACATCAGGTAAAACGTTTATGTGGGGGGGAAGGGAAAGCTGATTTGACAAACCAACAAGAATCAACAAGTATGCTTTTAATTTAAATAGTTTTGGCACTGCGTGGGGGAGTTTAACTAACATAGGAAATAAAACACACATATAATATATTTATAAATCTATATTACTCATGTACAATTGGTCAAGGTCATTTATAATTTTATTAAGATCAAACTCTATACATTCTCGAAGGCAATAGGATTGTACAGTATTATTAAGATGACAAATATCTTTTAATCGCTCGACATCATCTCCACTGCATGTAGTAGGTAGTTGATTGATGTATTCTAATGTATTTTCATAGAAATTGGTAAAGTCCAAATCTTGAAGTAAATGTAGTCTATAATCTATTAGCTGTTGGAACGCACTTATTTCTTTAATGCATGTCTCGCTTAAACAAACAGAATTTTCTATAGTTTCCACTATGGCAGTAATGTCGGTGCCCGGGTCTTCTACGTATGATATTTTGAAATTGCTCCCATCGTATGATGTAGCCATCTCTGAGTCTCCGTTATTACAATATGCTAATTGATCCATGAAGTCTCTCCAGTCGCATAAAACAAATGTTACATATTTCTGTGATACATTATCAATCAGCTTCACCGTTGATAAAAAATCTCTAGCGGGACTCATGCCCACAACTAATGCAAAATTAGACTTTTTCAGGAACAGATATGATTGGTATATTAAATTTGTTTCTAATCGTATTTTCCTATTATAATTTTCAACACTTTTATCTATAGCTTCCCAGTAGAATGGAGTTGCGGAAGGGCCGCAAGTATCTTCAGATACACTAAAAACTTGTCGAGGAGACATCTTTCCATCAAAAACACTAATACAACACTAGCTCAAATCGTTATAGTAAAATAAATTTAAGGTGATTTATTAGAACATGCGCAATTAAATCACCTGATTTTTTTCAATCCACTCCCTCTTTCTTGCCCAAGTTACTTGACATAAAGTTTATTGTTTTTTCTTTTTAAAATCTTCTCAATGAGAAACACATCGGGATGTTTTGTAATTCGAGTTCATAGAAGCCCCCACTTATTTGAGTACCTTCCTCATCCTCGAGAAGGTACGTTGTTGGATTTGTTTTTCGAACTCTTCTTACTGTAAATATTTCATTGGACCAGTTTGGTGTATAACCTTTTGAAAAAGCTTCTCTATATTTACTTATTCTAACCTTATCTCCACTTTTAAATTTTTGCTTGTAATAAATAGTTTTTTTAGAGCTATATGCTTTTTTCAGAATATTCTTCTCATTCTTTTTGGTAACATCTCTAGGTCTCACACCTATAGTGCTATGTTTGGAGTTATTATATCTGGAGACGATGGTTGGTAATAAATGTAACCACCTGTAGTATCCCTGTAGGCTGAATTGTTTCCACACCTCATTTTTCAAAGTTCTATTGACGCGTTCAACAACACTGGCCTTCAACATCGAATAACAGCTGTAATGATTAATTTTCCATTTAACCATTAACTGTTTGAATTCTTTATTCCAAAATTCCCCACCCATGTCAGTTTGTAGATTCTTGGGCTTTATTGTAACTTGAGATAAAATTTTTTCAATCGTCGAGGCAACATCTTTGCTATTCTTCTTCTTTAAGGGTTCACACCAAACAAATTTTGAGAATACATTAATAACTACCAAAATATATTTGTAGCCTTTATTAATTTTTGCGTAAGGTATTACTTCTATAAGATCTGCCTGATAAAGGTCGTTAAGTCCCCTAACAATTACTTTCCTTCGTTTAAAATTTTTTCTAATAGGTTTGTGCATTTCATTCACAATGTCTTCCTTAATATTAGTCATTTTTTGCTATGGGACACTGTAAAATGATTTCTACATACAAAGTTGGACGCCCCAGTGTAAATATAAAATTAATCTTGTCCCCCTTATTTATATTTCGTCCAATGAGACCCCTCGATTGAACGGCAGCATCATCGTTAAGATACATTTCACAATCAGCCGGTAGAATGTCTATATTTTCAATTTTACCAGATACTTGAAAAATGTACTCATGTTGCTCATTCTACAAAATATAGAATAACTTGTCTACGGGTGATTTATTTTCAACACCTCTTATATGTACAACACATTTAGTGTGGTGTGAGGCAGGCTCCCAAATAAAAAATGGGTCTTTTGACGTTTCTGAGGTGATGGTAGTCCCCAACATTGTTGTAGTTGAGGGGTAGGGAAGGGATCTGGCTTTGAAAATATGTCTACCAAATTTATCTATCATGCTTGTGTACTGAGATTAGACTAAACACTAAATAATAAACACCACTATTTAATAATTTTAGCTTCTCTCAATTCTTCAATTATAGACATCATTTCGTTTCCATGATTATCATTTCCAGCCACCTGGGATGATAATAAAAGGCGCAGTCTGTTTACCAATTCGTTAGGATTATCATAATACACAAAATCCAGTGACTTATTTGATAAATTAATCATTCCACCCTTTTTAGGCTGCTTAAAGGTTTGAACTCGCCTTAACGGTCTCGTGGGTGGAGGTGGTTTCGCGAAGCCATAGGTATTAGAACGCGAAATTGTACTCTTCAATATTTTTGCTTGAATTAAATATGGCTTAATTATTCTTCTATACTTTTCAGATGTTGAACCTTGAATTTGTTCATTTGGATCGAAATGCCTGTGGTAGGCGTGTGTTCTCTTCAAGATATCCATAAAATGATCCAAATCCGTTTTGCTATAACCCGCTGGATCCTTCTTGAATAACAATTCATACAGACCTACGGTGCCTGGGTACGTTATAGCACCTACTTGCATATCCTTACCAATAATTTTCAGTTCTGAATCACCAATTTTAAGTTTCTCTAATGAAGTGTCATGAACTACTCCATATCATTGTCTTCATTGCCTATCATTATCTTTTTCCTCACCACGTATTGATATATCTATATAAAGCCGCGGTAAAGGATCATAACCTTCGAGATACTCTTCATAAGCTCTTGTATTTGATAAGTCTGCAATATATTCGCGGGCGTTTTGTACCTCGCTGTTAATTGCATCATCACTACTATTTTGCAAATCCGCATCATTATCACCTATAAAAGTATCTTCTAGAAAACTAACTCCAGTGGTGGGTAACTTTGGTAAATATTTATTGTAAATATTAACTGGAGACTTGATTATCGGAGTATGTAACTATGTAGTTGAAAAAGATGGAGCCTCAGATGGTTCAACTTTTATCGCTTTTTCCATCTCAACATTTTTTAATAGCTTTTGTAGCGGTTCTGTGATGGGTTTGTAACTTTGTTCTAAGGTACTTTGAGTCTGGGAGAGAGATGACTTTAGGTATCGATACTTTTGTTTAATGGCCTCTCGACTTCTTATTAACTGTTCTGTTATTCGTTTATCCTTCATAGCTTATGATGCGGTAGAATTTACATAACTAAAATGTTGTTGATAAATTCATGGTATATATTAAAATTTCACTTTAACATCGAAACCCTTTCTATATCTCCCATTATTTAGATCACTATCCCTATCTATCACCATAAAGCCATAAGCATCCTTCCAGCATAAAGAACATAAATCACGAAATTGCTGAAATGTCATATCCATGTTTACGTGATCATCATAAATATGTTTCAAATTTGTATTGTCTTGGTGGAAAATAATTATAAGATTTGCATTGTCTCTAATTAATTGCTTAGGAATGGATGAGTAGGTTTGACACAGATAAAAGCAATCTGTCAGTTTATGTCGCCCAAAGCAGAAATAGTCTCGCATAACGCTTTGGTTGCAAGAAGCAACATCATCGAAAATAATCACCGAATTTGGTTTAATGTCTTGTGGTGGAACTATGCTTTCACCGTCTTCATGCTCGAAATAACCGATCTCCTTAATTGGTTTTATCAAATCGCGAACATAAGCATATTTGGATTGGTACAGCGATCTGGAATATATATATAAATGTTTTCAAAGCGAATACCATTACGATGTTCTAACAAGGTAATAATGACGTTAGTTTTACCACAACCAGATGGTCCAACTATTAGCGCCCTTATACAAGAACCGCCAAATAGCTTCCCATGTTTTCTAAACGTTGGAACGTTGGAACACCATTTATCTAAATTTGTAACTGGTAGTGAAATATTCAATTTTTCAAACTTCATGTTTATGTGGTAGTGTGCGGAAAAGTGGTGTTTAACAACGATATTATCAGCTATTTATAACATGTTTCAACTGATCTAGTACATTTTAGAGGTCAAAAGTTTTATATTTCCAACACCATCCCTCACTTTAACGATTAGTGTTGTAACAACCTTCTTAATGAGCAAATCGAATTATATTATGCTCTTACACAACGCGCCCACCGTTAGTCATAGTAGAAAAGTAAGAAAGAGAGGTCGCGGTCTCTTAAACAATCTAATAAATAGTCTACCATTTGAGCTTCACATCCCCACCTATATATTTTGTGGGCCGGGGACTAGCTGTCTAAAAGATTAGCACGTGGAGATACTGGCGTCAATGCCCTTGATGAAGCGTGCAAAGCGCACGATATAGCTTACTCCCAATTTAGTGACGTAAAAAACAGAAACGAAGCCGATAGGGTCTTGGCCGATACAGCCTATAAACGTTTCAAGGCAAACGACGCATCAACTGGCGAAAAAATAGCTGCTGTTGGAATAGTGGGAACAATGAAGGTTAAAAGTAAACTCGGAATGGCTATGAAAAAGAGAAAACGTAATCGCAAGCGAGGTAAAGGCGTAGGTGGCAGAAGAAGAAAAGCAAAAATAACTTTTAATCAGGCTGTTCAAAAGGCTCGAAGTGGAATCCGCGGTATTGCTCCCACAACGGATCTTTTTAAAGTTGCTAAAAAGGCAC
This sequence comes from Pogonocherus hispidulus, assembly GCA_963924545.1. Classification (NCBI taxonomy): domain Eukaryota; kingdom Metazoa; phylum Arthropoda; class Insecta; order Coleoptera; family Cerambycidae; genus Pogonocherus; species Pogonocherus hispidulus. The sequence continues at coordinate 28,885,690 of OZ004696.1, read as the reverse complement.
TTTCATCAATAGGTACTTAAAGCATAGCTTTTCCAAAGCGTAGAATAATTCCAATTCCAAAAGCGGGTGGATTTTTGCCACTTATACCTCTATTTGCCGCATTGGGAGCCCTGGGAAGTTTGGGGGGAGGTGCTGCTGCAATTGCAAAATCTGTTGTAGACGCGAAAGCAACCAGAGAAAAATTAGAAGAGGATAAAAGACATAATGTGGCTATGGAGCAAGCTAGTGTGGGAAAAGGATTATATTTAAAACCCTACAAGGAGGGAATGGGACTTTACTTAGCGCCGTACAAAAAAAACTACCAGTGAAGCTACCACGCCGGGCTCTAACCAACATGGATTTAGAGAAATATGTCGCAAAATTAAAACTACCACATTTTCGTGGTATATTTATGAAAGATAAATAACCAAGCAAGATTAAGCGGTATGAATGCGGCATTATCAACTTGGATGATTCATCAGGATCGGGAACTCATTGGACGGCATATGTGAAGGAGAAGGATTTCATCAATTACTTTGACAGTTATGGTAATTTACGACCACCAATGAAGTTAGTTCAATATTTTTATAGCGATGGTAGCTCGAATCAAATAAAATATAACCATGATAGGTATCAGAACTTTAATACGTATAACTGCGGTCATCTGTGTCTTAAATTTTTTTATAATACTTGTAATTAATAAAATAAAATTTAGTATAGAAGATAATCTCTTTGTGAAATAATGTCCCTAACTTTTATATTTTCCGGCAACTCATCAGTTCTAACGTCCGATTTCAATCCCCCAATATATCTTGAGGATGAGTATGACTATGAAATTGGGTTAGTAAATTTTGAGACATTCAACACAATACCTAATATTGATGAAACAAATAACACATTTACTTATAACAACAGCTCTTCATTAACCATTCCAGTGGTTTCATATGAAATTGATGATCTTATTAAGTATATTGAAAACAACGTGGACCCTTCCATTCTTATAAAAATTACGCCAAATCTAAACACCACTACCGTTTCTATTTTATCAAACTGCGATATTGATTTTACGAGTGACAATTCGATTGGAAATTTATTGGGGTTCAACAGACAAGTGATTAAAGCTGATATATTACACGAGTCAGACTTTCCCGTTCAAATTATTAGAGTAAATGCTATAAATGTTGATTGTAGTATTGCAGCAGGTTCTTATTTGAATAATAAACCAGTGCATATAATATATCAATTCTTTCCAAATGTGCCGCCGGGCTATAAAATTATTGAAACACCCCCAAAATATTCTCTATTTCCCCATTACGTCTAAAACTATTTCCGGTATAACTGTTAAAATGCTTGATCAAGATGGAAAGCTAGTTAATTTTCGAGATGAAGTGATTACGCTCAGACTACACTTAAGAAGAACAACTAAAAAGTAGCATGGTGGTGCGTTACAATACTAGGCGGCACTTTTATAATAAAAGGTCGGTGATGAGAAAAAGTAAGATTAGTAAAAAATCAAGCGTCCGCAGGTTAACACGTCAAAATAAAGAATTTTTACGTTCTTTAGGTTTTTAATTGTTGGTATAATGAATATTTTAGATGTAACAGAGACACCCCTGGTGGACAATTCCATCGTTAGTTATGAGTATCATAATTATCAACCTTTTGTCACATCAAAGTATGATTATAATGATGAAATAGGTATTCCCATACAAGAGTTGGATACATATACATTACCCAGCGAAAGTATTTTGTATATTGAGGGGGTTTTAACGACAGATAATGATACCACTCCAACAAAATTAAAATTCATAAATAATGGAATAAGTTTCCTCTTTAGAGAAATTCGATATGAAATGAATGGAATTGTAATTGATGCAGTACGGAACGTGGGTGTAACAACAACTTTAAAAAGTTACCTATCATTTAATGAAAATGAAAGTATTAAGATGAAAAATGCTGGGTGGTTTCCCCATTTTGACTCAAAAAAGGATACTATAATATGCGACAAAAATGGAAAATTCAATGTATGCATACCCCTATCTATGTTAATGGGCTTCTTCGAGGATTTTAAAAGAATTATTTTAAATATGAGGCAAGAACTTGTACTTATTCGAAGCAATAATGATAAGGATGCGGTGACTAGTGCAGATCTCACAGAAATTCCCAAAGTCACTATAAATAAACTTTATTGGAAGGTCCCCCATGTATCCGTTGGATTACCGCAAGAATTGGCTTTAATGAAGCTTCTGGAAAGAAATATTGAAATTCCCATAGCATTCAGGAGTTGGGAGCTTGTTGAATATACATTATTATCCGAAACTACTACGCACACCTGGCCTGTGAAAACTACCACGAAATTAGAAACTCCAAGGCACGTAATAATTGCTTTTCACACTAAGAGGAAGAACAGTGTCACATCAATAATGAGCAACTTCGATAGCTGCCATCTCACAAATATTAGAGTATTTTTAAATTCCGATAGATTTCCATATAACGATTTATATTTAGATATGAAAAATAGCAAGTATGCTTCCTTATATGAAATGTTTGCGAGATTCCGTCAGTCGTACTATGAGAAACAAAACGAACCCGTTTTATCACCCGAACAGTTCATATCTATCGCCCCCATAACAAATATCGATTGTTCGCGTCAAAAAGATCCACCCAAACTGGTTCCGTGGTTATGTGAATTGAATTTGAAACGACTGAAAATATTCCCGCCGAAACATGTGCATATTGTTTAATTTTACACGATAGATTATTCTATTATAACCCACTAACAAAAGTTGTTAGACAAGCTTGAAGTACGCATGTCTGATATATAACCATATTTATTACCACTGTTAATGTTATTAATAACAGTCCTTATTCGTTATTTATTGCGAGTAGCTGAATATGAGGTTGATACTGGATATTCAGTACTTCATGGGTGAAAATAATGAATATATTGTGAAGGAGCTAGCTACGTTTGATGGTATTAGAAGTGAACATTATATATTTCAACCACCTTTTGAGAAAAAAACCTGTCAGCGGCGCTGTTAAAAACAGGCTAAGTGGCTTACAAGAAATTACCACGGTTTAAAATGGGGAGATGGTTATACACCATACTATTATTTTCCATCGATTATTAAGCGCCTCATGGATCAAGCAGATGAGGTTTATGTGAAGGGGCACGAAAAGGCTAAATTCCTTGCGAAATATTCCACGAAACCTTCAATCATCATTGAACTAGTACAGTTGTACATAAATTGGAAGCTAGATGTTTTTCACATAATATGAGTCCCTGTGTATGTGCATTAACCAACGTATTGTATTTTTATCACCATATTTTGTAAATTAATTAATAATATATCTTATAATAAATCCTACCTGTCTCAACTTGCAGCATTATTTTTTTTTTCATGGGTAGTATTAAATAAAACAATGAATATAATTTAAATAAATGTATTTTAATCATTACAAATATACAAATTTAACTACATTAGAGTGTTGAATAATGCCCATATGGTAAAGTATCTGTACTATCTTCTCTTAAAATTCTTTTATCATCAAACGGGCTTAACGCGAGTTTAAATTGCTTTACTGAATAAATTTCATGAAGATAAGATCTAATTAACCTCTGATTCCTATAAATCTCTTTGAATTATTTTAAACATGTGACGTAATCTTCAAATTTTATGGATTTTTGCACAATATTCTTTTTTAAACCCTTAACTTTTTTCATGTTACATATTTCACCACATTTAATACTATACATTTTCGAGCGCAAACCAACGAATTCGGTCATGATGTTTCCATTATTTTCATCTTTCATTAAACCAACCACCTTTTTATTCACTTGTGGAATAGAATATACATTATCCGTTTTGTAGTCACTCGTATCGAATTTTTTAAGGTTGTCTTTAATAATTTGATAGAAATCATCACACTGTACATCATATATTAAGCTGTCTGTATCCGTATATTAACTTACATTTTTCTACACTAAATTTTTTCAACATAAAATTATAATGAAAGTCGTACACACATGTTTTGGAAATGTCTAATATATACATACCCACATATAGGGGTTTATTGAATACTATTTCAGTTTTATTAAGCTCTACAGCCACTAAATTCTCATCAAAAATTGAGCTACTGTGAAACGTGGGACTGGATATGTAATTCTTAGCACCATATCTTCCCTCCCAAGATGTAAATAATTTTACAATGCGAGGTTTCCTAATATTTTTCATTGTCTTACCAAACACTGCATTCAAAATTAATTTAAAGAGATTTTTTTCAAATTCATTATCTGCTCTTGCTCTAAGCAATGTATTTAAATCTACATATTCTTTCAACCAGGCTGATTGTTTAAACTGAAGGACTCTATGTATTTTTGTTATTTCTAGACCGCAATCAAGACACTGTTTTAGGTTTCTATAGTGCATCGTATAACGCTCTTTGTTATACAGGGTGATTTTTTTAACTTGCCCATTAGAATATTTTCAACTGCCGATAATGCTAGAGGTCTGAAAGTTGGTACACGGATATTAGTGACTATACCAAATTCGGGGAAAATATTTTCAAGATGGCGGCCCTTCTGTCAACCCAAATATCGACGCCATATTGGATTTTTTAAATTGCAACCCCCATTTTTTATTCGATTTTTTAAATCTGCGCTCTTTTGCGGTTAAAATGAACCCAATGTGTCTAATACTTACTTGTTATAGTTTTTGAGATATGTTACTTTTTCTGTTAAAATTTGCGTTTGCAGAGGTTGTTTAAAAAATTCATAACTTTTTCACTATTGACGCAAAATTAAAACTGCTTGGTTCAGTCGATAGCTGAAGGTTTGTAGAATATTCAGGTATGTTTCAAAATAGTTAAATGTTGTTTGGTATACCTGCAATAATTTTTTAAAAATGAAGTTGAAAAAGTGTCAAAATTTCAATTTTTTTAAATGGCACGACCACATTCTGCCATCGCCACTGGATAGGAAACTTAATTCAAAAGGCACTTTTAATAACAATCCCTATACCTATTTGTATTATTTTCGAAGATATTTGGATTTATTTGGAATTTTCTACCAAATATCATTCATGCGATGGACGAGTAGGCCATGAACTTTAAAACAATGCCACTATTGTGTCAACGCTAACTCTTGTTGTCAACCTGACAGCTTTCTTACAAGTGTTTTGCAAATATTTGTTCATATTACGATGAATGCCTACCCTAATGATGTTATTTTTGATTTAATCGCTATTTACGGCAGATGCGATAACATAATTGAGAGAACCTGCCGTGCCTTCAATTTGAAATATCCAGAATTACCTCCAATGAATAGGAAGAAGCTTTCCAGTCTGCGTAATAAATTTATTCTTACTAGAAGCATAAATCCACCCAGAAACCGGCTTAAAGTGGTCACCGGAAATGAAGGAAACCAAATAAATATTTTGGGATATTTTGCCGCTTTTCCAACGGCGTCAATACGAGCAGCTTCCAGTGATTTGGGACTTAGTTATTCCTCCATTCAGAAGGTGTTATCTTTGCACAATTTTCATCCTTATGCATTCATAAGGTTGCAAAAACTCCGGCCAACGGATTACCTTAAGCGGGTAACTTTTTGCGAACAACTGTTGGTAAAAATACAAGATGGTAATTTTCTGAAAAGAATTTGTTGGACGGACGAGGCTAAATTTGCTCAACGAGGTGTATTTAATAAAAGAAATCGCCATTTTTGGGCCAATCAAAATCCTCATTTGATAATAGAAGTGGAAAACCAAATTCAATTTTCAATAAATGTTTTTTGCTTATTAATGGATAATCAAGTACAATGGTACATGTATGAAGAAAATTTAAATGGTGAGCGTTATTTACAAATTCTGAATAATTGTGTAGACAATTTTCTTGACAATTTGCCTCTGCCAGAAATGATAAACGCATGGTACCAGATGGACGGTGCGCCAGCCCATTCAACAAGAGCTGTGCACCGTAAATTGGAAGAGTTGTTTCAAGATAGGTGGTGGGGAAATAGGGGTCCGTGGCTTTGGCCGCCTCGTTCACCGGACCTTACCCCACTTGACTTTTACTTGTGGGGGCGAGTTAAAGAGGAAGTTTACCAAACAGAACCAAGAACATTGCAACATTTAATCGGAAGAATTACACGAGCTATGAACTCTCTGGACCAAAACGAAATAAGAAGAGCCACAATCGTCGCAGTACAAGAACGTGTTACTGAATGTTTGCATAAAAATGGGAGGCACATTGAACACGTGTAGACTATTATAGTTTAACCATAGTATCCCATAGTTTTATTATTGTTTTTATATTTTTTTGTGTTATTATGTTTGTTATGTTGTTCTTGGTTATGTTCTTCAGACATGCACCCACCATTGTACTCGATGATTATCCATTAACAAACGAAATACATTTGTTGAAAACTGAATTTGATTTTCCACATGTATGACCAAATGGGAACCTTTATTTTCTCAAAATGGCGATTCCTTTTATTAAATACACCCCGTTGAGCAAATTTTGCCTTGTCCGTAATATCCGTCGTAATATGATCAAATATTTGCAAAACACTTGTAAGAAAGCTGTCAGGTTGACAACAAGAGTTAGCGTTGACACAATAGTGGCATTGTTTTAAAGTTCATGGCCTACTCGTCCATCGCGTGAACGATATTTGGTAGAAAATTCCAAATAAATCCAAATATCTTCGAAAATAATGCAAATAGGTATAGGGATTGTTATTAAAAGTGCCTTTTGAATTAAGTTTCCTATCCAGTGACGATGGTAGAATGTGGTCGTGCCATTTAAAAAAATTGAAATTTTGACACTTTTTCAACTTCATTTTTAAAAAATTATTGCAGGTATACCAAACAACATTTAACTATTTTGAAACATACCTGAATATTCTACAAACCTTCAGCTATCGACTGAACCAAGCAGTTTTAATTTTGCGTCAATAGTGAAAAAGTTATGAATTTTTTAAACAACCTCTGCAAACGCAAATTTTAACAGAAAAAGTAACATATCTCAAAAACTATAACAAGTAAGTATTAGACACATTGGGTTCATTTTAACCGCAAAAGAGCGCAGATTTAAAAAATCGAATAAAAAATGGAGGTTGCAATTTAAAAAATCCAATATGGCGTCGATATTTGGGTTGACAGAAGGGCCGCCATCTTGAACATATTTTCCCCGAATTTGGCATAGTCACTAATATGCGTGTACCAAATTTCAGACCTCTAGCATTATCGGCAGTTGAAAATATTCTAATGGGCAAGTTAAAAAAATCACCCTGTATAAAGTAGTCATTAATTTAGGTAACTTGGAATTTGGGGGGATTCTATGCTCGGGACATAAAGGTAAATCTTTATGTAGATTATGAAGGTCTTTTGGGTAACTTAAATTAACCTCTAATATATAGCCTATACTTGAGTCATCTGGCACAGAATTTACATAGAAGTTTTGGATATCTTCTACCCATTCAAATCCCCCATATGGTAAATACTGCGACATTGTCCACGCATAAAGCCCGTTTACATCGAAATAAAGTAGATACTCTGAGAGTTTATTTGGATCATAATTAGGCATATAGTTATTATTTGCTTTTGCATATCTATTGCAACATTGACTGATGCCACCACGAATTGAACGCTCTAAAAATAGAAGCATTTCCACGTCTTGTAGAAATTCTAACTTGACATTTGTGTATTTTAACATACAATCCCAGGTATATCCTGGAAGCGTATAATAATGCGCAGGGTCTAATCCATATGTATTGAGACACCTTTGTCTGAAATTTTCAAATATATCTGCCAATAGCAAAACATCAGTTTTTAAATATAATTGAGTATATTCAGAAAGATTTGCAATTTTAAAAGCCGCCCAAACATTTTGAGCATGATTATAGTCATCTTCTGAAATATTATAATCATTTAATTTATTATAAAAATTTGCTTTACTAGGAAGTACAGTTTCTTTTAAAACCTCCATTGAGGACATGTAATCATATGGATATATTCCTTTTCGAGTAAGCAACTTGAAACAATCATTATTTAAATGGGAAAATTCTTTTTTTAGTAGTTTTAAATCTTCTATTTTCAATATTGATGCTAATTTATCTAACGATGATGCTAGAAATCTAAAAAAATCTATAAACCTGAATTTAACTGGAGAATTTAAAATATGCTTAGTAAACGAAATGTATTGTTCCTTATTTTTTGCCAACAACGTAATATTGCCAGGAGACGATTGGGCCACATCTTTAATTAAAAGATGGCTGTCGTAATTACTTAAATTGTGAAAAACTATGGGAACTATGAAAGTGGTTTTATAATTTAAGTTACAGGTGGAATGGGCCCAACCCCTAAATTGACCGGTGAAATGTGAGTGGTCTCGAACGGGCGTATCTTCATCATTAAATGGTTTCGTGCAAATATGACAACGATTTGTTTTCTTTAATTCACCATCATCCGCAGTAGAACAGTTTTCCATTGGAACCACAAATTTTAATTTTGAGCCGACAAATATTGCAATATTTTGAAGCTCCTCTACAAACCATCTTACACAATCTAGACCAACATAACTTCTATAATAGGATAAACTTGCATCATAAGTGCAGGAAAAATAATAACCCACGGCAAATGCCTCATGTTTTTGATACCTCTCAGTTTTACTTTCCCTATTACTGCTATTGTTATCCACCGATTTCAACAGCGCTTCAAAATCACAATAAACAACAAAAGGAACGGGTTCTTTATATTTAAAATTTTTGAAGGTTAAATACTTTTCTTCAGGAAATGAAATTTTACACGTATTAATTTTTGCGCAATCTACCTCATGTTTCTCTAATTGCGTCTGACTTCGAAAGTAATTTAGACACCTATCGCAAATAAATATTGCACTCTTATTTTTTGTAAGTTGTTTAGAAAGCAACCTTGATAGGCTTTTAATCCAAGTGAAGTGATATTTGATCTGAACATTTTTTTCATTCTTCGCACGATTATAATCACCATCTGGAAAATATTTGTTTTGAATCATAAGTAAGTTAACATGTTTTAACTGTTTTTGCTTTGAAACATATGCAGGAACCACAGAATCCTCATTTTTATTTAACTTTAATGTATATACATTAACTGAAATAGTATTTAATTTCTCAAATTTTGGAATTTGTTCGATAGTCACTGGGAAACTGATTCCAGTAAAATTTAAAACATTGTGAAAATCGGGGTATGAACTTATACGTTCCGAATTCTTTTTTGAAGGATATAGACAGCTTACAACGGCATATGCAAAACAAAACTGATCTGTATTTTTAACATTTATCACTGCTTTTTTTAATTTAATTTCATGAGGTAGTTCTATATAAGACGTACCCCCATTAGAAAATTCATATTTATTAATATTGATTTCCAAACTCTCAATGCGGTTGAGTGTCAAACCACTCTGACCCTCTTGAAATTCCGCCAATTTATTTATTATTTTATCACTAATATTATGCTGGTACCACGTTGATAAGTCAGTCCCCAAATCTATTAAATCATTTTTTGTATTAAAATATTTAAAATGGCTGGATTGTTTATTCTCATCGATATTTTCTTTAATAAACTCACAGCATAGAACTGCATTCACTTTAATCGTTGGGTCTTTTTTTAATTCGTTTATAATTCTTGGTTTAAATAGATAAAATGAATCCTTCAAAAATTCAAGTGGATCAGTATGAAGCAAATTAATTACTAAACCACTACGAATACGACTCGAAAACGCAGATTTTCCATCTTCCCACCGAATTCGCTGGCTACGCTTTGGTGTTTGTTTAACTTTTTTATTTTCAGACAACCCACCACCCAAATATATATTATCTAAAGTCCTGAACAATTGCCTATATTTTCTCAAAATGACCAATATTTGTTTGAACCTTAACTTTGAGCGGATATGCAATATCAGCGTTTAAAAGGGCATTATTGAACAGTCTAATATTTTTGTTACAATAACCTATGTATTTCAATAAATCATCATTTTTAACATTACCCTTAGCCCGACTTAAATTTAAAAATATTTCATGGATGTTCTTAACTATATTGTCACTTAATTCATCCATGCTGTTGTGATAATTAATTATTTTTTACAAACTCGATTGACACAGTTTTGGAAAAATTGTCTCTATCTATATCTTTCTCACCGCGACTGATGAGGCTGTAGCGACGGTTTTCAAACTCCCCCAAGTGGTCTTCTATCTGCGATGTTATCCTTTTCGGCAGGAACACCTGACAGTCATCCAATTCGGCTACCAATCCTCCACCATATTTAGGGGTAACTTTTTTAATTGACAGATTGGAAATCTTTTCCCAACTTCAAGTTCCTTTAGCGGCTTTGTGGGTTTGTAGGCTAAAAGGGATTTTTCATTAATTTTTGATAGATCCATTTCGTTGTTTTCTAGAAACAAGCGCAAAAAATCAATTTTATGTAATCACAGTTTGGAGATGAATTTAACTTGGTAAAAAGTTCAACTTGATTTTAAATATTAAAAGTAAAGATAACACTTACCAATTTATTGATTGTTAAATAATATTATATTTCAACCAAAGATTACTTGTGGAACTAATAACTTGAAGATGTGAAGCAGAAACTCTTAATATACATCTAAGAGTTTCTGCTATGACAAGGAAGTGAGCCTGCTTTTATATGGAGAGAAAGACATCCATTAACCTTCACACAATTAATTATGCACACATGTTTCTACAACACCTTTGTGGGCATGGTGGAATGTTAACCTTAATATTTCAAAAAATACCATCCTTGTGTAACTACCTCGTTTTATAATAAGCTCATACATTCTCTTTTCAATGCCTTGGTTATATTAGGTGAAGGGGTCTTAGCCATCATATTTTAAAAATACATATCCTTATTACGCTATGTGCGATACAGCCAAAATTAGTTATTTGGGTAGTGGAATTGTAATATATTGTTATTGTTGGCCCATATTAATATTAAAACCATTTATGAACCATCTGGTACCCCCCAAATATATATTGGGTAGTGGAATTTAGGTATATTATTTGCTGTTAAACAAACTGAGCTAGAATCCATATGGACCTTTAAATGGACCGTGGAGTGGCCGCCCAAATTAGATAAAATACATTTCCTATACTTAGTCGAAATATATTCAGATGGTATATTACAAAGGTGCCCATCATCTCCGAATTGGGATAAGACCCCCCGAGCCGGAAAAATTTGACTATTTATTTAAGTTTGACTCATCCTACTATTGGACATCATCTATTTGAAGATAGTTCCACTATATAATTTGAGTAGGACCATTGAGCTGAGGAAATTTGGCTATTTATTTATTTTGGTTTGATCCACCCAACTATTAGGTACCATCTATTTGAAGATGGTTCTACTAAGGAACATCCACTAAAAGGACCATGCGCCGAGCAGGACCACTTGAGCTGGAAAAATTTGGCTATTTATTTCGGTTAGACCCGCCCAACTATTAGGTACCATCTATTTGAAGATGGCCCCACTAAGGAACATCCGCCAAAAGGACCCGCTGCTGAGTTATAGTCAAATTTGAGTTACAATCCGCATTGCCTATCTACTAACAATATTTCAGAACTTTCTAAGCGAACAAGGCGTGGAGCTTCATCATATTGCGACTGGTGTGCCGAAAGGTAACGGACAGGTCGAACGAATGATGCGAACCATCTTTAATTTATTGCGAGCTACACTGATACCGGGGAAGGAAAATACCTGGACAACTGCCTTGGTTGCAGTTGAAGACAATTTGAACTCAACAGTGCACTTACTCACGGGCTATGCACCCGCAGTACTACACTTGGGCACAAATCCGAGACTCGTCGCAACCACAAAGCTCCTGGGAGATGCATTGACGCCTGACAACTTTATCGATGCAGATAAGGGTATCGCTGAAGCTCGTATTCGACTAAGGAATCGTGCCAATAAGCGAGCTCAGGAAATCGATGCAACACGCTATCAGACCACTTTGTTCGCTCCAGGTGATTTAGTAGCCATTGAAGATTCACAACTAGCCGGTGGAGGAAAGCTTAAGCCGAAGTTTAAAGGTCCTTACACTGTTCAAAAAGACCTTCTAAATGAGAGGTACTTGTTAGGCAAGAAAGGACACCGAACTACAGTGGCTGCCCATGAGCAACTAAGACCTTGGCCTATCTGTGAATAAACAAAAAGTAAGTTGACTTACGTTTTACACTAATTTAATCCTTTAAAATGCTCATTTAATCATAAGTACAGCGAAAGTAACAAAATAGCGCGACAGTACCATAGTTGGTGTTATTTGGAACGTACTAATTGTAGACGTAGATCTGTGAGTGTAGTTCCATGTTCCATCACTACCAGGTTAATGGTCAATGGTTGAAAAATGAGAAAAGTTGTACACGTGTTTGAGTTGTAAAAAATAAGTAAATGGTGAATAATAAAAGTACAAAGCTTCATGGTGGTTTTAATCCAATGAATCAAAATACAATTCATTGTTATAATCTAATGAAGAGAACGTAAAATAAAACAGTTGGGTAAAATACAGGAGTACTGTATTGTACTGTATTGTATTGTATTGACAGTAAAAACACACATACCCACACATAGTGAACGTCAGAGTCAACACCAGCGAAAGTAAATACCAATGAAAGTAAATGCCAACGAAAGTAAATAACAGCGAAAGTAAACACCAGTGAAAGTAAACACCAGCGAAAGTAAACACCAGCGGAAGTAAACAACAGCGGAAGTAAACATTAGCGGAAGTAGTAAACGCCAGCGAAAGTAGAAGACCAGTACCATAGGTACTTGGGTAAAGTACGGCGGTACCATACTCACCGATAATAATCAACAATGTCAAACATACACACACACACACAACACACATACACTTACACATCATTCAGTTTTGAAACAAAAATAAAAATTTAATACTGTCCTGGTCCTTAATGTTATGTTAACAGAAATGTTATTGTTGTAGAACAGCTCGCGTGTAAAAATAAAGATCACCAGTTGGAATGCTTACACTGCAACTATTGCTATTACATTAGGTTGTAAGGTCAATTTTGCGGTAGTCCAGATTGATCTAATATTTGTTTAGATAAGAAATAATGATCACCGCTGTTCCAACGGTGGCTTTAAAGTCAAATGCTTCGCTGACTTATGTTATTTCATACTTGTTGTTTATGTTGCAACGGTGACGTCTGTGCATCTACATGATTTCAGGTAATCATCGAGACCCCTGACAAGGAGCGAGGGCGCTCCAATTCCAGGATGGCCGTGTTACCATATTCCACCGAAAGAAACCTCTATAGTCGAGGTCGAGACGCCTCAGTGGAAAAAGGGACGCATGCGTCAGACAGTCAGTCAGTCGGCAGCGAAGCGAGAGTCGCGATATAAGTACACTTAACTCTGTAGCCGTAAAATAAAAGTTAAAAAGGGGTTTGTTGGCGTTGTTTTATTCATTTAAACATCCTTTAAGTTAACATATATGTTGTAACCAATAAAATATATATGATACGTAACTTATGGATATTTTATTTCAAACCTTTATGACTAAGCTTCCTACCCAATCGGATTAATATCAAAACGGGTAAAGAAAAATCATGCGCAGTAGATTCCAATATTTACTCAGAAGAAAAACATAGTGATCAGTAAATTAAAAAAATAGGGGGAAATTCAAAAAGGAGCAACGTAGTCAGTGAAAATGTATTGTAGCAAAGGTAGCGATAGAGAGAAAGAGACAGGCAGGCCCAGACAGGCTCTTCCGGTCTGACATCACAGACACGAACATTGGCTTTCTTACAGCTGTTATACTTAATAAAATACATATATTACTATTCGCTAATATTAATATATATTTTCGTATATAAAATAAATAAATTAATAGAGGTATCAAATATATCACTTAAAATATGGCCGTTATAGAAAAAATATATAATTAACACGAGGGTGGATTAAGAGCTTTTCTTCTACTTATGTTTCTACTAAATCATGGTTTAGGAGTGATTTACGACGTAGAATAATAATGATAAGATATTAACAAAAAACATACAGATGTTTGAGATTATGTAACTGGAGTGGAGCACACATGTCTTCACCACTATTGCATCCTCACTATACTGATACTACCATATATAAAGTAACACGTAATTTCATCATAAATTCATTGTCTTATTGTGGCCGTCTTTTATTCCGCCGAAAATTAGGTCCCTAAGCTCGTCACGTAACCTTTGAATATTAGATTGTAAGTCTTTTGCTTTGGTCCAATGCTCGGCGGAACAAAATGTGTACCCGCAAATCATGTGACATGTACCCGCAAAACACGTAACGCGGACTAGCAAAACCTGTGACGTGTACTCGCAAACACGTCACGCGGCCCTCAGAATACGCCACGCGTGCCCGCAAAATAACGAAAACGAAGATGTTGAAGCGTTGCACCACAAACGTCTAGCGACACAGGTAAGTCATTCTACATTGTCATAAGCCACAAGTTGCGACAATAATTCTTCTATTTGATGAAAGATGCTTGTCTGGGGACATATAATGCCAAAAAGCGAGAGGTCAAACGGGCCGGCCTTTCACATTTATAACAGATCTGTATGGTACAGGCACAGATTATATACTCCTCTGTGGTACAGGTGTGTATTTGTCAAGGATAATAAGGATAATCTCAGGATAACGTAAGGATACATAAGAATAACTTCAGGATACATGATGATGATAATAATAATAAGGATAAAGTAAGGATCATTATTACTACCAATAGATAGCTGCCTGACTATAATTAGGTGGGCAGTCTCAGAAGTCAGGCTGAAGTTCCAAAACATAATAACATAGGTATTTAAAAAAGATTCGATAAGATTCAAAGCTTAAATGAAAAATTATGAATAGGTACATAATATGTAAGTAGCCTGGTATATTATTATTTCCCATATCATGAACAGCGTGGTTTCGTACGCTATAATTGATAAAAAATTTAAAGGGATAGGTACTTATATTAGTGTAACTTTTGCATGTCGCTATTACTGATAACAAAATGACATGTGACTAGTCATTTATACAGATTGATAAAATGACATGTTAAAATTCACACTGTTCAAACCAAACTTTAGTTCATTAATAGTAGCATTACAACACGATCATTTTTATCATAACTTTAGCTATATTTTCAAACAAGCAATCTGTCAGTTATGTGGTTTTGGTATAATTAGTACGATAAGGGATATATTACAAAGTTAATATTTCGTAATGAAAATTATAATTGACCTTTATTTTAAAATTTCAATTAAGTGAACTAAAATACCATTATAGCTACCTCCTTATCTCGTTTCCATTATAGTAGTGGTCTGGCGGATGTATGCCTGTTACATAATTTTATATCAAGTGTACGTTTTAACACATAATTTTTTTACTCCTAAAAAGTATTTTAAGAACAATAATTCTACAGCTAAATAATCATAAAGTTTTGAGTCAGTCAGTATTTATAATTCAATTTCAATTAAAATGTAGTTTCAGATCACTTTTTCCTATAAAGTAGAGGAATATACTGCGCATGATTATTCTTTTAGAATATTTTCTTGGATCACCCTGTACGTTTACATTCTTGAACCACCGTATATCACATATTTAAATTTCATATTTATCTTTTGGAAGATATGCAAGGACATCGCATCAAAGATGCCTTTTACCACGAAAAACTACAGAAAACTGCCAACATCTATCTTGTGGAAAAGGTACCTACTAAAAAAAAAGGGAAATAAGGTATTTGTTCCGTGGTTGGGTTTGGATAAAAGTCTCAATAGTTGGATTGATAAGTCTAACATAGTTTGAGAGAGGGCGCCGCTGCGGTGTAGACGGGGCTATCTTTTAGCCCAATTTAAAAATCTAAATAGCTCAGTAAACCATAATGAGTGGGGGTATTAGTTACAATGCAATGTTGTACCGGAAGTAACTTTAATGTCCTACTAACGTCTGAGCATCGTTATATGTCCTGAAATTTAACAAGATCCCTGAGACAAAACAATAAGTACGTTTCAGTAACAAAGTATTGTAATTTATGTAACTGGTTTGAGACGTTTCATCAACCCAACTTCAATGGAACTTCTTTTCCATTCTAACCTATTCTGTGATTTTAAAAATGTAGTTGTGCTTCTTTCTCTCATTGTCTTCTACAATATTGTATTGTTAACGTATTTCATGCACTTGAGGATCTTTGTTATTTCTTCAACTCAACTAAATTAATAATATGGGAATTGACGTATACCTACTAAGACATTATTGGAAGATAAACCATTTCGGGCATATCTGACGAATGAAAATTGAAACGAAGGCTAGTTTACTGTTAAACATAATCAAGATAGGTCCAAATAATACTACGCGCCACTTATATTTTCATTTTTTGATTAAAATATGTATCTAACACGATATATTTGGAATACGATACCCTATGCTGAAGCGTTTTTTGTACTTTTTTTTAACTTAGAACTAATTATTATATGGACTAAATTATTATAATTGGCGCACTAATGATGAGAAATCATTTTTAAAAATTATAAATATGGTTTTGTTCTACTGATGACGGCATAGGTTTGTCAGATGTCCATCATTGTTGAAGAAACAAATAATTTTCACTACCTAATAAAGAATGAGACTTGCAATTCATTCTTGCTAAAAGAGAGTTAAAGTTAACTGAAGTCTGATATCAGGATCATGCATTTAATATGCAAAAATGTCTAGTTTCATGACTAATATCTAATAACCTTAACCTCACACATTTCAGGTCATTATACCGACTTTATGAGAGATGTGAAAAGTCGTCTAAAGGATGATATCGTTATCTTATTGCCTCAGTTATAGGTAGTCAATTTTTCAGTACTTGTGAAGCTATTATGACGCGATTTTGCCAATTTGATTATCGGCTTATTGGAAATTTAAAAAACGTCGGAAGGAAGTTCACCATTCTTTACGTACAACTTTTTTACGTAATCGACACGTTTTTAAAAATGTTACAAATTAGAAATAGCAGTGATGTAATGTAGAAATGTCATAAAGCGGAAATAGTATATTATACTATAAGGAACAGAAATGCGTTATTTTGGCAGAGGTGCAATTTGAAGCCCGAGGGCGAAGCCAGAGGGCTACAATGCACCGAGGACAAAATAGCATTTCTCCCGAATGGTATATACTATTTTTTCCACGGTCTCATTAACTTAAAAACACATATTTTGTTATTATGAAGTAAGTAGCACCAGAATTATTGTATTCGGATTTCAGCATTTATTTAGTAGTCGTTGAGTTATTGTCATAACTACAAAATAAACAAACAAAAAGAATTGTCAAATTAAGATGTTAGTTTGGTTTAGTTTACAGTTTGTTTAGTGCACAATGAATAATTGTGAGTCGGAAGAGATTGTGGAGGCTGCAAATATTGCAATAAGCAATTTGTTACCTACGAAGTCAAGATCTTTATACGATATAGCTTCGGTTCAAAACGTGGTGCGCCGAGAAAAATATTCAAGTATACAGCGAGAATGTTTTGTTGGCATACTTCAGTGAAAATGCAAAGAATTACAAGTCTTCCACATTATGGGCGCAATATTCTATGGTTAAGTCATGCTTGATAATTTACGACAACATAGATATAAGCAAATTCCCCAAACTGATCGCATTTTTGAAAAGAACCGGTGACGGATATCAAGCGAAAAAATCGAAAATATTGACAAAGGGTGAAATCGACCGTTTTCTATCAACTGCAGATGACAAAGAATTCTTAATGATTAAGGTAAGATTACTTTTGTTGTTAGGTATTTCAATTATTTAGTATTTTGATTTTTTATAGCTTGTATTAATTCTGGGGATTGCCGGAGCTTGTCGAACTGATGAACTAGTCAATTTAACTGTAGATGATATTGAGGATGTAGGCTCATCCTTGATTGTAAAAATTCCAAACACTAAGACAAAGATTCCACGAACCTTTGTGGTTACCGATGTGGGAAATATGCTTGAACTGTATCGAAAATACCTGTCCCTTCGTTCTCCCCACGTCAAGCATAAGCGCCTTTCTTTGTACTACAAAGCAGGAAAATGTAGTTCGCAGCCAGTTGGCAAGAATACCATCGGAAAAATTCCTAGTGTAGTAGCTTCGTATTTAAAATTACCTGATGCTGCATGTTATACTGGTCACTGCTTACGAAGATCCTCAGCGACATTACTGGCAGATGCTGGTGTGGATATCACGACAATAAAGCGTCATGCTGGTTGGAAATCAACGACAGTCACTGAGGGTTATGTCGAGAACTCCATTGAAAATAAGACCAAAATTGCTAATCACGTTTTAGTAGGTACCACCACTAGCGCAATCACAAAAACTTTAAATGTAAGCGAAAGTAATATTCCTTCTAATATTAATTTTGAAAATTGTACAAATGTTACATTTAATTTAAATGTCAATAAATAATTTCAATACTCCCGACCGTGGAAAAAAATATTTTACATCACTGTCAACGTTTTATAAACGCACTAAGTATTTTATTAAAAAATATTCTTCCTGTTGCTTGTTTGCAACGTTACAAAATGTCGCAAGTATGTTTTAGTGGGTTGCTATTTACGACGAACGCGCTCACAGAGAAAACACGTATCTTCTACAAACTGTTTTTCAAATTTTTAACAGCTTTTTGCAAATTCAATGTGGCTTAAGCCCAGTAAGATGTTTTGCCCTGCGATAATTCTACAAGTAAATGCCATGAGGAAAATGTCATTCGATTCATATGAATAGAGTTCTTTGATGAAGTTGTTACGTGACATGCAAACAGATTTTTTTAATGACAAACCTGATGATGGCTTCCCGGACGAGTATGGCCCAATATATAATAAATGTGGTGATTATATTATAACCTCCCAGCATATTATCGAAAACGTAAAGATGCTGGTAATCGTCAAACATAGTATCGCCATCGATTTCTATGAAGACTACTTGACCGAGATTTTGGATCTGGATGCTAACCTAATTTCACATCGAATAAGCATGATACTCTTTAAATTTTAGTGAATTATTCCAATATTTTAGAATTGATTAATGTGTGGCTTAAATCCAATAAAGTAACATTAAATGTAGAGGAAATAATTTCCACGTTTTGTGATATATCCAATGATAGCTTGTTATCTAATGCTCTACGAGAATATCTATATTATTATAAAGAAAATGTACTATCTGATTTAAATAATAAATAAAAACACTTTTAAGCAAACTGTTTCTTTTATTTTCTTCAGTCTTTCACAATGTCTGAGACCCTCAACTGTTATGAGAACACAAGTTGTTTCTGTTGTAAAAGTAAAATATGATATCACTTCATCGTAATAAAATAAAGTCTTTTAGTGATTTTACTAAAGATGAACTGCACCATGTTCCACTAGACTATACTCTTAAATATATACAGCCAACTGAATTATTAGATATTTAGTCAAAATTGCCAACAAGTTATCAAAGTGACTTTAATTTGAAAATTAGACTACCCTGCTTTGTGCACTATAATAGGCCAGATTGGATAACACAATGGGACGGACCAGTTTCATCACAACAATATTGTAGTTTTTGTATACATGCTTTAGTACCAACAATAAATGCATAAAACTTGCTTTATTTATATATAATAATATTTACATCCAAATACTGCTTATTTTTATATTAAAAATTATGGAAACAACATTTAATAATTAAACACATTAATATTTAATGTAGAAAATAAAAAACCACAATTAAATTATACAGGAACCTACTGCTATTTGATAACTCCTATCTGATTGCGCCTTATCTTATAAAGGGTGTCTCAAAAATATTTGCTTATTTTATGCAATAAAAAAAAATACTAAAATTTTTTTTATCGAGATATATTTATTACCAAAAGAAAGCCTAAAGATTACATTTTTATTTATGGACAACAGTATTGGATAAATGAGCATCGTTCATATTTTCACACTCTTAATCTCGAACTGAAGTTTTCGATCCCTCTCCGAAGCATTGCACGAGGAATAGCGTTGAGTTCATCTGTTATTTTTTGCTTCAATTCTCTCAAATCTTGTGGCAGTGGGGTGTATACCTTACTCTTGAGTTATTTTACTTCCCCTGCCACCCCTAAACCCCACTGTACATTTTTTTCTATGGACTCACAAGTGATGTGTATATCACCTCTTATACGGTTTTTAGTTCATCGGAATTGTACGTAGGGGTCGCTTCAATAGTTCTGTATATAATTTGCTGTTGACAATGTGAGGCCCCCATACATACATTAAATTTACAAGGTGATTGTTACTTCCGAGTCCCTTAAACATGGCATCAGTGTGTGCATTTATCAATGCATAGACCAGATGTCTTGTTTACGCGTTTTCAAGAGTTTACTTATTCTTATTAACTCAATCAATGAAGTATAAGAAAAAATATGTAAAAATGAAAGTTTGCCCCAAACAACAACTAACTGTATAATATGCAGTAAAATAAATACGACAAATTAACTAAATTTCATCAATAATTTTTGAGTTTGATAGGTATGTATAAAATTGTGTAATATTACAAATGATATTTTGAATAATGTTTAAATAAAATAATTATTATAATAAAATTTAAAAGAAATTAAACACTTAACTAGCTAAACTAGCTTTTCAAAACATTTTCAGTAAATTTTTTTTAAAAAGCTAGTTAAGTATTTAAGTTCTTTTAAATTGTATTATAATAATTATTTTACTAGACATAATTCAAAACTTCACATGTAGTCTTACACAATGTTATGGCAAACTAAAAAACCACCCATGAAATTTTGTTAATTTATCATATATTTATTTTATTGCATATTATAGTGTTTTTTTTTTTGGGGCAAACTTTAGAAGTTTACCTTGATACCTACCTACCACATTTTGCATCTTTATTTTGAATACTTCTAAGTTTCCTGTTTTTTATTACTTTACAGACAGATGGTGTAATCCCACAAAAGATTACAATGGATCATGAAACTGCACCACAAATAAGTTGCACAGATTTACAGGCGACTTTTAAAATGGCATAAAAGGTGTACAATACTGTTTCTAGCTTTTAAAAATAGTCACAATCAAATAGACACATCTTTCCAATCAATCTTTTATTTATTTCCAATGATTTCAAAAGTACAAAGAAAGCAACACTTTCTTAATACTTTTACATAGAAAACATAATACCTACATAAACTACAACTATGTAATGTGTTAGTTATCTCTATATGTGTTATAAACAAAGGTTTTAATTCGAACCCAGTCTATTTTCTACTCCCGACCGTGGAAAAACATCTATGTTGAAAACATCTATCAGAGGTTTCTCTCCAGATAAAATTTTGCCTAATTCTCACTCCAAGAAGTATATAGAGTTATTAGGTACAATAAAAATACACACGCCAACACACACAGCTCTGACGTTTCGGAAGACTCTCTCTACTTCCGTTTTCTAAGTTATATTTAATATCTCCAGCGCCTCCGCGATTATCTTGGTTAACAAGCCTCTCGCGTCATCCTGAACATACCTGAAATAGAGGGTTTGGCTGATTCCCACCGAGCGCTACTTTACGGACGCTAGCATGTTTTAGCAACGGGCCTCTGAGACCGGTTAAATATATTAAGTGACATCATTAAAACAATTTTAGCTTAAATCATCAAATTAACTTGTTGCAATCAAAGTAAAAACTGTTAAAACGTAAAGTTCATATCATTTTAATTATCTTTTATGAATATTAATAAGGTTTATTAGAAATTAAATCTTTCCGCGCCTAACCATCTTTTACTTGTGTTCCGGTTAAAATAGACGACGTATAAAATGCGATGAAAAGTGTCAAAGTTGTCCATAACCTCTAATAACCTATGTATGTTTTGTTTGTGTAAGAATGATATATGATATTAATCTGGATTTTGTCATTAATAATACTATATATGATTATGAATATGGTGCCAGTGGAATTTTTATTTCCCAATGAAACATGCTTCCTCTGTATAGAAATAAATATTAAGAGGTGATCTATCAAAATGTGTTGGATCCTAAGTTTGAGGAATTATTTGCAAAATAAAAACGAGAACACTTTTTTAATTGAAGTTTAAGTATTCTATTTGTATTAAGGTATACTGATAATGTTTAGCTTTATTAAGTGTTACAACTGCAATCATTACATATTACATTTCGTACAGGGGTTTTTCAAACTTATAGTTAGCCTCGATGTTGCAGTTGTACCTAATTTTCAAAAGTTTGTAGTTTTTTATTTGCAAATGAGATATTCGCAAAAGTGTTTGATGAATTTTAGAACTGTGCCACAAATAAATTATTAGGTAGGTTATAATAATCTACTTATATTTTTGAAGAACAGGTGATTTTTAGTTGCTAAAAATATATGAAAGATATATTTTTAATATATATTCATCACCAGGTTTAAGGTATTCTCGTTAATGATGCCTAGCAAAAAGCAGAACTCATTGAGTATAGGTAGGTATAGTGAAATATTTCTAGCACTAAAGAAAAGTCAGCAATTATCACAGATTCATTAAATCTTTTTGGAAAATATCTGTACTAGTTGTGTAATGCATGAATATCAACTGCTGGGTATGTTTTAAGTAAATACCCTCTGAGAACACTTACCTAAATATTTATAGATGTTTTTTTTTGTGGCATTTTATAATTACCAGGATATTTAGCCATTAGGGTAAACAACAATATTAGGAAATTATTATTATTTACGTTAGTACCTTCCTTATGCAAAAATATAACAGTTTACGTGAATGGAATGTATTTGTACTAGGCAAGATGTGGAATAATTCTAATTTTGTTACTCCTCAAACCATTTTCAATATATTTAACTTTAAGGGCATAATTTTAGCATTTAGGCCATATACCTATACCGTATAAGCATCAACAATCAAAAGTATTTTTCAACAGGCCGTATTCATTACTCTTATTAAAAAAGCTTGTCTAACGAAAATTGTTGTGTTTGTAATGATATAACGTAATAGTAGCAGTATTTAGCTCAAAGTGAAAGATGAAAAAAATACAGCATAGTAAAAAAACATAAGTTCTTTGGATGTTTATATTATATTAATTTAATGAATTTTAATAAATAATTAGTTATAGATCAACCAGAATATCTCTAACTTTCGTATTTTTAATAGTGGGATCTCATTATCATACTGCCTATTATGGTTTGTGTTGAATCCCCAGCTTTGGCACTAAAAATGTCGGTGGGTAATACACCATACAAACATATATTCAATGATACAATGTTCAAGCAGGCAACCCACAAAAACAAGTCTGTTGAGTATCGAAACAGTGTTTCGATGCACTTCACTGTATCGTATCTAATGTATCGATACAGTAAAATGTGCTAGATCGCCCAACACTAACTTGAACCTCTATATCGTGGGATGTTAATAACTGCAAACTGGTCTTTTATGGTCTCATCAGTGCAATATAGGTGATCATACCTAAAGATGTGAAGACCCAAGTGCTTAACACAGTAGGTACGTTTTGCATACGTATACCCTATACCATATTGCCACCTTTTGGTAGTTCTCGCAACCCAATCCAAATCAAACTAATTGTATGAGAATCGAATACAATAACGAGATGTAAAAACAAGCTCTACTACTTGACATATATGATGTATATAACACATTACTACAATATATATAAAGTAGATTGGTATAGGTGGATATAAAGTAGATTCATACTATTCGTAGTTATGTGTTATGTACCTTCCATCTGTCAAGTAGTAGAATTTGTTTCTACATCTCGTTATTGTACTGGATATTACCTAAATACTTAATTAGATTTGAATGAACTCTTTGACTTTACTTTAAATAATTTTACATTGGCGAAAAATATTGGAAATACCTATAGGTACTTAATGCAGCAGTAGTGTTATCTTATATTTTTGTGTAAAGGAACATCTATATATATTCTATTTGGTTTTAATAAGCTAATTATTTCCAATTAGAGAAATAAAACAGATAGTTTTTTGAATTTTATAGATATAATATCGGATATACTATATTTCAGACAATTATAATTGCAATTTTTTGAAATTGGATAATTTTTTACTGGCAAAGTAATAAGACCCGTTAATAAAATTACAATTATATATAAACAATTGTTAAGTATTAGTCACAAAGAATACAATGGTATGTGGCAAGTCAGAAGGTCGTAACGAATTTACAATTAAGAATTATAAAATAAGTAGTGTTGGGAAAAACCGATTGATTTAATAATCGAGTACTCACTACTTGAGCGATATCAATAATCGAGCGATCGCTCGAGTTAAATTTCGCTCGAATTCAAATAACGGTTTTATGGCCCCTTGTCGGTTACTTACTTACGGCTTGCAGCGCTCGAACTCGTAATAGACTCCAAAAGGGTGACGTTTCATTCTCACCTTAATGTTTCTATTCCCAGTTAATAGTGAACCTTAATGCCTCTTGGCATACTGACACCAAGGAATAAGGAATGTAGGTATTTCAAACGTTCTAATTATATTATAAATATTTAACGATTGAAATATTTTTTTTCATTGATCCCAATAACGTTTACTTCTTCCTACAGTAAAATTCAATTAAAAAGTATTTGTAATAACATTTTTTTATTATCTCAACATATTTAAACAATTTTTATTTATAGATCGATTGTGTTAATTGATTGTAGTTGCATAAAAATAGGTGTCAATAGTTAAATGTGAGAAATAACGCCAATATGGGCCATTTTAGTAAAGGGTCTCTAATTTTGACCCTAAAAGTAACGACACATAAGAGAGCCGAGTGCCGAGTACCGAGTACCTACATAATGTCACCAAGTGCTCCCTGTTCAGTGCTCAGTTCAGTAGATGAAAAACCAATTTTTCATCGCTTGCATTTATAACTCGAATCATGCGCCAATAATCGAGTGCCGTCGGTTATTTCAATAATCGAGTGCTCGAGTACTTTTTCGCTCGAGCGGTCTCAACACTAAAAATAAGTATAAAACATTACACCTCGCATTACACATTCAATAAACAAAGAAACATACAAAACAATGTTTAATTAAAATTACACCTCGCATAACACATTCAATACACAAAGATACATACAAAACAATGTTTAATTAATCATTAAAGGACTAAGCCAATCACCGCCTCCGGCACATGGGCATAATCATGATCTTGGAATTTTTTTGGCAAAGCCCCACTTTATCATGGGGTAAGTATTTTCAATTGCTTATCATCGTATATACAAGGGACCTCGATTTTACATCGTCGATAGTACATCTTCTGTAAACAAATCGCTTAATTTCGTATAGCTTTTGATAATTCACTGGCATTTAAGCCATTATGTGGTGGGCAGGCATTGTTGGTATCCTCTACATGTGGTCATCCATCCAAGTATGTATGCCAGAAAATGGCTTACTTTCAAGTGGTTCATACCAACTTTATGAAGTAGCTTATATTGTTATATGGAGGATCCTTGCTAGAAAAGAGTAATAATTATGCTTTTGAACAATTGGTAAATTGCATTAGAGCCTAGACATGTCATTGCTCAGTGGGAACCAATATACTGGCAGCACAACACTTGCAATCATAGAGCTGCAGATACTAATTCCCAACATTTTACTAAATCTTGTAAAATCCTTTCCAACAATTTAAGGAAAGTTCCACATACTTGTATATTTGGTCATTTAAGTAGACAAATGAGTCTTGTTGTATTACAATATCGGTATCACTTCCATAGTTTTAAGGTTACACTATACTAGACAATATCAAATAGGTAATAGAGTACAAGTCAATGGACCAATGTCTGATTATATGATGAGGTAACTATTGGGATAATGACACGAAAAAACGAAATGCTAAATATATGAGAAATAAAACAAATAATTTTTCAAAAATAACTAGTTAAAACAAACATTGTATGTACCTACCTATTGCGGATATGATTTTACATCCTCGATTGTACATCTTCTAAAAACAAATCGCTAAAGTTCAGCTCTTGATAATTCACTGGCATATCAGCCACTAGGTGGTGGGCAGGCATCGTAAATATTGGGTACATGATCATCCATACAAGTATGTGTGCCGACCAACGGCCAAGTTTTCATGTGGTTCATATACCAACTTTACGAAGTAGCTTATATACCTTGCTGCTAGAACAGAGTAATAATTGTGCTCATGAACAGTTGGTACGGTGCATTAGTTACCTAAACATGTCAATGCTTAGTGGAAACCAATATACTGGCAGCACAATATTTAGGATCATGCAGAGGTGCAGATATTACTTTCCAACATTTTAAAAAAATCTTGTAAAATCCCTTTCCAACAATTTAAGGAAAGTTCCACGTACTTGTGTTATTTAATCATCAAATTGGTCTTTCGTTTTATCACAATGTCGGTATCACCTACATGCTATAACTAGGTAACTATAAAACTATTGAAGTACGAAGTATAGTTTATATGAGAAATAAAATAAATAAATTTTCAAAAATACATAATAAAAAGCTCAGACAAATAAACGATGATTTATCTGAGATTAAAACAATATGGTATGTATCTATCTACCTATTGCCGATGTGATGACTATCATTTTCTTTTTATTTATTCTTCCAGTTATTTTGAAAGTGTTTTTGACAAATCACAATATCATGCCCACAAAACGAAATATAAATGACGTCTCTATAGGTACATTCAATAACATTATTTATTGGGTATTTTGTGTTTTTTTTAGAGAATTGAATAGTTACTGTAAAGCTTGAAGTATTTTATAAGAATTATCTTGTTTTTAATACCATTGCTAGTAAGTACTATTCAAACTGCATAAATTAAGCTTAAGCATTGGCTAAATTATTTACAGAACTAATAACTTTATCGATGGCTTAACCGTGTTATTTTCATTAGGCAGAGTTTTTAACAAAACCCAAAACATGAGATAATTTAATATTTCTGTTCAGTGGTGGCAAAATACTCAATCAAATAAAAATATTTAAAACTAGGTAGGTACTGAGTAAAAATAAATTTTGCAGTTAGATCTGATCTTTCATAAATATTGCCTGATGCAGGTATCTACCATCTACTTACCTAGTTTGATGTTTTACCTGCAAATTCACAATTTTTAACCATAATAAACGCCGATAATTAAAAATCGGAGATGTTTTTTGTCTTTATAGTTCCTGGCACCGCACTTTTTCACTAGTTCAAAAACTAACTGAAATACCTACCTTATTTCACAAAATCCTTATTACCGGTACTCACTCGGCCTTCACAGAAAAACGTGAGAAAACCAATAAAACATATAAGAAAAATTTTTGTTGACTTGGACAAACATTAAAAAGTAACATAACCTATATTTTTAACATTTGACAACTTCAAAGTTGATTATTTTGTAACCGACCGCAAGGAGCCGCCACACTACGGACGCAGCAATTGTTTCTTCAGAATCAAGAAAAGTAGCTGACGCGAGAGGCTATTTAACGGAGTTAAACGGAGTAAATCTAGAAGGCGGTGAATATCTCAATCATTAAATTTCATATTTTTTGTTTGTCAATGTGACAGTCAATATGTTGTTTTTATCTGTCTGGCAATATGTGCATGTGTGTATTCGCATGTGTATATTGTAATAATTCTATCTACTTCTTGGTGTGAGAATTATGCAAAATTTTATCAAGAAACAAACTCTGATATATTATTTTGGCGCAGAGGTATATTTCCATCGATATGTCATTTTTATTTACTTAATTTTCATTAATTTTATTTATTTTTTGTAATAGTGGAAAAATACCCAAATGCTCAGTAAAAATGTAAAATGTTTCTACATTTTACTGCAGACTGATATTGAACTAAAATTTGTCTAAAACAAATTTTTCCTAAGATAGTTAAGTACTAATATTACCTCAGTTTTTTTGCGATTACTGTTTGATAAGCTTCCCAATGTTTTATCAGCAGTTTCAGTTTTTGTATAAAGTTTTGTTTTCTCGCCAAAACTGGTTTCTTCAGAAATTATTGACTAAAAATGAAATTAAAATAAAATATTTTTAATTATATGTGACAATTATATTTTAGTTCAGTTCATGTTTGGGAGAAATAAAAAATAGTATATTATATACCTAGGTTGAGAAGTGAGCTATTATTGACCGAGAAATTTTATATATATAATTTTCGAGATAAATAATGGCCTTCTCAACCGAAGAATATATAGTATTTTTTTTACTACTAATAGCCGAATTAACACCAGAAGATCTTATTTTTATTTTAAAATCAGACATTTCCCCTATTACTCAAACATATCGAAATATCAAATAGGTGAAATGTCAAACTGATGTGTGAAATGTCAAACTGATGGATTTCTAAACACGTCATTATTAACCTAGGTAAATAATGAAATCATTATTTACCTAGGTTAATAATGAACTACTTCTCATTACACAAATGAGGTAAATACTTAATAAGGTTTTCTCATGTTAGTAGTAAAAAAAAGAATTTAAATTTGCAATCTTAAAAATGGAGGTAGAAAGTTTGTATAATTCTTTGAAAAGGTATTGAAAATTTTATTAATATATTTTCTTTCTTTAAAGGTATGTTGTTTACTTTATTAAAATGATTATTGGAAAGATCAAATAGCAGCTAATTGATCAAAACCAATAAAGTACAAAATTTTACAAGTTTAATAGATCACTAGATCACAGAGGCACTAAAAATGACACAAATATATTTAAGAATTTTATACCTCACTTGATTTCGTAGAACTACTTTCAATGTCACTTTCATTAGGACAAAACACGGAACCGTGGTCGGATAGTACTGAATTTTCTTCAGAACTGTTATCATCACTCCTTTGAACTGATTTATTATGAAAACCTTTATCATTTATGTCATTTTCAAAGATATCCTAAAATAAAATTATCTATTATTAATAAAAAAGCTTAAAATTAAGGTAGGTATTTACTATTGAACAGCTCCAACGAATAACGTAGTAACTGACAATTTACCGAAAATGAGATTTAGGTAGAATAATCACGTATGCAGGGTGAATCTCTATTTACGTCATTAATTTTAATTGTGGGTAAAACTCATTAAAATTAGAAAACCCCAACATTTTGATGGTCACTGTATATTTTGTTCACCTAATTTACTTACTACAACCTGTAAAACAAAACATCTGAAAAGGAAGAATAGTTTTTAATTCCTTTATGCGCAAAAAATACGACCTGCCTTTGAATTTGGTTAGAACATGATGCAGAAATCAGTAATTCGCACTCTATTTTGTAAACAAGTGTAACTCAATTTAATGTAGTTATATACCGATGAGATGAATAAAAATTACGAAATGTTTTTATCTCATTTTCTTCGGATGAAAATAAATAAAATAAAATGAGCTCGGTCGATGATTGCATCAGCCGTTACACAAATATGACTTTTAGGGGGGGTTGATAAATGTTAATATTTCTTAATTTTCTTTGGTGCGTTTAACCCGTGAGAATGTTACTAATTTACCATTCAGAATGGTGAATGCTCACGATCAGTTTATCCCAAGATGCTACAGACCTCACCAAATTACAATAATTTACATTCAAATTACAATAATTAATAATATAAGTTGAGACTCATCTCTTATAAAGAGATATTTACAAACGTGATATTTAACAGCTGTTATTCAAGAGAGCTTTTCAATTATTATTTAAATGGTGAAAAATGTACCTCACTTGTAATGTTTCCATCATTTTCAATTCTATTAGGTTCAACTATGTGATATGATAGAATTTGAATTGATTTATTACCAAGACTTTCAGCATTATTAGTATTCATTTCTTTTTCGAAGTTACTCTTAAAGAAAATTTGCTTTTATTAATCAAAAACACTTCAAATTAAAGTATATAAATGTTTGGTATAAATTAATTATTTAAATGTTGTAAAATGTACCTCATTTATACCATTTCCACTATTTTCATTTCTGCGAGGTTCAATTCCGTGATATGGAACATTATCATTTTTAAAAACTAAAACGGTTTTCATCTGAAATTTGGCGTGAACTTATACATATTTCCTCAATTTGATGAATATTCTTTTCGGCATTAATATTACTCTAAAACAAAAAGCACAAATTTATGGTTAAAATATTGATATAATATTAATTTCAAAAGGGTATAAGTGTAAATTTGAATTTTTGGAGTTATTCAATTAAAAAGGTATTTTCAACTAACCACCTGAAACAACGAAAAAAAGTTGTTTTGGTGTCTCTTTTCAAGATGTAGGTATACAATTTAATAGTCAGAAAATTAAGCCTGGTAATTACAAAAACTGTTCAGTGAAATTAACACAAACTCAGCTGCTAGAAACCATTATGCGAGCTAGCGGAATGTGTAATTTCACAAAAAGATCTAATAATTGTTTTGAAAAAACACAGATCTCATTTAGATGTTTCAAGAAATATATAGAAAATACTCTATATACTAGTATTTCGGCTTATTAGGCCTTTCTCAATAGAGTAAATGTCTATTATTACAGAATATTTCAAAGCGCATTTTTGTTATTTGTCTGTTTACGAGTACCTACCCCGATTGATCCTAACATCTGGTAAAGCCCGAGTTTTTAATACCTTTAAAGGGCGAAAGTGTAAAATCTATCTGTCATTCGTAGTACAAGGATTTATAATTAAAGATATTTTAATTTCTCATTGCTCTAACAGATCTAAGCGATTTTCTTTCTTTTCACGATGCAACCGAAAATCCTGAATCTATTTCGTTATTTAGTATGGTTATGTTCTTTTACTCTAGTTTCAATACTTCTACCGGTTTGACCCACATCCGGCATTACAATCCACGCAGTTAATTTGGTATACAGGGTGATTGATTAAAGCTTGATTCTTGAAACTATTGGTCCTACAGATTCGGGAAAAAATTCTCATAATAAAAGTGGCCATAAAATTTGATTAAAAATATTTTTATCTTCCGTAAATCTCCGCAAGAGGGCGCAACTGATTATGAATTTTTTAAAATTGATTTTAAATGAAAAAATGCCTTATTAATCTGGATATATTTTTTATCAGTTTTAATCGTTAATCCATTTTCTAAAACTTTTTCAGTGACTTTTTTTATTTCCTCGCTAAATAAAGGGGTGGGAGAAGTTTTTGTTATTAATTTGAAAAAAACGCTGTATTTTCGGATCGCTTTAACGGATTTTCTTAGATGTTTCATTATTGGGTTTGTTTAAAAGAGAATACCTTACAGATTTAATAAATGTTTTAGTAATTGCAAAAAGTTGGTTAATAAAGGTACAAAATGGCGATATGTTGAAACCTAATCTATTTCTTAATTTTTCTTCGAAATTTTAAATAGAACGATATACTTTTTTCCACGTCATTATAACCAACATTTATTTAAAATAAAACTGGTCAAAACCGCATCTCGATATCTCAGACCGTTTAGGAAATATTTAGATTTTTGTATTGTATCTAAAGAAGGAGAATACATTTTCATTTACCACCGCATCATTTCGACACAAAACGTATATTTATTTGCTGTTTTAGTAATGTGACATTTTACATAAATCCTTCATACTTTATCCTGGCTTGGGAAGACTTAAAATTAAAAAAAATATTTCCCCGGCGGGTATCGAACTTTCAACCCTTAGCACATGCAAGCAATGAATAAATTGTTGCTTAGGCGAAAAGTATAATTTTTTATCAATCTAATTAATTAAAATTGACTATTATTTAATTCGAATTTAATTAGGTATCTTATTAACATTTTCATCTTCAAAAGTTCCCCTATAATGATTATCAATGTAAGTCATGAAATTCAATATAAGAAACAAATGCTTAAATTAACCACAGGTCTATTACAGTTTATTTTCTCTTTGTCAGAAAGTTTACGTATTTAGACGTATAAACATTATAAATGTTTTGGATTACAAATGATATGGAGGTAAATGAAAATGTCTTCCTTCTTTAGGTACCTACAATACGAAAATCTAAATATTTCCTAAACGGTTTGAGATATCGAGATGCGGTTTTGACCAGTCTTATTTTAACTAAATGTTGATTATAATTACGTGGAAAAAAGTATATCGTTCCATTTAAAATTTTCAATAAAAATTAAGAAATAGGTCAAGTTTCAACATGACCTCTTCAACCATTTTGTACCTTTATTAACCAACTTTTTGATATCACTAAAACATTTATTAAATCTGTAAGGTATTCTGTTTTAAACAAACCCAAATGCAAGAAAATCCGTTAAAGCGATCCGAAAATACAGTATTTTTTCAAACTAATAACAAAAATTTCTCGCACCCCTCTATCTATCGAGGAAATAAAAAATGTCACTGAAAAAGTTTTGGGAAATGGACTAACGATCAAAACTGATAAAAAACATATCTATCCAGGTTAATAAGGCATTTTCTCATTTAAAGTCAATTTTAAAAGTTACATGATCAGTTTCGCCCTCTTGCGGAGATTTACGGAAGACAAAAATATTTTTAATGAAATTTTCATGGCCACTTTTATTGTGAGAATTTTTTTCCCGAACCTGTAAGACCTATAGTTTCCCATATACAGCCGGTGGCCGGCCTTAATCAATCACCCTGTACTCCCGATTGTTTTAATTTATTAACCCTTTCTCTGTTGTTTATCAAAATCCTCCCAATATTACGCTTGTTAACTCTAATCGTTTTACATCTGTTTCGTTCTAATCTGTGAGCTATTTTTTCACTATAACCTGGGACGTAAATAATATAACTATAACTAATAATTTAGAATTAACAAAAAGTTTAACTTTGCCCACAAATTCTAACTTTCGCCCTTCTTAGAAAAGATGGTACTTAAAACTCGGGCTTTGCCAGATGTTAAAGTATCAATAGGTACTCGTAAACCGATAAATAACAAAAATGCGCTTGGAAATTTAGTAACAGAACTCTATTGAGAAAGGCCTAATAAGCCGAAATACTGGTATATAGAGTGTTTTCTATATATTTCTTAAAAGATCTAAAATGAGATCTGTGTTTTTTTCAAAACAATTTTTTTCACGATGTTTCATAAAGAACCATCCGCTTCTAGCATTCACTTTATAAAAAGATCTAAGTATCAATTACGAATTACCTACTGTTTTGAGTAACGAAATAACAGCATGTTTTTAAAAAAATTTTAATTATTTCGTTGGGCCTAACTTCATAATAGATAATTTTGAAAGTATCTTAAAATCAACCAAATTACCATTATCTTATTTTCTACTTATTGGAATTAAGGTCTCCAATTAATGATAAGAAGTTTTTACAAATTGTCACTCACCTCTAGCAGTGACTATAGAAAGAATTTCTATACTCACTGCCTCTAGAGAATTTTGAGACGTAAATTCAACAGATTGTAATAATGTGTACGTTTTATCAATTGGTTCATCGTCATCCACAAAATCATAAATATCAGCCGATTTAGGTGCTGGTTCTAATTTATTCAAATATCGAGTCATTTTGTTATCCAAAGATTCCATTGGTAAATTACTAGTATTTGAAGTTCGAATAAGACATTTTTCTCTGCATAATAATTTCTTTTTCATTGCATTTTGAGAAATGTCAATACTCTTATTTCGGTTTACAATAGTTTCTAAAATAACTAAATAGTTTTTAATTGTCCATTATATACAGGGTCATTTCGGTTATAAATGCACCCCCAATTTAACTTTTTTATTCATAAAAATATAAAAAAACCGTTAAATACAAAGGTTTGTCGAAATCTCTTGTATTTTTTATGGTGTAACACTATATTATACAGGGAACTACATTTTTCCACAATTAATATCAGCTTTGTTTTTTTTACGGAACACTCTAGTTATTTTTATTTCTGTAAAATTTTAAGCATTTTTTATGAAGTAGTACTCGTATTATCCTAAATTTAACCGCTTTTTAAATAATTACATTTAAAAACCTATAATGTTGTTTATAAAAAAAGCATACCTCTTTTACCTTTTTTTATTTTTAGGAATAGAGAAACCCTTAAATATAAGAGTTTGTCGAAGTTTCCAGAAGTGACATCAACATTGTTTTTTTAACTATAACACCCTGTATATTGTTCCATTTGTATACTTGCTTATTGTTATATGAGATATAGCATTATCCGAAATTGAACTGTTTTCGAAATAATTACTGTTAAAACTTTTCATTAAAAAATAACCACTTCAGTTCTGTGAAATGGAACATCCTGTATAGTAAAATATTACACCACATGAAGTCAGTCTATAAAATCAGTTTTGAAATCATTAAAATATATACGAGAGGTTGGGCGCATTAAAGATATTTCGTAATTAACTGTGGTCTTTAATTTATTCTTTTTTGTGGAAAATATCAATTTGTACAAATAGATTTTAACAAAATAGTCAAATGATACGTGCAATAATTGTAACTAATGACCCTGTACTAATTAATATATTATGCTAGGTAAATTTACAAGACGCTCTATCGTAGTTATAACAAGTTAGAAATACAGAATATTATTGTTACAGACTGTTTACTTCAGAGAAAAAAAGGTTACATTTACATGCACGGAGATTCATTACTCCTGTGATTTATAATTTGAGACAAATTTGTAACGAAAATGTCTGAAGGTCAACCAATAGTCTCAATGTTTCTGGATTTAAAAAAACAACTATTTTAAAAATCTGTAGTAAAAGTTTTTGGTCGAGGAAAACGATTTATGATACGATAGTTTTACCCCATTTTCAAATTGCAGGTACGGTCTCTATATCTCTGTAACTCAACGCAAATAAGAACTACTATAGGTAGAGCTACTCGTATAAACATTGTCATAATATTTTAAATTATATTCATAAAAATTGTACAGAAAAAACTTACCTGTATTAAGGCTTAAAGCCATTTTTAACATTTGTTTTGAACGATTACTCATTTTTAAAATCACCACCGTGCACATACAGAAATAAAAAGAAATGATACGTACCTACATAAGTTAGTAGTAAAAAGGGTAAAAAGGGTAAAAAGGCACGTGGTAATGTTTTTTGCGGGAAAATATTAGGCAACGTCGCAGGGACTCGTATATACACTGAAAATGCCATTTAGAAATAGTGGGCCTCGCATGTTAGTTAAATATTATAAAGGGACTCGGATGTACGTTGCAAACATGTATGTTTTTATTTTGGTAATATCTTACCCCTCAAGAGGGGTTATTAATAAATGTTATTAGGAGATTACAAAACAACAAAATATATAGTATAAAATGTATCCCTTCAGGTGGGCCTCGGGTGGCCTTTTCAATATATCGGGCCTCGCTTTTGTAACTGAATACGTATATATATATATATATATATATATATATATATATATATATATATATATATATATATATATATATATATATATAATGTATAATATATAAGATAGACAATTATACATATAGCAGATTGGTAGAATTTCTGATTTTATTCAATTTATATTGCAATGAACTTTAGATAAACTAGATATATGTGCAATTCCACTAGCTTAAGTTCACTGACATTGCTCCGGAGCTCAGGGTGATTTAAGGGACTAGGGCATAGTATTCGCAGCAATGCTTTGAGTGTTGACAATTTATTTGGGCACCAGGATAATTATTAGCTATTACGACACAAAAAGAAACAACTATATAAAATTTAGTAGAATACAACATAATGACTGAATCAAAAGATGAGTACAGATAAATAAGTATTAATTAAATGTTGAAAATATAAAAAGGATTTATTTATGATTTAAATTTGCCTGGAAAAATTGTAAAATGAATTTTTAAAATTGGGTAACTTTACAAGCTTTTAGTGAGGTTCTGTAACACTCTGACAATCTCGTTCCTTCGGTAAGACGTCAGTAGGTACTCACACCCTTAACCTGTTGCTATGATGATTGGGGACCCAGGTTGACTACTTGCCGTGGCCAAATTGTGAAGCTAGAGCTCTAGTCCTAGCTAGACTATGTGCCCCGACTGGCATTGCATTACTCCGGCATATTCATGGAAGTCGCCACATCCTTCATCGAGACCAACCATCAGATACCGACCAGTTTCGCACTTATTCTGTGCATATGTATAAGTAAACTCAATAGCAAATATCTAAAAGCACTGGATGTTTGCAAAACATTGTACAACAGTTTAAAATCTTCTTCCAAAATAGCCTTAATGAAATTAAGATTTTTTTTTTGTTTTTAGGGAAAAATTAATGAAAAAACTGTTGTCAGTAATAGGAATTTATTAATATATTGCAACATTACAATGTTTTTTAATCAATTATATTTTTAAATACAGTAACAAAAAAAATATATAATCTACGAACTTTTCTTAAAGAGGAAATTAATTTAAAAAAAAATAGCTCATCCAGGCCCTAAAAAGAAATTGAAATTACAATTAAGCAAATTAAAGATTCAAATTCGTTTACTTAACAATGAACTAGCATTCAAAGTAGATCCATGTATGCTTACTTTTGTTATGTAGAAACTTAACGCCAATTTATTTGAAAATTTCGCACCCACTTTTTCTAACGAATCACACGCTTTCATTTTGAATCACTACCAAGGCAACGAAAAAAATTTCCGGAAATATTCATCCTCCTACAACTTCCCACAAAATTACACTGGAAATTTTTCTGTCATTTTAAATATCACAATAATGATGCAGGAATATAAGAGTAGCTTTCGAATTTACATAATGTTATTGCTCGACGCAAAAAAGCATATTTGGTGCACAAAGTAATGTGTTAATGCTAATAGTTATTTATCTTTATTTTTAGTTTAAATTTTCAATATCTCTAAAATTTTAATAGGTTCGAAATTTTCTTACCGAATCCCCCTTGTGATTGAATTAATACAGGATATTTTTCCTCGGTCACGAATATTTTAAGAAAATTATCCCTCGTCGGCGAGTCGGAATAATTTTCAAAATTTTCGTGACCTCACATAAATTTCCGGAAATAATTCAATCACTAGGGAAATTATACAAGTGAAAATTATCCTACAAGTTTTGGTTCTTTTATGTACATAAGAATCAAACACTCTTTATTTTTATATTTCTCTATGCGTATTATAACATGGTTGTATAAATAGATCGGGGGTACATACCACCTTTTATCCACTTTAAACATGTCATAGACAGACATCGCACCTGTGTAGGTTTAAATCATCATCTTTAAACGTGTGAGCGGCGCAGGTGATAAACAAATTATCCTATCTAGCTCGTAATTTAATTAAAACCATTAAATTATCTCTTTATCTTTAATAATATATCTCATACAAGATTAGATATTAGGTAGGTACGAAAATTACCTTTGTTAGTGATAGACTTGGTCATAGTTCAGTGATCTCCTGTAAAATAATATAGGATAAAATTTAGTTTGTTTCACAGATACCCCTAAACTTTATCTCAAAATGAAAATGACGTGTGGTAATAGAGCTATAAAATACATTATGTTTGCATTTAATTTTGTATTTGTGGTAAGTGGAAAATTATATTATATTATTAGATAGGTATAAATATGTACCTAGGTACCTACCTATTATTAAATAAAACTTAGTCTTAAATACTTGAAAAATTGATTTAAATTCCATATAGTTTAATAGTATTGATTGATAACTGATGGTTTTATATGTTATTTCTGTATACTTACCTATACCTATATATGTATATAGGTATAAACATAATATATATAATATTACTTATATCAAACCTTCAAAATAGGAAATAATAAATAATGTCTTTTAGTAATGAATATGATATTTTATTGCTCACATAAAACGTACCAATACCTAGGTAATTTTTTATCATCAGATATGATAATGGAAATTAATTTTTATGTTGCAATACTTAGGTAGGTACTTTTCCGATTTCTTGAAACGAACAAAACATTATGATAAAATATTACCTCCTACCTACTATTAAATAAAACTTAGTCTTAAATACTTGTTTGTTTTATAAATGTTTTATTAATGCTTATATGTATTACTTATACTCGTACTTATATCAAACCTTCAAAATAGAAAATAATAAATAATGTTTTTTAGTAATGAATACGATATCTTTTATTACTCACATAAAACGTCGTAAGTAATTCTTTATCATCAGATATGATAGGTAATGGAAATTAATTTTTATGTTGCAATACTTAATTTTTCGATTTCTGGAAAATAACAAAAAAAATATGAGAAAATATTATATTGTATACGTACATAGGTAGGTACATTGGATTTTAAGGTTCCAGTTTATTATAAATTCTGAAAATTTGAGGTTAAGGTAAAATCCACGTGTTATATTATTTTGAAATATTAACAAAACCATGTAGGGTAGGTGTAGGTACCTACTACTTCCCGTAATAAGTACCAGTAATAACTTACTTATAAAGAACAGGTAGTACATATTTTTTATTGCATTTCTTAATTTATTAGGTAGGTAGGTACCTACGCATGATTTCTGAATTTTCCCAAGAATAATAATCTAGGCATGCTACATCTAAAAATAATTTCATAATGTCATACAGGGCCCTCACAATTTATAAGCCAATTTGCCAATTTAATAAGTCAGGAACTCAGACGTCAGAGATTTTTTTTAAATAGAAAACCCAGTAGGTAGGATATATTATTTTACAATTGAATGAAAAATTTAATTCTGAACTGGAATGGGTATAACATTTCTGTAAACCTGCTATCTCTTAACTTTCTTTATCACTTTACGAATTATAATGAATTTTAGTATAAGAATGTAGAACTATTCGTGGTTCAGAACTATCGAACGAATTATTTTTTTCTAAAATTTTAAACTCACAAAAAATTATTCTTATCTCTAATTATTAAAGCTTATCCCTTAAAAATTAACTTATTAATAAAATAAAATTACCGACGCACTGTGATACATTTTCAAAGTTAAAAATGAGTCTTTCATAGAAGCGACTTTTTTTTCAAAAAATTGATTATTCATTATACTTCTTACCTACATACGACATATTCTTCTTCAGCATTCGTCTAAACATTGATTTTAAATTTCATCAAAATCGGCCGTTGCTTTTGAATTTTATTGATTTTTTTGCGAATTGCTCTACTCTAAAGTGTCTCCTTTACATTTAGAGTAGACCTTTTTCTTTACCGACCGAGTTGAATGATTTTTTTTTAAGTTCAGAACAGCTGAAATCCTTTTCTTAGGTACCACGAATTATTTTTTTCTAAGTAAAACGCAGCCTACTGCATGGTCTTTTATATTAGAGATATTCTTCTTAAGCACCCCTCTAAACATTATGATTCAAAATTTCATCAAAATAGGCAGTTGCTTTCGGGTTGGAGTGATTTTTTTGCAAAATTGTTTTTGAGCATCTCCCTTAAATGTGGAACAACAAATATAATTTTAAATAAACTGTCCTTATTGAATGGAATTACCGTTAATAACGAATGCGCAGGGTCGCTGTCGTGTTGGGACCATTGTTCAATTAAAGCGCCACGAGAGACAGGTATATGCAGAAGATGGAGGTTGTTGTGCAAAAACTGTATGTACATTCCATTTCCATTTAAATTTCCTTGAAAGAAGTAAGGTCCAGCCCAAAAGTTTATGTTGAACCGATGTTGACGATCCTCGCAATGGTTATGGTCACCTAATGGTGAAAGTTATGAAAATTTGCTTGTCCTATATATGATGACTTATCGCTGAATAATTATTTGGAAACAATTGAGATCCTCTGAAATGTTGCTTTGGGCCCAGTGACACAAAATTGCAATCGATATTGGAAATCTTGTTCCGAGAGTGTCTGATGGCAGTGGACGTGGTAAGGGTGAAACTTATTTGTTTTAACTATCTACTCACCACGCTGTTATAAAGCTCAATCTTTTCACTAATTTTTCTTACACTTGTAGTAGGGTCTTCGATTATTATGGGTCTTCAATTACAATGATGCCACAATATTAATTTGACTGTTCTCGCCACTAAGTTTCATGTGTTCTGGTGGTTTTCTCATAATTAGCATTTACCGTCCTTTCAAATCTCTCTTTTTTAAAACCAGTCGTCAGTACGAGGAAGTCTTTGAATGTTTGGTTTATTTGTTTCAAAAATGTGAGCTGCTAATCAAGAATTCCCATTAGCTTTCCCTAGAGTAATGGTGGCGAAGCTATGAACCGCGGGTCAGACACTGACCCACGAAGGCTTTTTAAATGACCCACACCTAGATTTTTATATCATCAAAGAGAGGACAGATAATCTAAAATATGAAAAAATTAAAGAAAAAATATTTTAATTTTGTTCAAGTTGGCTAACTGATTTTTTGTCGTATGACCGCATTGATATGATATCATACCACCCCAAGGATTGTTAACTGTTTACAGGATTGCTCGATCCCTATACTACAATGTAATCCATAATTGTGACGTCATCAAAGATCCAAAGATCTCGAACTTGTAGAAATAGCTACACTTGATACTGTTATTACAAACTTTAATAAATAATAATATTAATAATCATTCAAATACGAAAATTCTCTTGCAAATGTGAAATATAAAAAACAGAAAATAGGTATATTTTGACAATTCGATTACATGGATCTTTGATGACGTCACAAAGGCGGATGACAAAATTGAGCGATCGAGCAATCCTGTAAACAGTTAACAATCCTTGATACCACCCTACTTTTTGACGTTGACCTCCGTGTTATTAATCTAGGGTTGACCTTTATTTTTTCTTTATTAAAAGTAAAGTAAAAGTAAAAGTTGTAAAAGAAAAAGCCAACCTTTTTAGACGATTTTAAAGTCTCAGTATAATTTATAATATTTGTTTTCTATTATAGTTGGTGGTGAATATTGGTAGTAGCATTGAGTTTATAAACCTAGTCAAAGGTAGTAGGTACGCTTAAGGCTCCGATTGCAGATTATATCGCAGGGCTCTTCCCTGGTTAATAATTTTTACCACTGCATTATGTCTATTGGTATATTGCACACCTGCCAGTAATTTACATTCGAATATTATATGTTCTATTGCTTCAGAAAATTGGTAACATTTTCTGCACCTATCGCCCTTAATTGAAATATCCTTTAAAAGTTATTTGTTTTAACTAGTACAAAAAACAGTGGCGTACGGCGTAACTAGAATTTTTGGACTCTTGTACAGAAATCTTCTCGAGCCCTCTCCCCTCTCCCCTTAATTAATTATTGTTTTAAAAATCAGATTTCAAGCTCTTGGGCCCTTGTGCGTCACACAGTGCCGCCCCAGCGTAGTGACGCCATTGACAAAAAATACTTATATGTTTTCGAGATGAGTGGAAGGGATGAGGGAATTTTACGAGTCTCGAAAACGTATTTTTTGTACGAGTTTAACATTCCAACCACTTCTAATTAATACCACCAGTTTTCATATTGTAAAATAATTTTGCAAAGAATCATGACGTACCTGTCACCATGACAGAAGACATAATTGTATTAGTAAATTCAACAGAAGACTTATTACTTCGAAAAGACTTATTACTTCGAATAATAATTAACATTATAGATAATCGTTTATAGGTAAAGTGACATTTTCTGTTGACTTCTTTATATCAGGAGGCGTACAGGGTTGATCCGTTTCCATTTATCAATTTGAATAAATTACAATATACAGGGTGTTCCACGTAGACCTTCCATTAGACGTTTCTAGAATACTACGCCTACTAGAATTCTGAAAATTTATATACAGGGATTTCTCACAATTTTCTATCGATTAAAAATATTGCCGGTGACGTCACACTTCCGGTTCTAACGGAAGTAAACATCAACTCCCTTATTTCAAATGGAATGTACTACTTTTTATTTCATTTTGGATTCTACGGCAAATTTAAAGGTAAGTTTCATAAGAATACCCTATCCCTAAACTCAATCGTTTCTGAGATATTTCGATTTTTTAAAAAATATTGGAAAAAACATACTTTCGCTTAATCGGTTCTATCTTTTAGTTTTGAATCTAGAGGGTTAACATTTTAACCCAGAAATACTAAAAGGTATCCAAAAACCTGTAGTACTCCAAAGTTGGTGCAAGTTGCACAGGACGTCAAAAAAACATCGACCAATTTTGTCAAATTGAAAGTTCAATAACTTGACTTATTTTAAATACAACATCCTATGTTTTATAATGCTAATGGATGTAGCTTTTACTTCTTTTTCGATTGGTATACACTACCTAAATTCCACCGATTTGAAGATATTTGGACATTATTGCTGCAACGAAAATAATCCGAGAGTTAGCTGCAGGTCGGCTAAGGAAAAACAATTTTTATCAAACCTCATTGTCACTGTTTAGATAGTCATGTGGAATTTTTAAATAAGCACAAATTAGCATTTTGCGTACGTTTTTTAATTAGGTTTAAATAAATTTTTATTTAATTTTTGATTAGGTAAGTATTAGTTCTGAATTAATATTACTTTAATATTACTCATTAAAACATTCAAAATGAACCCGATAGAACTCAAATTGTACTTTTTGAAATAATTTGACATAACTAATACAATATACATTTATTATAAAAAATATCTACAATATTCAGCATTCACATAATGGTAACAATAACATTAATAATAAAAAAAATAATATTCTTTAATAGTCTTTTTTAAGATTCAATTCTTTAATAGTCTTCTGACCATGTCTTTAGTTGATCTGTGTTTATCTGAACTCCGACATGTTCTATTAACAATTCGATTACAAATTACACTCCTCATAAACGACAATTAAATTTAAAAAGTCTTCGTTTGTGTAACCGGTTTGTGTATGCCATTATTATTAAACATATTATAACTAAATCGGCAAACTCACTTTACACCAACGACTGCAACTTTGCTAAATAAGTAAGTACGCTAAATGACATTTAAATTTTTTGTTTCACAGCCAACCTGCAGCTGACTGTCGAATTATTTTC
The DNA here is from genome assembly GCA_963924545.1 of Pogonocherus hispidulus. NCBI lineage: Eukaryota > Metazoa > Arthropoda > Insecta > Coleoptera > Cerambycidae > Pogonocherus > Pogonocherus hispidulus. Next base: position 28,842,831 of record OZ004696.1, on the reverse strand, counting down.
GTTGCAGCAATAATGTCCAAATATCCTCAAATCAGTGAAATTTAGATATAGGGAATGCTAATACCAATCGAAAGAGAATTAAAAGCTACATTCATTAGTACTATAAAACATAGGGTGTTGTATTTAAAATAAGCGTGTTATTGAACTTTTAATTTAACACAATTGGTCGGTGTTTTCCCGACGCCCTGTGTAACTTGCATCAACTTTCGAATACTACAGATGTTTGGATACCTTTTAGTATTTCTCGTCTAAAATGTTAGCCCTCTAAATTAAAAACTAGAACAGATAGAATCGTTTAAGCGTAAGTATATTTCTTCCAAAATTTTTGAAAAAATCGAAATATCAGAAACGATTGAGTTTAGGGATAGGGTATTCTTATGAAACTTACCTTTAAATTTCACGTCGCATCCAAAAATGAGATAAAAAATAGTACATTCCATTTGAAATAAGAGAGTTGATGTTTACTTTCGGTAGAACCGGAAGTGTGACGTCACCGGCAATATTTTTAATCGATAGAAAATTATGAGAAACCCCGTATATAAATTTTCAGAATTCCAGTAAGCGTAGTATTCTAGAAACGTCTAATGGAAGGTCTACGTGGAACACCCTGTATATGACATGAAATGACAAATTACTTTTTGTTACTGTACAATAATCTCTTTTTTGTACAGTTGCTATGGTGATCTCAAACAGTCCCGAAATTGCCTTCTTTTTATAAAAAATAATTTAAATGTTATAGTGTCTTATTTATGTGGTTGGAAATAGTTATTTGTTTTACTAGGCAGAAAAGCACAAGATTTAATGCCGCGGCTGGTGTTTCATAGCCAAAGCGTAGCCGAGGCTAGGAAACCAGCCAAGGCATTAAATCTGCTTTTCTGCCGAGTGAAACATATAATTTTTTCTCCAAATTTGTTCCAATTTCACGCAAAATAGCCTTTTTTATATTTATTAATTGCGTTTCATTATCAATATCCAAATAATTAAATAATTTCAACAAAGGTAACTGGCTCTTCGTTACTATGTTTACCGCTGATGACGTTTGTTGAATTATTTGTGTAATGTCATTGTCAATTGAAATTATCAGTTTGATTTAAATTATTACCTGCAACGTTGCATAACAACGATGAACTTTTTCTGCCTAGGCATTAAAAATACACTTTTTAAGCCTGCCAAGTGTCATTAAAAAGCCGCTTTTAATGTCATTTGAAGCAAATAGTTATTTGTTTTAAGGCCGATTCCCACATAGCAGCGACGCAGCAGCACGGCGCGGCGGTCCTTTGAGCGCTGAGCAGCGCCGCGCCATTTATGTGGGAACTGTTCCATTTAATTACATGAATATTTTTTGGAGCAGCATTTGCGGCCCCGCTACGCGCTGCTGCGGCGCTGCTATGTGGGAATCGGCCTACTAGGCAGAAAAGTATAAGATTTAATACCGCGGCTGGTGTTTCACAGCCAAAGCGTAGCCGAGGCTAGGTAACCAGCCAAGGCATTAAATCTGCTTTTCTGCCGAGTGAAACATATAATTTTTTCTCCAAATTTGTTCCAATTTCACGCAAAATAGCCTTTTTTATATTTATTAATTGCGTTTCATTATCAATATCCAAATAATTAAATAATTTCAACAAAGGTAACTGGCTCTTCGTTACTATGTTTACCGCTGATGACGTTTGTTGAATTATTTGTGTAATGTCATTGTCAATTGAAATTATCAGTTTGATTTAAATTATTACCTGCAACGTTGCATAACAACGATGAACTTTTTCTGCCTAGGCAGTAAAAATACACCTTTTAAGCCTGTCAAGTGTCATTAAAAAGTCGCTTTTAATGTCATTTGGAGCAAATAGTTATTTGTTTTAAGGCCGATTCCCACATAGCAGCGCCGCAGCAGCACGGCGCGGCGGTCCTTTGAGCGCTGAACAGCGCCGCGCCATTTATGTGGGAACTGTTCCATTTAATTACATGAATATTTTTTGGAGCAGCATTTGCGGCGCCGCTACGCGCTGCTGCGGCGCTGCTATGTGGGAATCGGCCTACTAGGCAGAAAAGTATAAGATTTAATGCCGCGGCTGGTGTTTCACAGCCAAAGAGTAGCCGAGGCTAGGTAACCAGCCAAGGCATTAAATCTGCTTTTCTGCCGAGTGAAACATATAATTTTTTCTCCAAATTTGTTCCAATTTCACGCAAAATAGCCTTTTTTATATTTATTAATTGCGTTTCATTATCAATATCCAAATAATTAAATAATTTCAACAAAGGTAACTGGCTCTTCGTTACTATGTTTACCGCTGATGACGTTTGTTGAATTATTTGTGTAATGTCATTGTCAATTGAAATTGTTATTAGCCACTGATTTTTAATAAGTTCTCGTACACTATAGTCTTTAGTAAAGGTTAAATTGGAGTGACACGTTCGTGGTATGGCACTTAGTGATCTTAATAATTGTGCTTCACAGATAGCATCACTATCTATGGGATACGATAAAACGTCTGAACATAATTTGATAGTCGGGCTTAATGGTTTACAGTCATTTAGATCTTGTAGGGGTACATATAACAAGGAATCATCGTTTTTCGCGATATATTTTTTGGATGTACCTAAAATATGGTGAAGACCTGTTCGATTATCCAATACTGGGATAGGGTATACATGATAAACGGTATACCACTCGGGTTTTATTAAAGGAATTTTTAATACAAATACTAATTTAGAATCTGTTTGAAATGCCGATAATTCGATAATATCGAAGTATTGAGCAATCTTAGACATTCGAAGTGATAAGGGTAAACTATCTTTATTTAGAGATTGGCCAATAATTTGAAGTGAGTTTACCAAATCTCTTGGTGTAATTATAGAACTATGTATGATCTTCAACCTAGCAAATGTTACTGAATTTAGCATATCATCTAAACTGTTTAACATATAACTTTCCATGAGGGATTCGCATATTTCTAGCATTTTTAATTTAGCGCGAATATACTGTATATCATCAGTTAATTTAAATATCGTTTTCTCAATTTCCTTTATGTCGTTATTAAAAGTTTCTTCATCAATTTTAAGTTTATTGATTGTAGAATTAAAACTTTGTATTACCGATGTTGTGACTGATATTTGATTTTTTTAATAGATTCTCGATTTGATGTTCATCGTTTACTAATTTATTTATACAATTATTTTAATATTCACCATTAGAGGGGTCTAAATTACCGGTTATACTTTTCCAAATTGTTCCTATTCCGTTTAATAAGCCACGTTTGTATCGTTTAGTGTCTGCAAATGTTTCTTCATATTTTAATTGTAAATATTGTGAAATTTGGCTTAAGAGCCAATATGCGTTTTAACTGCTGTATGAAATAATTGCAATTGTGGGTGTTTGGGACTTCATGGCCGTTATTGTTGGCGCCAAGTGCCAAGTGCCCCACCACCTTTAAATCTAGGAAACCGCCCTCAAGGGTGCATAAGCAACTTTTTTTGTATAGTTTTAAGACAGTACAGTTTCAAGGGAGTTGCGCATAGCACGTAACCCCAGTTATTGTCACTCACTCATTAGTTTTAAGGTGTTGTAATTACAGTGTAAATAGTGGCTAATAAATCAAGTGTACATAGTTACCACCTGTTTACATCATTCTCACCTACATATCAATAAAAGAGGGCCAGTCGGCAATAAAATACAGTCCACTAAATATCGTAAGGCCCTAACAGTGGGTGTTCTGAGTTAAAAAGATTTAGTACGTCATCTAAAATTTTGTTATTATTGTCAAGTGCTGTCTTAATTGGTTGTATGTCTTTATAGACAAGTAACGTCCATTTGTTATTTGAAATTTCGATTCTGCTTTCTTCCTGATAATAAATTCCAACTGTGTTGTTGATTGGTTCTAAATGGTACTGGCATGTCACTGCTGTAAACAGCTGTAGAAACCTGAAAATAAATTTTAATTTTCATAGTATGGTTTCATACGATCGAAATTTACTTTTTTGTAGATTGTTTAGTTTGGGGATTAAATAAAATTGCTGAATTTTTTAATGTCTTTAATTTCAAAGGGGCCGTTGAATTTATTTTGAAGTTTGTCTGTGATTTGAGATTCTTTGACATAAACCTTGTCACCTACTTTGTATTGTGGTTCTTTTCCTGATACGTGTTTATCATAGCGAGTTTTCGCTTTTTCTTTTTGTAAATTAGTTTTAGTACGGGCTATATTGTAGTAATGTCAAATTCGGTTGTTTAAATCTCGTACATACTTTGATATTAATTCTTCCTGATTATAAAGGGTTTCAGGTGGGCGGCTTGATGCATGACCGAAGATTAACTCGTACGGTGTAAAACCATGTGTTTTGTTAATCGAATTGTTATAACATATGATGGCATAGGGAATTATTGTGAGGGGATGATCGTCAGGGTTTTCTGATATGTTAACTCTTATCATTTCTAATAGGGTTGCGTGAAATCGTTCAACCGATCCGTTTGATTGTGGATGATTTACACTAGAATACGTGAGATTGATATTATAGAGAGTACATAAGTCTTGTAGTAATTTATTGTTAAATTCACGTCCGTAGTCACAATGGATGCGAAGGGGTGTTCCGTAGTGTTGAAAATATAATAATAGTGTGTTTACTACTGCTTTTGCCGATTTGTCATTGATAGGATAAGCTTGAGTGAATTTTGTGAGCTCATCTCGAATGGTTAGTACATAATTTTTTGATGGTATTTCAAGGATGTCAAGATTGATTTTTTCAAAAGGTGTCTTAGGCGTTTCAGTTATTACTAAAGGGTTATCGACATTTTTCCGTAAAATTTTGGTCTTTTGACAGATTTCGCAGTTTTTTATAAAATTTTCGACGTCTTTTGTCAATCCTTTCCAATTAAATTTTTCTTTGATTCGACGTATGGTTTCATTAATTCCGCGATGTAAATTATTTTTTCCGTTATGGAATTGATCGAGGATTATAGGTATTTGGTCTTGTTCCGGTGTTTCGACAACGTTTTAACAAATTACCAATTGTAATTCTGTCACTAAAAATAAATGAAAAAAATTTCGAGTATTGGCAAATTTAGGTTATTTTCTACATAGTATTTATTAGATGGGTCGATTTCGTCTTGATTTTTATAAATTGTAACAAATAAACGCATTATAGCCGATTCCATGTCAAATGGTAACGGTATAATATAATATTTACGATTTTTTATTGATTTACTATTAAGTATATTTATTTTATTTTTATAAAATTCTGGTTTTTCCTCAAATATATCTTCAATAATGCTGTAATGACAATCTTCCAAGTGATTATGTTGGAAGAACGTAATTATGTGTTTATTGTCTCTGTCTAGTAGTTGTTTTTTCGAAAAAGAAATTTTGTTGTAGTCAAGTTGTTGTTGTCAGATTTTGAGTGATATTATTTTAAAAATAAATCAAATTCTTCTGAGATTGTCTCGGGACTAATTTCGGTACGTTCAGAGTCAGATGTGTCGACTTCATCGTTAGTATTGGCCATTAATATTTTCTTATGAAATTTAGATGCTTCCTTGAAGTGGTTAATTTTGATACGAGGTAGTGCATCTGCATTTTTATTGATTTTGCCTGGTTTGTACATAATTTCGTAGTCGTACTCCTCTAATTTGAGACGCCAGCGAGCAAGTCTACTTCCTGGGTCCTTGATAGAGAAAAGCCACGTAAGTGGTCGGTGGTCAGTTATTAATTTAAACTTTCGCCCAAATAAGTATGGTCGGAAGTGTTTTACCGCCCAAACGATTGCTAATACTCTCGTTCTGTCGTGGAATATTTCGTTTCTGCGCTACATAATGTACGGGACGCGTATGCGATCGGAAGATCTTTTACTATGGGTCCTTGCGATAACACAGCACCAATTGCGAAGGCACTTGCGTCTGTTGTAAGAATAAATGTATCTTCAAAATTCGGATAAATTAGAATAGATGTTGACGTCAATGCGTCTTCTAATTCCTGGAATGAATTTTGACAATTTACGTTAAAGTGAAATGGGGTATCTTTTTGGAGTAATTTCGTTAATGGTTTGGAAATTTTGGCAATACTTGAAATGAAGCGTCGGTAATATCCGGCGAGTTTTAAGAAAGATTTGATCTCTTTAGGGGTTTTAGGTTCTGGGAAATTTTGTATACAATTCATTTTTGAAGGATTTGGTTTAACACCATCTTGTGTAATTACATGTCCTAGGTAAGCTACTTCCTTTCTAAAGAATTCACACTTATCAGGTTGGATTTTTAAATTGGCTTTACGTAAACGTTTAAATACTTCAGTTAGTCGCGATATATGTTCGTGAATCGTGAATTGTGGGTGAATAAATTATTATATCATCCATATAAACGAGACATCGTTCATTTTGGATTCCTAGCAGAATGTTGTCCATTACGCGCTGGAAGGTCGAGGGTGCATTTTTTAGGCCAAATGGCATTCGAACAAATTCGAAATGGCCATTTTCAACTGAAAATGCTGTTTTTGCTATGTCTTTTTCTTCGATTTCAATTTGGTGAAAGCCAGGGGGGAGGTCTAGCGTTGTGAAATATTGGCATTTTCCTAATTGGTCAAGTAAGTCTGATATGTTCGGTAGAGGGTATTTGTCATCTACTGTCACTTCGTTAATTTTGCGATAATCAATTACGACGCGCCATTTCTGTTTACCAGAGACGTCAAGTTTTTTTGGCACTACCCAGACGGGGGAGGACCATTGGCTAATAGATGATCTAATGATACCTTGGTCAAGCATTTTGTTCATTTGGGATTTTATTTCTTCTTTATGTACCTGAGGGTATCGATATGATTTTATAAAAATGGGTTTGGCGTTATTAATGTCAATGGGGTGTTTAATTTCGTTTGTGAATGTTAATTTGTCACCTTCTAAATAAAATATGTCGGAGTAATTTAAGCATAAGTCAGTAATAAAGTCTTTTTCTTCGTCATTGAGGTGTTCTAGGCGTAACTGATTTTTTATTTCATGTTCCCTATTTGTACTATCGTTTTGAGTATTATAGTCAAAATCTTGGTTATTTAACTTACAAATTAATTTTGGATTTTCAATTGGTTCTAAAGTTAAATCTGAAAAATTAATTGTTTTTGGAATAGCGTTGGCGTTAATAACTGATGTGAAAAATTCGCCATTCTCATTTATTTTCACTAGAGCATTCGGAAGTCTTACTTTCTCCTTTTCTTGCGCTAACAATATAGCGTCAGTATTTTTTAATTCGCATTTTAATTTGAATATTTATTCTATAGAAATTTTATTTTCTGCGATGGTATTGGTACAGGGTGTTTCTTGCGTATCTTCGCCTACTTTATATAATGGTACGGTTTTGTAGTTGGTGATTAATTGTCTGTTCTTTAAATCGATTATACATTTATAATGTTCTAAAGAATCGGAACCTAATAATCCATCAAATTCAATATCAAGATTATAAATATAAACTTTATGTGGGTCACCTACTTTAAATGAGATAAAAGTTGAGTCGGTAATAGCAATTTTTTCGTCTGTTATACCTTGAATAGCGACATTTTCTGGGAATCTCTGCGGATAGTTTTTTACAGTGTTTTCATTAAAAATGGAAATTCCTGCGCCAGTGTCTATTAAAAGTTTGAAGGTTTTGGAACGGTCTTTTATATAATAAAGGTTGTTTGAATTTACTTTAAATAGAGGATTTAAATAAAGTCTTGTTCTGGGAAGTTCAGGTTTGGACCGAAATTGTCTAGGTTCATTGTCTGTATTTGAGTTTCGATTTCTGAAAGTGGGTCTTGTACTTGGAATATTTCTTGGGTGTTGTAATCTGTTTGATATGGGTTGTAATTGGGGGGGTCGTCTTGAGACGGTAAGCCTATCTGAAAATCCTGAATGGAATATTCATAGCTGTTTGATGTTCCTTGAGCTGATTACTCTGAGTATTGATCGGAGTCGTATTGATCATTGTATTTGTCGTCGTAGTAATATTGGGTTTCATCATTAACATTTACGAAATGTGCTCTTGGTTGGTTATGGTTATAGTTCGGATTTGGTTGGATAACTGATGGTCGAGGTTGAAATTGATGTGGACGATGGGGTTGTTGTCCTGGTCTTTGATTTTGAAAGTTTTGTAGAGTTGGTGTCTGTTACTGCTGTTGTTGCGGAGCTTGGGACCTTTGGGGATTTTGTTAAGAAGAGTTTCGGTTTAAATGAGAGTAATTATTTTGAAAATTTTGACTTGGCTAAGAGTAATTTTGGTAACTGGGATTATTTAGAATTTATGCGAGATTGGGTTTGTCAAATTTTTTGTTTTCAAAATATGACAGCTGGAGTTCTCGTCTGATACGATGAGAAGCATCAAGCATGGTAGCTTGCTTTCCTGCCCTAATTATATGTCCTAGGCGAGGTTCTAGGCCAGTGAGTAATGTGTTGAGTGTCATGTTCTCTATTAGTTGAGACTGCGATTCTTTTTGATCGTTAGTCACGCTGGATTTTTGAATAGCTGCATGCATTTTGGAATTATGTGTTTGCAACCGTGAATAGAAGGTTAATGCAGATTCATTAGGTGATTGTCTGATTCTTTGTAGGTCTTGGATGAGGGACGTCAGGTCACGAGGATCACCAAAATGTATAGATAATAATTGTTTTATCTCCTGCCAAGTTGCGGGATTGCGCGAGTTTATGAGCTGATCTGCTCTACCTTTTAGTTTGTTTTTAATGTGTAAAGTCAGTAACTTTCGCTGGTCACCGACAGCCATGTTAAATGCATGATCACAAGCATTTAAAAATGTATTTAAAATAATTTGGTCGTCCTCAAATTCGGGTACTATCGAAAATATTTCAGAGAGTTTGTATGGCTCTATTATTGCCTGATCTTCTTGATCTTGGTGTGGCATTTTGTAAAAATTTAAAATTTAATAAAATAATAAAATTAATAGTTTAATATTAAAAAAAGGATTTGTTGCTTTCCCTTGCTTTTGAAAGCGGGAAGCAATGTTTGATTTATTTTACTTAATTTTTCAATATAGGATAATTGAACAGTTTGGTTGCTTAAAATTAATTTCAATTTCTGGTGCGTATTACAACAAATGAGGGAAACGAGACAGATGATTCAATGTTAGTACTTACAAGAGTCGCGTGTTCATTGAAGCACTAGTTCTGCTGTTCCTTGTTTTTGAAGCACTACCACCACGTTGCTGTGTTGAGAATTCTTTCTTCTCCCGTCTTCTTTCTTTGGATTTCTTACTTCTTTGGATTTCTTGCTTCGTCGTTCGATGTAGATTTACCACTGCTAGTTAGGCAAAGTCCTTGTTCTAACGGCGTTTAAATCTATCTTGCTTTCTTACTTCTTTGGATTTCTTATTTCTTTGTAACTTTTTTGTTTCTTTGAATTCTGTAACTTCTTATTTCTTTAAAACTTGGAACTGGGCTCTTCTTTGTTGAAGGATTAGGATCCACCACTGTTAGTTAGGCACTTCCTTGTTCTAACGGTGTACAAATGTATCCTACCGACTGCGCTACTTTTTATATCTGGATTGATATAAATAGATTTTTAAAAACTTTTATTTTATTACTTAGGATAGTACATACTATAGACCTATTCAAGCGGTCCAAAAGTATTTACCACAGTTATCCCTTAGGTTATAGAAAAGTTATACCCTTTTGTCCCTTTTGACAGATGTCGGTAATTACTTCATAACCGTAACCTCACTTTTGACGTAAGAAGTCAAAAGAAGTATGGTTATGTATGTGAAAAGAGAGGGGATAATCACCGTATAACTACCCCCTTCACCCAGGTTATTACTCGGGTTATACAAATATTACAAATGTCATATATGATGACGTAGTTGCCCTTCTTGATGACGTCACTCTCTTGTAACTTCTGTGTAACCACAGCGCTTGAACGAGTTTGGTAATTACCATTCTGCTTTGGTAAATACTTTTGGACCGCTTGAATAGGTCTTATCCTTTATAACTTGATTACAATAAAATATACGTTGATACTATTACTACAACGGAGTCTAAATGAGAACTGACTAACAATGGTAAAAAGAAATATGTATAACCTACGGGTAAGCTGACTGTTAACAATTTCAAGGATTTCCTAGAATGAATGCTAAGACATGCTGACCAACCGTCAGGTGGCTACCTAAATAATAAGATAAAATACATTGTATGGAATAAAGTATCATATAACTAAGATAAGGCATGTCTTGTTATTGAAGTCCCGTGCTAATTCGTATATAAAATACATATACCCAATTACAGAAACAAAGAAAAAGTAAAATAAAAATATAGTTACAGTAACTCACTAAAGTAAATAATACCAACAAAATCGTGTGGCTTACATTAAGATAAAAATTTTTCTTTATATTTTGTTACAATAAAGTTTATAATACTATCCGAGTTTATATCACATGTACTAGATAATTCATTGAACAATTTACACATATTAAAAATAGAAGATTTAAGCTGCAGGTTACTTCTACATGCCCTATTATAAAAAGTAATATCCTGACGAGAGTGTAGCCTATTGGGACAAGGAATGTTATTGTATTAAGTAGCGAAGAACAATATTGCGTGTAACAGCTTGAATAAAAATTTCAATGCAGTACAATCCCGTCTAACTTCTAATAGATCCAAATTAAATGCACCGAGAAGCATGTTGTGGTCAAACCCTCTTTCAGGATAGTACCCATAACATCTATAAAATATATATTTTAAACATTTACGCTGAACAGACTCTAAAGAGCTTTTATAATTCACATAAATAGGTGCCCGTATAACCGATGCATATTCTAGCTTACTTCTAACAAAAGTTATATAAAGTAGCCTCATAACATGAATATCGGAGAAGCTATTCCAGTTTCTAACTCAATAACCCAAAACTTTAGACGCAGATGTAACAGCCTGTGAGATGTGCTCGTAAAATATAAGTTTTGTGTCAAATATTACATACACCCAGATCTTTTATATTTTCAACTCTTTCCAGAACTCTGTCACCAATAGAATAGCTATGTAAGATAGGATTTTGTTTTCTATGAAAAGAAGTACATTTACATTTTGAAACATTAATGTTTAAAAAATTTTCAGCACGCCAGTCATTAACTGTATTTAAAACATATTGTAAAGCTATACAATCCATACAAACCATATTTTTAGATCATCTGCAAAAAATAAGTGATATGATTTAACAGACAGATCGTTAATGAATATCAGGAATAAGAGAGTGCCAAGATTCGATCCTTGTGGGACGCCTGAGGTCGCAATACAGGGTTATTCAGAACTTATTCATAATAAAATTTGGGGATGTTCAATATACATGTACAAATGTAGTAGTGGAAAAAAAAATTTTTTGGCGGGTTCTGAAAACTATTTAAAAAATTTTAATTGCACGCCGCTGGATACTGGCCCACTGTAATGGAGTGACCTTGGGACTGACAATGCAAATTGGCGATGTCACATATAGCACGACAAAAACTTCGGATGTTCTGAGTATACCGGCACCCGGCGCAAAAAAGATTTGCAGCGTTTTTACTTTAAAATAAACTGAAAGATAGATAGATGTGACCAAAGTGACGTGTCTTTAAAATGAATAAAATTTTGTTACACTAATTTTGAAGAATTGCGCTACTTGATTACTAGGTATTAGAAATATGAAATTTATAAAAAATTTGCACATACCTTGTTACAAAAGCTGTTCGAAATTTTGTGCCTCGACTTCTACACACTTTTGGGCACGCCTTATCCAATTTGGCCGCACTACCCCAGGCACCTGCCTAGCGATCTGACTTGTACTTATTCGCGGATTTTCACGGACCAGATTCAACACTTGTTCTTCAGCTGCTAAAGTAGGTTGTGGTCATCCCGGGCCACCATCTCGTCCATAATTTGCACGTAAATTACCAGTATCACGGCCCCGTTGTACCACTGCCGTAAAAGTTGCATAATTTGGCGTATTCGATTGGGAAATCGTTCCGCATACAAGCGCGAAGCTGCCAATGAATTTTGTCCAACTTCGCCATAAATAAGAATCATGTCCATTAACTCAGCATTACTGTACACATGAGCCATTTTGAAAATTTTACAGTTTAATACTCCTACGATAAATAAAACACCGGCATGAGAAAGCGACACAGATAGACTGATGACTGATAGACAACAGAGATATTATCCCCACTCCAACTCTATTCGCTCGGTCTTGACCAGGCGTTCCAGCTACAAAAATTTCTTTACTTTTTTTTGTAGGAATGTGGTATATCAGATGTCGTTGAAGTACAGTTGCCCATCTACGTAGTCCTTTATAATGGTATAACTTTTAACATGGTTTACGGGAAATCCAAAGACTTTTATTATAAATTTTTTTGGTGATATCGATTTCTTATTTAAGGATACACATATCCTCAAAGTTTTAGAGATAAGTTCTGAATAACCCTGTATACTCTTTGGATCTGTAACCACCATATTCCACGAATTGCCGCCTGTCAAGCAAATACTACGACATTAAGGAGTGTAAACTAGCAGAAAAACCTACACGTACAAGTTTTCTTAGTAATGTGCAAATCATTTAATTTTTTTACTCCTAGAAAAAATCATAAAAGAAGGTACCTACTCAACAAAACTAGAAATTTAATTATAAAACTTGCCTTATTACAATTTTTACTAACAAAATATGAACATTAACGAAAATGATACACAACACGCAAGTAATATAATATTACTAAATATAAAATTGACATTCGATAATTTTCAATATTATTCATTTCCATAGTAACAAAAGGAATAGACGGTCTGATATAACAAATATTATTTACATTTAATAATGCTGTTAATTCTGGCCTTAATAAATTGTACAAAAAATATTATTTGTATTTCGTGCACGTGTTTAATGGGACATTCGAGCGAATTTTTTGAAAGTTAAAGGCTCCCCCAAACCAACACGAATTATTCGCAACGGATTCGTGACGGAAAATTCGCAGCGAAATTCGTGGCGGAATACGCAGAGAACCCCACACCAAAGAGAATATAATCGCATCATATGCGTCATATTTTCAGTATCGAAAAGGTTGATTGCTATTGCTGAAAACGAAAAATAAACAATTTGTACTCGTACTTACATACTTACCTATCATACAAAAATATGTATACATTATCGGATGAAGAAGAAGCATTTGTGTTGCTTGCATTGGAAGAAGACAATTTAAGGTAAAATTATTATTATTCTTTAAAAATAAATGTGTTGCTCATATGAAAATGGGTTCACGATATTAATAAAAAAAGACGACAATATAGGAAATTTCATACATTAATGCCGCAATTACGAAAAGACGAGAATCTATGTTATATTTTTGTTACTTTTTCGAATATTTTTGTAATCGTCATGAGAAAGGTCGTCTAATATAGGATACTTTCGCACTAATTCAATGATTTTTTCCATTTTATTAATTACTTTCTTAGTTAAGAGACTGCGAAACTACTACGGATCCGAGAAAAAACGCAGCCGATTGCGAACAAAAACACCGTACGAAATAAACGCAGACAATTCGCAGTCTAAACGAAAAAAATCGTGTTGGTGTGAACGTACATATTTAACGCAATGGAAACAATATGATGCGAATCGCAAGCGGTGCGAACTTCCGCAGGTGCTGCGATTATCCGCGTTGGTTTGGGGCAAGGATTGTTAACTATTTACAGGATTGCTCGATCGCTCAATTTTGTCATCCGCCTTTCTGACGTCATCGAAGATCTATGTAATCGAATTGTCCAAATATACCTATTTTGTGTTTGTTATATTTCACATTTGCAAAAGAATTTTCGTATTTGAATGATTATTAATATTATTATTTATTAAAGTTTGTAATAACAGTATAAAGTGTACCTATTTCTACAAGTTCGAGATCTTTGGATCTTTGACGACGTCACAATTATGGATTACATTGTAGTATAGGGATCGAGCAATCCTGTAAACAGTTAACAATCCTTGGGTTTGGGGGACCCTTAATGCTCTCATGTTCCATTAAAAAAACACTTATTTTCCGCACTTAATACTTAATAATAATACTTACTAATATAACTATTTTTTTTTACTACTAACATGAGAAAACCTTATTATTTACCTCATTTGTGTAATGAGAAGTAGTTCATTATTAACCTAGGTAAATAATAAATTTTATTGAAACCCATTAGTTTCAATTGTTTTATTCGTTGCTTAGATAACCGAGCCCCAGGCTACTTGATATTTCGATATAATAATAATATCTCTACCCCTCATTCTAATCACAAGGATTAACTCAAAAGTCTGAGACTTGTGTGGGAGAGGGGCGGCATATTATTATTTCGTGGGCCGCATTTGCGCCTCAGGAACGACTTACGTTGGTAGGCCCTAACCACCATTCGGTGCTGGAATGAGGGAACCTGGAAAACCTCATTAGTTAGGGGGAGAAGTCAAACATCAACTGATTTTAATCTCTCACAATAAAACACCAAGTTGACATTCTTCCCATCCTAGGCCATCGCCAGGATGGTTGCCAAGCCATCCCTGCGAATAAGGCTTGATCTACGCGTAAACAATTTAATATATAATATGTTTGAGTAATAGGGGAAATGGCTGATTTTAAAATAAAAATAAGATCTTTTGGTGTTAATTCGGCTATTAGTAGTAAAAAAAAATCCATATCTACATCGGTTGAGAAGGACATTATTTACCTCGAAAATTATATCTCTCGGTAAATAATAGCTCACTTCTCAACCTAGGTATATAATATACTATATAGTTATTGGTCGCTATAACTTGGTCTTGTATTGCAAGCATAAATCCCTCTGTTTCTGGTATAATTGGTCTGTTTGTAAGAACTTATATGAATGTTCTTTATTTATATGTTCTTGGTTTGCACTATTATAATATATGTCGTGTAAAGCTTTAGACGACCATATATACATTTTGCTTTTGTATAAGAGCATTATTTTGTAAGCATTCTGCTTCTTGCAATATTTTATTATAATTTTTTTTTTTTTGTTAAAATCCAGTAAGTATTTTATTATTAATATTATTATATTAGTATTATTATTATTTTTCTTAATCCGATTTTCAGGATCGGCCGTTGGTGGTTGTCAGTAGCTATTTCACGTCTGTGGGGTGAATAACTACTGAGTCCGGGAATCGTGTGCCCTGAGTAGACGTAATGAACCGAGAATGACCGCCTTCTACATTCTTTCGGCATGCCGGTATGATCTTCAGTTCCAAAAGCAGTGTATCTCTTGCTCCTAGGGATCCTATAATCAGTACCACAAGCTTCACAGTATGTTCTGAATGGAGTCTACGGAGTTCAAAGAGGTCTCGATATTTCGTCCGTTTCTCCTTTTATTGGCTCGAATCTGCCTGAGAGTGGGAAATGAGTAGTTCCAATAAATTTGGCACTTCTCATTCCCCACAACGAACTCGATATCCCTCGAAGCGTATGGCAGTACTGGTGTTTTGTTTAATCTCCTACGAATGCCGTAGGAAGTAGTAAAGCACTCGTAAAGCCGCGTTATATCTATGGATATAGGCCGGGACTAGGGACTACATATTCGGGACAAGCGAAGAGGAGATGCATAATTATCTCCGGTGCCCTATGGCGACCCCGGCAGTTGACATCAGGGACCTCCATACCCATGACACGGCTTCGATAGACGAGGGTGTTAATGTACACCATCTTGGCAAGCCATTAAGAATCCCTCGTCTCCCACATAAGCCCCACTGACCTTAAAAACCTTTATTTTTATTATTATTTTTAAAATTATTATTATTATTATTATACAGGGTTAGGCAGAATG
The DNA here is from genome assembly GCA_963924545.1 of Pogonocherus hispidulus. NCBI lineage: Eukaryota > Metazoa > Arthropoda > Insecta > Coleoptera > Cerambycidae > Pogonocherus > Pogonocherus hispidulus. The sequence goes on along the minus strand of OZ004696.1, from coordinate 28,827,054 downwards.
ACGTATCCATTATTGAACTAGATTTATTTAATAATGTAAAAAGATCTAAATTCAAATCAAATCGCCATCTGTTCCCGATACATGGGAATTTATGACAGTTGCCAAATTGTTTGCGAGAAACGTCAGTTTAATAGTAAAAATCGAGCGTTACATGCACGTCTTGCGCGCTCAAAGTTTCGTAACTCCAGACGCCAGGGGCGCTAGAAATCGTCAATGGTAACACGATTTACAAATATTAATTCCAATACATGCGACGAACGAGAAACAAAACACTACTCTGACACCTCATACGCGTTTGACGTTAGCACCATTTTGTCATAATTTGAATTTGATTTCTCACTTATATAGGCTTATGTGAGTTTTTGAATAGTTTTGTGTCATAATATACGACTATATATATAAGTATACTATAGTTTATTTTTTCTAATTAGTTTCGTTGTTACTTGTTCATTAGTTCGTATACCTATTTAGTTTGCTTGGATCTTTTAGGTATGTACCTATGTTTCTCTAAGATACCTATACCGCATTTCTAATGAAGTAATAATAATTATTTCACTATATATATTGCCATAGTAGTCTATTAAGTCCTGTAGAACTGTAATTACACATTGTAAAAAATCTTTGGTGATTGAAAGTTGGTATGGATAGCTACAAATACAGGGTGTTGCATTTCGAGAGGGACAAAGCTTAATGGAAGATAGAGGGTACCTAGTAGAGTTGGGATTTGAGGCCAGAAGCCCGGCCAGGCCAGGCCCGGTCCGAAATCGGGCCTGGCCGGACCGGGAAAATCTGCATATTTTACTGGCCGGGCTGGACCTGGCCGGGCCGGGTCGGGCCATGCCTGGCCGGATCGGGACTGGCCTGGCCGAATCGGGCCTGGGCTGGCCTGACCGTTTCGGACCGGATTGGACCGATTTCGACCTAACCTAGGCTAACCGGTTTGCTGTATAACAATTTTAAAATACTATATCTTGTTCTTCCTATGAGGAATTTGATTTCATAATAACTTGAGGTGTTTCACCCATTTATCTGACCACTTACGGCAATCTCACTCATACTACTTAAAATTTAAGGTGTCCCAAAATGGAAAAATTATACTTAGCAATAAGTATTACTCTGATATTTAAGCACATCTAAAAATTCTTACACAGACTTAGAATTCGATGCAGAAATAAAATGAAATATTTGAAAAAATAAAGTTGATGGTCGTAACTTCTTTTGGACTACCCTGTATACATGAATTGAGCATAAAAAAATCGCATTAAAAAATAAAAATCCACAAATCCGAGTGTTTTTCCAAAAAACACATCGCTGAATTTTAAATGAATTTAGACATCACTTCTGGGACTCACTGTACATACATATAATATCTTATACTACTATATATATATATATTAAAAGTGTTAAATGTAAAACATTATGTTTGTGTTTAAGTTGTTGAACAAATTTGTTTTCGGAGTTTGTATTTTATTTGATAATGAAATAAAAAATTATTCTAAAGCTTGTTTTGTTCTATTTTGTGAGACATTTGAACGTTTCATTGAGACATAAAAGAGTTAATAAATTTATGAATTGTCATACCTATTGTCAATGTCAAGTAGGCAGGATTTCTGGTATGGCCGAATGTGGCTTAGGCAGACTGATTCTGGCTAAACTTGGCTAGATAGAGCCGGGCCGGAGCATAGGGACTCCCGAAATGTCGTTTCGATGTCAACCGATCGATATCGATATTATATCGAATAATTGGTACTCCCGAAAATGTCACTATCGAAATAGTTACGAAAAATCGACTGTTCGTATCGAAATAATGTCGACGAGGATATCCCGCCCGAAATGATTTACTGTTTCCTTCTAACACACGACATAATATTATGCTATTTCTGTTTAACCATCGAAATGTTTGGTTTTGTTTACGAGATATAACATAACATCTAGGTGCAGTGTCAAAACTGTCACTGGGAATATAAATAATCGAGTGTTTAATCTAAGTGTAAATTAAATATACCTAGGTACGTCTTGGCTCGTGTTTATTAATTTTTAAGTGATTCTAATAGAAGATTCGGCAGTGAATTATTCCTGAGGCTGGTTCAAATAGTGAATAATAAATCATAGTCTTATATATTCAAAATAATTCAACAAACCTTATATTTTGTAAAGTTAATAGATGATTTGTGTTTCGTAATTGTCATCTTTTGAACGTTTTCTCTTCTAATTCTAATTGTTGCACTATGTTAAATTGACAGGCAACATTGTGTATTATCATTTATATATAAATTTTAACTTTAAAACTTCACACCCAATAATTCAATATATAGGTACCATACTTCTGGTGATTTTTTAAGTCACTTTTTCACTTAATAAAGCTATTTCTTTCTGTAAATACTATCAAAAACATGTACATGCTTAAATTCTTTTATAAGAGTTTGTGTACACTTTTGATTAAGAAAGAGAAAGAATATAACAATAGAGTAAGAAAAAGGATGAAATTAGCTATCTTTCATTGGCAACCCTGTCATTTTGACGAAGTTGCCCGAGCGTAATGTCGATCCCTTTCAAGAGTTCCAAAGTATATTTCGATTAGTATCTATCGACATCGATATCGAAATAATTTCGATGTCGATATTCAGATATCGACATTTCAAGAGTACCGCTGCAGATTCGATTTGAGCTTCGATTCGATTTGGTCGGGGTCTGGGGTCTGGCCGGGCCGGGCCGGGCTTGGTCTGGCCGGGCAGGGTCTGGCCTGGCCGGGCCGGGCCGAATTCAATCTGGCTTGGTCGGGCCTGGCTCAAATCTGGCCTGGCCGGGCCATAATTTTCAAGAGGTCTGGCTTTAATTGGGCCAAACGTCCGGTGGGTTTATCTGGCCTGGCCTGGCCTGGCCTATACTCTGTCGGGCCGGGCCTGGCCTGGCCTGAATTTTTTTAAAAAGTCGCAACTCTAGTACCTAGAGCACCAGAACCACCTTTAGAAATTGCTCATTGACCACTCGTTATTAAGATACAGGGTGATTTATGATTTTTGGTCAAAACTATTTTTTATCATAACTTTGGTAGGAAACGGAATAATGGGTTCATATTTGGTAGGATTAATGCACTAACGATACTTCATTCGTGCATGTCTGACAGAAAAAAAATCCAGGTCCGGACTTCATAAATTGTTAATTTTTTGTTTACCGCTAGAAAACATCACCCTGTATGTATTTTTTAAAAATTTCTATACGATATTCGGAAAGAACACAAAAAAGTAATTCAAAAGACCTGTTTCTTTTTTTTGTTACACTTTGGTGGTTATTTAAATACATTGTTAAATCTACAAGAATACGGCTTCTAACCTAACCTTAATTTCTAAAGGTGGTTCTGGTTCCCCTAGATACCCTCTATCTCCCATTAAGCCTTGTCCCTCTCGAAATGCAACACCCTGTATATGTTTTTTCAGTCCACAAATTCAAATTCCTATTTGTCTCCACAGGTACAGACAAAAAATATGTGGTAGTAAGTATCGTGGTAATTACCATAGATTAATAACAGGAAGTACTGAGAGTACTTAACCAAGTACGTACTTAACCAAGTACTTACTTACCAGTACTTTGGTTGTCAGAAAGAAATAAAAAAACAAATAAAAAAGCTGCAATGTAGCCTGCCTATAATATCTTCAGTTTCATGACTCCAGACGCGAGATGGCGTAGGTGACCAAAATTGTATATTAAGTTGCCTATCTAGTATATACCTAACCAACCTAACATCGCCAATCCCTTGTCTATGGAGCGTTATCATCGCAACGATATCAACTTGTATTGCAAAATTTTGAACAACAACTTCATAACGAAGGTGTAGACTTCCGAAGACTATGGTTTCAGCAGGACGGAGCCACTTCCCACACTGCTAGGCAGCCTATGGCAATTCTGTGAAGAACGTTTCCTGACCCGCTTTCCAGCTCTGCTCCTGTGGGTGTTTGGAGCTTTATGTGTTTCAAACACCGACAGTACTGAGAAGGAACGGTTCAAAACTGAAATGACTTTTTTAATTTTGAGGTTATGTATTGATTGAGTATCTTGTCACTCAAATTTCAAATTCGTTTATTTGACTACAAATTACTGTGAAATTTTGACCTGTCGAAGTTTACAAATTTTGTTTATCAATCAAATTAAACTTTGTGACGTGACCATAACTTTGTTTAAAACCAAGGCATTAGTCGAAGCCACAACCAAATAGGGACCAAATGAACAGAATTATAAATAAAGAACTAATGGCAAGTACTGTTTTAATAATAGAGAGTTTTTGAACCCCTTAAATTTTAGCACGTCGTTATCGTTATCGTTATTCTGCGCATGCGCAGTGCCACAGCCTTCTCTAGTACTAGCCATGAAATGAAATTGGCAACACCGCTCCACGCCGATCTTCTAGTCCGACTGCCGACCCACAGCCTCTCTAGCAGAGAAGGTTGTGGCCGATCGTATTTGACGTGCATTTCCAATTTTGTTTGTAATAAGCTACTTAAGTAAATATTAAATAATATGTATACGTTCTCTGCTTGGTCAATTAAATATTACAATATTTTATGTAAAACAATATATACCTTACTTTACATGAAAACATGTGATATTTGATTGTTCAGCAAAACCAACGTGAAGGTGCAGAGTTACACAAGCTTTTAAAATAATTCAAAAAATAATATTATTTCTCACAGTATGTGTTAGCAGGTAGTACTACAATAATAAATAATAATATATTTCTCAGGTTATTCAACTAGCATGCGTATTTTTGCCAGGAGTGGAAAAAAGGGAAAGAAAAACAGATGAAGGATAGGATATAGGAAATGATTCATATTAGGATAGGAATAAAGGGAAGATGATAGGCACATAATATAACAAATATATCTATGTACAAAAAACAAATGACAAAAAATAAAATTAACCAAAATAAAATTAACAGGAAAGAATTAACAAAGTGAAGGAGCAAAGAAATACCTAGACTAGATTAATAATAATAATGATAATAATAATCAATGTTGGTTGGTACTTATTTAATATCTATTATACATAATGAGTTTTAATGAAATGGCTCAAACGAATTATTGACAAATTGACCAAATTATTGACGAATGACTGACAAATTATTTATATTGCTTTTTTGAAAGTATCTAATTTCCGTTTCTTTATTTTATCTTCTGGTGCTATTTCACATCGTTTTTTATTTGTTTTTAACTGGGATTTTAACCGGGTTTCTTCCAGAATTCTATTATTTTGTGTTTTGACATTGTTATTTAAGAGAACGTTTGCAAATATTGAACAAATTATTCCTAAAATATAATTTACATTATTTCCACAGACACAGGGGTCTAAGAAGTCTAAGTAAAAGTTATCCGAAGCTATACTTTCTAAAGTTAAACTTGAAAGCAAATCTTTTTGGTTTTCAGTTTTAAGGAAGTCAATTTCTAAAAAGTCGTTGTTTATAATGTATTCTAATATGGCATACATATGAAAAAACAAAATTGTTACGTTAGTTGTCGGTATCGATAGACCACCTCGTTGCAAACAATCAAAATATTGATTTCCGGTCAAGTTTTCCTTATTTTCAACGACATGTGAAAGGCAAATATTACAGGAAATTCTTTTGGTTACTACATGAAATGCATATCAAGAAATATATATTCTTACTGCATCATCAACATCACAATCAGATAAATAATTAGAAGAAAATATTTTGGAGAATTTATCTAAATTCTGTTGCATCGTCTGTTTCTTTGCTTTTTCTAAACAATGAAAATCAACCTCAGAATTTTCTGCAATCTCAAAATTTGATTTTATTTCATTAAACGACATTTGATGTGAACTAGCTCCAGTTTTTTTAAAAATATGTTTTAGTCTAATTTTTTTCTCAGCGCTAACAACTTCATCGAACGATACATTATAATTAGAACCACACAATTTGCCTATATATGCCAAATCTTTTTTCCAACTTATCAGTACAGAATTTTCCAGGAAGAATGTATGATATTGAGAAGTTTTTAAATGAATACTCTATTATGTCAATTAAAACCAATGTACTCTGTCGAAGAGCTGAATATGTTTCAGTTGTTAGATGGCCATTAAAATTTAATTCTTGCCATTTGTCTAACCAAATGATGAACTTTTGAAGAAAATTTAATTTGGTATCTGTTGCAGAGTATATAGGTTTTGCCCATTCATTTATTTTCATATCTCCTACTACTATACTGGTACAATTAACAATATCCCACCATTCCAGATGAAAGATACTGCAGATAACGCTTAGAAGGTAAAATAAAAAAAGTCTGTAACATATTGTATGTAGTAGGAGACTGAATATAAATCATAAATGCCATTATGCCATTATGGAGTATGCTTCAATTATTTGGCACCCGCACTATAACATGTATATTGGTGGACTGGAATGGGTTCAACGCCGATTTTTAAAATTTATTCATTTTAGAGCAGTGGGCGTATATCCATCCCCCTATTGGTTTTTCGCAGCATGATCTTCTGGTAAGATATGAACTTGATACCCTTGTAAGTAGGCGCATTAAAGCATCTCTGATCTTCTTGTATAAGATCATCCATGGTGTTATAAACTGGTGTTGTAGTGAAATTTTGAACATGTTGAGTTTTCACATTCCTAGAAGTGAATCTAGACAAACGACCCTGTTTTACTTACCCGCTGCAAGAACCAATATAAAAATGTATTCTCCTCTACATAATATGTGTTCCAATTTTAACAACGTTAGTGCTCCAATCGATATCTTCGCTTGTAGTTTATCCTCTGTTAAGAAATTACATACTTAATGGTTTCTATTCTGATTCTCTTCATTCATGTTAGCTGTAATTAGTTAATCTGCTTTGTTTTTGTTTTTCTATATTTAGTACTGAGTTGTTGTTTTTATTATGTATTATTTCTGAATGTATTCATATTTTGTCTTGTGTGCCCTTTCAGTAATTGGGTCATTGACCTGTTGTTTGGTGTAGATGTAAATAAATAAATAAATTATTATAGTGGAGGCAGAGTATTTCCTTTTTAACTTTGTCATTTGATTAATTTGATCTACGATAATGTTTAATTGTTTAGAATATAAAAGTCTCGTTATCGCAAAAATCTAAAGCTTGTTTTAAATACAGCAACGCCTGTTGCAATGCATTTTGAGTATTGCTTGTTTCTAAGTTACTTGAATAATAGGTATATTTAAATCTATCTAATAAATTTTGAAGTTGAGACCATCTCTTAATTTTCATATCAAAATCTAAAATCCACTTTAATTCATTAAAATACAATTCACTGCGATTTACAAATATTTTAACTGTTAGGTCGTTATTTATTGATATCTGATTTTCAATTTTAACTATTTCACTATCGAAATTTATTGTATAAAAAATTATTTTAGAGGTCAAGACTTTTTTATTCCAACTTTCACCAAGATTAACTTTTTTCGAAAAATTATTTATAAAATCATTGTAATTTGCAATAAGATCTGACTTCAAAATTTTTTATCAAAATTTCATGTTGCTGAACTTGCTGTTGGCGCCTACATTCAGGATCTTTTCGAACAATCGACTTTTCCTTTGACATATATTTAGGCAAATTTGGGAAAATAGATGGGATAGCATCCGCTTTTAATTTTGCTTTGCAAGCAATCATTGTTAATGTACCGTCTGGTAAAAAATGTCTGTCAAGTTTAACAACATCATTAGGATCAAAATGTAAGTCACAAACGGAATATTTTGTAGGTGACCATTCTTTTCTAGGGATACGTTTGAGCCATTTTTGTTTAAATGTTTCGTCCTTAGGGAATCCAAAAACACTTTTTACCCCTTCACTTTTTACAGAGTAATCGTAATTAGATTTACACCCTGGTACACAGCACCGTGCCGGCATTTTCACTATTCAAGGTTAATTTCACTTCACCCCAACTGATAAATAGAACATGTAAAAACTCGGGAAAATGATATTACATATCATATTGGTAATACACGGCACTATCTACATTGATTATACTTTAATATACAACGGTCTGAAATAATTATCTCTTATAATTAAACGCTATTTAACACAAATATATAGGATGATTTAATACCACACGTAAGACGCACCATTTACCAAAACAGTATCGCTCGGACGCTCGGTCTGAAATTAGGACGGGATGCAGTGTTGCAATTTTCTCAGTTCATGGCTAGTACTAGAGAAGGCTGTGGCAGTGCCTAAAAGAGCATCATTTTTGGCACTGTGGGTCTGGTTTTCGGTCCACTCACTTTTGAACCTAACCTGATCTAACCCATGATACAACTACACAGATATGCTCATAACGTTCGTTTGTTTGCGCATGACGTCATTCGTGAGGGAAAAATGGCAATGCGATGCGAAAATTCTTAAGGGCAGTGATATAATTATTTTCGTGTTTATCAATTGTTTTTCCTCGTAACTGACGTCACTATGCGGATTGGCATATCTGTGTAGTTGTATCATGATCTAACCTACTTCCGCCTACTTCATTTAATAACAAAAAAATACCTTCATGTGCTCGAACATAATACGCTTCAGACACCGCCAAATCATATGTAATATTTGTTTCTGAATCCACTATAATCAATATTTTATTATCCATAATAAAGGTACCTAATAAAAAATACTGTGCCTAATACAATAAATACAATAATTATTAAGTTTAATTAAATCTTCAAACTTGACAACTCAACTGACAATTTTCATACATAACCTTACAATATTTGAAAAGAGTTTGAAACACCGGAAAATTTGCTAGTGCTTGAGGGGGCAGGGGAATGAAAAATTGGTACTGTTCAGGTACATCAAACTTTTTAACGTGGAACGCTGAAGTACACTTCAGGAGCTCTGCAGAGCGCTCCTGGAGCGCTCTGGAGCAGAGCTGGAAAGCGGCTCTGGTCGTGTCATTTCAAAATTTGGGGATGTCGCGTGGCTTGCACGGTTACCGGATCTGTCAGCTTGTGATTTTTTCTTATGGGGCTATCTAAAGTCAAAAGTATTCGCTAATCAACCTCGAACTTTGGAACAACTGAAGCATAATATTTGAACCGAGATTAATGCAATCATAATTGAAACGTTGCAGCGAGTGATGCAAAATTTTTGTGCTAGACTTCAGGAGTGCCAGCAGCGAGGCGGAGGTCATTTGACTGATGTGATATTCAGAAAATATTGCCATGTTTACTTAAGAACATTTTGTTTCAGTTTTTGCTTAAAGTTTAACTATTAATGAATACAAGTACATAGAAAATAGATACTTCATTCTGCCTAACCCGTTATTATTAAACTATCGGTTTACCTTAAAAGCAGATCTAACAAATTTGATTCGCATTGTTTCAGATAACAGGAATCATCATATTGGCTGTGGGAGCATCAGTAAAAGCACACTATTACCCCTATGACACAATTCTAGATGATAAATATTTCTCACTGCCAAACATGTTAATTGCTACAGGATCATTAATTTTTATTATTTCCTTCTTGGGATGCTATGGAGCAATAAAAGAAAACTGGATCATTTTGATGGCAGTAAGTATAAGCGACAGCTTTTGGTTCTTGTGGCAATAATTGGTAATTTACCAATTAATACATTACCATAATACAGATTTTTCTAATAGAAAATTATAGTTTAGTAAAGCGTTTTTTCGTTGTTTGCAACCTTTTAAATCAAGATATTTTTGCGTTTATAGAAGTAACAAACCTAAGATACTACCAAATAGTTACTTTATTTACTTATGAAATTTACTTATGAAGCACTTTTATTTTATAATTAATTTTTTTATTTTCTAGATTAACAGCTATGTACTTTTAAACTCTGTCCACATTTAAGTACATGCCTCACTTTCCAACTAATAACGCAGTCATATAAATCATTTTGTAATATAACTATCAAATGTTTGAGCTTTTTATGTTGGTACCTACTAATTAAGTACAAGTTTATAATTTCTATGCATTGGTAAGCAGAAAATGTTTTGCTTATGTAAAAAGTAGATTAAAGAATCATAAGTATTTTAGTTTAAAAATGTCTGAATATTTAATTTGTGATTCTTTATTTGACCCTCAAGGGATGATACTGTCAATAAACCTACACAAAGGGACCTTTTAAAAAGTGTTTAACTCGCTAAGCAAAGGCAGGACAAATTTTCAGTAAATATACTTAAACAAAAAAGTATTCTGAGTTATAATAATAACTTCAATTACCACATTTCATGCAGAAGTTCATACAGGGTGTCCACCTAGTGCGCGTAAGTCCAATATCTGGGTTAATAAAAGAGATAACTTAATTTTTTTTTCAACAGGGTTGTCTAATATCCCGAGCTGCACAAAATGAAAATATATTTACATATTCAGGGTGTTCAGTTTTTCCTGGACAGGTACCAACTTCATTTTTTTAAATGGAAACCTATATTTTTTATGGCATTATCGAATTCTACGTAAAAAATTCGTGGGACTTTGTGCATAACACTGCTATTGAAATATTGATAGTTTTCGAGATATTTGACTTTTAATTTTTTTTTCTTATGTTTCGTCACTTCTAATAGTTGACATAATTATGGTTGTATGACAGCTAGAAATTATTTTTTTTTCAGAAACTGTAGAGTGAAGATGGCTCTTTCGAAAAACGTATCAAAAGTTGACCTGCGATATACAGGGGGCAACAGAAATCGTGCCAAACCTGATGGTTTAAAATTTAAAAAATCTCAACTTTTTCAAATGGAACACCCTGTGTTTTATGATTTCATTAGATGCCTTTCTGTAGACTCTACAATTTTATAATAGCTTTCCCTATACCTAAGTTGCGTAGTTTTTGCAAAAAACCCACTTTTATGAAAAATACCCGATTTGCGCACTCCTTTGACGGAAAAAATATTGTAAGGCTATTTATTTTTATAAAATGTATTAGTTTACACTTCTTAAAATAAAAATAACTGAAAAATTTAGATAATTTCAGTTTAATAAACAAGTCTTTATGGAAAGTTACCATTTATTTGTAAATAAAAGTAAAAAATCATAAAAGCTCTACATGTAATTAAGAATTAGCAAAACTGGCGTATGCTTTAGAAGAAGTTCATGGGAATTATTTGCTAGCAGCACGTATTTATAGAGATTTATAGAGCACACGTGCTGACTGTTTTGAAAATGTGAAAGAAAGATTTGAAAGAACAGCAAATGGGAATTATGAGAAAACTACCAGGAGACATGGGAGTAACAACGATAATATTTATTTTAATGTTGTGGTTTCTGCTGTTGAAAATCCAAAAATATTAGTATCAGAAAATCAATAGAAATCTTGGAGTTTTCAAAAGCTCGACAAATAAGATATTGAAGAAGAAGTTTCATACGTATCATATTGAAAACCAAACGGTGTTACCGTAGTTAGAAAAATTATTAGTGAAATGGATGAATATACATAGAGTATTGAAAAAAGAATACGCAATACTCATACAAGCAAGCTAACCTAAAGTAAATGCTCAAAATGTCCACCGTTGTTTTCAACACAAAGCATTAATCTACGACGAAAATGAATGTGAACATTTCTTAACATTTCGGGCGTTATGGTTAGAAACTCATTTTGGATCTTTTCTTTCAAGTCTTGCATATCCGTTGGTGGAACTTCGTATACTCGCTCCTTGATATAACCCCACAAGAAAACGTCCAGAATATTTAAATCAGGCGAACGTGCAGGCCAAGGAACTGGACCACCACGACCTAACCACTTATTTGGATATACGTGGTTTAGGTTTTCTCTAATCTGAAATATGAATAGATAATAGGAAAAGTACTACAACAATAAAATAATCACAGTACCGCCAAAGTGGAATGTGGAGGGGCACCATCATGCTGAAACCATTGTTGAACCAAATAATCAGCGGGCATATTCTGTAGCTGTAGAAGGGGAAGTTCGTTTTGCAAAAAATGCAAATACACATTGGCATTTAAATTGCCTTCAAAAAAGTACGGTCCAACAATATGTTCTCCACAAATTCCAGCCCACACGTTCACTTTGAAACGATGCTGATTATCTAGTACCCTCAAAAATCTTGGATTATTGTCAGCGTAGTGATGAAAATTGCGACGATTGGGTAAGCATGTGTTTGAAAATGTTGATTCGTCAGTAAACAAGACATTCATAAAAAAGTTTGGACTTTCCTGAATTTTATCCAATGCCCAGTGGCAAAATTGCAGGCGGTTTAGGTGATCTTGAGGTAACAGTGCTTGATGGTTTTTAATATGATACGGATGAAAATTATTCTTCTTCAGTATCTTGTTTGTCAAGCTTTTGGAAACTCCAAGATTATTACTGATTTTCCTGACACTAATATTTGGATTTTCAACAGCAGACGCCACAACATTAAACTGAATATCGTCATTGTTACCGTCATGTCTCCTGGTAGTTTTCTCATAATTCGCATTTGCTGTTCTTTCAAATCTTTCTTTCACATTTTCAAAACAGTCAGCACGTGGAAATCTCTGTAAATCTGGATTATTTGCTTTGTAAATACGTGCTGCTAGCAAACAATTTCCATGAGCTTCTCCTAAGGCATAAACCATTTTCACTAATTCTTCTTTTGAATAGTTCATTGTATGCACGCTTAGTACTTACTCTAAACTCGTACGTGAATATTCAGTAAAATAAAAAATGACATGTAAACTGATTGTCCCAAATTTTATTGCGTGACAGACGCTCACTGCGTTTTTCCCGAGAAAGGAACGTGCGCAAATCGGGTATTTTTCATAAAAGTGGGTTTTTTGCAAAAACTACGCAACTTAGGTATAGGGAAAGCTATTATAAAATTGTAGAGTCTACAGAAAGGCATCTAATGAAATCATAAAACACAGGGTGTTCCATTTGAAAAAGTCGAGATTTTTTAAATTTTAAACCATCAGGTTTGGCACGATTTCTGTTGCCCCCTGTATATCGCAGGTCAACTTTTGATACGTTTTTCGAAAGAGCCATCTTCACTCTACAGTTTCTGAAAAAAAAATAATTTCTAGCTGTCATACAACCATAATTATGTCAACTATTAGAAGTGACGAAACATAAGAAAAAAAAATTAAAAGTCAAATATCTCGAAAACTATCAATATTTCAATAGCAGTGTTATGCACAAAGTCCCACTAATTTTTTACGTAGAATTCGATAATGCCATAAAAAATATAGGTTTCTATTTAAAAAAATGAAGTTGGTACCTGTCCAGGAAAAACTGAACACCCTGAATATGTAAATATATTTTCATTTTGTGCAGCTCGGGATATTAGACAACCCTGTAGAAAAAAAATTAAGTTATCTCTTTTATTAACCCAGATATTGGACTTACGCGCACTAGGTGGACACCCTGTATATTAGTCAAACAAATGTAAATATAAAGCAGCAGTAAAAACTGTCCTAGTAACGAGAGCCTGTACTGTTTACCGTTGTTATGGACTTTGTTTATAGTGACGCGACTTGTTTTGACGTTTATCAATATTAGTAACTTTTGGTTGAAATTACCCTAAAAAATGTGCGATTTTAATAAAGAAAACGAAAATAGTTATGAAGATGCTTTGCCAGAAGATGTAGGAATTGAAGCTACAGATGCCGTGAACAGTTTATTGCCGCAAAAATCGCGCTAAACAGATACTTGTCAGCACGGATGCAAATAATCCATCTCATACCAGTCTGACTACCTCATCTAGTTCGACCTTTCCAGAATCTTGTGAGAATGGTGTTCCCTCTATAAATATTTAATATGTATTATAATGTAACGTTTAATATTTATATAAACTCGAAGCGGCAAGCATGAATTACATAATTATTATTATAGTTATTGTTCATATTAGGTAATATTACGGAAAGAGGAACTAATTTAAACCAACGATGTGTTCTGCTTAACAACCTATTTATTTCTACCATTTTACTTCAACACACAATGAAAACAGAATAAAAAGCATGATGTTATCAGTATAAAAAGTATTAAGTTACATAACATTGACCTGGCTATTTGTCAAACATTTGAATCATCAGGATACATATATATTTAGAATCTATTTTACTAACTTAGCAAAAGCAATATTAATACACAGAGTGGTCTAAGATTTTAGACAATATTTAATAATAATAATAGTCAACATAATTAACATAATAAAGGGTCCGTCACATTCGGCCATCCTGATTTCTTAGACTCCTCCTCTTCCTACCTTGGAGTTTCTGATCCCTGTCCTGAAATGTATAAATACAAAGGTAGTAGCTGTAAGTCCGTTATTGTTTTATTTTTTTTATTGATTATTAATACTATGCAAGTACGAGTATGGCTCTTCTCCCATTTTTTTAAATTTTATTTTTATTGCGATTTTATGCTCAATGAAGCTCCCTCTAAATGTTAATTTTTATTTTATACTCTTCGACCTCTAATTCATTTTAACCCTCCAATAAATCTAACAATTCGTTTGTACTGTCTAGTTGACTCTCAGAGTCACTTTCTGAGATTACCCCTCCATTCATATTCCTTCAGTATTCCTAGTATTCCAAACATATTACTTCAGTTGATCGACTGGTACTATGGTTGTATACTTTTTGTAACCTTACATTCCCTTCAAAGAGGTAATTTTATATTGCTCATTTCCTTTCACTTTAGAAATTTTATAAGGATCTCCAAATTTAGGGCCCGCTTTTCGACTTACCTCTTTTTTGGACGTACCTCCTCCAGACCAGAGTAACATATCATCAACTGCATATGTTTTGGCCTTTTTTCGCTTTGAATCAAATATACGTTTAATTTTCTGTGCTTGTTTATCCATATTGTTTTTAGAGATGTTTTTATCGGATGATTTTCCTGCCACAACTCCATCATTTAGATCTAACTCTGCATGTTTGGCCTGATCAAACCTAAACATAAGTCGCTGGGGAGTGAATCCCGTGCACAGTGTTATTTATTCCCCACACTGCGCCTGGAAGCACAGAATACCACTCAATTTCGTCATTAATACTAACGTTGATAGCTGATTCCAGTGTTCGATTGTACCTTTCGATCTGACCATTGGATCGGGGAGAGACACTATTCAGGATATGTTTAAATTGATATGCTAAGGAAAAAGCTTTAACAATTTTGCTTGTAAAGGCCTTACCGCGATCGGATATAATATTTTTTGGCACTGCAAACATACTGAAGAGGCCTTTTATTAAAATATGCACTACTTCTTTTAAGTTAGTAGTTTTCGTAGGTCGTGCAAATAAAAATTTAGGAAATGAATCAACAATCATTAGTACATAAGAAAATCCACCCACATTTTTAACATACGGACCTAAACGGTTTTGTAAGTTTATTAATGGGGTGTAGAAAGCCATCCTTTTTTCCATATTTTTTTATAAATCGCGTCATACCTTGGAACCAGAATTTACTTTTAATTATGGAGACATATTTCCGCAATCCAATGTCGCCAATTTTATCATGGTATTTTCTTAAGATATTAAACCTAGCTGATTTGGGTGTTACTCATTTATCATTATCGTTTTTGTGCAAAGCCTATTGTTTTTAATGAGATAGGTATTTTGTAACTTTCTGTCGCAATCTTTGTTTTAGTTTTTTATAAATTGTTTGAAGGGTATCATCTTGAAGCTTAATGCATAAAATTAAATCATCAATTCCAACTGTTAGTAAATTGAGATTCATTATATTCCGGCTGAGGGCATCTACGTGTTTCATTGTTTTTCCAGGTCTATGTTTAATTTCAAAATCAAAATTCTAAATCGCAAGCCACCATCGTGCTATTCGCGGTAATATATCACGTTTACTAAAAGTTGATCTTGCAGCTGCAGAGTCTGTTATGATACAAAAGTGAATTCCTGTTAAATAAATCCGAAACCTTTTTATTTGTTCGACTATGGCAAGCGTTTCCAATTTATATGAATGATAAATTTTTTCATCTTTATTAGTCAGACGGCTATAATACATGACAGGATAAAAGAATAGAATTTAAAAGAAAGTCAACCGATAATTTCACACATTTTTGTTGTAATGATTTCTTCAATTCTCATCTTTTTAGCGGTTTTCGTGGAATTATGGGTAGCTTGCTCGGCCTTTTCTTCATCCGATGACGAATCTCTATTACAATTTCTACTATCCTTCGAAATATTTCGTTCTGTATTATGTTTTGAACGTTGCCTTTTTTGTCTGGGCTGTTCAACCTCACTAATGTCACTAGCACTACAATCACCTTTACTACTATTACCACTCATCATGACACGTGGCCTAATAAAAAGAAAAAAATCCACACCTTTGAAACATTACGGAAAGAGGAACTATTTTAAACCAAGGATGTGTTCTGCTTAACAACCAATTTATTTCTACCATTTTACGTCAACACGACAAAAGAAAACGGAATAAAGAGCATGATGTTATCAGTATAAAAAGTATTAAATTACATAACATTCAGCCCAACCGCGTATCATATTCAATAAATTTAACGTACGCCTGTTATGTTATCATAACATATGAAAATAACATGTTTCATAACGTGGAAGTGCAAAAGTCGTACCGGATATCTCCGAATAACGTGGGCCGTTATCCTGCATGTTATGACTTTTTCATAACAGGTACAAAGTAGTGTATGTTCGTGTAAAGTGAAATAGCTTAATATGTGGTTCTTGTGGAAGACAAGGATAATCCGCCGAGATGTTACAGAACCATAACAGACTAGATTTTAGAGTTAGAGTGACATATTTGACGTTTAATCAGATTAAGGCCTAACTTGTGTATTTGTGTGAATATAGTTCAAATTATGGAAGGAAAAAGACAAAAGAAAACAACAACGGCCCAATATGAACAACTACTACAATTTATTCAAGAAAATAAATTACTGATCACCTGTAAAACAAACCCGTCTGAGAGGGGGAATATAAAAGTTCTGTGAAAGAAATTCTTTAGACAATCGCAATAACTTAATAAAAATACGTTTTGTACAGGTACAATCAAAAATTCTTTTTGATTGTACCTTAAATAAACATAACTTCCATTAAAAAATACGAAAGGTGCTGTATATTGCAATATCTTAGTTGCTACTCATGGATTTCTTGCATCAAAACTAAATTTAATATCCCATCAAAAGCCATTTGTCAGATCGGACACGTTATGCGCCACTTGTTATCATAACATAACGTATAAATAATAACATGCCCAAATGTCTGTTTTTCTGACGATACGTAGTATGAAATTTGAATATAACATATAACATGACAGATTCTCCCAGACGAATTTTAACATGCACGTTACGATAACATAAGTGATACGCGGTTGGGCTGATTGGCCTGGTTCTTTGTCAAACATTTGAATCATCAGGATACATAATATACATATATTTAGAATATATTTTACTAACTTAACAAAAGCAATATTAATACACAGAGTGATCTACCACTTTAAACAATAGTTAATAATAATAATCAGTTATATCACAAGAGCATAGAAAATAATCGATTATACTTCCGAGTCACGAGATATATTTTGCGAAACATCACGAGAGCGCAACTCGAGTGGTGTTTTAAGGAAATACGTCGAGTGAAGAGGTCAGTGGTCAGTATAACGATTATTTTCGTTTGCTCGAGTTGGTATTCGATACGATTATATAATAAATAAACAAATATAATTTTTTTTATTGATTAATTATTAAAATTGAAGTCACAATTATGTTTTCACTGTACCTTCTTTATATTCTGTGCCGTCTGCACGTTTCATGTTAAACGCCCAATGTTCACAAATCTCCGTAAACTGTTTCCAAACATACTTATGCGTTTTTGTGGTATTTTCTGGTGTCAAATTTTCAATTTCTTGATCTATTTCACCGCCAGAACTACAACCAAACCGTTGGATATTGATAATTAAACAACACTTCATTAAACTTAATTGTTAATTATTTTGATAAACGTCAAAAAATCGTCGTCTCTATGGAAAATATACACATTTTGACAGGAGGCGAAACACCAAAACGGTTATACAACGTCGTCAAGGGTATATTCACATATCAATACGCGGTACTATGCAAAATTCACGGATTTTATTGGCTTATTTTAAGATGAGTTATATAATCAACATAATAAATATAATAAATACTCCGTCAGTTTTGAAATAAATGACACTTGAGTAGGTAAAATTGACATATGAGTGGGTAAACATTGGGCGCATTCAGGGAACCGCAGCGCTTCAGCGCTTTATTCAAATAGCTGCAGCGCTGTATTAAAGCGCTGCAGCGCTTTATTAAAGCGGTAAAGCATATATTTTTCCCGCTGGATCGCTGAATAGTTCCATCAAGCGATAAAATTAATATAGTTTAGGTTTACGTCTATGGGTTTACGCACAAAATATATATGGATAATATTAATTATTATTAATATTAATTACAAAATATTTACTAAGTAGATTCCGCAGCACCATTGTTTTTTTTTTGTACTATGTGCTCTTGAAGATAATTTACAATTTTTTTCGAATATTTCATTACTATATGTTTGTATTTATTTCGATGTTGAATCAACTTTTAGCCGAATTTAAACCTTTATTTCTCCTGAGCCTATTCATTACACCCCGTACTTAAGTTGTACGCTTCAATGTTTTTAACTATATTATACAATGTTATTCAGAACTTATCCATAATAAAATTTGGGGATGTTCAACATACATGTACAAATGTGGTAGTGCAAAAAAAATTTTTTTGGCGGGTTCTGAAAACTATTTAAAAAATTTTAATTGCACGCCGCTGGATACTGGTCCACTGTAATGGAGTGACCTTGGGACTGACAATGCAAATTGGCGATGTCACATATAGCACGAAAAAAACTTCGGAAGTTCTGAGTATACCGACACCCGGCGCAAAAAAGATTTGCAGCGTTTTTACTTTAAAATAAACTGAAAGATAGATAGATGTGATCAAAGTGACGTGTCTTTAAAATGAATAAAATTTTGTTACACTAATTTTGAAGAATTGCGCTCCTTGATTACTAGGTATTAGAAACATGAAATTTATAAAAAATCTGCACATACCTTGTTATAGAAGCTGTTCGAAATTTTGTCCCTCGACTTCTACACACTTTTGGGCACGCCTTATCCAATTTTTCCGCACTACCCCAGGCACCTGCCTAGCGATCTGACTTGTACTTATTCGCGGATTTTCACGGACCAGATTCAACACTTGTTCTTCAGCTGCTAAAATACGTTGTGGTCGTCCCGGGCCACCATCTCGTCCATAATTTGCACGTAAATTACCAGTATCATGGCCACGTTGTACCACTGCCGTAAAAGTTGCATAATTTGGCGTGTGTCGATTGGGAAATCGTTCCGCATACAAGCGCGAAGCTGCCAATGAATTTTGTCCAACTTCGCCATAAATAAGAATCATGTCCATTAACTCAGCATTACTGTACACATGAGCCATTTTGAAAATTTTACAGTTTAATACTCCTACGATAAATAAAACACCGGCATGAGAGAGCGACACAGATAGACTGATGACTGATAGACAATAGAGATATTATCCCCACTCCAACTCTATTCGCTCGGTCTTAACCAGGCGTTCCAGGTACAAAAACTTGTTTACTGTTTTTTGTAGGAATGTGGTATATCAGATGTCGTTGAAGTACAGTTGCCCATCTACGTAGTCCTTTATAATGGTATAAGTTTAAACATTGTTTACGGGAAATCCTAAGACTTCTATTATAAATTTTTTTGGTGATATCGATTTCTTATTTAAGGATGCACATATCCTCAAAGTTTTAGAGATAAGTTCTGAATAACCCTGTATATACACAAACAAAATAATGGCCCCCACGTAGCAGTTCCGCTTATACCGGAAGTCGCAATCAACTTGGTTATTTTAAATGAAACACCCTATATATTATTGCAATTTTGGATTTTACGTAAAATTTTAGGTGGACTTTTATCAAGAGTACGTATCAAGGGTGAAGTATTTAATGAGAGAGACCCTAATTTACCAACAATGAGTAGAGATATATTATATATTAAGAGGAATTTTTAACAAATCAATTAGAAAATGGTCGAATTTCTGCATGAAGGGTTTGGCCAAAGTCTATAATCTCAGATGAAGGTAACATAATCAATGTTTTGGTATATTTTCATGGGTATTCCGAATCCTCAATTCGTCCTGCAGAACAGGATTTAGGCGTTTCAAGATCTTTCATCCAAAGAATTTTAAAAAGTAATGGTCTACATGCATTCAAGTTCAATCTTGTTTCTTCACTTCAACCAGGAGATTCTGAACAACGTGTATAATTTTGTGAAATGATTTTAACGAGAACACGGGAAGATCGTGATTTTTTGCATAAAATCATTTGGACGGACAGATGAATCTAAATTGCAGCATAGAAGGTATTTTTAACAGGCGCAATCGTCATTTTTGAGTTTCTGAAAATCGGCATGTCATTTGCAAGGGAAATTTTCAAAATAAATTAAGTGTTAACGTTTTCTGTTTAGTTAAAGACACTCAACTTCGTTACCTTATCTACGAGGATAATTTATATACGCAAAGATACCCCCAAATTTTACAAACTGTCGAAGACAGATTTTCCGGACGATCTACCATTAGATCAATTGACAAGTTGGTGGTACCAATTAGATAGTGTTCCACCTCACTGTGGGAATGTAGTCGACCAACAACTTAATGAGAAGTTTGAGGACCGATGGATGAGATGTTTAGGGCCCTGTAATTGGCCATTAAGATCCCCCAGACCTCTCACCGCTAGAGTTTTATGTTTGGGGTACAATAAAACAAAAAGTATATTCCACACTAATTAATTCAAAACAAGAATAAGATCGTTTGAAGTTTTGCTTGCAGCCCAAATATCAAGAGCTGTTACAGATGGGTTTATCGAAAAGATAAACAATTGTTTACAAAAGACTATACTGGCGCCTTTCACCATGGCATCATCTGGAGATTATTAAAACTGAGTTTTAATCATCTCCAGATGATGCCAACTTGGTTGGCGGAACACTCGTCGAGTGCAGTGTAGTGTTTTGGTGTTATGTGGAAAACTATGTCACTGTTAATATTTTCAAGATGGTATTTAATTTGTTAGTTTCATGTCATTACCGATGATTTTGTAACATTTGTAACTTCTTAAAAAAGTTAATATCTCTCTACTCATTGTTGGTAAATTGGGTATCACTCATTAAATGCTATGCAAGTATTGCAAGCTCTATTCATTATCTTGTTATATTCGCCATGAATAAATAATAAATTTAGAATATCAGCATTTGAATATGTGTTCTCATTTTCCATTTTTTAAATATAAACAATACTTAATTAAACCACCTCTAAGGGTGTAAGACTGGCAACAAATAACTGATAACTGGTGACAGATTAGTTGTTTGTTTTGAAGTTCGGCTAAGAATTTCAGTCATCCTCGCAAGAAATTATTTCAGGTGATTCCACAAAAACTAATAGATAACTTAAGAACTAGAAGAGATAGGTACCTACTAGAAAACGAGAACTAGATAACGTTCGAAAGAGGATAATATTGTGCACTAGACTATGAAAAAACATACAGGGATCCATTACAAAAAACAACTTATAATGGTCTGAAGTTAACTTAACTCGGCATTAAATTTCCACCACCCTGAATGGAATTAAGCCACCTTGAAAGTATGGATGGGAAGCTTAGGGGTCTACCTATCCTTCCTATAAATATTGTAGCTTTGCCTTTCTTACTGTAAAATACACATGGTTTTAAGCTAGTTATTAGAGCTAGCTAGCACGAGGGAAACTTGATGAAAGTTCACATAAAATTTTCGATTACCTATGTAAATGTAATCTCTTGGTTAAATCTGAAATTAATATCAAACGATAGCTTATGAAAAGTTAAGATAGGAATGTGCAAACCGTTTTGTTCGATCTCAAACCGTTTAGATTTTACAGGGTGTCAAAGTTGAAAAATGTCAATATTCACCTGTCAATATTTCAAATACGGTTGAAGATAGGTATAGGGCATCCTACATGAAATATATTTATAATTTTGAGTAGAATTCAAAAATCTAATAATATACAGGGTGTTCCATTTGAAATAAGCAAGTTGACACCTACTTTAGGTATAACCGGAAGTGCGGCCATCTTGAAAGTATTTTAGATCGCTTGCCCCCAGTGACTTTGGTACACTGCCTAATTTTCAATTTTTTCCCCCCCTCTAATTTTTGAACCACTGGGTAGATTGTGATGAAATTTGGAACGATAATATATGACTAAATTCTCCATTTTTTGACACATCAATGACAGCTTTGAATGTCAAAGTGATAGCTGGGCGCGCAATAGGAACATTTTTTTAAATGGAAATGGGGGTCGAGTGGGGACTCATTTTGAAACTCAAAACATCCCCCAATTTTGAGAACATTTGGTTCAGTAATTTCCAAATAAAAACCAGTAATATCGATTTCTGTTATATAATTTTTTTGCATACATATTACAAACTATTGTAAATTATTCAAAGCAGAACAAAAATAAAAAGTAAACAAATAACAATAAACCATCCCTAACCTAAAATAACCTAAATTAAAAAATTATGAAATAATTTAAATTAAACCTAAAAAAAAAAAAAATTAGAGGCAGAAACATATTTAGAAAACACGTGTTACTTCAAAAGATGTTGAAAATGACCTCCATGAACCTCCTGACAAATAAATGTTCCATGGGTAAGTTCTATTATAAAGATTATGTGGTAAAAAGATTATGTTATAAACTGATATTACTGGTTTTTATTTAGAAATTACTGAACCAAATGTTCTCAAATTTGGGGGATGTTTTGAGGATAAAAATAGCTTCAAAATGAGTCCCCACTCGACCCCCATTTTCATTTAAAAAAATTTTCCTATTGCGCGCCCAGCTGTCACTGACATTCAGAGCTGTCAATGATATGTCAAAAAATGCAGAATTTAGTCATATATTATCGTTCCAAATTTCATCACAATCTACCCAGTGGTTCAAAAGTTAGAGGGGGGGGGGGACTTTATGTTCTCACTTTATAGATCGAGGCGGTTCCCGGTGGGACACCGTGTATATATACAGGGTGGCCCACCTATCTCCGCTCGGACCGTAGCTACTAGACCAATAGAGATTAAGGCAAAACATTCTTAGAAGTAGTTTTGTCAATAATCAGCCATAGTTTAAAATTATTTTTGAGTCTACAGGGTGTAGCCTATATCCGAGGTCAGGATTTCGGGTCATTTTTTAAATGGACCACCCCCTATATTTTTTCATTTTTAGAATCTGCCCTATGAGGGCTTTACAAAGGTATTTTGTTTTTAAGCGTCAGATGCGACGTTGCCAAGTTATTCGACTTTCAAGGAAAATCAGGGAAGAATCATCTATAGTAAAAAAATATTACAAATTGTATTGCTAGAGCTTCATTAAAAAAATTCAGTACGCAAGTATCTAAGGCATGTACGAAAATTTGCATAGTATTAGCAATAGTTTAAAATATACGGGGTGTTCAGAATCAACCACCCGATTTTGCCGCTTTTAAACGGCAAAAACTCATTTTTTTCAAATGGAACACCCTGTATGTGGTGGCATAATTTGAAAGTCTATTTAATAGGGTTTCCAATGATACCATAATCTAATATGGTTTGTTTATGGTTATGGTTTATTGGTTAAAATCTTAGAAATCAGAAAGAAGTACATGCGATTTTACTTAGATTTTTATTGACACCAACTTAAATTAACAAAACAACAAACAACCAGTCACTAATATTTTTTATTTTTAATATATTTTATTTTAAAAGGTGTTCAAAATGGCTACCATTTTCGTTCAGGTATTTTCGTGCTCGACCAGTTACTAAATTTTGTACTTTTAACAACATGTCTGGGGTAATGGAGGCAAGAGTCTCCTTTATTCTTATTTTTATATTTTCTTTTGTAGTTGCAGGTTCGACATAAACTTTATCTTTTACATATCCCCGTAAGAAAAAAATCGCAAAATTTGATGTCTGCGGACCAGAGGGCTTAGATTGTATACATTCTTTTAAGTCAAGAAACTTCTATTATTTTAACATACATTTAGAGCAAGATCCCTAAACAAGTAGGTTACCTCAGTTCTATGTTTGTAGGAGAGGCTGTTGCGGTGTACACCGGGATGAGCAACGTCATCTGGCGACCTTGCCTCTCACTCTTTTTATGTACATCATTGTCTCTCTCATAATGTCCTAATGTGTTTACATTTGATAAGAACTGAATAATCTGTCAATCCTGATCCTGTTTTGTGAACCAAGTGTAGAATTGCAATAGATTAATAAATAAGCACTTAGGTAAGTAAACCAGCAATAATTTCTGTCAAGTTACGTTAATTTAAAGTGACCGAGGCTGTAATTTTTTATGTAGGATGAAAATATAAAATAATTTGATCTTTCAGCAAGATGCAAGATATAGGTACTTCTTTCTGATTTCTATGATTTTAACCAATAAACCATAAACCACAAACAAACCATATTAGATTATGTTATCATTGGAAAGCCTATTAAATAGACTTTCAAATTATGCCATCACATACAGGGTGTTCCATTTGAAAAAAATTAGTTTCTGCCATTTAAAAACGGCAAAATCTGGTGGTTGATTCTGAACACCCCGTATATTTTAAACTATTGCTAATACTATGCAAATTTTCGTACATGCCTTAGATACTTGCGTACTGAATTTTTTTAATGAAGCTCTAGCAATACAATTTGTAATATTTTTTTTTAGTATAGATGATTCTTCCCTGATTTTCCTTGAAAGTCGAATAACTTGGCAACGTCGCATCTGACGCTTAAAAACAAAATATCTTTGTAAAGCCCTCATAGGGCAGATTCTAAAAATGAAAAAATATAGGGGGTGGTCCATTTAAAAAATGACCCGAAATCCTGACCTCGGATATAGGCTACACCCTGTAGACTCAAAAATAATTTTAAACTGTGGCTGATTATTGACAAAACTACTCCTAAGAATGTTTTGCCTTAATCTCTATTGGACTAGTAGCCACGGTCCGAACGGAGATAGGTGGGCCACCCTGTATATACAGGGCGCCCTATTTCTTGACCCGTTGCATGGGTAACTTTTTTATTAGTAGAGATACAAAAACGCTTAAATGAGCAAATTAGTGCAGTTTCGTATTAGCAATTCTACGGTAAGGCGAAAAATTATATACGGGGGAAGGTTGAAAAGTTATTGACAAAAAACGAAAAATCCAACTTTTCTATTATCCCTCGTAGCTCGTTCATTTGAAGAGTTAGAGAAAAATGCTTCACATGTTTTTTGCAGTATTTTTCATGTAAAATGACATGCACTTGCTACTTTTTATATATCTCTTAAAATGGTTGAGAATCACAGTAAAATATATTTTTTTTAAATGTAATGGATAGGTGGCTGTGACATTAACCGAAAGTCCCCTTTTTTCTCTTTCAGATGATATAACATAGTCCATATTTTATCCTTACAAAAGTAATAATAATCGTTGTTTTTAAAGAAAGTTTATTGTCACATCAAGAATGCTATGGAAATAAAACAAAAAATAAGATTCCTGTTATTTTTAAAAACGTCTAGTTGGCATTTAATTATTGACAGATCATAAGTGACATTTTTAGTTTTTGTTAAGTAGTTTATTGTTTATTATTAATACTGCATACAAAATAATAGTGTTGCAAATATGTACACCAACGAAGAGAAAAATGATATGCTAGTTTGTTATTATAACCAAAATCGAGATGCACAAGCTGCAGCGAATCTTTATTTTGAAACTTGCATGGAACGAAGACAACCCCATCATAGAATATTTAGACAGCTGGAAAATAATATACGATTATACGGTTCTTTTTCAAAGCCTAAGGATGAAAGAAACTTCAATGAAGACACTGAAATAAATGTTTTGGCTTATGTAAATTTTAAACCTGATTCTTCAACTGCAGAAATTGCACATCACTGCAACACTTCCAAGGAAACTGTAAGAGCTATTTTAAAAGGTAACAATTTAAAGCCTTATCATTATTCCATATGCAATACTTTATATCCAGCTGATAATCAAAGAAGGATGACATTTTGTCGATGGTACATTTCAAAATGCGAAGAGGATCTAGACTTCTGGAAAAAGATTTTATTCAGTGATGAAAGTAGATTTACCAACAATGGTATTTTTAACCGCCATAATAACATAATGTGGTGCCGAGAAAATCCACATCTTGTTTCTGAAAGAAGAAATCAACGTCAATTTGGGATAAATGTGTGGTGTGGAATTTTTTGTGGCAAAATTATTGGCCCATATTTTTACGAAGATAATTTGAATGCGAATAATTACCTTCATTTTCTAAGGAATACTCTAACAGAGGAATATTTAAATGAATTACCACTTCATATTTTTAGAAATCTTAAATACTTCCAACACGATGGAGCACCTGCGCATAATTCCCGCGAGGTAAAACAATATTTACATGAACAGTTTGATAATGTTATAGGAAATAGAATGGATATCGACTGGCCAGCGCGAACACCTGATTTGACCCCCTTAGATTTCTTTCTTTGGGGGTTATTGAAAGATAAAGTTTATGTGACAGCTCCTCTAGATATAGAGGATCTAAAAGTCAGGATTCAAGATGCAATTAGAAGCATACATGGACATACAATAAATAATGTTTTAAAAAGTATCCAGAAACGTTGCTTACTATGTATCCAACAGGATGGTGGTCATTTCGAACATTTACTTCAATATAATTAATTAATTAATAATTTCTGTTCTCAAAACATTCTTTTGTTCCATAATCCATAGCATTCTTGATGTGACAATAAACTTTCTTTAGAAACAACGATTATTATTACTTTTGTAAGGATAAAATATGGACTATGTTATATCATCTGAAAGAGAAAAAAGGGGACTTTCGGTTAATGTCACAGCCACCTATCCATTACATTTAAAAAAAATATATTTTACTATGATTCTCAACCATTTTAAGAGATATATAAAAAGTAGCAAGTGCATGTCATTTTACATGAAAAATACTGCAAAAAACATGTGAAGCATTTTTCTCTAACTCTTCAAATGAACGAGCTACAAGGGATAATAAAAAAGTTGGATTTTTCGTTTTTTGTCAATAACTTTTCAACCTTCCCCCGTATATAATTTTTCGCCTTACCGTAGAATTACTAATACGAAACTGCACTAATTTGCTCATTTAAGCGTTTTTGTATCTCTACTAATAAAAAAGTTACCCATGCAACGGGTCAAGAAATAGGGCGCCCTGTATACAATGTGACCCATTAAGAACCACACCCTCCTAAAAAATTTTTGGTAAGTGGAATTCCAATGAATTTTTATATATATATTATATATATATATATATATATATACAGGGTGGGAAAAATTTTAATGTGCAGCATTGGTATCTCGGAAACGGTAAAAGATACAACGTGGCTCAAATTAGGAAAAAGTTGCTCAATTTTATGCTGATTCAAAATATGTGAAAAAGTTTAATATATTCCGGGCCGTTCGGGAGTTATGCCGGAAAAATCAAAATTTGCCAATTTCTTTTAAGTCAAATAACTTCTCTTGAAATAAATGTAGACTTTTGAAATTTGGTACGTTTACATAGTTTGATGAGAGCTTTCGATTGCCATACTAAAACATGTTCTAGGCCTACTAGTTTTTCCGCAACCATATTCAACTTTTGAATTTCTTATGGGCGCCATATTGGATTTTTACTTCATTAAATACAGAAAGAAATTACAAGCACGGTGATATATCATACTTGATACTTTCTTCAATAAATATGGATAATACACGCGAATAACGATAAATATTATTTATTTACAAATAATAAACAATCATTCATTTATAGTTAAGTGTTGCAACTGTTACAAAGTGTGTTTTTAGCTTTTTAGAGGAACTAATTGTTATAATAAGAAAAACAACTTATTTATATTGCTCGAATTGGCTGCCGTTACTCTGAATACAAAGTTGAGTCCTTACAGACATGTCATCCACGGCACGTCTTACTGTTCCACCATCTATTGAATTTATGTATTCATTAATTCTTTCCAACATTTCATCCTCTGTCGATGGCATTGGATTATTGTAGATATAATTTTTAACAGCTCCCCAGAAATAATAATCTAAGGGGTTTAAACACTGTGATCGCGGTGGCCATAGAATGGGACCATTTGTACCCATCCACGAATTCGGAAAACGTTGATCTAGGTACTGGGTTACAATCCTAGCATTGTGTGAAGGGCGTCCATTTTGTTGAAACAACTGTAAATTTTGTATATTTTGCAAAGGAAGGTCATCCAGCATTTCCTCCAAATCATTTTGTAAGATAAGTGTAAATAATTTCGAGAAGTTAATTTATCAATAATACGATAGGGCCCTAATGCCTTGTTATCTAAAATTCCACACCAAATATTTACTGAAAAGCTAATTTGAGGTATCGTTTCTAATCAGGTGAGGATTTCGTTGTGCGTAATGGTGCTCATTTTTTCTATTGAATATCCCACAATTAATTACTAAACGTTGACTCATCACTCCATAATATCTTTCTACAAAAACAATTGTCATTATTCATTAACCTTTGCATCCAGTGACAAAATTGCAACCTCCGCTCATTGTCTCCAGGATGTAGTAAATATTTGGTGTGGAATTTTAGATAACAAGGCATTAGGGCCTTATCGTATTATTGATAAGTTAACTTCTCGAAATTATTTACACTTCTTACAAAATGATTTGGAGGAAATGCTGGATGACCTTCCTTTGCAAAATATACAAAATTTACAGTTGTTTCAACAAAATGGATGCCCTTCACACAATGCTAGGATTGTAACCCAGTACCTAGATCAACGTTTTCCGAATTCGTGGATGGGTACAAATGGTCCCATTCTATGGCCACCGCGATCACCGTGTCTGTCTTAACCCCTTAGATTATTATTTCTGGGGAGCTGTTAAAAATTATATCTACAATAATCCAATGCCATCGACAGAGGATGAAATGTTGGAAAGAATTAATGAATACATAAATTCAATAGATGGTGGAACAGTAAGACGTGCAGTGGATGACATGTCTGTAAGGACTCAACTTTGTATTCAGAGTAACGGCAGCCAATTCGAGCAGTATAAATAAGTTGTTTTTCTTATTATAATAATTAGTTCCTCTAAAAAGCTAAAAACACACTTTGTAACACTTAACTATAAATGAATGATTCTTTATTATTTGTAAATAAATAATATTTATCGTTATTCGCGTGTATTATCCATATTTATTGAAGAAAGTATCAAGTATGATATATCACCGTGCTTGTAATTTCTTTCTGTATTTAATGAAGTAAAAATCCAATATGGCGCCCATAAGAAATTCAAAAGTTGAATATTGTTGCGGAAAAACTAGTAGGCCTAGAACATGTTTTAGTATGGCAATCGAAAGCTCTCATCAAACTATGTAAACGTACCAAATTTCAAAAGTATATATTTATTTCAAGAGAAGTTATTTGACTTAAGAAATTGGTAAATTTTGATTTTTCCGGCATAACTCCCGAACGGCCCGGAATATATTAAACTTGTTCACATATTTTGAATCAGCATAAAATTGAGCAAATTTTTCCTAATTTGAGCCACGTTGTATCGTTTACCGATTCCGAGATACCAATGCTGCACATTAAAATTTTTCCCACCCTGTATATTAGCCTCCTAGACGTACTTGTTGAACCTATTACGATGGTCCAGCTGCTAATCCTCAGCCTACTACGATTTTTTTTTCAATAAATTTTTTCGAAAATTACTTTAGGGATTTTTTTATTAAAAATTTGACATCGTGGCATTCTTCAGCATCACTTAAAACCCCTGTGGCCCAAATTTCATCAATTTGTATCGAAGAATTTTTTTATAGAGCCTTAAATGTTTCAAGTTTATTGAATTTGTGTTTCGTTTAAAGATATAGCAGGCATTGGAAACTCTAATAATTAGTGTTAATCTAGAATATTGTTCCTTTAGTTACCTCACAAATTAATAATACCTAACGTTAAAACAATCCTTTACAGTAGTCCCCTATATTCCTAAATGCCTAAAGTAATTTAAAAAAAAATTCATTGAAAAAAAAATCGTAGTAGGCTGAGCATTAGCAGTTTGATCATCGTAATAGGTTCAACAGGTACATCTAGGATGCTATATACAAAAAAAATCATTGGTTGCGCTTAGCAACAATGTTTTGTGGTCCATTAAAAACCAGGACACCCTTCTAAAAAATTGTTGGTAAGCGTGATTCCAATGAATTTTTTTGTATATAGCATCCTAGATGTACCTGTTGAACCTATTACGTTGATCCCTCTGCTAATCCTCAGCCTATCACGATTTTTTTTCAATCAATTTTTTTTTTAAATTACTTTAGGCATTTAGGGATATAGGGGACTACTGTAAAGTGTTGTTTTAACATTATTATTAATTTGTGAGGTAAGTAAAGGAACAATATTCTAGATTAACACTAATAATTATTAGAGTTTCCAATGCCTGCTATATCTTTAAACGAAACACAAATACAATAAACTTGAAACATTTAAGGCTCTATAAAAAAATTATTCTTCGATACAAATTGGTGAAATTTCGGTCACAGGGGTTTTAAGTGATGCTGAAGAATGCCACGATGTCAAATTTTTAATAAAAAAATCCCTAAAGTAATTTTCGAAAAAATTGATTGAAAAAAAATCGTAGTAGGCTGAGGATTAGCAGCTGGACAATCGTAATAGGTTCAACAAGTACATCTAGGAGGCTAATATATATATATATATATATATATATTGGCAGTTTGGAGGAACAATACAAGAAATTATCGATACTAGGCCATGGAATGCACAATTATTGAAAACAAAGCTTGCTTGTGAAGACAAAAGTTAGGCAAATAACTCATAACTTAGTTAATGATATTATTTTCATTTATATCAATAAATATTTTGTTTCAATTGTACAATCCATAGCCTAGTACCAAAGTTTGCAGAATAAATATTCTATAAACTTTGCTAGTACATACCTTCCACTTACATATTATCACTTTTAAGAAAAAATAAAAAAAGTTGTCAAATTCAGAATTTGATAGCATTTCAAATTATAAAATAAAATACAGGGTATTCCCTTTAAAAAAACACTGTACATGTATGTAGCTGCTCTTTTGTTTTTTTAATGAGAGCGTTTTTAATCAGAGGGTTGAAAAGAGCACAAAAAATGACTTAGAAGTACTTTTTGAAAAATTTTAATATCTTGACGTTTACGTATTGAGTGTGTAATGGAAACTCACCCACACTATAATACAATGGGTTTATATCATCATCATATATCCAAAAAAGGTCTTTTTCATTCGAAGCGCTTATGGGAGACAAGAAAAAATTCTATCCCTTTTAACAGAATAGTATTCTGCACCCTGACATATTAGACAGTGAGGAATCGTAAAAAACTAAAATTAGCAGACGTCTGTCTCCTACTTAAATAGTTTTCATCCCCCTCTTTCATATTACTTGCTGGAAAACTTTTTGTAATTTGTGAAAAGTTTTAAAGAATTAAAAAATCGACAAACGTGAATGAAAATTGAGGAAGTTATCAGCGGATTTTTTAACTTCACATAATGTGGCTAAATTCCTGCGGTAACACATATTGTATAATCAAAGAAACAATGCTTTTTTTTACTAATAACTTTTTTATAGTTTTCAGTCTTGCTGGGTATAATATTTATATTTGAGTTGTCTGTGGGCATAGCTGGATATGTGTTAAGAGATAAAACCTCTGTCTATCTAGAAACGGAATTATATACCAGTATGTCTAAATATACAACATCACCTGTCATTAGCAGTATGTGGGATACTATTCAGGAGGAGGTAGGTAACAATTTTTACAATAAATATTATTCAGTTATTCATATAATAATTTCTCTAATTATTGGCTTTTGCATTAAACTGGCACTTTTAAACATTTGCATTTGACTTAAAAACATTGGTGATTGTTTATTAAAATATGTCCTATCACAACATTTCGAACAAAGGTATCCATACGTATTACAAAATCTCAGGACTTTGTCTAAACTTCACAAGATATAGCACCTACTTACAGTTACTTCAAATTTTCTAACATATTTGTTCTAACATATTAAAGACACGTATTGATACACATAAATCAAAATCACCATTTTAACTTTAACAGATTCGTTAGGATTATGTGATGTTGACATTTTATGGGCATTTTGCACATTTATTGACCAAAAATTAGTTGTATCTATGTATATACCTGTGCTTGCTTAGTCACTGCGATAAAGGGGATTGAATAGGTACCTAGTTAAGCTAAGTTAAATAGACTGCATAAGAGACTGGTTTAAAAATATTTTATCTACTTTCCTTTAATGCACTAGTGTTATAATAAATGCCCTTAGTATAGTTATAATAAATAAATAGTGTTGTAATGAAAAAAAAATTTTTTTTTCCAACCATACGAATAAGACACTATTACGCATTAAATTATTTTGTATAAAAAGAGGGTCATTTCGGGACTGTTTGAGATCGCTGTAGCAACTGTACAAAATAGTTATTTGTTTAACTAGTACAAAAAATACACGTTTTCGGAACGAGGGAAACGGTTGCCGGAACGACGCGTAGCGGAGTCCGGCAATTTGACGAGTCTCGAAAACGTATTTTTTGTACTTACGAGTTTAACATAATATTTTTTTCCCAACCGCTTCTAATTAGCACCTCCAGTTTACCGATTCATCGGAGTCACTATCTGTTTCTATTTTTCTATTTAATTAAACTTCAATATCCGGTGCATCTCTCAACGATTTGCTACTGGTGGGTCCAACCATACAACCAGCATTAATTCATCTCCTATTAAGATTCAGAACACATCAGTACGTTATCACAGCAGACATCGCCATGATGTACAAACAAATACGAATACATGATTCCGACAAGGATCTGCAACGGGTAATTTGGAGAAAGAATCCCTACCGAAGAAATTAAAACATATACCCTAAATACAGTCACGTATGGAACTTCCTCAGCACCATTCTTGGGAACTCGATGCTTAGCTCAATTGGCGGAGGATGAAGAGCAAAACTTCCCATTAGCAGCTAAAGTATTGAAAGAGGACTTCTATATGAATGATCTCTTATCTGGAGAAACAACATGGGAACGAACTTTAAAATTGCGTCAAGATCTAAGTGAATTGCTACAAAAAGAGAAATTTCCACTCAGAAAATGGCGATCCAATGATCTAAGCCTGTTAGAAGAATTACAAAGAAACCCTAATGACACATTAATGGTTTTCAACAAAGAAGAGCCTATGAAAACTTTAGGTTTATTATGGGATTCTCAGTCTGATACAATTCAGTACAGAATATCGCTGAAACACTTAGAGAAGATCACGAAGAGGACAATCCTCTCACAAATTGCGAGCCTTTTTGATCCCCTGGGATTAATAGGTCCAGTAGTGACAGCAGCGAAACTCATAATGCAGCATTTATGGAAACATCACCTTGAATGGGACGAAGACGTTTCAGAACACATTCATTCATTATGGCTAGATTTGTACAACGATTTAGACCACCTAAATGAAATAAAAATACCTTGTAACATTAACCCTCACAACACAGAACCTACTTTCGACACTCATGGGTTCAGCGATGCGTCCGAGAAGGTCTTCGGCGCAGTAGTATACGCAGTAAGCACCCACAAGGAAGGAAATGTGCATTCACAATTAATAGGTTCAAAATCAAGAGTAGCGCCATTGAAAACCTTATCTCTACCTAGATTAGAGCTCAATGGAGCACTACTATTATGCAGACTTACCTTCCTCATCAAGGCAGCCTTGAAAGATAATATAAAAAACATATATCATTGGACAGACTCAACCATAGTACTTTCCTGGGTAAAGATACCTCCTCACCTCCTGAAAACATTTGTATCTCACAGAGTGGCGGAAATTCAGAAATTATCCATTGATATTCCCTGGTTTCACGTTCCTTCAAAACAAAATCCTGCTGATATACTTTCTAGAGGATCAACATCGATAACGCTAGGGAATAATCAATTATGGTGGTTTGGTCCAGACTTCCTACGTTCACCAAACCACTGGCCAAGTCAATCAGTTGAACTAGTCGAAGAAGACCTATTGGAACTTAAACCGAACTCAAGTACCACCCTAGTTGCAACAGAAGATCCACAACTTGACTCCATTTTTATAAAATATTCTTCGTTTCATAAACTAAAAAGAGTAATAGCATACTGTCTCAGATTTTGTCAAAACGTAAGCCAAAAGGCCACGCGAAGACAAAACCTTTTAACCGTTGAAGAATTAAAAGACGCTGCAACCTTCATTCTCAAAAGAATACAATGTGAATGTTTTCAAGAAGAAATTAAAGCATTAAGAACAAAGAAAATATTAACAAGGATGTAGATTATTAAGTTTACACCCTTTTCTAGATCACGCAGAAGTGCTACGAGTAGGCGGCCGACTAGGCAACTCTAACATTTCTACAGATCAGAAACATCCAATCATTCTACCTAGTAATCATTTTGTTACCCAACTCATCGTAGAAGAAGAACATAAACGCCCGTTACATGGAGGACACGAACAAGTTCTAGCCTCTCTAAGACAAAATTATTGGCCCATATCAGGAAGAAGTAGTGAAAAATGGTTACACGAAACTGCTTACAATGCTTTAGTTTTAAGCCCACAAGGTCTCAACACATCATGGGAAATTTACCGAAAGAAAGAATTCAACCAGTTTCTCGACCATTTATAACCGTTGGTATAGATTATGTCGGTCCAATTTAAATTAAAAAAAGCAAAAGAAGAGGGAGAGTTCATACATCAAAGGCTATACATCTTGAGTTGATCAGCGAGTTAACTACAGAAGCATTTCTTGCAGCCCTTCACAGATTTACAGCCAGAAGAGGAATGTGCAACGACATATGCTCAGATAACGCTACGAATTTTGCAGGTGCTAACTAGTCCCTAAAGCAAATTTATGGCTTTGTCAATATTAATCAAGAAGCAATCAGCTTAGACCTGTCAAAAAACAATATTAGCTGGAAATTTACTCCACCGAGATCTCCACACCTTGGCGGTATCTGGGAAGCCGCAGTAAAATCTATGAAAAGGCATTTGTACAAGATTTCACAGCATTAACTCCCTCCCATTTCCTAATTGGAGACTTACTACACTGCAACCTGTGGAAGAAAATTTACTTCAGACTCCTGAAAATCACCTATCAAGATGGCATCACCTTCAGCGAGTGCGTCAACACTTCTGGCAGCGGTGGTCCAAAGAATTATGTCCATCAACTTCAAACCAGGACCAAGTGGATCCACGACTCCAAGAATTTGAAGATTGGTTCCATGGTACTCCTGATCGACGACAACTTACCTCCCCTCCGGTGGGTCCTGGGGCGTGTTACAGCAGTGCATCCTGGTCAAGATGGCGTAGTGCGGGTAGTGTCCGTTCAAACCGCGAGTGGCACCTATAAAAGGGCAGTGCGTAAGTTATGTGCATTACCTTTAAGCAAAGACTTACCTGACAAAGAGTGAAGTTTAGTCATAGTAGAAATACTTCTGTACATTTCTCATTGTATTTGTTTATATAAGTACCTAACTGTTTTCTGTCATCTATTATTGTCAATCATTTGCTGAAGGTACCCTTCAAGGCGGGGGAGTATGTATAGAAATATGTCCGATTAACGTGTGACCCTCCGCCATGTTGGTGACCCCCCCACTAGTTTTTAAGAACAGTACAGTCCACTCTCTTACACTGGTAGCACGCCGGTGAATTTTCGCTAAATGTTAATGTCTATTGCCATTTAATAATAAACAACACTTATTTCAATCTATGTTTGAATCCAGCAGCAGTTACCACACAAAACATTGCTCGATATCATCCTTGTCCCCTAACTCTCCTAACTATTCTCAGTATTTGTACCTACCTACTTTTTATATTCTGTTAAATATGCTTGCCTCAGGGACATAATCCGTAGAATAATTTTTTATAGATAATATATTTTGTAGATAACTATAAAAAAATCAGTACTATTACAGTACCATTTTATTAGATATTTTAATAAACTAAAAAAATAATGTCTCAGTAAGAGTAGGTAAATAGTTTTTTTTTATATTTTGTCTTTGGTTTTTACTAAAATAATATTGAAGTGTTCCTGTACATATAGAAATATATTTCTAATTTCAGTTCGAATGCTGTGGAGTTTTGAATTACTCTGATTGGCGGACAACTTTCCAGAATAACTCATTGCCAGTGTCCTGTTGCCCTAAGCCCAGTGGTATTGTGGGAGCTTTTTATTGCAACTCATATGCACCATCTACAGAAACCACCAGTACCGAAATAACTACCATAGAAACTATATCAACTACTGAGACTACAACGGCTGAAACAGAATCGACAACAACTGAAACAACATCGACAACAGAAGAAACAACAATTCCAAGCGACCAAAAAGTAGAAGAATTCTTAAATAATAATACAGATGTATCAACATATCCTCCTTCCTCCTCTGATCCATACATAGTTGGGTGCAAATCTGTATTTGGAGATTTTGTAAAAAAGCACGCTGTAGATATTGGTGCTGTTGGTATAGCATTAGCTGTCATACAGGTAAGGAATGAGCTGGGATTTATAGCTTTATAACCTAGATTTTAAATAAGTAATCATTTGGAACTCACTTTGGTATATTATATATACAGGGTAACCACCGTTAGAATATTTCAGAGACTACTTCGAAAATTTGGGTATGTCGAAAAATTAATTGATCAGGTTTTCGGGTGTGTCCTCCTTAAATAAAATATAGGTGGTTTCCTATACCTATCTCTTCTAGTTTTTAAGTTATCTAGGTACTCTTTTTTGTGTAATCACCTAAAATCATTTAATTTCTTGCGAGCATGGCTGTGAAATTCTTAGCCCAACTTCAAAACAAAGATCTAATCTGTCACCAGTTATTTGTTGTCAGTCTAACACCCATAGAGGCGGTTTAATTAAGCATTGTTTATATTTAAAAAATGAAAACAGGTATTCTAATGCTGACATTCTAAAAATTTATTATTTATTCACGGTGAATGTGAACAAGATAATGAATACAACTTGCATAGTATTTAATGCGAGATACCCTAAGTTACCAACAATGAGTAGAGATATAAATATTAGGGTTTTTTTTGAAGTTACAAATGTTACAATCATCGGTAAAGAAAGACATGAAACTAACAAATATGATCTTAAAAATATTGAATACCTAATCTATGACAGTGACAAGAATGAGAATAATAGGTAATCATCATCTAATACAGTTAGAAATACTAATTCCTATGTTCGGTAAGCCTTAAACAATTGTTTATCCTTCTGATTAATCCATTATGTAACAGCTCCTGATATTTGGGCTGCAGGCAAAACTTTAAATGATCTTCTTATTCGGGCAACTAGATCTTTTTTTTGAATTAATTGGTGTGGAATATGCTTGTTGTTTTATTGCACCTGAAACATAACAATCTATCGGTAAGGGGATTGGGGATCTTGCTGGCCAATTCCAGGGTCCTAAACGTCTCATCCATCGGTCCTCAAACATCTTATTAAGTTGTTTTTCGACTATATTCCCATAGTGCGTTGGAGCATCATCTAATTGGTACCTACCAGCAACTTGTCAATTTATCTAATGGTAGATTGTCCAGGAAATCCGCTACAACAGTTTGCAAAATTTGGAGGTATCTTTACGTATTTAAATTATCTTCGTAGATAAGGTAGGTAACGAACTTGAGTGTATTTAATTAATTTTGAAAATTTCTCTTGCGAATGATATGTGGATTTTCAAAAGTGGATTCTCAATAGTGACGATTACACCTGTTAACAATACATTTTCTGCTAAATTGAGATTCAACTATCCAAATGATTTTACTCAAAAAATCAGGATCTTCTGTTCTAGTTAAAATCGTTTCCCAAAATTGTACACGTTGTTCAGCATCTCCTGGTTGAAGTGCAGAAACAAGATTGAACTTAAATGCATGCAGACCAATACTTTTTAAAATTCTTTGGATGGAGAAGATCTTCAAACGCCTAAATTCTGTTCTGCAGGATGAATTGAGGTTTCGGGATTTGCATGAAAATATGCCAAAATATTTACTATGTTACCTTCATCTGAGATTATAGACTTTGGCAAAACCCTAGCTGCAGAAATCCGACCATTTTGTAACTGATTTCTTAAAATTTTTCTTAATATCTCTACTCATTGTTGATAAATTATCTCTCATCTATCTATAATTAGATTATTATCTATCTATCATTAAATTATATCTATCTGTCATCTTTAACTATCTATCATTGATGTATCTCTCATTAAATACTCTGCAAGTTCTATTCATTTTCTTGTTACATTCGCCCTAAATAAATAATAAATTTAGAATGTCAGCATTTGAATACGTGTTCTCATTTTCCATTTTTTAAGTATAGTGTAGTTGTATCATAGTATAAACAATCCATCCATAGGATGGAAGGATCGCGGAGCGATCCCCACGGGCGACCGGAGGTCGCCTCCGGCCTTTCTCCAATGCGTAGGGGTATTTTCGTCCCGTTTCATAGGCGTTTTCCCAATTTAAACGCCTTTTCAAAAAACCTCTGCAAAATTTTCGTCGATCGCCGTTCGGCGAGAGTGATACGGCTAGCACCAGCATTTGTCCTCGCGCCTAATGGCCCCGTCACGCCTGCCGAAATCCCGACTTTTCGCGGGACTCCCTAGACCCTTTTTCTAATTTTACGGCTTCGAGAATCGCTTCACGCGAAAGTTCCGTCCTTTCTCTAATCCTTTGAGATTTTTTTTCGAGACCGTACGTCGAATCCTTCTACGTCTATTTCGTTTTCGAAGATCTCGAGTCCCATCCGTCTCAACTTCTTTCTCATTTTATCTGCCGATGTGAGATTGCACTAACGAGACCAGCACCTCCCACAAAAACTGTCAAATTAATTAAACTTCAGATAGGTTATTTTTCTACGAGAAATATTGCTAACGGAATCGATAATACTGACTGCCAAACACTTCTGATTACCAAAATACTGAAGCGAAATGCTTTTCCAATTAGAAAATCGGTAAAAATTGTTTTTTCAGGTTGACACGTACAGTTTACATACTTAAACGTCTTAGGGTAACCTTTTTGACAACAGGCGCGGTAGCGCAAAAGTCGAGGGATTCAAAACGTTATAATGCTGATTTCGCGAGTTCGAGTTACGCTGGAGGCAAATTTTTTTTTTACTTTTTAATTCCAATTATTTATTAGTGTTTAGTTATTCTGTTTCATTATCAACAGCTTTTATTCTTTCTATACGTAAAGTTTGGAATTAATTCGTTCATTTTGGCAGTCTGTTAAATTCATCATTTAGGTACCTTACAAAAGTAAATATCTACAATATTTTTGGTCCCTTTGATAAAATTGATAATAATGTTTACTGAAAGATAAATTTTACTTTCAGCACTTAAAAAATTACTAGAAATGGGAGAAAATCGCTATCGCGATTTTCGTTCCCATTTCTAGCCCTACCGTAGGTCCAGGCCTGCGGCCTGGGGTCACCCTTCGGGTGACAAAAACCTCTAGAATATTATTTTTAAGAAAATACATACGTAGTAAAGAAATTTGAGATAATCCCTTGTATATGAAATAATAAATTTAGAGACAGAAAGCTGAAATTTTTTATTTGGAATGATGATGTAATTATATCAAACGATTTTTTTTTTAATAATATTATTATTAAAGAAAGTACTCTATTCTTGATGGCAAAACATTATTTTTTAAGTGCTGAAAGTATAATTCATTTTTTAGCAAACATTTTGTGAAACTGTTTTCTCGAGAAAAAAAAATAAATTCATAACTTGTATTCTTGCATAATTTATTATAACGGTAACTTGATCATTTTATACCCAATATATGTCTACAATGCTTATAATTAAATATGTAACTGTTAAAGATACACAGATTTGGTGTATATTGAAGGAAAATTTTTTTTTAGAATACACTTACTATGAACTAATAAAGGTAATTATTTAATTAAGCATAAAACTCAAATTTTTTTAAAATTTGACTTTTATGCCTAATTAAATAATTACCGCCCCCCTCCAATTTTCGGGTATGCTGAACGTGAATCTGATTTTCTTTTGCAGTCTTAGGTATGTAGTTTTGTAGTAAAAAAATAATTAAAACTCATACTCTGTAAGTAGGTACACTTTACAAATTAATTTTAACATTTAACATAATATAATATATAAATTTGTTGTATATTAAGAAAAAAACATTTACTTACCTTATGTGAAGTAATCAATATGAACTAATTAAATCGGTAATTTTTAATAATTGTGACGTCAAATGGCGGCACAAAAGATACCAAATAAATACAAAAAATAATTAAAATAATTTTTACCTAAATTTACACCAAGTTTGTATATTATTATTTTTAACAATTATGTATTTAATTAAATATAAGCATTGTGGATTCTGGACACATTAAGTTAGGTACAAAGCGATCAAATTAGTGTTAAAATTAATTTGTGAAGGTATACAGGTGATGACTTTTAATTATTTTTTTTCTTGAAAATACGTTCGACCGCAAAAAAATAATTTCAAATTCATGTTCAGTATACTCGAAAATAGGGGGAAATCAAAATTTGATAGTTTTATGCTAAGTAAATAAGTACCCTAGTTAGTTAAATTAAACAGTCACTTTATGTTATCTGTGATTCGTATTTGCGACGTCACACGGCTATATCCACACCATCCCCATACAAAAGCACAAATAAATAAGTAGGTATTTAAAATGCTAGTAAAAAACATGTAAACGTATCTTTTAGATAGAGTTGTATGAAGTAGAAAATAGAAATTAATTAAAAAAAAAAACGGATATTGCACAAATCACAAAATTGAATACGATATACCTACAGCAGTAAAGCACACCGAATTAAAATAAAAATATGAAATGGACATTTTAGTAATAAAATAATGCCTGGCGTATTTTTAAATTGTTTCATGCCTACTTGAAAATATGATATAAATATTTAATTGATGTTGTATAAAAAACAATATTTACAAATGTATTATGGATACATATAACTCATAAATGTGTAGATTGTTTAAATTATTAGATAATGAGAATAATGTGCAAAATTGAAATATTTGAAACAATTTTTATTTACCTTATCATGTAATTATAATGCTTATAACGACTTTTATTAGAAAAACATAAGTATAACATGATTAGCATGTACCTACCCACCTACCAAATGCCAAAATTTGGTAAAAATAAAAGTAGGTATAAAAATTTGAAATCGAAAATAGGCTAGGTACCAGCGAAAATTTGAAGATAGAAAAATAGTGTGAAGCATTGCTCCTTCATCACAGAAAACTATAATTTTGAATAGCAAAAATTAAGAATAATGCATTTCCTAAATTACCACCTACCTGCCTACATGCTAGTAGATAATGAAATACTGGAACTTTTATTTGAAAAAAAGGATATAAGTAAAATGTAGGTAAACACTGTATGCACTGTATATATTTCAAGTATAAAGTAAACACATGGGTGAATCTCGATGAAGAAACTTTGTATAATGCATTCATGCTGAGATGCGAAACAAATATTTTCCATTTCAAAAAAAGTTAGCCATTATTAAAGTGTGAAAACTGTTGTTTGCTCTCTTGACGTAGCCTGTAATAAACAACGTAGGTATAAGTATTTGAATTTGATAAGTAATAATACAAACCTTTCTGACACTGCGGAGAGAACTTTCTGGACAATGCAAAAGTGTGTATTCGAGTATACACATATTACTGGGTTCTGTCTGATGTCCAAGTCTATCGGTTTTCATTATTATCCATGCATATCGGTTTTCATTTTCAAATTTACACCGTTTAAAGGCAATAGCAACACGTAACAACTGGAAATTGATGGATCAGCCGTGGAATTATGATTTTTGATTAGATTTTATTCGTGTCGTCGGCTGACAGTTTAGGTTATGTGATGATAAATACGATGATCGTCTACATGATATATGAGCCGCTTTCCAGCTCTGCTCCTGTGGGTGTTTGGAGCTTTATGTGTTTCAAACACCGACAGTACTGAGAAGGAACGGTTCAAAACTGAAATGACTTTTTTAATTTTGAGGTTATGTATTGATTGAGTATCTTGTCACTCAAATTTCAAATTCGTTTATTTGACCACAAATTACTGTGAAATTTTGACCTGTCGAAGTTTACAAATTTTGCTTATCAATCAAATTAAACTTTGTGACGTGGCCATAGCTTTGTTTAAAACCAAGGCATTAGTCGAAGCCACAACCAAATAGGGACCAAATGAACAGAATTATAAATAAAGAACTAATGGCAAGTACTGTTTTAATAATAGAGAGTTTTTGAACACCTTAGCACGTCGTTATCGTTATCGTTATTCTGCGCATGCGCAGTGCCTGAAAGAGTATTGTGGGATCGTAGATTAACTCCAACTCCACGTTATTCCTTGTTCCCGGTTCGAATTAAGTACACGAGTACTGGTTATATATATCAAA
The DNA here is from genome assembly GCA_963924545.1 of Pogonocherus hispidulus. Lineage (NCBI taxonomy): Eukaryota > Metazoa > Arthropoda > Insecta > Coleoptera > Cerambycidae > Pogonocherus > Pogonocherus hispidulus. Next base: position 28,784,506 of record OZ004696.1, on the reverse strand, counting down.
CTTTATTTTACACCATCAAAAACTACTACAACTTAACTTTCTTACTTGACAGAATAGCTTCTGACACATGCATTAAAAAAACCCATTAGACAGAACGCGCCTACTCAAATTCACATATAACCACCTGACAAGTATCATTTTTGGCACTGTGGGTCTGGTTTTCGGCCCACTCACTTTTGAACCTAACCTAATCTAACTTACTTCATTTAATAACAAAAAAATACCTTCATGTGCTCGAACATAATACGCTTCAGACACCGCCAAATCATATGTAATATTTGTTTCTGAATCCACTATAATCAATATTTTATTATCCATAATAAAGGTACCTAATAAAAAATACGGTGCCTAATACAATAAATACAATAATTATTAAGTTTAATTAAATCTTCAAACTTGACAACTCAACTGACAATTTTCATACATAACCTTACAATATTTGAAAAGAGTTTGAAACACCGGAAAATTGGCTAGTGCTTGAGGGGGCAGGGGAATGAAAAATTAGTACTGTTCAGGTACATCAAACTTTTTAACGTGGAACGCTGAAGTACACTTCAGGAGCTCTGCTCTGCTCTGGAGCGCTCCAGGAGCAGAGCTGGAAAGCGGCTATGATAGTTGTATCCATATATATAATACTACTATATCGCGGGCATGATACAACTACACTGATATGCTCATAACTTGACCAAATTTTGTTTGTTCTGCGTACGACGTCATTCTTGATACAAAAATGGCGAAAATTCAAATACCTTACTGTCAGCATGACTGTCAGTGATATAATTATTTTCATGTTTGTCAATTGTATTCCCGTATTATTATAATTGTGAGGCCCGAGGGTTATCAAGTTGTCATTTTTATATTATAGGGTGTATTTATTTACAGTAGTGCTTCTTATTATCTCTTCAAATTGTAAAGTTTAGGTTAGAATTATATTCGGTAGGTAGATCGGTACAAAGAATGCGGTTTGAATTAAAATAAGAAAGATTGATATTAATCAACTATTATTTTAGTTTTCCTGTATGAATCGTGTATTATAATTCCATAATCGACGTTTATTTTAATAATATAATAACAATAATAATAATATCTCTACCCCTCATTCTAATCACAAGGATTAGCCCGAAAGTCTGAGACTTGTGTGGGAGAGAGGGCGGCATATTATCATTTCGCGGGCCGCATTTGCGCCTCAGGAACGACTTACGTTGGTAGGCCCTAACCACCATTCAGTGCTGGAATGAGGGAAACCTGGAAAACCTCATTAGTTAGGAGGACAAGTCAAACATCAACTGATTTTAATCTCTCACATTAACACCAAGTTGGCATTCTTCCCATCCTAGGCCATCGCCAGGATAGTTGCCAAGCCATCCCTGCGAATAAGCCTTGATCTACGGGCAAGAATTATCCAAAAATTTAAAATTTTCTGAAAATTTTGAAAATTTTTTATTCCTGTATAAATTTGAAATTAGTATCAAACGATAGCTTATGAAAAGTTAAGATAGGAATGTGCAAACCGTTTTGCTTGATCTCAAACTGTTTAGATTTTACAGGGTGTCAAAGTTGCAAAAATGTCAATATTCACCCGTCAATATTTCAAAAACAGTTTAAGTTAGGTATAGGGAAGGCTGATGAAAATCCTACTAAAATCAAGGGTTTAGTTCGAAAAAACAATAAAAAATATATATTTCCATTTAGAAAAACGAAGTTGGTACCTGTCCAGGAAAAACTGAACACCCTGAATATGTAAATATATTTTCATTTTGTGCAGCTCGGGATATTAGACAACCCTGTAGAAAAAAAAATTAAGTTATCTCTTTTATTAACCCAGATATTGGACTTACGCGCACTAGGTGGACACCCTGTATATGGTTGTATCATAGATCGTCTACAGGGTATAGGATGGGTGGGTAATGCAGTGCCCTTTATTGTCGGTTACATTTGTAATTTCAAATAAATGGTTTTTTGGCAAATTTAATTAGAGAATATTGGCGAGGGCCGTTTAAAAAGTCGTTTTGGGGTCCTCCGCTACGGTTCGAGGCCGCGCCCGCCCTTGGAAAAGATGTAACGGCGGCGTTAAAAATATATTGCTGTCATAATGGGCCTTTTCCACATCTTTTTTTATTCGCTTATTATAAAATATATACCTACTTAGTTATGCCTGAAAAGTATCTTTTTAAATTTTTTTCTTGGCCAGATATATTTTGAAAAAATTGTTAAAATTACCATATATTTCAAATAATGCGCCATTGACGTCATACTCCAGTTCGTTGTTGTCTGTTGGCTGCCCTGCATTTAGTGATCTGTCAAGTGAAGTGTGCTTAACCTAACCTACATTTTGTGTTTTGATTAATTTGATTTAAAATGAATAAAATTGAAGAGGGATATCTTAAGACTGATTCAGACAACCTTCCAAGAGTTGACAGTGAAATGGTTAACGATTTCTACGTCACAAACATGAACTTTCTAAGTGCTGAAGTGCGCAATGTTAAGATAAGAAGGTTAGTTTTTATAACTTAAGTTATCAAATCATCATTTAGTTGATTCTAACATAGATTGTGCAGTGTTGTCACCTTTAGTGAAAAATACTTAAAAATTATTTTGCTCAAGGGACAAATTGTAAAATAATCATGTTGATTTCATTTAGTAATAATTTATGGAGAATATTTCACGTAAAAACACATATTTTCATTTCAAAATTACCATTTCACCTAAAAATACATAATATTTTCATTTCAAAATTACCAGAATGTAAATTTAATCGTTGCCAAGAAAAAAGTAAAATTATATGTGGCAACGTGGAGCCGTTCTTTAACTTGTCTACATTTTATTGGCTACTGGAGTGTGATGTCAGCGAACCGCGCAGTTTGAAATGATTCATAAAGACAGGTCACTGTGTACTTGGATAACTTCGCTTAATTACAATTCTTTAATAAATTGGGTTGATTCTACTTTACTTATGTACCAGTATAACGTTTGATATTAATAAAATAGTAAATTTCAATTTAGTGGAAAAGGCCCATTGTTGTAACAAATAAATATTATAGAAGCTATGTATTTTTGTAAGCTAAAAACGATGAATTTTACAGACCGCCACAATGAACGAATTAATTCCAAACTTAACCTGCAGAAAGAATAAAAACTACGGTCAATGAAACAGAATAACTAACCACTAATATCAAAGTCTACATATTATAATAATACTAATAAATAATTGGGATAAAAAATTTAAAAAAAAGTTGCCTTCGTCGTGATTCGAACTCGCGATATCAGGATTACGTCGTTTGAAATCCTACGACTTTACCATTGCGCTAAACTTCCTGTTGTCACTTTATGCCGCAAAATCTGTTAAATATGTAAAGTGTACGTGTTAACCTGAACAATTAATTTTTACGGATTTTCTAATTAGAAAAGCATTTCGCATCAGTATTTTGGTAATCAGGTGTTTGGCAGTCGGTACTATCGATTCCGTTAGCAATATTTCTCATAGGAAAATAATGAAAATAACCTATTTCAAGTTTAATTAATTTGACAGTTTTCGTGGGAGGTGTTTGTCTCGTTAGTGCGATCTCACATGGGCATATAAAATGAGATAGAAGTTGAGACGGATGCGACTCGAGATTTTCGAAGACGAAATAGACGTAGAAGGACTGGACGTACGGTCTCGAAAAAAAAAATCTCAAAGGATTAGAGAAAGGACGGAACTTTCGCATGAAGCGGGTCTCGAGGCCGTAAAATTAGAAAAAGGGTTTAGGGAGTCCCGTGAAAAGTCGGTATTTCGGCGGGCGTGACGAGACCATTAGGCGCGAGGACAAACGCCGGCGCTAGCCGCATCTTTCTCGCCGTACGGCGATCGACGAAAATTTTGCAGAGGTTTTTTGAAAAGGCGTTTAAATTGGGAAAACACGTAGGAAACGGGACAAAAGTACCCCTACGCATTGGAGAAAGGCCGAGGGCGTCCTCCGGTGGTCCGCGGAGATCGTTCCGAGATCGCCCCACGGAGGAGATAGCTTTGAAACTTTGCGGATTCGGCGACGGAATTTAGAGGGAGACAGAATCGACGCGTTTTAATATATATTGATGATGTTTCACCATCAAGAAGAGAGTACCCTTACAATTCATCGAAATATTAAGAAAAATCGTTTAGTATAATTATGTACATCATCATTCCAGATACAAAATTTCTTTAATATGTATTTTCTTAACAATATTATTCTAGATGTTTTTGTCACCCGAAGGGTGACCCCAGGCCGCGGGCCTGGACTCCCGGTAGGGCTAGAAATGAGAACGAAAATCGCGATAGCGATTTTCTTCCATTTCTAGTATTTAATTAAACCGCCTCTACAGGTGTTAGACTGACAACAAATAACTAATGACAGATTAGTTGTTTGTTTTGAACTTCGGCTAAGAATTTCATAGCCACCCTCGTAAAAACCTAAATAATTTTAGGTGGTTACACAAAAAAAAGAGTAGATAACTTAAAGACTAGAAGAGATAGGTATAGGGAACCATGATACCGTTCGAAGAAGAATAATATTGTGGCACCAAACTATAGAAAAACGTAGAGGGTGTTCGATTTGAAAAAACTAACTTATGATGGTTTGAAGTTAACTTAACTCGCCATTAAATTTCCACCACCCTGAATGCAATTAAAGCCTCCTTGAAAGTATGGCTGGGAAGCTTAGGAGTCATAGCTATCCCTCTTAGGAATATTCCACCGTAGATAGTATTATTTACGACTTTAAATTTGTGACTGTACCGTGAGCAAAAGCTACCTGCAATAATTATTGTATAGGAACGCGAATTTCATCGTTTTGATTCAATATCCTACTATTGTATAGTAGGTGGGAGTGGAATTTATTTCTGGTAATTATATCATCAAAAAAGATGTCTTCAGACACATTTAAATGTTTCTGCTGTTATCGATAGTGCTGTAGGCCTAGACTGCCTCATAGAGAGGTGGGCCCCATTCTTCACACAACCCCGATCACAAAAGTGGTAGGTGTGGGCTATTCGTTAAGTCTCCTTCTGTCCTGGCTCTACTCTGTAGGCTGAATAAGATCTTCTGATGCTCTTCTGTCTTGTCTTCTGCCTCAACACGAGGAAAAGCTGTCTTCGAGCTTCCTCCTCGTGTTGATAATACGAATATGGGTGTATAGATCCTTTAAATTTCTGCTCAGAACTCCTTCCAATTGGTGTGACTCTTCATGAATAATGTCTAGGTGGATTATTGTCCCCCTAAGGTTAGGAAGATGGTGTTGTATCCGGTGGACACCTCTTGCAGCACTTCCACTCTAGCCACAATTGGTATAGCCTTGAGTAAAGTGATATCCACCACGTCAGGTATGCCTATGGCTCCGTAGAACGCCGGCCCGTTCAGTGCCATCACTTCCACTCCGTCGTTGGTATCCAGGTCAGTAGCACCTTTCCGCGGGTGTTCATCATTCTGCTGTTCCACGTCGATGACTTGCTGTTAAAGTCACCAACTGCCACTACTTGCGGCCTGCCCTGTTGGACAGGCCGCAAGTAGTGGCAGTTGGTGGCTGCAGTTGGTGGTATTGACTACAGGTCAGTACCTCTTTACCCCAATCTGGTCATCCGGTATACGGACTTGGGGGCAAAGCCCTGCTCAGTGAGGTCTGCCTATCTGGTTAGAAACACCGGCGGGGATTCCTCTAATTACCATGCGTAGGACTCGGTCCTCGTGCAGGGAGTACGTATGGTACTTTTCTTTTCTTCTGTGACGAGCCTCGTTAGCTTCCTGTGATCGCTCACAGTAGCCGGGGTGATTGTAACTCCTTCGTTGATGAGTTTCGTGAAGACAACACAACTCCATGTCGATAAAGGCTATTTCTAACCGTACTCCGCTGATCAGCATCTCTCAGAACCACGGGGGATCCGCGGCTGCCCCTAGGGGCAGCCGCCGCCGCTTGCATTATCTACTAAGTTAGCTAAGGCAAAAGCTCATCACTCTTCCTTTTCAGAAGAAATGTCCTACGATGAAAACCGGCATTAAGGAAGCCGCCGCCTCCCCACCAGCTGATGCAGCGACGTATAAGATCCCCCCGTGGTTCTGTTTTATATGCTGTGCTACTACTGACTACTAGCTTACTTTCTTCTTCTTCTTCCATCTTTCACACCTTTGACTATACACAGAACAAAACTACAATTTACCTACATACTAATCAGTAAACACTGATACAACAAAACTACTGGTATTGCTTTATTATTTTAACATATAAGCATATAATTTACATAAAATTAATTGAAAATAAAATTTTTACTTAATTGTATATTATGTTATACAGTGAGGTTCAAAACTCTGGAACGCCCCAAATAACTTTCAAAATATTGTTTTTTTGCAAAAACGCTCAGACACGTAAATTTTTTATTCTACTTTTCTGTATTTTTGAGGTATTGATTTATTTGTACAGTGACGTATCACTGAGGTGCAAAAAAAAATTTTTTTTTAAATGGCAACCTCAATTTTTTATTCGGAATTCATGAAAACTTTTTTTTACGTATCTTTGACTAAAACTTTACAGAAAAAAAACCTTTATAGGGTTACAGAAGAAATTTTTCGATATAAATGCAATGCAATTTATTGAAACAAAATATCAAAAATTAGGTTACTTACAATAATACAATTAAATCAAATGCTCAAATTGTTGTCCGTTGACTGCCTGACAATGAGCTAAACGAGAGATGAATTCATTTTGAACATTATTGATAAAATCAGGCGGAATGTCTTCTATTACTTGCTGAATTCTGTTTTTTAATTCATCAATATTTTCTGGCCTACTCTCATACACTAGACCTTTAACGTAGCCCCATAAAAAATAATCGAGTGGAGTCAGGTCTGGGGAGCGAGCAGGCCACTCTATTGCACCACGTTGATCTATCCACCTATTAGGAAAAACTTCATTTAGGTAAGTACGAACAGGAAGAGCATAGTGAGGTGAAGCACCATCTTGCTGAAACCATATCTGGTCATCAATTGAATTTGGATTATTCGCATTTGAAAATAAACCAATTAAAGTCGGGAATAATTCCATTCTTAGGAATTCCAAATATCTTTTCCCCATTTAAATTTCCATCAAAAAAGTATGGTCCCAAAATTCTGTTTTTTACTATTCCCGCCCAAACATTAACTTTTCTAGGGAATTGCGTGTGGGATTCCTGCATCCACCGTGGGTTCTGAGTTGCCCAATAGCGGCAATTTTGTCTGTTGACGGACCCATTAAGACAAAAAGTGGGCTCATCAGAAAAAATAATATTTTTTACTGAGATGGTATTGTTATTGCAACGTTCCTTCATGATTTCACAAAATTGTACTCTACGATCAAAATCGTCCTCTGAAAGCTCATGAACCAGTGTTACCTTGTACGGATGATATTTATGTTTAAGTAAAATATTAGATTATTATTAATATTAGAATATTAAATTATATTACATAATATTAGAAAGACCTTCATCCCCATTTTTTTCTCATTAAACTACTTCTAAATAAGTACTTTCATTTCCAATTTGGAAAATTTCTCATTTCTTGAGTGGTATTTTTGACCAGACCCATAATTTTTAGTTAGGTTTTTAAATGGAATGATGACAAATAAGGTGATATATGACAATAAAGGTGATGGGGTGCGATTTATGCTGACTCCTTGTAATATTTATAATGAAAAATATCTATTTTTTCAGCTCGCAGGAATTTTCTTGTCCTTCCACTTGGCAACACAACTAAAGAATGGCTACTACAGTACGTGAAAAGAAAACCGAAATGTGGCCATTTTAACTTGTCTTATATCTATGTTACATTGCTTTTAACTTGTTAAATTTTAAGTTTATTTTTAACATATTAAACATATAGTTTATAATATAGGATTTAACTGAAGAGTACGTACCTACTTTATATTTGTTAGTTCTGAAGTGACACTACCTACTAAACTAAACCAAATCGCTGGTGAAAATGCTGTGATTTTGATATTATATTTTATGTAGGTATCTAACTATGTCTGCAGCTTGCTGCAGACGCCTGAAAGATGACCCACTGCAAAAACACTATTTTGTGACAGAAACTTAATAACAAGCAACAACCATGTAGATATAAATAAATAAAAACACTACTTACTATGTGTTTCACTTTACATTTAACACTACATCTCGACTATAGTTTCGACTCACAAATTCAGTGTCAAGCAATGTTTCAAATTAAAATTCTATTTTATTTTAAATCATTGCTTGACAATGACTTTGTAAGTAGGTAGAAACTTATATAGTCGAAGTATAATGTTAAGAATACTGGTGAAATACACAGTATTATTATACCTATTTATTTCCCTACATGATAATAATTAATTAACGCAGCTACTAATGGCTTCCTCAATCAATTTTCTTAACAACAATGATGTTTATCTAATTAATGGTTATTCTGTAAGAAAATGTAGGTGTAGTTGATATAGATGACAGATGTAATTTTGGGTTTATGTAAAAGATTCAATCATTGCTGGTAAGCAATCCGGGTAAGATCTGATGCCGCTCGTCTCCTTACCTCTACACCCTTCTTATAAATTTAGTACTTTTGCTGCAGTAGTGCCCTCTTAAATTTACTCGATTTTACGGACACTTCCTAAACACGGAGAGAGTCCTCCTTCCTTACCTCTATTCTCTATTCTCCATAGAAGCGTGTTAACACCAAGGAATTTATATATATGGAACGATTATCAAATTCTGCGCGAGTATTCCAATTTTGGATCCGCCATTTTGATGTCAGAAAATTGGTGGGAAATTTAAAGCGGCATTAACACAAGCCTCTTCAGCTAGAAAGCAATAAAAACAACTGATTCAAACAATTTAAAGTTTTGAGGCAACGAATAATTCTAAATAGATATAAAAGAAATGTTCAAAATTTTATAATTTAATTGAAATTGTGGTGACTTAAATTTAGATTTGTACTATTTTTATTTAAGAGATATAAAAACAAGCAAGATATATATCATAAATCAAAATATATTGTAACATTGATTGAACAAACAATATATTTTATATACCTACCTTATTCTCTTTATTTGTTTAAAATGTAGGTACTGTTTACGCCATAGACATAAGGGGTTTACGCCACTTTACGGCAGTTGCTTCCATCTATCTTATTGTAAGAGAAGATAGCGTGGCCGGTGATAGAAAAAGGTAGAATAGAAATTTAGTCAGCATTTGGTCTTCGTGTAGTAAAGAATTAATAAGTAAAGAATTGATAAGTGGTTGTGCCTCCCTATCCTTATGTCACCTAAATCTTTCCCTCCTTATTTCCCTATTTGGTGAGGAGTATCAACGAGAGGGACGACTAAGACCAATTTGGGTAAGTCTCCATAACATTTATCATATTTAACCATAAACATGGCTACAATAAATTATAGTCGAATACTCTGACATAACATTTTGATCCTTGAGCCAGGATTAATCGCGAGATTAATTTTGAACCTAGTAGTCATATTTTAGATTTGTCAAGTAAATCCAATTGAACAATATTTTTGTTACATTCTTTATATCCATTCCAATTCATCAATTTACATTTTATTAGTATTAGTTTGGCGTTGACCGGTGCTGATAAAAAATTATCTATTTGCCTTGTAAAAAAGAGTATTGGAAACAATGCCGCATAGTTGAAATTCGTATTTCGTATTACCGTTCCCCCTCTTTTCCATTAGTTCGAATTCTACATACCTAGTAGTAGACAAAACCTATAGTAGAGAAAGCGCGCATACATGCGCATTTCAGACTTATCCGAGAAACAACCTGACCTACCTAGCAAAAATCACTTTGATTTAGACATTACTTACAATTATTGATTATAATATTCCATTATTGATTGACAATAGTTAATAATCGTTTAAAATGCCACCAAAATCCGAAAATGAGTTAAAATTAGATAGGTTAAGAGCAAAACGTGAGACTTTCTTTCGTCGCATTCAGTTATGTTATGATGCTAGTGAAGCTTTAATATCAGACAAAAGGAATGTTTCCAAACAAGAAAATGTTGATGTGCGTTATACCAATATAGAAAAAACCATTACAAATTATAATGAAATAGTAAATGAAATAATTGTCATAAAACAGTTACTAAAACCAGATGAACCCGTTTCATATACTAGTTTAGATGCTGCGGAAGATTTATATGATCGTATTAAATATGTCGCATCCGAAATTATTACCACACCGATGAACCAGAATTTAGAAAATAATAATAATAAACCTAATATCCATATGCCTAAAATAGAAATCGTAAAATTTGATGCTTCCGACTTAAGTTTATGGCCTATTTTCTATGAATGATTTGATGATGATTATGATTTTAAACAATTAGTCCACCTTAATTCTAAATTGTCAAGCGCTGAAAAGTTGCAGTATTTGTTAGGAAGTTTGTCGGGAAAAGCTTTAAAAACTGTTAATGCCATAGAAAATATTCCAAGTAATTATGATATTTTATTTAAAGTATTAGTTGATACGTATCATGATAAAAAATGTTTGTGTAACCTGTATTTAGATAGATTATTAAATTTTCGTAGTATTTCTAATAATAACCCCGATGGTTTGCAATCCTTTCTAGAAAAATTTGATACTAATGTATCCGCCTTAAAACGCCTAAACGTGGATGATTTAAAATATTATATCTTAACATATATAGCCATGTCAAAATTGCCACAAGAAACTAGTAGTGCCTTTGAATTAATTAGAAATAGCCAAGAGTTACCTAAATATAATGATTTAATCGAATTTGTACGCAAACAGAGTAAAATAACATTTGCATCAGAAAGATTACGTAAATCTCCATTTCATCCACTCCAATAGTTCGACGAAAAGTTCTAAAACTTTTGTAACAAATAATTCAAATCGTGGACAAAAATTGTTTGTTTTGCAAAAAGGGTGTACATTTGTTAAAAGATTGTTATTCATTTAAAAATAGTTCACATGATGAAAAATTTAAATTAGTTAAAACTGAAAATTTGTGTATCAATTGTTTTTCTAATAACCATAAACTAAGTTTTTGCCCTTCGAAATTTACATGTCATTTTTGTGGATCTAAACATCATTCGTTATTACACAGAACTTCATTACCGAATGAAAACTCTAATTCTCAAATAGAAAATTATCCCTCCACTTCCACTTCAAGGGACAATAATTCTGTACAAGAAAATACACAAAGTACCAGTGCACCTACTCAAACATTATGTTCAAAAATTAATATTGTAGAAATTAATAAACCTCAAGTTGTCCTGCTGAGCACGGCACTTGTGAAAACCACAGATAAATGGGGTGGAGAACAAACGCTTCGTTTTTTATGCGATAGCGCATCCATGTCTAATCTCTTGACTTTTGATTGTTGTAGAAAATTAGGTTTACCTTACCTAAAATTAACATCCAATGTTATTGGTATTGGAAATATAGCGAAACCTCTTAAAGGCCGTACTAATTTGAATATAATTTCTAACCTTAATCATAATATAAAATATTCCATTGAAGTTTTACTCATCGATAATTACAAATTTTTTGCCCGATTCTACAGTTAATTGTGCATCGTTTGATTATTTGAATAATTTACCGTTGGCAGATCCAACATTTCATATCCCAGGCAAAATAGATGGGATATTAGGAGCAACAATGTTTGCCGAAATTTTAGGTTCGCATCGAGTAAGCGGTCCCTTAAATATGCCCATTGCCGTACAGTCTAAATTAGGTTACTTAGTAATAGGTAATGCGCCCTCCCTAGAAAGTAAACTAGATAGTAAATCATATTATACTCTTTTAGTAGAAACCCTATGGGCGAACGACGCCAAAAACCAATGTATTTTTAAAGGGGCCTAAATTTTGCAAAAAAGTGAGTAATTTTACACCCTCCACTTTCCTTTTGGAGATAGGCCACGCCCCCAACCCCGATCCGGCAACCCTTACGCTTGCGCAGACGCTCTTCGGCACCCTCGCGGTCATCATAACTTCTGCAACCGTCCTCCAGGTACCACGGGCCGACGGAGAAATTAGTAGTCGCGGTCATCATAGCTTCTGCAACCGTCCTCCAGGTACCTACCACGGGCTGGCGGAGAAATTAGTCGTCGCGGTTTTGCAGATTCATCACTTAATAACGGAGGAACCCATACGGAGGAAAATGCATTATATAATATACAGATTTAATATCCTTCGGACATATAAAACATAGCACTTTATTGAGAAGTAATTTTTAAATTAGTAAGTTGCTTGTAGCGTTTTCAGTCGGCATATATTCAAATTAGACGTATCAATTATCCGCGTCGAGGTAGCAGAGGTTGCGCGTCACGAGATTTTCACTTGCGCACTATGACATCCCTACCTTGCGCGCTACGATATCTCCAGCGGGTACGTTCTCGGTAGCGAGTACTGAGAGTTTAATCTAGTACATATATTTAATTTTTAAATATATTTAGAGAAAAACTGATACGATTAATTAATTCGCGCTAATTTTTTACTATTAAGAAACTCGTAGACACATTTTTAACATGGGATGGTATTATTGGTATAATACTGTAATACTAAGATATCTAGAATGAAATAGAATAGCAGATTATGTCATAAGTAGACAGGGTGATAATATTTAACATAGACTACAGTTTATGATATTTATTTGTTGAATATAGATGTAGGAAATACTTGTTTTTCTAGAATGCTTGCTTTCATTTAAGGTATATAAGGTATTAAGGAAACATACTGGGTATATAAGGCGTATAATATGATAACTTACTTATTCAACATTTGAGGTTCATACAGTAAACATGTATGCTTGCAACGCCTGTGGTAGAAAATTTTCCTGGCCTAGTGCTCTAAGTAGACACAGAAACAAACACAAGGATGTATTCTTTGTTTGCAACATATGCAACCAGAAATTTACGCGTAAGGAGAACTTGCGTATTCACATAAAAAATAATCACCCAAATGAACATAGTGACCCCATAACAAACCCAAAACTCTGAAGTACATTTTACAAGACTAGAAAAGGATAAACAACATAGTGAAACATTAATGAATATTTTGTTGTAATGAGATATCTAAAAGTATTTGAAAAATATGTTTAAAAATTATATCCCTTACTGTAATTGTATTCCATAATAAAATAAAGATTTATATTATTTAACTTGTTTTAATTGATAAAGAATTACCCGGCTAAATAAAACACCATAGTCTGAATAATATTTTTATTAGTACAGCTTTAGAAAAATTGATGTCTTGTTAAAAGAGAACTCTGAAAATTAGCTTTAAAACATACAAGATTTGGGTTCAATGATATACCTATTTACTAAAAAGCTAAGGATTGAAAAATACATAGACTTCAAACATATAAATATGAACAGGGTACAGTTAGTTGATCTAGAAATCACTATTTCTTAGAAATTGCAGCGGGTAACATCAGAGAAGCGCGTACGTGACTTTTGAACGTTTAACATATCTGTTAACATTTAATAATTGATACATTCATTAGATTTCTCATCTTCTTATCTTCAAACGAAGCATTCAATTCATTTAACCTTGGGACTTTTTGCTTGTCGAGACTCATCTAGTGGTTTCTTATATAAGTATTACTTTAACTAAGTTTTCATTATATAAGTGTTAAAAAGTATTTGAGTATCAATATAGGAATTTAAAGTTTATAGGTATATTCTCTGATTGGAGATGCTAGAATTCATCATAAAATAGTTGTTTACGATTTCTACTTCAGGTTACCCGAAATAGGTGATGTGAGAATATCAAACGTCTAGAATACTAATTTTAAATAAATTCTATTTAAAAATTATGTCATAAAGGTGAAATATTAAAGTTACAGAAAATTTATCTTCTCATGAGTTGTTAATCATTTAGTTTAAGTATATATTCAATATTAGTTATTAAAATAGATACAATCTCTATCTTTATCCGGACATCCAGTATACAGGGTGTAACTTTAAGTGAGGGTCATTTTTTTATGTGTAATAGTACACGTTCCCCTGAGCACCAAGCTGCAATTAGTTTTTTTTTTATTCAAATAACTAGCCGAGTTATAATTACTTTTTTAAAATGCACCTAAATGCTGGTGCACGGCGCTACTGAACATCACCTCGTCCAAACACAATGTTTACAATACTCTGACAGGATACTAGGCGCTTGCGGGGTTGCCATACAATTAATCATATGTGACAAAATGAAGCAAGTTTTGTAGCCAAATTATTTTTGTACAAATCTGCGCTATGTTATTTACCATAGTTTTTGTTAAAATTGATTAGGATACGTTACTAAGTTTAAGTACGTAACATTTTAAAATAATATTTTTATTATTTGATAAATTGTAACTAAATAATAATGAATGTATTTACTTAATTTCATAGAACTAAATTAAAGTTTTCAATAAACATGTTCTTACATTTTTTAAAGCGCAGCTTAAAGAAGATACCTATGTCAGTGTCAAAACCCTATAACATTGACCTTGACCGAGTGGAATATGCATCTGTCCTTTTTTTCCTAAATAGCGCGGGTATAGTGTTTATAATCTCAATTAAAACTGCATAAAAAATTCCGACAAAGGACAAACAGTGCAGGTATTTCTTTTGTCGGAATTTTTTTTACAGTTTCAATTGACATTAATAACTGGGAGCAAAAAAAGGTCTACGCACTGTGTCGACATAAATCGGCACAAGTGTTTTATTAGAAATAACAATTTTTATTTCTCTTCAGTGTAAAATGAGATGTGGATGTGAATGCAAGTGATTTTGTGCCTACGTCGAGAAATATTGAAATTATTTAAATAACATTAAAAATATTATTTAGTGGAGTGTAAGTGTATAACCTATTAAGTCGTTTTTGGTGAAATATTTTCGTGTGCTGTTATTTTCAGTGTTTAGCGACAGTGAAGTGTAGTGATATTCTGAAAAGAAAATGTATACGAATCAAGAGAAGGTGGATATGATTAGGGCTTACTTTTTGTCCGAAGAAAGTGGTGCCGCCGCTAGAAGAAGATATCGCGGACCACATAAGACAGAATATGGATCTTAATAAGGTATGACACTCCATGATGCGACGTGTTGAAGCATGTTTAGAGTGCAACGGATATAATTTGGAACACCTGTTATAGGTAAGTTGACAAATTTATTTATTACCATTTACCGTTATTTATTTATTGTTTTCTGTTGAATGTTACTGTTTTATTAGTAACTTGTATTTAAGGAAATTACATTTTTATTTATGTGGGACAATAGGGCTCCTGGCGAACACCCACTAAATAAAAGTAATGCACCAAAGGGCTGTACCTCACAGGTGATGTGGAAATTTGCTTTTTAACGGGAGATTTGACAACAGTGCATCTCCCAACTGGCCTGAGAGCGGGCACCGCCTTCTTTAGGTGGGGTTGGCTCGGATCGGATTAAAGACACGTTGAGCGCTGTTCAGTGGCGGGGTATCACGATACGGAAAAAAAAGTTAAAAAAGATATTCAATTTTCACAACAGAATTTCAAAAAAAAAAACTATAGATATGCGTTCATACACTTCAAAGGAAGCCCCCATATAAATATGACCCCCATTCAAAGTTACACCCTGTATAAGAAGTTATATTTAAAAAACAGTCTCTAACTCTATTAGAAACTTCCTGTATATAAGAAGATATATTTGGAAGTATAACGATGTAATATTTTGTTTGAAATAATTTTTAAACAAGTTGATACAGGTCACAAGGACAAAGGAGGTATTCGGGTATCCCTATTAACGTTAAAATATTACGTTTTCCTACATATAATATAATTATGACAAGCTTGGTACATTATACAGGACGTTTCAACATTAACATAAAAATATTTCCAAAGACATAATGCTGTACACCGATTAGAAGTGCAATATACAGGGTGTAATAAAAGATGATCTAAAAATAAACTAATTTTCTAGACCCTCGTTAGGGTTGATCAATAGTAATTTATATTAAATTTTTAACTGAGTTCTCATGATACAGGGCGGCAATTTAAAAACAGGTAAGGAACAGAAAACAGGTATTATATACCCAATCTGTTATACATCTGTTATAAAGATTGGGTATTATATACCCAATCTGTACAACATTCCCCCTTTACAATGGCCATTGGCTATTATAGAAAAATTATATGTAGGCAGGGATGGAATAGCCCGAACTGTTCTTGTAAAAAAAAGAATAGTTCTTATTTGCGTCCTATTGTGAAGTTATGTCCACTTCCAACGCAATAATTTAGTTATAGTTTAGTAATTTTAAGAGCATGGGGCATCGGGTTTTGTAATAGTTTTAGTTCTATAGATACGAAGTCTATTTTTTCGTTATATATTTTGTTTTGGTTGTTCTATATAGGACATTTAATTATACTGAATTAACATTCATTTTCGGGGGGGTCAGGATGTTTACGCCACTTTACGGCAGTTGCTGCCATCTATCTTATTGTAAGAGAAGATAGCGTGGCCGGTGATAGAAAAAGGTAGAATAGAAATTTAGTCAGCATTTGGTCTTCGTGTAGTAAAGAATTAATAAGTAAAGAATTAATAAGTAAATAATTGATAAGTGGTTGTGCCTCCCTATCCTTATGTCACCTAAATCTTTCCCTCTTTATTTCCCTATTTGGTGAGGAGTATCAACGAGAAGGACGACTAAGACCAATTTGGGTAAGTCTCCATAACATTTATCATATTCAACCATATACAGTCCACAATAAATTATAGTCGAATACTCTGACATAACAGGTACTATTAGCCGTTTGAAACTTAGCTATTTAAAATTAATTATGCTTCTCGTTAAAATTTTGAAGACTTTTGTATTGTGTGTATGTTCACAGTTATCGTAACATACTGTATAAGTTAGGAGCTATGATTGTATGTTTCATAAGACTTATTTCAATTACTAAGTTTGTGACATTGAAGTTTTAATAATTTACTTTAATGATGCGTTCATCTAATATAAACACTGTTGCATAACATTTTTATAATGAATTTGATTACATTTTTTAAAGTTTATATAGTTCCTTATAGTTTTATATAATTGAAATATTTTAAGTTTTGTAAATGATTATTATACTTAATAAACTGAATTTAAAGTAAAAAAGTACATTGAAAAATTAATATCCTTACATAGCAATTTTCTTTTTATCAGACGTTTAAAACCTTTCCATAATTCCTCGTTGGTGTTGATCACAATAAAATAAATCACTAAGAAACTAAAAATATACTACTGTTGCTCATAGACCAATAAGCTAGTTATAGTTTTTTTAAATAAGTTGTTTTACTTTCTTTATATTGTTGCCGTCATTAGGAAGATCCTGAATTTTTAGTTTAAGTGGGGTTAGAAAGTAAATGATACTACAAGAGAACCACCACAGAAATGAATAAAGCATTTAATATTTCCCTAGAATTATAGGTTCTTGGACAGGTGTAACAATATAAAATGTAGAAGTTGGAAGCAGTGTGACATCAAAATGGCGGCTTCCACGTTTTCACATGAAAATTGGATGAGCAGTCGTCTATAATCGTTCCATATAATACAAATTCCTTGGTTAACACATGAAAAATGATGCTCGTTACTCAAATAAAGACAAATACAAATACAAAATTAATAAAATATTTTAATCTAAGAAAAAAGAAATAAGAAATTTAATTCAAATCCATCAATCTGTCATCACCATCTGTCATCAATTATATCACACTTAGGTACTTCATAGTGTTGAAGTACCTACCAATCCCCGAATCTACCGAATACGTGAATAAATAAAGGTTCCATGATCATTTTAGATATTCCGAGAATTAGTAGTTCTGTGATTTCATTGATTTGATAAGCTCACAACTAACACTTTTTTTATCCAGATGGGCACGTAGCAAGTTGGTTTCTTGAGAGCAAATTTATATCCGCCAAGGGTTGAACTTTACACCCTTAATTGAATTTTTGAAAAATATATATATAGTACTTGTCTATTATGATTTATTTTCATTTCCGGATTTATCTATGTAAATTACTCCCAGGTATGTCTATATAAAAAATACATTTCACACGTGGTTCTATCTTTTAATTATTTATTTCAGCTGCCGCATTGCTATCTGTGTCGGCCCGCTTCTCGTATATCTTGTATCGTATACTTATTTAAATAAAACCCTCTTTATACAAGAGGTTAGTTAACTTTTTGTTATTTTAAATTAGTTTAATGGAATTTCTATTCCAGGGTTTCAGGTTATTTTAGATGTGAGTTTTATGGTAACTCCATACCGTTTTAACTTTAGTATCCTGCTGATTATCATGTTTAGAAGAACATGTAGGTAGTTCTTAGTTTTCTGCCTGAAGAGGATTATTTTGATACGAACTCTACAGATACATATGGTTTATAAATTAAATACCGAGTGGTACTTACCTGTTTTTTTTTGTGCACATGAATAAGATGGACGTCTAAGTTAGGAATAGCTTGTTATGGTGTAGATATGGTCCTGAGATATTCTATGAATACTACTTGTTTTCTTTGTCCGCTGCGAAGATGTTATCTGAATGAAATCAAGTTAGTTATCAGCACTACCGACCACTCTCTCAAGCCTATGTTTTGTTTTAATAGTTATGTCACCGGATGATCAGATAAAATTTAGATATTATTTGGTTAATTGTTTAATAATTATTATAAATATATGAGTTTCACTCTCTTAAAACTGATAAAACCTTGTAAAAGGATCTAGAATCCTGATTTTCCTAGAGAGATCTATTGTAACTCGATACACAAGTCAAACCACCTGCTGATAAACTTATATTGTTATCCTACAGTGATCATTAAATAAACCATATAATTTACTGGTTTTATTTACCGAAACAGTTACTTTGTTTTCTTTCAGTTAGCTAGTAGTAGTAGTAGTGTGTATGGGGCGGCCAAGACCTGGCAAGTAGGTCACAAGCAGGCTCATTTTGCCTACCCCTGTCGTCCCCTACCTAACTCCGTCACCTCTTCCCTCGTCGAACCTTCCCGAGCTTCTAATGTAGGTCAGAATATCGGTCCATTCAAGGGAACTGACCTCTTCCCCTTGCAGTTAGCTAGGATTATTTTTTAATTGGTTAATATCATCAAGAGGTTCTTCACTTACCTATACCAATTCAACAAAGGTGAAGTGGCGCATAGTAATAAAGGACTTGTTGTTTATCTTAATAAATACACGACTGACAAAATTTAACCTGCAACCCATGCTCTACACAGGCGAAGAGCTGCCGTCCGCTGTGTTACATAATATCTCGCAAAAGAACAGATTTAAGTAGCACAAAAGTGGCGCCCAACGTGGGGCCCGATTGTCATCACATGAAGTGAATCGATTCCAACGTATCCATGGAAGTCACGACCAAGCTAGAGAATTTCCTAAAAATTTAAATTAACTTGAATACTCATGGATCTTACACTAAACCAGTAAACAAAATTTACAGCAAGGCTAATCGGGGAAGAGTTAGAAAATCATGGTTTATAGCATGTAAGACAAAATCCTAATTATATCAACTAGACAAATAGAAGTAAATACAATTTGGCATAAATACAATGGTGTTACACAAAATATGGTACCTACTGAAAATTTTTAAAAAATATTTTTTTGAGTAAAATGTAAGATAATATTTGAAAATAAGATATTATATTAGATGTTCAAATTGTCTGTCTTCTTCTACGATGCAACTCTGATAACTTTTAATAACGCTAACACTAGCATTTCTAATCATTAAAGGTGGTATTGTTTGAAATGCGTCTCTTGTTACTCATCAATTCTCCAAGGGTATTGGATCTTTCCTTATAAATAATATTTTTTAAGTAGCCTCACAGCAAAAAATCGGGTGGTGTAATATGGCAAGCTTGAGGAGGCCAGTGAATCAGTTCATTTATACCTAAAATTATATAAAATAAAGTATTTTTAAGATAAACGCTGAAAAATAAAACTCACCAATCAATTTTTCCGGAAACACTTCATCAATATATGCCTTAATTTGGCGTGCATTGTGTGCAGGGGCACCATCTTGTTGAAAATATATATACTGACGATTAGCAGAGGATTAGCATTGTCTAAATATGGTATCAAATTATTTTCCAGTATTTCTATATAAAGCGCTCCAGAAAGATTATCATGAAAGAGATACGGTCCTATTAAAAATGCTTATTGTAGGGGAGAGGATTTCAGAATGGAATTATGCTCTCCTGTTTACACAAAATTTTATTTTAGTGACTAAGTTTACAGATTTAAATGACTTTACTAACTTTACACAAAAGCGAGACAGACCACCAAGTGGTGCACAACTCGTAGCACAGGTCACACAAACCCGGGGCACCGGTAAAGGCGAAAAACAAACTATGTCGACGTGCAGCATTCAGACACCGAAACTCGACTAAAAGAAATGCGGGCGGGTTCTAGAAGGAACCTGGCACACGGTTGCCGGTGTTAAAACGCGCGGCGGGAAAGCACCATACCCTCGCGTTAGGCACTGGTGACACGGTGGCAACGTGGAGCACTGCTAGACAGGCGAAGCCTGGATTACACAGGGAAATATTTGCTACATTATTAATTAAACCGCACCAGACACTAAATCCAAATCGACCTTGTCTATTTGTTGTGGCGGTAACATGAGAAGTATTTTGAGAATAGTGTGATGACTATTTTTTTTATTAAATATGCCATAGCTACTTAAGACTCATCTGTCCAAATGATATTTTCTATAAAATTAGAGTTCTGATTGCACTCCTGAATAAACCAATTACAAAATTCTCGTCGTCTATTAAAATCTGCTGGGTACAAATGATGATTTATTCTGATTTAATAGCGGCGAAACTTATGTTTTTAAAAGTATTCTGAGGGCCGTATTCCGTTTATCCACATCAATATCCACTTATATTTGTTTAGATGATGTATTAGGATTTAACAAATAAATTATGGAACTAGTTGGTGATTGCTGCTGGAATAGACCTAACCTAATGGCCGCGTTCAGCAGATACAAACGTTGGCAAACAATTTGTGATTGTTCTGCTGAACGATAGTTGAAAAGTACCTATGTTGAATGTCAACATGTTTCATGAGCGGTAGCCATTTTTGCAAGCGTATCAACGCTTAATTTTCTCAACATGTTGAAAGCATAGAAAAAAGGATAAAAAGGTTATGTTTACAGATAATGGTGTAGAATTTCAAACCACCACATTCGAATTTCAAACCAACCGAAAATAAAATAAGATCGTTCAGCAGACTGTAACCGCTGAATAAACGTTTTGCGTTTAAAGCGTAAACATGGTTATAAACCGTTTGCTGTCTGCTGAACGCGGCCAATGACAATCATTTTTCTGCTCTTCTCGGTTAATATATTTTATCTATGGTTAGCCCTGTTGTAAATTTTGTTCCTTGGTTTAGTGAAAGCTCCATAAGTATTCAAATTCAATTATAATTTTTTGAAAATTCTCAAACTGGGTTGTGGCTTCTCTGAATACTTTAAACTTTAATAAATGCATGTCAAACGTATTACGTTTATTTTACTACATTCAAATTATAAATACCTACGTTTCAAAATAGGGATCCCTTGCTAAATCTGCATTTTCATTTCTTAGATTAAAACATTTTATTAAATTGTATTTGTGTTCATTTGAATAACGAACCAGTTTTTATTTGTGTTACACACTTCTAATAATGTTAAACGTCATCGGACTATACCTAAAGCACAAAACAATACGGAAATAACCATAGGCACGCCAGTGAACAACCATGGACTGCCCAAATTTCAATCATATTATTAAGGCGAATGTTAGTAGTCGTGAGAAACACGCCGTACTGCCCTCTTTGGGTCTTTGCTACTATCTGTCTGATAATTATTGTTAAATTGACAGACAGTTGCTTTTCCGCAGCCGCCATTATAGCTGTGACCTCTACTGCCTTTGAGAAAGACAATCCTACTTATTTATTTAAAGGTGATGCCGAAAACAACTACTCCACGGGCAATGCCCCCCGATTGGCATTGCATTACTCCGTGGAGTATAGTTGTTTTTGGCATCTCCTTCAACTAAATTAAGGCAAATATACAAGTTATATTTGATGTTGCCATTTTTACGCTTCTTGTCATCTATTGGCTGCAGCTTATGAGTAACCAATCAGAGACCTATAAATTTGAAATAACAAAGGCGCTACATGAACTTTGATTTTAGATGACATCATAAGACTCAACTGCGCAAACTCAACTACGGAAAATCGACTCCATGTTAGAGGGACAAAATGCTGTTAATTCGGTATATACAAGGAATTTAATAAATTCCTTGGGTATATACTATCTCCATTCTATAACCTTTATTTCTGTGGTTCAAAATCTCCAAAAATATTTTTAAAATCCATGAAAAATTAACAATTTTTTTTAACAATCGAATCATTATATTCTGATAAATCATTAATTACAGATTTGCTAACACATTTTTTCTAAGCCCAGATAGCACAAAACATTCTCAAAATAATTTTTTAATCTGCTTAAAAGTTAGCCAACGAATAATTTTATTATAAAAATGAGTTTTTAATTATTTTTAGAATATATATTTAACCTCAAAATAATTTTAAAATAGTACTGAATAAAATAATCGGAAAACAACTTGGAATCATATTTTTAGAATATTGTAGAATAGAATATGATATAATATTTCCAAAACTATTGTTTAACTATTTTCTCTGGAATATTCTTCGATCCATATATGGAAAAGTAGGTATACATACAGGGTGATATTGAAAATTTGGTTAATTACAAAGGTTAGTAGGGCCTACCTTTTTGAAATATTTTCACGTTTTTGGCACTTCCTGTATAACTGGAAGTCGACACCAACTTGCTTATTTTAAATGGAACACCCTGTATGTTTTTGAAGTTTTGGATTCTACGTTCAATTAAGTCAACTTTGTGTAAAGTTGTCTATACCTAAATTCAGTTATTTTCGAGATATCTCCAGTTTTAAGAAAAAAGTGATAGTTACAGCTACAGCACCATATTAAAAATGTTGAATTTTGAATAGTGGAAGATCTTTAATTACAATATTTGGAACAGTAATGATTTAGGCATCGCTACATCTGAAAATGATTGTATAATGTCTGAGGAACATATAAGGCCCTCAAAATGTATAAGCCAGTTTACAAATTTAAGAAGTTACAAAACTTAATTTTTTCAAATGGAACACCCAGTATATTATTCTAGATTAGTAAGATCTAAAATCTAATCTAATATTATTCTAAGGTCGAAAGAATAATTAATTACATTCTGAATCGAATGATATAAATTTGTATGTTCCTATCTTTTAAGGTTTCCCAGTTACAGCGAATTTTGTTATAACAAACGTGTAAAAATTGAAATATTTCATTTTGCCAAGTAGACTGTGAAAAAATAAAACAATTTAGTTTGTCTCGAGTGTCAAATTTGTTATCAGAAGTTTAGTCAGTATTGTTGTAATAAAAATACTTTAGCGAGTCTAAAAAGTAAACTTAATATAGGGTTTTATCGTTGTTTGTTTATATTCTTATATGTATGTACAAAAAACGGTTATATCAAAGATTAAATTGTATTATTTGTGCATTAGATATGACGAGAAATTGACAGGACTGGACTCTAAGAGTTATATTTGTGCAGCAAAGGTACCTACACATAATTTTTTTCTGTTTATAGTGCATTTCAAATAATTGGAATCATCTCTTTTTAATTTGACTTGAAATGATTTTCTTGCGTACACAAATCTGTACATGTACAAATCTTCCAATGGTACCTATATGTCTGGTAGGTACCTATGTATATTAAATTCATGGGCACTCCTTATTTCTCCTACTACAATTATATATTAAATATATGGATAGTTACAACTTCATTTTTTAAAAAAATTATACATTAGCCGGAATTATAACTGGTTCATAATAGTTACTTGTCTAAACATAATTTAGTAACTACCTAGCCCAAAAAACTTTAAAGTAACATGGTTTGTCAACCAATATTTGAACTTTGTCTGATTGCAATATAAAAATTAGTTAGGATCAGTTTTGTATATGGTTTTGAGGAATTCTAATATAAGGTAGGTATTTATCGAAGAATTAGACATATGTTTGTAGTTATTTTAATTGTGGCAGGAGCTGCATATATAAAAAGCCACGCTGAAAGTAGCTGCACTTTTTATCAGTAAAAACGGCACCAAAAAAATAACTGAATGACATTATACAATTAGTAATGGTAAGTAATTATTAGTCAAATTTATACTTTACACTGTTAAGATATATAAAATATTTTGAACGTATTGGGATAGGTTAATGACTTATTTTGTTATAAAATTACGTGAAGCTTGTAATACACAATATGGTAATAACTGCTTTTCTAGAAGATTGTGACGGATACTTCCCGATTTGCACTGGTAGGAAGTGTCACGTTAGTGCCCGAGGTTCGGTTTCTCTTTTTACTTTGCCTCGGGCGCCAGTTCCTGGTTACAGTGTAGGAACACCACTACTCAGGTAGCTACAGTGAAGATACGGTACGCCAGGTCGGTCGATAGGGAAAATTTGACTTCACACAACAGATAGTAATAATACACCAATTAACCTTTTATACATATATTATCTCTAGACCTACTATATACAAATCTATTCAAAATACGGGTTGTCTCTGACTAGGTCAATATCTACGTGCGGGGTAAACAAGCTGGAGGTGAGCACACTGGGGTACAAAGTGCAAGCGAGCGGCAACAAGCTACGTGGAGTTATACACAGCGGTTAATAAGCTACTAGGTCAATTACGGCCGGTGGTCGTGCGTGGATACCAGGTGAGGAAGCAGTTATTTATAAGCAAGCAAGTTATAAGCAAATAAAAGCAAGTTACTATTATGAGATGATTTACACACTTGGCTATTGTCTACGTTATAACTGTTGTAATCAGCTGTAATGAAAGTTATGATTAGAGCTCAAACATACACGGTGCTGAAATAAAGGTATGATTAGTAACTACGGCGGCTAACTAAACAACGTCCCCACTTGCATGAATGACAAGTCAAGTGGTTCGGATTGTTTTCTACCTGGCTTCAGGCTGAAAGAGATAGAAAATTAGTAAATACGGAGCTTATCTGAACAACTTCCCCACTTGCATGAATGACAAGTCAAGTGGTTCGGATTGTTCTATAGCGGGCTTCGAGCTGTAAGAGAGATAGAAAATTAGTAAATACAGTGGCTATCGGAACAACGTCCCCACCTGCATGAATGACAAGTCAAGTGGTTCGGATTGCTCTATAGCGGGCTTCGAGCTGCTAGAGATAGAAAATTAGTAAATAGAGTGGCTATCTGAACAACGTCCCCACCTGCATGAATGACAAGTCAAGTGGTTCGGATTGCTCTATAGCGGGCTTCGAGCTGCAAGAGATAGAAAATTAGTAAATACAGTGGCTATCTGAACAACGTCCCCACCTGCATGAATGACAAGTCAAGTGGTTCGGATTGTTCTATAGCGGGCTTCGAGCTGCAAGAGAGATAGAAAATTAATAAATACAGTGGCTATCTGAACAACGTCCCCACCTGCATGAATGACAAGTCAAGTGGTTCGGATTGTTCTATAGCGGGCTTCGAGCTGCAAGAGAGATAGAGAATTAGTACACAACCATATACGGTCCAATAGCCAAGTGACAATTCCCTACTCGTTGTCTAGCTTACTCCCTTACTAGTTCGTCCTGGGCACGTCTGCTGCTGTCGGGCGGTCGGTGAAGACTGACTACTTTGACATCAGCTAGTAGCAGGTACTGGAACAGCGGGTGGGAGAGCTTTTGATACCTGCGCAGTAGCTCCCTATTTCGACTTGTAATATTCTCGGCGTCGTTCACACAAGTCGATGAAATTATACCAAGTCCCAATGCCCTTGGGGACTTGTACTAGTTTACTTACTTCTCTGGATACTGGTAGGCAGCGGTGCAGATGTACAGGTCTTGCTCGTATGCGGTGCGGTCCCAGACTGAATGTCTGAGTCGATGCCAGTAGTATAAGAGGTTCTATGAAGACCTCGGACATGCGCAGAAGTGAAATACCTGACTTGGTATATTTTGGGTTCGTATCCCAATGATCGGCGAGATTTACAAGTCCACACGGGCTTGTGGACTTTGCCAAAATTCTAACTTACTATTCTCTAGGTCCTGGTGGCAGCGGTGTAGGCGGACAGGTCTTACTTCGATGTAGGGTGGTCACAGACTGAATGTCTGAGTCGTTCGCGACTGTATATGGTTCTATGAAAACCTCGGACATGCGCAGAAGTGAAATTTCGGACTTTGGATATTTTATACTTGTACTATACTAAATTGGAAATAATCACAAGTCCCCACGGTCTTGTGGACTTTGAAGAATATTCGGTTTGGTCGAAAGAATCGTTTAAGTATAAAATTATTTTTATACTTAGGAAAATTTCACTCTGTCGAATTTACTGACTTGTAATTGTTTACTCACTTTCTTGGTTAGCAGCGGTGTAGATGGACAGGTCTTACTTCGATGTCAGGCGGGCACAGACTGAATAACGGAGTCGTTCTCAGCTGGGTAAGGTACCAGAGAGAACTCGGACAGGCGCAGAAGTGAAATTATGGACTTTGAACATATACCAATATATTCCACTTTGAAAACTTTAGCTACCTTATTCTAATCGACTTAGAATATAAATATTTACCAAGTGTCCAGACCTGCGCGGTACTTACTTCTAGCTGGTGCTGGTAGCGGTGGTAGACAGGACTGCTTCGTGTGCTGGACGGTGGTAGACTGAATAACGGAGTCGCTGCTAGCTGGATATGGTTCTACAAATACCTCGGACATGCGCAGAAGTGAAATCCCGGACTTTGTATATCTTATACTTATACACTACTAAATTGGAAATAATCACAAGTCCCCACGTTCTTGTGGACTCTGCAGAATATTCGGTTTAATTGACAAATCGTCTAAGTCACAATTTATTTCTAACCTTTCACTATTTATAATAAATAGTGAAATAAGAATTTCACTATTTCCAATTTACGGACACTGAAAATATTTGATCAGGTAGACAGACGGCGAAAAATACACAAGTCCCAATTTGTTTTGATACTTAGGAGAATTTCACGATGCCGATTTTTATACTTGTAAAATATTTCTTACTGACTTATGGTACCAATCTGTATACAGGAACTCGTGGTGATGTATTAGTGCGGCTAGATTCTCGGACGGCGGCTCAGCCACGTATTTAGTCTATGGGCTCAGCAACTGAACTCTTAGCGCGTGAAATTTCCTATGTCCGCGTGGACAATAAAAGATGCGCGCGCCTTTGGCTTCTATTTCAGGTGTCGAAATAATACATTTCATGTCGGGTATAGTTGTTTTATTTACGGCGTTGTGTGAGTGACTTATTTACAGGTAAAATATTATTTTTTAATGGCGAAATAAATTGTACTTCATTACAAGATAACATTAAGAACTTCAAAACTCAAAATCATTATATCACATCTGATTATGGTAGGAATTTAATAAAAACACATTTAAAATATAATTTATATACAATCACATTATAATAGTCCACACTTATAAAGTATATAAAGTAACCTATTATCCACTACTGAAATAATAAAGAAATATAAACTTAAATCAACCAAATTTAATTTACTTATTAAAATTAACATTAACATTTATATTAATAGACATTTCGTTCTTCGCTTTTTCATATTTCACTTGGTTTCCGTTAATAGCAAGCTTGTAGTTGCAATCGTTCTTGGAACAAATTTTGGATGTCTCTTCTCCTGAGGAATTACTTGAACTAGAAGAACCTTGGATTTTCCTTGCAATACCAAGTTTGTTAGATACAGAGCCTTCAATACAGCTCTCGGCCACAGCAGAGCTCTTCCACCCACCATGCCGCTTGATGGTTGTAAAGTAGGCACCTTTATTTTTATTTCCCAATAAAGTTACTGAAGTGCACCCTCATATAGTGGTCACTATAAGCTTACGCGTTTGCCAAGTTCAAAAACGATGCAACTTTTGCCAATGTGTTGATTCCAACAGGCTGAGAAGTACATTTTTGATTCTTATAATCAGTGGCGGCAGGTGACATTTAGATATGGGGGGGGCCGCAGAAAAAAAAAGGCGAAAATTTTGCATATTTCAAGGTCAAACCCCATAAAATTATAAATTAGAAATTCGCAGAGCAAAAATATTTGCTTGAAAAAATAACTTTTGCTATACAAATATCCTCCTTTTTAATACAATTGACGGAAATCTCGACAAAAATTATTTAAAACAATATTTAAATAGGTAATTAGTATTTAGAATAAAAAATTTACATATATGTTACCTTAAAAAAGCTGTAAATTAGAATTCAGGAAGCAGGGACACAACTATTTTCAGTTTTTAGATATCTGTTAATTAAAAACGATGTGGCACAATCACAAACTCAAAAGTATTTTAGTTATTCAATTCATAGGTATCAAACGACACATTAAATTATTACGTAGGTAAATAAACTTTATACAGTTATTTATACACGAGTACACTTACTTTCTAAAATTGACATCAGATCTACGGTCTTTCATAGAAATAAATTTTTCCATAACTTTTTCATCGAAATTAGGTATTTATTGGGCAGGCAACGCCCAACTCTTTTATTTTTATTTTATCTTCCAGTGGAAAATTTGCAAAATTAGCTCTAATCAGAGACTTATATATCTCTGCTCTAATCAAAGATTAAATATATATTCATAATTATACTACTAACAGTATTCAGCAGATATAATTGTCTTTTCACAAAAATTAAATAAGTACTTTAATAATGTTAAAAATATGTAATGTGTTAAAAATACGTTATAATGTTTAATAATGTTCGCATAGGGCCGCGAAATAATTGCGGCCAAATCTGCATAATATAAGCATATGGAAAGTATCTAACGAGTGTAGTCGAAAACGAGATCGGGTCGGTTGCCATAGTTACCCAGGGCCGCGTCTCAAAATGCGGCCACGAATCTGTGATCCTTTGCTTACTGTGGAGTAGAGTTGCGACTTTTTAAAAAAATTCAGACCAGGCCAGGCCCGGCCCGACAGAGTATAGGCCAGGCCAAGCCAGGCCAGATAAACCCACCGAACGTTTGGGCCAATTAAAGCCAGACCTCTTGACAATTATGGCCCGGCCAGGCCAGATTTGAGCCAGGCCCGACCAAGCCAGATTGAATTCGGCCCGGCCCGGCCCGGCCAGACCAGCCCAGATCCGGCCCGGCCAGACCAGGCCAGGCGCGACTCGGGTACTTCAGACCAGGCCAGACCCGACCAAGCCAGTCGAATCGAAGCTCAAATCGAATCTGATCCGGCCCGGCTCTATCAAGGCAAGTTTAGCCAGAATCGGTCCGCCCAAATTCAACCCAGTCTGCCTAAGCCACATTCGGCGATACCAGAAAACCTGCCTACTTGACATTGACAATAGGTATGACAATTCATAAATTTATTAACTCTTTTATGTCTCAATGAAACGTTCAAATGTCTCACAAAATAGAACAAAACAACCTTAATAGAATAATTTTTTATTTCATTATCAAATAAAATACAAACTCCGAAAACAAATTTGTTCAACAACTTAAACACAAACATAATGTTTTACATTTAACACTTGTAATATATATATAGTAGTATAAGATATTATATGTATGTACAGTGAGTCTCAGAAGTGATGTCTAAATTCATTTAAAATTCAGCGGTATGTTTTTTGGAAAAACACTTGGACTTGTGGATTTTTATTTTTTAATGTTATTTTTTTATGCTCAATTCATGTATACAGGGTAGTCCAAAAAGAAGTTACGACCATCAACTTTATTTTTTCAAATATTTCATTTTTAAATTCTGCATCGAATTCTAAGTCTGTGTAAGAATTTTTAGATGTGCTTAAATATCAGAGTAATACTTATTGCTAAGTATAATTTTTCCATTTTGGGACACCCTAAATTTTAAGTAGTATGAGTGAGATTGGCCGTAAGTGGTCAGATAAATAGGTGAAACACCTCAAGTTATTATGAAATCAAATTTCTCATAGGAAGAACAAGATATAGTATTTTAAAATTGTTATACAGCAAACCGGTTAGCCTAGGTTAAGTCGAAATCGGTCCGATCCGGTCCGAAACGGCCAGGCCAGCCCAGGCCCGATTCGGCCAGGCCAGGCCCGAACCGGCCCGGCCAGTCGGGCCTGGCCAATTCAATTTCAGCCCGGCCCGGCCAGATATTACAAAGCATCCGGCCAGGTCCAGCCCGGCCAGTAAAATATGCAGATTTTCCCGGCCCGGCCAGTAAAATATGCAGATTTTCCCGGCCCGGCCAGGCCCGATTTCGGGCCGGGCCTGGCCTGGCCGGGCTTCTGGCCTCAAATCCCAACTCTACTGTGCAGCGGCAGCGTGCTGTGATCCAGTGATGCGGACTGTGGCGTTATGAGTACAATAGCTCAAGCGCTCGAGGCCTTCCTTATATATTATAATAGTTTTGTACCACAATAAACATGTTTTAACTTTTAACATTTGCATTTAATTTATAATAAGGATTCCTTTGGTATTTTTGGAGGAGGGGCGCGCGGCCATGCGGCCTTGAGAAGCCGCCACTGCTTATAATGTAAAAAGAATCTGTTTTGTGATGATAAGTTATTTGGTCGTAGGGAAATATATTTTTTTTACTACTAACATGAGAAAACCTTATTATTTACCTCATTTGTGTAATGAGAAGTAGTTCATTATTGAACTAGGTAAATAATAATTCATTATTTACCTAGGTTAATAATAAATTGTATTGAAACTCATTTGTTTGACATTTCACGCATCAGTTTGACATTTCACCTACTTGATATTTGGATATGTTTGAGTAATAGGGGAAATGTCTGATTTTAAAATAAAAATAAGATCTTCTGGTGTTAATTCGGCTATTAGTACCTAGTAAAAAAATACTATATATACTTCGGTTGAAAAGGCCATTATTTACCTCGAAAATTATATCCTTCGGCGCTACGCGCCTCAGTATATAAAATTTCTCGGTCAATACCCAGATAGCACAAAATTGTTCTATAATTATTCTTAAAATAACATCACAGAATAAAAAT
This sequence comes from Pogonocherus hispidulus, assembly GCA_963924545.1. Taxonomy (NCBI): domain Eukaryota; kingdom Metazoa; phylum Arthropoda; class Insecta; order Coleoptera; family Cerambycidae; genus Pogonocherus; species Pogonocherus hispidulus. The sequence continues at coordinate 28,753,429 of OZ004696.1, read as the reverse complement.
TTATTCTTAAAATATCCTGTAAATATATTTATTCTTTTAAAAATATTCTAAGAAGTAACAAATGGGACCCTTTTTTTCTTCTAAGATTATTCTAGGAATCATTCTTAGAATAAATTACAAATATTTTTTTATATTAATTATAAGCTTAGAATATGTAACCAGGGTTATTGAGGGAATATTCTTTAAAAATATTTTGAGAATAGTAGAAAACATCCCTATATTAATTTTAAAATAATTTTTAACTAACAAATTTTAGTATGAGAATAATCAATTTAGTAGGTATATTGTCTGAATATTTTTTTTATTTATTTATAGAATGGAAAATTAAATAACACAAATATTAAGTTTTAATGACAATTTTATTATAAATATGCCTAAATAAAAGAACTTCTGATAATCTTACAGTTCACTGTTTCAATGACCCCTTTTTCTTTTTTGACTTTCTTGAATTCACCTAGAGCGAAGTTACTGGTTTTTTATTTCTTTGGACGGCAGTATAGTCGTCTTGACTTGACCTATAATAAAATACAAAAATCAATATTTGTGCAGTCCTATCTTTTAAAATAAAATTAAACAATAATTACAGTCCGATTCGTGTAAAAATGAGATAAAGAATGTAAATCGGTTCAGGATTTCCTAAAATTAGTCTTGTAACAGAAAACCACTAGAACGCAAGCCTTATGGGAATATTACAAGAAAATATCACAATTTACAGGTGGCAATACCTTCTGAGGATTTACGGTACTTGGGGTAAATATTTATTTCTAAATAAGATAGGAAACTACTTTGTAGTCTAAGTACCCTACTTCTTTGAGGGCATCACCACCTCTAAATCGTCATAAGAAATATGACTTATGATGTATTATTACTTTCTAGAGAGGTAATTTTATGTACCTAAATATTTACTTTTTAACTCGCCTCTAATTATTTTCCTTTCTTTTTGTTTCTTTAATTCTTTCGCTACCTTATCGTCATCGTCTACAATGGAAAATTAAATAATTATTATAACATTAGTTTATTTTTCATATCAGGCCATAATCGGCTAGATTACGTCTAGTGGAGTAAAAACGGTAGAAAAATGTTGCAAAAAATTTTTTAAAGGTATAACCACATGAAAACTATACAGGATCATTGTTTGGGTCCTTGTGCATGTGAAATGACTAATTACGACATCTTTAGGGGGGTCAGACATTTTTTATCCCTAAAAATGTCAATAATTTGTCAAAATGTTATATTTATGTTTTTTAGACGTACCACGCAATCAAGGATTGTTAACGTAAACAGTTAACAATCCTTGCCACGCAATAACTTCGAAACTAATTATCTTATAAATATGAGTTTTTTTTTAATCGATTGAGGACATATAGGCGGTCATAGCTGTACTAATTTAAGTCCCCTTGTTAGCGTATTTTTTCTTGCAGAATGGAGTAACTCGAAATATTACTTTTATTGCTGCATGATTTTTGGTAAGCGAGAAACTTTTTTATTTCAAGGAATTTTGCCATAGTATCTGCGTATGAATTAAAGAAAAAATATTGAAAAAGTTTTTAGAACAAGAACCAACCTTCTGTGACAAACAGTTTTCTAGTTATCGCCATTTAAAATTAATAACACAGGGGCGCGCGGCGCCGCGCGATGTGCTTTTCCAAGACGCCATCAAATTATCGCACCGTACCGCGCTCTCAATGTGTTTTGAAGGTCCGCTTAGGTGATCTTCTGACCAATATAAAATATCCAAAAAGAATTTTGTATAAAAAAAAATAATTTAATGAAATGTTTAATTTAATGTAATATTATAATAATTTATAATATATATTAGCTAATTTCATATGATTCGATAAATATTTTCTATCAGGAACACAAACTTGCATTGTATTTACATTTATATTTTTAATATAAAGTTAAAACACGAATTACAAAAAAAAGGACAGAAATTTAAAAGATTTAGAATTTTCTAGACTCCGAATCTGACGAACTGAGGTCTTCGTTTTGTGGTCTGTTACTATATAATGGGTGTTATGAATAAAACGGAAGTACCTGCTACTACTACAAGTATTAGTATATTCTACATAGTATTTACTTTAAAACGAAGTAGATAATACATTTCAAAGTACGCCCTTCTATTTTTCCGGAAATGCTAAAAATAATAGCATTCTTCTAAACATTATAATTACTTTAATTCTTTTTACTGGTAGATACTTCGATTTTAACAACTGAAATATTTGCTCCGGCATTAGCGAAGTTGATATCATGGCAGCCTCATCGTGCGTGCTACAAAGTGATTACTTTAAAAATGGTTCAAATACATAGAAATAAAATTTATGCTACAAGAAGACACTACGACGTTGATACCATATACCGTCAAATATTTAGGTAAACAATTATCTAAGTACCATCAATTTAAAATGTTTTATGTTTATATTTTTCATCTAGGTTTAGTAGGGAAAACGTTACTTTCTCGTTACTCGTTACTCTTCTATAACACTTCCTTCATCCGAAGACATCTTAAAGGACTGTTGATGTTATAAATACATACAAAACTGAAACTGTTTCCCAAAAACTTTTAAACATGTCTATCTCGTTAGCCAGGGCCCGGCGCGCGGCTTATGTGTGACGGAAGTAAGTACCTACTACACATTTCAAAAAATGTACTACACTTGTTAAGTAGATACTTCATAATATGGAGTATATTATACTTTGTGGTGAAGCATGTTCTACGTCAAGTAAAGTAGATACTACCGGAAATTAATAAATCCTTCGTTTTAAAGTAGATATTACTTAGAATATACTAATACTTGTAGTAGTAGTAGCAAGTACTTCGTTTTTATCCATACCACAAATTACATATTTACATTCGTCGCAACATTTTAATCCTTGTGCTAAACACGTGCACCTATTGTTGTTGCAATTTTTGTCAATCCGGTGTCCGACAAAAATTGCAACAATAATAGGTGCACGCGTTTAGCACAAAGATTAAAATGTTGCGACGAATGTAAATATGTAATTTGTGGTATGGATAAAAACGAAGTACTTGCTACTACTACTACAAGTATTAGTATATTCTACGTGTCAATACTTCTCCACTTAAAAAATCCATGTTGATTTTCACAAAAAAGATTATTATCATTAAAAAATATATTTATTTGATTACAAACTACCTTCTCAAAAATTTTAGAAAAAGCTGGTAAAAGACTTATTGGTCTAAAATTTGCCATTTCATTTTCATCCCCTTTTTTATAAATTGGTACCACCACAGCTAATTTGAATGATTCTGGAAAAATGCCATATTTGAGGGAATTATTGATTATAAGTGAGTGGTGAGACTATACAGTTTATACACTTTTTTATTAATGACATGGATATTTCATCATGTCTTGAGCTGTTCTTGTTTTTTAATAATTTTACAATATGTATTATTTCAATTTCAGAAATGTTTTTGAAAGTAAACTTATTTTGATTCCTGGTGATGTTATTTTTAAAGGGAATTTTAGGCAAATTTTTTGTTAATTCAGCCGCTGCGTCAATAAAAAAACTATTTCATTTATTAGACCACTCTGGAACAAAACGAAATACCGTTAGGTATATTTTTAGATCTATCAAAAGCTTATGACAGTATTAATCACAAAATTCTGTTACAAAAACTTGAGAGATATGGACTTAGATCGACAGCATTAGATTGGTTGAAATCATACTTAGAAAATCGAAAACAACTGGTCAGATTAAATTCACAGGGCACAGAAGTCAATTCAGTAGTGAAAAATATCAAAATGGGTATCCCTCAAGGAAGTGTTATAGGACCATTGTTGTTTAATATCTACATTAATGATTTGTGTAGTCTATTGGACAACAGCAGGCATCTAATGATAAATTATGCTGACGATACCACCTTACTAGTAAGAGCAAAAGATTTTACACAATTAATACTAGAAGCTAGTTTTGTCCTTAACGTGATTAAAAATTGGCTGTTAGAAAACAATTTAATTCTAAATAGAGAAAAGACCAATTTTATAATTTTTAAAACTAATAGGTCGACAAGAGATTTTCCTCTGAATACCACAATCAATGATGATGCTATAAAATTTACATCTACAACAAAATTTCTAGGTATCGTTACAGACACCACTCTATGCTGGTCGCAACATATATCAGAATTAGTAAAAGAACTAAACAGTGTCACATACAGTATGAGGGTGGTTGAAAGATATGTTGAGTATAAAACACTGCGAATGATATACTATGCATGCTTTGTGTCACGATTAAGATTTGGTATTATATTTTGGGGTGGTGCAGCTGCTGCGGAAATAAATAAATTGTTAATAGTACAAAAACAAGCCCTACGTTGTATGCATGGCATTCCATTAAGGGAGTCTTGTAGAGGCTCCTTCAGAAAATACAGATTATTGACAGTCGCTGCAATATACATCTTTGAATGTCTAATGTTTAATTTTAAATACAAAAGTAAATATGAACAACATGAGATAACCCACAGCTATAATATTAGACACAATAATTATAATTTCCCAATACATAGATTAAGCATGATTGAAAATGGTCCTTGTTATGCAGGCATGAGATATTTTAATATCCTACCAAACAAAATAAAAAATATAAAAAATTTAAAAAAATATAAGAGAGAGCTTTTCAATTTGTTAGTAGAAATTGAACCATATAATATTAGAGAATTTCTCGAGTATAAGAAAGCACGTTTATAATTACCTATTGTGAAGTATTGTTGCATTTTTTTTTAAATATTTTAAGTATACGTGTAGGTATATATATATATATATATATATATATATATATATATATATATATATATATATATACCTATATATATACAGGGTTTTTCAACGAAAAGTAGCCACCCTTAATAACTCAGAAATGGAGGGTAGCAGAAAAATTTCCAAAAACAGGACGATTTTTATTTCAAGGGGGACACATTTTCATATTACTGAAATTTTTACAGGGTGTCCCAAAAAAGAGATATTTACCACAACTTAGATTTTTTAAATGGAACAACCTGTGCATTTTTACAGATTTGGATAGAACGTTCTCTAACGAATACGTTGATATAGGGTTTGATGGATCTAGCTCTAACAGTGAGTGAGATATACCTCAAATAGTGTTCCATAAGAGCAATGTGTTAGAGAAAGACTTTGTAACGGCTATAGCCTAAAGCAATGAATCGATATTCTCTTTCTAACCCATTATGCTTATGGAACATTCTTTAAGATATATCTCCCTCACTATTAGAGATAGATCCATCAAACCCTATATCAACGTATTCGTTAGACAACGTTCTATCCAAATCTGTAAAAATGCACAGGGTGTTCCATTTAAAAAATCTAAGTTGTGGTAAATATCTCTTTTTTGGGACACCCTGTAAAAATTTCAGTAATATGGAAACGTGTGCCCCTTGAAATAAAAATCGACCTGTTTTTGGAAATTTTTCTGCTACCCTCCGTTTCTGAGTTATTAAGGGTGGCTACTGTTCGTTGAAAAACCCTGTATATATATATATATATATATATATATACCGGGTTTCCCATTTCATTTGACTAATGGCAATTAACATGGGCTATTACATTTCATTGAATTTTATATTCCCAGGGCACACTATGAGAAATATTGCCAACGGAATCGATAGTACTGAGTGTCAAACACTTCAGATTACCAAAATACTAAAGCGAAATGCTTTTTTAATTAAAATATCAATAAAAATTCGTTTTAAGTTAACAGATGTAGTTTACATAAGGTTTTAAGAAACGTCATGTTACGTCAACGATTGGACTAGTTGGTTGAGCGTCCGTCTTTCAAACTCAACCGCATAATTTTGCAGGTTCAAATCCCGCCAGAGACAACTTTTTTTTATTTTACTTTTTCATTAATTACAAATTATTAGTGTTTACTTATTCGAATAAATATAGTTCATTGTCAATACCTAGTTATTATTTTTGAAAGTCACAATATTTACTTATCAGCAAAAAAATAAAACATGTTTTAATTGGTTCGTTTCAGAGACTTGGTTCGTTTCCTTTATCTTTAGCTAAAGCTACTATCTTACAAAATAAGTAATCAATAAGCAACATATGTTTTATTTATTACATGCACTGTGCTTTTACTAATAGTGTAGGTACTTATCTCTGCTAATAGTTACTACATATTATACCTCAATCTGGATATTGAGTTAAACAGTTACAGAGAAACTGTTTCCGTGTGTCCGTGTAATGTCGTGAATTAGTAATAGTTTGTTTTAATGAAAAACTATCATTCTAAAATTATGAGTTTTTTCAACATATTTTAAAAAACTCATAATTTTAGAATTAGTTTTTTATTAAAAAAAACCGTATTACTAATTCATGACAGTTCCTCTGTAACTGTTTTAACTCAATATCCAGATTGAGGTATAATATGTAGTAACTATTAGCAGAGATAAGTACACTATTAGTAAAAGCACAGTGCATGTAATAAATAAAACATATGTTGTTTATTGATTACTTATTTTATAAGATAGTAGCTTTAGCTAAAGATAAAGGAAACGAACCAATTTAAACATGTTTTATTTTTTTGCTGATAAGTAAATATTGTGACTTTCAAAAATAATAACTAGGTATTGACAATAAACTATATTTATTCGAATAAGTAAACACTAATAATTTGTAATTAATGAAAAAGTAAAATAAAAAAAGTTGTCTCTGGCGGGATTTGAACCTGCAAAATTGTGGTGTTCAGTTTGAAAGACGGACGCTCAACCAACTAGTCCAATCGTTAACGTAACATGACGTTTCTTAAAACCGTATGTAAACTACATCTATTAACTTAAAGCGAATTCTTATTGATATTTTAATTAAAAAAGCATTTCGCTTTAGTATTTTGGTAATCAGAGGTGTTTAACAGTCATTACTATCGATTCCGTTAGCAATATTTCTCATAGTGTGCCCTGGGAATATAAAATTCAATGAAATGTAATAGCCCATGTTAATTGCTATTAGTCAAATGAAATGGGAAACCCGGTATATATACCTATACCTACCTATATATACAGTGCGAACGTTTAGAATGGAAACCGTAAATGAAATGCGCCCTGTAGATTTTTCGCAAAAACGCTCGGACACGTCAATTTGTAAATTCAATTGCGCTTCTTTTGATATCATTGTTTTGGATATGACGTCATTAGGTATCTCTGTGACGTCATCATGATATTTTTTGGGAATGTCCAGTTCTTTCATTAAATTTAAATAGAGAAAATATTCCTGAAAATGGCAATATACGACACTATGGCCTTAAAGTGGATAGTTCTTGAGATAAAGGGCTTTGAAGTTTGAAAAAAGAAAAAGTAGGCTAGTCAAAAAAAAATGTGTATCACAACATAACTAACAAATGGATAATAAACGCAATCAAAACTAGTTAAATAAGGGGCTCGAACTGTAATCCTTGTGCTTCTTGACATTAGGCAAGCCTCTGTTGGAATTCTTGTAATACTTTACTGACTGTGTGTGGCTGTATAGCTCTAATTTCATCTCGAATTTTTGTTTTTAATTCGTTAATATCCAGTGGTTTATTATACACGTTAGACTTAAGATAACCCCACAAAAAGAAATCAAGGGGTGTGAGGTCAGGGGATCGAGCTGGCCGTTCAATAAAATCTCTTCTGCCTATCCAACGATTAGGAAATACTTCATTTAAATAAACTGCTGTGCAAAATTCAAGGAACACCTGGAATTTTGGTCACATTTTGACACTGTATATTTTTGGTTAGAATTAACCAATTAGGATAAAATTAGAATCGTTTTGACGGAAAATTCATTCGTAATTTATGAAGGGGTTATTAATTACGAAATAATTTGTATCCTATGATGTACAGGGCGTTATTCAACCCCCTTACATTTTTTGAAAAATTTTACCAGCTCCCAATCCTTTCACAGCCGTTGCAGGTTTTCTTTTATTACTTACATTTTATCCTTAGGCTTATACCCCCAGACGTTTTTGCCAATTTTGGTCTAACGCCGTTATTTATAGAGATACGAAGTTTTTCGAAAAAAGACAACACGGCTTTAGAATTGCAGCATAAATTGAATAAGACTTGGAAATTTTCAAGTTATGTGTCTGTAATGATGTGTAAGGTTAAACTTTCTTTTCAATTGCGAATCTCTAATTTTTGCAGCCTTTTGACGTACCCTGTATGTATGTAACTGGCAATTAAAAATTAATTTAATCAATATACACAATTACAGAAATCGAACATGCAAACTGCTTAGTCTCATTCAATTTATGCGATAACTCTAAAATCGTGTGTATTTTTTAGAAAAAATTCGTAGCTCTATAAAGAACCGCGTTAGGTCAAAGTTAGCAAAAACGTCTGGGGGTACGAGTTTGTAGATAAAGTCAAAGTGGTTTTAATTCATAGGCTAACCATAACCGAGATAAAAGATGACCAAATTCTGGGTTCGTGCAAAAATTCGCATCTTTAGCTACTTTCTGACGTACCCTGTATAGATGTAACTGGCAATTGAAAAGAAAGTCCATTTCCAAGTCTTATTCAATTTGTGCTGCAATTCTAAAGCCGTGTTGTCTTTTTTCGAAAAACTTCGTATCTCTATAAATAACGGCGTTAGACAAAAACTGGCAAAAACGTCTGGGGGTATGAGCCTAAGGATAAAATGTAAGTAATAAAAGAAAACCTGCAATGGCTGTGAAAGAATTGGGAGCTGGTAAAATTTTTGTAAAAATGTAAGGGTTTTAATATCGCCCTGTATATCATATGATACAAATTGCTTCGTAATTAATAGCCCCTGTATAAATTACCAATGAATTTTCCGTCAAAAAAATTCCAATTTTATCCCAATCGGTTAATTTTAACCAAAGATAGACTGTGAAAATGTGACCAAAATTTCAGGTGTTCCTTGAATTTTGCACAGCAGTTTAGTTACGAACATTTATGGCATAATGTGGAGGTGCCCCATCTTGTTGATACCATACACAGTCATTGGGAATGTTCGGATCATTGTCATCTGGAAATAGTGCTGCTAACTCCGGAATAATTTACTGTTAAAGTTCGTACCATTTTTAATTATCACAAAAAAATATCAAAGAATAAGCGACTGTGATAATTAGTTTTAAATAATTTGCGGAACTGTCACTATCAGGATCAAATAATAAAAATTTTTTTTTGACTAGCCTACTTTTTCTTTTTTCAAACTTCAAAGCCCTTTATCTCAAAAACTATCCACTTTAAGGCCATAGTGTCGTATATTGCCATTTTCAGGAATATTTTCTCTATTTAAATTTAATGAAAGAACTGGACATTCCCATTTGAAAAAATATCATGATGACGTCACAGAGATTACCTAATGACGTCATATCCAAAACAATGGTATCAAAAGAAGCGCAATTAAATTTAAGAATTGACGTGTCCGAGCGTTTTTGCGAAAAATCTACAGGGCGCATTTCATTTACGGTTTCCATTCTAAACGTTCGCACTGTATATATATATATATATACAGTGCGAACGTTTAGAATGGAAACCGTATATATATACAAGGTGTCCACCTAGTGCGCGTAAGTCCAATATCTGGGTTAATAAAAGAGATAACTTAATTTTTTTTTCCACAGGGTTGTCTAATATCCCGAGCTGCACAAAATGAAAATATATTTACATATTCAGGGTGTTCAGTTTTTCCTGGACAGGTACCAACTTCGTTTTTCTAAATGGAAATATATATTTTTTATTGCTTTTTCGAACTAAACCCTTGATTTTAGTAGGACTTTCATCAGCCTTCCCTATACCTAACTTAAACTGTTTTTGAAATATTGACGGGTGAATATTGACATTTTTGCAACTTTGACACCCTGTAAAATCTAAACGGTTTGAGATCAAGCAAAACGGTTTGCACATTCCTATCTTAACTTTTCATAAGCTATCGTTTGGTACTAATTTCAAATGTATCCAGGAATTAAAAATTTTCCGAAAATTTTGAAAATTTTTAATTCTTGGATAATTCTGAAATTAGTACCAAACGATAGCTTATGAAAAGTTAAGATAGGAATGTGCAAACCGTTTTGCTTGATCTCAAACCGTTTAGATTTTACAGGGTGTCAAAGTTGCAAAAATGTCAATATTCACCCGTCAATATTTCAAAAACAGTTTAAGTTAGGTATAGGGAAGGCTGATGAAAGTCCTACTAAAATCAAGGGTTTAGTTCGAAAAAGCAATAAAAAATATATATTTCCATTTAGAAAAACGAAGTTGGTACCTGTCCAGGAAAAACTGAACACCCTGAATATGTAAATATATTTTCATTTTGTGCAGCTCGGGATATTAGACAACCCTGTAGAAAAAAAAATTAAGTTATCTCTTTTATTAACCCAGATATTGGACTTACGCGCACTAGGTGGACACCCTGTATATATATATATATATGTATTTTATTAAGTAACAGCTGTAAGAAAGTCAATGTTCCTGTCAGTGATGTCAGACCGGAAGAGACTGTCTGGGCCTCTCTCTCTCTCTTTCTCTCTCTCTATCGCTACCTTTGCTACAATACATTGTCACTGACTACGTTCCTCCTTTTTTTAATTTCCCACTATTTTTTAAATTTACTGATCGCTATGTTTTTTCTGTGTAAATATTAGAATATACTGTGCAAGACTTTTCTTTACCGTTAGGTTACTTTCTTGTTTGGGTCATCCTATATAGCTTTATTCTTTATACACCCTGTATACTAATAATTTGAATTTATTGCTATTTTTTATTTTAGTAATCGCCATGTTTTTTCTGTTTAAATATTGAAATTTACTGCGCATGTTTTTTTTTCTATTATTTCACCATACATTTTTTCTATAAATAAAACGATCTACTGTTCATAATTTTTCTTTAATAGGTAGGTTACTTTCTTGTCTGGCTCACTCTATATAGTTTTACTTTTGATTCACCCTGTATATTAATATTTTGTACTATTTTATTTTACTGGCCGCTATGTTTTTTCTGTTGGAATTTACTGCGCATGATTTTTTACTTAAACTTCTTCTTTTCTTATTTTGGTTCACCCTGGTTTTAATTTGATACACTTTGTATACTAATATTTGAATTTCCCTCTTTTATTTTACTGACAGCCATGTTTTTTTTCTGCTGGAATTTACTGCGCATGTTTTTCTATTATAGTAGAAGATATATTGCGCATGATTTTTACTTTGACTTCTTTTCTTATATTGGCTCACCCTATAACTAACTGTTTTGGGACGCCCTGTATACTATGAATTTGAATTTCTGTAAAAGTAAAATGTCGCGACCATGCTAACTTCCTGTCTATTATCTACGTATGCATAAAGCCTCGGTATTTTATCAAGTAGCTAGCAGGTGTTACTATATATAATCATTGAATAGCCATAAACGATGATCACAATAAGTCAATGAACTAGAAAAGCAGATGTCAGAGCTTTATGATAAAATTACGTGTTACTTACTATATGATATAGTAGTATCAGTGTAGTGATGGTGCAATAGTGGTCAGACATGTGTGCTCCACCTCAGTTACATAACCTCAAATGGCTGTAAGTTCTTTTTTTTTTTAATATATTATTATTATTCTACGTCGTAAATCACACAAATTGAATTTCTCTCTTTTATTTTACTGTCCGCCATGTTTTTTTTTGTTAGAATTTACTGCGCATGTTTTTCTGTTATAGTAGAGGACTTACTGCGCATGATTTTTCTTTAAATAGGCAGGTTACTTCTTATTTTGGCTCACCCTATAACTAACTTTTTTTTTGGGGCACCCTGTATACTAATCATTTGAATTTCGGGGGTCCTTTTCTAAATTTCCGGATCATCTTCTAAATTTGGGTGGTCCTTTTCTAAATTTGGGTGGTTCTTTTCTAAATTTCGGGGATGATACTTTTCTAAATTTCGGAGGTCTAAATTTCTGGGGTGTCGTTGTGGGAGTCTCATTCTGTTCTGTGGTTCAATGGTCTTATTCTGTTCTGTGGGTCAATGGTCTCATTCTGTTCTGTGGTTCCATGGTCTCATACTATTCTGTGGTTCCATGGTCTGAAGTTGACACCTGTGTTCGGCCGGTAATGCAGATCGTATACTTACCGACCACCCTGAAGTTGGCGCCAGTGTGACGTTACACTGTCTGCCTCAAGTAACGCCTTACCTACTTGTAATTTAGAAATAATAAAATCATTTTTAACTAATAGAAGTCAAGTAGTAAAAATCAATAATGAAATATCTGGAAGAAGAAATCTGACAATGGGTATACCGCAAGGGTCGGTATTGGGACCCTTGTTATTCTTGATTTATAATAATGATATGCCTTTATCAAAGACTTTTTTGACATATGTTTTATATGCCGATGATATCACCATTTCTATCAGATCTAATCATGCAATTGATGTAGAGGCTCGAAAAAAATGAAATCCAATAAAAAGCGGAAAAGTTTTTTGCTTGCAATAATCTTATATGTAACACAAATAAAACAACACATGATGCTTACACTGCGTAATTACGATACTTCCGATGATGAAGTGTCAGCTGTAAAATTTTTGGGTGTACTTTTAGATCCCCATCTGAGGTGGAATATCCACATTGAGGGGATTTGTAAAAAGCTGAGTAGTGGTGTATTTGTTATCCGTAATCTTTCGGGTTCTATGTCCACTAGCGTGTTGAGATCTGCCTACTTCTCCTTGTGCCATTCAGTTATGAGTTATGCAATAATAGTCTGGGTTCATGCCGCGGATTTTCATAAAGTATTTGCAATTCAAAGAAAATTAATCAGAATCATAGCTGGGCTGGGTTATATGGATGACTGTAAAAATGCATTCATCAAATACCAAATATTAACTTTACCCTCACTGTATATTTTGGAATGCTTGACATACGTTAAATCTAAACTAGACAGCTGTCCCACCTATGCAAACCAACACAATTACGACACGAGAAACAAAGATAATGTAATAACGCCATACTATAGGCTGAATAAAACGCAAAATACCCCAAACTACCTGGCAACCTTGATGTTTAACCAGTTACCCTTGCAAATTAAATATGTTAAATGTAAGAAATCCTTTAGGAATACTTTGAAGGGGTTTCTCCTGGGGAAGGCATTCTACCACTATAAGGAATTCTGCTCATGTAATGATTTACATGATTGGCTGAGTATATTTATGTGTGATTTACAAAGTTTGTTTTATTGTGTAGCGTTTGTTGTATTTAAATTAGTATTTAAGTATACTATTATTTAGTATTGTTTTAAATTAGTATTTGAGCATTTTCAACGTTTTTATTCTGACCTGTGTAAGTACTCGATGCAATAACACCAATAAACTATTATTATTATTATTATTAATATTCCCATAAGGCTTGCGTTCTAGTGGTTTTCTGTGGCAAGACTAATTTTAGTAAATACTGAACCGATTTATATTCTTTAGCTCGCAATTTTACATGACTAATAATTATTGTTTAATTTTATTAAAAAATAGGAGTGCAATAATATTGAATTTTTATAATTTATTATAGGTCAACTCTACTATAATGCTGTCCAAGGAAAGAAAGAAAGAAAGCAGTAACTTCGCTCTAGGCGAATTCAAGAAAAGTAGTAAGACTGTATATAATATTTTTATAACTAAAAAGGAGCCAAAGTAAATGAAATTGAAACGGTGAAATGTATAATTATTAGAAGTTTTTTTATTTAGGCATATGTATAATAACATTGTTATTACAACTTAAACTATTTGTGTTATTTAATTCTCCATTCTATAAATAAATAAAAAAAATATTTAGACAATATGCAAAAGTGTTCTCATACTAAAAGTGTTCATATACTAAAATTTGTTACTTAAAAAGTATTTTAAAATTAATATAGGGATGTTTTCTACTATTCTCAAAATATTTTTAAAGAATATTCCTCAAATAACACTGATTATGTATTCTGAGCCTACAAATAATAATTAGTATAACAAAAATATTTGTAATTTATTCTAAGGATGATTGCTAGAATATAATCTTGGAAGAAAAAGTGCCCCATTTGTTACTATAAATATTTTTAAAAGAAGAAATATGTCACACAGTATATTGAAGTTTAATTAAACAGAAAAATAGAAACAGATAGTGACTCCGATAAATCGGTAAACTGGAGGTGCTAATTAGAAGCGGTTGGAAAAAAATATTATGTTAAACTCGTACGAAAAATACGTTTTCGAGACTCGTAAAATTATATTATATCGTAAAACTATATCGTATAGTTATTTGTTTAACTAGTACAAAAAATACACGTTTTCGAGACGAGGGAAAGGGTTGTCGGACGACGCGTAGCGAAGTCCGGCAACTCTTTCCCTCGTCTCGAAAACGTGTATTTTTTGTACTAGTTAAACAAATAACTATACGTGATTCTTGCTAAGGAATACGCTACCTACTGGCGACACGCACAACTAACGCATGTTCATTTCGTTCAGTTTTGCGTACCTATGTATTTCTATTGTAAATTTTGAAATATCCGTTGTTATATTAGTTAATTGCTTTCATTAGATATGAATCATTATTGTTGTGAGCGTCATTGTTCCTTTTGGACAAAGAAAAACCGCGAGATCAGTTTCATACTTTTCCAAAAACGGGAAAAAATGGAGCTATCGCGGAAACTATAAGTTGAGCATTACAGAGTTACAGGAGACAAGTATGGATAAAGGAGCTAAAGAACGCAGAGTAGAGAGTGTGCTCTTTACCTTTCTCTAAGGATGACTATTTCCATAAAGGTATGTATGCCGTATGTCCAATAAAGAATTTGACATATTTTGAGGTTAAGTTTCATTTTCAGATTGAACGGTCGAAAAATATTGAAATCTATTTTAATTTTATATCACTACTTACCCCTTTCAAAATAGTTTTACAAGCTTTTTACCTAGTTTAAAGTTCTCGACAACAAATCTTTGATGAATAAAATTTCAAACGTCAGTGTCAGTGAACGTAGGTTAGTAGCGCCAAAATGGTAGTAACCTATACTACCATTTTGGCGCTACGATCTTAAAATGAATCGCGTATTATAGGATATTTTAAAAATAAATTTTTTATCTGTGTTATCTTTGAAAGTTATTTTATTAGTAATTTTGTGCTATCTGGGAGCGTACTAAAAACAAGGAATTACTAAAAAGTATTAAGTACTTGTACAGTGAGATCCAGAATGATTGAACGGATTCTGAAAGCACCTTGTCCTAATTGTTATCAAAACTGGCTTCTGTTTGCTAAAATTACTCTTTCTTTCTTTCATTTTGAAAATCGATCAGTTGACAATAGAGAAAAAGTACCTAACATTGGCTGCATTCACCAGGTCCAAACAGTTAACAACAAGTTTGCGTTTTATTTGTAAACGGTTTATGAGTGTTGAATGTTCTGGTGAATTGACGTTAAAAAGAAGCAGTACATCATCCGATGTACATCATCTGTTTCTGTAATTTTATATGTAAATCCATTATAAAAATAGCTTCTTTCGTCCTTTGACGTACCCGCCATTTTCTTAGGGTATCAGGGTATGTTCTATGGTCATAAACAACTGTTGATAAACGCAAACATTAAAATTTTATGTTTGCAAAAATGGCGACCGTTTACTGAACAGGTTTTAAATCAACGTAAGTGTTCACCGGAACAAACATAAATAGTTTGCTAACGTTTGCAAACGTTGGGACCGGGTGAATGCAGCCATTAATAAACGGAAACCAGTTTAGACAAGGTGCGTTCAGAATCCGGTCAATCATTCTGGATCTCACTGTACTGTACAACTACATATGTAGTACTCGACACTCGGATGCTTAATATTTATTTTTGTAATAAACTTGTTCGTTATTCGTGTTATTAGAGATTGGGACTTTTTGTATTTATCATGCGTTGGAGTATATTTTTCTTTTTCATAACCAAATGACTAATATTCGTTAAAAAAGATTTTGTTATAAATGGCAGTAAGTTATGTTACCCTTTCTCGTAAAGTTTCACTTTATATTATGTTTTAAATTTTATGGCAAGTCCCATAGAATATATTATATATATCTCAATACCGTTCCAGTTTGTTTGCAGAATGAAATCAATAATATTGTCGGCGCCATTTATTATTATTATTTACTATCATTTAAATAAAAATGTCATACTCTGAATCAAAATTTCCCCATAAAATTTCTTTTACACTTGGCTTTATTGTGAATATTATAGTGATGCTGACATTTTTTCGAAAAACCCCCACAATTTTGCAATTCACGACGAAATCCCGATAAACACCGAAATCCCTGATTTTTTTTTAAGTCCATGCACATTGCACATTGGTAAAACTACAAATAGTTCATTCATATCATAATGATAAAAGATCGACATTAAGATCGTTCCACAAAGGTTTATACCATATCAAGGTTATCGTACCACAATAAAAGTTACAGAATGAAAATGCATATTACCATTTCAACTGCAACTCGATTCAAACTCAAACAAGAGAGTTGGAATAGAAGCAACGCCAGAAAACGCCTCTATACTCGTCGGCTAAAATAATAGGCAGTGACGTATGATGTAATTCGATACAGAATAGGGACGAAGTGTAAATACTTAATACCTAGCGGCACAAACATTAGCACATAGAAAAGTGATGCCGCTTACGCATTACTATTGAACAGAACTATAAATTGTCGGTTCCATGCTTCTCTATTCCATGCCACCACAATTCTTTACGTCGGATATAGTTCCGTTTTTGTTTAACGGATTAAAAAACGAAGAGCGAGATATGCAACAAAAGTCAAGAGTGTCAAGAAGATCGGACATGCGCATTTCACACACATCAAAGTATTTCATCCATAAGCGTAGAACGGGAGAATTGCTGTAATTTGTGGCTTAACAATTGGTTAACTTGTTCTTGTAGATGTTTACTGTTAAGTGATAAGTGGTACCAGAGACTTATACATCTACTATACGTTTCTGGTGGTACTTAGTTTATTTAGTGTTCGAAGAAAAGGATTTTATTATGGAAGCGATTGCGGGGAGTAGTGGATTAGAAACGTATAAACGATCTCATCTGACAAGTGAGGAAATTCGTATGATAAAAAATGTCTATGAGGGATTACAAGCGCGCGATAAAAATTTAAGTGTAGTGGATGCGGCGGAACTGGTAGTGAATTAACAAAAGTTTCCTTTCGAAATGTATTTCGTGCAATAAAATGTGGAGACACAGACGCAAAAAAGAAGAAAATGGAAACACAGGGAAGAAAAAAAATTACCGCGAACGAAAATGTGAAAAATTCATGGTTTCTTTTTTCAAAAATGAAATCCCAACAGTAAGTAAAGGTCAAGTTGCCCTGGCAGAAGACTACGATTTGCCCAAACTCTCGTATCTCGTATAATTTATTCATGCATTGTCCTTATAAGGACAATGCATGAAATGAATTTCAAATATTGCAAATGGAATCGAAAGACTATGCTTATAGAGAAAAATGAGATTGTGACATAGAGACGAGAATAGTTGGAGAAGATAAGAGAATTTCGTGCTTTAAGTAGGATAATATAATCCATGTCTCATCCATATAATATATGGATGAGACATGGATAAATAAAGGTTATACTATCCTAAAAGTATGGCAAGATTGCAACGTACAGGACAGAACGCAAGCGTTTATGGATGGATTTTCTACAGGTTTAAAATAGTGATGTCACGGAGGTCCGGCAAACTTACTGACTCCGGTCACATCCGGCCTGTTGGCCGAAGGTACTGATTTCGGCCACGTAGGCCGGATGTGGCCGAAGGTGTTTGCACTGGATATTTTTTAAAATCATGATAAATAAAATAAATGGAATCAAAAATACTTTATTAATTTTCATGTTTATCATCCTCGTAAGTAAGTCACAAAAATGAAAGGATCCTATTAAGGCTATTAATTTAATATTAAATTAATATATATAGCTAGGGTAGAATTTAACTATTAATATCTACTATTTATGTTTTATTAATTAATTATTAATACATATTAATTAATAGTTAAATTCTACCCTAGGTAAGTTATGATGTATGAATAATAGTTTTTCGGCATTTCTAGGAGTGAGCCTATTTCTTTTGTCTTCATATATGTTCCCTGCTTCAGAGAAAGACCTTTCACTATAAACACTAGTTGCTGGTGCAGACATATATTTGATAACAAGTTTCGTCAATCCTGGGTATAAATTTTGATTCTCCCGCCATTATATTAGGGGATCAGATTGTCTTCCAGTTAATGGTAAAGTTAAATAGGTTTCAATTTGCTGTGAAACACTTACAGACTTCTTTGGCTGAACCGGTTTTAATTGAGTAGATGCTGATGCTGACTGAACAATTTCTTTATAACAATCAAATATAGATTCCTTCTTACGACGTTTTGAAAGAGGCGAATTACTTGTCGCAGAGGTATTACTGCTACTGCTACTGCTAATAGCACTAATGTCGCTTACATTTCCATCGTTTGAAGAGTCGTCGTCGTCTTGCTGTTTTAATACTTTTAATCCTTCCAGTAATAAGGTACGTTTGACAGATTCTATAGTATTTTGATTAGAGAAAAAAGCAGTTTTATATCTTGGATCAAGTATTGTTGCTATGGAACAGTTACTGTTTTTTTCTAAATTAGAAAATCTTTTATGGATCTGTTCAGTCATTGTCTGTGACATTGTTCCCAGTCCAAAAGGGGTTACTCTGGATAAACATTTATTGAGCATCACAACAGATGGAATTATATCGGATATATAAGAATTTGTGCAGCTTAACTGTTTGGTTAGTTCCTCGAAAGGTTTTAGAAGTAGTAGCAAAGATGCTATTAGGTCCCACTGAGTTTTGGTAAGATTAGTAATGTTGGCATTTTCATTAGCATAAATACCTATACATCTTTTTTCTTCGTAAAGACGTTCTAACATATAAAATGTTGAGTTCCACCGAGTCTGAACATCTTGAATTAATTTCTTATTGGGTAAATTCAGGTCATTTTGAATCTGTTTTAGTTTTTCACAAGCTGTCGGGGAATGATTGAAATGGGTAACAATTTTTCTTGCTATAGCTATGGCGTCAATTACTGCTCTTTACGATTTTAATGATTCGGTTATTACTAATTGTAATGAATGAATAAAGCAACTTAAACTATCGATGCCTATTTCATTACACCCTTTAACCATATTCGCACCACCATCTCTTATAAGAATATGTATCATGGACTTAGAAATATTCCAAGATCCCAACATGCTTTCAAGTTTTTCACAAATGTTAATACCAGTGTGGCTTTCGCGAAAATGTTCGCAATTTAAAACTGCATTATATCTCATCAATGTTTTTTGTTCCAACCAATGTCCAGTCATGCTTATGAAACTTTCGTTGTTTTCTTGACAAGTCCAAATATCAGATGTTAGTGACAAGTACGCGACCTCCTCTATCGAATGGTTAATTTTAGTTCTAAGCCGTGCATAAGTATCAGGTATAATTTTAGTGGCAAAATAATTCCCAGTTGGTATTGAATATAATGGACATACATGTGACATCAGTCGCCTAAATCCTTCATTTTGTACAATCGTGTATGGTTGGTTATCTAATCCAATCATTTCGCCTATTTTATAATGTATCTTCATTGCTTTTCTGTCATTAATATCCCACATTTTCCGCTTATCAACAAATTCTTGCACAGAAAGTTGCATGTTGTTGTTGCTATCGTTATTTTCTCTTTTCAAGGTCTTTTTCACGTTGCCCACGTTAGTCACAGTACCACTTTTTTTTTCTTGTTCAATCGACATAGCTGTATGCTCCGTACTATGCATAGATTTTAAATGTCCAAATAACGGAGTGGTCGACGCTTTCTTTC
Organism: Pogonocherus hispidulus; assembly: GCA_963924545.1. Taxonomy (NCBI): domain Eukaryota; kingdom Metazoa; phylum Arthropoda; class Insecta; order Coleoptera; family Cerambycidae; genus Pogonocherus; species Pogonocherus hispidulus. The sequence continues at coordinate 28,733,599 of OZ004696.1, read as the reverse complement.
CTGTTCCTCCTCTTGATATGGGTTTATTACAAAGTTTGCACTGTGCTTTCGCCTTATCATTTTCACATACACTGAAATATTTCCAAATTTGGCTTCTTATTTGTTTCGACATTTTTCACAGCTGACACCACAAAACAGAAGCTAACAGTGAAGTTTACACCATAGATAAAGTTTGCACTCATAAAGTAATGGTTATTTTATGTTTACACTAAACAAAACCTGAATTTTCAGAAATGTATAAGGGCGGGAAATACAAAACTTAAAAACCACACCTCCGGCCGGAGGCAGTACCTCTGACTCCGGCTGTGAGGCCGGAGTTACTGCCTCCGGCCTCCGGCCAAATCCCACCTCCGTGACATCACTAGTTTAAAAGAAGAAATGGTAAATAATTCTTAAGAGCGTTCTTTTAATATTTGTAGCAATATTCATTAATTTCGTCGGATTACAACTAATCTATAAAGTGAATTTAAAAAACAATTCACAATTTCTATAACACCGTTCATGTTTTGATATTTTTTATATTTATTTGAGATATTAGCACCATTTCAGTGATTTTTTGCGTACGCCTATGGAATTACAGTCCCCACCACAATTTAATACATCACCAGGTAATACGTCACTGCCTATACGCGATTGATTTTAAGATCGAAGATCGAAGCGCCAAAATGGCAGTAACCTCTATACTAACCTACGATCACTGACACTGACGTTTGAAATTTTATTCATCAAAGATTTGTTGTAGAGAACTTTAAACCAGGTAAAAAGCTTGTAAAACTATTTTGAAAGGGATAAGTAGTGATATATAAAATTAAAATATATTTCAATATTTTTCGAGCGTTCAATCTGAAAATGAAACTTAACCTCAAAATATGTCAAATTCTTTATTGGACATACGGCATACATACCTTTATGTAATTAGTCATTCTTGGAGAAAGGTAAAGAGCACACACTCTACTTTGCGTTCTTTAGCTTCTTTATCCATACTTGTCTCCTGTAACTCTTTACTGCCCAACTTATAATTTCCGCGATAGCTTCAGATTTTCCCGCATTTGGAAAAGTATGAAACTGATCTCGGGGTTTTTCTTTGTACAAGAGGAACAATGACGCTCACAACAATAATGATTTATATCTAATCAAAGCAATTAACTAATATAACAACGGATATTTCAAAATTCACAATAGACATACATACGCAAAACTGAACCAATACCCCATTCGTTAGTTGTGGGTACCGCCAGTAGATAACGTATTGCTTAGCAAGAATCGCGTATTATTTGACCCGACGAGTATAGTAGCTATCTATAATCTGTGGAGTAAGTGTAAGGTCAAAAACATTTGTTTTATCTATGATCTATGACACTAGTTGAGTTGTCACCTGTCACTTTGCGCTTGTCAGCTTCCTATATATTCTGTGGTTTGTCTTGTCACTTAGAGTATTTTTTTTCTATTTTATGATGATGTTCTTACTTAGCAGATTCGTAGGTCTTAATAGATATAAAATTAGGTAGTTTATAAAATTTTCCAAAATGAGTGTAGAAGATGACCATTGGACATTTTTTACTGCTGCTCAACATTTACCAACTGTATTGACAGATCCTAATCGTGGAAAACAAATAAATTTTTTTACGAAGACATGGGGTGATACTTTTGTTGAAAAGACTGTTATTGAAAAAAGTCCTTTTCTCCCAGAAATAACATATACACATTTTGAGACATATCTAAGGAAGTATGGTAAAAGATATAAAAGGCACTTGCGACTGTCACAGACAAAGTTTGAAAACATCCAGCTTAAGCAAAAGAACAGTGCTCTCAACACAGACAGTATTCCTGAAATATACTTAAGGCAGCAATTTAATTTAAATGATCCTAGAATTTTTGCTGAAGTATTCCAGGAAAACAAGACTGAACATGATTTACAAGATGAGCTTAGTCATTATTTAGATATAGTTGAAGAACAAATAGCACATCAGGTTTCCCAGAAGTCTGGTGCATTTTTCCATGCTATGACATCTCATGATACTATAATGGAGCAGATGGGGACAGCATGCAATGAAGTACGTTTATTGCGATCAAAAGTGCAACAAGTTGATAAAGCCTTAGCGACAGATTCCCTTAGAATGCTTGGGGTGTCCAGATCAAAAGCGAATCATGTTACCCTATTAGATAAATTAAAATTAATGTCAACAGTCTTACAAACTCAGCCAACACTGCAACTGTTATTGAGTTCCTCAGATTATGTAGCTGCACTGGAATTAATTTCTAGTACCCAAGATGTATTAGCAAAGGAGTTAGCTGGAGTGACAAGTCTAAGACATTTGCCTTCACAACTTAAAGAAATGTTAAAATTAATAGATAAAATGCTAAGCACTGAGTTTGGAAGATATGCTGCTACTGATTTGCATCGTCCATTAGATGCAAATGGAGGTGTTTTAGAACCTGAAAGATTAGTTAGTTTGGTTGCTGGTTTGTTAAGACAGAATCATTTACAATTTTTAGAGATATATAAACAGGAGGCTGTTACTGCAGCCCAAGCTCTCTTAAAGCAACTGATGATTGAACAATTAGCTGATGCAGATGATGAACTCAGTGAATTAACAGGTTCTGGTGAAGTTGTACTGACCATGGATACTGCTCATTGGTTAAAAGTATTAAAGTTGGCAAGTGAGACATTAGGCAAGTAAACGATTTTACTTTATGAACATTTGAATAGAAAATATGATGATGGTAAAATATACCACTCTACGAGAAATTTTTTGTACGGACTTCAATTTCCTATTGTAATAATCTAAATTTACTTACGGAGTTATTTAGGTATGGATGAATTCTGAAAAGTGTAATATACAGGTAATAAAATATACCTGTTTATTTTATTGCTCCTCGATCATTTCCTTTGTGATGTAGTAAGAAGCAAAATATAAAACACACTCCTTATTTTCATTTTGTCATGCTGGGATACTATTTTGTCGGAATTCTTTAAGAGTTCCTGTATCATTTACGGATTGCAATCATTAACCAATAATGATAAAATATTTTTTAAATTCTTTATTTCTACTGGTAGCTTATACATTCTATTCACTTTCTTCAGAACGAAAGGAAAACGGGTTATATTTCAGATAACCATGTAATTATATACTATTTTTACAGTAATAAAACACATTTTATTCTTTATTAAATATTACTTAAACTGATACTACACTTTATATTGATCTGTGCCAGTTAACTGAGATGGCGATAGATTGTACAAGTTATGTACGTACCATTTATGTAGGTACCAGTTCCAATTATTTATATTAATTTTTTTACTGTCTTCACTATATGCGTTGGCACCTTGTCCAGATTTATTTTAATATTATATATTTTTTTCTATTTTTATACTCCACATTTTTTCTTCATAAACGAATTCGAATTTAATCTACTTTTATTAGTAAGTACATTGGAAATTTTGTCTACTAAAGCTGATAGGGTACTACCTACAGTTTATGTATGTACAGGTTATTGGCTGACACAGCCATAGAAATTATACATGTTTTAAGTTTTGTACCATTTACTCATGAACCTACCTATCAAATTATTTATATTTATTTTTAATTTTCCTCACTATATGCTTATGTAAGGTTAGCATCTGGTTCAGACTTTTTTTTAATGTTATACTTTTTCTATTTTTATACTATCTTTTTGTATTTTGCTATTTTTCAATTACTTCTTTTATATTTTTCTACCGATCCAGCACCCCCCTTAATTCACTCTCGCGTACTGAAAATTTCCTAAAAAAATTTTTTTTAGGACTTTTTTTTTTTTTTTCATAAAACTACTTCAAATTTAGTCTACTTTCATTAGTACCTATATTCGACAATGTTTCATTCCGTAGAGTGGTATTTTTTACCAGACCCGAAAATGGTAAAGACGGATGTCTTTGTGAACTCCGTATTGTAAAAGTTTGATATAGCACTTGCTGCAATTTTTTCAAAAACTATTATTAAAACTACAGATGTCATGCAATTTTCTAATTTATAATTAGTGAAATTACATTTCATGCGCACACTGAAAAATGTTAATCCTTACATATAATTAAAAATTATTTAGAAATAAATTTATAGGTTATATCATTAACTGCAGTGTTGCTAACTTTTTGATCTAGGTTATCTATAGACATGCACATAAGAATGCGTAGTATCTATTTTAAAATATGAGCTAAATTAGAAATATGCAGAAAGTGTTTACAAAACAGGTATTATACCTACTGAGTATTAAATACATCTAAATTCTAATTATATTAATCTCAGGTAACAATCTTTTACTTTAGTGGACAGCACTATATTACTGAACATGGCAGCAATTTTAAAAGCAGTAAATAATTCTTTTATAACACTTTTATATTGCCTATACAGGGTTATTTAGAACCTATCCATAATAAAATTTGGGGATGTTGAACATACATGTAGAAATGTGGTAGTGCAAAAAAAAATTTTTTTTGCGGCGTCTGAAAACTATTTAAAAATTTTTCATTGCACGCCGCTGGATACTGGTCCACTGTAATGGAGTGACCTTGGGACTGACAATGCAAACTAGCTAGCACGAAAAAACCGGCGCACCCGGCGCAAAAAAGATTTGCAGCGTTTTTACTTTAAAATAAACTTAAAGATAGATAGGCGTTCCAGGTACAAAAAACTTGTTTACTGTTTTTTGTGGGAATTGTAATAAAAGTAATTAGGATTTCCCGTAAACAATTTTTAAAGTTATACCATTATAAAGGACTACGTAGATGGGCAACTGTACTTCAACGACATCGGATATACCACATTCCGACAAAAAACAGTAAACAAGTTTTTTGTACCTGGAACGCCTATCTATGTTTAAGTAAAATTTTTAAATAGTTTTCAGACCCCGCCAAAAAAATTTTTATTTGCACTACCCCATTTCTACATGTATGTTAAACATCCCCAAATTTTATTATGGATAGGTTCTGAATAACCCAGTATAAAATAATAAAATTAAAATATAATAACAATAACTTTGTTTTAAATATTTTATTACAAAGATGTCGGGGAAATAAAAATCTAGAGAAAGCGTTAAAAGCATTGCTTTCAAATTTAAACTATAAGTATCGTATAAATTCATTGAAAATATTTTCTAGAGATGCAATACAAAATAGGATAGAAGGACTATATTATGTGTATATTTTTTTGCATATATATTTGTGAGTATATCACAAAATATTTTGAACAAAAAGTGAGTTGTTTAAAAAATAACTTATTGGAAGTGACAAATGCATTTTGACGTAACTGTAAATATTTTTATTAAAATTCCAATTTTCATCAGTATCTGATCAGAAATCATGTATAATTCTTCTGGTTATACAGAATGTTATTTTTATTTTTAATTTATCAAGTAGGTAGCTCAGGCTGCACTTACAACCGAGGTACAGTTGTTAATTTCTGAAACTGGGTTAATTCCGTAGAACGTCAAGGTTTATCAGAAAATCCTAGAGGCACAAACAATTACGTCTGACAGGAAAAGCCTAACGTGCCACAATTTTTTGAATATTCATGAACTTATATTAGGTGTTGTAAATGGACAAATAGTGAATGTGCTTTTGGCAATAATTATGCCCGACAATAAATGCCTTATATGTCACGTTTTTTTTTAATTTGATATATTTTCAAATTTTTTTTACCCCTTTTTTACGGCCCGACAATGACTTCCACGTATTAGGTGTTGTAAAGGTCAATGCATTTTTGTTAATAATTATGGCCAACAAGAAATGCCTATGTCAAGATTTTTTAAATACTTATTGATATATTTTAGATTTTTTTTTATCCCTTTCCTATGGCCCGACGATGACTTCCACATATCAGGAGTTGTAAAGGGACACATAGTGATTGCATTTTTAGCATCAATTGTGCCCGACAAGGAAAGCCTATTTAGCCTATAAGCCTAGTCACGCTATTTTGAATATTGATATATTTGCGATTTTTTTTTATCCCTTTCCTACGGCCCGACAATGACTTCCATGTATCAAATATTGTAAAAGAATGAGTAGTGATTGCATTTTTTGACTGCAGCAGTAATTCCCGACAAGACAAGCATAACTTGCTATGATTTTTTGAATAGATTTTAATATTTTGGACCCCTTATGACAACCCGACAATGACTTTCACATATTTGGTTTTGTAAAGAATCATGAAGAGATTTTATTTTGAGCATCAGTAATGCCCCAGAATCCACAATGAGTGCTGCATTAGTATCTGGTGTATCTATAACAAAATATGCTTTTCGAAAATATTTTTTCCTTCCACGTCACAAAAATCAAGCTAAAGGCAGCATAATATGGTGATGCGGCGACCAACTGTGCGATGTTGCCATATTACAAAACCATTGCCAGAAAAGCGTTGCTGTCTTCGCATCTGTGATGTTCCTAGTATTTTAAGCATATACAGCCTTATTAATAATAAAACTTAGAATGTTCTAAGACGTGACTAGAATGTGATTAGTGAAAACTGCATTAATAATACCATTTAAATGCATGTTAACGCTAGAATGATGCTAAATCACTAGTTATCAGTTTGGGTATGTTTTACAATAAGTTAAAGTTAACCTAAAAGTTTGACAAAAATGGCAGCAGTTCTTCTTTTCCCTCCCAATTAACAAATCAAGAACGTTTTTCTGAAATATTAAATAATTTAATGCGAAATTTTCCGCATTTATGTCAGTAACCTCAATAATTATTATAAAATTTTATTATGGTATGGTTACTTATTGAATTGATTAGGGAGTTTTTGAACCCCTTAAATTTTAACATGTCGTTATCGTTATTCTGAGCATGTGCAGTTCCAAAAAGAGTATCATTTTTGACACTGCGCGTGCTCAGTATAACGATTGCGAATTGCGATAAAGATAAGGAAAAAATTTAAGGTGTTCAAAATCTCCTTATTATAAAAGGCAAACTTAATGCTTATCAAGGGCGGATTTACCATGAATTAAAATTTTACATTAGCAAAAAGCAAAAACGTAATTAGTTAAAAAAATATAAACATACTTCACTTAAGAATATTTTATTAAACACTTCTATTTGCTATTTCATGTTTGCCCAAAGAAAAACGTACCTATCTAAATGCACAGATAATTTCTAATTTCACAACATTTTTTAAAAATGTGGTTTTTTGAGATACTCCCCCATGTTGAAAAGCTAAATCCGCCCTTGATTGCTTATTAACACAAAACAGTCTTGACACAAGACACTTGTCAGTCTTGTCACTTTGCGTAAATGTTTGTAAATGCAGGTTAGATTTATTGCAGTGAAATTAGCTCTATGTATAGAATGAGATGTTGTCACATTAACTTCTTATTTAGCATGCTGTTAGTTATTTGTCTATAAATATTTAATTATTAATATAAACTACTTAGATTGATTTAAGAATGCGGTTAGTTGTCATTAGTAAACTTGATGTTATTGTGATTATTATTAATATGGGTGGTATTCTTTAAAAGTAATCTACCCCCTCACCTGCAATGATCTCATTAATATGTGTATAACAATTTGTTTTACGACGTCTTCTATAAAAATATGTGTTTTTCACGGAAAACAAAGAAGAAATTAAGTGGAATTTATGAGGAATTAAAAGAAAGAGGAAGTTAGAGGAATTAAAAGGAATTTATGAGGAAGTGAGAGGAAGTTACGAGGAAATATAGAAATTTACGAGGGATTAAAAGAAGTTAAGAGAAAATAAAGGCATTTATAAGGAAGTAAAATGGAATTTAAGGAAGAAATAGGAATTGGTGTACAAAATTTCAGCTCGCAGTTTACCCCTCGGATAAATCTGTTGGTTTGGTTGTGTTATTGTAGGGAAGTTTGTATCTGGTGGGTATTACAAAATTCAGAAAAATTGGGAGATTACAAAATTGTTGAAATTCATGAGGCTAGTTTGGGAAAGGGAAGTATAACAGAGGCAGAAGGATTGAAGAGCAGTGTGTTTTTGGAGGGTTTAAGGATTAAGAGATATTTCAAGAAAGGTTTTTTGCACTTGTACCAAACTGCACTGCAGTTGGTTTATATCTCGGTTCATATAATGAGTTCATCTAGGAACAATTACCTATAGTCTCCGATTCTTGGAAGTCATATCTATGACACTATGGCAAAATTAAGGCTTCCAAAACTTGCAAAATAATCATTTCTTACAATTTGTTTATTCCAATAATCCTTTAGTCATACCCAGAATATTGAAATAACTTGGACCAGAATATTGAAATAACCTGGAGGGATATAAGAGGTAATTTACTGTGAGAAAAGAATAGCATTTTATTGGATATCTTGCAGAATTTTGATTTAAAAAGATAACAATTCTTTTACTGATATTCACGATTTTGTTGAAATCAGTAAATTGTATTGGCCCTTCTTTTATTAATGTTTATTGTTTATGCACTAAATGTTTTTTAAAATGAGTAACATGAACATGGGATTAATAAAATTTACTTTCCTTCAACATTATTTTTTTTTTGTTCTTAACTCCAACATTGTATAGTATACCCAAAGCTTATGTAGACCTAGTTATTTACTGCAATGTATTAATTTGAAGTCCTCGAAAAGGACCCCAAACTCGATGTGTGTAAAAGCACGTTGGACGCGAAACTATTGCCGTCCTACAAAAGAGTGAGAGAGTTTAGTTGAGGGCGGAGTTTGCAACGGAATGACAAAACAAAGCTTTCTGTAGTGGGGCGAAACAGATTCTTTTAAATTATTTTTATTATATGAGATTATCAGATATCAGATCAGGTTTTCACAAGTATAGTCTACCAGAAAGTTATTATCATGAGTTATAGAGGAAATAAATGCAATTTTTTTAATTGTGGAAAATCACGTCGAAGAGATCCAGAGATTAAACATTATAAATTTCCATCAGATCCAGAAATATCACGCAAGTGGATTATTAACTCAGGTATAAAATTAATTAATTTTTATTTAAGACAATGGAAAAATTACAGCAGGGTCGTACGCATGGTTTTTCATTGGGGTGTTTTTGTAGAACACAAAAAATACGTGCGTTCGGATATTTCGTCTGAAAAAAATATTAATAAAGTAAAGTATTTATTTTTCGATAGCTGTTAAAATAACGCCAGAAATAAATAAAAACAAATATCGCAAAAAAATTGTTTTTCCAAGTATTTTGAAATCAAGAAAAGATAATTTATTTTTGCAAAGTCCATGCAAAAGGTAATCAAATTGCTCAACTTTTTCATAATTTAACCAACTTTGTAGCTCTTACCGTTTTCAAGATTCCAATGCTATCCCATCTTTATCTTGCACACACTGTATACCTACCCAAAGTCTATGTATACCTAAACTTTGGAATACCTTACAAAACTAAGTATATCGAAATCGAGAAATGAATACAAATTTCGCGAGTGCAAAGTCTGGTCTATATAAACTTTGGTGAGTGTGAGTGAGTCTGAAATAAATGCTCACTATACAAAGTGTCCCACGGTGACGACACATTAGACAGATTTCAGACACTAGGTATACTTCGATTTTAATTTTGAAAATTTGTTCAATAGTGTTTTCGGACATGCCCTTCTCAACTAAAATAATGGCGTCCACCTAACGCCATTTTCGTTATTTCCAAAGGAACACCCTGTATATTATTATTATTGTCATTATTGCAGTTTTGGATTATTAGGAAAATTCTAAACACATTTCATGTAGGATGTTCTTTAGGGTTCTTGGTTCTATATACCTACCTATCTTCAACTGTTTTTGAAATATTGACAAGTGAATAGTGACATTTTGTAATTTTGACACCTTATAAAATCTAAACGGTTTGAGATCAAGCAAGACGGTATGCACATTATATCTTAACTTTTCATAGGCTATCATTTAGTAGATACTAATTTCAGATTTACCTAGGTAACCAAGAGATAAAATTCGATCGAAAATGTTTACCTAATTTATTGTTGCATTAAGTCAGATGACTTAATGAAACGTAAGTAGGTAGGTATAGATAATCAAAATATGTTTCAGCATTGTTACCGGAATGTAAAAGATGACAATATAAAAATGCTGTTAGTTTTTCTAAATCTGCACTTCAAATGGCGTTAGAAAAATTGATAACAATTGTAACCCAACAAATATGCCATAAATTTATTCATTATAGGTAGCACATTTTTCATTATTTATTAGGCTAAAATTTAAATTTTATTAATATAAAATTATGCTTCATATTGATATAAAAAGTTACATTGGCTTATAAAACATAAAGTATACAAAGTTTTAAAAATTACGAATTTGCAAGAAGACAGGTACGAGAAGGTAGGTAAGTACATAAGTATTAGGTAGGTAGGTAGGTATATTATTAGGTACCTATATTACCTATCTAATGAATTATATTTACGTCTAGTTTTCGGAAATATTTTGTCAAATACATGTAATTAAAACTTATACAAAAAAGCATTAAATATCAAATGAATAATGAAGCGAAGAAACGCTTATTTTGTTTACCGGCCTCAAAGTCTATGTAGGTAGATATACCTCGGTTTCAATAACGTTCACATTAAAACAACCCCAACACCATCTATAATAGAAACATTTATATTTTATAATTTGTATAAATATATATATATACCAAATATTATGCCAATGAATTATGGCAAAAAAGACCTAAATTTAATAATAGGTAGGTATTGCATTGTGCCAAACTTGTCCATGCGGCTGGGTCTGACCAAATTTTATGTAGACCTAAACTTTGGTCTGACAAACGGTACAGCGTAAGTGTATCGTGAGTGTATCGCGGTCTGACAGGTTATGACATAAAGTCTAAATTTGCACGAATTTAATGGGCGGATACGTTGGGAGGGGAATGTAAATCATGAATGAGTTACATTTAAAAGTTCATCGTCGCGCCATCTACGAAATTCATAAAAGGTAGAAGTTCAATGTATTTTATAGAGATGGTACTTGTGTATAGGGTTGTGAGCGCTCCCATAAGGAGTAAATAACTAGGTCTACATAAGCTTTGGTATACCGTACAAATACTTATGGTGACTATGCACACTTGCATGTGGACTTTATTGTTTAATTTATCAAATATTAACAGCGATAATAGTAAATATACTATTGATCTGTGTCCGTCGGTTGAAGCAACTATACCAACACCAACACATGCAGAAATCCTGATGCTCAGGTCTCGAATGGGCTCGTCTGGTTTACGGATGGGTCCACGACAGACCAGGGCTCAGGGGCGGGAGTCCAAGGCATGTGCCCAAGGACGAGACTATCCTTCTCCCTGGGAAAGTATGACACGGTCTTCCAGGCGGAAGTGTTTGCTATCTCTGCATGTGTTCAGGAAAATCTCAAAAGGAGATACTCCAATCAGTATGTCCAGATATGCACCGACAGTCAGGCGGCTTTACATGCCTTGATCTCTTACAGAATCACCTCCAGGGCGGTCCTAGAGTGTATTAATGGTCTGGCCCAATTGGGACAGAACAACCAAGTAAAATTGACCTGGGTACCGGGTCATTACAACATAACAGCAAATAAGGCGGCCGATGCCTGAACCAGTACTTGGGCCTCCACCTAGTTATGTAATAAGATCTAGTGAAAACTGGATCAGGAAAAGATCAGAGGAAGAATGGTCGAACGGAACTAGGCTGCGAGAAGCCAGACTCTTAATTGAAGAGCCTTGGTCGAATGCAACTCGATCAATACTTGCGCTAAGTCGTAACAGTATAAGGATTGTCACAGGACTGCTGACAGGTCACGGACATCTCAACAAGCACCTTAACACTATCGGCCTTAGTGACACTAGAAGGTGTAGGTTTTGTGGACACGATGACGAGGACTCCATTCACATCCTCTGTCTCTGTGCCTGCCTCATGGTCAAGAGACATAAACATCTGGGTGCAGAATTTCTCCTGCCCCAGAACATTAGAGAGCTTCCCCTACGGGTGCTGGCCTATGCGCATAGCACGGGTCTCTTCCAATAGCTCTCTACTAGCGGCATGCACAATGGGTCGAAATACCCGAGTGGTGCGGGTAACCGCGCCGTCTTACAACAACAACACATGCAGAAGAAATTACTTTATTTTATACATGTAAATATTGGTTCAATTTACCTACTCTTAAATTAAAATATTTGTTTAGTAGTAACTGTTTTGTTTCTCATATTGGTTGTACTGACTTTCTAAATAACTAATATTTCGCTAGCACACCGACTATAGCACCCGCCGAAAAAAACTACAACAAATTGTTGCAAATTTATTGCTATTTTGTGCCACAAAAACAATTTGTACCTTCTGCTATTCTTCAGAAAAATGCTAGTTGCTGGCATAATTTTATGCTAGCACTCTATTTTGTTGCTAGTCACTTAAAAACGTTAGATCAAAAATCCTTGCGCCTGCTTTTGTTGTTTTTCAAGTACTTTCGAATCGTATACTGGTTTAAAAAAAAATCATTTTCCAATTTTCTTCCTTTACGGAAGATCCAATATTTGTTGGTTGTGTAAAATAAAATTTTCTTTCGCTTATAACATTTTTTACCATCGCGCACTACTCGAAAACTTGAACTATTACCTTTTAAACTGTCTTACCAAAAAGACTTTTCTCATTTTTGTGCTTATAAAATTGTTTGCCATCGTGCACTACCGGAAAACTTCAGCTACTACCTTCTAATTACAATGTAAAATCATGACATAACATTTTCAACTATCTATAAATATGCAAAATTGAAAACATGTCTTAAAATTACCAAAAAGTCTATTTTCTCATTATTTTTTCGCTTATAACATTTTTTGCCATTGTACGCTACTCAAAAACTTGACCTAAAACTATATTTTTAACATTTTTAAGATATTTTCCATTTTGCACATCTGTAATATTGGAAAATGTTAGGTCATCATTTTACCTTGTTAATTAAAGGTAGTAGCTTAAGTTTTCCGGTAGTGCACAATGGCAACAAATTTTATAAATGCAAAAAATGAGAAAATGTCTTTTTAACAATTTTAAGACATATTTTCCATTTTGTATATCTATAGATACTTGAAAATGTTAGGTCCCCATTTTACCTTGTTAATTAAAGGTAGTAGCTCAAGTTCTCCGGTAGTGCACAATGGCAACAAACTTTAAATGTGAAGAAAATGAAAAATCTCTTTTTAGCAATTTTAAGACATTTTTTCCATTCTGCACATCTATAGATACTTGAAAATATTAGGTCATGATTTTATCTTGTTATTTATTAAAAGCTGGTAGCTCAAGTTTTCAGGTGGCGAACGGATGCTACAAATTCTATTAATGAAAAAAAAAAAAAAATGAGAAAATATCTTTTTAACAATTTTAAAACATGTTTTCCATTTTGCACATCTATAGATACTTGAAAATCTTGTCATGATTTTACCTGGTTATTAGAAAGTTGTAGGTCAAGTTTTCAGGTGGTGCCCGGTTGCAACAAATTCTATAAGTGAAAAATTAACAAAATATTTTTATCTTTTTTAAATCATGTTTTCCATTTTGCACATCTGTAGATATTTGAAACTGTTAGGTCATCATTTTACCTTATTAAAAGGCACTAACTCAAGTCTTCCGGTAGTGCACAATGACAACAAATTTTATAAGTGGAAAAAAAAAAGAAAAAATAATCCTTTTAGCATATGTTTTCCATTTTGCACCTCTGCAGATATTTGAAAATGTTAGGTCATCATTTTACCTTGTTATTCAAAGGTAGTAGCTCAAGTTTTCGAGTAGTGCACGATGGCAACAAATTTTAGAAGAGGAACAAAATAAATGTCTAGCAATTTTAAGACAAATTTTCCATTTTACGGATCTATAGATAGGTACTTGAAAATGTTAGGTCATAATTTTATTGTGTTGTTAAAAGGTGGCACCTTAGTTTCCGGGTAGTGCACGATGCCCAAAAATTTTATAAGCGAAAGAAAATTTTATTTTACCCAACTGTAACATATTGCGGATTTTCTGTAAATGAAGTATATCGGAAAATTCATTTTTTTTAAACCACTACTATTTTAAAGTACTTGAAAATCAACAAAATCAGGCATAAGAATTTTTAACTTAGTGTTTTTAAGTGACTAGCAACAAAATGGGGTGCTAGTGTAAACTTACGCCAGCAATCAGAGTTTTTCTCAAGTTTATTTAGTTTTTTAATTTTGTTTGTAGTAAATTATAATACAAATTGGCATCTATCACACAGATACGAGTTTAAAAACTGTATAACAGAAGGTACAAAGCCAATGTTAGAAAGTTTTAGCAACAGACCATTGTGGTTAAGACGATCAAAGGCCTTGGAAAAGTCCATATAGATAATGTCAAGTTGTCTGAGTACATATAGATAACATCAAGTTGTCTGAGTCCATATAGATAACGTCAAGTTGTCTGTCAGAGTCAAGTACCTCGGCTATATATTGTGTAAGACAGAATAGGTTCGTTAAAGTAGAACGTCCTGAAAAAAACCATGTTGGTGGAAGCTTAGCTGTGAACCAATTTGAAAGTAAATTGAGTCATAAATTAATATTTCAAATAATTTACTGAAATTGTTTAATATTACAATGGGCCTATAATTACTAATGTCATGTTTATCACTTTTCTTATGAACTGGGCAAATTTTAGATGTTTTCCATAAAATTGGAAAGGTGGGAGTTTTAATACATAAGTTAAGTATTATAGGCAAAGGAAAAGCAAACAGTATAGCACCATCTTTCAGCAAAAATGCTGGAATTCTATCCAGGCCAGCTGTTAGTTTCGGTTTAAACTTTTTTAGACCCTTTAAGATGTCCGATTCACAAAACTGATTAATAGAGATATATGTAGAGTCTCATAAGGGATTTGTATAGTCAGTTTGACTGTCATATAATGTATAGGCAGATTCAATAAATTTAGCAAATGTATTAACAATATGTTGCGGATCACACGAAACTATATCATTGAACTTCATCACATTAGGAACAGTTGTTGAATTACTTAAGTTGTTAACAAAGGACCAGAACTGCTTATATATATATATATATATTTTGTGGGAATCCTCAATATTGCGTTTCAGCTTAGCTCTTAGACATTTAAACTTTTCATATATCTCCAAATCATTACATAGTTTGAACTTTCTATGCAAATCTTTTTTCTGTTTAATTTAATGAACAATCGGCCCATTAAACCAGGGTAGATATTTATGAGATTTTGCCTTCGTCTTTGGAACGCAGGTATCAAAAACTGAATATAGCGTTTCATAGAACTTACCACAAGCTTGGTTGACATAGTTGTAATTCGTTAAAATCTTCCAATTTATATTACCTAATTTCTCGTACAAAATATTATAGTCAACCAATTTAAAATTTTAAGAGTATTTAGTACTACTTGGAAATTTATAAGCAATGTTATCCCCAGATAAGATAATGTCTAAGGGAGGATGGTGCAAATCAGCCTCGATTAAAATGTCCTGTGATCTTATTACTGAAGCAGGGCAACTCAGAACAAGACCCAGCAAGCAATTAGAGGAATTTAACACAGCATTATATTGGCAAACATTAAGGAACTCACAAAAATTGCGTAAAGTTCGAATGGACTGTTAATAAAAGATACATTATTAAAATGCGTAATATACTCTGGTATATTAAAGTCACCTAAAATAAGTACATTATCATTATCATTACCAAAACCAAGGTTCATTAAAACATCAAAATTTGAGAATAAATATCTGATTTAATATTAGGTGGAATATATAAAACAGTAACATATAGACAGTGAAAATCAAAGTTAATTTTTACGCCAACGATATCTACCATGGGAGCCAAATTAATGATATTTAAAGACTTAACTGAAAGATCTCTATGCAAAGCAATAAGAACACCTCCACCTGTTTTTGCCGCTACAGCCTCGAAATTACGGTCAGATCTAAATACAACGTACTGATTACTGAACAGTTCAGAATCGAAAACGCCACTATCTAACCAAGTCTCTGAAAAGGCAACAACTTGATACTGACATGTAATGACTGCATTATATAAACTTCGAGTTTTAGTCTTAAGTCCGCGAACATTTTGATAGTAAATACTAATATCATTAGATCTATTAAAATTGATATTTAAGGCATTCGGCTAAAAATTCAAATCTTTTACTACTCTTTCCGTGTCTGTATCAAGACCATTTACATTTTGGTTACATGTTGACAAATTACAGAAAGATACATCATAAGGCAAGCTAACATTAAGTCCATTAAAGGCATGGTTCTTACTCAGTGGGTGCTATTTTCCAGAAAAATGGAAGATCTAAGATGTTCCAGTTTCTTCTTATATACTGTGTATTCAAGATTCAGAATCAGATTCAGTATCCCAACAAAATGGTTACTTTCTGGTATTCCTGCGTTAATACAATTAATGCATTTGGGAGAGGAGTCGGCAGTTCAATTACGGATAGAATTTTTACATGCACATTTTGGACATACATGAATATTACTAGTGCATGATCGTTGTAGGTGATTAAACCCACTGCATTTATAACATATTTTAAGTTCAACAAAACTATAAAATTTTAAGTTCAAAATTATGTTAAGTTATGTTAAGAACGGTATCCTGATTAGTAGAATGGACGTGTGGATGCGCGGTAGCTCAGTTGGAAGAGGATTGGCCCGGAGAGTCGAAGGTCCGTGTCGAAGCTTCGGCTGTGTTGAAACTGTTTCATTCTACTACATGTTCTAATATAATTTCAATGATAATTAAATAAAATATTGAAAGTTATTCACATAAAAAGTGGGTGTATCAAAGTTTACTGTACAGTGTGTCCCACCGGGAATCGGCGCGATGGATATCTGAAAAAGTACTAGTCTTAAAAATTTGAAAATTCAGTAACAAGGCAAAGTCGGTGGGTCAAACACAACTAAAATATTTACAGGCTTCTAGCGCTTTCGGTTATACTAAAAGTCGACACCAACTTCGTTATTTTAAATGAAACAGTATATCTGTATGAAAACTCTGTATATTTTTGTATTTTTGGATTCTGCATTGAATTTTAGGGTAATTTTATGTCTATATCTATATAGATAATTTATATCTATAACTAGAAGTTACAAGTTTTGGGATATTAATTAAAAAAAAAAAAATACAGTTGCAGAGACTTACGGAGGTCTTTGTAACTTTTTTCAGTTACCAGATGTTCATTTGATTCTTGGTATTTGAAATGAACATAGATGGTGCACATAACATTCTCCAAAAAGAAAAAACTTTTGGACAATGTTATATGGAGCAATCAGTCGAAGCTTACAGAAAATGAATCGCTTAATAGGTATAATTCACAGTACTGAAGTGGCACAAATCTGCATTTAACACGTGAACAATTCAAGGCGAATGACAATTGTGCCATAGAAAACAATGAGGTGGTAGAACTCGAGTTTTAGGAAGATTATTTAAATAGTAAGTTAAAAAACACGTAAAAATGATCAAAAATATGTGTACCCTATATACTTTTATTGTATGTGATAGGTATTTACATATTTTACACAACTTCCAATAACAATTATTTAGAAAATTTGAGTTTATAAGAACAGAATTTTTTTATCAGCATGGTGGTGCTCCTCTACATTCTACAATCAGTGGATAGCAAATGATAGATCTTTCCTGTGGCCTCCCCGTTCACCAGATTTAACTGTTGTAGATTATTTTATTTGGGGCTATATTAAAAACATCTATTAAGTCTATGAAATCCCCTTAACTACAAGGGAAGACTGCATGCAGAGGGTTAGGAATGCCTTTCAAGATTTATCTTCACTTACAATTAGATGAGCTACTCATGAGGGATTTGTCCATAGATGCGAAAAATTCTTAGAGGTTCTAGACTAGAATTTTAACCTTTATTGAGTTATCTAATAGTTTAAAAGATTACTTTCTGTTTTTGTTTCTTTTTTTTTTTTTTTTTGTTTAACTTATTTTGAACCAAATTATATTGCGAGTATTGTCCAACTGTCTTGGAAACCTCTTGCACGGGTATATGCAGGTTTATATCACTCAAGTAACGTGAGTTTATTTATTTATTGGTACGCTGTCCAACAGGAAAACCTAATTATAGGACAGGAAAATTACAAGAAATATATAAACACATACATATACACATAACAAAGTACAATCTTATAGTAGACATGTAACAAATAGGTAAATGTAACAAGTATTATGCAAATAAAAAGAAAATAAAGTCAACACATATCAGTGGTTAAGATTTAATATAATTAATACAGATTTAAGCTCCTTAAAACTACAATTAAATAAATCTATATTATTGAAAAGTGAATTCGTATTTGAACACATATCATGCAAAGGGGAGTACTTGAGTAAATTAGTATGTGGAGTGCTTAAGTAAAACAGATTGGAAGACCGAGTATATAGTATAGGTGCATGGAATTTCACCATTTCCAGTATTTTTGGACAATCAATTTTATTATTTAGCACTTTATATAAAAGTATACCTGAGTGTATTAGGAAGCTGCTCCTGAGGAAAACCCCGAGGAGGATAAACTCCCACTCCTTTAAGTGTACAAATTTTAAAAACCTTCTCTGAATGCCTTTAATGTCGTCTTTATATAGGTCATAGGACTGGATTCCAAATAATGGAAGCGTATTCTAATTTTGAACGTACAAATGTATTAAACAATAATAACACGGTATTAAATCAAAGAAACCTTTGGATTTCCTTATAAGATCTAATATCCGATTAGCGGAATTTAGGACCTTATTATACTGGCGAACATCAAGAAACTTGAAAAAATTACGTAGTAGTTTGATATGACTGCTAGTGAAAGAGGAATTATTGAGATAATTAATATACTCAGGAATATTGAAATATCCAACGAAAAGTAGGTTATCATTATTAATAAAATTAAAATTCATGATCATATTGAAAATATCAGAATAAATAACATCTAAATTTAAGTCAGGTGGAATATAGCAAACAACTAAATATAGGGTATGATAATTAAAATTTATTTTTACACCAACAATATCAATATTAGGAACCAAGTCAGTAATATTTAACGACTCAACTGAAAGATAAGAATACCCCCCCCCACGTCTTTTAGCTTTGGTGACCTCAAAGTTACGGTCACATCTAAACACAACGTCCTGATTAGTAAATAGTTCCAAATCAAATACAGTATTATCTAACCATGTTTCTGTTAAAGCAATGATAGGATAGGTACACGTGTTGGTTCCATTAAACAACCACTGAGTTTTGGTTTTTATGTTTTTTTTTACGGTGAAGTTTATACCTATTAAATAATCCATTTTTGAAAACTTCGGTTTATTGGTTCATAAAATATTGCACAAAAAAGAAACACCATCTTGATGTCTAACATTGATGTACAAAATTGTAACATTTTTATGAAATCTGCTTTATTTATGCATTCCTTAATTTTTAATACTACTACTTTTCCAGATATTGATTGCATCGATTCACGGTGGGATACACTATATTCTCTAAATAATCTTAATTTTACCACCCGGTGCTAGTCTCAATGTACCGAAGCAATCTGGCAGCTAAGCAACTGCGAGCGCAGTTTTCTAAGTTCAGAAAATACTAAATTTTGCATTACATAGATAAAAAATAGAGGACAGCATGTGTCAGTTAATTATTGTTGAAGGCGATTTTGATCAAGTACTCGTATTTCTAAAAATTCTCTGAGCTTAAAATATTTTCATTTTCATTACTAAAAGGCTCTGACATCTTAATGTCCTTATAAATCGTAGAATTTTTGTTTATATTTGTCTTGTTACAACCTAAATTTCACTAAAAATGCATTTTTTTCGTAAACTGGAAGTTCAAACATGTTTGTGTTTGCAATGGAAATCTTAAGATTCCAACAATTTTAAATAACATCTGACTAGTTTTCGAAAAAAAAATATATTTTTTTTCACTTTTTCTAAATAAACTAGTCGATAGTAGTCGACACATATTTTTCTTTATTTACAATTTTTTTACCATGTATCGATAAGTGTAGGTCCTTCAATTTTTTCATAATTTTTGAACTTACAATTTAAAAGTAAGGCGGTATAGGTAAACCTTAAAGATACACCCATGTCTATGGATACACCATAATATTTTAGTTTTTTCAAAATTACTCTAATAATTTCAAAACATCGTTGAAAATCAAGAAATACAACAGCATATTGTTTTTTATCAATATAATTTTTCCAATTAGTGATAATGTATTGCCAATTCACAGGAGTGTTGATCTAAATGACTGGTTCCCGAGACATACTTTACTGGAGATTAATTTTACTCTTCTGCAGGGTACCTTTCTTGGGGCATTGATGGTGCAGACGAGACACTTTAGTTTTCCTCCTCTAGCAATGCTTGAACTAGTCTGGTTCTTCTAGGCCTGAGTTTCTGAAATCAAGTTTATCCCTTTTCTCCCTGAGGTCTTATTGTGCTGTTCTTTTGGTTGAAAAGTGTGACTGCTTGGTTTTCCCTCCTGGCCATAGTTGCCGATAGAGGTTGCTGGCTGTTGGGTTCATCTGTATTCTTCGTCTGCCTCTGTAGTGGTTTGGTTTGCCATCGTTTGGTCCCCTATTGATTCTCATTTTTACTGCTTTTATTCTCTTTTGGCCAGCCTCTTCTCTTTTTTCTTTCTGGTTTATACATCTTTCTAGTTCCTTCGCTCATCTCTAGGCCTCTAAGGTGTCTTGGTTAATGGTGGAAGTTTATGGTCTCCTCAGTTTCACTACCAAAAACCAAAGAAGATACTCACTTTTCTTTCAAGGACTCACGTTATGTATTTATTTATTCTTTCATGGGTGGTAAATAAAGTGATTTCTCTGGTGTTGTGCTGAACTTGTATTATGATGGTAAGTATATAATTTCTCTAATCTCCGCCTGCCCTATTCATTCATGGCACCATGGATTGGCAGCCACTGGTAAAGCCCGCTTCTCATTTAAATCAGAAAAAGATGAAAGTAAATACTTCGGTAGTCCAGTCCAAAATAAAGTTCTTCAAGCTACCAATAAAATTGATGGTGTTTTTTTGAAACAATAGTAGACCATGAAAATCATTTAAAAGATTATTTTTTATGTTAATCTAGTCTAGGTATAGACATGTATTTAGATAAATACAATTCTTTAAATTATTTTATGTAATAATTCAAATTGCATATTAAATTTCTAAATTACGCTAAATAAATGAAAACTAATTTTTTTTTTCTCGTTCAGATTATTATTATTATTATTATTATTACAATACAATTCATTACAATACAATTCAATAATACAACCAATACAATTACAATTTCACAGAACAAGATATACTGCACCTAGATGCTTACGCATCTGTATGTGCAGAGATCAGTGATTCTAAGATATAGTAAGACCACAGATATACCCAACAGTACAATGGGCAACAATCAAATCACAATACCTCAAAAGAAAAACCCTTAATTCACAAACCATCTTTGTTACAATCATGTTTGTACATGTACATGATGGTGTCCTAGGAAGAAAAAAAGAAAAAAAAATTCTAGTGGAAGCAGTGGAAGTTAACTTGTACATATGCTTTACACACTATTTTAAAGCTTTTAATGTTTTTAATGTTTTTTATGGAAAGTGGGATTTTGTTGTAAACCTGGGATGCCTTATGAGTAATAAATTTTTGGTTAATATTTGTTCGACTATATGGAATGCAAATAAGCTTATTTGTCACACTCCTGGTGTTATGATCATGGGTATTGGATATGAATTTTTGCTTATCTAAGTTTTTGTGTACAAAGACACATATTGAGAAAATGTAAAGTGTTTTTACATTGCAAATTTCATCTTTGTACAGAAGCACAGTAGGGTAGAGTTTAGGTTTCCTGAATATTGTTTTAACGATGTGATTCTGAATTACTTTTAGTGGCTGAAGATGAATATTATATGTGCCTCCCCATATTAGTATTCCGTAATTTATTAGATGTTCTACAAGGACTTTATATATCATTATAAGTAGTTTTCTGTTTAGGAATTCCCTTAATAAATAGAATTTGTAAATTAAGAATCTTATTTTGTTACATAGATATTGCATGTGTTTATTCCATTTCAGATTACAGTCAATCATGACGCCTAGGTATTTGGTAAAAGAGACTTCTTTAATGGGCTCATTAAAACAGTCTATATCTTTATTCCTTATTCATTTTCAATATTTTCATTAATTTCTTTTTAATCCAATACCTAATTGTGTCTTTACACACTGTGACACTAACCTATATAAAAACTATATACAATGTCAGCAACTGTTCCAAAGCTTATGTATCTCAACTTCTAAATTTAGTTTCTAATCTGTTGATAACTGTCCCATTTTATCTAAAAAAATAGGAAACTAAGTTTCTAATCTGTTGAAAACTGTCCCATATTATCTCCTCAGGAAACACTTCTCATAGTGCCATAAATTGCTTTAACTAGTAATAATAATTTAACAGTAATAGTAGTACCTACCTTAATTTTTTTTGTTTCATCGAGTGGACACTTTAAGGTGTTTGAATGGTTAAATAAAGCAACACGCCATTACCATTGATTCAGTACTTATTGTAATAAAGTAATAAGTTTTAAGTTTATATTTGTATATTGTGCAGGTTTATTACCGTGGATTCACTTTCTTGTGTATTTCTGAAGAAATAGATTAATTTTGTAAATCAATTTTACCTACAGCTTTACGAAAACTTACTTGAATATGAATGAATATGAAAAAGTGGAACATAAAAATCACATAATTGTGGGGGACATTAACATTGATCTTCTAGTTAATGATAAAAATTGTGAGGAGTATAAAATTATAATTTCTTAATTTGGATTTGAATCATATATTAATAAAATTACAAGACCATCCTCTAAAACATGTCTAGATCACATTCATGTAAAATCAAGTCCAAATTATTTCTCTGATATCACACCATTTATCTTAAACTATTTAATAACAGATCGTTTCCTACTGGAATAATCCTTAAATTTAAACAAACCTTTCAAAATAAAAAAACAATCTATTAAATGTAAAAAATGAGGAATCACTTATTTCTAGAGAAACGGATTGGCTCATAAATAGAAATAAACATAATAAGAAAAAAAAGACTGAAGAATCACCTGAAAAAGTTAGTAATAGTCCCAAAGACAAGTCAGTAAAAATCAGAAAAACTGCATAGCCACCACCAATTATAATAAGTAATGTGAAAAATTACGATGATATTAAGGCTAAACTGCAAATCAAAAAATTCAACTGCAACACAACCATGTTGAATAATAACCAAATTAAAGTCAATGTTCCTTCTGAAACGGAATATAGAGAGATAACCACACTAATAAACAGCACTAATCTAGAATGGCATACATATGAGAATAAAGCCATTAGACCAATACGAGTGATGGTAAAAAATTTACATCCCTCTTGTGAACCCCAGGAAATTGAAAAAGAGCTTGAAGAAAAAGGATTTAATATTGTAGAAGTGATACAAAAGCTCAAGAAAATAACAAAGGATAACAAGGAAGAACGTGTACGCCTACCATTGTATATGTTAACGTTTGACAATTCTGAGGACATTAACAGGATATTTGGCATCAAATACTTAAATCATATGAAGGTTAAAATCGGAGCGATGAGAAGTAATAAACTCATTCCGCAATGTAAAAAATGCCAAAGATATGGTCATACCCACAAATTCTGTAAACACACTCCCACTTGTGTTAAGTGTGCAGGAAGTCATCTGACAGCGGAATGCACCAACCCAAGGAATATCCCTGCAAAGTGCACTAACTGCTCAGAGGCACATCCTGCCAACTATAGAGGATGTCTTGTAGCCAAGGAATTGCAGAAGAGACGACTCGATGCTATAAAAACAAAGAGGGCAGCCTCTCAACCAAAAATACTTACCTCCAATAAAGTTAAAACTGGTGTTTCCTTTGCACAAATAACTCAAAATAAGCCGGTGGAACATGTCCCCTCCACATCCAAGTCAGAATCATCTATGATGCAGATGCTGCAGAATATGATGGAAAGGCTTGACCAAGTCAATGATAGACTTGATAAAATAGAATCCAGACACACTGGTACTATCCCAAAGAAGAAATAAATTTATGGACCAACGAGACTTACGAATTGCTACATGGAATGCCAACGGCGTCCTTAACAAAAAGCATGATTTAGA
Source organism: Pogonocherus hispidulus (assembly GCA_963924545.1). Taxonomy (NCBI): domain Eukaryota; kingdom Metazoa; phylum Arthropoda; class Insecta; order Coleoptera; family Cerambycidae; genus Pogonocherus; species Pogonocherus hispidulus. The sequence continues at coordinate 28,709,462 of OZ004696.1, read as the reverse complement.
AGTGTTCCTTAACTCCCAACATATAGATATATGTCTCGTCTCAGAGACACATATGACAACTCAATCTTGTCTCAGAATAAGAGGCTATAAAATTTATCATGCCATTCACCCTGACAATCAAGCAAAGGGTGGTAGTGCAATCTTAATCAAGGAAAGTATCAATCAGTTTGAGGAATGCCACTTACAACGTGTAGATATACAACTTGCTATGGTGGGGGTTAAGTCCACCAAACAAAATTTAATGGTTGGGGCAGTTTATTGTCCTCCCAGATATAATCTTAAGAAAGAAGACTACAAGATCCTCCTTCAGCATCCTGGTGAGAGATTCATTGTGGGAGGTGACTTTAACGCCAAGCATGTTGACTGGGGATCAAGATTAACCACGACCAAGGGGAGTGAACTGAGAAAAGCGGTTCGTGAAACTAGTTGCAGCTATCATTCCACAGGTAAGCCTACTTACTGGCCTACTGACATCAATTAAATTCCCGATTTGTTAGACTTCTTCATCTCAAGAAAAGTATCACCCAACTTTACTGAGGCTGAAGAAAACTTTGATATGAATTCTGATCACTCAGCTGTCATTTTGAGCCTAAGTGACAATATAATTAAAAAAGAGGCTCGGCCTGTATTGGTAAACAAAACCACTGACTGGGAAAGTTTTAGACTGGAACTTCAGGAGAGCATTAACCTACATGTTAATTTGAGAACAACTGAGCAGCTTGAAGTAGAAGCTGAAAACTTCACCAGACTTATCCAGCAGCACACCACAACACAAAAGAAATTAGTCATAACCAAAGGTATCAATTACCCAGTAGAAATAAGAGAACTGGTTAAAGAGAAAAGAAAAGCCAGGAGAAGGTGGCAGCAATCGAGAGATCCTTCTGATAAAACCACCTTAAATAGTAAAACACAGCTGCTCAAAAGAGAAATACAAAAACATAAGGAAAAGTCAATCAATTACTATCTGCAAAATTTAACTGCAGATGAAGAGACAGATTACTCCCTCTGGAAAGCAACTAAGAAAATCAAGAAGCCTATTACTTCAACCCCTCCAATCAGGAATAGGAACGATAGCCCATGGGCCAGAGATAATAAACAAAAAGCTGACTTATTTGCTGAACATTTGGCTGACGTATTCACGCCTAATCAAATTCTTGTAAACAATTTGTTTAATATTGACAATCTAAGGACAGAAAATATTACCCCTGTTACCCCAAAAGAAGTAGCTGAGGTAATAAAAACAAATCTAAGACTAAAGAAAGCACCAGGTTATGACTTGATTACCACTGAAATCTTAAAACAGTTACCGAGAAAGTGCATAGTCATGCTGACGTACCTCTTCAATGCAGCCTTTAGACTGAAACACGTTCCTGACAGCTGGAAGGTAGCGGAAGTGATCATGTTGCCTAAACCAGGCAAGCCACCAAATGATGTCAAGTCTTACAGACCTATCTCCCTGCTGCCAACCATTTCAAAGTTGTTTGAAAAACTACTTCTCAGGAGATTAAGACCACTAATTGAAAATGGTAATCTTATCCCGGATTACCAGTTTGGCTTTAGACAAAAGCACTCAACTATTGATCAGGTACATCGTATTACTAACATAATAAAGGGTGCACTTGAAGAAAACGAAGTCTGCTCCGCAGTCTTCTTAGATGTTGCTCAAGCCTTTGACAAGGTATGGCACGAAGGATTGATACATAAATTAAACAAAATACTTCCGAGACAATATGTAGAGATTCTGTCATCGTATATCTCGGGCAGACTTTTCAGAATAAAACAGGAAGATGAATATTCTGACCTGAAAGATATAAGAGCAGGAGTGCCCCAGGGTGGCGTTCTTGGCCCTATCCTTTACCTGCTATATACTAGTGATATGCCAGTACTAGAAGAGACCACTGTAGCTACATTTGCTGACGACATTGCACTTCTTGTGGTCGGTAAAGATCAAGGAACATCCACTAGAAGACTGCAAGTAGCTAGCAACACAGTACTTGATTGGACCAAACAATGGAAGATCAAGCTAAATGAGCTCAAATCAACTCATGTTAACTTTACCAACAAAAGACTAGTTAACCCTCCGTCCTTGGATATTAATGGTACTATTGTACCCAATGAGAATAACGCTAAATACCTAGGCATGACCCTGGATGCCAAGCTCCGGTGGAAAGAACATGTGAAGAAGAAAAGAATCGAACTTGGTTTGAAATATAGACAGTATTATTGGATGCTTGGAAGAAATTCTAAGTTGACAATACATAATAAGATACTAATTTACAATCAGATCTTAAAACCAGTTTGGTTAGACGGTATTCAACTTTGAGGTTGTGCCAGAAATAGTAATATTACCATTCAGACTTTCCAGAACAAAGTGCTGCGTAACATAGTAGACGCTCCATTGTACATACGCAACTCCAACTTGCATCGAGACCTTAACATCCTAATGGTTAAAGATGAGATCAAAAGGTTTGCTGGCAGACATGAGGCCAGACTTCACCTCCACATCAATGCAGAAGCTCTTCAGCTGCTGGACAACCAACATCTTGTTCGAAGATTGAAGAGACCCAAACCATTTGAGCTGGTGTAGTGTGCTGTGTAAAAGCAGGACATAGTGCGCCAGTGAAATTGTTAAAAGAAAACAATCTAAAGGACGTCGTTGGATAAACTTTAGTTAACAAATGTTTAGTTTGTAAGATTATTAGAAGAAAATTAATGGTTGGTCATCAGACCAGTTTTAATAGAAATAAGATTCTCCAACAAACAATCTTATATAGAAAAAAAAAAAAATGTAAAAAATATATAAATTATCAAAATCTGAGAACTCAATTAAATAATGAATGAAAACTAGGAAAAAGTTTATACAATTAACGATGTAAATATAGGAACAGAACATTTTATTAATACTTTTAAAACTTACAGTACAATAGTACAATAATTAAAAAATATAATTACAAAAATTACATGAAAAAGAAATGGGTGAAATTAGTAAGCCTTTTGTAGGCTAAATAGTATAAATTTCAAAAATAACCTACTTATATAAAAAATATATCAAAAATCCAAGTAATGAATATTTTAAACAAGAATTACGTATTCTTGCTTAAAATGTTCATTACTTGGATTTTTGACATAGAAATTATTTAAATAAAATATTAAAACAAGCAAAGAAGAAGTATGCTGAAAAAATGATTATATATAATAAAAATGAAAGTAAGGCACTCTGGGAATGTGTGAATGATAAACCGTCAAATACAGAAAACAAATATTGATAAATTAAAATGACCAAAAAATGAGCAAATATTACAAAATGTAGAACAAATAACTAATGAATTTAATAAATATTTCTGTAGTGTTGGCGAAAATTTATCTAATGCAATAGTAACTCTTAAAAACTATGCAGAATAAGTAAAAGTTAATAATAAAACCATATATTTATATCCAACAACACCGGAGAAAGTAAAAAAAATAGTGGATAGTTTGAAATCCGGGAAATCACTGGACATGACCAAATCTGTTTGGAAACATTAAACAATATATCCAGAAAAATCCAGACTATATATTAAACAATTTAAAGATGACATCTTTCTAAATAGACGGTTTAAGCAATTACCTATTGGTAATTGCATAAACCAATAAAATTGCATAATTTAATAAAAAAATAGTGGATAGTTTGAAATCCGGGAAATCACGTGGACATGACCAAATCTGTTTGGAAACATTAAAAAATATATTGACGTTAATCTGTAAACTTTTGGCTCATTTAATAAATTTGAGTTTTTTAAAGGAGTGTTTCCAGATGTATTAAAGACCGGTATTGTAAAACCTTTATTTAAAGCTGCAGCCGATGATGAATTAAATAATTATAGGCCAATTTCCCCGATTTCAAACATTGCCAAAGTGTTTGAAAAGATAATAAAAAATAGGATTTATAATTTTTTGAATCATTCTAAGTCAGTTAACCGCAGATGCAAGTCTAGAACTAACTCCTCATATATACGATGCATTGGATAATAATAAGTCTACATTAGATGTTTTCATTGATCTAAGTAAGGTTTTTGATACTGTTTGCCATGCAAAACTTTTGTATAAAATGGAACAAATGGGTATTAGAGAAACAACTCTTGATTTAATAAAAAGTCCTTTATCAAACAGAACTCAAATAGTGAAAATAGAGGAATGTATAAGTGCTGCCAGAAGTCTTACTTGTGGTGTACCACAAGGGACGGTTCTCGGCTCTCTACTATTTAATATTTATGTCAATAATCTTTTAGATATGAAAGTTAAAGGCAAGATCATTAGTTATGCGGATGACACAGTTATTTGTTATGAAGGAAGTACATGGGACACATTGAAATATATAATAAAAAAGGATTTTAAACAAATATATGATTGGTTAAATTTTAACAAACTCTCACTGAATATGACTAAAACAAAATATTTCTGTTTTATAGCCTACACAAATTACTGAGCTAACATGGGAACATTATTTATAGAAAATGGTATGGAAATTAAAGAAGCTGCATCTATAAAATATCTAGGAGTCACAATCGATCCACATTTGTGTTGGAACTTGCATATACATGAAATTGTTAAAAACATCCATGGATTTGTTGGGTGTTTTAATAAAAGAAAGCTTGGAATTGAAGTATCTTAAAATCTTATATTATGCACTCGTACAATCCCAAATAACCTATGGGTTAATTGGATGGGGTGGGTTAAGGGACTGTCATCTGGAAAACTTGAACATTGTTGAGAAATGGATATTAAAAATCATTCTTGGGAAAAATATTAGATATCCTACTGATACTGATTTACTTTATAAGGAAGCAAACATTTTTGATGTAAGACAGTTATATCTACAAACAATATTAAAAAACATAAAAAAAGAAAAAATTACATTACAACAAATTTTTCACCTTTATAATACAAGAACTAAAGATATCAATGTTAACGTCCCTCGTACACAAAAACAGATCGGTCAAAGATATTTTAATTACCTGGTTCCAAAAATATATAATAAGATACCTCAAAATATAAAAAACAAAAAATGAAAATAAATTTAAGCAAAAAATAAAAGCGTTGATATATGAAACAGGATTAACTTTTGCACACAATTTAATTAATGAAATAAATTACTAAATGTAATACTTACCCAAAACAATAGACTTGGAAAACAAATAATGGACACGACAAAGTCCGAATTTAAACATTGCCACTTTACCTGGCAGAGACCTTATTTTCCCGATTGTAACTTTACTTTCCTGATTGTGTCTTAATTATCTATATAATTATGTGAATATATCACGAACAAGTAATTATATTACTTCTGTGATTTTCTTGTTTATATCATCAAAATGTTGTAATTGGAATATATTCTCATTTTGTATTGATGAATACATACAAGATGAACTTATTATTATTAAATAAATTAAAAAACAAAATTTGCTTAAGAATAACTTAATAATATAATCGTGTAAAAAATAATTATTTTGCCAGGTATTATCACAAGTATAAAGATATATACAGTAATTTCACTCGGCAAAATCTCTTTGATGTTGGTGTCCTTAAGTTTTGTTTTTTTAACCCCCCAAAAAGACCACTGCGCATACTACCCAAGCACAGTCATCCGCATTAGTGACCGTTTTTGGTAGATGCGTACAGGTCCGGACTATTATTTTTTGAAGTGTTAAAAGTGTGGCCTATAACAAAAAGTTATGTTATGTCAGAATTTCGTTTACAAATGAAACAATATTTTGTAGCCATGTTACGCACAATACAAAACACTTATCAAAATCACAAACACAAACGCCTAGACACACAAACGTATGCTGATTACCTGTAAAGCAAATGTGCGCCCATAAAATACCGTACACCGGCCCATTCTTCCCCTTCTACATATCTACCAACGCGCATACTACCCAAGAGCAGACATGCGCATTAAAAACTTTTGTACAAAAAATTTAAAGAGTGAAATTATTGTATATATTTTTATACTTGTGGTATTATGCTCCATCAAAATCAAGCTTTCAGTTATGCCCACAAACATTTTTTTTATTTTTAATTATTTCTAAAAGTTAGCATAAACATAACATTCTTATAATACTTATATAATTAATTAATAACTGAATGTCCTAATACTAATTCATTTTTATAGGAAAGCTTATTCAAAGAGTGAGGGCAGTACATGATGTAATAAAAGAAACTGCTGCATCCAGTGCAGGTCTTCTATCAGATTCTCAGTTGACTCTGAGAGATATGGATCATTTTTTGACTTTACAAGAGCATAGTAGGGTAGAAGTAAAATTAAAAGATCTCCTTACTTCAGTTTGTGACTACTGCAATGAACGATTAGCTTCTCTTGTAAGCACCCAGACTGATAAACAAGCAATAACTGCATCACAGGTCATAGAATTATCGAATATAGTGGAGAGTTTTAACGACTTGTGTGAAAACATTTGTGGGCGACAAAGTGCTGCTTTAAAAGCAGCCTTCAAGATCCAAGCAGGCAACTACGTACATAAGTTTCACAGTCAACGAAAAAATAAATTGACCCTACTTTTAGATGCAGAACGGTGGAAAGTTGCCGAAGTGCCTACTGAAATACAAATACTAATAGATAAGTTAGCGTTAGGTTCTGTAATTAAATCACTTCCCGATTCCCCAACAGAAGAAGATATAACCACAAATAAATATGATAATAAACCTGCTCCTTCTTTAAAAGTTGGGATTCAAGATTATTATACTATAGGAACTGTGGTAATATTAATCAGACTTGTTAGTGAATATTGTGTTTGTGCATATGATTTACAACTTTTAGCACCAGTGATAGGTAGGAACTTAGCGGAGTTGTTAAGGACGTTTAATTCCAGATCCTGTCAGCTGGTGCTAGGTGCGGGAGCATTAAGAACAGCTGGACTAAAAACTATTACTAGTACAAATCTCGCTTTAGCTTCACGCTCTTTGCAATTAGTTTTATGGATGATTCCACATATTAGAGCGCATTTTAATGCTTTATTAGGTGATTCTTTTGGTAGTTTTGATGTTGTTGAGAAGGATATTGGACATCACATTCAACAGCTTGAAACAAAAGTGTTATCCATTATGAATACTCTTTTAGGTGATCAGTTAAATGACTGGGATGCAAAACCACCTGTGCCCTCAAAACAGTTTAGAAATATCTCGAGACACCTTACCAAATTGCATGAGGCTGTGAGTTCTGTTCTTCCTGAGGAACAGGTAATTTTTTTTTGTAAGAAATTAATTTTAATTAAAGAAGAATACCTAAATTTATAATTGAAATGTTTCTAATTGCAAATTAAATTGAGTTTTACGAATATACAGAAATTGTACGTTTCACAAACTACTAATTCTTATTCAACCATTTGTCCCGCAAACAATAAATTTATAAATTATCTTAAAATCACAGTTTACCTATTACTTCTATCATGCTATCAACTAATACTACATAAAATATCAGAATACAGTACTGGCAAGTGCCATCAAGGAATGTAGGCCCAAGATGTTCGTTCCTGAATATGTTTTAATATTAGATATTCCCTTAATACAAATAGATAAATATCAGTCACAGATAGTGAGAAATTTCAGTTTAAACAAGGTTGTCAATTAAATCCATAGTTGCATCTTATTAGATTTTTTATCATTCTAGCAAACTAAGAGGTTTAAACTTATTTCAAAACATAACGAATGTAATATTAACTCTTATTTTATGCTGAAATCAGAATGTTTTTTTCTGAATTTTCATGGTATTTATTAGAAACAAAATTGCATTATGTTTTATTTGTTTATTACTAAAAAACATAACAAGTAAATCAACTTCCAAAATATTATTCTTAATAATAAATATCGTAATATTCAAAATAATGCACAATTAGAAAAAATAGTAAAATATCACTCAAAATATTCAATATTCACAAAAACTCACTCGAAAAAAAAAATTGATTGGTTTTATTTTTAAAATCAATATAATATATAGTATGTATATACCGGGTGTCCCGTTAAGCCTATCGACCGGCTGTATCTCAGAAAGTATATGTCCTACAGTTTCCAGAAAAAAGTTGTCTTAAGTAAAGTGGTGACGAAAATTTCAACTAAAATATTTTGAAGTTGCTAAGATGGCCAGTAGGGGGCATATTACCAATTAAAAATTGAAGAATTGGCATAACTCTAAAAAGTCAAATAGAAACACACGAATTTTTTAATGCATTCTGCATCTACTAGTCAATACCTAAAACTTTCGCAAAAAACTTTTTGTTCTAACTCTTCAAATAACAAAAATAAAAACAAGAGAATAACGTTAATTAAATAAAATTGGATTAGTTTGAAAGCTAATTTACAGTAGAATAAGAATATGATTCCAAATATTTTCGCAAGTTCTTTACCAAGCCACCAGATGGCTCTCTTTCTAAATTCTCACAACTGTTGATGTTTTCTTATAAATTTTAAATGGAATGACTAATTTTTTGTTAGGGTAGTCTATTCTTTAATGGATTTGAAGAAAAATAGCGCTAACCGGAAGTCTCTATCGTTTTTCTAACAAAAGTTATGAATTAAAATGTATTCATTAGGTTTATAAATCGAAAACATTCAGTGAGAAATTTAAATCTTGCCAACTCCTAGTTACGATTTCGGCACAGGGGTGGCGTGACAATAGGTTGCCGAGTTACCCGCCATATTGCGGTTTTTGTCATTTTTACAAAGCTTAAAGGGCGCTTTTCAAAAAGTCGCTCCAAATCGTCGAGTAGGCTAAAGCCGGGCTGTCCTTTGAAATCTATCTCTGCTCTAACTAGTAAAAAATAATAATTGAAAAACAAATAAAAGTCGTTACATAAATACCTAACTGTTTTATTTGAGATGTTCAAAATGACCGCCATTATTTTGAATACACAAATCAATTACTCGGCGTGTTGATGATACAGCAGTTTCTACTTCTGCTACAGAAAGTGACTGTATTGCATTAGTATGCGCAAAATCATGTCTTCCCGCGTTGTTGTTCTAGTCGTGTATACTATATCTTTCACTCTTCAACATAAATAAAAAACTAAAACTGTTAAATCTGGGGACCTGGGAGGCCAAGCAAATGGACCACCCCTTCCAATACACCTATCCGGAAACTGATTGTCCAAATACTGCCTTACATTACGGGCATAATGTGCCGGGCAGCCGTCATGCTGAAACCACATATTCCTGCGCGTCTCTAATGAAACATTTTCTAATAGAACTGGTAAGTGGTTCATTAAAAAGTCCAAATATCTTGCCCCATTCAAATTTTCTTCAAAAATAAACGTAATAATTGTTCCCTCGATAATACCACAGCAAACATTTACTGAGAATTTATGTTGATGATCAATTTCAATCATCCAGTGTCTGCCCAGTAATGACTGTCTGCCCAGTGTTATTGTCTGCCCAGTAATGACTGTTATGCAAATTTACCTTACCCGTGCTGGTAAACGTTGCCTCATCGGTCCATAAAATTCTGGACAAGATACCTGGATTTTCTTCAAACAAATAACGCATCCTTTGACAGAATTCCAGTCTCCTGTCAAAATCTAAAGCTGTAAGTGCTTGATGTAGTTCAACATGATAGGGATGCATTTTTTGACTTTTTAAAATGAGTTGGATGACTGACCTTGATACACCCAAATCTCTTGACATGTCTCTGATACTGGAGTGAGGATATGCTGTAACATACGCAAGAACGTTAATTACGTTTTCTTCATTTCTTGCTATTCGACGTCTATTGGCTGCTGTTATTGGCAAAACATTTCCAGTTTCCCTCAAACGTCTAGCAAGGCGGACAAAAACCATTCGGGAATGATGTCTTCTTTCTGGATGTACTAAAGCATATTCTCGTGAGGCAATTACTGGATTTTCAAAACTTCGAAAAAATATTGCAAGCATATCATACGTCTCTGCGGCAGTGTAAGACATTATTGTGCAAAAGACAGTTGGTTTGATAATAACACACTAAAAGCACTTAACTAATCTCCAAAACAATTCGAAAAAGATAATTCAACAATGAAATATTGACAGATTTTAACATCTACTTGACAGTATCTAATACTTTTTGTTTCATAGTCTACTTGTTTTTTTATAATAATGCTGTAAGTATGTACCTAGCTCATTTATAAACCTAATGAATACATTTTAATTCATAACTTTTGTTAGAAAAATGATAGAGATTTCCGGTTAGCGCTATTCTTCTTCAAATCCATTAAAGAATAGACTACCCTAACAAAAAATATGTCATTCCATTTAAAATTTACAAGAAAACATCAACAGTTTTGAGAATTTAGGAAGAGAGCCATCTGGTGGCTTGGTAAAGAATTTGTGAAAATATTTGGAATCATATTCTTATTCTACTATAAATTAGCTTTCAAACGAATCCAAATTGATTTAATTTGGATAATCCAAACCGGAGTTATTGTGATTTATATGTAACGTTATTCTTTTGTTTTTATTTTTGTTATTTGAAGAGTTAGAACAAAAAGTTTTTTACGAAAGTTTTAGGTATTGACTAGTAGATGCAGAATACATTAAAAAAATCGTATGTTCCTATTTGACTTTTTCGAGTTATGGCAATTCCTTAATTTTCAATTAGTATTACGCCCCCTACTGGCCATCTTAGCAACTTCAAAATATTTTAGTTGAAATTCTCGTGACCACTTTACTTAAGACAACTTTTTTCTGGAAATTGTAGGACATATAGTTTCTGAGATACAGCCGGTCGATAGGCTTAACGGGACACCCGGTATACAGGGCGCCCTATTTCTTGACCCGTTGCATGGGTAACTTTTTTATTAGTAGAGATACAAAAACGCTTAAATGAGCAAATTAGTGCAGTTTCGTATTAGTAATTCTACGGTAAGGCGAAAAATTATATACGGGGGAAGGTTGAAAAGTTATTGACAAAAAACGAAAAATCCAACTTTTCTATTATCCCTCGTAGCTCGTTCATTTGAAGAGTTAGAGAAAAATGCTTCACATGTTTTTTGCAGTATTTTTCATGTAAAATGACATGCACTTGCTACTTTTTATATATCTCTTAAAATGGTTGAGAATCACAGTAAAATATATTTTTTTTAAATGCAATGGATAGGTGGCTGTGACATTAACCGAAAGTCCCCTTTTTTCTCTTTCAGATGATATAACATAGTCCATATTTTATCCTTACAAAAGTAATAATAATCGTTGTTTTTAAAGAAAGTTTATTGTCACATCAAGAATGCTCTGGATTATGGAACAAAAGAATGTTTTGAGAACAGAAATTATTAATTAATTAATTATATTGAAGTAAATGTTCGAAATGACCACCATCCTGTTGGATACATAGTAAGCAACGTTTCTGGATACTTCTTAAAACATTATTTATTGTATGTCCATGTATGCTTCTAATTGCATCTTGAATCCTGACTTTTAGATCCTCTATATCTAGAGGAGCTGTCACATAAACTTTATCTTTCAATAACCCCCAAAGAAAGAAATCTAAGGGGGTCAAATCAGGTGTTCGCGCTGGCCAGTCGATATCCATTCTATTTCCTATAACATTATCAAACTGTTCATGTAAATATTGTTTTACCTCGCGGGAATTATGCGCAGGTGCTCCATCGTGTTGGAAGTATTTAAGATTTCTAAAAATATGAAGTGGTAATTCATTTAAATATTCCTCTGTTAGAGTATTCCTTAGAAAATGAAGGTAATTATTCGCATTCAAATTATCTTCGTAAAAATATGGGCCAATAATTTTGCCACAAAAAATTCCACACCACACATTTATCCCAAATTGACGTTGATTTCTTCTTTCAGAAACAAGATGTGGATTTTCTCGGCACCACATTATGTTATTATGGCGGTTAAAAATACCATTGTTGGTAAATCTACTTTCATCACTGAATAAAATCTTTTTCCAGAAGTCTAGATCCTCTTCGCATTTTGAAATGTACCATTGACAAAATGTCATCCTTCTTTGATTATCAGCTGGATATAAAGTATTGCATATGGAATAATGATAAGGCTTTAAATTGTTACCTTTTAAAATAGCTCTTACAGTTTCCTTGGAAGTGTTGCAGTGATGTGCAATTTCTGCAGTTGAAGAATCAGGTTTAAAATTTACATAAGCCAAAACATTTATTTCAGTGTCTTCATTGAAGTTTCTTTCATCCTTAGGCTTTGAAAAAGAACCGTATAATCGTATATTATTTTCCAGCTGTCTAAATATTCTATGATGGGGTTGTCTTCGTTCCATGTAAGTTTCAAAATAAAGATTCGCTGCAGCTTGTGCATCTCGATTTTGGTTATAATAACAAAATAGCATATCATTTTTCTCTTCGTTGGTGTACATATTTGCAACACTATTATTTTGTATGCAGTATTAATAATAAACAATAAACTATTTAACAAAAACTAAAAATGTCACTTATGATCTGTCAATAATTAAATGCCAACTAGACGTTTTTAAAAATATCAGGAATCTTATTTTTTGTTTTATTTCCATAGCATTCTTGATGTGACAATAAACTTTCTTTAAAAACAACGATTATTATTACTTTTGTAAGGATAAAATATGGACTATGTTATATCATCTGAAAGAGAAAAAAGGGGACTTTCGGTTAATGTCACAGCCACCTATCCATTACATTTAAAAAAAATATATTTTACTGTGATTCTCAACCATTTTAAGAGATATATAAAAAGTAGCAAGTGCATGTCATTTTACATGAAAAATACTGCAAAAAACATGTGAAGCATTTTTCTCTAACTCTTCAAATGAACGAGCTACGAGGGATAATAGAAAAGTTGGATTTTTCGTTTTTTGTCAATAACTTTTCAACCTTCCCCCGTATATAATTTTTCGCCTTACCGTAGAATTACTAATACGAAACTGCACTAATTTGCTCATTTAAGCGTTTTTGTATCTCTACTAATAAAAAAGTTACCCATGCAACGGGTCAAGAAATAGGGCGCCCTGTATACAGGGTGTTTAAAAAAGACACGGCAATATTTAAGGGAGTGATTGCCCAGGTCATTTTATAAAAAAAAGTTCCTATAAACATAGGTCTGCAAACGCTTCGTTACCGATCTACAGGATGTTGAAGTTTCATTTAAAAAACAGTAAAAATTAGATTTCTCCAAAACCGCTTGAGATATAATGAAATTTTAGGTATATCAATAGCTATGGGAGATGCATACTTTGCAATACAAAACGATTTTTTAGTCTTACCAGTGGCGCGTGTATTGGCATGTCACTAGCTATTTTTAAAGGAAAAAATAGGACGTCGCTGGTTTTTCTTAAAATAAAAATTATTTTTGAATTCCTTGTTCAATTATGAAGAAAAAGGCTTTCTTCAGATTTTATCGTAATACGCACCGTTTGTGAGTAAAGAAATAAAAACCATTTTAGTGCGCGCCTAAAACCAATGTGTTTTAATTCAGAAATTTAAATTATTGTTTGTTGTTTGTGGAAATAATAAGAGGCTGATTTGGTCCCTTTTTTTTATAAAATGACCTGGGCAATCACCCCCTTAAATATTGCCGTGTCTTTTTTAAACACCCTGTTTCCAAATTTTCTATTTTGAACCTGACAGAAGTGAATACACATATAGCTTTTGGTAGTAGGTCTTTTACGTTATGTATCAACTTGATTCAACTATTTATAACACTTATTTATAGATATTTAGCCAAAACAATAAACTAAGGGCCAGTACATACACTGCCGATTAAAGTGTTAATCGACTGTCAAATATAATCCATATTTAGACTGTGAGCATTTTAGTGCTAATAAATGGATAAACTTGAATTCTAAACGCTTGTTAATTTTAATCCACCATTAGTACGTTAACTGGGTGTGAAAGTACCGGCCCAAAGAGATACATTATTAATGAAATTATCCAAATACAGTAAAGCTTGATTATAACGTACCAGAGGAGAACTTAAAAAACTGTACGTTATATCAAAAGTTACTTCAAAAAAATTAAATGCATATGCTTACATTTTCTTGTTTTTATTAATTCTTTAGAAAAAGACAAATATAAGGAAAGCAACAACCAAAGAACAAATATTTTATTTTTCAAAACAAAAACACATAACTCATAAAACAAAATATAAAATAAACATATGTATTTTTATGTGTGTACATATAATAAAATTAAAAAAAATAAATAAAAAAATTTATGTTGCGAAAAAGTATTTTAAAATACGATCTTCTGTATTGCTTCTACTTTCTAAAAATTGTTTTACATTTTTTATCCCTATAATGGCATTATCAGAAGTTGGGGATGTTTCTTCTGATGGTTCTTCTTTATCTTCTTCATCACAAGCTGTTTAGTTTGACATATTCTGTATATCTGTAGGCATGTTGTCGCAAGATCATTATCCACATCAACCAAAGCGACTATTATAGTGGGATTGAATTTTTTCAAGTTAAATTATTTTTTATTAACCACACACTTAACAGCAAAAATAAAATTATGGGAAATAGGCGGCATTTATTATAAATAATTTTTAAATTAAATATGGGTTGTTAGTTTCAACTGAAAACAGCGGCAATGTTTATCGGCCGATTCAAAGGTGGTCGCCTTAAAAGTACTTTATATTTGCTCTTTTCGAACCCAGTAATTTGGTACTTTTTATCAGAAGTAGGTTAGGTTAGGTTCAAAAGTGAGTGGGCCAAAAACCAGACCCTTCACCTTTACCATGTGGTCTATTGTGGCTCACACCTACTTATATTTCACCCAACAGGTCCAGCCTCTTAATGAAGCTGATCACCTTATTGGGTGAGAACTTATTCAGATCCTCTGGCAGAAGTTGTCCTTTGCCAAATAATGAGTCCACTTCTGATCCTTTCCCCAGCGCGGCAGGTGCATAATATGTGTTCTGCCGTTTCATCATCTTCTAAGCACAAGCGGCACTCAGCATCTCCTGCTAGGTCGAATTTGTACAAATGATATTTTAAATGGCAGTGACAAGTATATAGGCCAATTAAAGTTCGTAGATGCAACCTACTTAACTCTAAAAGTTTTTTAGTTCTTGTTTTTGAAGGGTTTATTATGAACGCCTTCGAATGAACTAATCTTGGTAGTTCTTGCCAGTACTGGAGGATTTGCCCCTAAGCCCAGGTCAAGTGAGTTGCTTTGGCAGTACTCGAGGATATGCCAAGCACCGGTTCAGGTCCCTGGCTAGAGAGTCGGCTGCTTCATTCCCTTCATGGCCAGAATGGCCTGGGACCCAGACCAGAGTTCCTCTATTTTTTCTGCTCAAATGCACGAGCGCCTGCTGACAACTCCATACCGTTTTTGAATTACAATGGTAGGAACCAAGAACTTTAAGAGCTGCTTGGCTGTCTGAGAAGATTTTTATCGGTTTGCGTTGTAAGTTGCGTTTATTCCAGCCTCTGTACACACAATTTGATGGTATAAATTTCTGCCTGAAATATAGTTGCGTAACTACCAAGGGATGAAGGGTTGCAACTATACCCTCCGGCTACAACACCCATGGGTGTTTTGGAGCCATCTGTAAACCAACAACTATCTGTCCTTAATAGGTCAGCTTTATTCCAATCACATTCATCTCTTCCTGGGAAGAGGATGTTAAAGGGCAGTTCATGGTTGGTCGTTGCAGGCATGACATCTGAAATCATCTCCAGGATGCTGTGACTTTCCATGTCATCCAACAGCCTATTATGCTCCATAATGTTAGACTGTGGTATGTTATTAGCTGCCTGCTTTAGTCTGTAGGTTGGCCATCTGGCCTCTCTCTCCAAATACCAGAAAGTTTGATTTTGGTCCTTTGTTGTAGTCCTTTGGACTACCAAACTATGGAGGCGTACGCTATCATAGGTCGTATGACCGTCACATACAGCCAATGCATTTGTTTTAGACCGATGTCCCAAGATTTCCTACAGATTCGTCGACATGTCCATAAGGACAGTCGTGCCTTGTGGATTATTTTCTCCAAATGGGAGTTCCAATTAAGCGACTACACCCAGATACTTCGCTTCCTCCGCAAATGGAATTATTTCACCAAGTAAGGAAAGGTCTTAGATTGTCCAGCTTCCTTTTCTTGGTAAATGGTACAATTACTGTTTTGTAGGGGTTCAGACATCTCCACCCTCTCACACCATCTCAGTACTATATCTATTACCTCTTGGAGGGTGAAGGAAATTCCCTCTTCAGAGTTTCCTTTGACTAAAATGATTATATCGTCCGCAAATATGCTTGAAGCCCAACTTCTCACAAGAAAGTATGGCCAGCAGGTCATCCACAAGCAGTGACCAAAGTAGGGGGGAAAGAACCTCACCTTGTGGACATTCTCTTGCGGCCCTAAATCTGACCGTTTCTTCCTGAAGGGACGTCGTTATAGTTCTGTTTTCTAACGTAGTCCGAATCCAGTCACTTGTGGTTGGATCAACTCTCCTAGCAGCAGCAGCTGTGTATAGGGAATCAGACAGTGCATTGTTAAACGCTCCTTCAATGTCAAGGAAAGCCGCCAATGCAATTTGCCTTCTCTGCAGGGATTGGGTGATTTTCCCGACTAGGTTATTGAGCGCTAGTTCTGTTGATTTGCCAGTTTGATAGGCATACTGGTGGGTATTAAAAGGGCAAATGCTTAACACACTCGTCCTAATGCGCCCGTCCAGTATCTTTCCCTTTTCCATACTTTTCAACAGAAATGATGTCAGGCTAATAGGTTTGAGCGATTTAGCGCATATGTCTATTCGATCTATTTTAGGTATGTATATCAACCTAACTGCTGACCAACTGGTTGGTACATAACTCCATGCCAGAGTAGCTCTGAACAGTTTGATGAGAAACGGTATGATAATTTCCAGTTAGTTTTGGAGCAGAGCTGGAAACACACCATCCTCACCAGGTGATTTGAATGGCTGAAAAGATTTAATAGCACACTCAATGGCTGGTCTTGTGATAACCTTCCTAGTCACCAACCAGTCGTTTTTGTTAGGTCGTTTAGATCGGCCTCCTGGTAGTGGTAGTTGTTGATTATCCAAAATCGAACTACCTGGGAAGTGGTTTTTTAACAAAAGCTCCAAGGTGTCCTTTCCAGAGTCTGTAAAGGTGCCATCAGGTCGTTTTATCGACCCAAATTCCCTTGCTGGATCTCTAGAAAGGATCTTGTGGATTCTAGTGCTGCTAGGTAAATCAGGTATACTCTCGCAGAACTTCCAGATTCCTCCAAGATTCCCTTTTTGCTCTCCTGTTATTTCTTTATTATAACCCGTTAATGCGGATCTATACGGAGCCTAGGCGCCCAAAACTTTAGCTCGATTAAAGAGACGTGTAACTTCTTTCCCCATTTTTTCCAGTTTTTTGTTCCACCAAGACATGCCTCTATTATCTTTTTTGGTCTTAAGTGGACAATTTTCGTGATAAGCTGCTATAAGAGCGTTCCAAATTTGTTCCGTCGCAATTTCTATCTCATCACGATTATTTATAGTAGTAAGGGTGCGTTGAAGTTGCAACTGGACTAATAGTTTGTACCCGCTCCAGTCTGTGCTTCTTGGGTCTCTATATTTCACCATAGGCCTAGGCCTGGCTTCTATATTAAATAGAATATGTTTATCATTTGAACATGATTGCTCAGAAGATACCTTCCAGTCAGTGGTACCCGCTCCAGTCTGTGCTTCTCGGGTCCCTATATTTCACCATGGGCCTAGGCCCCGTTTCTATATTAAATAGAATGTGTTTATGGTCTGAACATGATGGTTCAGAAGATACCTTCCAGTCAGTTATCTTATTGTTCAACAGGTTTGAGCTGATGGTAAGATCTAGTACCTCTCTCCTATTTCTAGTGATAAAGGTTGGTGCTGAACCAATGTTCTTCACAATTAGCCCTTCACCTAATATATAATCAAATAGTGACTCGCCTCTTTGGTTAATGTCTGTGCTACCCCAAGCCGTATGGTGGGAATTCGCATCACATCCAATAACCAGGTGGACATTGTTTCTCTTCCTGAAGGTGACTAAATAAAAAAGGCGAAAAGACAAATATTTGCAATTATAGACCTATTGTAATTATTAACAACTTTGCTAAATGTTTTGAAATGTTACTATCTGAAATAATATTTGTTCATACGAAGCACATGATAACTGACTTCCAGCATGGATTTTTTCGCGGTAGATCGACAGTAACAAATCTACTTTGTGTAACTGAATTTATTTCATCAGCCATCGATGAAGGGTTCCAAACAGACGTTGTATATACTGATTTCTCCAAAGCCTTCGATAGGGTTGATCATGGTATACTATTAAGGAAATTAGGTTCATTCGGTTTCTCCTCCTCCTTCATCCTTCTTCTAAAGTCATATCTTTGCAATAGAGTTCAGTGTGTGGTGTACCGTGGTTATAAGTCTAGCGAGGTATTTGCTACATCTGGTGTTCCACAGGGTTCGATTCTTGGGCCTCTTTTATTTACACTATTTATTAATGACATAGTTAGTCGGTTAACAGTTAAATGTCTACTATATGCTGATGATTTGAAGATTTTTACTAGAATCTCAAATTTACAGGACTGCGAACATTTGCAGCAGAATTTGAATATTATTAATGAATGGTGCATACTAAATAATCTACACTTGAATTCAGAGAAATGTAATGTTATGTCGTTTTCTACAAAACTAAACACCATAAATTTCAATTATTCTATTGTTAATAACATCCTTTCTAGACTTAAAACTTTTTGTGACCTTGGTGTTACATTTGACAGAAAGTTAAGTTTTAATAAACATTTGTTAAACACAACTGCCAAGGCGTATAAAACTCTTGGATATGTTATTAGGAACACGCGCAATTTTACAAATGAAGCTTGCCTTAAAACATTGTATATTTCTCTAGTTCGTTCTAAAGCTGAATATGCCTCAATAATATGGTCTCCTAATTATTCAATTTATATTGACAGTCTTGAGAGAGTCCAGCGTAGTTTTCTTAAACTTGCTGCCTTTCGTTCAGATGGAGTATATCCACCTATTGGTTTTCCTCATTCTCAACTTCTCGATAGATTTTCGCTTATTCCGTTAATAGAAAGACGTAACATTGCTTGTCTAATTTTTCTTTTTAAATTACTGCATAGTTATATCAACTGCTCTGAAATTGTAAGCATGCTTAACTTCCATGTTCCCAGAACAGCCTCGCGCCATTCAAATTTATTTTATTTGCCAACTCCACGGACAAACATCAGAAAATTTTCTCCTTTAAGCAACATCTGTAATATTTATAATAATTCATCCTTCGATATTTTTTCTTGTTCCCTTTCATTTATAAAAAGGTTAAATTTGTAACCGTTTCTTTTAATTCAATGTTGGCCTTATTTTATTTTCTTTCTCATTATTTGCTATACTTGTGTAATATTGTAATTTTATTTGATAGGTTTTGTTAATCTTTTGTTTTAGTGTTTTTATATTTCTTTGTGTATTATGTTGATTATGTTAATTATGTTCATTGTTTTGTTATATTACTGTAAACTTATTTTCCCATTCTAGTACTGGGCCGTTAGGCCTGTTGAATGGTGTATTACAATAAATAAATAAATAAATAAATAAATAAATAAAATAAATCCCTCACTGCAGATGGAGGAGGTTGACCAGCATCCCTATCACCCGGAGAGTAAGCCGAGCAGATGATTATATTCACCCTGCTCTTTCCCATTCAGATAGATAGTTGGACAGCTGCACCCTGGACGACATCCAGGGTGCAGTAACCTTTAAGTACAAAATAGTTAATATTGTTTCTGATCCAGATACAAGCTCTAGGTCTTGCTTCAGAGCCCATTACTATTACCTTTCCAGAAGTATTACCTAGTCCGGTTACTCGGCCTGTATTACTGGTCCAGGGTTCTTGAATGAGAGCAATGTCAATTTGCTCTTCCTGGAATCTTTTGCCAAGCACATAAGTTGCAGCCTTGGCATGTTGAATCTTCGCCTGTAAGCACCTGATGTATGTGGACATTAGAGAGAGGGGGATGGGTTATTAAAAGGAAGGAGGGTTATAACGAAGGGAAACTAGGGTGCGGGGTTTAGGAAGTGTTTGGTTTGGGTTTGGGGGAGGGCGGTTTATCCTCCTTTCCAGAAGGCGGTTTTGATCCACTCTTCCGAAGAGAAAGTTTGTTCGGAAAGGATTTTCGTTTCCCAAGTGGTTTAGTTCGGGGCAATTTTCCCCCAGCGAGGGCGTTTTAGATTTGCCCATCGAGTTTCGTTGTTTAGCCTCCAACCTTTTAGTTGTTGGGGCTTTCCCATTTACCCCTTTGATTTTTGGGCGGAATTGCACCTGCCCAAAACCAAAGTAGGGCCGATTGGTATAGAGAATGTCCAGACCTGCCCTGGGCCAGACTCTTCCCGGTGTAGTACTTTCCACTCCCGGGTATTCAAACCATGGTTCATTTTTCTCAGTCTGCTGAGAACTAAGTCTGATGTAAGCTGTTTGTCGGCTTCATCCGGTATATGTCACATATATATGTGATTTGGGTAAATCCTCACCCTGCACGGATTGAAGACGAGCTCCTTCCCAAGGCTGAAGGAGCTTTATTGCGCTCTCTAACCATGAGACGCTCATCTGATCCACACAGGTGATGAGAAGCCATCCAGGCCGATGCGTGCAGCTCTGGAATCTCACCTGAGGTTCATTATCTGGTAGTTTATATATAGCTGACATTATTGCCCTCTGCAGAGTTCCTAATTCGTTGTTGCTCAAGGCCGTTTCGGAATACTCAGGGTGGATAATTCCCACCCTAATCCCCTCTGTTACAGCCTTGAATGAACGTTTGGTATATCCACCTTCCCGGGCTCTCTTTGCTCCCAGATCTGGTGAACTACCGTCTGAACGCATGTGTTTGAGGAGGATTGGTTACCTACCTCCTGCTGAGGATCAAGTTTCGGCTGGTTCAGTACTTTACTTAAGGTGGTCTGGTAAGGTACTTTGCTCTTAAGCAATCTAGTTAGGCACTTCCTTGCAGCTCCTCCTAGTCGCCTCCTTTTAAGAGAGAGGTTGTCCAAACATGTGGATGCCTCATCCCCTGGACTGCCTCCTATTCCAGTCTCAGGTGTCGGAGACTTTAGTAGCCTCCTCTTCTGATCCGATGGGATTGGGCTTTTAGTAGGAATAAGATTGATCCCAATCTCCATGAATTCCCCAGTTGCCTGGGGATCGCGGGTTTGACCTCCCTTGTCAGGTTGGTATTTTACTGTGTCTTCCATAAAAGTTCCACGAGTAGCAAGGGATTCAAGTCCAATACAGCAGAGCCCGGCATTACTGTGGCAAGGCTACTCTGGAAGGTTGCCCGGTATTCCAGAGGCCCCGTAGGAACACCTATCACCTCAGTGCTATTCGGCCATGGACACGGGTCGCCCAACATCCTGACTTGGGTGAATTTATCGACTTTCCTTGTCTAGATCCGCCGTATTTAGTCATATGCAGGGTCACCTCGAGCAGGATGTGGCTCTTCACCACACACAGACGGTCTTGAGTAAAGCTTCCTCATGGGAATGCAAACTTCCCACTCAGCTATTCCCTTGGAGTCAGTGACTAGGTGCTAGACTCCTTGATCCCTTTATCAGAAGTAAGTAATAACAAAGTATGTTATAAAAAATTATTTTTCTATTGAATGTTCATAGTAACAGCCGGGACTTTTTATTTTGATTGGCAAGAATTAACTAGAAGCTCCCTAGATTTAGTGCTGTCCCCCCGACACAATTAGAAGTTCAATTAAATAAAAATATTTTGAAAGAATTAATTAATCTCACAATAAACGTCACATTTGTCAGTCTAGCAGTCAAGCTACCAGTATATGAACAAGTACAATGCTAGCCCTGAAGATATGATTTAAATAGGAGCTAAAGCCTCTATTCCCTGGTATAACAGTCCAGGAAAAACAGCAACAGCTCCTGAAGACTTAAATGGGTCAAAAGTATTAATTGCCCATCATATCCTTTTTGATCCACCATTCACAGTAATCACAATCTATTGATGTCCCAGTTCATCATCATCCCAATTCATCACATTTATTATGTTTGATCCAGGAAAGTGTACATTTAAGAGTAGATCTAATGTCTCTCTTCCCGTTTTTGTATATTCTCCACTTAGTGACGTAAGGGTCCTAAGTTTCATAGAAAGTGTCTTAGAGATAATTTTCTGAAGTCTAGCACATTGGGGAACATTGTAAATTTTGCCATAGAACTTCCTTTATGAATTCCTCTTAGCTTTCCTAAATTTTTTGTTATATTTAGTGAAGGTAACCTTATAAGTTTCCCACTCCCCTGTATGCTTGGCTTTCTCTCCACAGCAATCTTGAAGTAGATGTACCTGTGATCTGATAAAGAGGACTCACTTAGCACCTGCTACTTTGCAACATTATCACACACACGGGTGTAGAAGCTATGGTTATATCAATAATCTTCCTTCTGTTTTTAACAATGAAGGTTAGCTCATTCCCGACTTTTAAAATATCTAGATTATAATTTAATAAAAAAACTAGTAAAGA
The DNA here is from genome assembly GCA_963924545.1 of Pogonocherus hispidulus. Taxonomy (NCBI): domain Eukaryota; kingdom Metazoa; phylum Arthropoda; class Insecta; order Coleoptera; family Cerambycidae; genus Pogonocherus; species Pogonocherus hispidulus. The sequence continues at coordinate 28,686,965 of OZ004696.1, read as the reverse complement.
CTCACCTTGATTGTTGACATCTGTAGTTCCCTACACTGTATGATGTGAGCTAGCATTGCATTCCACGATGCGATGCAGTTGCAGCTCCATCTATTCCTCATCCTTCTGCACCCCTGACCGTGCCTCCCCCTAGGTCTTTTTTGTTGACCTAATGAGATGTTACGTGCTGCCATCATTTTCCAAAATAATACCGTGTTTCAAATTTCGCATCTTAGTTCGATATCAAATATTAAATCGGGATAATCGCTAATGCACCGCTGAATAGTATGTCAGAAGGAAGTGACATTTATATAATATGACATAACATATAATATACTCAATACTATCTATTAAATACTAAACCTGTACTACATCGGCTTCACCAGTGAGCCTGCTGACTGAAGAATGTTGCCGAATAAATAAACAGACATCGGGAGAGGTTGAGGGCTGAGTTAAGGTCGTCATTGAAATCTAATATTGAGCAATGCTCTTTAGTTATAAATGTATAACATGCCACTGTTACAAGAGTTCAAATGTTTTTGCATATGCTTTGTATTCAGTATATGTTCCTTAATTACTTAATGTAAAAAAACTCAATAGATACTTTCAGATAAAGAAGCTACAAACTTTTTACTTTCTTGAATTATACTCTTATGGGTGCCACAAAATATCTGCTCGCCCCTGCAGTTAAAAGTGGAATAAAAATGTAGTTTATACTTTTTCCCATGCAAGAAAGTGAGCTAAAATGAACTATTATATTTCAAAGCACTCTTAACAAAATGTTTAAAAATTAAAATACACATATAAAAAACTACACATATTAATTGTTGACAATCTGCCACTGATTTATAAAACTGGTATCATATTTTAGAAGTCAATCCTATTTAAACATGGTGTTTTATTTAAAAATCTAAAGTTTAAAATATTTTGGGTGAAATCAGCAGAAGTGCTAAAATATGATTTATTAAATTCAAAAATATATCTTCTAGATCAGATGAACATCCAAATTTCATTCTCATAAATACGAAAGTTGTGGGCACCTAGCATATAACGGTTTTTCCGTACGGGTCAGACTGTTTAATATAGAAAAATTAAACTGACAGCTTTAGATAAGTAAGCTAAGACTTATTTAATTTTTTTTAAGATAAGACATTTTAACAGGCCATTGTTACAGAGAACAGAATTGCTTTGCATCTGCATTATATTTAGTACATGATCTTTCACTGTTTAATTAAAAATTTGAAACTATAACAGATACGTACCTACATCCCATTCCTTGACTATTTAATTTATGTTCTATTCATTTTATTTATAATGTATACTAATACAAGTAAGTAGTTCCGTATTTAGTTTTGGCGATATTAGTTATCACATTATTATTACAGATGCTTCTTTAAATTTTCATTATAATTGTTTTTCCTCATTTAATGCCATGTTTATAATACCTAAATAAGAACATTATATTTAGTGAAGTTTTTATCTTTTAACTTTGCTGTTGTTGCTCTGTAACTACATTTTTATAAAAACTTACCAGACCATTGCTGACTTCGGCCAATGCTAGCTCCTTACTTATTCTAAATACATTAGAAAGTAAATAAAAAGTAGACGTAATCTATTGGTATTTGTATTGTGAATTAACTTTGTAAATATTACGTGTTTTATATATGTTTAATTTGAAACATTTCATAGGTATTAATTTGTAGGTTAATGACATTTATGAAATTATACATAAAAATTTCAAGACTCGAATCAGGGACCAGCTTATAAAGATGAATATTCAAAATAATGGAGGTCCTCAACATGGTGTGGTCACCGCCGAAATTATCTTTTACTTGGAAACTATGAGAACTCTAAAAGCATTACCAGAAAAGTATTTATCAGACAATGCCATGAATGATATTTGGATGAGGTAATAGTCACATTTTGTGATATTTTAATAGTGTATATTTACAGCTGTTATGTGAGTTATAGTTCACTTTCTATTTAAAAAGATTGTAAATAATTTTAATTTATTTTTTAAAAGTTGTTAAATCTGAATAATTAAATGAATTCTGTGGCAACATTGTATTTAGTTAGATAACATAAATTTGTTTTCCAATACTCTCAACTTTGTGCTCTAACACTTCAACTATTAATTATTTTGCACCATGGTGAGAATCAATTAATTTATGCAGCGTTTTGTAGACAATTTCAATCTCAAATATAATTAGAAGACTAACCTATAAGCTCCACCCTTTAAAGGTGTGACTGGTTTTATTTTTACTAACTAGATTTGTACAGTGGCATAACAAACACCCTCGCAGACTCCACATCGCAGGGGGCCCGGGTTGCAGATGGGCCCATGTTGTGCAGCTCCCATTCGAAAGCTTCGTAGCCAGCTTTGCATTGTATATTTTATAAAAAATGTTATTTTTTGTTTTTTATTAGTAAATTATTATATTTTTAAATCCCTGCCTCTGCAAACGACCGAAAGTTGCAAGGAATAATACATGAGCATTTATTACACCACACACCACTGTAAAAAATTGTCGGTCTGGTGATTGTTGAAAAGGAGCCCAGAATGCAATAAACGTCATCTGGTTTCCACATGTCTGAGAACTTGACCATTCTCTGTATTCTACGGCGGCAACGTCGTAAATTATTTATTTAAAACATTCTCCCTTTTCGGCATACCTTTGCAAGATTGTTCTAAATTTGTTATTCATTTCGTTTAGTTTTGAGGAAGAAAAAAAGAGAAAATTTTAAAAATTAGGTACTATAAACCACAACATAATTTCGCTAAAGGAGAAAAGGGGCGGTCATTTAGTAACAGTTATTATAGTTTTATTGCACAAACTGGACTTCAGGTAGTATTTAACTTTGTTATTCCCCTAGATTGAAAGCTGCATATTGTGAAGCATGTTGGCTTTTTGCAGACAGGAACGACAAAAATTTTAAAAACTTGTGGTGCAGAGGAGTTAAAGACTGGCAAGTATTTTCCAAAAAAGTAAAGGACCACGAAAAGTCGGTTATACACGTACGAGCTTATTTTGTGTATCATTCATGGAAAAAAGGTGTTAGACAAATAGACAAAATGTTGGAATTTGGTAATCAACAAAATATATATAGATGGAAGGAAATAATTAAATGAATAATGAACATAATTATTATGTTGGCAACATGTGATTTACCTTTTCATGGCCATAGAGAGGGTAATGTTTCAACTAATAAGGGAAATTTTCTATCATAGAACTACTTGCCATATTACAATCCATTATTGGAAACACATTTAAAAAATAATACCAAAGAGACAAGTACCTAAGTCCACAAATTCAAAATGAAATAATTCACATCATTGCGACTGAAATAAAAAAAATATACATATATATTGAATGAAATATAGGCCAGTCATATAGTACATTAAAATCGCAAACTAACGGCTAGTTCTGATTTTTTAATATGTTGTTAGGACTACTACCAGTAGTGTATATCCAAGTTTGCAGCTTCGAAAGACCTGTGCTAACTTCGTAGCACTCGAAAAACTGTGACATTTTCGCACTTTTTTCAGTGTTTTCACTATATCTCCTAAACTATGCGTTTGTTTATAAAACATGTTCTTAACGTTTTTAAAGTAGATTAAATTTGCTACAATTTGAGACTAGAACCAGCTCTGTAGGTACAATAGTTACCAACATACAGTCCTCCAAAAAGTGGCAATTTTTTCCAACAAAGTGAAATTTTTAGATTTGGTCAACTTTTGTCCCCGAAATTAGGGAAAATACTCATTTTACGGGTAAAATTATAGAGAGAGATGTTGTAGCGAGTATAATTAGTTTTAATTTAAGCAAAGAACGACGTCCGTAGGTCTGATAGTTTCCTCACAATGCTTAAAAATCCAAAAAATGGGAAAACTGAATTGTTCGCAAATTTGCTCTATTGAGTTCTCACGATGGTTTGAGGGTAAGTTAGAAACGAAAACCCATGTACAAGAAATATATATATTTAGCATATTAATAATATATTTACAATGTAATTAATTCAACATTTTTATTTATTGATATACCGGTTGTTCCACATGAAAGTCCTCAGCCTCGTATCTCGGCAACGGAAAGATATATTTTGATATTGAAAATAACAGATGATAGAGCTCATTTATGGCTCCGTCACGGAGTTCAACTTGATTTTTTCAAAGCAAATTGGAGATGGCGCTGAAGTCATCCTTCCAGACTTTGTAACAAGGTGTATCCGATACTCTGTTCAATTCTAAACAATTTTTGTCAAATGACTATTTTCCCAAAAACTTAATAGTTTCAGAGATATCGGGCTCTTCATTTGGTGAGGCCCAAACTCCTGCAAACAAAACATTTCTTTCGATTTCAGCGCCATCTCCAATTTTCTCTGAAAAAAATCAAGTTGAACTCCGTGACGAAGCCATAGATGAGCTCTATCATCTGTTTCTTTCAAAATCAAAATATATTTTTTCGTTACTGAGATACGAGACTGAGGACTTTTATGTGGAACACCCGGTATATGTACAGGGTGTAACTTTGAATGGGGGTCATATTTATATGGGGGCTTCCTTTAAAGTGTATGAGCGCATAACTACAGTTTTTTTTTTTTAAATTCTGTTGTGAAAATTGAATATCTTTTTTAACCTTTTTTTCCGTATCGTGATACCCCGCCACTGAACAGCGCTCAACATGTCTTTAATCCGACCCGAGTCAACCCCACCTAAAGAAAGCGGTACCCGCTCTCAGGCAGTTGGGAGATGCACCGTTGTCAAATCTCCCGTTAAAAAGCAAATTTCCACACCACCTATGAGGTATAGCTCTTTGGTGCGTTACTTTTATTTAGTGGGTGTTCGCCAGGAGCCCTATTGTCCCACATAAATAAAAATGTAATTTCCTTAAATACAAGTAACTAATAAAACAGTAACATTCAACAGAAAACAATAAATAAATAACGGTAAATGGTAATAAATGAATTTGTCAACTTACCTATAGCAGGTGTTCGAAATTATCTCCGTTGCAATCTAAACATGCTTCAACACGTCGCATCATGGAGTGTCTTACGTTATTAAGATCCATATTCTGTCTTATGTGATCCACTGCATTACTACGCACTCTTCGATGTAGTTCTTCAATATCTTCTATTGGCGATGCATAAACTAAAGTTTTCATGTGTCCCCACAGATAAAAATCACACGGATTTAAATCTGGCGATCTTGGTGGCCAAGGTACGGGTCCGAAACGTCCTATCCAATTATTATGATAATTTTCGTTTAACCATTCGGTAACAATTCGTGCGCTGTGTGGTGGTGCTCCATCATGTTGATACCACATATCTCTTCTGACATTCAATGGTACGTCTTCCAGTAAATCTTCCAGTCCATCTCTTAAAAAATTAAGGTAAATTCCACCATTGAGTCTATCCTCCATTATGTAGGGTCCTATCAGAGTATTATTAATTATTCCTGCTCAAATATTTATTGAAAACCTTTCTTGGTTATGTATCTCCCTCGTCGCGTGAGGATTTTCATCAGACCAAAAATGTGTGTTATGAATATTAAATATTCCATCTCTTGTAAAACCCGCTTCATCGGTCCATAATACACAATTAGAAAAGTTGTCTCCCTCTTCGTTGCATTTTCTCTGATACCATTCACAGAATTCTACACGCCTTGGTAAATCTTCGGGTTTCAATGATTGTATTTTTTGCATATGAAAGGGATATAATCCATTAATCTTCAACGTTAGTTGAACAGTCATATGAGATACTTCATACCTGGCTATTCTTCGAGTGCTGGTACCGGGATCCTCTTCAACGGCGTTTAAAATTTCGGGTTCCAAATTTCTCACTCTTTCAGTTTGTTCTCGTCCAACGTTGGCATATTGACGATCGAAGCTCCCATGATCTCTCAAATGTTGCACCAATCTTACAAATATTTTTTTGTTGGGTACTCGTCGCTCTGGATAATCCATCTGATATCTTCTTCTAGCGGCGGCACCACTTTCTCCGGACAAAAAGTAAGCCCTAATCATATCCACCTTCTCTTGATTCGTATACATTTTCTTTTCAGAATATCACTTCACTTCACTATCGGTAAACACTGAAAATAACACAGGAGTACACGAAAATATTTCACCAAAAACAACTTATTAGGTTATACACTTACACTCTACTAAATAATATTTTTAATGTTATTTAAATAATTTCAATATTTCTCGACGTAGGCACAAAATCACTTGTATTCACATCCACATCTCATTTTACACTGAAGACTGAAGAGAAATAAAAATTGTTATTTCTAATAAAACACGTCTGATGTCCACACAATGCGTAGACCCTTTTTTGCTCTCAGTTATAGTCTATAAATTGAAACTGAAAAAAATTCCGACAAAAGAAACACCTGCATTTCGACGGCGGCCTCTTTGTTTACGCACTTTATCGTTTGTCGGAATTTTTTATGCAGTTTCAATTTAGATTATAAAGACTATACCCGCGCTATTTAGGAAAAAAGTGCATATGCATATTCCACTCGGTCAAGGTCAATGTTACACAATTTTGACACTGGCATAGATATCTTCTTTAAGCTGTGCTTTAAAAAATGTAAGAACATGTTTATTGAAAACTTCAATTTAGTTCTATGAGATTAAGTAAATACATTCATTATTATTTAGTTACAATTTATCAAACATAATAAAAATATTATTTTAAAATCTTACGTACTTAAACTTAGTAACGTATCCTAATCAATTTTAACAAAAACTATGGTAAATAACAGCGCAGATTTGTACAAAAATAATTTGGCTACAAAACTTGGTTCATTGTGTCACATATGATTAATTGTATGGCAACCCCGCAAACGCCTAGTATCCTGTCAGTGTATTGTAAATATTGTTTGGACGAGGTGATGTTTAGTAGCGCCGTGCACCAGCATTTAGGTGCATTTTAAAAAAGTAATTATAACTCGGCTAGTTATTTGAATAAAAAAAAAACTAATTGCAGCTTGGTACTCAGGGGAACGTGTACTATTACACATAAAAAAATGACCCCCACTTAAAGTTACACCCTGTATATACATATTTACAAGAGATATTGTTGGGTTGGAAAAGTTCATTTTGCCCGCTTCGTGGGTGGTTCGAAATCGTCCGATTCAGCTTGAAAAATAGCAAGGCAAGCGGAGGCGTCTGTTTTCATAAAAATTTTATAACACGGGCTCTGGAGGGTATTCTCAGTGTAGTCCTCCATGCAGAGCTACTAGGCACTTCGCTTCAGCATCTGCGATGGCTTGGTGAGTTGAAGTTGGTTAGAGGAACACTTTAGCTGTGGTGATGAGTTGAGCGTATTTCTGGATGGCGCTCCACAGTTTCTTCTTCCCATACCAGAAAAGGGCAGAGGTGGTGTCGCACCCAGTGAAGGCATGGAAAAACAACTCGAATCCTGGGAGGACTCCCAAATCTCCACGATTAAACAATTTAACGATGACGTCCTTCTAAATAGACGGTTTATGCAATTACCTATTCGCGCAGCTATTTATTTAGGCAGACAAGAGTTGGCATTTCGAGCCTACATTGAATCGGAGTGTCCGGACAATCGTGGCAATTTTAAATAACTTTTGGACATGTTTATATCAGTAAAATTGGGTAAGTTCCTTAGATACTTTTTGAAAGATGGCAAATTCGCCGCTTTTTCATTTCTGAGCCTGTGGCCCGCACCTCAGTCCACAGTCCGTGTCACCTATTTACTGACCCAGGAGCTGCCACTGGCAGAAGCTTTGACAGCTTGTTTTGCTCAGATTACAATAAAAAAAAATAAATATAATACAATACACCCTATAAATGTCGTAGTACTCATAACAGGAGAGCATATACGATATACACATACTTATGTAACAGAACAAAAAGACATCCAATAAATACTACGAATACTACAAGATATAACCAAACTAAGCAGGTAAATTCATGAAACGATCTAGTCTAGAGTTACTCTATTTTTCCTGCTCAATTGAGCAAGTGCCTGCTGGCAGCTCCATACCGTTTTTGAGTTGCAACGGTAGGAACCAAGAGCTTTAAGAGCTGCTTGGCTGTCTGAGAAGATTTTTATCGATTTGCGTCTAAGTTGCATTTGTTCCAGCCTCTGTACTGTCTTGAAATTTTAAATTGGGTCAAATTTATTATAGTAAAAGATTTTCATTAACTTATAATTATTGAATTGTATAAAGGTTTTTATGAATGATTACTTTTTTTAATTACAAATATTAAATCATGAAATGGGAGTTTGTAATTGTGTAAAATATATATATAAAAGAAAAGGAGGCTGAAATAATGAAATAGAGAACAGGTGGGAGTTACTAGGGAATGAAAAAAAGAATTGAGAGAAGAATAAATAATTTGAGGCGAGATGACATGTAAAAAAATTTTAAGCTGGAAAAAAAGAAATAACTGATAAAATAAAAATTATAAATTTGAACATAATTCATAAAGAACTTATTTAGTAATATATAGAAGAATAGAATGAAGATAATTTATTAAAGAGTAATTATATACTATATTGGAAATAATAGAAAAAATAATTCAAAAGGAGTATAATAAAAAAAAATAGAATATAGAAGTAAAGGAACCAGGAATGAAGAGGACATAATTGGATTAGAAGTTTATATACAATTAAGAAGAGAGAATAATAAGAAATATAAGGAAATTCATTCATTTACAGTAAATATTAATGGTTATATTACATAAAGCAAAATTATATAATTAGTTATATTTTTCTGAACATTTTGACAAAAGGTGCATCTTAAAATGAACATAATATTTTCTAAAAGATAATTTTTGATATTTTTTTAAATTAATTGTAATGAGTTATTTCATCTGAGTAAAATAAAATTGTTATCTTATTTCATGATTTAATTTTCATTAGTTTAATCAAGAATAATTGAACTCACTACTGAGATAGAATCTTTACAAATTTAAATAATTATAAAAGTCAAAATTATTTGATCTGTCAATTTATATCTAAACATAGGCAACTAACAATACACTATATAAACCTAAAATCATATCTAGAGTAAAACAAACAATAATGTATTTTTTTATATAATTTTATATTTTTATATATTATGTGTTTAGGAATTATAAATTCATAGATTCCTATACAGTACACACAATTCGATAGCATAAATTTCTGCCTGAAATATAGTTGCATAACTGCCAAGGGATGAGGATATTTTCACTGTTGGGTTGCAACTATATACTCCGGCTCCAACACCCATGGGTGTTTTGGAGCCGTCTGTAAACCAACAACTATCTGCCCTCAATAGGTTGGCCTTATTCCGATCCCATTCATCTCTTCCTGGGAAGAGAATATTAAAGGGCAGTTCAAGATTGGTCGTTGCAGGCATGACATCTGAAATCATCTCCAGGATGCTGTGACTTTCCATGTCATGCCATGACTTTCCAGCAGCCTATTGTGCTCCATGATGTCAGACTGCGGCATGTTAAAAGCTGCCTGCTTTAGTCAGTATGTTGCCCATCTGGCCTCTGTCCAAATATATATGAAGAGGAGGTAGGTCCAGTAGGATTTCCAGAGCTGTTGACGGTGTGGAGCTAATTGCTCCAGTTATGGCCAGGCAGGCTTGTCTCTGTAAACCAGAGAGTTTGATTTTGGTACTTTGTTGTAGTCCTTTGGACCACTAAAGAGTTGGGAGTTCCAATTAAGCGACTTATCCAGTACTACATCCAGATACTTCGCTTCCTCCGCAAATGGAATTGTTTCACCAAGTAAGGAGATAGGTCTTAAGTTGTCCAGCTTCCTTTTCTTGATAAAAGGTACAATTACCATTTTGTGAGGGTTTACAGACATCTGCTCCCTCTTACACCAACTCAGTACTATCTCTAGTACCTCTTGGAGGGTGAGGGAAATTCCCTCTTCAGAGTTTCCTCTGACTAAAATGACTAGATCGTCCGCATATGCTTGTACCTCAACCTCCCACACAGAAAGTATGGCCAGCAGGTCATCCACAACCAGTGACTAAAGTAGGGGGGAAAGAACCCCCCCTTGTGGACACACTTGCGGCCCTAAATCTGACCGTTTCTTCCTGAAGGGACGTCGTTATAGTTCTATTTTCTAACATAGCCCGAATCCAGTCACTTTTGGTTGGGTGGACTCCCCTAGAAGCGACAGCTGTATATAGGGAGTCAGGCAGTGCATTGTTAAACGCTCCCTCAATGTCAAGAAAGGCCGCCACTGCAGTTTGCCTACTCTGCAGGGATTGGGTGATTTTCCTGACTAGGTTATTGAGTGCTAGTTCTGTTGATTTGCCGGTTTGATAGGCATACTGGTGGGTATTAAGAGGATGAATGCTTAACACACTCGTCCTAATATGTCCGTCCAGTACCTTTTCCCTTTTCCATACTTTTCAACAGAAATGATGTCAGGCTAATGGGTCTGATCGATTTGGGGCATAGGTCTATTCGACCTATTTTAGGTATGTATACCACCCTCACTGCGGACCAACTGGATGGTATATAGCTCCATGCCAGACTAGCTCTGAATAGTCTAATAGGAAACGGTATGATGATTTCCGGTCCGTTTTGGAGCAGAGCTGGAAACACCATCCTCACCGGGTGATTTGAATCGCTAATTTTCAGTAATAGACATTCTATATTTGGCAAAGTGAAAAAGCTCCTAAATTTTTTACTTATCGTAATTTTAGCTGTTTTTCATTTGATGATTTTTATGTCGACTTATTATCTGTTGATTGGAACAGTATTATTTATCAAATGAATTCTATTGATGAAAAAATTATTTTTCTGACCGAAAATATTTTGAAACTTTTTGACAAACATGCTCAAATAATTACTATAAGAGTTACGAAACCTAAAGCTCCATGGTTAACGGATGTGTAATTAAAATTTTGATGAGAGACGCTGTATTATCTAAATTTAAAACTAGCCAATTACCTGAAGACTTCGTTTATAGGCTTACGAGCCTATAAACAGCTACGTAATTTTACATTAGGAGCTATATGGAGAGAGAAAAAGGCGTATGTAAATTTTATTTACAGCAAAAATAAAAACTCTAAAGAGACGTGCAGAATTCTTAAGGACCTTCATACTGTTGCTAATAGATCATCAGAAGTGCCATCTTTTATTGCTAGCAATGTGGATGGTATAAATAATTATTTTTTTAGACGTTGCCTCACATTTAAATGTAGACTGCTCTGAACGTGTTTTGCACTACAGTTCGAATTTTTTTGGTCACAACCTTAATTTTGAGTTTCAATTAACCAGTCTCGATGATGTTGACGGTGTTTCACTAAAAATGCTGAAATATTGTCTACCGACGTTTCTCACTCATATAGTTAATTCTTGTTTAGAAATAGGATATTTTCCTGCTTGTTGGAAATATGCCATTGTACGACCTCACCCGAAATGTTCAAATCCGAAAGGATTTTCTGATCTTCGCCCGGTAAGTATCCTACCTTTGTTTTCGAAAATTATTGAAAAAAGTATTTATAATCAAATATATAACTTTTTAAATAAAAATTTAATTTTGTCATCGCAACAGTCAGGATTTAGAGGAGGTTACAGCATGGCTACAGCACTGTTAAATGTATGTGATGATATCTTATCAGCTTGGGACAAAAAAAAATTAACGACCATGGTTTTACTTGACTACTCGAAGGCGTTTGACACTATAAATTTTCAGCTTTTATTTTCTAAATTAAAATACTATGGCTTTAGTGAAAAGGTGCAGTACTTTTTTCCGTCATTTTTATCGGGGCGCACGCAATCTGTCATTCTTAACAATAAGCAGTCATCTGCTATTAAAACAATCCACGGGGTGCCTCAAGGCTCAATACTAGGCCCATTGTTTGGTCAATCAAGCTAAAAGATACGTAGTTCAAAATAGTTTGAATATCAAAATTGGAGATCTCACCCTCCCTATTACTGACTGTTAAAAATCTGGGCATTGTTACTCTCTCAAACTCTTATACTCTAGCCGCTTTATACTAAACCAAAGCTTAAAGCAACTTGTATTGTCACACTTTAATTATTGTGATGTGATATCAGCGCCCTACATTAGCTCCTTTGACACTTACAGAATTCAGAAAATGCAAAATAATTGTTGTGTAAAATAATTACCAATTAAATATCCAAATATTTTTGGATAATTGGTAATCCAAAAATATTTGGATATTTAATTGATAATTATTTGGTATTTAATTGGTAATTTAATTATTCAAAAAATATTTGGATATTTAATTGGTAATTATATATTTTTACGTGAACACTATCAGTCTGGAAATATATCATGTTTATAGAAAATCGTAAAAGCAAAATTATTTATGTAGAAAATGCAACTTTTATGCTGCTGTCTAAATGGGCAACACCTTAAACAAAAAATTTCTATTGTGTTTCTCTGTTTATGAAGATGTACAGTTACATGACTATCACATACTCATAATAACCTAAAACAAATTATAAATTTTCATAAAACCACTAGTATTAATCAGGTATTTAAAATTATAGAAAAACTAAGAACAATATTATATTATTATTATTATTATCAGCCTACAAAATTATAAAACTGTAATTTGATGAACAAACAAAATACTCACTATTTCCTACTTCCTTTACAATTCAAAATTAAAAAAATGTATTTTTTTTTTTTTAAATCTACTGAAAACATCAGTAGCAGTTCGCCCCCTTTTTAGTTGAGGAGGCTAAAATTTCTTATATATGCATATATGGATTTGTACTTAGATGATGAAAGGGCAGAACACATATTATGCACCTGCCCCGCTTGGGAAACGGTCAGATGCTGATTATTTGGCAAAGCACAACTTCTGCCAGAGGATTTGAGAATAAGGTGATCAGCTTCATTAAGAGGCTAGACCTGTTAGGTGAAATATAAGTAGATGTGAGCCACAATAGACCACATGGTCGCAGTGGAGGATCGGGCTTTCGACCTACTCACTTTTGAACTTTGAACCTAACCTAACCTAACCTACACGAGCAAATAAAGAAAAGTATATAAGTATCTATATTAATGAATAATTAATAATAATAATAATGTCTTTATTCGTTACTAATATAATACATAAACAGAAAGTGGAAAAATGGTTGCGGCCTTCGATAGCTCGCTCTTCATGAAAAAATGACATCTTCATACAATTTTAAACTCCAAAAGAAAAGATTTAAAGGAAAATTAAACCGCAAATAATAAAAATCAAGTTTAAAAATTAGAATATCGTGTAAAATGTAAATAATACTATCATGAAAAAAGAAATCCACAGATTTCGCAATCCTTGCAACCATCGGAGACATTGGAAATGATAACCACCATATATAAAACATTCGGCAAATGGGAAACATTACGAGAATGGTGACCATCAAAATAACTAGCTTATAAAATTCTAATGCAATCTTAATTTATTTTTTAAAAGATATTTTAAATTTCATAGTGTATTACCTACTATCCCCGAGAAGGTGGTCATCTGCATATACTACACACAATTCATATTCCAAATTATCACCATCAAAACATTTGTATCGGATGATCATACTCTCACCCTTGTTTTAGTTTCCAAATTAAAAAAAAAATATCGATTTAGGTAGATGTAATTTAAATAAATAAAAGTGAAAAATTTCTCTTTAATTTACAACGATCAGATGTAGATGGATGGATGCTTGAGGAGGTTTAGCCTTCTCTGAGGAGCTGCCACTGAAACATACCACAACCAATCCAGTATAATAGGTACTGATTTTGAAAAAAAATATCATGTACTTAAATACAGAAAATAGCTAATAAATAATAATAAAATGTTTAAATTTGAATTATCAAGAAAATATAACATTTTTATATTACTACCATTATAATATAGATATGTGATTGCCAAGTCGACCGACATGTATTGAGTTTCAGCATAAACTATTGGTTTATTTAAAATTTTCATTTATATTGAAACCATGTCCGTATATGTCCATGTATGATCGAACACTATATGCCGTATATGTTTAACAGTAAAAATCATTAATAAGTAAACAGGGTTTTATTTAACTGATATTAACTAAATAATTCACTCGGTATTTCTTCACCTTTAGCAGCTCTAATGAACATAGCTGTATTAGAAGGAGGCAAACTGAGGATCTTCCAAAAATTTTCTGCAGTTTCCATTTTATGCCCATCCCTGAATGTATGGCAACTAGCAATACATTCAGGACCATAGAAAGACGGTACCCATTTGGATTGTTCCGCAGCTAGACACATTCCAGACGCAGTATGTTTAATGATAATTCTTGAGTTGGGTTTAAAATTTGTACCAGTAGTTTCATATCGTCTCTTAGGATCCCAGTGAAGAAATTTGAATCTAAAAATATGATAGATTCGATGAATTTAATAGTATTTTACATGAGAGAATCTAGGTTCCTGGGTTGAAACGCGTTGGAGATAGTTAGTGTCTCGACGTTCCGCCTCCTGTTTGGACTCTTTTCAAGAGAAAAAAATGGCATAAATTGCTATGCCTAATTCAATAGCTAATATTTCAATAGGAATATGTATTTCTATTTAAATTTCTTCTTTCGAAAATGACGCCAAAAAAGGAGCCGAAACGTCGAGACACTAACAATCTCCTACGCGGTTCAACCTGGTAACCCAAATTCTCTCATATACAGGGTGCGCCATTTACGTTGGCAAACGTGAATATCTTGAAAATGAAGCATTTGAAAGAAAAATGTTTCAGACAAACATATAATTGTTTTACAAGCGGGATTTAATGGTTATACGTTTGGTTTAGAATTTCAAGGTTATTTGAAGGGCAACTTTGATTTTTTAAATAGGAACCCCTATTTTTTTAATGATTCGTATTCTTCGTACAAAACTTAACAACTTGTGTTCTATGACGTTCCATGAATTACACATTGAACGTAACCGTAGCAATTAGAAGTAGCAGTTACCCCTGCAATGAACACTACCGCTGGCTATTAGTTTGGCTATTCGTTCTTCATCAGATATTACGAAAAGGGAGAAGAGCCTACAAAAAATTCCCACCTACCGCCCGCCGGCTACCGCACTAGCACGTTTATTTTTATAGATCAATAAGAATTCTGTTAGCCACGGGCGAATTTTTTTGCCGTGTTTGTCACTGATCTAGACTCAATATAAAGCAAATTTGTAATTTGTAGATTTGAAGAGTTCAGTCGAGTCCGAGTTACCCGTGAGTTTGCATAAATCCAAATATCACGAAATTATTATTTACCTGTGTGTTACTAATAAATCGTTAAAAAGACATCTGCAGTTTCGGCGATAGCAAACAACCAACCAAACTTCATTGGTGTGTGAAAACCGTGAACGAGTGTGTTACCGATGGAAACCTTAACAGTCGCAGAAAAAATCGAAATGATTTTCATTAATGGAGAAGCCGATCGCAACATTGAGAACGCGCGCGAATTGTATATGCACAGCGTTTTCCCCATAGAAGACATCCATCCACTAGGTCATTTTATCGTGTTATGCACCAGTTTTCTGAAGATGGCAGTATTCAACCAAGGAAAAGACAACGTTGACGAACAGTAACTGGAGAAGAAAATGAAATTGCAGTATTAGCTACGGTCAATATGACTCCACACACAAGTTCTCGTGCACTTGCTCATGATCTTTTACATCTCACAAACAAGCATTCTTAGAATACTGAAACGTCATAAATTTCATCCCTACTACGTATCTCTCCATCAGGAACTTCATGGCGATGACTTTCACAATCGAGTCACATTTTGTCAATGAACATTTGCACAATTACAAATTGATGAAAACTTTTTTCACAAAGTACTATTTTCTGATGAGTAAAATTTTACGAGTTATGGAGAAGTGAATAGGCACAACTACATGCATTATTGGTCTTCAGAAAATCCAAGATGATTGCATGAAGTGCAAATACAGAGACGATGGACGGTAAATGTTTGGTGTGGCACAATTGGCAGCAAATTAATAGGGCTTGTCTTTATTGATGGTATTTTGACGGGGGCAATGTACACTGAGTTTGTAAGCCATCAATTACCACACAACAACAAGTTTATCAAGAGGTACCAACCACACCAGAAAATATGCAACAACACATTAGAAATGCTTGCCGCGACATTGACAGAGGCATATTCATACGGACAGTAGACAATTTTGCAGTATGCATTGAACAATGTATTGCAGTCGAAGGCCATCACTTTGAACATTTGTTAAATTGTCACAGTGATGGCTTTTCAGTAATAGAACAGACAAAAAATGACCAAAAAACTATGATGATCAAGAAAATGTTTACAAAGTTTGTTCCACCACGGTAAACTTCCTAAGTTTATTCTTAAACGTTAATCGACTATTTCTAAAACACTAATAGCCCGAATTTCAAATGTAGCACATCACTGAATAGAGATTTAAAATATCTGTCAAATGAAGTATTATTTGGCCCGTATTGCCATTTAAATTTTTTGAGGTAGTTGGAGTGGGGGGAAGGGGGGAAGCGATGTCATCAAGAACTTGACGCCAAAAGTTGTCCCCCTTGAATTAAAAATCGACCTGTTTTTGGAAATTTTTCTGCTACCCTACGTTTCTGAGTTATTAAGGGTGGCTACTTTTCGTTGAAAAACCCTGTATATATATATATATATATATATATAAACTCTGTACCTATCTAATATTCCTTAATTACCTACTAATTCAATTTTAGGCCCAGTTTCATCAGAAAGTATTATACCTAATCTCTATGGTTTCTGAGAAAATTATAATTTTCTATTTTTTGGGGGGAAAAACATTGTCAACTTTACAAATTGTGTCCATGAAATACATGGAACTGTTATTTCCCTGTTATTGACACTAATGTATCTGATAACTATAGCACTACTTATATTTGATTTTTACAACATCTCCTCTATACATTTTATCAGTAACTTTGAGCTAAAGAATAACATTTTTTTTAATGACACCGTGCTAATATATGGTCAGTTACATGTAGAAATTAATTGTCTATCAATTGTACTAGTATGTCCCTATACCTAAATCTTCTACCTTTTGCATTATTTCCATTAATATTTAAATTTTACAAATTTTCAATGGTGTTCGCTTATTTTATTGGATATAGTAGGTAAGCTGTGAGACTTTTTCTGTTAAATAAAACTTCACAGAAAACACTTTCAAAGCTTTTTTCGTTTCCGTCATTCCTTGTTTTTCATACATATTCAGTTATATTCATTTTCGAATAGTTTACAGACAGGTTCACCGATAAGCCTGGTCCAAATGAACACACAATTAAACTGTTAAACAACTATTTAAATGCAGATTTATTTGAGCCAGATATTACCAGAAGACAAGCAGTCTATAATAAAGAAAATCAAATAAACATTCTGGGGTATTTTGAAGTTCATACTTCTGGCATATTAGTATAATACTTGGTAGCCATATTTAAAGGGTTTCCCATTTAAGAAAATGCGTTTATTTTGCTGAAAGTTGAACAAACTGATAAAATGTATAGAGGACAACCTATATAATTCAAGTTGAATATTAATATTGCTACAGAGATAGCAGATATATTAGTGTCAATAACAGGGAAATAACAGTTTCATTTACATATTTCATTATACAGTTTTTCAAAGTTGACATTGTTAAAAAATAGAAAATACAATTTCCTCGAAAACCATTGTGATTAAGTATAGTAGGTACTTTCTGCAGATTGCGAGTCTAAAATTTAACATACAATTAAATATGTTATTATACACAAGGTGTCCCATTTGAAATAAGAAAGTATGAGCAGGGATTAGAAAGACTTATACTTGCATGTACAAAGCTTACGGGAAAAAGTGCAACGCCAAAGTGAGCGGACAACAAACTTCACTTCAACCAGATTTAACAGTAACTATTAAAATGCTTCATAGCTTTCATAGCTAGTAAATTAACCATTTACATGTATGTAGTTGTTTAATTTAAAATTTTTAATATTTGGAATATTATTCATAGTTATAGTTTTAAAGTTTGTGATCTACGCATTTCAGTGCTGAATTAATATTACCATTGTAATAAACAACTAACTATACATAAACTTTGGTATGAGTTTCCAGTAGAACCGGAAGTGCGCCGCAGTCGAAAATATTTTCTAAATTTCTTACAACCCGCAGAAAAAATTTTCACGAATAACATCCAAATAGATTCCGAGTCAGTCCGATAAGTCCAGATTCATCTATTCAATCACTCCATCCATCCATCCATCCGTCCGTCCATCCATCCATTGGCGTCATTATACAATTTGCCAGATGGCTACAAATATATAATAAAACGAATAAAACAAATGTAAATTCCGAATATAATATAATTTCAACAATATCGTAAATAAATACATAAATGATACCTTGTCAAACAAATTCCAAGAGAAAGTACAGAGTCTATTCTCAGTCATGGCTTATATCCTCATTAGGCCGGGTTGCATTTATTTTTATTGAACTTCACAGAATCTAGGGGGAACTGCCTCTTCATGCCCTGATAAACGACGCCTATGTATCTATATACGCCTCCTCATTCAATGCTGCATAAAATTATTTTACAAACATATCCGTTTTTTCGTTATTGTTAATGTTAACCATTTTTGTTGAATATAAACTAACACAGTGTGCGGTTACCAGTACAAAGCTATAACTGACAATATGCAATGAAAGTTATAAAAATTAACTTTCATTTGTTTCTCATCTCCACTGAAGAAAAATAATAAATAGCTTGTAACTTTTTTATTTTTTGAGTTTTCATTTTTGAGATCCTTTCTGAGAAACAAGAAAAAAGTTGCACTTATATGCGCCCTCTGTATAGCATTCTTCAGAATGAAGTTATTTTGGGCCAGCACCTCCTAGATTGACTCCGTTGTAAGGAGGATTATCTAGGCAGCGCTGTTTTGGGCGGTTCCTGAAATATCCTGTAAAAAATTAAAACTCTTAATTTTTTTTGTTTCTACATAATTTAGACATTTTTGAAGATATTCAGCTAAAACTTGGTAAGGGGCTATTTTTGTATGTGCAAAATCCAAAAATGATGTCAAAATGCACATAGTAGCTTTTTGGTTTTCTTGTCATAGTCAATATTTTTTTTCTTTTATGGAAGCCATATTGGGTTTTAACGGCATCGAATCATTTATTTTACTATGTACTACAGTTTTTTGTATTTTGAAATCACTGAAAAAATTAAAAAGATACAAGCAGTATATTATTTTCTTCAAGGTGACCATGGGAAACAAATTAAAACAGTTAATTTTTTATAGCAAATAACTACGAATAGTAAGGACGTCATTAAGATCATCCTCCATCTGCTTATATAGATTTTTATAACTCATTGCATATTGTCAGTTATAGTCTTCTACTGGTTACCGTACACTGTGTTAGTTGATATTCAATAAAAATGGTTAGTTGATATTCAATAAAAATGGTTAACTTTAACAATAATGAAAAAACGGATATGTTTGTTAAATAATAGAAATTGTATGGCAACATTAAATAAGTATTTCAATATTTATCCAGATAGAAGGCAACCTCATTGAACAATATTTGCAAAACTTGAATATTCACTTAGGATAAATGGATCATTTAATATCAAAACCCAGAGAAGTAAAAAGCACAATGAAAATAGGGAAATTGACATATTGGCTTCAGTTGAAGTTAATCGAAACATATCAAGTCGACAAATTAAAGCAAGGTAATATTCCTAAAGCAACTGTGTTGTGCCCTGATTTTTTAAAAGAAATAAGTTTCTCTCTTACAAAGTAAATATTGTACAAGGTTTAAATGCCATTGATTTCGAAAAATATCTAAATTTTTTTGTAAATGGTTTTTGGAGAAATTAAATACAAACCCAAATTTATAAAATAATATTCTGAGGACAGATGAAAGTAAATTTTTAATAGAAGAAACTTTCATTACTATGTGCAACTAAAAATCAATATATTATAAGGAGTGAAGTTTAAACCATACAACTTATATGTGGTGTTCCATAAGTGGAACACCACACTTAACTGTTCCACTTATGTGTGGTGTGGTATTCTTGGACTAACGTTGGTGAGTCCGTATTTCTTTGTTGATCATTTGAATGGTGAAAATTATCTAGAATTTCTAAAACACGATTGGGGAGATCTCTTGGATAGTTTGTTATTAAATACAAGAAGAGGAATAAAATATTTTCAGCATGTTGGGAAACCAAAAATAAGACGCAATTATTTAGACAAATTCATTCTAGAAACGAATATGACATTGTGGTCCTTCCGAATTATGTATTTAGGTAGAAGATCACTGCTTAATAATTGCTGTACCTACTGCTTGGCCACCTAGGTCTCCCGACTTCAATCAGCTGGATTATTTTCTATGGGGATTATTTCTATTTCTATTAAAGACATCATTTACACCAAAATTTACAATAATTTACAAGACTTGAAAGATGAAATTATGTTAGCTTTAATATATTTAATCCAGTTTTCCTGCAGACAATTGTTCCTGAAATAGTGATTCTCTTGTCATATAATAATATAATAATAATATCTCTACCCCTCATGTGGGCATTCATCAGCTCAGATATGACTGTTGCGAGCATTAAAAATTCCTTTTGGTGCATCTAGTTTAAAAATACTGATTCCTAATATACTGAAATATCACCAGTGCATCTGTCAGTAAAAAAATTTGATATGAAAACCAATAATCCATATCCATATATATTAAAACGCGTCGATTCTGTCTCGCTCTAAATTCCGTCACCGAATCGACGAAGTTTCTAAAGGCGCGATCTCACGAGGCAAGTTTAGTTGAACCATTTTAGTTGATCAACAAAAGTGAATTAAGACTTGAATAAGCTATGTGAAGTTTAATTAATTTGACAGTTTTCGTGGGAGGTGCTTGTCTCGTTAGTGCAATCTCACATCGGTAGATAAAATGAGAAAGAAGTTAAGACGGACGCGACTCGAGATTTTCGAAGACGAAATAGACATAGAAGGAGTCGACGTACGGTCTCGAAAAAAAATCTCAAAGGATTAGAGAAAGGACGGAACTTTCGCGTGAAGCGGTTCTCGAAGCCGTAAAATTAGAAAAAGGGTCTAGGGAGTCCCGTGAAATGTCGGGATTTCGGCAGGCGTGACGGGGCCATTAGGCGCGAGGACAAACGCCGGTCCTAGCCGTATCTCTCTCGCCGAACGGCGATCGACGAAAATTTTGCGGAGGTTTTTTGAAAAGGCGTTTAAATTGGGAAAACGCGTAGGAAACGGAACGAAAATACCCTTACGCATTGGAGAAAGGCCGGGGGCGACCTCGGGTCGCCCCCGACGATTGCTCGACGATCCCCCCTCGGAGGAGATAGCTTTGAAACTTTGTGGATTCGGCGACGGAATTTAGAGCGAGACAGAATCGACGTGTTTAATATAATATGGATTATTAGTTGAATGGTTGAAATGTTCGAGTATCATGTTTTGTCGAGACTATAACCATCGTCTGTAGGAGAGATGGCTAGAAGACAGAATATTGATAGAGTAGGTACTTGTTAGTGCAGACAATCATTTATGAAACCACCATTTTTACAATATTCTTCACTTCGTCCAACTCTTAATCCTTAAGTTGTTCTTCCCATTCGAAATAATACAGAACTACTTGAGATTTTTTATTTTGACGAGAGGAGGCTCATTTGTTTTTTTAGATGGTTGTACTTTTTGTATGCGTGGTTATTATTTGCATGGATTTATTTCAGTATACTAGGAATCATTTGGTATATATTATAAATTAAAGAAATGATGTACTAAAGAATGTTATGCATTTTATTAAACATTTTAATATTTCCTTCAAACAATAATTAATTTACTGTATGCAATACAAGGTTAATGCCCTAGCGATTATAACTATCGCTAGATTATAACTATTGAATCATTCAATTTTGCCCTGTAGGTATAATTATCTTGTAATACATTTTCAAACACGGGTGGCTATATTTTTTAATCCTATACTAGTAAGAAATGCTTGGTTTGCATTATAAAAGAAAAAATGAAATATTAATTGTCAAACCTGCAATAAATATCTGGGCTTTGTGAAAGTCTCGGCGTTAAGTGTTCTCCAAACGTGTCTATTGTGGAATTTTCACATTGTATATATAAGGGATCATTACTGCTTTCTGATATTTGAAGAAAAACATCTTCCCCAAGAATCACAGGCTGCTCTCCTTTATTGCTGTCGCATCCAATAATTTTGAATGTATTTCGAACGCAAGGTTCCTTAATCGGAGAAGCAGAAAGTGTACAACCATGTTTAAAATGTTGAATATAATCAATGTCTCTTTCATTGATAACTCCTGATAGATATAGTCCAGTATTTCCTTCACTGGAAATTATATCGGATGTTACTATTTGATAATTTTGATCATATAAAACGTAAGGTGTTTCTGCAGCTAATACGGTAGGTTTAAGTACATTTCTAAACATTTTTTTGGTGTTTTGTACAAGAAGTTGGCAGTGTTCTTTCTTGTAAGTAGTAATAAAATTTCTTTCTTCTATTAAAGCCAGTTCCTCGTTCCATAATCCTAAACGTACTGGCAAAGAATACATTATTCGATTTTGATAAAGTTGATCATGTTCATCTTTTTCTCTACTGGTACAATACATATTTGATTTACAATTTTCTAGGATTTATTATTATTAATGCTTTTAACATATAAGATATAAATTCAGTCAAAATAGTTTGACAGAAATTATAACTTGTATCACATATAAAATAGGTAATGGAAAAATAAAAAAAATGACATAAGTAGCTAGGGTAAAAATTTGTTTACACAGATATGTATTTATTTTATTCCAGGAAAAATAATATGTCGAAGAGATTTTAGGTAACTATGATTAGGTAATATAAAATACCTATACGTATGGATTCATCAACGAGGCCTAACGTTAGTCCCACTAGCGAAGTTTACGCGAAAAATTTGCGCCCTTGTTGCGCGGGTTAAAATAAAAGGTGTAGTCGGCGGTGCAAAGTTGGTTAGTCCGACTAACGCCTTAAGTCCCTTTCATGAATCCGGGTAATAGAGTTTATCAACTACCTAGTATGGATATATGAACATTATAATGAAAAGTTTGAATTCAAATTTAGATGTACCTATCGCATTTTCATTTGAATTTACTTATGTGATATAAGACATGTCGTTCCTTTCACGAATTACTAACTATTAATTATAATATGAGCGATTCTGAAGGTATTGCATTTAATATTGAAAGAATTGCCCAAAACTTCGTTGCACTACACCTTTTACCTGAGAAATCGCCAAGACCGTAGGTATGAACCAACTTATGCGAAACTAGAAGAAAGGTGTAGAGTGTAGAGGTAAAGAAATTAGGAATATCTGCAATGAAAAAGTTCTGCGGCCTATTTTTCAATGCTGATCGAAAGATTGTAAGCCTTCGTATCATCAATCACATCATTAAAACAGAATATAGACATTAGTAAATATAGGTAATTGAGGTAGTATAAGGTAATATAAGTAGGTACCTATTCATTTAATTGCATTTTTGAAGAGAAAATCGGAGGGATATCGGTCGAAAAAATCAAAAGTTTTGAGAGAGGAAGACAGCCTAGTTTTTACTGATATGGTACCTACCTACAAAGTATTTTATGATACAAAATTGCACTCCTAGTGGGGTTTGGACAAAAAATATGGTTTTGGAAGATGAAAGTTAGTGTACCTATTTCTATCAATAGGTCATAGGTATATATTACAAAAACAAAGATTCCATGATAAATTCTAATTATTTACAAGTGGCAACCCAAAAATTCAGTTCAGATGTCTTCTTCTGGAGTTGCGTGTGACAAACTGCAAAGATTTTGTAGGTTCTCAAATGTTTATAACAAATAGTTATTGGTATTCGTGTTTTATACCATTCAAATTGGGCGCATTCAGGGAAACATAGCACTCCAGCGCTTTACCGCTTCACGTTCGCTGAATCGACATTTTAAACGCAAGCTTAAAGTGACATAATTTTCAGTAATTCATATTTTGTAATTAATATTAATAATAATTAATATTATCCGTAGATATTTTGTACGTAAATCCATAGACGTAAACCTAAACTATATTAATTTTATCGCTTGGTGGAACTATTCAGCGATTCAGCGGGAAAAATATATGCTTACCGCTTTAATAAAGCGCTGCAGCGCTTTAATAGAGCGCTGCAGCTATTTGAATAAAGCGCTGAAGCGCTGCGGTTCCCTGAATGCGCCCATTGTTTTTAGTGATTTATGTTGAGAATTATTAATAAAAAACTAGAAATGGGAGAAAATTGCTAGCGCGTTTTCATTCCCATTTCTAGCCCTACCGGGGGTTCTGGTGACAAAAGCATCTAGAAGAGTTTTATTTTTAAGAAAATACATACGTATTAAAGAAATTTGAGATAATCACTTGTATATGAAATAATAAATTTAGAGACAAAAAGCTGAAATTTTTTATCTGGAATAATGATGTAATTATACCAAACGATTTTTTTTTTAATAATATTTTGATGAATTGTAGGGGTACTCTACTCTTGATGACAAAACATTATTTTTTAAGTGCTGAAAGTATAATTCATTTTCTAGTAAACATTTTGTGAAACTATTAATTAAAAACTATTAAAAAAAATTAATTCATAACTTGTATTCTTCCATAATTTATTATAACGCTAACTTGATCACTTTATACCAAATATATATGTCTACTATGCTTTAATTATATATGTAACTGTTAAAGATACACAGATTAGGTGTATATTGAAGGGAAATTTTTTTTTACAACTAATAAAGGTGAACTAACTTTTAACTATGAACTAATAAAGGTAATTATTTAATTAAGCATAAAACTCAAATTTTTCTAAAATTTTGGCTAACCCCGCCCTTCGAAAAGGTGCAACGGCGGCGTTAAAAATATATTGCTGTCATAATTGTTGCAACAAATAAATATTGTTGAAGATATTTATTTTTGTAAGCTAAAAATGATGAATTTTACAGACCGCCAAAATGAACGAATAATTAATTCCAAACTTTACCTGCAGAAAGAATAAAAACTACGGGCAATGAAACAGAACAACTAACCACTAATATCAAAGTTTACATATTATAATAAATACTAAAATAATTGGGATAAAAAATTAAAAAAAAAAAACTCGCCTTCGTCATGATTCGAACTCGCGATATCAGGATTACGAAGTTTGAACTATACCATTGCACTAAACTTCATGTTATCAGTTTATGGCGCAAAGTCCGTTAAATATGTAAACTGAATGTGTTCACCTGAACAATTAATTTTTACGGATTTTCTGATTAGAAAAGCATTTCGCATCAGTATTTTGGTGTAATCAGGTGTTTGGCAGTCGGTAGGTACTATCGATTCCGTTAGAAATATTTCTCATAGGAAAATAATGACAATAACCTATTTGAAGTTTAATTAATTTGACAGTTTTCGTGGGAGGTGCTTGTCTCGTTACTGCGATCTCACATGGCCATATAAAATGAGATAGAGGTTGAGACGGATGCGACTCGAGATTTTCGAAGACGAAATAGACGTAAAAGGAGTCGACGTACGGTCACGAAAAAAAATCTCAAGGGATTAGAGAAAGGACGGAACTTTCGCGTGAAGCGATTCTCGACGCCCCAAAATCAGAAAAAGAGTCTAGGGAGTCCCGCGAAAAGTCGGGATTTTGGCGGGCGTGACGGGACCATTAGGCGCGAGGACAAACGCCGGTGCTAGCCGTATCTAGGGCTTCGCAAACCTGAGCGGTAAACAGTCATGGGTAAACAGTAGCGGTAGAGGTACCGGTAAAAACATCAGAGTAATAAATAAAGGGGTGACCGCATTCCCTATTTCAAAGCATATGTAAACATGTAACCTCAACCTACTGGATGTTGATAAACAAACAATACATAATGAACACACGATGGTCCCTGATCCTATCAGCGTAGTGGCGTATCAAGCTATATCACGGAAATGCTTACAATATACATAATTATATACAAAAGTTAAGTTCAAAAACACAGTTTAAGAACACATAAAACACTCGGCTTCACCAATTTTTAATTTCAAAATAATGGCGTTACTTGCTATATTAGGTTAATACCAGGCAATGTTGCCACTTCCGGCGCTTAATATCGCTAGAAATTTCAATAATGCATTGATGGATATGGAGAGCCTATAATTATAACACAAGTCACAAAAAAATAGTGGGTAGCCTTAAACATATTACAATGTAACTAATTTGTAAATTGATTGAGGTCAAGAATGTGGTAGATCTTTACATGTTAATCAATGAAAATGATGACGGCTGTACCTAGCTATAAAAATAAAAAAGTAACTTCGGCATCAATGTCAAGGACGTTGCAGGGACCGATGTTTGTAAATACATTTACCTCAAGGCTTCACTTTAGAATGTAAATAACGGTCTCCCCTTTATTTATTACTCTGATGTAAAAACCCGGTAGCGGGATATCGCTCTGTTAGTCAAACCAGAGCGGTTCCTTGGGCAGTCTTTTGTGTAGTATTATTGTATTAAGATACAAGTATACCCCCAATTACTTTGTTTCTCATCCGCAAGATGGAACTAGTGTCAGGCTGGTAAAGCAGGTATCAAACTTGGAAATCATAGCAAACTTTCATGCAGCGTTGCCGGTTTTCAGCACGTTTAGAACTCGTATCATTTTATGTGTATATGAGGCTGGTGAAATGCACATACGAAGAAGAGAGCACGCAGTACAGCGGAGGAACAAAAAACGGGAGAGAGTGCGCTCCACCACTTTGCATGAAATGAGATACATAATACATATTCGTCCTTCACCTGTCAGATGAAATGAGTGGACCGGTTTAAATAAGTTAAAAATCCTTAGGTAGGCCACAAAATTTAGAAAATAATATACTTATTAATATTATGTTTTAACTAGAATTTAGCGTCCGCCAGTATTTTCTTTTTACAAAATGCCTACGATATTAATTAGAAAATCAAGGAGGATTCATAATTTTTAAAAATAAATAGGGATCTATGTTTTACATTTCAATATGATTAAAACTTGTTTATACATAAATATTATACAACTTTTGATACTTTTTTTTTTTGGATTCTGGGTTCTACATTCTACGCGATGCTTGAATAAAGAAATATCCGTGAAGTAAGAGAATAATTATTATAAATTATATGCACATTGCATTTTTATTCGGAAGTAGGTATAACCAAATAAAACAAACATATTTTTGTTCATGTTAGGTATTTGCTATCAGAAATGACTACATTTTTCATTTGGGCTGATTTCTTAATATTTCTATCGATTATCACTTTTTACAAACATAATTTAATATTTTTTAACACTTTCATATTATCGATACACTCTTTCACATACCAATATATAAAAAAATGTTTAACATTCCTCGAATTAACCTTTTATTTATTTAAAATTTCATCAAATTACAAACTTTCTATAGAATTTTCTTATACAAGCTTTTATGCACTTAGCACTTGTGTGTGTAAATACATAAGAATGTAAGTAAACGTGGTTCAAAATTTTTAACGCTAATTTCGCACCATTGTTCCGTTGAGCTATTGGAAAAATTTTTTGCATAGCATTATACAATAAAACATTACTTGAGTGAAGTTACCCATAAAAGTTAGCCATAGAAATTACTATCTGTAGCGGTGAAATAAAAATAATTCTAGTGCCGTTCCCGGTCCCGGACAAGTCATAGGACGACAAAGGGCACTTCCCTTGACCACCCAGCATAATTTTTTTTTCAAAATTTCCCATAAATAATTGTTTACAGACTTAGCCATAACTACATTGATCGGTAAAATAAAAAAAATTCTAGTGCCGCCCCCGGTCCCGGAAAAGTCGTTCTGACTATATAGGACGACAAAGGGCACTTCCCTTGACCAACCAGAATTTTTTTTGTCAAAATTTCCTATAAATAATTGTTTACAGACTTAGCCATAGAAATTACTACATTGATCGGTACAATAAAAAAAATTCTAATCCTGCCCCCGGTCCCGGACAAGTCGTTCCAACTATATAGGACGACAAAGGGCACTTCCCTTGACCTCCCAGCATAATTTTTTTTCCAATATTTCCCATAATTAATTGTTTGCAGACGTAGCCTTAGAAATTGATATCTCGATCGGTAAAATCAAAAAAATTCTAGTGCCGCTGCCGGTCCCGGACAAGTCGTTCCCACTATATAGGACGACAAAGGGCACTTCCCTTGACCACCCAGCATATTTTTTTTCAAAATTTCCTATAAATAGCCATAGAAATTACTGTATTGATCGGTAAAACAAAAAAAATTCTAATCCTGTCCCCGGACCCGGACAAGTCGTTCTGACTATATAGGACGAGAAAGGGAAGTGCCCTTTGTCGCCCTATATAGTCAGAACGACTTGTCCGGGACCGGGGGGCGGCATTAGAATTTTTTTTATTGTGTCGAGATATCACTTTCTATGGCTACTAAGTCTGTAAATAATTATTTATGGAAATTTAAAAAAAATATATGCTGGGTGGTCAAGGGAAGTGCCCTTTATCGTCCTATATAGTTGGAACGACTTGTCCGGGACCAGGGGCGAGACTAGAATTTTTTTAATTGTACCGATCGAGATATCAATTTCTATGGATAAGTCTGTAAACAATTAATTATGGGAAATTTCGAAAAGAAAATTATGCTGGGTGGTCAAGGGAAGTGCCCTTTGTCGTCCTATATAGTCAGAACGACTTGTCCGGGACTGGGGGCGGCACTAGAATTTTTTTTATTTTATCGATCAATATAGTAATTTCTATGGCTAAGTCTGAACAATTATTAATGGGAAATTTTGAAAAAAAAATTATGCTGGGTGGTCAAGAGAAGTGCCCTTTGTCGTCCTACAAAGTCAGAATGACTTGTCCGGGATCGGGGGCGGCACTAGAATTTTTTTTATTGTACCGATCGAGATATCAATTTCTATGGCTAAGTATGTAAACAATTAATTATGGGAAATTCTGAAAAAAAAATTATGCTGGGTGGTCAAGAGAAGTGCCCTTTGTCGTCCTACATAGTCAGAATGACTTGTCCGGGATCGGGGGCGGCACTAGAATTTTTCTTATTATACCGATCGAGATATCAATTTCTATGGCTAAGTCTGTAAACAATTAATTATGGGAAATTTTGAAAAAAAAATTATGCTGGGTGGTCAAGGGATGTGCCCTTTGTCCTCCTATATAGTCAGAACGACTTGTCCGGGACCGGGGGCGCCACTAGAATTTTTTTTTATTTTACCGATCAATATAGTAATTTCTATGGCTAAGTCGGTACAGATTTATGGGAAATTTTGAAAAAAACTTTGGCTCTGATTAATATTTTAATTTTAATATATATAATTGCCGTTATAAATAATTTTGTTAAATTTTTTTAATGATATAAACTCGAATTTGAATAAGGGTGCATATCATTGCCCAAAAAGTTTTATATTTTTTATGAGAAAATGATATTATGAAACTTTAAGATTAAATAATTATCGATTAGTTACTGTTTGAATATCCACCGAAAAAAATGTGTCTGTAGATATTTCATTAAACGTTATAATGTCCACTCAATAAATAGATAACAGTGTGATTAGTGTGGAGGGTTTATAATATCAACTTTTTTCCAAACATAAATACTATAGGTTGCAGTTCTAGATTATCTCTACTTACTCTTTGGTTCTAATACGTACATATTTCCTTCCTCATTTAAATTTTTTCTAACCATTTCTCTGATTTAATTATTTTTTTAAATAATTTCTATTGTAATAAAAGTCTGCTAAAAATGTTATAGGTAGCCTAATAAAACTTAGCGATCTAAAATATATATGTCTGCCAGTTCGGCAAGAGTTCGAACCCCGACGGAACCACTTTTTTTAATTTTATTTTATATTGTAACATTCCATTAACAGTACATTTTAGTTTGAAAATATTCAAATGATAGCTAATTCAGTGAATTATTGAAAAATATTCGCATAATATAATGCATTATTATCGCTTCCACTGTATTCTCTAAACTCTAAAGTTTCATGATTTGACCTCCGTAACCAATCTCAAAGTGCCGTCACGATCTGGCAACTATGTAATTCCGGACTTCAAGTTGGAAAGATGACTAACAGAGGACAGCACGTGCTGGTTGATTATTGTTGAAGGCGATTTTGATCAATTATTATTTAATATTTTAAAAAGATCTCTAAAAACTTCAAACATTTTTGGTCCTGTCCATCACTAAAAGACTATGGCATCATAATATACTTTTAAATCCTAAAATTTCTTTATATTAATTGTGTTATAAGCAATTTTTTACTAAAAATGCATTTTTTTCGAAAACTGTAAGTTCAAAAATTTTCAAAAAAATTAGACGTATTTGCAATAGAAATCACATTAATCTCAAAAATTTTAATCAACATCTGTCGATTAGTTTTTGAGAAAAAAAATAAAAACTAGTTCTTTTCAAGGTTTTTTCAATTTTTTTCAAAAACTGGTCGACAGATATTTTTCATTATTTGCTATTTTATTCATGTTACATCAACAAGTGTACCTGAATTTTTTCATAATTTTTGAACTTCCAGTTTAAAATGAAGGGGGGTATACGTAAACCTTAACTAAATATTGTTAGGAGACAGTGGGTTGAATTCTTCTGATGAAGAAGATTTACTATTGATGGCGATAATAGAAGATAATGTATGAGGTAGAAAAATGAATTACATTTAGCTTATGTAAATAAAAAAATAAATCATATTAATAGAAAGTCAGATAACGAGAAAATGGGTAATTGTAAAATTGTAAAAGCGTCATATGTTTTGCATAATTTTAAGAAACAAAAAATGTGATGCCCAATATATTGAATTTCTAGAACTCCCTGACACTGAAATCGCAGCATTTACTCCTATGCGAAATTGCCCCAGAAGAGCAGTACA
This sequence comes from Pogonocherus hispidulus, assembly GCA_963924545.1. Taxonomy (NCBI): domain Eukaryota; kingdom Metazoa; phylum Arthropoda; class Insecta; order Coleoptera; family Cerambycidae; genus Pogonocherus; species Pogonocherus hispidulus. Next base: position 28,656,052 of record OZ004696.1, on the reverse strand, counting down.
AATGGCATTCCAAATAAGAGATGACTTTGTTAACTTTTATTTAGTACTTACTGTCTTCATTTAAAGCTTCTCCTATCTCTTGCCAGATTTTATCCTTTTTTCTAATATTCTTATATTCAGGGTGGCTTAAATCAAATAAAATAGGATGTATTTTGACGAATTCAATTAATTTTTTGATTGGCATTTTTATGTACGGTACGCGGTACACGGCGGTCAACTGTGTCTACAGCGATATACAATTGTATCGTTGTAATACCGCAGCGTCTTCGCGGTATATCGCTGCCGGTTTGAACACGTACATTTACCGCCGTGTAAACACCGACCGCTGTACCTCTACCGCTACCGCGTACCGCCCTGGTTTGCGAAGACCTTAAAACTGTACTGTCTTAAAACTAATAATAGGTACAAAAAAGTTGCTTATGCACCCTTGAGGGCGGTTTCCTACATTTAAAGGTGGTGGGGCACTTGGCGCCAACAATAACGGCCATGAAGTCCCAAACAGCATTAGATGTAGAATTTAATTATCTTTCAAATGGTATTAGGATGTCCTATACGAAAAGTTGACCGGTTTCGAGATATTCACGATTTTTTTAAAATTTAGCTTCTATTACTGTCATTATATTCTGTCAAATTTTGCTTCTATTATTACTTATTTAACTGTCAAATAAATATTCGATTTTGTGTAATCTGTACATTTTATATGCAAGATGCACTATTCCAAAATGCTCTCAAAAGCACCACGAATTCCGTTCATCATATTTTCTCGTGTAGTTGATGGTTTGCGGGAAACTAAATATTTTGTATATCCCCATAAAAAAAATCTAATTTTGTAAGACCCGAGTACCGAGAAGACCATGAGATAGGTCCACCCTTCCTATCCACCTATTAGTGTAGGTACTCCCTATTTAAAAATCTCCTTACTGAACCGCTGTAATGTGCAGGGCAACCGTCATGCTGCAACCGCATCCCTGCTAAAATGTTCAGAACAATATATATCTTCAAGATACCTAATTTAAAAGTTGATTTTCCAAAAAATGCAAATAAATTTCTTCATTGATAGTATTTAGGACGGTAGACATGCAGCATAAGTGGACATTAAATGTATGCGGGGGATTCTAGGCGACAAGGTGATTGGACCATATTTTGTTGCAGCATGACGGTTGCCCTACACATTACAGCGGTTCAGTAAGGAGATTTTTAAATAGGGAGTACCTACACTAATAGGTGGATAGGAAGGGTGGACCCATCTCATGTCTCCTCGGTACCCGGCCCTTACAAAATTAGATTTTTTTATGGGGATACACAAAAGATTTAGTTTACCGCACACCATCAACCACACGAGAAAACATGATGAACGGAATTCGTGGTAATTTTGAGAGCATTTTGGAATAGTGCATCTTGCATATAAAATGTACAAATTATACAAAATCCAATATTTATTTGACAGTTAAATAACTTCCACAACAAAATAAATTGTTTTCATAACTTACTTGACTATAATTTGTAATTATCAGTAATAGAAGCTAAATTTTCAAAAAATCGTGAATATCTGGAAACCGGTCAACTTTTCGTATAGGACATCCTAATACCATTTGAAAGGTAATTAAATTCTACATCTAATGCCATAAAAAAATTCATGGTGTTCCATTTAAAAAAAATGAGATTTAGGCAAATTAACATTGTGAAATATAAATCACTATAAAAATCACCCTGTATAAAATGGCCAAATAATTTCAAGTGCAATGTTTAAGGTGTCCCTTGTGCTAACTGACATTACATTTTTTTCCTTTTCACATTGTGTCATAGAGGAAATTTTATTTATTTTCCAATGCAGTGTTATGAGGTTTTTTTCCATTAACTCTTAAATATTTCGAAAACGAAAAGAGATAGCTATAGGGAACCTTAATACAAATATGTTCCTAGTGATCCCTAGATTTCAAAAATATAATAATATATAGGGTGTTGCGTTTAAAATAACCAACTTGCACCTTGTCCCGACTTTTTGGAACACCCTGTGTAATTGAAAATATTTTTACAATATGCACTTTTAGTGCTAAAATACTTTCATATAAAAAGTTTTTTGATATAATGTACCGTTTCTGAGTAATCGAATAATTACCCACTAATGACACACCCGGTATATTTATTCTTACCAACTAGGTATAGGTAAGCATAATAGGTACCTATTATTAGGTCATCATATTATAAGTCATCGATAAGGAGAAATTAAATCTAGAGATAGCGATTATTTTGTATTTTATTTTATAATACCGCAATCTTCATCATTTAATTAAGTGCATCAAAAATTAAAAATAATCGTACAAATTAAAAAATAAAAATATAAAACAAACTAAATTAAATTAAAAATTAAATAAAAGTTCCCATATATCTCCTCATGAGGCCATTTTTTCCACAGGCACTATAATATTTAGCCTGCTAATTTTGAAAGGATTTTTAGCCGACGGATAATTATCGATACTTGGCCGGTTAATTATAAATGGATAATTATCCGGCACATCACTGATATATTTTATTAAATTGTTTTCAAAATGTGGAATTTGAATAGCTCAGCCCCGGTTGTTCAACTACGCATCACGAGCGGCGCTACTAACGTTTTTGACGGAGAGGTAGACTGACCCATCTATAGCTATCTATAATCTGTGGTCTAGACTGTCTGTGTACTGTGAACCGCCCGGATAAAAGAAAGGCACTAAACGTCATAACGTCAAACGAAAGTGTCAAGTCAAGTCCAAGTGACGGTGGTGTATGCCAAGGGACTTGTGTACTTACTACCCAAGGATTTTAAACATCCTTGCCTACTACCCAAAGATTGTTAATTGTTTACCAACTCTCTTCTACCCACTAACTTTAACATCTTAATACGCAATCTCTTTGTCTCTCTTTGAGTTTAGCTCTGACATAAGTTTATTTCTCTTTATAGTGACAACTACATAAAAACAATATTTTCATTTATCTACATTCCATTCTGCATCCAAGGATTTTTAGTGTAAAATCCTTGTTCTGCATTCTGCATCTATGTATCTTCTGACAGTTCTGACATTCGCAATCGCGTCGTGTAGTCTTTATTTCCGAAATTGAAGTTTTCCGGTCTTCAGATCTTTAGAATCTGAAGTATTTGGAGAAAATACCCAGTGCTTATAGATGTAGGCTGAAGAAAATTTTAATAAGATATTCTGACTGTGGCAAAAATGGTGATATTAAGAAATACATTATGAAATGTACACGTTGCGAGATATAGGTAAGTTTTATGCACAGGAGTTGATGTTTATTAGAAATGTAATATTAATTGTGATGGTTAATAAATAACATTATAAGACAGACTTCTTTCATAGTTCTGTGACCGAATACAGACAATAAAATAATCCTGTTTATAAATTTAGAACGTAGGTTCTATTCTATTCATTATTCTATTTTTTTATAACCTTTGGCGTTAATTGGTTTTAATAAGGGTCTCAATGTGGCAAAAACACATCTTTACCAACTGCAAGGATTTGTTTTATACCTATTATGTACATATTTCATTGCTGGGTAAGTAATAAAAGCATGCAACAATAAACAACAAAGGTCCTTTATTAAGTTTATCTGATAAGTTGTGGCCAAATTAAATAATATCTAATATAGTTAGGTACATCATTGCCTGGTTGTTTTTGTTGTGCTAACTTTTGTATGTTTATATATAAGAAGTAAACGTTTTAAATTGGGCACGCAGGGCAGGTCACCGGCGGTGACCTTTCTGTATTGATCTAGGATCTAAGTCTGTCTTTATCCTACAGCTGCTTTATTGGGATATTTTTGCCCGTTTCTTCAGACCCACGTGGTTTTTATCTGTCAGATTCTTTCCATCTCATCTAAATATTGGTAGGTAGTAGGTAGTTTATCCCCATTTTCTTTATGGCACCCTACCTATTTTGTAAGTTAAAAAAAACTATTAATAATTATTAACTAATTAAATAGATCATCCGACAATTTAATTATTAATAATAATGTAGCATTCATATGCTAGGTATATGGTTTGTGAATGCCTAGGTAGGTAGGTACCTATTAATTTGGGAATAAGTTTAAATTTGTCATCATATTAGGTATAAATATTAAATACCTATCATTAATATTATTACAGTAGGTAAACTTAGTAGGCACTCAATAAGAGATATGCGCAAATACCAATGGCGGACCCAGGACACTTTGTTCACGAAGACAATAAGACTGATAATAGGAAATCTTGGATTATTTTATAAAAGATCTTAATAAATTGGGGTACCTAGATAAAAAACAATAATCAGGGCGTTAATGGAATGTGACCATTCCGATGATGTCGGTGCAGTCAATAAAATAACTTTCTTCGGGATGATCTAGGACTTTTTAATAGTAGATTATTTTATAAGTTAAGAAAAGTGATTGTTTCCAGTGAGTGTAAACGTTTCTATTCACGAGCGAGCGTTAGCGAGCGAGTGGGGGAAATTTACACGAAAATGGAAAATTCACTTTTCTTAACGAGTTGAACATGCTATTTTTTCGTGTTCTTTATAAAAATTAGTGTATTTGAAGACTTATTAAAAATTATGAAAAATTCTAATATATCAAGGTAGCGTTTGTGGCCATAGCAATAATAAACATGCGAACATGTAAACAATTTATGCAAAAGTTTTCATGTCACATTCATGTAAAATGAATTGCTTAAATGAATATAAGAGGAAATCGCTCAATTATTATCAGAAGCAGAGTCAAGTTTACTACCTGTAAAGTCCAGAGCAAAATATGAGAAAAGTTACCAACAGTTTTGCCACTGGAGGAACGAGAAAGATGTGCAAGGAGCCAGTGAAGACATTCTAATTGCGTACTTTTGTGAAAAGGTTTGTTTTATTTATGATTCCTCATGTTTAAGGATTAATTTAGAAATATTGTTATAGGTGAAAATTCTTAAAGCTTCAACACTGGTCACTGTACTCAATGGTGAAAAGTACTCTGCAAATAAACGAAAACGTAGACATTTCTGCCTATAAAAAATTGCTAGCCTATCTGAAACGTCAAAATGACAATTATTTAGCAAAAAAGTCGAGTGTTCTGTCGATGGAGAATGTGAAGAACTTCCTAAAAAAAGCTGCTGATGCTGATTTTCTTTTTATGAAGGTAGTGATGATCATCTTGCGTTGTATGGAGCCTGTCGGGCGGAAGAATTACGTCTCTTAAAAGTTGATGATGTAGAAGATTCCGGGCGTATTTTGGTGATAACTTTACACGACACGAAAACAAGAAAAAAGCGGATTTTCACAGTGACATCAGAAAATGGAATGAACGGAACTGAGCTTTACAGAAAGTACTAAAGTGTACAGTGCAACCAGTTGGTATATAAACACCTTCTACAGTATACCTAAGAAAATTGCTGCATACTTAGGTCTACCCGAGCCAAACAGTTTCACAGGACACTGTTTCCGGAGAACTTCAGCGACTTTTCTGGCGGACAGTGGAGCCGACATTCAAGTTTTAAAGAGACACGGTGGTTGGCGTAGCAGTGGAGTCGCAGAAGCTTATGTCGAAGACAGCATCGAAAATAAAATAAAAATTTCAAAAAAACTTTTTAGTAATTCAACTGAAGGGCAACCTTCGACCTCTGCACCGACAACATCGACAGTAGCAGCAAGATTAGTTGATGAAGTAATGAACTCCAATGTGTCCGTTTCTGAATTCCAAGCGCTTTCTTCAGCTTCTAATATAACATTTAATAATTTAAGTAATTGTATAGTGTTTATACGGACAATTGAAACTGGCCAGTGTTAAGGCACAGGACCGTGCGCACTTGTCTTCATATTTCGTCCTATGTATTTAGCAAAGTCGTGATTCGATTAGTAACTAAAACTGTACATGTGAGTCCTACGCTGGATATCTAATCAGCCCGATGAACCATCTACAACTGCGCGCTGGTGTAGATGGTTCATCTACACCATCGCTTTTGTAGATGCATCATCTACAAAAGAGAATAAACAGACTGGTCTGCTGGATGTAAATCATTTTTTTGTTTCCCGTGCCGAGTGCTGAAATATCATCAATAATTTTCCAGTGCAGCGCGTAAATACCAATAACCAAGCGTTCTTTAGTTTTGTTAAATAAACAATAAAAATAACAATAATAAACATAAACAATACTTAACAATAATAAAATATGTTATTGGTTACATTGGCTACAAATAATAGGTACTAATAAACACAAAATAATACGATCTCTATAACATTTTCTTAATAGCAAACATTTATACCTCCGCCCATGCAGAATAAAGAGATGCCGACTGTTTTTGCCGGCTTTTAGTTTTTACACGGTTTCAATTGTGCGTAAATACACTATACATTTGTAATTAATTCTAATAAAATAAATGTATGAAAAAAAGTGTTGCTAACAAGAAAACTGTTGCTAACGAGGAAAATTCCTCTTTTCTTAACGATTTTGGATTAAACAATATGGTCCATTTCCATGAAGTATACGAAAAAAATATACTTCATGGAAATGGACCATATTGTTTAATCCAAAATCGTTAAGAAAAGAGGAACTTTCCTCGTTAGCAACAGTTTTCTTGTTAACAACACTTTTTTTTCATTCATTTATTTTATTAGAATTAATTACAAATGTTTTGCTAAATAATTGTCATTTTGACGTTTCAGATAGGCTAGCAACTTTTTATAGGCAGAAATGTCTACGTTTTCGTTTATTTGCAGAGTACTTTTCACCATTGAGTACAGTGACCAGAGTGTTGAAGCTTTAAGAATTTTCACCTATAACAATATTTCTAAATTAATCCTTAAACATGAGGAATCATAAATAAAACAAACCTTTTCACAAAAGTACGCAATTAGAATGTCTTCACTGGCTCCTTGCACATCTTTCTCGTTCCTCCAGTGGCAAAACTGTTGGTAACTTTTCTCATATTTTGCTCTGGACTTTACAGGTAGTAAACTTGACTCTGCTTCTGATAATAATTGAGCAATTTCCTCATTATATTCATTTAAGCAATTCATTTTACGTGAATGTGACATGAAAACTTTTGCATAAATTGTTGACATGTTCGCATGTTTATTATTGCTATTGCCACAAATGCTACCTTGATAATATCACAAGTATAAAAATATATACAGTAATTTCACTCGGCAAAATCTCTTTGATGTTGGTGTCCTTAAGTTTTGTTTTTTTAACTCCCCAAAAAGACCACTGCGCATACTACCCAGGCACGGTCATGCGCATTAGTGACCGTTTTTGGTAGATACGCTCAGGTCCGGACTATTATTTTTTGAAGTCAAAAAGGTGGCCTATCAGAATTTCGTTTACAAATGAAACAATATTTTGTAGCCATGTTAGACACAATACAAAACACTAATCAAAATCACAAACATAAACGCCTAGACACACAATAAAGTACTGTATAAGCCAAATTTAACAGTTCAAAATATCTACGGCTGAACAAAGTATCGAAACACCGCTTAAAAAAAGAAGAAACATAAATAGGCTTCAAAAGGCTAAAACGACTATTTTCCCACTTTTTCTCATATAAAATTTGTTGCCAGTGTGCACTACCCGAAAACTTAAGCTGTTACCTTTTAAAAACAAGGTAACATCATGACCTAACATTTTAAAATATCTACAGAGGTGCAAAATGACAAGACTCATAAAAAAGGCTAAAAAGAATACTTTCTTTTTTTTTTTCGCTTAAAACGAGCTACTAACAATTAATAGTAAGGTAAAATCCGAGGTAAAATCATGACATCTTCAAATGTCTACAGCGACGCAAAATGGGAAACATGGTTTAAAAAACTGAAAAACTGCTTCATCGCATTTCCTTCGTTTGGTTGCATGCAATTGGTTGCCACAGGCCATAGCACCGAATATTTGATCCTTATTAAGGATAATGTAAAATCATGCGTGACCTAACATTTTCAAATATCTACAGAGGTGCAAAATAGGAAACACAGCTTAAAGAGGCTAACAATACTATTTTCCCAGTTTTTCGACAACAAATTTCATAAACAAAAAAGTGGTAAAATAGTTATTTCGTTTTTTAAACCATTTTTTCTATTTTGCACCCATGCTAGAAATTTGAAAATGTTATTTTATTTTGTTATTAAAAGGTAATAGTTCAAGTTTTCTGGTAGTCCACGGTGAGATAACAAATTTTACAAGTGAAAAAAATATGAAAATATTCTTTTCCATATCCATATTTTTCATTTTTACCTGTGCTAGTTATTTGAAAATGTTATGTCATGATTTTACCTTGTTATTAGTAAATTGACAGCAAATATAGCAAAATTAAATTGAAGGAGGCTGAAACACATTTAAAGAGATAGGATAACTATAATACCTAACTATAAATAGGACATAGATAATTAAAGGAATAGGCTAATTTTTGGCTTAGGTAAACAATATTTGGGTTGGGTACTAAACATATGTAATACATTGTAATTAAGCCGGGCATACCGGAGTCAGTAGCATAGAGCGGAAGAAGGAGAAGTTTTGTAAGAAGTATTTTTCTGTTGCTAAACGATGTTTGGAATTTTTTAAATCTATAAATGTTGGGTTATTGGTGATAAACAGAAGACTTTGGATTTTATATATTTTATTTTGCACACGACATAACGAAAGGTTACAAAGTGCAGAGAAGTGATCTGTGCGAGTATTAAATGCTTACTAACTCTCACTGTAAGGAACAGGCTCCTTAAATAGTTCAGAACCTATCCTTATTATGGTGGGCCTAACCATAATCCCTTGACCCTCACGTGGTGCCCAGATTTCACTTAAATACAAAAATAGTAGTGTTTAGAATTTGTATACTGAGTAATAGGGTATAAGGATAATTGCCTGTAATAAGTACATTTAGGCCCTAAACTTTTACTACTTTAATTTATTCCAAGAAGGTTATATTAGGGACTAATCCTTCTAACTTATTACTAGCCTGATTATTCTTTTAAATCCTAGAATAAAATAATTGCAAATAAAACTTGGGTTCAATATTTAAATTACTTGGTCACTATATAAAAAATTTAAAATATTCATTATATTTTCACATTCTAGTTTTTTATTAAATAATTGTAAACTCTAATTATTATCTAGTACTTAAACAACCTTTTTTCTGTCTTCTTGAGCTCTATTTGGGCACTTTGCTGATATGTAGAGATATTGAAACTCTGAGATTGTCGTTAAATTCTGTTATACTATTCAATTATAGTAATTCAAATTCTCGAGTGGTGTAGAGTCGCAACAAATTCGATAGGTAAGGCCTGGAAGCAAAAAATATTTTACTGCTCTTATAAATATTCTTTACTTTGTCACATTTGAAAATATCAAATTGTCACACGAGTAGCGCACCCTCTAATGGTAAGAAGACGTGAAAACAGCAACGCTTTTCTAGCAACGGTTTTGTAATGTGGCAACACTGCACAGGTGATGCGGTTGGCCGCCGCATCACCATGTACGCTGCCTTAAAAATAAAAATATTTTCGAAAAGCATATTCTCTAATAGATTTACCAGAAACTGATGCAGAAAGTCATTGTAGACTAGTAATAAAGGGATTTTACAATATCAATTTCCAAAAAATCGTGTCAATCCATCATATTTTCTTCTCAGGAAGTACTGATACTTAAGATAAAATCTCTTCACAACTCTACCACACCATGTCGGGTGTGGTAGTCATTGTCGGGTCATCATAAGGGGTCTAAAATACTAATATTCGAAACATCGTTGCTAGTTCAGCTTTCCTTGTCGGGCATTACGGATACGGAGTCAAAAAAAATTTGAAAATATATAGATATTGAAAAAATCGTGACACATTAGGCTTTTCTTGTCGGTCATACTTGATGTCAAAAATGTGTCTCTTTACAACTCCTCATACATGCAAGTCATTGTCTGGCCGTAGGAAAGGAGATAATAAAAGTTAGAAAATACATGAATAATCATGACACAAGGCTTTTCTTGTCGGACATAATTGATGCCAAAAAAGCATTTACTAGGCGTCCCTTTACAACACCTAACATGTGGAACTCGTTGCCGGGTCGTAGGAAAGGGGTCAAAAGGTTTGAAAGTAAATGAATATTTAAAAAATCGTGACGCATTAGGCTTTTCTTGTCGGGCATAATTATTACCAAAAATTCATTAACCATGCGTCCCTGTAGAACACCTAATACGTGGAAGTCATTGTCGGGCCGTAGAAAAGGGTCAAAAGAATTCGCAAATATATCAATATTCAAAAAATCGTGACACTTATCTTTTCTTGACGGACATAATTGATGCCAAAAATGTATTCAGAATGTATCCCTTAACAACACCTTATACGCGATTCTTGCTAAGCAATACGCTACCTACTGGCGGCACGCACAACTAACGTTTGGGTTATTGGTTCAGTTTTGCATATGTATGTCTATTGTGAATTTTGAAATATCCGTTGTTATATTAGTTAATTGCTTTGATTAGATATGAATCATTATTGTTGTGAGCGTCATTGTTCCTCTTGTACAAAGAAAAACCCCGAGATCAGTTTCATACTTTTCCAAAAGCGGGAAAATCTGGAGCTATCGCGGAAACTATAAGTTGAGCATTACAGAGTTACAGGAGACAAGTATGGATAAAGAAGCTAAAGAACGCAGAGTGAAGAGTGTGCTCTTTACCTTTCTCTAAGGATGACTAGTTTCATAAAGGTATTTATGCCGTATGTCCAATAAAGAATTTGGCATATTTTGAGGTTAAGTTTCATTTTCAGATTTGAACCCTCGAAAAATATTGAAATCTATTTTAATTTTATATCACTACTTACCCCTTTCAAAATAGTTTTACAAGCTTTTTACCTGGTTTAAAGTTGTCGACAACAAATATTTGATGAATACAATTTCAAACGTCAGTGTCAGTAGCCAAAGGTTAGTATAGATTTCTACCATTTTGGCGCTACGATCTTAAAATGAATCGCGTATAGGTGGAAGTCATGCCGTAGGAAAAGGGTCAAAGAAATTCGAAAATTTATCAATATTAAATTTTTCTTGTCGGGCATAATTATTGCCGGAAACGCATTAACTATGTGTCCTTTTATAACACCTGATATATGAAAGTCATTGTCGGGCCGTAGGAAAAGGGTAAAAAAAATTGGAAAGTACATACAGTGAGGACATAAAGTCCGTCCCCCCCCTCTAATTTTTGAACCACTGAGTAGATTGTGATGAAATTTGGAACGATAATATATTACTAAATTCTGCATTTTTTGACACATCAATGACAGCTCTGAATGTCAAAGTGACAGCTGGGCGCGCAATAGGACTCTTTTTTTAAATGGAAATGGGGTCGAGTAATAACTCATTTTGAAGCTATTTTTATGCTCAAAACATCTCCCAATTTTGAGAACATTTGGTTCAGTAATTTCCAAATAAAAACCAGTAATATCGATTTCTGTTTTATCAATTTTTTTACATACATAACATATTACAAATTATTGTAAATTATTCAAAGCAAAACAAAAATTAAAAGTAAACAAATAACAATAAACCACCCTAACCTAATAACGGCAATGGTTGAAGACCCTAAATAATGTTATTTATTTTTACTTGTTTTTGGCATGGAACTCCATCCATCTGATAGATGAACTAATTGGCATCTTCTTCGGCATCCAATAAAGGTAAAATGCAAGTTTGTAATGAATGCCATTTCCTGATATTTTACCTAAGGTACCTGTGACCATTTAAATATTGGCCAAGAAAGACAGGGCCTAAAATTGATGTCAAAAATGTATTCAGAATGTATCTCTTAACAACACCTAATAGGTGGAAGTCATTATCGGGCCGTAGGGAAAGGGTAAAAAAAATTCTAAAATATATCAATATTCAAAAAAATCGTGACACACTTACCTTTTCTTGTCGGACATAATTGATGCCAAAAATGTATTCAGAATGTATCTCTTAACCGTTGAGTGACGAAGTCGTCACTCAACGCTCTTAACAACACCTAATAGGTGAAAGTCATTGTCGGGCCGTAGGGAAAAGGTAAAAAAAAATCGAAAATATATCAATATTCAAAAAATAGTGACACACTTACCTTTTCTTGTTGGATATAATTGATATCAAAAATGTATTCAGAATGTATCTTAACAACACCTAATAGTTGGAAGTCATTGTCGGGCCGTAGGGAAAGGGTCAAAAAAATTCTAAAATATATCGGTATTAAAAAAATCGTGACACACTTACCTTTTCTTGTCGGACATAATTGATGCCAAAAATGTACTCAGAATGTATCTCTTAACAACACCTAATAGGTGGAAGTCATTGTCGGGCCGTAGAAAAACAGTGAAAGGAATTCGAAAATTTATCAATATTAAAAAAATCGTGACATATCAGACTTTTCTTGTCGGGCATAATTATTGCCGGAAACGCATTAACTATGTGTCCCTTTACAACACCTGATATGTGGAAGTCATTGTCGGGCCGTAGGAAAAGGGCAAAAAAAATTCGAAAATATATCAATATTCAAAAAATTGTGACACATTGGACTTTTCTTGTCGGGCATAATTATTGCCGGAAACTCATTAATTGTTTGTCCCTTTACAACTTATAATACGTGCAACTCATTGTCAGGCCGTCGAAAAGGGGTAAAAAAAAATAACAATGACTTCCACCTATCAGGTGTTGTAAAGAGACGCATAGTTGATACAGGTTTTGTATCAATTATGTCCGACAAGAAAAGATAAGTGTCACGATTTTTTGAATATTGATACATTTTCGAATTTTTTTTCACCCTTTTTTTACGGCCCGACAATGACTTCAACCAGCAGGTGTTGTAAAGGGAAGCATAGTGAATGCTTTTTTGGCACCAATTCTGTCCGACAAGAAAAGCTAGGTATGCCGATTAGGTATGAAAATACGATTTTTTGAATATTGATATATTTTCGATTTTTTTTACCCCTTTCCTACGGCCCGACAATGAATTTTACGTATTAGGTGTTGTAAAGAGACGCATAGTGAATGATTCTTTGGCATCATTATGTCCGACAAGAAAAGCTAGGTGTGTCACGACTTTTTGAATATTGATATATTTTCAATTTTTTTGACCCCTTTCCTACAACTCGACAATGAATTGTACCTATTAGGTGTTGTAAAGGAACGCATAGTGAATGTTTTTTTGGCATCAATTATGTCCGACAAGAAAAGCTAGGTGTGTCACGATTTTTTCAATATTGATATACATATTTTCGATTTTTTTGACCACTTTTCTACGGCTCGATAATGAATTCAACGTATTAGGTGTTGTAAAGGGACGCATAGTGAATGCTTTTTTGGCGTCAATTATGTCCGACAAGAAAAGATAGGTGTGTCAGGATTTTTTGAATATTGATTTATTTTCTCGATTTTTTTTTTACCCCTTTCCTACGGTCCGACAATGAGTTCCACGTATTAGGTGTTGTAAAGGGACGCATAGTAAATGCTTTTTTGGGATCAATTATGTCCGACAAGAAAAGCCTAATGCGTCACATGTTTTTAATATTCATGTATTTTGAAAATGTTTAACCCCTTTTCTACGAGCCGACAATGGCTTTCACGTATCAGGTGTTGTAAAGGGACGTATAATGAATAAGTGATTGTTTGGCATCAATGGGGTGTTTTCCTATTTTTTTTTACATCGGCAATCGAAAGTAGTTGGAAAAAGACGAGATACGTATTTCTGGAAATTTAATATTGGGTTCATTTGTCTAAATGGGAACATGCGCCTAAATTATAATCTAGTGCAGAATAAATGTGATATATATGGTGATACGTTTAGGGTTTTTGTAAAAAATTTGAAATCTTGTATGAATACCTGATTTGGCTGATTAATGTACAGGGTGTCCAAAATAAGATCCTCTATCCCCATATCTCAGAAAGTATAGAAGGTAGAGAAAAATGTTAAATACGAAAGTTTTTTGCTTTTACTTGAATTTTTTATTTTCATAACTTTCTTGAATACAGGTTGTTCAGTTTCTCTGATCCAGGCATCAACTTTCTTTTTTTAAATGGGACACCCTATATTCAATTAGGTTTTTGAACTCTCCTTAAAATTCTAGGTCGACATTATTAAGAGTACCCTATACCTATCGTTTACCGTTATCAAGATATTAGCATTTAAAGAAAAAAATCTGTAAAAAACACCTGCCCAAAAAATCTCGGCAAAACAAATAAGACATCTAAGAAAAAGCAAAATAGGGTTTATTTCGTAGACAATTAGACTCAGAAATTACTTCTATGGATCGATATTACCTGATTAATATATAGGGTGTTTTTGACAGGTGGCTCAAACATGTATATGTTAAAACTTCAGAAAATCGAAAATCTCTTATGGAACACCCTGTGTATTATTATATTTTTGGATTCTCTATTAAATTTTAACCTTACTCTATATAACTTTCCCTATTCTTATTTTGCTTAGTTTTCAAGATATTGACGAAAATGTGGAAAAAATGTCAGCTATTAATCATTATCGGCTATTATTAAAAATATATCTACTATTATTTGGTATATTATAGTAAGCGTGCCTTAATACTGATTAAGAATATATTATTTTATTAAAAACTAATATTTTTTGAAATTATTTCATTAATTAACTAATATAAACAAATAACTAACAATAATCAACAAATAACAATAAAAATAATAAATTAAATCAAGTGTCCTATATGTTCTCAATTTTCAGCTATGCATGTTGTGTATATAACTGCTAGTTTTCTTACAGCGCAATCACTTTGATTGAGCACTTCAATTTCCATCCTGATTTTAATCTTTAAACCATCAACATTATTACTCTGAATTTGATAAACTCAGGCTTTCAATGTACCCCATAAAAAGTTATCAAGTGGAGTTAAATCTGGGATCCTCATTCCACAAAATAGTTCTTAATAAAATTCTTTACAACTGCAGTATTGTGGCATGGAACTCCATCCATCTGATAGATGAACTAATTGGCATCTTCTTCGGCATCCAATAAAGGTAAAATGCAAGTTTGTAATGAATGCCATTTCCTGATATTTTACCTAAGGTACCTGTGACCATTTAAATATTGGCCAAGAAAGACAGGGCCTAAAATGTGACTCTTATAAATAGCGCACCAAACATTTTCGTCAATATCTTGAAAACTAAGTAAAATAAGAATAGGGAACGTTATATAGAGTAAGGTTAAAATTTAATAGAGAATCCAAAAACATAATAATACACAGGGTGTTCCATAAGAGATTTTCGATTTTCTGGAGTTTTAACATATATATGTTTTAGCCATCTGTCAAAAACACCCTGTATATTAATTAGGTAATATCGATTCATAGAAGTAATTTCTGAGTCTAATTGTCTACGAAATAAACCCTATTTACCTTTTTTTTGGATGTCTTATTTGTTTTGCCGAGATGTTTTGAGCAGGTGTTTTTTAAAGATTTTTTTCTTTAAATGCTAATATCTTCGTAACGGTAAATGATAGGTATAGGGTACTCTTAACAATGTCGACCTAGAATTTTAAGGAGAGTTCAAAAACGTAATTGAATATAGGATGTCCTATTTAAAAAAAGAAAGTTGATGCCTGGATCAGAGAAACTGAACAACCTGTATTCAAGAAAGTTATAAAAATAAAAAATTCAGGTAAAAACAAAAATCTTTCGAATTTAACATTTTTCTCTACCTTTTATACTTTCTGAGATAAGGGGATAGAGGATCTTATTTTGGACACCCTGTACATTAACTATAAGTGTCTTTTTCTTGGTATTACTAATAAGATCTCTAGAATGTTTACCAATAAATAAATAAATAAATTTAAGTCCATAAATTATTTTTTTATTGTGCGCGATATCTATGTGACGTCACTAAGCGAAAATTCAAAATTTGCGCCATTTTCTAGTGATTTCTAGGATATATTCATTTGTGTGGTTGGTGTCAGTGCGTGACAACTTTACTTTTGTTTATGTTTGAATTGTTTGGTTAGGGTAAACATCATGGTAAACATGAGACATTGTTTTTAGTTTATATTTTTACCTGTGAATTGTTGTCTCTGCCTGTGACTGCTTACAAGTGTATTTATTAGTAATAGAAGTTCTGTTAATTGAAACATCGTAATTTGTAAAGGTAATTATTGAATATACTTAATCGACTTTGCAGTACCTAATACTGTTAATAATATTAGTTTCCAGGATGTCGAAGAGAGCTAAGTATTGTTTTGTACCCACATGCAAAAATACATCTTTGAACTCTAACAAAATATTTCTAACTGTTCCATTTAATGATGAAACTAGGAAAGAATGGTGTGTTGCTGTAAAAAGAGAAAAAATTCCGAAATATAGGTACTTCAGGAAGTTACTACTGCTGTGAAGACCACTTTAATGTAAGTTTGTTATTTTTATTTAGAAGTAGAGACACTGATTAATTTATTTTAGTTAGAAGAAGACTGTGAAAACTGGATTCGATATAACTTAATGCAACAGAAACTTATTTTAAGAAAATGCCCCACAAAAATGTAAGCGGCGAAGAATTTCCTAAAGATGTATCTCAGTTAAGCGACTCTGGCAAAAAAAGGAAAATAGAAAATTTGGAACAAGTATCACAATCATCTGTGAAAAAGGTTTTATTTAATGAACCGAGTACATCAGCGCAAACATCATCTGCTGAGAGTTCACCAGAAAAAATCAATCTGTCTGAGAGTTCACCACAGAAAAGTGTCATTCTTCCGTCATCTTCTGCATCTTCTCTAGCATCAACCTTACCCTCTAGTTCTCAAATTCAAAGCAACACTTCATCAGATAGTGATTCAATAGTCGACTATAAAGTTTCTCATTTACAGAAACTAAGCATAGAGAGAACCCTGTTAGTGATTGAAAACAATTCACGATTTTATCTAGGGATTTTTTTAGGGCATATTTTATCTGCCAAAAGACATATTTTATTGTCAAATTGTTGGAAAACGAAAGTAAAATTAGTTACAAAGATATTTTAATTGTGTTGAAGAAAGTACGTTTAAATGATGCTTTTTATCGTATTTACCTAGATTTTGGAATTAGTGTGTCTGCTGTGTCCAAGGTGTTTGCCAAACACCTACCTGTTTTGGCAGGTTTTTTAAGAGTTTAATTTTTTGGCCACAACCAGATCTAATTAAAGAAAATCTACCAATACCATTCAGAGCAAGGTATTCGAAAGTTCAGTCAATCATAGATTGTTTTGAAGTTCAGATTGAACAGCCTACTATAACAGCTTGTATCAATCATTGACGTGGTCTGAATATAAAAAATGTAATACTTTAAAATACCTGATAAGTGCCACTCCAGATGGTATAGTCAATTTCATTTCTACTGGCTTTGGCGGAAGAGTAACAGATACCGAAATTGTTAAGGAGTCTGGGTATATAGACATTTTGCCACAATACTGTGATGTTATGGCAGATAGGGGCTCCAAGCACATCGACTTTCTGTTAGCAACTAAAAATTGTAAGCTAATAAGGCCCCCAAGTATTGTATCTGGATCTAAAAGCACTAAAGAAGAGGTAAAACTAAGCAAAAGGATAGCAAGCTTAAGGATTCATATTGAAAGAGTGATTAGAAGGCTCAGGGAATTTGAAATGTTGAAACCACATGCATGTATAGATTTAAATATGGCTTGGAAATTAGATTATGTAGTTTTTATTGCATGTGGCATAATAAACTTTCAGGGACCTTTAATAAAATGAAATCCGCGAGGAAAGCCATGTATTTTATTGGAAATTATGGATTAATAACAAAAAAGATCCCATATGGCGTTGACCAGTGGCGGCTCGTGGGTCAGTAAATAGGTGACGCGGACTCCTGACTGAGGTGCGGGCCGCAAGTCGGGAAATGAAAATAGCGCCGCAGGCGAAAATTTTAAGCAAATTCAAGGTCATTACAGTTGCCCGTTGCTTGTGAACTTTATAATGGTTGAAGCAGACAAATACTAAGCGGCGAATTCGCCATCCAAAAGTTCTTTAAAATTGCCACGATTGTTCAAACACTTGGATTCAATGTGACCTCGAAATGCCAACTCTTGTCTGCCTAAATAAATCGCTGCGCGAATAGGTAATTGCATAAACCATCTAGTTAAAAGGACGTCATCGTTAAATTGTTTAATATATAGTCTGGAATTTTCCCTCAAAGCGTCTTCGATTGTATTGAGGTTTTTATAAATTCTGCGAACATTATTGCACACCATATACAGGGTGGGTTTTTGAAAACGAAACAGATCGAATAACTCTCAGGAAAATTATTTTTTCGAAAAACGCCGAGACAGGTCGATTTTTCATCCAAAGGGGACATCTTTTCCCATACTTTTGATGCTCCAGTCTCACCCCCCTAGGGAGGGGGGGCAACTCCCCCAAATATCTTAATAGGGAAGGAGGGTTAAATGACACATCATTTGAAAGGTACTTCAATTCTCTACACAACCCTGTATTAGTTTTTTAATTTGACTGGTTAGTTTTGAAGATAAAGGTTGTTAATAAAAAACTACTTTTTACGGTTTTATTTGCAAACCTTTTCTACATCAGCCAATTAAATATTCAAATTGATGACCTCCAGCCTCCATACAATAGTATAAGTTTTGCACAATGCGATCACGTACGTTTTGCAACATTTTTGGAGTAACATGGCGGCATTCGTTAATAATGCGTTGGCGTAGATCTTCAAGGGAAGTAGGTGGAGTGGCATAAATTTTGGACTTTAAATGACCCCACAAGAAAAAATCCAAAGGGGACAAATCCGGCGATCGCGCAGGCCACTCTATGACGCCTCTTGTCCCAATTCACTGATTTGCAAACGTACAATCGAGATACTGCCGAACAGGCAAGGCGTAGTGAGGAGGGGCTCCATCCTGTTGGAATATTAACTGGTCTTCTAGATAATTTTCATTATTCTCTATAATGTGTATCAGCTCTGGATAAATGGAGTTTTCCAACAAATCCAGGTACATCTCCCCGGTGAGATTACCTGGTAAGAAAAAAGGACCAACAATGTGGTCACCAAAAATTCCAGCCCATACATTTAATTTTTCCTGATGTTGTGTATGAGTCTCATAAAATATCCTGGGATTAGAATCGGACCAATAACGACAATTCTGACGATTGACATTGCCATTAACAGTAAATGAACACTCATCCGAGAAGCAGATATTAAAAATTAAATCTGGATTGTTAATAGCTCGTTCACTCATTACTTCACAAAATTGTAGTCGGCGGTCAAAGTCACCTCCATTAAGTTCATGTGCAAGGTGAATCTTATAGGGATGGAATTTATGATGCTTCAAAGTTTTACGAATTTTGTTTCGCCCAAAACCGGATTCAGCTGCCATTTGCCTCGTACTCGTTCTAGGATTTATAGCAACATGGCCTAGAATAGCTACATCTTCTGCTTCATTTCTTTCGGGGTGTCGCTTTTTATTACTTACAGATCCGGTCTCCTGAAATTTGGTCACTAACTCCAAAATGTACTTCCTGTGAACATTTTTACCCAAGTGTTGCTGATTAAATATTTCTGCTGTCCTATTAGCACTCCGATTATTTGCATAAAAAAGAGCAATTATTTCCACTCTTTCTGGAATCGAATAAACCATAATGTCGACAAACTGTACAGGTAACAATAAAATAATAATTCACTCAATACCCGTTCTGATTGTATTATTTATTATTTCAATTTACTGCGAATAATAAAAGGAAATGTCACTCTGACATAAGGGGTGACACTCATGGACGACTATTGTATGGAGGCTGGAGGTCATGAATTTGAATATTTAATTGGCTGATGTAGAAAAAGTTTGCAAATAAAACCGTAAAAAGTAGTTTTTTATTAACAACCTTTATCTTCAAAACTAACCAGTCAAATTAATAAACTAATACAGGGTTGTGTAGAGAATTGAAGTACCTTTCAAATTATGTGTCATTTAACCCTCCTTCCCTATTAAGATATTTGGGGGGGTTGCCCCCCTCCCTAGGGGGGTGAGACTGGAGAATCAAAAGTATGGGAAAAGATGTCCCCTTTTGATCAAAAATCGACCTGTCTCGGCGTTTTTCGAAAAAATAATTTTCCTGAGAGTTATTCGCTCTGTTTCGTTTTCAAAAACCCACCCTGTATGTTCTAAAGAAGCATCGTGCTTACGACAGTCTCGCGTAATTCCCAAAATGGTTAAATCCCTTCTTATTCGGCACGCCTAATTTTTTTACACCCACAATTAAACACGGTATACAAAAAGTTTTTTTAAGTAAATATTTCCACACAACCACTTGTACTCCGAATACCACTCATTCCGAAACTTCCGAACGAACACTTTGTCTTTTGACTTTACCTTTTTTTCGAAATCGAGAGAAGGCACAGGTTTCTCGCAATTTAAAAAATCTTTTCTCATTTTTCCATCTAGAAAATGGTGTTTCTAATAAAACACAAACTGGATCACAAACAATGATTATTTATTATTATAAGAATTGTTTTTTTACCGGCGCAGCGTCACGTATAGAGGCAAACTGGCCAGGACGGTAGGGTAGGAGTGATGTGATGCGCTATCAAAATCTGCGGCACTCATTCGCCCACAGGACAGTTTAGTCACGTATCGGCCGCATTGTTGCTATGGCAACCGCCGCTCCGACTGTCGCAGAAATACTACCTGATAGCGATCTGCGTCACTTGCTTATTATAGGAAGGGAACGGTACAGGGGTTTAATGTTCGCTCTCA
This sequence comes from Pogonocherus hispidulus, assembly GCA_963924545.1. Lineage (NCBI taxonomy): Eukaryota > Metazoa > Arthropoda > Insecta > Coleoptera > Cerambycidae > Pogonocherus > Pogonocherus hispidulus. The sequence continues at coordinate 28,635,349 of OZ004696.1, read as the reverse complement.
ATGAAAGCGATGTTTTTTTAGAAGGCGTTATAAATATATCTAAATTACAAAATTTATATGAAATTAAAAATAATTTTAAATGATACAACCAAACACGGAAATTTTAGGTGAAGCGGCGCGTCACCTGGCGAGCCGCCACTGGCGTAGACCAGTGGAACTTGTGGTCTGTGGACCCCCAGGAGTCCGCAAAGATCTTTGAGGTCTGCATAATTGGGGTCCGTGATTTGTAGATATTGAAAAAAGGGGTATTTGATTCACAAAAGGTTAAGAACCGCTGGTGTGGACTTTTTGGTCACATTGGCACTGTTGTATATTTTGTTATGAAGGGATAATTCAAATATTATAGTTTATCCTATGTTTTATAAATATTACTAATGTTTGACCTTGAGTGGATTGAAGGAGTTGGAAATTAATTAATTCAGTTGTAGATTGGTACTGTACGGATGCACAAGTTTAATAAAAAACTTTTTCAAATAAGATTTTTTTTATTTCTATTTATCAAATAACAATTTATAGGTACCATTAGGAAAGTGAAGATATTAAAATGAACATTTTTGAAAACGTAAAATTAACTAAACTGTCTCGCAGTACTTGTACTATTTATTTATTTAGATTCTACCGTATGTCTGGATTATAATGGGTTTTTGCCTCTATCCTGACAAATGCTGATAAAGGTTTATAATATAAAGACCTTAGCAGAGTAAACCGTTTATTATATTCTACTTGTCACACACAAAAGCACAATGTGTCACCATGAGCATTGAACCCTTACACTCTTTCTGTCCACAGGTAAGTATATATTTTCATAGATTCGTTAGTAGAGTGGGTTCAGTGATCATAGAACAATAGAATACAATGGAACATAAATCAGCTGATTCCAACATCCCCTCTCAAGTTCAAGTTCAAATTTTTGCACTTGAAATTGCCAAGGACTGCAAACACATAAAAACAACATAAAACATATGCCAAAAATAAGATTAACATTACCTACTATTAATTTACCCTAAATTTAACATATCTTTAAACATCTTAAACTTATCGAATGATAAAGGTTTTGTGAAAATGTCTGCGACATTTTCATTTGTAGGAACATATTTAACAAATATTTTACCTTCTGAAACAATATCTTTTATAAAGTGTAATTTAATGTCTATATGCTTAGATCGCTTCGTATTTTCATAATTGTTTATCATCGCGATAGCACTTTGGTTATCGACACACAGTTCTGCTGAAACAGAGTTGTTTGTAAAGTCTTCGGCTAATCCTTTTAAATATAACAATTCAGTTGCACATACAGTGGATGCGATGTATTCAGACTCGGCACTAGAGAGAGACACTGTTTGTTGCTTTTTTGAACTCCACGACATTAAATTGTCACACCAAAGAATTGCCATTCCACTAACACTTTTTCTGTCCGTTCTATCGCCAGCCCAGTCGGAGTCGCTATAGGCAGTTAGGTTTTTCTTGGTAAAATTTCGACTAAATTTGAGAGTATGATTCTGAGTTTCTTTAATGTACCTCACTACACGTTTCGCAGCTGTCCATACAGTTTTTGTTGGCTTTTCGAGATGTCTTCCCAGATACGATACACTAAAAGATATATCGGGTCTAGACACTGTTGCTAAGTAGTTCAGACTTCCAATAAGTTCTCTGTATGGTACATCTGTTAGAATGGTTTCGTCTTCACAGTGAAAGTTTGTTTCCATTGGTGTTTTTGATCCTTTGCAGTTTTGCATGTTAAATTTCATTAAAATTTTCTTGATAAACTTTTGCTGGGAGATGATGATACTTTCTTGGGTAATTGTCATTTCTGTACCGAGAAAGTTTTTCACTTCACCGAGATCCTTTGCATTAAATTCTATTTTCATGTTTTGGACAAATTTTTCTATATTATTTTGATTGCCTGTTAATATTACATCATCGACAAATATAACTAGCCAAATATTCTCACCGATATATAAACATACGTCATGTTTTGATCTAATAAGTCCTTGTGATGTGGCGAACCCATGAAAACGTTGATTCCAGCATTTTGGAGCTTCTTTGAGTCCATACAACGCCTTGTTTAATTTTAGAACACTAATTTTGTCATTTCCAGATTCTACATTTATTCCTTCAGGTATTTTTATGTAAACGTCTGATTCTAAGTTGCCATTTAAGAATGCAGTCGGTACATCAAGTTGTCTCACTTTGTAGTTATTGTTTAGAGCATGTAACAAAATCATTCTGATAGTTGGCATTTTTGCTACTGGAGAATACACATTTGAACTATTTTCTTTGTTTTCCTGGTATCCTTTTGCTACAAGTCTTGCCTTTTTTATTCCCCCTTGTTTTGTTCTAAACACCCATTTGGTTTCTATTGCCTTGTTGTCTCTTGGTAAATCTACTGGAGTAAAAGTTTCGAATTTTCTTAGTGACTCAATTTCATTATTAATAGCTTCCTTCCACTCTTCTGATTTTATAGCTTCTTGATACGTTTCTGGATCTTTTTCTTCTGGTGAGAAAAGACAGTAAGCAGTATACAATTCATAGTCGTCATATTTTAGTGGTGGTTTTGTTTTTCTTTTTTCAGATTTACTTTCTTCGCATTTACTTTCTTCGCTTTCCGTACTTTGTTCTTTGGTTTTAATTTCCTTTAATTCTTCGTCAGTGAGTTCGTCTTCATAAATTTGTGTTCGCACTTCTGTCATTTTATTTTCATACTTATAATCTGACTCGTTGAACGTTACATCACGTGATACTACAATGTCGTTTGTCTTCGGATTCCATAACCTATATCCGGAACCTGAATATCCGACCATTCTCATTTGTTCTGCTCTGGGTTCTAATTTATTATCTTTTGGTAGTTTCAGTACCCACGCTTTTGATCCAAAAATTCTTAGCTTTTGATAATCGATTTTTCTTAGATATATTTCTGCTGGTACTTTTCCTTCAAGCGCTTTAGTTGGAGATCGATTTATTTGATAAACAGCACAACGTACAGCTTCGTCCCATAGGTGCTTTGGTAGATTAGTATCGATAAACATACACCGTACCTTATCTAATATCGTTCTGTTTAATCTCTCGGATACTCCATTTTGCTGCGGTGTGTGAGTACAGGTAAATTCTTGTCTAATGCCGTTCTTCTTGCAGAAATCTTTAAATGAATTTGACGAGAACTCACCTCCATTGTCCGTTCTTAATCGTGATATTGGAACGTTTTTCGCTTTTAACCTTTGCACATACTCTTTTAATTTTTCTTCGGCATCAGATTTATTCTTCAATACATGGACTTCACAAAAATGAGAATAATCATCTATAATAGTTACGTAGTACCTTTCACCATTTTTCGTTTCAGTACTTGTTGGCCCCCAAACATCGCTATGTATTAGTTCGCCTATTCGACTAGATCTTTGTTTCGTTGCTGTTTTAAAAGGTTGTCGGGTAGCCTTTCCTTCTTTGCATGAACTGCACACTTTGTCAGAATAAGGTAAGTTTAATAACATCAAGCCTCTCCGATTGATATGTCCTAGACGTAAATGCCATAGATCGACTTTTGTTGTGGACAACATAGTAGCATTTGACGGTGCCCCTAGAGTTTTGAATTCTGCAATATATAGTCCTCTTGTTGCTTTACATTTTATTTCTCTGTTTTTCACAAATATGCTTGCATAGTTATTTTCAAATGTGATTCGAAAACCTGCCTTATTTATCTTCTGCACAGATAATAGATTATGATACAAATTTTTTACTATAAGAACTTCAATATTTATTGGGAATTCATTGCCATTATCAGAGGCTTTTAACTTCAATATTCCTTTTTCTTTAGCTATCATTGTATCTCCGTTAGCTATTTTAATGTTTACTGGTTGTATTTCTGACACATTACTTAAGTGTTTTCTTGTACTTTCTTTTACTAAATGTTGCGTAGCTCCCGAATCCAAAATTAACTTTACTGTGTAATCGTCTTCTTCTTCTGTGAGTGTCGACATAGCTACAAACGTTATTTCTTCTGTGTTTTCTTCATTTTGCGCTAAGTTGCTACTTTTATTTTCATTTCTGTATGCACGTACGCCACGGCCTCTCGATTTGTATTGGTTTGCTCCTCTTCCTCTATATTCTCGTCTGTTTCCTTTTACTTTTGGACAGTTAGCTATGAAATGGTCTATGCCTCCACACCCATAACATTTTTGTTTCTCTTTGCTAATAAAACTACATTCTGTGTTTGTTCTTTTCTTGCTGTTACTGAATTTTAGCTCGGCATCCAGAAGCTTACTTTTTACGAAATCCATCGTTAACGTGACTGATGAAGTTTCCAGTACTGTTGTAACTACTTGATACTTTTCTGGTAGCGTTAACAGCAAATGACATACCTTGTCATCTTCTTCTAATTTTGTGCCTGTTGCTTCGAGATCTCTTATTAAACCATCTAACTTAACAAAGTGATCCTGCAGATTTTTATCTTCTTCACATTTAAGTGTCAGTAGTTGCCGCCTTATATACAATTTTGAGAGAACACTCTTTCTTTCAAAAATGCTCCTTAACGAATTTATCATATCGTATGCAGATTCCGCATCTTTTACATATTCTATGTGTCTGTCTGTAAGACATTGAACAATTATTGAACGTGCTTTGGCATCCTTACTAGTGAATATTTCTTTGTCTTTTACAGATAGTGCATCTAGTGCTTCCTGTGTCATTTCCTTTGTAGTTACTTCTTTGCATCCTTTTTCGGCTAATATGCAGCTCACTCTAAAAAGCCAGTTTGGAAAATTTCCATCATTTAACAACGGCCAATTTGCTGATGCGATACCAGACACCGACGCCATGTTTTTATTACTTGACAAGACTCTTCTTTTCTGCTTTATTACACGCTTCTTATTTACAAAATCTTTAGCTTAGCAATACACTATGGCCTGGGACTCTGGGCCCATAACCTGATAAAGGTTTATAATATAAAGACCTTAGCAGAGTAAACCGTTTATTATATTCTACTTGTCACACACAAAAGCACAATGTGTCACCATGAGCATTGAACCCTTACACTCTTTCTGTCCACAGGTAAGTATATATTTTCATAGATTCGTTAGTAGAGTGGGTTCAGTGATCATAGAACAATAGAATACAATGGAACATAAATCAGCTGATTCCAACAAATGCAGGGTCCAAATTACCAAAGTTATACTGTATTAGCACAATAATTTTTTTTTATAAAGATTTTAGTGTTACCTAAATGAATAGCCATATATTTTTGTAAACATTACATCGTGCTACAGAAGCACGAGATAAAGTTTTTTATTGCATTTCTCAAACTATTATGAGTATTTATAGCACTTGAAACAAATTTATAAAACCAACAGTTCTAAAATAAAAAAAATAACATATTACTTAAATAAATTATTTTACTAAACGTGGGTAAATAGCATTTTTCCAAAATTCCATAGATTTTATAATAATATCTTCTATAAATTGTCTGTTAAATAGCACTTCCTGAATCTGTACATCTTTAGTGACTTCAAAATTGGGAGAGGCTACACAAAACAAACCTAATTGTTTACCGCAAAACAACATTTGTAATTGAATTTGGGACAAATACTTTTTATTTATGTTTCCCTTTCCAAAATAATGAGCAACATTTTTTTCAGAAGATGGACATTTTACTTCGATTACATAATCATCTGAAATTGCATCAGGTGAGGCTCCCAGGGGATTGGATATTGATTATTTAATATTAACCCTGTTCTTATTAACTTTATTTTCTTTTTTTCTGCAATCACTTTCAAGACATTTTCCTCTAGATCTCTTCCTCTCTTAATGGCCTCTGTATCTGACAAGCTTATAGCTCCAAGAATTTCTTCCGCTAAAGAACCATCAAGTTTAGAACAAACTGATGCCTCGTAAATCTTGGATGCAGTTATTCTCCCATATCGCAATTCATACCAAACAGGTGACTTGTATTGGCTACGGGTTTGTTTCTCCACTGTTTGGCATAGCTCATCTGACATTTGTAATTTGCAATATTCTATAAAATTTTTTACATGAGAGTTACCGGAACTTTTTATGTAACTTAAATGAAAAATATATTTTATAAAAATACAGGTTTCCACTTTCATTTCGATTGAAGGAAAATACCCCATTATGTCCCACAAGAAAGGCTAGGTCTGTCACAATTTTTTGAATATTGATATATTTTCGATTTTTTTACTCCTTTCCTACGGTCCGACAATGAGTTCTAATTAATTCATATTTTAATTTCCACCACTACGGTTTTCGTAATGGGTTATAAGCTTAATAATCGATCTTCAAAGGCGTTCAGCGAGCAAATATAGTGATCGAAATTGTTCAACGAAACTTTTTGGCCTTTAAAAGATCTTGAAACTAAAAAGTTATCTTATCTACTTATTATTTGTGACAATAACGGAAGTAAGTTAGCTCAGCCAAATCCTTCAAATTTAAAACAATAAAGAAAGGTTCCTTATTTGTGTTGACACCAGTTCAATTTATTCATCATTTTATCAAGTATTCGCTATTAAAATATACGTCTTAAGATTATTTGCACCCCGTACACATATGCACCCAATATTAGAAAAAAATATATGTAAGTATATTAAATTATAACTTTATTTTTGTAATTGGAATATTTTACCACAATATATTTTACGTATTTGTACTAGTACAAATACGAAATCGAAAGTAAAATCTCTGCTGACATTTACCTATTATTTACCTGTGCCATTGGTTGATTGCAATGCTCCTAATAAAACCCACAGACACTATAAATGGCATAGGTTTCCCCTACGACCTACGACTTGTAGTACCCCCCTCCCAACAGGTATTGTGTCCGTTACTCTAGACAGGGTAGACCGTGGGATATTTTTACATAGCTTTCAGTTCCCTATATCCTTCAACGTACCTGTTCAAAATTCCCATCATCTACATATGAGTAAACTTAACCGTTATAGAGAACAATAATGAATACATTTTTATACAACTGATAAACTATAATCTGTTACTAAAAAGTAATTGCTCTAAGTTGGTAATATTAGTACAAATTTTAGTTTCAGATCTTTGGAATTTTATGTACCTACCTACTTTTATGTATTTAATTAAAATTCGAGTAACTTTCAATAGATAATTCAGGTTACTTCATCAATAATATTATAGATATACCTAGGTCAATATTTTGAAACTTGGTTGTTCTTAGTAATTTTCCAATTATGGTGAATTAATTATGAACATTGTTAAGAAAACATTTTAGTGTTATTCATTCACATTGACATTCACAATGTGACATTCACATTAAAAACATTCAATTTTTGGTTCAATTTTTACTCACTCTAGTTTCATTCTACTAAATAATCCATATTATTTGTTACAAATCCCATAAAAATCATTTACATTCAAAAACCATAAATTTTGAGATGAATGTAGATGTTTCATAGTTTGTTTCTTTTGGGATTACACCACCTACAAAATAACAAAAAGCAAAAAACCAGAAGTATACAAGTTAAATATTCAAAGTGTAGTAACAAGGCAAACTTCTAAAGTTTGTCCCAAAAAACCACTGTATAATGTGTGATAAAATAGTATTTGATATATTAACTAAATTTCATAAGTGGTTTTTCAGTTTTATACAAATTTCTATAATATTAAATGTCATATTCTAAAATATGTCTAAATAAAATAGTTATTATATTATTTAAAAGAAATTAAACACTTAGCTAGGTTTCTTCTATACGTTTCGAGTTGATTCTCAACTCTTCGTCGGTAGAATGTTTGTACGATATGTACGAGAATGTAGATGTGGCATGCATATAGATGTGCGCCTGTTTCGAAATGCATATATGTGACATTATTCCCATATTTGTGTTATACTTAATGGGTAGTTATTTTACTTTAGTAGATTTACTCTCTGCTTCGCCTATCATTCGCAAAAAGAATGTGTTACTACATTCAGTATATGTACCATAAAAGTTCTAGAGCTTTCAAAACCAATTCCCAAGTATTACAAAAAGTTATGTTATATAAGATATGATAAATTTGAAAGAGTTTCGGTTGTATAAAGTCCAAATTTATGTTTTCGGTTTAAAAAAATTCTTGATTATGGTCTACGTGAAGTGAAATCATAATGACTGTAATAATAGAAAATTATTCATCAAGCGTGTATAAACTAAAAAAATCGAGCCCTAGGTTGTATAACTTGCAATCTAACTACCTAGTCCTGTAATGAGTATGAGTGTTGTATGGGTATTTGGAAACATATTTACAATTGCCAAAATGAACAAATTAATTCCAAACTTTACCTGCAGAAAGAATAAAAACTACGGACAATGAACCAGAATAATTAAACACTAATAGGTACTAATAGATAATTGGAATTAAAAAGTAAAATAAAAAAAGTTGCTTCCAGCGGGATTGAAACAAAATTCTGCACTTCGATATTTGAAATCCTGCGACTTAGGCCGGAGTCCCATGTATCCGATTTCTGACGTCTGATATCCGAAAAAGTTAAAATTTTCGTGAGCACAAATACTTTCAATTCACATACATCCGATTTCGGATCGGAAATTACAGTAACTTAACAAACGGAAGACAGTAACTTAACAAACAAGTGAAAACAACAACTAACTAATCTAGAATCTTTTTCTCTTTTGTGCCTAGAATCCTAGGGAAATATTATAAATACAATAATTGTTATTCCCGAACCAACAGATTTTTCGTTTTGTGTTATTTTATAAGAGAATTAGTTAATTATTCAATATGACTGATTTCTCGGAGATTCAAATCGGACGGTGAGTCTCAACTTGATATATTGGTAATGTGGTAAATTATTCTTTTCTAATTTGATTACAGGATACTGGCGACGATCAACGAACAATGCGAGTACTGTTGAAGAACTATTAATTAGTTACGTAATGGGGAGACCTCCGTTATGGGATTCAAGGCTATCAATAAAGGAACGGTCAAAAACTACTCGGGATCAGCTATGGCTAGAAATTTATAATGAATTTGGTGCAAACCCAGAATTTTCGATTGAATACCTAATAAAAGATGCAGACACTTAAGAGACACATACGTCCGCTTAAAGGGAGAATATACCCCCAGTGGCTCTGCTAGAAAAAAGAAAAAGAAGTGGGAGTTCTTTGATTGTATGACATTTTTAAATGATACCATAAATAATAGACCCACTACAACAAATTTAATGTCTTCAGCTTCAAACACAACTGCTAGCCCATCCCCTACATTAAGTGATTCAGAACCAAGAACTGAACCGAAAAAAAATTGCGAGCATCACAAAAAATAGAAGGAGCTATTGTTGATGCCCTTAATAACATTACTAATCTTCCAATAGAACCCTCTAGTTCTATATTATATAAATCCGATATGTCTCAGGATTTCAGAAATGCTGAATCAGGTGCCCCAGCAAGAAAGAATAGTCCTTGAAATATTACTGCAAGTAAAATATAAAGGAGCTAAAATATTTTTAAAGTAAATAGTATATTTTTATTATAAATTTATGTATTTATAGTTTTTATGCATATAGGTGTATGTAATAAGTTAAATAAATAATTTCTCATCATAATTATATTTTTGCATTATACATAAGTACCGACAGAGCAGTGGTGAGAATAAATTACACATTATACAGGGTCATCCAACCAAAACTTGACCCCCCCCCTGATCTTGGGAAGTAAGGATTTCGCGGAAAATTCCTAAAATACGTCAAAACAGATTTTGAGGGGGAAGAATTTTAATGTAAAAAGCAACCCCCCAAACGTCACCCCTATGTGTGTCACATCGACACTCTTAAGAGTTTTAAAGAGCACGAGGGGTCATGTAATACATAAAATTAAAGGTATTTTTATCCTGTAAACACCATATTTTTGTTTTTGATGTGCTAATCAATGTAAATGAAAAAATTCAGTTTGAAATAAAGAAGCTGAAATTAAACAAAATCAATTTTTATTTAATGAATTGCTCAAAATGGCCCTCATAAACTTCCAAACATAAATCCTATCATTAAATGCTCTTAGTTTTTGATGCGCCGATTAAACTAAGTATAAGAAAATACTCAGTTTAAAATAAAAATGCTGAAGATAAAGAAACAAGTTTTTTTTATTTAATGTTAACAAAATTGGCATTTTTTTTTGTTAAAAAGGTGTATGAAGGCCAAAAATTCCAATTTTATCTTTTTTTAGAACAATAAATTTACTGCTATTTTTCACTTGTGACCACCAACTTGTAGTAGTTTGTTCTTGAAAGGGCACCTAAAAGTGTTCTCGAAATGGTGTATTCTGTCGAAGAAAGAGTGGAAATTGTTGGGTTGTGGTATTGAAATAATGATTCCGCTAAAGCTATAGCACGAATTTTCAATGCAAACCACCCGGAAAGAAATATAAGCCATCAGTATGTTAAGCAACTGATAGATAAGTTTGTTGTAACTGGTTCGCTTCTAAACAAGAAACGCGAAGTGGTACCGCAGTATGAAATGAAGCAATTGAAGTGGCAGTTTTGGGTCATTTGCAAATGGATAATACACAATCAATCAAAGCAGTGCCTCAAGCTTCTGGTTAACTACTTCCAGTTTCCAGAGAATTTTGAAAAAACACAAGTTTCACCCCTTTAACATGACGCTAGTTCAGGAGTTGATTAAAGATGATTTTGATCGTCGCATTGAATTTTGCCGAATATTTTAGTGAGCAATTCCGTCTGAACCCAAATTTCCTCGACAACATTTGTTTTTCGGACGAATGTACATTTATGCTAAATGGTGAAGTAAACAGATACAATTGTTGGTATTGGAGTGATACTAATCCTCATTTAATCAGATAATGTCATACACAGGCTCCTCAAAAATTGAATGTTTGGGCCGGAATTTTGGGCAATCATCTTGTTGGACCATTTTTTATTCAGGGCACTCTTAATGGGAACAATTATTTACAATTGTTGGAAGACGCAATTGATCCGATGATAACAGAAATTTTAGACAATGACGATAATTTAATAGAAAATGAATTAACTTTCCAACAAAATGGTGCACCCCCTCACTATGCTATTGCTGTGCGGCAATTTTTGGATGGGCGTTTTCCAGGGCATTGGATTGGTAGACGAGGTCCCGTTGAATGACCACCCAGATCACCTGATCTAACTCCTTTGGATTTTTTCCTGTGGAGCCTGTTTAAATCGCGAGTGTACGCTACGCAACCTGAGACATTAGAAGAATTGCGAAAAAGAATTGTGGAAAAATGCAGATTAATAACACCTGAAGTATTCAGTAATGTCAGAAGAGCATTTAATGCTAGGATTTATTATTGTTTGCAAGTTAATGGGGACTATTTTGAGCAATTCATTAAATAAAAATTGATTTTGTTTAATTTCAGTTTCTTTATTTTAAACTGAATTTTTCTTTTACATTGATCAGCACATCAAAAATAAAAATATGGTTGTTTACAGGATAAAAATACTTTTAATTATCATTAACCCCAAATTCTTAAGAGGGTTGATGTGACGCGCATAGGGGTGACGTTTGGGGGTTGTCATTAAAATTCTTCCCCTTCAAAATCGGTTTTGACGTATTTTAGAAATTTTCCGGGAAATGCCCAAGATCAGGGGGGTCAAGTTTTGGTTGGATGACCCTGCGTATATCTAATAAATTAATTTACTTATTCCACTGAAAGGCAACTGCTCTTTCATTTATAAAGTATCTTGTTAACTTGTCTGTCATTTGTTCTGAATTTCTGCCATACATATTGGTGCTTGTCCTTTTTACAGGAAGAAGATTGTCATTTTCTTCATTCCTCCATTCTCCTTCAATTATCTCTCCTTCGCCATTTTCCCTGTCAGCAGTTGTAGTTTTAAAATATCTATTTTCTTTATAATCTATTAGGAAATTATGTAAACAAACTGTAGCTTTTACAATACCTAGCTGTTACAGTGAATTCATCTGGTATTATTGCCTTCCTATAAATGCGTCATCTTTCTTCTAGAACCCAAACACATTTTCGATAACCCTACGTCCCCTGCATAATCTAAAAAAAATATATATATTAAATTTCGATGTTGCATATTTTTTATTTTTATTAATTTGGGGCTTTGTAAGCTTTAGTATACTAGTTAGTCATTATTAATTATTAAAAAGTTTAAAATTAAAATTTTGTTGGTAGACAGTTTTGATGAAAAATAAATATGTTCTTTAAATTTTAAAATACAAGTACCTACAGATAACAAAATATAATTATATACTATCCGCATCTCTCTCGCCGAACGGCGATCGACGAAAATTTTGCTGAGGTTTTTTGAAAAGGCGTTTAAATTGGGAAAACGCGTAGGAAACGGGATGAAAATATGCCTAAGCATAGGAGAAAGGCTTGGGGCGACCTTTGGCTGCCCGCGGGGATCGCTTTGCGATCCTCGCTCGGAGGTGATAGCTTAGAAACTTTGTCGATTTGGCGACGGAATTTAGAGCGAGACAGAATCGACGCGTTTTATTAATGTGGTATTACTCTACAAGTAAGTATATTTTACGGGTCAAAACTTACCACCAGCGTGGTGTATAACGTTTTATCTGCTCCTATACTGTTTATGAAATAAAAAATCAGATTTTACATTTCTTGATCGATTTATTTTGACAGTGATACTAAGTAATTTTTTGACATTAGTGGATGTCAAGTAGTCTGGTTTGATTTTGTTGTTACTAAGGCGTTGTTTACAAATAACGCTTACGTAATAGGTGTAGTTTTTTGGCTCTGAATTATTTTTTCCAAATGAGTGAATTTCAACTAGAAAATGCAGCAAAGACTGCCTGCGAAAGTTTATTTCCCGAAAAGTCGAAAGGGCGATACGAACGAGCATATGGAGCATTCAAGAAATGGTGTCAGAGCAAAAATATTGGTGTTTCTGAAATGTCACTGTTGGCATATTTCATGGAGAAATCAGTAGTATTAAAATCATCGGGTAGTTTGTGGTATGAGTGACTGAATGATTAAGTCAAGTCCAAATTTCTGTCAGGATTTCCTTAGACGTTTCCGTTGCGTCCAGTTCGGACACGTTAATTAAAACAGCTGCAGACTCGAATTTTCAACCCCTTTTTAACCTACATGACTGTAGTGCCGTTGGTATAAACTTTAATATTAATTCTAAAAATTAAGTTTTATTAACTGTAAGCTGGTTGTTAATTTTCTATTTCAGTGCTTTATGTGAAAGGTTATTTTGTAATATAAAAGGTACTGTACTAAATAAATTAATAAATAATTTTGCTCCATAATTCAATAATTTTACGTTTAATCTATAGGGATTAAAAGCACTGTAGGTGTTAATAGGTAGGTAACAGAATTTTCTAGTTACGCTACTGAATTTCCAGCTTTCTAACATTGGGAAATTTTATAGCTGCACTTTTTTGCTTCTTGAAGCTGCTTTTCAAATAAATGATGAAAACGTTCTTAAGGTTATTTGAAGGAGATGCCAAAAAACTACTCCACGGCAAATGTGCCCCGACTGGCGTTGCATTACTCCGGCATCTCCGTAGAAACACAACCTACTTCTGTAGAGTAGGTTGTGTAGGCTGTGTGTGTGATCAACTACCAGACACTGACCGATTTCACGCTGATTATGCGCTTATCAGAGTGCCATAGGTAGCAGAATCGATGAATGATGTTGCGACATGATTACCTAAGGGGCATCGTGAATATTAGTAGTGGTGAGTAGTACACCACACCGTAGTGCCATCTTTGGGTCAAGGATGTGGCGACTTCTATGGAGATGGCGGAGTAATGCAACGCTAGTCGGGGCACATTGTCCGTGGAATAGTTGTTTTCGACATATCCTTCAAATAAAAAACTAAGATGGTCTTCCTCAAAGACAATAGAGGTCACTGCTGTAATGGCACTTGCGGAAAAGCATGTCGCTGTCTGTCTGTCAATTTAACAATAATTGTCAGACGGATAGTAGCAAAGACCTAAAGAGGGCACTACGGTGTACTTCTTACCACCACTAATAGTTCTCAAGGTGTTTGCTTAAACGCGCTAACCACCAACCTTCTTGTCTATTCCATTGTACTGGTCTAGTGCCTAGCCCACTTATCGACATTGCCAGCAGTTACGGTACGGAGCAAATTAGGCAACTTTTTGTTTTAAAGGTGAATTGATTTTTTGAGAGCTAATGTGAAATGTATATACAAAGCTTATGGCAAGAAGTACAACACTAAAATGCGTAGACGACAAAATTTAAAATTGATGAAACTATAGACGTTCTTAATTTTCAGAAATTGTAACATATACTTCAATAACTATTAGGATAATATGACATTATGTAGTTATATAGTTTAAAATACTTAATTATAACCATTGATAGTTATGCAATTTTTGTTTTGCGTTCGCTTATTTTAGGGGTGCAATTATCACCTATACTTACATTATGATATGGGAATTTGTAGTTCTCAAAGTCACAATTTGTTGAGTATTGGAGTTGGAAGAGCATTCCATGAAAAAGAGGTAAACAATCCGAACTTCTGTTTACAAATTCCCTCAATTCGACAGTATGACAGTAAATAGAACACAGCCAACTGGACCACCCCACAACCAGTTTATTAAAATTCCACTTGAATAAGTGGTAAGTTATGGACATTAATCAATATTATGAACTGTATTTTCATTCCTCAAATAGTATAATTATTAATTGAAACATATGTTCGATATAATATTTTTAGTGTCAAATAAATGTTAAAACATTACGAGTAACAATCGACATGTAGGAATTGGTAACTATATGTTAAATGTAAGAGTATTTAATAGTAAACAATAAAGGAATTAATACCTTTATCGATGATTGGAGACTATTATAGTAACCACGATGAAAATGATGAAGCAGGAAATAAGCCAGCTGAAAGTAGACGAGCTGCTGAAAATGCTTCATTGGCTTTTACTTCCTGAAAAGTCAAGACTTATTTTTAAAGTGGCCGAATCATGCCAGCCTAAAAAGATTAATTCTCTCGGTGAGGTGTTCTCACATATTTCGCAGATTAGTCAATAAAACCTTCCACACTAGTCTCCCGTAGTTATAAAGCCATATATAGTTAGTTATATATGAGCTTTATAAGGACTTTTAATTAATTGAATTTATAAGCTTCTCATAGACACCGTGCAAACAAGTCATAATTATGTGAGCATTATCTAGACCAGAGAAACAAAAAATTGAGATGAAGTCTCATGGTACATGGGGTGCATGGTGCATGCATAGTGATGAATCGTAAAAATGACCATAGGTATAGGATCAGTTAATAGGTAGATATGTGTGTCGCTCGCATATTGTCATTTTTTCATATCAGCTTTCATCGTACAGGAAAATAAATTATTGTTGTGAAAATACATGTCACAAAGACAGAAAGCCTAGGTTTCTTGTGGTAGCTGGTAAAACTGAAGGTGCAAATGTCATATGTAAATATTGGAAATAAGTCGCTTTAAAAAAAAATGGCGAAATTTTCCGAATGTTATTAAAATTCTTTTCATAGTAAGCTGCAGGTCATTCACAAAGGTTACTGTCCCCAACGGATGTTAATTAATAATCAGTAAAACTATAAATGATTCAGATTATCTACGACCCATGGAAGTTTATTGTAAACCATTTTATATATTCTGTAGGTAGCAAGTAGCAAGATTACTGTTTTACTAGATTATGTATAAGATATAAGTTTAGACACAGACGAGAATAAAATGTTTGCAGTAGTAGTGAATTAAGTGTCATCTAATTCAAGGTGCAAACCAGCTTGTAGGTACATTTACCTGTGCTAACGTTTTCAGGACTGGTAGTAAAGATCCGTGTGGGGATACGACATACCTCTAACCGTCATCCAACTCTGATCCAAGCACAGTGTCAGCCGTTTCGTTTCGCGTCCGGTTTAACCGATATGTTGCAGCGTTGAAATTCGGTGGTATTCTGTCCTAATTTTCATTATAATACCGGCCGATTTGTTTTTATTGCACTATCTTCTATGAATAGAAATCCCGGAAAGCATTAGTACTATCTTTTTAAATGTTTTTAGGATGTTCTTTAAAATTGCTGGCGCTTAACGTATAATTGAAGTCACCGCAATTGACTAACAAGAATTTAAATCGAAAGGAAATACATTTTTCTGTGCAAAAATGATTAGTGGGTTTTAGTTCTAGTGCTTAATGTGTTACCTCCTCTTCAATTTCACCCAGCTTTATTCTCAAGGTCATCAAGTTTCTGTTCATTCGAACATCATTTAATAAGGTGAAATATCCAGCATAAGGATTACTTTTAGAGGATAACGTTTATTTGAAATAATTTCTAATACCAATATCAGATCCAGTCATCTTTTGCAAATCTAGGCTGCATCTGCTGAAGTGAATCTAAAAGGTGTAATTGCATTCTTCTACATTATATAGTGGACCAGAGGTATTTTAGATGTGAATGGGGATGGTCGCGGTGATTAGTGCGTTGTGCTACGAGGACCCCTAAGCATCTGTTCATCGGACCACATCTGCTCGTTTTCATAAGCACGGGCTAAATTGTGTATACTTTCTGTTTTCTAAACATATGACGTTTTAGTATATACATTATACGTTCTACTTAAAAAATTGTGATAAACATGGGTAATCATCCTTCAAATCACGTGCCATTGGATAGGGCTAATGTTGGAAAATTTGGAGATGTCCACACGGTATGTTATGCATTCTACATATTAGTAATTAAGATTAAAATCAACGCTTTTAGTTTCATTAAAATGAGTAAAAGTAGAAGAAAGTAGTAAAAAGTTATTATATGAAGTTAAATTCTTCATTTTCATTCACGTTCATGGTGACGAGTGACGACACGGCGATTTGCGGTAATAACTTTTAATAACCTAAGTACTTAGGTAGGTTACAACTTACAACTATGTTATGAAGCCAATAATCTAATAACAAAATAATTAGAATTAGTTCTTCCAGAAAAAGATGAAAATTTATAAATTGTTATTAAGTACCTAGTTAAAATCCATAGCAATCGCTATGGCCCAAAAATAACTTTTCTTCTTGTAATATTTGAGAAAAGTTAAATAAAACAATTTGTTTCATTTTCAACAATCTGCATTTTCTCAAATATTAAAAATGTATGGGAAAACATTAAATGTTTTGAGATTTCCAGATTGCAGGTTAAAAAAACATGTTTCGTCAATATAGGTAGGTACATTATAAAATTTTTACAATGTATATTGACGAAACATGTGTTTTAACCGTATCGTTCGATTACTCCCAAAAGCTTAAAGTGGTTGAAACCAATGATTATATTTATAATATATTATAAATAATAATATTTTTTTTTTGTATATAGTATATATAGTATTATACTTTTGTGATGCATTATCTGGATGGATTTAATTTTTAGATTCAGAGTGAAAATAATGTATTTTCTTAGTGACAAACTGGTAGATGTTTTGATTTGATTTTTAGTTCTAATAAGCTCCTATAGGTGTAATACTTAAAAATTCTATCATGATCTTTTTAATTAATAAACAGGAGTGATGACAAATCTCCATTGAAAAAATTACACTTTTAAAGAGTGGATTAAGGTATGGACGTGAGTTAGTCTATGCAGAAAACTCAGAATGTTTTTAATTCAAATATCCTTTGGGCAGTACTTCAATTCATTTAAACATTTTTCTTTGATTCTCACAACCAGAAAGATTCTAAATCAAGCTCTTAATATTGCAGTACAAATAAGTGACAGATATGAAGCAAGTACTTTGCTTCTTCTAGTTTAATTTTCATAGAAAGTTCTATTTCTACTGGTGTTAATTACTTCTGATCCACGATTCATGTGTATACTAGGTAAACAATAAAATCTTTTAAGTATCTTGAAAACAGCCACAGAAAGAAATCGGAGTAACAATATTTTTTTTTACAAGGCAATAGAAATAATAGGTACAATAAATAGGCAGTACGTAAATAATGATGATTGTATAAAATGAGGTATAATGAACTAGGGATACCGATACCCGTTAATTTTACTACCCGGGTACCCGTTTTCAATACCCGGTATTTAACCGCTACCCGTTAATTACCCTCTACCCGTTAATAACCCGGTATACCCGTTAATTACCCGTTACCCGTTATTTACCCGTTACCCGCTATTTATCTATTACGCGATATCAACCCATAGCATTCAACATAGCAAATATTTTCCAATTCATATCATATTTTATATAGCCAAACCTGGACCAACGAAAAATCGCAAAAAAAAAGTTGTCATATGAATATGAGTGACATAGAGGGCGATCGAGTGCAGGTACTTAGAGGGTTATCGGGTATTTAACGGATTATCGGGTTTTTAACGGGTTATCGGGTTCTAAAATGGGAACCGGGTAGCGAGTCGTTATCGGATACCCGGGTATCCGCCGGCATCCCTATAATAAACCCAGTTTTAATTGGGTTGTCGAACACAAAACCAATAAAAAAAATAGACTCGTATAGCCAATAATTCTGTTTATTATGATTTATTCATTTTGATTGACATCAATTTTTCCCAAAACAACGCCACATAAAATATGAAATATATTTTTTACACCTCAAATATCATATAACTACAATGTACCCTGCATATATCACAAATTCTATACATCAGCAAAACAGCAGTAGTAACGTGAAACAAAATTGAGCTATGCTGGCTGTGCCTGTAGCTAATTTCTATGCCGACTGAGATGCCATAACACTATAGCTTTTTGCTCCGAAAGAATTTCTCTAAGACGAAAATTTATTGCCTGCAGCTCCAAGGACAAGATCCGCTCTTGTCCAAGAGTGTGGAGATACCCTGGAGGAGCTGGCCAGAGGAAAAGCGGTTAAATTGGTATGGGTACCAGGGCATAGTGGAATCCCAGGGAACGAGAGGGCCGGATATGGCTCGACTCGGATCTCAGGGACCCAGCCAAGGACCAGAACCGATTTTAGGCATTACACGGAGGCAGGTCAACATGGCTCTTAATGATTGGGCTCATGTAACACTAAGTAAAAACTGGAGAAGGAGTGGAAGTTGTAGACAAGCTAAGCTCGCAACTTTATAGTGGAGATAAGACAAGACCAAAACGGCCTGGCTGTTAAGTCGTAGCCGGAAGGCTCTAAACCAGTTGGTAGGAGTTTTAACGGGTCCCTGCAGGCTTAGAAGACATCTATCATTGATGGGTGTTGAGGGAGACCGTATCTGCCCAAACTGCGGGGAGGGCGACGAAACGCCTTCCCACTTCTTGGCAGAATGTGTGGCTTTCGGCAGACTAAGACACGACGTCTGGGGGGCCGGGGAGCTGCAAGGGGAAGGAGGTCAGTTCCCTTGAATGGACCGATATTCTGACCTACATTAGAAGGTCGGGAAGACGAGGGAAGACGTGACGGAGTTAGGTAGGGGACGACAGGGATAGGCAAAAGGGGCCCGCTTGTGGCCTATTTGCCAGGTCTTGGCCGCCCCATACACTACTACTACTACTATTGCCTGCAAATGCTTGAGGATGTCGAGGACCGTGCGGATGCAGATAGTCTGGGCTGCATTGTTCAATTATTTGTACGAAATTTTATTGTAATTTTTAAATTAGATTTTATGAAATTTTGTCTAATTAAGTTTTATAAATTTCCCTAAAAACTGGTTCGTTGTGATGTCATTTTTCGACATGGCGCCTTTAAGGAAACAATACTAGGTGACAAAGTTGAAATTTGAAAAGAACACCTCAAATTTTGTAATAGTACCTACTTCTACTTTCTAAATGCGATAAAAATGTCTACCTATAAAACTTAACTTTAGCATAATATTATGTATAGAGTTAATATTGAGAGGAAACGGATTCTTCAATTATAGTAGGTTTTCAATTATGGCTTTTTTTAAGTCAAATATTGGCTGTATAACAATTCGCAATATATAGCATTCGACAACTTGGTTCTTCCGGAAGTTGTAAATAAATAACTTGCTTATTGTAAATGGAGCACCTTTTATTGCATAACCTAATTTCTCTGGAAATTTTAAGGTCTACTTAAACCTAAAATACCTAATTCTCCAGATAAAAAAGAGTGCTTTGGAAACATACGTTTCCTGGTTAAATTTGTTTATTGTATCTGTCGTGTTGAAAAAATGTGTTACGTTGAAGATATTATGGCACTTAGGAGCATATTGATAAGGGTTTACTCATCTACACTACACTTGTTGGCTTGCCCGAGGTATTTTCATTCTAGGGTTTTCAGACGAAGCTATACATTTAAGTGATGGTCAGGTAGATATTGATCCTAGATAAAAATCCATCTTGTCAGTGCCTTCCTAGATTTACATATTGCTCCCATGGTTGTCAAGCAGTCCTCCCACAGCCCTGCAAGGCATAAATTGACCATAAGTTTAATCTAAGTGGATCTACGCAAAAATGTAGGAAAGGGTCACCGCCATTTTGTCAACAACAGGATCGAGTTCTGACCGATAATTAGTTTTGTTTTCCGTAACTGTTAGCACTGCTTATCGTTTTTTTTTTTTTTATTTAATTTTATTTGTCATAAAACTTATAATAATACGTCCTTATCTATGATTCTACCATCAAGAGGAAAAGCTGCCGTGCATAAGTGCAGGGTTTTATAAACTTTCCCTAATATTTTTAAGTAAATATATTATAACAATGTATGGATATGAAACAGTCCCTGCACTTCTACATTTTTCCATTTCTTGTTTGGATTATTTGGCCGACGTTCTTTAGTCGGACTATAGGTAGGTACCTACTTAGAGAACAGACATCAATATTTATTGAGTTGTGGAGTTTCTATAACATATTGTAATATGTAGTTTCTAATTTCTAAATATTACCACACATATTAATTAGCTTCAAGCACTTAGTAAATATCTTCTAGAATACCCATTGTCTTTATTGTATGGGAAGTAGGACATAATGTTGATTATTTATGAGCAGGTACCTACCGTACTTACCTTACAATAAATCTAACATCACTTGTATTTTTAACTGCTTCGCAAAACATTTGAATATGTTCATTGAATTGATTTTAAAAGTATGATTTAATAATAATTAATAATTTCAGCAGGTACTGTAATTATTCCATCCAAGTGATGATGGGGCATTAACAAATATACAGTACGTCCAGCCAGAAAGTTACACGATCCATATCTCAGAAACTACTGACACGATTTTGCTAAAAAAATTTATGTGTAGTAAATACATAGTATTCTTGGCGAGTAAAATATTTTGATAGTTCTGTGACTTGAGATTATACCGGAAGTAGATAACAACTTATTTAATTTAAATTGTATACCCTGTATATTTCTTCATTTTTGGATTCTACATTAAATCTTAGGGCCACTTTGTGTAATGAACTCTATTCCTAAAATGTAGAGTTTTCAAGATATTAATTTTTTTTAACAAATATTTGACTCTGGTTATAGGGAAGGCAGTATGTAATTAACGGGCGATTAAAAAATATTTAGTTGTATACAGGATGAGTACAGTGGCAATGGAAATATCCAACTAAAAAATCAAATATCTTCAATTTTTTAAATTAATCACCAAATAATTTAAATAAAAAATATGGATAAGTTGTATTCACTACACTATACCTAATCATAACGGGTTTTAACTTATGAACAGAAATTCTATAAATCCAACCAAATGTTGTATGTTTCCTTATTTAGTTAAATTGTAAGTAGCCCATGTTAAATAAAAACTAGTCTGTGAATTTATTTTGATAAAATACCAAGAAGATGAATTCTTGTACAGACTGATAAATCTAAATTTACAAAAAATGGATTATTCATACGACATACCTCACTATTTATTGGATGTATATCCCCATTTTATTAGGAAACGACATTTTCAGATTCGTTGACAATTAATGTCTTTTGTGCAATGAGAAACAATTCCGTTGTCGTTTGAAATTTTATGAAAATAATTCAACTGGTTAGATAGGGGGATCTTACAGATTAAATTATTTTTATTTATTTTTCCTAATCATCTCCAATAGTAACATTAATTTCAGGTGAAAATTATTTAGAAATTTTAAATGAATTTATAATCCAATACATTAAATAATCTACCAAATAATAAACATCCAAATTATGGCACATCATGACGCAGTTAACTACATCATGACGCAGGTACATAACTTGTTAATGTATTTTAAACAGCAAATTTTTGAATATCAATGAATTGCAAATACGGGTTTATTTCGTTGACCACCAAAGTTACCAGATCTTGTACACCTTTATTTACTTATATGAATTTTTTATATGAATCTATCTATACGTGGGTTTGATGAAACACTAAATTTCTTTGCAAGGCTGCATGCGTCAAATTTTTGTTAACAAAATTAATATCTCGAAAACTCAACATTTTTCGAACATGGTTTATTACACAAGGTGGCTCTAAAATTGAATGTAGAATCCAAATATGCAAATAAGCAAGTTGTTATCTACTTCCCGTACAACCGGAAGTCACAGTACTGTCAAAATATTTTACTTGTCGAGAACATTTTGTATACACGTATCGCATCCACTTCACGTATAAAATTTTAGAAAAAATAGTGTCAGCAGCTTCTGAGATATGGATGGTGTAAGCTCCTGGCTAGACACTGTATATTATGTTACCAGGCAGTCAACTTGAGTACATTTACACGGTAACTGATAAATTATTATTGTATAATTTATTTGTAGTACACATCAGGAAGTGAGTAAACATTGTGAGTCATACATTGTAATTTCCATGAAATGATGATTTAAATTATTAAGTGACAGTAAAATATTATTTTCAATCTCATCTTCCTAATCACAGGTATGCATATTTAATTGAAGATTTAAAACTTTTAAATTTCACAACACTATTAAATTCTATTTTTTTAAACAACTTTTGGACAAACAAACTCCTTAGACAAGAAAAAATGAGCTGCGCCTTACAATTCAAATTCCAATCCCACTTTGCAAAGTTGTTAGAACATAATACATTTATCATGCCGCAGTTATCAGATATATACAGAAATTATTTTAGATTTTAGATTCCGGCATTATATAGGTTTTTTCTAGGGTTTTTTAGTAAGCGCAAAAAAAATCGTCAGAAAACAACAATTTTGCAATTTGAATACATTATTATTTACAGTGTGTTTCTTTCAATGTTGCACTACTCATACAGCCTTTACCTCGGTCTTTACTTTAAAAGCTATAAAAAAACAATCAGGGTTTTCAGAATTTTTTGCCACTGCCAGATGCCAGTTTTTTGAACTGCCAGAATGTTATTAAATTAATCCAAGCAACGGATATACTGATATAGTGAAATAATAGCTCATTAACCTCTAAAAAAAAAAAGGTAAATCGAAGGACCAATTTGATTTTCAATTAGATTGCAATAATATTGTAGGTACTTAGATTTAAATTGGATTCAGTAAGATCTGAGGTCTATAACATGAACGTTCAAAAGTGACTGACTGTAGAAGTAATTGAGCTCTGAAAGTACAAAGATCAATTGACTTTTCTATTAGATTCCAATACGTTTTCCTTGATTCCACACGATTTGATACGTATAATAGAAACGCTCTAAAAGCCAGTTGTAAATCACGGATCAGGAGATGAAGAAACTTTATGAACTTTGACCAATTGAGCTTTCAAAATTAAAAGTGAATTAACTTTAAGGTGATTAATCTCTGAATAAGGAACTAGCTCGGGAACTAGTGTGCAGAATAGTTTCGCACAGCATAGTTCATTCAAGAATGTTGATATGATCTACTCGTATATACAATTGTTAGTTGTAAAATGTGTCACTTTTTATAATGGAAGTAGAAACTTACTTTGAAATACATTGTTATCACTTGAAAATATACTTTTTGACTTGACTATGTTATTTTTTAACTTATCAAAACCTTCGATGTGAAAACCTTCATTGACTAATTTTTCTTCAGAATTCAAATTTGGAATGAAAAAGATAGACACGTTTTACAGAAATTATATAGGTACTGCTTTGTTCTTTTAAATGCAACATATAAATGATACATTTTCTTAATAAGCTTTAATATGTTATAGGATTTTGTGGACCTGTCACTAATAATAAATGATATGTGACTTCAAGAGTGGTCATGGGAACAATCAAACATATTGGTTTGTGGCTAAATAAAAAAGTCTTCATTACATAATGCTCTTATTACGGAATACTATTTCGGGCGTATCTCCATTTTTATTAGAGAACACCATTCGATACAAACTCCAAAGATGTATTTAGAGCAGTTTTCACTTTAATCGTAATTTAGTACCAGAGATACAGAGCTGATCGAAAAATGTCAGAAAAACGAAAACCGCCCTGAAACTGAAAACAAATTACTCTATAGATATATGTAGTTAAATTGGTCTTGTTTGTTGGGTTTGAAAAGTGGCATTAATTTTTTTTCAGTAGATTCGCTGATTCAGTGGATACACATGAACATGAACATACACACCTCTTGGATCACCTAGAGTGGAAAAATATAAAAATGTCTTTAATCAACCTCACTAGTTCATTTCAAGACATTTCTAGTTAAAAACATATGGGTCCGTTTTTCTTCAAATAAGATAAATGGAATAATCGCAGGAGAAAATTATACATACACAATGCCTAGTAGGTAAAAGAATATATTTCCTCCCTGCCTTCATTCTTTCCCTCATTCCCTCCTTAGAGGGAATACAGGAGAAGATTTCCAAATAGACGGAGAAGATTTCCAAATAGACGACACCCCCGTCCATCTGTATTTGTAAATATTCATCGCCGAGTTATTAATCAAGGACTAGGAAGGAGTTGTTCACGGTGATCGACAAAACAATATCAATTATTATCGACAAGAGAGAATCACTTTGTGAGTTTTGCGCGAATTTAACAGAGACCCAACAAAAATACTCGAAGTCTACTGCTCTTGGCATTTCCTATACTAAAATTTGCAGGGATTTAAAATGAGACATTTCCCAAACTAAAATTTGCAGGGATTTAAAATGAGATCACCAACATCCTTTTAATTTACAACCTATTCAAGGCCTGCATCCGGCATGAAGAACGACGATGATTTGGTCAGTGGCTTCTCAATTCAATACATAATCACCGAATTTTTTTGTCAAACATACTGTGGACTGATGAGTCCTGCTTTACTCGTCAAGGTATTCTAAATCTTAATAATCAGCATGTGTGGACGCACAATAATCCACATGCAGTTGGGCCAAGACATTTTCAGAATGAGTTTAATGTGAACGTTTGGGTTGAAATTTATAATAATTATTTATTATAATGTTAGCAAGCAGAGCATGTAAATATGTGGAAAGAAATCCCATTAAACTTGAGAAGAATGGCTTGCTTTCAACTTGGTTGGCCAGCGCATTTTGAAAGGCATGTAACTTTAGCTGACAGAACTATCACTTTCCAGATAGATCATCTTTATGTTATTGTTAGTTTTTCACGTTTTACATTAACTTTGATAATATCAATTTAATATTTAATAGAGAACACCAGTAACCATTTGACTGGTTACTTCATACCTATAATAGAAAAGCTCTAAAAGCCAGCAGTAAAACACGGACCAGGAGATGAAGAAGAAACTTTATGAACTTTGACCGCAGAGGTATTTGACCTTTCAAAATTAAAGGTGAATTAACTTTGAGGATAATCTCTGAAATAAGGAACTAGCTCGGGAACTAGTGTGCAGAATAGTCCGCACACCGGAAATTTCTCTTTATTTAAAATAATTTGCATCTCATATTATATCAAATGCAAAACGGTGAAGTCATATTTTTTATGAACATTTTTAGTTTTCTAATATTCTTGCAGTAGTAGTTAACGGTAACCCTTTAGGTTTTCGAATAAATTAAAAATACTGAGTTAATGTTCGATAAACCCCATTTTTTATATAAAATATTATGGACTGGTCACAAAGACCCCCATAAATATTCTACCCAATAAAATTTCTATGAGTATATTCGGATTGGTATTATTATTAGCTACATGGCTGTCACGTGTTATTGATTTAGGAGGCATAAATAATCTTTCTTTGAATTTACTCGAAAACCGTTCATTTTCTCAAAAAATTCAGAGATTTTTTGTTCATAATTGATTAACAAATTCAAACATTTTATCATTAAACAGAGAATTCTATGGGCGTACAAATTATTTATAAAAAGGGGCAGTGACCTCCCCTCACGGACGCCACTGGTGGATGAATAACACATATCTCTGTTTTATTCACCATAACTGATGTATTCATGCCAAATTACAGGTTTATTATCTATTGACGTTTTAAACGTTTATCTATCGAGTGCAGCGCCTTGATAGCGAACTGAGCTAGAGCGTGTTGGTGCAGCATTTCTCACACTGCTTATTATGATCTGGGTTCGATCCCCAGCCCCGGCACTGACAACGTCGGTGGGTATGGGGTGTTTGTCTGCTTTTTTTCATTGTGTAACCCGCTTCTGGACAACCTTTTGCTTTGGATTTGAAGGTTGTCTGTGGTGTTTTAGTGTTTAGTTATAAATGTAATTATAGCTATATGTCATAATACTAACAGGAGAGTTTAACCCTGCATCATTAGTATCGATAGCAAAGTAATAAAACATTGGTAGAGCACAACTGGTAAGATCTAACCGCTAGAAAATCTAACTAAAACAGTGCAAAAGTGTCCATGCAAAAATTTCAGACTATAGAAGTTTCTTCTGAATTGTAGTGAGTCGAAATTAAAACGAATTAACAAAAGTTTATAGTCACAACACAACCGCTGGCATTTTATATTAATTCTAAAAATATTGTTTTTCAACAGTCAATAAAGTTTACGTGAACATTATATATACATATGATTCATACAAGAGAACAATACTCTAGCTTTGAACGGACATACCCGCAAAATATACTCTAACTTTGAACGGACATACCCGCAAAATAATTTGAGCAGTATATCATTATCGTGGAAATCACGACCTTGACTTATGATGAAACCTAACATTTTAAAAGTTATTGAAGCTATTAGACCGGGAGTTAGTGACGGATTTTTGGTTATGATTATATTCAGTATACCTTTCAGAGGGTATTATGATTATGATTTTGTATTCAAATACAAGTTCACGTGACCGTAATAGCCTTTTGTACTCACGCTATTGGTATACCAGTGGGTTTCAGAGGAATTTTTTTTGTGTTAACTTCATTATAAAATACATAGCCTGACTAAAATCGTACTAAAATGCATAATTTGCAAATAAATGAAGACTCATTTTTTATATGATGAACCCAGAATGACTCTCTGATTCCTTTCGCATCATAATACCCTCTGAAATGTATACTAGCTAAAATCACAACCAAAGATCTGTCACTAAAGCCCTGGTTTCCTCGGAAGCGGCAACGGCAAATTGCGACCATAGTAATACGGTGAATGACGTCAGATTGCGGTGGGAATGTCTGGTAGCTTATCTTTAAAAATAAGAAGTGTAGAGTCAGAAAGCGTCGTCTCGTCAGTACCGCTTTTTGTTGAAAACAAGCAACATGGACGATCTTGGTGTTGCTCTTTTAAGTCCTTGTTTTCTTAGATGACATCTAAGAAAACCAGGGCTTAAAAAATTAAGGCTTAAATCTGCCAGTGCCACATTGTGGCACCGGTAGATTGCGACCGTAATAATGCGGTGAATGACTTCATAAAAAATTGTTCTGTGCAGATCAGATGTAGGCGGTTTTTAAGGTAGCGTCGGTGGTCGCCGCATCGCAATGTGTCGGTGCCGCTAAATTGAATGCGGCGGAAAACAGTTTGTCAACGGTTTATAGCGGCGTGATCTACCGCATGCATGTAGCACGTGTCTTATGCTTAAAAATTTACAGGTACATATATTTTATTTTACGAATTCTAACCTAAAAATATGTTATTTTTGTTGTATTTTTTTCCTCTAGCGAAGTACAGTGAGTTGCGGACTAAAATCGACTGAATGGACAAGTGAGCAGAACGATATTAATATTTGGCATGCGCTCTCTGCAGTCCTTTTTTTAAAATGTTCAGATTCATTTTTTCTATTCTCCTTCTCTGCTTCCTCACCATCTAACACCACTAACACCACTAAAAGAGCAACATCAAGATCGTCCATGTTGGTTGTTTTCAACAAAAAGCGGTACTGACGACGCTTTCTGACTTTACACTACTTATTTTTAAAGATAAGGTACAAGACATTCCCACCGCAATCTGACATCATTCGCCGCACTATTATGGTCGCATTTTGCCGTTGCCGCTTCAGAGGAAACCAGGGCTTAACTGCCGGTCTATATTATGTTAAATATGGTCAGGAAATGTGAATTTATCGCAATAAGGTACCTAAACTCCCAAGTTCTACATGTGGTTTGCATATATTAAAATGTCAGTTAATTAACCGTTTGAATACCATAAGAGTTAATTTCATAGTTGAATACCATAGGATTTAATTTACGGGCAAAGAAAATAACTTGATTAAGTGATTTAATTACACCATTTCGGGATATTCATATGGTTTTGTTTTGAAGATGAGCAGAATTATCTACACTCCACACAGACGAATCCATTTCAAAAATTACATTATTTTTATACTGATGGTAATTTATCAAAGCTGTAATGTCATTCATCATAAATATAGAAAATAAAAGAGGACCCGGATAAATAAATAGTGGAATTAAATTTGGTCAGTACCAAGGACATTTAAATAAAAGGGACTTGTTTATTTACATTTCTGGATGAAGCCATGTCTATTCACAGTCTAATTGTATCATTGTTGTCAGCTATATAATTGTACTGGAAATGTATTTTATACTTTTATTGTAATTTTCATCACAATTGTGAAATTATTATTATTATAGTGTAGTAATATTAAGTTATACATACAATATTCTTGAATTCTATAAATATTAAAATATTTTTCATTTTTCATATTTGCCATGTTTGAAACTTGGCAACTATGTAAAAGTTTGTTCCGTGTTGGCAGAATATGGCGTCTGTTGTTTGCGAATAGTTGTTGTTAGTAAAAGAAATTTAATAAGTGAAACGTGATTTGATGTTTTGAATAAACTTTGAAGGTGTGAATATGGTTAGACAGTGTCAAATTTGCAAGAAATTGGATTATAAGCATCCACTTCTATCTTTCCACAGGTAAGCGTGATTGAAGGTCACTTTGAAATGTGTATACAACTCTGACCAGTGTCGTGCTTGTAGGTAGTAGGTAACTTTTGTTTGATTAAATATTAAAATTATGATAACCATTATCATTACTGAAAAAAGTTCATCGCAAAATAAATAGCTGCAAAAAAAGTACTGTAAATTTTTTTAAGTAGATATTTCAGTGACATCCCTTATACCCTACCCTACATTACAAATTTTAATTATTCATCATTTTCGAGGTCTACTATAAAATTTTTTAAAAAGTGTTTACATTTTAGTTTTACAGTAGTACCTACAGTTTTACTATGCACTAACAAAAGTTGAGTAATTACAATAGCAAAAATGTGGTAGTGTGTTCACTTAAATATGAATAAAAATACCGAAGATACAAGCAAGTGAAAGTTGCATTCATTCACACAGTCTCCTTCGGGAACATCAATATTTTTATGTATCGCTTAAAGTTTGCCTCTATATTCGAAAAGTGATATGTTTTTTAGGATGCCTAGGGATGGTGCAACAAGAAAGAAATGGTTAGAATTATTGGGATTCAAAGAAATTACTTGTAAATACAAATTTATAGTTTACATATTGAAATAATTCATAATTCATATTGATTGTTGCTCTTTTTATAAGGATGCTTAGTAGCTGGTGAAATATATTTACATGTTAATATACCTATATTATATTTTATTTTGAACCTTCTAAAATTTACGCCACTGGAGATCTAATCGCGCGCGAAAGTTGGAGGAAAATAAAGCTCTCTGCTTTCCCCTTGCCCAGCTTCACCTAACATATGAGATAGACTGTGACATGCCTAGTCCCCTTTATTTAAATGTCCTTGGTCAGTACCTACATTATTACATCTCCACTACCACAGGGTTCTACCTGGAGAGTTTATATGTATTAAGGTAGGTGCTGACCAAAATTAATTCCATTATTTATTTATTTATTTAT
Organism: Pogonocherus hispidulus; assembly: GCA_963924545.1. NCBI lineage: Eukaryota > Metazoa > Arthropoda > Insecta > Coleoptera > Cerambycidae > Pogonocherus > Pogonocherus hispidulus. Next base: position 28,605,299 of record OZ004696.1, on the reverse strand, counting down.
TTTACTTATGGTATAACTACCCAGACAGAGAGAAATCTGATTACAGGGTAGAAATGTATTTAACATATTTAACAATAACAACTTAAACTAAGTATTAACCAACGTGAATAAATCTCAACACAGAGTAAGACTATACAACAAACCGATAATAATAACAAAAATTACGATTTAGTGGTGCTCTATAACATTTTGTTTTTGTTTAACTGTTAACTTCATTAATAGGTAATGCTGTTGCAATTAAATGACAATACGTATAAGCGAGAACAGATAAAGATGTTTGTTTTGGCAACAGGCAAATACCTACAATAACGCCGAGTTGTATGTCGGTAAATCGGGAACCAGAAAATGTAACTTACGGAGAATTAATGGACTATCAGTAAAATAATTTAAAAGTTTAAATAAGAATTAAATCTAGTGATATTTTCTGCGAGTAAGCAAGGTCGTTAGTTAATAATAAACCGCGAAAGTAACTAATCATTTGGAAAACCTTGACGTGGATAAATTCCATCTTTAAATCAAGAAAGCTTTATAAAGCGCCTTTACACTGATTCAATTGCTGTTTTATATATTTCATATCCGGGGTTCCATATACTACTGATGCATATTCAAGTTTTGATCTTACATATGCACATGCACTAAAGCGGATTAGTATTTTTAAGCTCTTAAAAATCTCCATCATTTCTTATAATAAATTTTTAATTTTTAAAGGCATGTTCCACAATGTTTTTCGTATCATTTCGCGATTAATTCAAGTTAATTTGGAACCGAAAATAATTCCTAAGTTTTTAAAGGTACTACATCTGTTCTGTATACAATATTGTTGTCTATATTGTATACAAATTCTACAGGCGACTGTTTACGGGAATATGTAACCACGTTACATTTCTGATAACTGAGATACAGGTTATTCTAAATTCACGATCGATATAAATTACTTTAATCGTTTTCAAGTATGCAAATCTGTATCATTATCAAGGGAATTAAAGATTTTAAGTACCGCACTTCAGGTCCACTGTGATATAATCTATAAAGATAAAAATAATAATGGCCCCAAAGCAGAACCCTGCGGAACGCCCGATGTATAAAAAATACTGCAAGACTTGAAGCAATGATACTGTATATACTTTTTCAAGGTATGATTTAAAAAAGTTATCAAGTTATTAGTAGTCTCAGACTGCTAATTTCTACATTAAAATACAGCGATCCAAATCTATCCGCGTTCCATAATTCAAGTGCCTATGTATAAAAATGACATCAATTTGACTTGACTGATTTAAGCGTCCGCTAATATATTGTGTAATATTCACTAAATTGCCAGTTATCGATTTTCCTGAGATAAATCCATGTTGATCAGTAGATAAACCAAGTTTTACATGATTTTACATGTTTACACAGTATTACTTCAATTAATTTAGCGAAATTAAACTGTAAGCTGTAAACTATGAGCTGCTTAGTGCAATATTAATCATACATATAGAGTGCAGGCACCTATACTGCAGGCGTGGGAGTTGCTATTTTCTTGTGAAGTAACAGTTTGTCTCTAGAGTGACTGAAAATTGGAACAAAGTTTTCAGCAAATTCAAGGAACTACTATCTAATACTCATACTAATACAAATAAAGCTGTTTGGGTGTTTAGATTTTTAGATTTTACGGGCTAATTAATTACTCAGCTGAAAATAATTTTTAGAGTTGAGAATTTGTGAATTAAAAACGTATCCAGAGACCGTATTCTTGGGTTCTCTTTTAGTGCGATAAGAAAAAACACAGCCGTTCATTTCGTATTCGTGCCTATAATGTGACGGATCAAGATAGGTCGCATATCACATATATGTTACCTCTTAAGACGCCAAGGAACACGTCACTGACATTTAGTTAAAGAAACTTTGAAATTCAAAATTTTAGAAGTTACTGTTACTGAAAGTTGATTAGAACGATTTTGGATAAGTGTCAATAAGTGGATAATTGCAGGAAAAAAGTTGAGCGCGTTGTACCGATCATCTAAATCAATTTTTAATATTATTTATTGACTTATTTAACTGTTTACATCTTTCTTTATATAGGAATTAAGCCAAAAAGTTAATTATGAGATAAGTTATTAATGAAATTATCAAATATTATGGTTCAATAAAGTTTTATATTTCTTTGTTACCTATTATCCTAGGTATGCAAAGGAATAACCTTATTATTTTTAAGATATGTCTCAACCAACTATTTTGCGTGCAACATGCACCGACCAACGTTGAATTACAACGGTATATCTTCATATAACAACTTATTTACATTTATCTATCTACATTTTTTAAATAATGAAATTTTAAACAAGCATATACATAATATTTAAAATAATTATTTTTGGTTACGTATCTTTTGTATTGAATTTTAATGAAACGACTAGAAACGGGACGAAAATACCCCTACGCATTGGTGAAAGGCCGGGGGCGACCTCCGGTCGCCCGTGGAGATCGCTCCGCGATCCCCCCTCGGAGGAGATAGCTTTGAAACTCTGTGGATTCGGCGACGGAATTTAGAGCAAGACAGAATCGACACGTTTTAGTATATATGGATTGTTTTTATTTTTGACTGACAAAATTGAAATTGTACCAATCCTCCTTGGCCTATTGTACGATACGTATTTATTTCTGCTTTCGGCGTCTTTAGGCACATGTGTGGCAGGAGATTCAACATTAAGAATAATTGTTAAAAAATTACAAGGAATATAATATGACGATTGAACTGATTAAATAAAAATAATTGCAATGTCAAAATTGTCAGCTTGTCAAAACTTAATGTTTTTTTTAATAAAATTTTCCTAATTTCCTATATACCTGTCTAACCTATAATCTACCCCTAATAATGTTTGAGTCCTATAACTCTAGTAGTTTTTTACAGTATATTTTTAATATTATTTATTGGCTTATTTAACTGTTTACATTTCTTTATATAGGAATTAAACCAAAGAGTTGTATGTTGTAAATTTAATATGCACTTGATTTGATAACCTTGAGAATGTACTACAAACCTGCTTGCCTGAATTTGATTAGGTGTTTAATATTTGGGGGTGACTTTAAAATGTTGACTTATTAAACAAAAATACCTCCAATTTCTCTATTATCTTATTTCTTTACTAAATATGACTTACGTCAAATTATTCAGCAAGCTACTTGTATTACTGATAACAACTGTCAAACTTTACTTGATGTCGATATCATTTATCACATCCAGGTAATTAATATGGATGGTATTTCAGATCATAGTCTTGTAACCTGCAATCTAAAATTTGTGAAACCTAGACAAAAAACTGTACTTCCTACTTTTAGCAACTGTTCTACTTTTAACTATAATTTATTTTTAAATGACCTGTTCAATTAATTTTAATCATATATGTACATTTACTGATGTGGACAAAAATGTGAATTTCTGGAATAATAATTTGATTTAGGTATTTAATTTCCATGCGCCTTACCACAGCCAACTTTAGTTTAAGTCTGCTGTGGTCATACAAAACGGTTAGAATTACTAAACCGAGAGCCGGCTTCTTGACTTATAATTAATTGAAGGTATATAACAGGGGTGGCCAACCTGCGGCTCGCGAGCCACATGCGGCTCTTGAAGGATTATTTGTGGCTCTCTATAAATGTACCCGAGTTCTGTTTTCATTTTTGTGCTATTATATTTTAAAAAATTATTATCGTTCCGTATGTGTTTCAAAATGTCTTTGAAATTACTGACGACAAATATGAAAGACTAAGTGCAACGTGTTCAAATTTCATTTCCGTCCAAGTTAGAATGATATGACTCATCGAAAACTGCGCGAACGAACATAAACAGTGACGTAATCGACTGACTCCAAACCGATTTTGAATTTGTTAACTTTCATTGCAACGGACAGTTGACATTGTACTCTGGAGGAAACAAATTATATCCGTATCACTTTTGCTACGGATATAATTTGTAATCTGGAATTTTTGGTAAGTTAACTAAATTTGTTACGTAGCATGGCTCGGACTATCAAGGAGCTTGGCCACCCCTAGTATATAATGAAGTATAAGTATAAGTTGCGAGCCGGTGGCTCAGGGTTTAGTGTCTCGAACGCTCAACCCAGAGGTCGTGGGTTCGAATCCCCATTCCACCAAACAATTTTTCATTAAATTGTTTACCCGTAGATCAAGGCTTGTTCGCAGAGATGGGTTGGCAACCATCCTGGCGATGGCCTAGGATGGGAAGAATGTCAACTTGGTGTTAATGTGAGAGATTAAAATCAGTTGATTTTTGACTGTCCCCCTAACTAATATGAGGTTTTCCAGGTTTCCCTCATTCCAGCACTGAATGGTGGTTAGGTCCTACCAACGTAAGTCGTTCCTGATGGGGCGCAAGACGTTCGCGGGCGCAAATGCGGCCTGCGAAATAATAATATGCCGGTTTGTGTGAAGTTATCCACGAAATCTCAGCCACGAATTCTGACGTAGAGACAATCGTCTTTGATGCACGATAGTTCGGATCACTATTTCAACGAGTTGTCTCAATTCGCATTATATCATGGAGTAATAATAACAAATTACTGGATTACATAATAGTTATTATAACTATATACATTTCAAAATTTTCATAGATTTCATTAGTTTTTCGTTGCAAATAAATTACACCTTGTATTTTCCAAACGAAGGGGAATGCGTTGATGAAATACGGACCGTATATTACTAACATAATATGGATTACTACTATGGTACCGAAAGTTTTTTCATCCCCGCCTTTGGGGCTGAAAATGACATACATAGGTAAATAACAGTAAAATAAGTTTATTAGTTTTTCAGTGCATTTGACTTACACTAAGTATTTTTTAAACGAAGAGAGTTGCGTTTATCAAATTTGGACCGAACACTACTACTACAATATAAATTGCGACGGTGGTATCAAAACTTTTGTCACCCCCGTCCTTGGGGGGTGAAAATGACAATAATATAAATTTAATACATTTTTCACTTTATTTATAATACGTCCTGTATCTTCCAAACAAAGAGGGATGCGTTGGTCAAATTCGGATCAGACATCACTAATACAATATAGATTACGAAGGTGGTATCAAAAGTTTTGTCACCCCCGTCCTTGGGGGTGAAAATGGCTGAAGGATCACTAATATATATTTAATAAGTATTTCACATTTTTTACAATACAACCTGTATCTTCCAAACAATAAGGGATGCGTTGATCAAATTTGGACTGAACATTACTAATACAATATGGATTCCGGCGGTAGTATCAAAACTTTTGTCACCCCCGTCCTTGGGGGTGAAAATTACAGAAATAGCACTAATGCTAATTAACAAGTTTTTCACATTATTTATAATACATCCTGTATCTTCCAAACGAAGAGGGATGCGTTGATTAAATTTGGACTGAACATTACTAATATAATATAGATTACGACGGTGGTATCAAAAGTTTTGTCACCCCCGTCCTTGGGGGTGAAAATGACAAAAATAGCACTAATATAAAATTAATAAGTTTTTCACATTATTTATAATACATCCTGTATCTTCCAAACGAAGAGGGATGCGTTGATCAAATTTGCACTGAACATTACTAATACAATATGGATTACAGCGGTGGTATCAAAAGTTTTGTCACCCCCGTCCTTGGGGATGAAAATAACAGAAATAGCACTAATATAAAATTAATAAGTTTTTCACATTATTTATAATACATCCTGTATCTTCCAAACTAAGAGGGATGCGTTGATCAAATTTGGACTGAACATTACTAATATAATATAGATTACGACGGTGGTATCAAAAGTTTTGTCACCCCCGTCCCTGGGGGTGAAAATGACAGAGATAGCACTAATATAAAATTAACAAGGTTTTCACATTATTTATAATACATCCTGTACCTTCCAAACGAAGAGGGATGCGATGATCAAATTTGCACTGAACATTACTAATACAATATGGATTACAGCGGTGGTATCAAAAGTTTTGTCACCCCCGTCCTTGGGGATGAAAATAACAGAAATAGCACTAATATAAAATTAATAAGTTTTTCACATTATTTATAATACATCCTGTATCTTCCAAACGAAGAGGGATGCGTTGATCAAATTTGGACTGAACATTACTAATATAATATAGATTACGACGGTGGTATCAAAAGTTTTGTCACCCCCGTCCCTGGGGGTGAAAATGACAGAAATAGCACTAATATAAAATTAACAAGGTTTTCACATTATTTATAATACATCCTGTACCTTCTAAACGAAGAGGGATGCGTTGATCAAATTTGCACTGAACATTACTAATATAATATAGATTACGACGGTGGTATCAAAAGTTTTGTCACCCCCGTCCTTGGGGATGAAAATAACAGAAATAGCACTAATATAAAATTAATAAGTTTTTCACATTATTTATAATACATCCTGTATCTTCCAAACTAAGAGGGATGCGTTGATCAAATTTGGACTGAACATTACTAATATAATATAGATTACGACGGTGGTATCAAAAGTTTTGTCACCCCCGTCCCTGGGGGTGAAAATGACAGAAATAGCACTAATATAAAATTAACAAGGTTTTCACATTATTTATAATACATCCTGTACCTTTCAAACGAAAAGGGATGCGTTGATCAAATTTGGACAGAACATTACTAATATAACATAGATTACGACGGTGGTATCAAAAGTTTACTTATTAATTTAGTTACTTATTAATTTTATATTAGTGCTACTTCTGTAATTTTTACCCGCAAGGACGGGGGTGACAAAACTTTTGATAGCACCGCTGTAATCCATATTGTATTAATAATGTTCAGTCCAAATTTGATCAACGTATCCCTCTTCGTTTGGAAGATACAGGATGTATTATAAATAATGTGAAAAACTTATTAATTTTATATTAGTGCTATTTCTGTAATTTTTACCCCCAAGGACGGGGATGACAAAACTTTTGATACCACCGCTGTAATCCATATTGTATTAGTAATGTTCAGTCCAAATTTGATCAACGCATCCCTCTTCATTTGGAAGATACAGGATGAATTATAAATAATGTGAAAAACTTGTTGATTTTATATTAGTGCTATTTCTGTAATTTTCACCCCCAAGGACGGGGGTGACAAAACTTTTGATACCACCGTCGTAACCCATATTGTATTAGTAATATTCGGTCCAAATTTGATAAACGCATCCCTCTTCGTTTGGAAGATACAGGATGTATTATAAATAATGTGAAAAACTTGTTAATTCTATATTAGTGCTATTTCTGTAATTTTCACCCCCAAGGACGGGGGTGACAAAACTTTTGATACCACCGTCGTAACCCATATTGTATTAGTAATATTCGGTCCAAATTTGATTAACGCATCCCTCTTCGTTTGGAAGATACAGGATGTATTATAAATAATGTGAAAAACTTATTAATTTTATATTAGTGCTATTTCTGTAATTTTCACCCCCAAGGACGGGGGTGACAAAATTTTTGATACTACCGCCGGAATCCATATTGTATTAGTAATGTTCAGTCCAAATTTGATCAACGCATCCCTTATTGTTTGGAATATACAGGATGTATTGTAAAAAATGTGAAATACTTCTTAAATATATATTAGTGATACTTCAGCCATTTTCACCCCCAAGGACTGGGGAGACAAAACATTTGATACCACCTTCGTAATCTATATTGTATTAGTGATGTCTGATCCGAATTTGACCAACGCATCCCTCTTTGTTTGGAAGATACAGGACGTATTATAAATAAAGTGAAAAATGTATTAAATTTATATTATTGTCATTTTCACCCCCCAAGGACGGGGGTGACAAAAGTTTTGATACCACCGTCGCAATTTATATTGTAGTAGTAGTGTTCGGTCCATATTTGATAAACGCATCCCTCTTCGTTTAAAAATACTTAGTGTAAGTCAAATGCACTGAAAAACTAATAAACTTATTTTACTGTTATTTACCTATGTATGTCATTTTCAGCCCCAAAGGCGGGGATGAAAAAACTTTCGGTACCATAGTAGTAATCCATATTATGTTAGTAATATACGGTCCGTGTTTCATCAACGCATTCCCCTTCGTTTGGAAAATACAAGGTGTAATTAATTTGCAACGAAAAACTAATGAAATCTATGAAAATTTTGAAATGTATATAGTTATAATAACTATTATGTAATCCAGTAATTTGTTATTATTACTCCATGATATAATGCGAATTGAGACAACTCGTTGAAATAGTGGTCCGAACTATCGTGCATCAAAGACGATTGTCTCTACGTCAGAATTCGTGGCTGAGATTTCGTGGATAACTTCACACAAACAATATGCCGCCCCTCTCCCACACAAGTCTCAGATTTTCGGGCTAATCCTTGTGATTAGAATGAGGGGTAGAGATATTAGTATTATTATAAGTTGAGACAAGTAAGACAAAAGGCTTATCTTCAGCACAAATTTAAATCGAATCCGAAAACTTTTTGGAGGACATTGAATTCATTTAACATTCAATATAGCATCTAATAAATCGATTTCTGGGATATGTAATTGATTCATTTAATTTCCATGCGCCATACCACAGCCGACTTTAGTTTAAACTCTTCGGTTAGAATAACTAAAGCGAGCGCCCACTACTTGTTGACTCATCTCATAATTTAAGGTATATGACGATATTAAGACAAGTAAGACAAAAGACTCATTTGCAGAATAAATTTAAATAAATAGAAATATAAAATAGAAAACATTTTGGAGGGCATTGAAGCCATTCAACATTCAATATAATATAAGTATCTAATAATCAATCAAGTTTTACAGACCCTCACCGTTTTAATGATTTTTCTTTATCAACAGAATTCCTCAAGTTAATGTCAATAATACTTTTATTTCAAATAATTACGCTTTTACAATTTTAACTACGGTACCTTATGCATTTAATTTCATATAAATCTCTGTCGAACGTGTCGAAAATTAATTCTAGTGCTGTAGGCATGGATAATATTAATCTTAAAATCGTGTCTTTATTATGCCCTATTTAAGAAATCACTTAACTTTTATTATGAACTTTAATTATGCCTTGAAACTACTGAAAAAAAATATTTCCTACTATTTGGGAAGATATCATACCTAAATGTCTACCTAAAAATTCTAATTAATCGACCTTTTCTGAATTTCGTCCCACAAGTTTCTTGCCTACCATTTATAAAATTCTTGAGAAAATTGTGAAAGAGCAACTCATTGCTTAAACCTATAACTCGCTATGAAACCATAGCACCATAACTACATTATTACTAATGATCTTAGAGCAGAAGATGACAATAAAAATTCTTTTTCTATTTTGCGTCTATAAACAATCTTGAAAGCGATTGGAACGTTTGGTGTGAAGATCTGGAGATGATTAAAACTGGTCAAACAGTTTTAATAATCAAGCTCTTCAGATGATGCCAGTTTGGTTGGCGAAAAGCGCGTGGAGTGCAGTAGGTATAGTGTTTTGGTGTTATGTGGAAAATTACGTCAGTGACGTCTATAAACAAGTCACTATGAAACGCAATTGCGTATCGAAAATAAACCCTTTTCGACACTCAAATTTTTATTTTTAATTTCAACAATAGCGACAAATTTACATCCCTTGTTTTGTATAATGTACTAATTTAGCAATTATAACCTAACTAAATTTTCAAAATATTATTTTCTTTGAATTAATCATCACCCATATTAATAATAATCAAAATAACATGAAGTTAACTAATGACAACTAACTGTTCTTAAATCAATCTAAGTAGTTCATATTAATAATTAAATATTTATAGACAAATAACTAACAGCATGCTAAATAAGAAGTTAATGTGACAACATCTCATTCTATACATAGAGCTAATTTCACTGCAATAAATCTAACCTGCATTCTGCCTGCATTTACAAACATTTACGCAAAGTGACAAGACTGGCAAGTGTCTTGTGTCAAGACTGTTTTGTGTTAAAAAGCAATCAAGGGCGGATTTAGCTTTTCAATATGGGGGAGTATCTCAAAGAATCATATTTTTAAAAAATGTTGTGAAATTAGAAATTATCTGTGTATTTAGATAGGTACGTTTTTCTTTGGACAAACATGAAATAGCAAATAGAAGTGTTTAATAAAATATCTTTAAGTGAAGTACGTTTAGATTTTTTTTAACTAATTATGTTTTTGCTTTTTGCTAATGTAAAATTTGAATTCATGGTAAATCCGCCCTTGATAAGCATTAACTTTGCCTTTTATAATAGGGAGATTCGTAGCCCACGTTAACTCGGGGGTTACGGGAGATTTAGAACACCTTAAATTTTTACCTTATCGTTATCGCAATCGTTATACTGAGCACGCGCAGTGCCAAAAATGATACTCTTTTTGGAACTGCACATGCTCAGAAGAACGATAACGACGTGCTAAAATTTAAGGGGTTCAAAAACTCCCTAATGAATTCGATAAGTAACCATGCTATAATAAAATTTTATAATAATTATTGAGGTTACTGACGTATAAATACCGAAAATTTCGCATTAAATTATTTAATATTTCAGAAAAACGTTCTTGATCTGTTAATTGGGAGGGAAAAGAAAAACTGCTGACATTTTTGTCAAACTTTTAGGTTAACTTTAACTTATTGTAAAACATACCCAAACTGATAACTAGTGATTTAGCATCATTCTAGCGTTAACATGCATTTAAATGGCATTATTAATGCAGTTTTCACTAATTACATTCTAGTTACGTCTTAGAACATTCTAAGTTTTATTATTAATAAGGCTGCATATTATTAATAAACTTTTTAATCAAGTACCTACAGGTAACTACAATAACATATTGTTTGTGATATTTTTTCATCAAATATATCGCTAACGAGTACCTAAGTAGGAAATACATACGTTTTAGTATAAAATAAATAAAAAATGTCAAAAAATGATAAATTATAAATGTCGCAGAATACGTATATAAATCCCTATACGGGAATTCAATTTTTTGCAAATTTTTTTTGCTTTCGTAGAAATTAAAACATGCAAAATAGAAAGAATAGTGTAAACAACGGGTTTCGTAAGGCGTTTATCGTACTTGTCATTTAAAAAACTCGCCGCTTGGCGCTCGTATTCTAAACTTGGACGCGTGCGATAAAAGTACGCCTTATGATACTCGTTGTTTAATATATTATTCTTAGTTCTCCTTGGCTACAGCAAGTCCTTTGATACCGTAGATCACTCTATTTTAAGCACTAAGTTAAGTCTTTTGGTTGAAGCGGTACTTCATTAAATTTTATTAATAGTGATTTGTCAAATAGACAACAGTCATTATAAATAATAACTACTCTACCTTTATAAAAGTAACTAGAGGAGTTCCACAAGGCAGTGTATTAGGCCATTTGTTATTCTCTTTATATACAGCTGATTTTTCTTAGCCAATTCAACTTCACATTAATACGCGTATGATTTTCAGCTATTTTACTATCATTTTCATATTCAAGACATTTACTCCGCTGTTCGTTTTAAAAAATGTGATTTAGCCACAATTTCTTTAATTTCGAATACTCATGGTCAAGTACATGGTGGTCATGGTAAAGTACAAGACAGAACTGCTTGTTTTTGGTAGGGATAGACAAACCATATTGGATAACCCTGCACATTCTGTAACATTTAATGGAAAATGTTTATCTCCCATATACTTCTGCAAGAATTTACGCATTTATTACGATACTAGCCTCAGTTTTCACAAACGCGTGAACCATACTGTTCAGAGGTCATTTTGTAAATTGCAATCCTTATACGTTCACTAAGATGTTCTTACAACTGATATTAAACTAAAACTGATTCTCTTATCTTATGCTATATTTCTTATGGTAATATAGTATACTTGCTAGGTATCATTAAAAAAGGCTAAGAAAGTCCCAAAAAATTCAAAATACCTGTCTTAAGTTCAGTTACAACATAAAATGTATTATCACATTTCACAAATTTTTGCACAATCTAGTGGCTGAAGTTAGTCAGTTAGAGGTAGTTAGCTAGTCTCGTTTATAAAGTAGACCAGTTCGAAGGTATGTAATTAATAAGTTAATAAAAAGAAGTCAGGTACATTCTTAGCCTACTCCCACTTATAATCACCGTGGTCGATACATTGTTCCTCTGCACGGTTTCAAAGTTCTTTCAGTTACCAATTTCCTACCAATCCTAAAAGACGAAGAGCATTGTCTAATTGTGTCTAAACACGAAGCGGCCAAACTGGCCGCTGTCTTAAAAACAGAATCATTTCACACAAGAGTGATATTCGTTGTAATAAGAGCTCCTAGGGTTTGGCGAAGCACGCATTGGAAAAAAATCGCTCAGTTCAAGTGTTGGATTTTGAAAATAATTTGACCAAGAGAACGTTCCTTGAGATGGTACACATCTTCAGAGATGAAGACTGTATTAACTCGAGAAAGGAAGGATATAGATAATCTCAGTTTGATCTATACTTATCTTTTATAGTTGAAGAATTATGGTAATAACAATTCATTTGATAGTACTTTTTAATAAGTGAATTTCTCCCCATTTTTCCAATTGAGAAATAATTTTATTTTAACCATAAAACATAAAACACACCACAGAAATGGACAACCTCCCTACTGAAAGCCTAAGGCTTGTGTAGAGGGAGGGTACACATGAAAAAAACGCAGACACACAACCATTCCCTGGGAGAGGTGCCATTTCTCCCCTGGCGAGATTCGAACTCGCGCCGCAATATACCCATTCTGTTAGTCACAGGCTATCACCCAGCACCTAACAGACTGAACTATCGCCGCGGTTTTACTAAATATAGCTTTGACTAAGAAGACTACCCGTCTCGATGTTTTGTAGTGGTTTTTTAATGATTTGTACCCTTACAGATAATGATGGGTGTTTTTTCTCTTTTTCTTGAGACTTGAAGATAATTTGAATGTCTCTCATTCATTTTAATGCTGATATCTTTGTTTAGTGACATTTTCATCTAGTTCTATTTAGTTTTGTTACAATTAAGTTAGCAGTCAAACCCTTTCCGTGATGCATAAGTAAATTTATTATTTTCTATGCTTTTACTGTTCAATTGGGTTAACCAATTTGTTGTGGTTTTTTATTTTCTGAAAAGCAGCACATTTTGTTGTAGTTTGAATATGTTTTAATTATTAATCGTGATTATTTTTACAATCATTGGTTATTTAAATATTTCTTAATATGTAGTGTTGGATATTATTGACAACAATGATTATTTCTAGTATAGTGATGTGGTTTTGTAATTATTTAGTCAATTGCTTTCATTTAACCTCTACTTTTCATAAGTACCATGCTTTATTGAATGTTTATTATTGGTAATAAATTTGTAATATTCCTGAAAAAGGAGCAATAAATGGCTTGAAAGCTTGAATTTAGAAAAAAGTACTGTTTTTTTCTGCTTTATTTGACTGCAATCCCAAGTTCTTTATATAATAATAATAATATCTCTATTCCTCATTCACTTCTTAATGATGCGCCCAAAAGTCAGATATATACATAAAGGAATGTATGGTTCCTTTATGATTATATATATATATATATATATATATATATATATATATAGTCTTTGCATGGGCAAAGTTGCGCAAGTTGCAAAATTTTTGAAATATTTGAAAAAAATTAAAAACACAAAAACAAATAATTTTGATGCTACATTTTTATAGCAAATTAAAAATGCATTTTAAATTCAACAAAATTTAATTTAACTAAATAACAATAGAACAGCAAAAAAACTTAAAAACTTATAATAAATGCTGAAATTGCCTCCCCCCCTTGTTCGGTACATTTATTAGGTAATTGTTTTATTAATACGTAATAATAGAGCGCACAAAGTGCTTCTGCATAACCGGAGCTAAAGCATCGAGAAAAAGCATTGTTTAAGTTTTTGAGAAATACTCTGAGAGAGTACTCTGAATACTTGGACGATACCCCCTTAGCGGAGCGTTATAGGACATGACTCCAACATGGTGGAGCATCCACTCATATTCATGGGAGGTATCTGTATATCGGAAATTTTGCATTACCGAAGCTTTTATCAGGAGATCTTGGTGGTCATCTTACAAGATCTTTATTTCCAATCTATGGCGTCGGAAATTCCGCATTTAAGTATTCAGATGCCTTCCTTGAATATATATATATACAGGGTGATTCAAATTCGGGTTTATCCACGGGGGATCTCGGAAATGGTAAGAGGTACGAAGTTGGTTAAATGGGGGCAAAGTTGCGTAATCAGAGCTCCAACATAATGGGTGAAAAATGTCAAGGCTGGCTATTTTATTATTTACTTCAATAAAATTTAGTTGAATTTAAAATGTATTTTTAATTTGCTATAAAAATCTAGCATCAAAATTATTCTTTTTGTGTTTTTGTGTTCTTGATAATCTTTTTTGGGCAATACGACCTATTGAACGAAAGAAAACCCCAAAGAACGAGAGTGAATAAAATGTAATATCGTATCTATTTGTCAAAATATTGTAAAAAGATACCATGTGATGCCTAAGTATTTTCTGCCAATCACTGTATAAAAGACAAAAATTAATTAGAAATGTTATCTTTCATCATCATCAGTATAGTAGATATTATTAAAAATTAGTATGTGGAGAGTATTTTATTACTCATTTCAATTTAGGTTTAATTGCCTTAATTATACTACACGTAAATTACTGCACTAATTTGAGTTAAAACTGGAAATGGAAAGTATAATAGTCACATAAAAAGTTATTTATGAGTTTTATAACATCTACGATAATTATTTATTACCTTGAATGCAGGTACGTAGGTAATGTAAGTAAACTAATTTAATATAAATGTTATAATTACTAATGTAAATGAAAATTTTGTTATATATTTTCGTGTGTCTTAGTTATGTAGTTGCAAGTGTTGCAAACTAATGATAGGTGGCAAGATAAAAAAATAGTCTTTTGCATAAAAAAGCAATGCAAAATGTGGTGACTTTTTTAAGCTGATGATGAGTGTCTACAAATTATGTTATGCCCACTCATCATCTTAAGCAACCATTTGTTCATTTTCTACTGCTGTTACTGCATTATGAAACTTACTGGTCAAATAAAATCAAAAGTCTAGTGATAGTCATATCTATGTATGGGTTAAATCTTAAATAAAATGTTACCGTCATAGATAAATTATTGGAAGTAGTCGTAGGTCAAGGATTTTCAACTGTTTACTGAAAAATCCTTGATCGTTGGTCACTTCTACAACTTCACAACCAGAGGAGTCGGATTCATTTCATTATTTACAACATAACAGAATACACCCTGAATACGAACACGAACACACAACCAGACCATAAATGACAGAAATGAACTAACAGACACACTAAAACTCACATCACTTATTCTGTTATTCAGCTAGATTGAAGTACATTTAAATATCGGTAACTACAGGTTGTATTGTGCCAAAACACGAATTTACACACTTTCTGTGTTTGTTAGAAATTTACACACTGACTCTTGGAATTATACACATTTCTTGTAATTACACACCTATTGCCACCACTGGTAATCTTGGTGTCACTTGGTAATCACCAGTGCATTATCACAGTTAAATGAATAATTCATTTAACTGTGATAATGCAAAACAGATTTAACATCGGTATGGCACGTATGCGAATGATTAGCTTGTTTCTCAAACCCTAGTTGGTAATGAATAAATAAAACTGCAGAACGCTCAGCTCAGTTTCCATGGAAGCCTACTATAGATATTTATTGAAAATACCGTATTTATAATTTTTAAGGCTTACCTAAATGAAGTGAAGGGAGGCACGGACATCAACCATATTAAAAAAATTATATCTTCAATTAACGTGTTGCATACTAATTATAATTTTGGACAATAACTCCGAAACGAATGAAAATATCAAACTCTGGTTTTCACATTTTTCCTTGCCAATTTGGTCTACTTTTTGCTTATACTATAAAAGTTATATGGTTCTATTTAAAATTTCGGAGAAAAATCGAAAAAATTATGATTCTTTCAAATAATGCCCTCTAGCGAGGGTTGTAAAAATCAATATTGTATGGTTATCTTTTTATTTTAAACAAGGAAGCTTCCTTTCTTAAACGAGGCCTAGTTTATAAAATTCGGTTAGGTGAAAGTAAAGTTATAGGCACTTTAATCATTAGGTCTCCCCCTCTCCCTTATCTGACATCCTACAGAAAAAAGTCTGCAAAACTTTACTATCATCACCTTGATAGTATTTTTTTGACACCTCATATGGGGATATTATTCCAAAAATTGTCTTTCTTAATGTGACCCTAGCAGTTGTGCCCCCTTGCGGTAGAGTTAGGAACTTAAAAACTATTTCCAGTAATTTCTCTTGGTCACTTTTATTAGGAAAGTTTTTTCTCTAAAGCTCTACGACTATTAGTTCCTGATAATGGTACCTCACCACCCTTAATCAAATAGATACCCTGTATGTTTTTGGAAAATGACATTTGTGGTTTATGACATGCATCGCTTGGATTCCTATTTCAAGTATAATACTACTTTTTATTTTATTACAGCAAATGTTCAAAGTGGCCCCCATTAACCATTGCACAATGCCCGATTCGGTGTTCAAATCCATCAATTACATTTTGAATAATATCTGGTGTTCTGTTTCGAACTTTTCTGATATGATCTTTCAATCCTTCGATAGGCTCTGGTTTTAGGCTCTAGGCCTCCGTTTACATACACTTTGGCTTTTAGATAACCCCACAAAAAAATGTGGTGGAGTTAAGTCAGCAGAGCGTGGTGGCCATTCAAGCGGCCCTCTTCTGCCTAGCCACTGATTTGGGAAAACTTCAAAATCTGAAGGGGCGGAATCAGACATCACCAGCAGGCATATCGAGCTCATTTCATTTCGAGTTTCATTTCATTAGGGCTAGGAAAAATTAATTCCAGGGCGGGAATCAGTTTAAAACCCAAAAATCCAAATACTTTAATGTCCTGTGCCTGTCAAATTGCCCTAAAATAAATAAGATCCCAGTATGGGATTTCCTACTATTCCAGCTCAAACGTTCACTTTTTGTGGCCGTAGCGTATATTCTTCTTGGATCCACTGACGATTTTCTGGGCTCTAAAACCTAGTATTTTGCCTGTACACGATTCCCATAGTCCTTGTAAGACTTTAACTTTGTAAGGATGTCACTTTTGAGACTTCAAAGTTTTGTAAATTGAGTACTTCGACAAGTTGAAATTGGCTGAGATAGATCTAATGGATGAGTGAGGATTTTCAGTAACGGCGAGCTTCATATTTTGACGGTCATTTTCACTTATCGTTCTTCGCCTTTCTGATCGAGGTAAATCTTTTATAC
The DNA here is from genome assembly GCA_963924545.1 of Pogonocherus hispidulus. Classification (NCBI taxonomy): domain Eukaryota; kingdom Metazoa; phylum Arthropoda; class Insecta; order Coleoptera; family Cerambycidae; genus Pogonocherus; species Pogonocherus hispidulus. The sequence continues at coordinate 28,587,970 of OZ004696.1, read as the reverse complement.
TTCTGGTTTCTTCAAAGTTTGTGTAAATTTTACTTATTGTAACTAATTCTCTGGTCTGGATACTTATGGTGAAATAAGTCTCATACCTCCTGTTTACGGATTTTATCCCATATCCAATAGTTCATATTTGGTTTTGAATTTATAATTATTATGGCATTTATAATTATTAAGGCGTATATAATTATTAAATTATTCAAGTTACAAAACAAATTACAATGTATAGATTCGTTACGATAGAAAAAACCTAATTTGAGGCTAGTTTCATTATGCTAGTTAATACACACTACTTTGTTACATTAAATTACAATTTATGAACACAACTAAGTATTATTTAACACAAAGTTTTGAAGCATTTTTTACTTTTAATTTGCACTAACCTAGCTTCTTTCATAATTTTGACATTTGGTTTGGTTGTAGTTTTCTTGAGGTAGAATTATTGATTGATCCCCACCTCTGGCACTGGCACTGGTATTCTCGGTGGGTATGGGGTGTTTATTATCTGGGTTTGTTCAATGTGTAACCCCCTTCCGGACAGGCTTCTGCCGTGGATTTGGGGGATATATATTCTAATATGATAGTGTCTTTCTTGCGTATTCTATAGAAATTATTTATATCTGTAGGTTTCAGATTGACCTCCAATGGGTGATTTAGTTCTTGAAGCTAAAGTTTTTCTTGAACTATTAATTAATGACTCATCATTAGATATATTGGATGACTAGAACAGATATATGTAGTTACATAATATACTAATTTTTGTTAAAGAAAAGATTATTATTACCCTTTACCAAAATTTTTCGTTCGGATGGTTATTGTAGTTGACGTTTTGGTGTTTTTGACAAAGTTTGGTGAATTTTTTTATTGTCGGAGCTAGAGACATATCGCGTCTTACAGAGATAGTAGAAAGTAACGGATAAGGACATAAATAATTCTTTCTAATTTTTGTGCACACTGAAAATACGGATAAAAATTCGGTATTTACTGCTGCTTTCACACAGGTGTTTTTTAATTTGTCTTATTTATCGTCTAATAATTTAAATTATACCAGTTATAACCATAATACAAACAATATACAATAATACTATTTTGTATGTGGTTACAGGCTGATAATAAATAAACATAAAAGATATAGAAATATTTACAATTTATAGCTGCAGTACCTAATTCTTTTTGGTAGGGTTGAGGTGGAGGTATCGGTAATGATAGGTGAATAATTATAAACCGGAATTTGACAGCATCAAATTCTGCTAAAGCTCACAAGGTTCCAAATCTATCGAATAAAAAGGACGGATGGTCCAACTTTGTGATTTGTTTTTAGCATAGAAATTGTAAATGGTTAAAGCATTATGGGCTGGAGCCATTTTTTTAAATTTACATCTAATGTAGTAGAGGTGGGTTTGATTCTTTTTGGTGAATTAATTTAATTGAATCATTTAGTTGAAAAAGTTCGTTCGCGAATGATTCACTGTGTATTTACACGTGTTTAATATATTAATCATAATTTCACCATTTCAAATTAATTATCACCACGGTCACGACTTAGTGATTCAAATTAGTTAAAGTAGTAGGTAATACATAACAGTCACGGACCGTGTTTCATATTAAGTATTACAAAAATATTATGGTTTTGTTAAGGTAAGTACAAACCAGACAACAAATGTTGCGAACTGTTGGCAACATGTTACGGATGTTGGCAACAGATTTGTTGGACACAACCACTTGTATCCCGGATACATGTGGTCAACAGTGTTGCTCGTCCAAACCAAAACCAGTTGCGCGTCCAAATTAAACGCAGTGTTTACAGTTGACATTTAAAAATGGACCTGTCTACTGCCGCTGGTGTTAGTGCTGCTTTCATCATAATATCTTCCCATGATGGGAATCATTATAGGAAATCAATAATATCATAAAGAAGATGGTGGCAGCGACAGTTTTTACAAAATGCAAATTGCAAATTACAAAATGCAAAAAATAAGCCCATATAATTATATGAAGTTAGTATTATTTAACGTACCTACTAGCTGTAGCTAATAGGTACGTTAAGCGTACCTATTAGCTACAGCAGCGAAATAAACCTCAAAGCAGCGAAAGGAAACCTCACTTTTAGGTACTGTTTCAACGTTACTTGTTGACCACACCGTCTAGACCGAGCGATGTTTTCCACGGATACATACAACACGCAACAAAATTCTTTGATGTCTTGCCGCCCAACATCGGCCCTATGTTGGCGAGTATCTGTCAACTTGTTGCGAGTTGATGGGATACATGTTGACAACAGTGTTGACATGTATCCGGGCGATTGTTGGCCGGTCTGTACTTAGCTTTAGGCTACACACAATAAACAATAGTAATAATTTGATGGTATTAAAGAAATCTAAAATCCGACTTCGTATCAGTATTTGTTCGAATACTACTTTGATTCTTTGATTCCCGAACGAAACTCGAACCGAACGAGTCAGTGAAAGTGAATCAGAAAAGAAGCAATTATTTTACAAATGCCGAATTAATTCATTTAATTAAGTAAACTCATTAGTAGGTTCATTCTTTTTGGATGCATTGTTCCTGAACAACACATCTCACATATCTATATTATAAATGTCGGTTTTTATAACTATTTAAACATAATATGGTACGTGTTAGTTTTTAATCTACAAATAAATAAATTTTTGAAAATTGACGTCAAGATTAATGGAGATATCTCTGTCTAATCTGCATAATAAAATGATTTGTTCAGACAGTACTTACATAATTTTGTACGCCTTTTCTTGGTTAATTATCGAATGCTCATGCTCGAATTCGGTAACAAATCATTCAGTACGTTAGTCACTTCCCCTTGTTTAAAAGGTTGAATATTTTGGTTTTGTAGAGCACACTTGTTTTTTCAGACTATTTCTCTAATAAGCGACAAAAGGATAATTTGAACGGGATTATTTCAAATGAGCCCTTTGTTATTTTACTATTTATTCTGCTGATTTTTCTACCATTTTAAAGTAATTTTTCTTCTCAGGATGAATATAAAACTTTGTGTAGCCACCACAATTTTGCAGTACAGGTTTTCATCTCCTCTCCATACTCATAATTAAATTTGATATTATTGACTGAGGTATCGTCTATAGCTCGCCTCAACTGGCCGATTTAATCAAGAGATTAAGTTTAATCGAAAATTTTTAATTTCTAACTAGGTGAATCTGAAATTAATGTCAAACGAGCCTTATGAAAAGTTAAGATAGGAATGTGCAAACCGTTTTGCTTGATCTCAAACTGTTTAGATTTTACAGGGTGTCAAGGTTGCAAAATGTCAATATTCACCTGTCAATATTTCAAAAACAGTTGAAGGTAGACATAGGACATCCTACATAAAATGTGTTATAATTTTACGTAGAATCCGTAAATGATATAATATATAGTGTTTTTCATTTAAAATAAGCAAGTTGGTATCGACTTCCGGTTATACCGGAAATTGCAGAAACGTGAAAATATTTTAAAGAGGTAGACCCCACTGACCTTTGTAAATAACCAAATTTTCAAAATCACCCTGTATGTACTTTTCCATATAGCGATCGCGGCCCTTCCCGGTGGGACACCGTGTATGTAAAAACAAAATTTATTACGTATACAAATATGCTAAAAATTGAATTAGCAATTTTTCGTGTAAACTGCGCATTTTGGCTAAATAAGCTTTTGGTTTACAGTTTATCGTGTCAGTTGCTGTGTATGTTAAAACTTATTATGGTATAATAGATATGGCGTAAATAATATTTATTTAGTTTTTATTAGGGTCAATAATTAAATATCAGAACTAGGTTCTGTTTCCAAGGAATATATTTTGATTTTGAACTTTTGGCGTAGAAGTACCGAGTGTTATTACAAAAACATAGGGTACATGCGGATACAAATATTTACATATTATTTTATGCACAAAATTTTCTCGTTAATATTTTTAATCTAAAAGTAAACCAATTTACTAAAATATTCATCTAGATTAATGAAGATTGTCCAATTAGATCTATTTAATCTACATAGTAAAATATGAGTTGTGTTGTCTATAGCAACGGCCTTTATTTTTATTACTTTGGAACTTTTCAAGAATCAAATGCATTATTATGTCGACTAGAGACAAAACATTTGTCAGCAGAACCCGTTAAGTTATTCATTATCATTACCATTGTAAATTCTGAATTGCTTTATTGACTCCATAACGTTTTTATCTGTATAAATATAATTTGAATTACATTTATTCACATCATATAATGGTGTACCTTCTCGTATACCTAATATATCAAGAAACATGATATGGTGTGATTATTGTTTTCATTTGCCCAGGGTTGAGCCCTGTCTTAGTCAAATCTTAGTGGGACTGTCTTGTTAGCGGCCACTAATTTAGAGATATGATATATATCAATAGCATACCTATATCAAGATTTAGTTACATATAATTTGTCTTTATTCGTTATTCCTTTCCATCAATAATTTATCAAAAACATATCGGTAACAGCGGGTGAGTTCACAATGGCATCTAATTGAAACGGTGTTAAGTTATAGAATGAATATTGCAATTGGAGACTAACCTTTTACCGGTACCTTTTAGCTTGTATCAAAACTAAAAAACTGATCTTTAGCAGTCTGTGGCATGAAAAGTTACGTCATTACTATATTCAGAACATATCGGTCAATTTCAGGTCGTGTTGTGTTGCAATAATAGGGGTTTTCGGAAATAGCGATCCAACTAATCAGTTCGATCGGATTACTAATTCAATCGTTCCTAAACTGCGAACGTTCCCATATTTGTGCGGATCGTTTGAAAAGTAATCCAATCGACTCGACTTGTATCAACTGTTGTGATCTCGGTAACCCTGTCACTGAGGAGGGTAAGAGTCAGCTGATTATTTTTTGTGGTTAGGAAATTTTCTAATCGCGTGCTTGTTTATCTCTTATCTATGGTGCTTGTGCAACGTGCACTGTAGTAAGTTCATTTTGCTTTTGCAGTGGATTCAGCATCTTTGAGTTATGCAATTGTGCAATGGTTTGAGTTGATTATTCTTTCGTTAGGACAATCGAATCGAATGATAAAAAAAAACTGATCCAAGCGTTCGAAAAAATCGCACAATTATCTTCATTTAGAATTGATTCGTAATGAGAAGTGATCTATCTAATCAAAGTTTATTGTTTCCGAAACCCCCTAAAGTAAGATTTTGTGGATTTTACTAAGAATAAATCCTAAAATAACCTTAAAGATGTTGACGTGCTGGAATTCAGAAACATCGATTGGAATGAGTTTTATGGTGAATTTTTGTGAAAATGGTAAAAGAGAAATCCAGCAAAATATGTATTTTTAAGATATTTATTTAAATTGGGGGCACTACTATTTTTCCTCACAGATATTTATCCGTTCTGTTTGCCCCATGGCGGCCATTTATTATTATTTGTTTGGAATACCTCTCTTCCAATTCGTTAAAATAAAGAGGAATCGAATAGGTAGGTCTATTATATGTCAACTTGGAATCTGAACCTAAAGTAAGATTCAATGATAAATGCTATTTGAAATGTATTTTATGTCAAATTTATAAAAGAATGACAATTATAATGACAAATAATATTAATATTGATCCTGAATCTAGTAATAACATTTTATTCCACATTCCGTTGAAGATCCGTTTTTTATTTTCAAATCTTCAAAACTCGTCCTACTCATTCTAGATTTTTCAAACAGGTTTCTTGAAGTTACTTGCACCTTTAAATTAGTTTTGCCCCTAGATAAGGAAAGAGAGGGGACTCTTTTAATAAGCGACTTGCGTCGTATATTCTCGTGTCGCATTTTTTATTGAATTGGTGACAAACATTGGATTTTACACCATTGATTCTTTTGTGATTTTAGTGTGTGTAGTGAATAAAATTGTGTGTTTTTGTGAAATTGACATAACGACATAACGGTAAATTGTAGTGCCTGTTGTGTCTTTAAATGTACAAATAGGAGTGCGAAGAAATTACAATTAAGATTGGTGGCAACTGGGAACTTAAAACTTGCATCAAGCTCTTGGCAGTGATTGCGAGTCCCCCGAGCCCCTTCTATTTCCTAGTCTAAGGTTTTACCTTTGTGTTTTTATCAAGGTTGGGATAAATCTAAAATCCCTCTCAAATCATTAACATAACGAAAACAAGTAATGTAGGTATCACAAATGACCAATCGCCTGAAATTTTCTTGCCACGCCTTGTTTTTTTTTTATTATAGAATGTACATAGGCATAGCTAATTGTATCTTATATTATCCACAATTTATTCATCTTTTATTGACCGCGAATGCGAAGCACTTTAAACCAACTCCTAGGGACTTGCGATTAGTGGACTGTTTACAAGTTTTTAAGTCAAGAGAATATATTTGTCATATAATGATCAACTGTGGGTCATATCTTCTTAATAGTATAGTACATACCTATATACTAAGGGACTTATGTACCTAATTCATTTAATCCATGTGAGAATGCATTCCAATAATCCAGCTTTTTTAAAATATTAAAATTAAAATGGCAGTTTCTGGTGACAAATACATATTTCGGTACTTGATAACTTATGAATTTAGAAATATCGGGAATCATACACAAGGGAACTATGCAATATGCAATAAAAGTTTAAACGTTTTGGAGCCTGAATTTTTTTTTGTGTTAGGTATTGTGGGAGGATAAAATACTTTAAATGATGAAGAGGCGGTTGAAAGTTTTATTAATTTTGCGAATGGCGTGTAAGGAGGATCAAAACGAAGAATACTTTACAGGAACTGTGCATTTAATTGTGCTGTTTATTTTTTCGAAAAATCAAAAACAAATAAATATGCCGAAAACACCTTGGAAAACACTTATTAAAGTAGAAAAGAATATTGATATAAATAAGTAAGTATATACTGTAAATTATAGTTTTCATAAAAATAAAAATTAAAAGTCTTAAAATAAATCACTGAATCATTTAAAAAAAACATTAGTTTACTCCGTAGCTCAAAAACAAAAGTAGATAAAAAATTTTGACTACACTGTATTCCACTTTAGTACTTTTAAAAATTTGTCATTTACACTTTTTCTATATCTCTGAAAATAAGAACGATACAAGGTCTTGTTGAAATAGGTAAAATTTCAAAATCACCCTGTAATTCGAAAACATACAAGACAATAGAATTGATCCTTGAAACCTGACCTGATTCAACCTGATTTTGAAAAAGTAGATCCAGACTGTACAATTAATTTGTCAGTAACATTTACACTTTTTGAGTTACTCTGGACTCCCATCAAAAATGGACTGCTCTGTACATACACCTCTATGTTACATTAATCGACTTTTCTCAGGACTACAATATTTCAGAGTTAAAGGAAAATTTGTCATTAACAAAGACCTATGAATCATTTCTGTATCTATGGCCCTGTAGTGAAAACTTATTTTGATTGTTGAAAATAATAAACGAAAAGTTGTTTGAATAAAATAAATCGCCCTAAAGGCCGATTCCCACATAGCAGCGCCGCAGCAACGCGGCGCGGCGCTGCAAATGCCGCTCCAAAAAATATTCATGTAATGAAATGGAACAGTTCCCACATAAACGGCGCGGCGCTGCTCAGCGCTCAAAGCAGCGCCGCGCCGCGCTGCTGCGGCGCTGCTATGTGGGAATCGGCCTTAAAGCTAAGCAAATAAGTTCTTCAAGTTACACCTTTAACGTCCCTGTATCACAAATGAAGGTATTTCGGGCGCGAGTTCCCAGGCTATATGCCTAAACATGTTTTACCTTTTTCAACACCCTGTATAAAATGTTCCTTGTTGTTTTGTACCTAAGTATGTCTCCTATTATAATGTTTAAATCCTTAAGATAACCCATTGACTATTCGCTTGTTTGTCAAAGTACTGTTAAATAATACTGATTGTTCATTATTATCTGTCCAGGTATTTCTAATACCTGGGAAACAATGAAACAATTAATAACCCATCCTTGAATATTTTACATACTATTCACATTCAAATAGCCTTATTGTACAAGGTTAGATATAATTGACTGCACCCTGAGGCAATGATGATTCTACAGCAATAATAATTGTGTTACACTGGTATTCTGTGCTTGATTTCATGCAATTTTATCCAAGTGGATTATCCAAGCCTGCCTACTTTAAAACTAAGTGTATTATTTGTACCTATACATATCATTTAGAAAAATAATGTTATATTTGTTTATTTAAGCCTACACTGAAATATCTTCATCGGAAAAATATAATTAACTGTTATTATTCAATTATGAAGAAACATCAAGAGCGTAATTAAAAGCTCTAGGCTAGGTATTTTTATAAACGGTGCTGTGTGGATACAGGGATTATCTATATGAAAATATATTTTCGCAAATTTATTGGAATTTTCTTGTAAAATTACAGAACATGAATCATACATTATTTAATTGCTAGATGATTTATTAATTGATATTATTATTATCTCTTGAATAACTATTTGGTTTACATGATTCATAAAACACTGGAAATCCTAAAATTTGTGTGGAAGCCTTTTGTTAAAGTACTTATATCATATTTTGTCGATGAATCATTAATATCGAGATATTCCTGTTGTAACGAATTCGAAGAATGCGTTTCTCTTGTAATTTTGAAAGTTATGACTAATGAATTACTACTAGCATTGGCTAAATCTAATAATTTTATCGATGCTACTATAAGTCTGTATTTTTATACCGGGTGGCCCTAGTTGCATGTAACAGCATTCCATTTCCACATTTTTTCTCGCTAAAATATTAAATTTAGTGAACCTGTGAATCTATTTATCGATTATAAAATAGAAAAGATAGACGTTGTTGACCTTCTGGTTTGAACACAAGTGCAGCCAACTTAAGGTCGCCATAACTGTGGTCCAAAAACGTCGATTTGTAGAGGTAATTTAAAAGTTAGAAATTTGAAACAGTGTTAAGGAAAGTAGACTTCAACTTAGGTATTGCTAGTATTTATATTGCAAAAAGGCGATAATTATATACCTAGCTAAAATGATTATGGAATATGTTACTTTATATAGGATCCCTACGCGACATTTTGTTTAACATTCAACAATAAGCTTTACCTAAGTTAAACCTTTATCGATATGTCACTCCAATTAAATATTGTGTTAGTTTTAATACAAAGAAAGGTAGAGTTAAAAATATCATGCATTTGCACTTTCATTTTGTATTCAGTTATTTATCTAAGAAAGTCACCCCTACAGCGCAGTTTCCTCTTGACTACTTGGTACGATATAGTTCAGCTATTATTCAATAAAGGGCATACGTAAAAGTTCAGGGTGACCCATAGTCACAAAATATCTCGTTATTTTTGTAAATTCACAATATCTGAGAGATATTAGGCAGAAATTAGTACAGTAGATAGTCAGTCAGTGATCGTGCAAACTTTTCTTACTCATAAATGGGTCCCCAAACTTGGGAACTGGGACGCAAGTCAGTGAAAGAGATCTGAGAGTGAGATAGAGCTACTTCAATTTGACTTTTATCGTACGCACTAGATAGAATATTTTTTTAACAATGTTACCGAATTTTTTGCAACAATGTTGCCCAATTTTTTATTGGAGTAGATATGAAAATTTCGAGTACGGGTTGAAAATAAAATAATATTTGTTAATTTATTATTTACAAGTGTTCCAGATATTATTTGGTGATACCGTAATACTAATAATAGTAAAACTTATAGACGGATGCCCTGCATCATTTAAAAATTGATGACAATCTTATGATCATTATGAAATAACATGGGCACAACATAAAATAATGTGTAGGGTGGTCAAAGGAGAACGAGGTGTAGGCAAAGTCTACATATATTAGAATATATGTAGACTTTGGTGTAGGATTGTGGTGAAACTAAAGAATTTAATGTACATTTTAATACTGGATGTTGTCTAGGTCAATGACAGGAACATTTTAAAATTATTTTGACCTCCTACTACAGGCTGGCTAAAAAAAAGCCACGAACCAAACCTACATTTTTTTAATGTAACACCCGGTAAATTTGGGTGTTAAAAGATTAAGGATAATTAGTTGATACTTCCATATAAGTTTTGCCGGGCTGACATTAGTGGTTTTTGAGAAAAAATATTTTATGAAAAAAAAAATTATTCGATTTATCCCGTGGAGGCAACGAAAAGAAATAAATGAAAAAATGGATCCACAAAATACTTCGTATATGGAACTTATTAAAAATATTTTTGCAACCACAGTGAGTTCTCTTGAAGGGGTTCAATACATGTTGCATCTATTTAGTATAAGTATAGAACTAGATGTTTAAACGTTCGGAAAAAACGGGCAAAATTGGAAAAACCCGGTAACCTGAAAATATATCAATAAGTATATGTAATATGCTACCTATATGTTGATATAAAATATATTTTCATAGTATCTTTTAAGTTTAAACAAAGAACAAGGCTAAATAATGTACCGGGTTTTCCAACGAAATGACTCACCCCCTATATCTTTTTTATTTGTGGTAGTAAAAAAAAAGTTTTATATAAAAGCTTTATAATTTTTTACGAGCTTTCCAGATATGTAGTTGAACAGCCAAAATGAGTACAACTTAAAGAAATATGAACCCAGGTCCAATTTTTTTAAATGGAATACCCTGTATATTTTTGGATTACTGCATTCTACGGGTTTTTCTGATTTCAAAAAAATATATATATGCTATAATCGGTGCAACGGTTGTAATTTTATGGAGCTTTTTTATAACACGTTTTGGAAGCAATTACTCCTATTTGAGGCCTTGTTTCTATCCAAGGTTAATTTGATAAATGAACAATGTCTAAGGCAGCTGCAGCTTCTGTGTTATAAAAAAAGCTCCATAAAATGACAACTGTTGCATCGATTATAACACATATATATATTTTTGAAATCAGAAAGATCCGCCAATTTTTCTGAAGAAGATAAATCTTTGCTTTTAAGCCTAATTTCGAAATATAAAGAGGTAATTGAATACCAAAAAAACTGATGGAGTTTTGTAAAAAGTCTTTTAAGGCACAATTATAGAACTAAATTTATAAATACTGTAGATATTTTGGTATTAACAATGTATATTTTGTGTAAGTATAGGTACTTACTTGTCACTAGCATACTCCAAATCTTCTTCAATTAGGTCCAATAACTGAATAACAGTATGTTTAAGTCGGAACCTTCTGAAAAACGTTAAATGGTCTAAATCTTCAAAAGGACATGCCTGTACATATACTTTTCTAGGAAAACCATAATAGATTATTTCTAATACGAGTATATCCATATCATCTTCAAAAATTTCCATGTACATGTTTCAATTTACAAATTTATTGAAAATTTTAGAATATATTCATAGAATTTATAGGTTAGGTTACATCACTTAAATTTAAGTTTACTTTTAAGCCTGCAAATTTGGGGGCTTAGTTAAGTAGAATTTAAGGAACCGATAAGCCTTGCTTAAATATTGGTGCAAAAGAAATTTCATTTTTAAGTAGACCTTAGGCCTAAGCTCTCCATAAAATCGTCGGTGCAAACGGGCATTAAACTACATCCAACTAAAGAAAGTCTTAACTTTTTGTTAATAAAATGACGGAAATAAAAACAAAATTTGTTACGAAAAACGTAAAAACTGCTAAGACAAATAAAGGAAACATTCGGTGGTAAATTATATTGCCACGCCAGCTCATCAGTGTAACCGTAACAATTTTTTCATCAAAATAATTTATACATAATATTATTTGAAATATTAATATTTAATAATATAAAAAAAAATTACCTATGACAAAATATTAAAAATATTAAAAAGTATTTAACAAAATATTTATGTAGCAAAATTTATGTTTTTTCTAATTTTTCTGTGGAAAAACCGGCATTTTTTCTGAAACGGAATGTTTTCTCGGAAATTTTAAATATATATATTGAACCTATTGGACCACAACTCTCTTATATCAAGGGGGCCGCGAAACGGCCAGTGTAGTGGTACTTCATACTAAATAAAAATCTATTGAATTTTTGTGATTAACTAACAGATATGATTTCAATATTACAAGAGTGTTACAGAAACTCTGTTTTAGCAAGTAATGTTTATAAGAAGACGCATCCGGCATCCCACACGTGACACATTACTCATTATTATAAACGTATCAAAAAAGTGCAGAAAGTTTGATTTTCGGTGAAAAAAATTCCAAATAGTGTACAATTTCATATTTTTTAACTCCTTCACTTACTATTATTGTAAAACAGTGGTCGATCTATGGGAGCACCTCTTCCCTTGCTTTTATAAGGCACTAAAAATTTTAGTTTTGTGTGCATTCTAGGTATTAAAATTAATTTAATTTACTTAATTGAAGAAGTAAGAGGAAGCGCCATAACATGCCGTATCCTGCGTAATCGACGACCTTCAGGCCAAAGGTGTTCGCGTCTCCGCTTCCAACCTTCTGGCCGCCCCAACTAGTAAAAGTTTTCATTCATTTATATTGTCGACTAATGTTCTATCTTTATTACTATTACTTATTTTTTTAAATACGGACCTGGATTTTTATTTCTTGTTACCTTATTTATTTTTACTAGCACCGACGTTTGTCCTCGCGCCTAATGGTCTCGTCACGCCCGCCGAAATACCGACTTTTCGCGGGACTCCCTAGACCCTTTTTCTAATTTTACGCCCTCGAGACCCGCTTCACGCGAAAGTTCCGTCCTTTCTCTAATCCTTTGAGATTTTTTTTCGAGACTGTACGTCCACTCCTTCTACGTCTATTTCGTCTTCGAAAATCTCGAGTCGCATCCGTCTCAACTTCTATCTCATTTTATATGCCCATGTGAGATCGCACTAACGAGACAAGCACCTCCCACGAAAACTGTCAAATTAATTAAACTTCAAATAGGTTATTTTCATTATTTTCCTATGAGAAATATTGCTAACGGAATCGATAGTACCGACTACCAAACACCTGATTACCAAAATACTGATGCGAAATGCTTTTCTAATTAGAAAATCCGTAAAAATTAATTGTTCAGGTTAACACGTACAGTTTACATATTTAACAGATTTTGCGGCATAAAGTGACAATAGGAAGTTTAGCGCAATGGTAAAGTCGTAGGATTTCAAAACGTCGTAATCCTGATATCGCGAATTCGAATCACGACGAAGTCAACTTTTTTATTTTTTATCCCAATTATTTATTAGTATTATTATAATATGTAGACTTTGATATTAGTGGTTAGTTATTCTGGCATATTCTGGCAGGCATAAAACTCAAATTTTAAAAAAATTCGAATTTTATGCTTAATTAAATAATTACCTTTATTAGTTCATAGTAGTAAGTGTATTGTAAAAAAAATGTTTCCTTCAATATACACCAAATCTGTGTATCTTTAACAGTTACATATTTAATTATAAGCATTGTAGACATATATTCGGTATAAAGTGATCAAATTACCGTTATAATAAATTATGGAAGAATACAAGTTATGAATTTATTTTTTTTTTCTCGAGAAAACAGTTTTACAAAATGTTTGTAGTGGCGAGATACAGTGAAATACACTGCAGTGCCCTCTTTGGGTCTTTGCTACTACCTGTCTGACAATTATTGTCTAATTGACAGACATCCATGGAGATGTTGATGTAATGCAACGCCAGTCGGGGCATATTGCCCGTGGAGTAGTTGTTTTCGGCATCTCCTTCCAATAAGTTTTACAAAATGTTTACTAAAAAATGAATTATATTTTCAGCACTTAAAAAATAATGTTTTACCATCAAGGATAGAGTACTTTTTTTAATAATAATATTATTAAAAAAAAAAGCGTTTGGTATAATTACATCATAATTCCAAATAAAAAATTTCAGCTTTCTGTCTCTAAATTTATTATTTCATATACAAGGGATTATCTCAAATTTCTTTACTACGTATGTATTTTCTTCAAAATAATATTCTAGAGGCTTTTCCTGGACCCCCGGTAGGGCTAGAAATGGGAACGAAAATCGCGATTTTCGTTCCCATTTCTAGTTTATTATTATTAGTTGATAACGTATTTACTATTGTAGCGTATAAATTTAAAAAATAATAAGTTGAACGTTTCTAGAAGACGTAACGTCGGATTTCAACTTTATATAATGTATAATAAACCAAGCGTTATTCATTTTAAAATTTGTTTTCAAATAAACGTCAGAAAAAGTAAAAAAGATTTTATGAAATTTAAGTTTTTCCCGGATATTTCCGAAAGTATTAGGAATTTTTCAAATTGCAACACAGCATTTTGATAAGCATCGAATTGCGCAACTTTGCTATAATTTAATCTACCCTCTTATCTCTTATGGTTTCCGAGATCGCTATGACGCTCGAAAATGGGCCATCCTGTATGGTTTTTACTTGCCGACTATTTGCAACATTTAAATGTTTTTTAATATTACATACTAATATCTGAGCTTATGTATTGTGTCCCGTGTTCAGTTTTAATTGTAAATAATTACGTAGTTTAGGTAACTAATTCTACGTTGGGTCAGAATAGATTGAATATTTAATTTGTAGGTAAATATTATTTTTACTCGTACTTTCTAACACATTATGGAACACTCTTTTAGGTATATCTCCCTCACTATTAGGGTTATATCCATCAAACCCTATCCATCTGAATGGGCATTCAATGTATAATCTAGTGATGTGTCAAACACGCTATTTTTTGTAGCAGCTATTGCTGCTACTGCTAATTTTATTTGGCAGTTAAAAATAGCTGCTATTTTATTAGCAGCTTTCGGATAGTTGTTAATTTGATTAAACGGGGCTATATTAGCAGCCAACAGTTGAAATTTTTAACATTATGCTTATAGAACACTCTTTTAGGTACTTATATCTCCCTTACTATTAGGGTTATATCCATCAAACCCTAAACCAATGTATTGGGAGATGACGTGCTATTCAAATATGTAAGAATATACCGACTGTTCCATTTAAAAAAATATATGTTTGAACCATCGATCTTATAGTACTACTAGATACGGCTTTGGGGCGATTTGTTTTGTTCAAGGGAGGGGGGGGCTATCTTGGTACGTTATTTTTGATACTTTTGATTGGCTCTTTATTCGAGCATACTACAGGATTGGCTCTTTGCTTCGTACATTACTCCCCGCTCATACCGCAGAGCTCCAAGTCCGTGACTTTATGTTAACAAAACAATATTAATGCTGTTACCCTATGCCGTATCTAGTACTATAAGATCGATGGTTTGAACCGTCGTTCTACTTTGGGACACCCTATATAAATTTTAGTATGTGTCCCCCTTCGACCCGTCCGAGCATTTTCTGTTATTTCCTCTTATAATGCCACAAAGTGAATTAGATTTTTTTTGGTGGGCCACACTGTATAATAAAATTAAGTTGTAAAAAAATTAAATGGAAACATGAAATTGTGGTTTTGTCTCAAAGACAAATACCTAAATTCCTTCTCGATTATTATGCGACATATTGTTGGGCATTTAATCAAGTGTGTATTCAACTCAAAATTTTAGCCTTCTCAAAATATTCTGAATCACTGTATATGATACGGCAAGCAAACAGTATAAATTTTAATACTTATTTGGCCCTTAAACCTAGAATCCCTTAAATGTCCAACCGATAAATTAAAAAGTGAAAAAAGGCATTTATTTAGATAATAATAAGACATATTCTACCATCAAATATCGATCGGTTCGCGACGAAATTAGTTAGGAGGTAAAAAAATTCATAAACTTACACACATTTTATGCCGACTTTAGACTCAATTGCCAAATCAATTATTTTAACAAATGTTTTTGTTACCTTCAGTACCTTATAATTTATAATTTTTATACAAAAAATTACTCATATTTATAAATAAAATTAAATGTGCGCAAATATGCCAGACAACAGAGAACATAATAATTTTGAAAAAGGCAAATCAGTGAAATAATTGCTCTTATTTATTTGGGTATTATGCCATGCCACTACTGAAAAAAATACAAAAAATTAATAATCAACCTCTGCGTCGATGGATCAGTCAAACGTTGGTTTTTTGAAAAATAGTTTTGCCTAATTAAGAGATGTCACACTAAAAAGCAGATATAACATTAAACACATCACTTAAAAACGTTTACGTTTCAAAAACCTATCTGTTTTCGTCGAGGTTTTCGTTATCAAAACTATTTGAGAGATTATGAGATTTCTTGATTAGGCATAAATATTTTTCAAAAAAACCAACTTTTGACTGAACCGTCGACGCAGAGGTTAATTATTAATTTTTGGTATTTTTTTTCAGTGGTGGCATAATACCCAAATAAATAAGAGTAATTAAAACTACGCCACAAATAAATACCTACTTTCATACATTATTAGTGAAATAATATCTAGTTAATTTTCCATTTATTTCAAGAATATCTTAATTTTACATTATCAAACTCACAAGGGAATATAATTAAATATGTTTTCAAATACACCTACATTACTTTGGCATTTTGGCCGACCGGTGTTAATAAATAAGAGTAATTAAAACTATGCCACAAATAAATACCTACTTTCATACATTATTAGTGAAATAATATCTAGTTAATTTGCCATTTATTTCAAGAATATCTGTAATTTTACATTATCAAATTCAGAAGGGAATATAATTAAATATGTTTTGAAATATACCTACATTACTTTGGCATTTTGGCCGACCGGTGTTAATAAATAAGAGTAATTAAAACTATGCCACAAATAAATATCTACTTTCATACATTATTAGTGAAATAATATCTAGTTAATTTTCCATTTATTTCAAGAATATCTGAAATTTTACATTATCAAACTCGGAAGGGAATATAATTAAATATGTTTTGAAATACACCTACGTACATTACTTTGGCATTTGGGCCGACCGGTGTTATTTATCAAGATGAATTTATATTTATGTATTTGGTAGGGCCGGAGAGCAAGGAATTTTATAATATAAATTCCTTGCCGGAGAGAGAATTTCTCAGCTACATTTATATTATAAAAAAGTGGCAATACTAATAAAATAATACATCTGAATTAGCAGGCAATGTATAATCTAGTGATGTGTCAAACACGCTATTTTTTGATAGCAGCTATTGCTGCTACTGCTAATTTTATTTGGCAGTTAAAAACTCGGTTAAAAATAGCTGCTATTTTATTAGCAGCTTTCGCATAGTTGTTAATTTGATTAAACGGGGCTATATTAGCAGCCAACAGTTGAAATTTTATCTTAGCAAAAACATATTCGCCGTGATTATGATTACAGATTCCAGCCATAAATAAAGTTTAACTATTAATTTATGTTTTACCTTTCGGATCAAAATAAATGTTTACATTTCAAATTTTGAGGTGGTTTTTAATTTATAACAGAACTAAAATATTAATTCATGTTTGACAAATGGTAAATCCGGCATATAGGTACCTATATGTTGTTCATCTCAAACGAATCTAGCGCAGAGCGGGTGATGAACTTGTTGACGGTAGCTCTCATTATTACAGTGTTCTATAAACACGCATAATCCAATGCGCAACTAGAGTTGACATTCTCAACTCTAGATTCCAGCATCTACCAAGGGTGCAAAATCTTTCTCTCTCGATGGGGCGGTTTGGCATGATACATGTTTTTTATTCTATCATGGTGGTTTGGGGTATTCATTCGGTTACCAGGATACCTATGACTATATTAATTTTTTTAAATATTTACGGTTAAATAAATATTTTTAAAATTATGAATTTTACAGACTGCCAAAATGAAAGAATTAATTCCAAACTTTACCTGCAGAAAGAATAAAAACTACGGACAATGAAACAAAATAACTAAACACTAATACTAATAAATAATTGGAATTAAAAAAAATACAAAAAAGTAAAATAAAAAAAAGTTGCATCCAGTGGGATTCTAATTTGCGAAATTCTGCGTTTCGATGTTTGAAATCCTGCGACTTATACCATTACGCCATCGCGTCACTCGTTATTGTTTGACGCTGAGAGAACGAAGTAAACTGTATGTGTTAACCTGAAAAATTAATTTTTACCGACATTCTAATTGGAAAAGCATTTCGCTTCAGCATTTTGGTAATCAGAAGTCTTTGGCAATCAGTACTATCGATTCCGTTAGCAATATTTCTCTAGGAAAATAACCTCTCTGAAGTTTAATTAATTTGACAATTTTCGTAGGAGGTGCTTGTCGTTAGTGCAATCTCACATCGGCAGATAAAATAATGAGAAAGAAGTAGAGACGGACGCGACTCGAGATTTTCGATGACGAAATAGACGTAGAAGGAGTGATCATACGGTCTCGAAAAAAATCTAAAGGATTAGAGAAAGGACGGAACGTTCGTGTGAAGCGGTTCTTGAAGCCGTAAAAATTACAAAAGGGCTCGAGTTGGTTCCGCGAAAAGTCTGGATTTCGGCAGGCGTGACGAGGCCATTAGGCGCGAGAACAAACGCCGGTGTTAGCCGCATTTCTCTCGCCGAACGGCGATCGACGAAAATTTTGCAAAGGTTTTTGGAAAAGGCGTTTAAACTGGGAAAACGCCTAAGAAACGGGACGAAAATGGGTCTAAGCATAGGAGAAAGGCTTGGGGCGACCTTTGGCGACGGAATTTAGAGCAAGACAGAATCGACCCGTTTTAATATAAATGGATTATGATGCAAGTATAATAAAAAATCTTTTTCTATGAATCAAATTGTCAATTAAATCCATTGTCAGCATTAACAATAAATTTATACCAAATAATTTTACGTACACGCACAAAAACACACTTGTATTATAGGCAAATTAACTGCAAGTAATGCGACCGATGCAGCTCACTAAGCAGTGTAAAATTGCAGTGCCAGGGCTGATAAAGGAGTGGTAAGGGAAAGATCGCGCGTGTCGAAAGCAGCGCACAGAATTGCCTCAGTTAAAAATAAATAAATAATGAATATACGAAATTATAGCAGTTCTACAGTTCTGCTGCAGAAATTCCATCAAATTCGGGTACTTTCATATTTCATATTCTGTTCTGTAAGATTATTTATTATTCCTTTCCTACAGCTTTTTATGCGGTAAATATTTGTTGTCTCCAGGTGTGATTTAACCCTCCCCCTGACGGTGTCTATGCCACTGGCACTTTAGTCACTAATGATTATTTGTTAATTTCAGAGGCGAAGTCTTCGCTCTCCTCGAAAGATGGACAGGCTTAGGAGGTCCTTCAGGGATTCCTTTCGCAGGCGAAAGGACAGAATGCCAGAAAGCTCTAAACCTCATCAGTGGCAAGCGGACGAGTCTGCAGTTAGATCTGGGACATGTACTTTTGCGGTTAAGTACTTAGGATGTGTGGAGGTATTTGACTCAAGGGGAATGCAAGTTTGTGAAGAAGCACTTAAAGTTTTAAGGGTAAGATATTCCTATTACATAATATTATTTTGATTTCGGTAACCAAACCAACACGGTTTGTCTAAAATTGTTCATAAGTTCAGTAGATTACATACATACTTTAAAAATATACTAGATATACATACCGCTTGCCATACATAGTACAATTTGGGAATTAACACGGAAATATTAGAACTAACACAGAACCACATTTAGGTAATGGAAGAAAACAAAATAATGAATGCTGAATTGTATAACTTCAGTGTAATATTAATATATGTATTTACCCATCAGGGATTTGTATGGGAGAGCGCATTACTTTGTATTTTTATTTAGAGGCTGCATTTCTGGCCAGGAATGACTTAGCTTGGTAAACCCTAACCACCGTATAGAGCGAAACCTGGAAAACCTAATTAGTAGGGGGAAAATTACCCAACAGATAACCATAGCATTCTCTTATTATTAGAATCGACATATGTAGAAAAACATTCACCCAAGCTGCCTTGTTAACACTACATGTGATGCAGTGCCAGATTTTTGCAGCTGCCAACGATTTTCATTTAAAAAAGTAACGAAACGTTTACTATCCCATAAAAATGTATAAGAACCTTGAACTGTTGCAGACCCTTATCATTATTAGTAGCTATGCGGCGACACGATCAATACCAAATAACAATCTGAAGATCAAGAGTCGGAGATTCATTTATTTTTAATTGTTCATTGTACACATACCCTACGCCTCCTCTAGGAGGCTGAAGTGATATATCAACTTCGATTACCTATTTTCTCTTTCTAGTTGCTAGAAAAATTCAGCGTAATAACCTCTAGAATTATCCGCCCTAGCAGGTATCTAGTAGTATGGCGGAATTAGTTTATGGTTTCTAGTCTATATATGGTTGCTATCCATTGAAACACTTGAAATTTAAGTAAGTATATGTAGTGCAATGAGTTCAATCTCGTGTTCTAATAAATTAATACATATTTTGCTGCTGCAAAATATATAATTAACATTTAATCTACAGTAACCTGTCCAGCTATTGTGAAATTGGGCTAGAAAGGTCACCTCAGAATACTTTCAGACTTGGATAAAAATGCAATATGTGTTAAAAGAACTGAAACAGCTCAATTTTAAGAGCACTAAATAATCTAGTAAGCTTTGGACTTTTCCAAATCTGAAAGTGTTCTTAAGATAGTCACTGTCAGGATACTGTGTATACAATGTACCCACAGACATATGAGAGTACATACCTATATTTTCAGTTTTACAGAAAAGCTTTTATATAAATAAGGTTTTGCTTTGTTCAAAAATTAAAATTTTGATAATGTGAAGTTACTTTATAAGAGGGTGGCAAAAAATCGATAAGTTGAACGTTGAACACGGTCTGTGTCTGTAAGAATAGTTTATTTGAAATTTAGAGTAAAATAGCAATTGCCCATTGATGGATTCTAGTTTTTGTGCAAAACCACAAAATTTTGTACAAAAAGTATAAAAAAATATTTACTACATAGGAATAAGTGGAAAAAATTAAACATATGTTTATAAATACACATAAAAAATACAGGAATAATAACTATGCATAATAATACTGAAGTGAGTTACTGTAAGTCAATACAATAACGAGATGTAGAAACAAGTTCTACTACTTTACAGATGGAAAGCACATAATACATAACTAAGAATAGTACGAATCTACTTTATACCCATCATCTGTAAATGCCTTAATTAAATAGGACTAAAACAAATTAAGCCAAAACAACTATTCTCCTGGCTATATGGCTTGCCGAGCACTGAATTACAATTGCACTTCTTATACTGTCTACTGTCATGTAGACAGTAAAAAATTAAATAGTTACATAACAAATATACAATCATATATTTGCATTGAAAATTGCGTTCAATGTGAAAACATCTGAAATTTTCCGAGTAGTCAGATATCTCTTGCTCCTTTCTTCCTTTATTCTTCTTTAACTTGCGCTTAATATTTTCAAAGGAACGTAACTGTGGCTCTACCTTCTTATTTATTGCTTTTGTTCAACGGGAATTAAAAGCTGATTGCATGACTTACTTAAAGCTTATACACTTGACAAGAGAGTGGTAAGGCTTTGATTTACATGATCCATGGTTTCTTCACTTTGACAGTTATCAACTATTGTGTATAAATTTTGCATGTTTTCTTTGAAAAGTTCTTTGCATTTTTTTAAATTGTTTACTTTCATTTTATTGAGTATCCATTGGTTACAAATGGAAGCATGTTCACTGCTGTCATAGTTACTATTGTTGTCAATAGTTAAACAATGATCATCCAATTTTTCAGTATTTTTTCCCAACATTTGACAATGGAAATTTTTTGCAAAGTAAATGTATATGCTTGCACATATTGAATTGAATTAGATAGTCATGGGAGGTACAAGAAAAAGTATGGATATAAGCTTGACACTCTAGACATTTAAAGTTACAGACAGTTATCATTTCTTTCAACATTTCAATACATTGTAAAATTCAAATACGATTGCGCATATTTATTTTTGATGAAGAAACTATCCATTTGCTTTTAGAAATCTCTTCAAAAATATCTAAATCATTTATAAGTTTTGCTGTTTTATGTCTTTTTTGAAGTTTAGATAATTTGTATGGAATTCTGCTACCACAAATTGATACCACTCGTTCCAACTCGTTCTATAACATTATTGATACTTAAATCGAGTCTTTGCTTATATGTACCACCAACTAAAGAATTATATTTTAAGTCACAATGCTACTTTTCGAGAGACATGTTTAGGTTTTTTTTAAAGTTTTTTCTACAGCAGTGGGCCCACTGTGCTGGCCTATTACTATAATACATGGTAAAATACTGGCTTTATTTCATGGTAGCATGGTCATGTAGCATATTTTCTATAAACATTTTTAAATGTATTTTCGTCTAGGTATTGTATGTATTCATTTATTATGAATCTAATTTTTTTTTAACTTGTTCTCTTTTCTCCAAGTCAGTAATTTTTGACAAATTTTCGAATAAATTTCGTTAAATATGCCAGTCACAAATAATTTTAATTAATTGTGACTAATAAATAATTGTTGAAAAATACTCTTCGTTTGTAGTTTTGACCATAAAAAAGCCACTGGAAACCCTTCAAAATCATCATCTACCATTATTAATGTGGTTAATTGTATTTGATAGGGGTTTGTTCCATGAGTCGAGTCTGTCATTAAAATATTATTTCCATATTTGCTGCGTAAATCTTGCTGTCCTGAATTCATAAACACTAAAAAGAAATTGTTCTCAATTGTTTCAATTTGTTCGTCTTCAATGCCATAAAGTTTATAAGCAAGGATAGGATTTTCATATGAGTTTTGATATTTTTTAACCAATATATCTACACTTTTGGCATCATCGTTATGGAAAATTACGTTGCTACGAACATTGTATGTCTTTTTGATTTATGGATATCATGGCTTGTTGTATAACTGAGTCTACTATCCGGATCAAAAGTTTTGCCAATATCTTTCAAGATTCTGTGATTGGGTATTCCTAAAAACATATAATAATGTGAATTAGTGAATTGAATTTTTTCACAGGCAGATACCATTCTTTAATAATTTTAATGTGATCTCTTCTCTTTCAGTATTTTTTAAAGCGCATTCTCCCAATTTCTGCTTTGTGTCCTATATGATTCTTGACATATAGAACACTAATTTCATCCGTCTTCTTTCCAACAATGTCTATCCTTGCCCAACAACAAACACCTATTTTATTTGATCCTTTTACTTTCAGCTGTCTCTGGCGGTGTGCCGTTTTCGTTTGTGGTTTGTACTTTCCAGATCGGTGGGACACATATTGTATATAATTACCTCTTTTAGACTTACGAAACTTAAAAAATGATTTCGACGTAGTTTCAATTTCCCTTTCCATTTTTGAAAAGCGTCTTTACATTCAAAAATCAGTTGTTCGATATTTAAATCATAAATAACAGTTAAATGAACCTCCAGTTCCTTATATGTTGGTTCTTTCTCTAAACAAATAGGACAAATTAAAGAGGCATTTTCTATTCACGTGAAAAAGTTGTTTACGTTTTATATGTCTGCTCAGATTACACTGTTTTGAAAACTTGGTTGCACATAAGGTGCAGACGTAAAGCATATTTCTAAAAGATAAAGTTATAATAGAGACCATAGAGTATAGAGTTCAGTCAGCAAGAAGTACGTGCGTAGATTAATATACAGGGGATAGATGGCGGTCTCTATAGTAATACTGTGAATTAAAACGGATAACAGCGACATCTTTAGTAAGGTCACATAACTAACTTAGTAAAGATAATACAGTCTACTGTAAAAAAGGTTTGTTGCCAATATCAAAGCGGGTAATTCAAAAACCCCTCGCTAGATCCCGTTTGTTTCTTCTAATTTTTTATTTTATGCAGGCCAAAGGCAATGAGATTTATTTGTATTTGTTTTATATGTATATAATCTCATATTTTTTCCTTGTCTTGCATAAGGTAAAAAATTACAAGCATATACTCAAACCATTATACTTATTTTTAAATTATTTACTCGAGACAAAACAAAATATAATGGTCTAGGTTCTAGGTAATTGGCGATTCAAGCTAAGCCAACACCAGCGCTGGCGACTCTACTTGTAATTCGAATTACAGTTATTGTTAAATAAGTGTCTTGTGTTCATTTGGTTTTATTCTATTTTATGAGAACAGATTATTATATAATAAATTGTTCGACTGGACATTAATCTGTTCGCCAGAAAATAGAAAAAACCAACTATATGTATAGAGCATATGTATATCGAACTATATGTATAGAGTTACTACAAGAGGGCAAGTGCTTGGCTTGTATCGCCAATATAATAGGAAAGAAAAATTGTTTAAAAATGAGTATTCACTTTATTTTTTAACAAATTTCTCATATGCTATATTAGTCAGTACATCAAAATCCTTGTGCCACTGGTCCTTCCCGTTAAGGATATTGTTAATTAATTTTATATAATGAAAAATACAAATATTGAACAAAATAGTCATAAAAACTTTAGAAAAGTTCTTGTGGTTTTCACAAAAAAGTGATTCCACAATTTTACTGTCTACTACACTATCAACAATTGTTTTTTTAATATGATTTATAATATTCGGAAATGTTTCATAGATTTTTATAGAAACTTCATTAAATACCTCTATGCATTTTTTTGAAGGAGCACATAGACTACCTTTTTTGTATTCTTTTTTTTTTTATTAATACATTTTGAAAAAGATCTTCTGTAGTCACCATGATTTGGGCACAGGCTTTGCAATTATTTTTTTTAATATTTTTTTTTACCACAACTCCTGCCTTATAAGGAGTTGCTATGTCTAAAATTGTATTTGATGTATGAACAGTTTGTGGTGTAATAGGGTGACTGTAGATTGGTAGATTAATGTCTGATGGAACTTCTTCAATACTCGCATCTTGTACATTAACAAAGTCTTTAAGCCTGGGGAGTCCGATGACAAAAAATTTTTAATAAGAAGAGCCTTGGTCGAAGATATAAACGATGTGTATATAGGATTAGTATTTCTCACTCCGTGGCTTCTAACAAGGCCGAACAAATTTTCAAGCAGATCTTGATTAAAAGATCAAGGGATAATGAACTTAAACTGTTTATCTTTTAATATTTTCCAAATATATATAAAACCACGGAGTGTAAATACCCAGTTCTCAATGGAAGGGGTAACAATGCGATGGGAAGAGGAAGCTGATGTGAAAAACATTGATTGTAAAATTGGTAGGGAATTTTGCCATACTTCAACGTGCTTCGATTTTGGAGTCACCACACCCCGCAACTCTCTTCCTAGAGGAGCATGTAATAAAGTGCCATTAACACTGTCCAAAACTTCATCAAAAAACAGTAAAAGATCTGCTGTTTCAGAAGCCGATGGATTTAAATAAAATTCAGAATCTGGAGGTAATTCTTTGCTAATTTCTGCCCTAATTTTCATAGCTGTTGCAACAGTTCAGCTGAAAATTTGTGTACAGTTCTTGGCTTTAATTTTTTTTAACTTTTGCGGTAAAACATGCTCGTCAGTCAGTTTAGGAAACTGGCTAAATTTACCCATTTCTTTATCCTTTCCAAGATGGCTCTTCTATTGGCATGACCAAAATCAACTAGTCCTTCTATACAATCCATTTTAGAATTATATGTAAGACCGGTATTTAAGGAAATTTCGTCAAACATTAATATACAATACTTATCTACATTTTTCATTTTGTCTACCATCGTTTTCAAGTGGCTAAATATACGTTGATTAATACCACAATGAAATGGTATGCTACTTAATAGCTTTATCAATGTTCATCGGCTAGGTAGGCTAAATATTTTTGACAAAAACCTGTGACCCTTACCACTCTGTTTCAAAATTGATAGAGCAAATATTTTATCTTGCTTATGGCAGACGATTGAAAATCGTCTGCCTTTTGGTTTTAATTTTTGGCTCCGCAGTTGACTTCTCAAGAATTTTAATGTAGTTAAGTTGACATCATACAAAAAATTCACCGGAAGTGGGTTCTTCTGCAAACATTTTAATTTTTGCTTGGTTGCTAAATGATTTCTTGCACTCTTTGCTGCTCATTTCAATCGGTTCTACCGACGAAGTAAGATTCTTTCCGCTTGAGTTTTCTTTAGCTTGCATGTTTAACTACTTTGGATAAATCTGTAAAAGAAAATATGGAAGCCTTTATTAGATATTCATGTTTTATTTTATATATACCAGCATATGCATAATTATTTGTAATATTGGTGTTAAATTAATATTAAGTATATACAGAGTTGAACATGTTTTTGTTAGAACATCAACTTTACTTGAAAATAAAAACAAAAAAATATAGTTAACAAAGTTAAAAAATAGATCCTTAGGAACAGCTCCTCGAGGGGAATTCCATAACATAAACAAAATGCATGCTTCACAGTGATGATTCATTGGCCTCGTGAAAATTACATTTCTACGGAAAATGACCCGCTGCTCTCTTAATCAAAGCATTTTTATGACTGTCGAGAAGTGAAACACAAATCTACCCTCTTCTTTCAGAGTATCCACACTCCACGCACTGTGTCCTCCTAGCTTCAACATGCCCCATTGAAAATAGAAAGTTGAATTTCCACACCCTGTATAATTGATTTAGGTACATAACTCATTTCCTTGAGTATAGGTAAAAACTACATTATTTTCTAATAAAAAAAAAGTTACAATACGTACTATTTAACAGTCTTTTAGAAATATTTCCACCTTTATCGTCATCTAAGCGTCATCAGTAAGATGTAAGGCTGTCATCCGTCCCAGTTTACCTGGATTTCCCTTACTTTTTATCATGCCCAGGACAATTATTTTCTGTAGTAATGTGACTTCTGATATTTATAATTTGAATCAATATAGACTTGATCTTCATTTACTGAACGATATGAATAGAAAACTTTTTCTTTGGGGACCTAATAACACTAGAATATGCATCATATGAATTATATTTGTCATATAATGGTTGCAAGACAGATTGGTATGAAAAGTGTTTTCCTTAATGGTGATTTATATTTTAGTAGGTACCTACATATAAAAGTAGGTACCAGAAGTAGTGTTGATGCAAAGGAACGGAGACCTAGGTTGCGGATTACAACAATGCCTTAGACAATGGAGTTTAAATTCTAAACTATTCTGAAAGCAATTAACGTAAATCAGTCTCAAGTAAATCTTCGAATATTCTGTTGATGAAGATGAAAATCAAATAGTAGTTATTAGGTATATAATATGCGGATGATTTACTACTACCAGAGACTTATACATCTACAAAGACCGTTCACCTAATGTATTTTTTTGAAGTATAGACTTTTTCCTGATTTTATGCAACCATATATACGAGATGACAATTAGCCAATCAAAATCGAGTAATTTCAACCCGGCAAGTTGCGCCCCCACAGTACCAGTAGATTACATGTGTAGGATTCTACTATCGCTTCGCATTGCCATACAGGAATTTAATTTTTCAAGCGTACACGTTTAAGAGAATAGTGCAGTGTTGTCAGACGTAACCTAACGAACGCTATGGATTTAACATAAACATCATTTTAATAATTTTACACGGAAGTATATATTCTCCTACGTTAATAATTTTATTATTGTATTTATTTAATATTCTGGTAGAATAAAAAGTGCTTTGGCGTTAAACGGCATCCGAGGATCGAACTCGGGACCTTCGGCATAACAGGTAATGCTCTTACAACTGAGCTACCTCCCTACGCTGTTTTAAACTTACTATTTCGGGTAAAATATTTACTACATTATAAAAAAGAAATTTGTATGTATCTTATGCATGCCGTGTACCTACATAAATGAATTCAATAATGTAATAAATAAAAGTAGACCTTATTATAGGTACAAACTACACTATTTATACCTCGCTGCTATTATTAAAACCATCATAGTAGGTAGTAGGTACCTACTCGTAATATTAGAAAAATCCAAAAAAATTTATAAAATTGGACACAGTTACAATATCTCCATATGTACAGTTAACAAATAATATTGGGATTAAATAAATGTGTATTGCAAAACTGGTACCTAAGAAAAAAGTATCTATATAACCTAAAACCTCAAAACTAATGCTTCATTTTTCTACGGCATCCTATACAAAAGGTTATATTAAAAAATGTGAGGGAGGACTAAAAGTTCCGGTTTACCAAACCTGTACCAAATATAGATGAATGATTGTCTTTGCCTTGCCGCGAGTCTTTTTTGCGTGTGCGGAAGGTTAGTACAGTTAGTTACATGCGGTGACCCCATGTCTTATAACTTATAAATCTATGGGTGACCCTATCTGAGGACAGTTATAGGTACCTACATGTTTATTGAAAAAATTTACTTTGATGAGCCGCCCATTAAAATGAAATTATTAAAATTTCTTGGATATAAAGATAAGCTTTTCTTATTATGTACGAATAACTATAATAAGATCAAATACATAAATATTCTCGAATTTTACTAATTATTTGTTCTAATATAGTGGCCCTCATAGAATAAATATTCAACTGCGGCTATAAATAAATAGCAATAAATAGTCACGGCTCAAATAAAAACTATAAAAATGTATAGTTTTTTTAATAATCATATAAAAAATGCACGTTAGTATAGTGTATATAGGTAGTGACTGAAGATTAAAAAAAGTGTTATATTAGTTATATAAGAATAAAATAAGTTACCCCACTCGGGTACCGTTCGGCACTCAAACGTTTACTTACACAGGAGCTCACGCTCGACCTGTAAAGTGTTGGGTGCGATTGATATAGAATGAGAAAAACAAGTGATTATATATTTATGTTTTATTTTATTTTATTTTTTGTAAAAATGCCTGTGGTAGATTATAGTGAGGGTTGCTGTCCCTCGCAATATTGGTAACCGAATACTTTTTAAGAAAATGTGTTACAACATTCCTGTGAAATTTGTAGCAATTTTAGCAAATAGAGAAGCCACGTTCTGTAATCTTATCCTATAGTAGCACAAAATCAGGGGTATTAATTGTACCATTTAGAAACATCGTGGATAATTGGTCGTAGTATGAGAAGACATTTGTGTTAGTAAATTTGAGGAATTAGTTTGCCACGAAAATATTGGAAAAACACTAAAAAATCATTTCTTAAATATAACTTTTAGTAATACCTCAAGGTAAAAACTTTCCTTTGGGCTATTTTATTAATTTTTATATCAGAACCTCTATTTATTTTACATTAAAATGTGTTAAGCAAAATATAAAAACCGGGACAGCATCCAGCAAAGTTAATACAAACCATTCAAAATTACAACATTTGTAATTTTTCTTAATAATAGTATAGATGAATGGTATTCAGATTATTTCAGAGGCCACTTGGATTTAATTTTTAAAATTTGGTATTCTGAGGTTTTTTGGGGATGCTCTCTTTAAATGAAATAATAGCGTCCCTGCAGCTCTGACGTCAACTACCGGAAGTTGACGTCAATTTTGTTATTTTAAGTGGAACACCCTGTATATTATTCAATCCATCAATCCATGCATCCATCAATAACCTTGATCGTATGATTAGAAAGCTTATGCAGCTTATGGATTTAACTCTCTCACTTGTGAATATTGTCGTTCTATATCGTTCTTGATATAAACAACACAGGGTTTTAAGTTAGGATTTTCGATTTTTCGAAAACAGGTAAACTTGATGAAAGTGAGCGTAATACCGACCGAAAGTGACCGAAAGTGTAGAATCCAAAAATGCCATAATATACAGGGTGTCCCATGTAAAAATTCAAGTTTTTATGGCTTGCAGTTGAGCTAATATGGTATTAAATTTTTACCACCCTGTAAGCAACCACCAACCCTGAAGATGTGATTAGAAAGCTTATGAATTTAACTAACTCCTCTGTGATTATGACCGCTCTATCTTTCTTAATATAAAAAACACGGGGTTTTAAACTATAAAATATATACATATAAAAAAATAAAATATATCGAAAATGGTTAACTTTAGGAATAGGGAAACTTGATAAAAGTAACACTAAAATCCAAAAATGCGATAATAAACTGTGATGTTCCATTGTAAATAACAAAGTTGACGACAACTTTCGGTGTAACCGGAAGAGCTACAGGGACGTCATTATATTATTACCAATTTCAAAATTTAATTCCAAGTGGTCTCGGTCTCTGAAATAATCTAATAGGATACTTAGAAACTTTTAGCCGCTCGGTATAGACACCAGTTTCCAAAAGTGTTTCATCTTTTACTTAGGCACAATTTAAACATAAATAATTAGTATGATGTATTTTTGAACATAGTCCTTCCTACCCATTGAATAATTTCAATTTATATAATTTAATGCTGCACTTTTGGAAAACCCCAGTCAGTAATCAAATATTCTCGGCGCGAAACCAAACTATCTTTGTAATGTCCCTCGTAACGAGGAGATTTTACTGTCGAACGTAGATGGCCGATCGCGGCGGCACGATTATGATCTCGAAAAATAAAAGTTCCCAAGGAGAGGAGCAAGCAACTGATATAGTTATATTCTGTAAACTTTGGAATATCAACCGATATAAAAATTAGCTATTAACAGCGACGAATACCTACCTACAGATGTAGATCTAAGTAGGTATATAAAGTACCTACCTCGCTGCACCAAGGGAACTTATTCGAAAAACAAGAATTTTGTAAAATTGGACTCCATAACAACGTTCTAAAATTCTATTTCAGCGACTAAAATTATCCTCTATAAAATAGTGACATTTTAGTTAGTTAGTTACAAAGCATATATACCTACACTTTGGTTATTACCTAAAAAAAAGCTATAAAAAATAAACGAGATTGTTAAGATACAGAAGCCTAAATAAAACACCAACAGTTCAAACATTCTACGATCTTTAACGGTGTAATTTTTTACACATTCTTTAAAACTATTATACCTATGCAACTAACCCAGTGTAGTCAGTGTTTTAGTATAAACACATCAACCCTTCATTGTGTTTACACAAATTACTAATTTATATAGTTCGAGATATTTCCATATACTTTATGCAATATTAATGTAATGTAATGTAATTTAAATACCTACTTTTTTAGTAGGCACAGTAGTATGTATACTTATAACCTTATATCTTCGTTATACGAACACCACAAACAGCAACAAAAGTCCCAAACTTGCAGATTGTGGAGATATTGAGTACATAATTTTTAGACAATGTGTATGCATCACGTCCATATGGCACGAATTCTTAAGAAAAAAATCGTTATCGACTACGGATCGAACCTGGGACGCTCGGGTGACACGCCATGAAATAATCAAATGTGTTACTAATGACACGCATAAAAATTAGACTTTTGTAGACTACATTTGCAAAACTTTCATTTATTGAATGTTTTAAATTGGTATTATTGTAATTTGATTTTTATAATGTAAGTATATCAAATGCGAAGTATTTGGTAGACAACTGTTAAGAAAACATATTCACAAATAATATTTCACACCAGTTATGAATATAATAAATCCGGCAACAGCGACAGCACCTATACATGTGCAGTCAACCTTATTTAGCGACATCTGGTATTAAACGGTGGAAACAATTGTGGAGAATGTCCAATTTAGTTCCAATGGACACTCCTGCAAGCGCTGCTGGTAAAATTCCAGCAGAGCCATCTACGAATGGCCAGTAACTTTTCGGCTTCATGTCGCCCATAAAGGTGAAACGTCTTTGTAGATTCTATACGTCTCTGCTACTACTGAATTTGGGTCTACTGTAAACCATGTTGAAATGTAGAAAACTTCATCTATCAGCTAAGGAACTTTTCAGATAAACAGTGAAACTCCAAACTCCTAAGTTTCTTTTCAAATTTCCTGGTCTATGAATTGTGTACATTGTAGTCAAGAGCTGTATATATGTAAAATACTTGAACATTTTAATTTACAAAACTGTAAATCAACATCCATACCTATGCATAATAGTTCAAAATCACAAAAGACTGAAGAAAACTTTGAAAATCTTAAAAGATGATTGATGACCCTAATGATTTGTTATACAGCGAGCATCTTTGTTCTGTACATAAAGTCCAAAAGTCTACTCGCTGAAATTTCACTTAAATTAACAAGGTTCCCAGAATGATTTACTTACCCAGGAGCATTAGCCTCATACGAGGTTAGTTCTCACATCATACTCAGTCACCTTTACGGAAAGGACAAGGGTCTGTCCGTGCTCCTCAACGGGTTCATTAGCCTATAGCACCCTGTCTTGAATTTGTCGTTTTGATTTTCCAGACGATGCAGTATCCTTTCCAGTTCGTCTGAGGGTCTCGGAACCTACACAAGAAGCTTACTGAACTTAGGAAGTTCTCTAGTGATATGTTTGAGCCAATTCAGACTCCTCATTGAAGGTGGTTATCGCTAACGATCCTTCCCTCAGACGACATTTAAGGAATCGCAGTCAGACATCCCTACTGGCAACTCCATCTATTGCTTTCAGGAGCGCAGTCTACACAAATCCCATCTGTTTCTTGTTCATCCTCACCCTTAGATAGCCCTCTGGCATCACCACCGCTTAGATACCCGATAGCGCCATCCCGTATGACTTTTTCTGCTACTCCTCGGGTCTCTATCTCTCAGGAAGATCAGGTGTCGGCTCGCTTCCATTCGAACGCTCTCTCTTCTTTAAGAGACCACTTGACCCTGGTTTTACAAGCGGCAGTACTACACTCTGGTTCCACTGTGGGCTCCTGTGCCTTTCTTGTCTCTGACTCCCTTGTAATCATTTTCAGTTAGTGCCCCCGGGCTACCGATCGTTATTTTCTACCTCCCAAGTTGCAGATCTTTTACTCCATTGGAATTAGAATAGTCACCGGTGTTTGTTTCCTAGTGATTGTCTGAACATTGACGTTTGTTTTTCTAAGAACTTTGTGAAACTGTAGAAGTAGTTAATGAAATTAAATATTTACTAGTTATAGTTGACACAGGTTTAAAATTTAATAAACAAATTGATTATGTATGCAAAAAAATAACTAAAAAAATTGGAGTTCTCGGGAGGGTTAGTCGGTATTTAACTATGAAGCCTCGAAAACTCGTTTACCATACTTTTAATACCGTTAAATGAGGTGACTTCGGACACATGGGGTAGCTTCGGACATCAGGTGGTTGTTGTGCGCATGTCGCTTGAGCAATAAACACGTGCATGATACGTAAGATTATTTTGTTCCAGATTGAGCTTGTTAGATGTTTTTACTTAACTAAGAGGTGCGGATGGCCGTCTCCTCGATAGTTTTCATTAGGCGTACTTTACTTTACTTTACTGTATTTTATTTTATATTGTATTTAAAACTCCATAGTGCTTAACAGCAGAGTCGCCTTGTGGTGAACTCATACTTGTTCATACTATATTATAATAGGAGGGACAGGATAATATGAATAATAAGGCACATCTTCACTTGGGAAACATCAGAATACTTTATTAAACGTTTTATTGTGTGAGCTCGTTATTGGGGTACGAAATGTGGAACATTGTGTCATCGCTGATTTAGCTTATAATTTAACAATATGCAACCTACTTCAATCATCCATAGGTTACTTAATACAATTTTGAAATGTTTGGTATTAATAAACTATAAACATATTGACCTACTTACTATTACCCTACATGAGTTTCATGTTGAAGTAGAATTTGATATATTCTATAATAATGCAATAGTAACTGGTCTCCATATTTTACTATATATATTATATCATTTTCATTTATTCTGGTAAGTAGGGTAATGTTTCTGTAATATCTCAAGGTTAGTTTCTTTTCTATCCTATTTATATTTTAATGTACAGGGCATGTTCGCTTTTAGGGGGTGACTTCGGACATGGTTAGAACATACAAAAAAGTGGTAGGTGGTACCTATCAAAACTACAACCCTGAATCATTGGAAAATGCCATCCGCAATGGTTCAACCAAAGTAAAAACTATAAGAGAAGCGGCTGAAGTTTATATGTTACCCGAGTCTACCATCAGTGACAAAATAAGGAAAATTCACGTCAAAAACGTTGGTGGCCAGACGTTATCTTCAGAAGAAGAAAAAAGATTATAGCGATTGAAAAGGCTGCTGATTGAGTATTTCCTCTTACTCAATATGATGTCCAAGTGAGTGAAACCACTTTGGAAGAATATTTTGCAAAACTAAGAGTGTCTTTCGAGAATGTGGACCTAACAATTATAGTAAATTATGAAGAAACGAATTTCTGCGACGATCCGGGAAATATCAAAGTTATTTGTAAACGGGGTTGAAAACATTAATAATAATAATAATAATAATAATAATAATAATAATAATAATAATAATAATAATAATAATAATAATAATAATAATAATATCTCTATCCCTCATTCTCATCTCAGTGATGAGCCCGGAAGTCAGAGACTTGTGTGAGAGAGGGAGCGGCATATTATTATTTTGCGGGCCGCGAGTGCGCCCAGGAACGACTTACGATGTTATAAGTTTAACTACCATTTAGTACGAGAATAAGGGAAACCTGGAAAACCTTATTAATTAAAGTGTACAGTAGGTTGTTAGCCATTTATACAGTGATATTGCAGTACTAGTTGCATATTAAGAACGCTACTAGCCTTATACACACAGATTTAATATTGGAGCAATTAGAAAAAGCTGAACACGGTGATATTCGAACCGTCGTCAACCGCGCAGAACGATTAAAAACCAGACGTCTTAACCGCTCGGCCACCGAGCTCCTGCTCGCTCATTGCAATAGAATAATGGATTCCTCGAAATCTAGCATAAGTGTAATGACAGTGGCGGCTGGTGACATTTGGATATGGGGGGGAGCAGAAACAAAAAAATGCGCCGCAGGCGAAAATTTTGCATATTTCAAGGTCAAAGCCCTTAAAATTATAAATTAGAAATTCGCAGAGCAGAAATATTTGCTTGAAAAAATAACTTTCGTTACACAAATATCCTCCTTTTTAATACGATTGACGGAAATCTCGACAAAAAATGTTTAAAACAATATTTAAATATGTAGGTAGTAGGTAATTAATAATTAGGTATCAAACATTTACACATACGATGTTACCTTCAAAAAGCTGGAAACGAGAATTCAGGAAGCAGGAACATAACTATTTTCAGTTTTTAGATATCCCTTAATTAAAAACGATATGACACAATCACAAACTCAAAAGTATTTTAGCTATTCAATTTATAGTTATCAAACGACGCATTAAATTATTACGTAGGTAAACAAAACTTCATACAGTTATTTATACACGGGTGCACTCACTTTCTAAAATTGAAATCAGCTCTACGGTCTTTCATAGAAATACATTTTTCCATAACTTTTTCATCGAAATTATTTATTGGGCAGGCAACGCCCAATTCTTTTATTTATACTTTATTTTCCAGTGGAAGATTTGCAAAATTAGCTCTAATTATACTACTAACAGTATTCATGTTAAGTAATATATAAAGTTGTCTTTTCACAAAAATTGAATAAGTAATTTAATAATGTTAAAAATATCTAATGTGTTAAAAGTATGTTATAATGTTTAATAATGTTAGCGTAGGGTCGCGAAATAATTGCGGCCAAATCTGCATAATATAAGCATACGGAAAGTATCCAACGAGTCTAGTCGAAAAGGAGATCGGGTTGGTTGCCATAGTTACCTGGGGCGCGACTCAAAGTGCGGCCACAAAGCTGTGATGCTTTGCTCATTGTGCAGTTGGTGTGCTGTGTGATCCAGTAATGTAGACTGTGGCATTATGAGTACGATAGCTCAAGCGCTCGAGCCTTTCCTAATAATAGTTTTGTACCACAATACATGTTTTAACATTTGCATTTAATTTACAATAATGATAATAATAAGGATTTCTTTGGTATTTTTGGAGGAGGGGCGCGCGGCCATGCGGCCTTAAGGAGGAGCCACCACTGTGTAATGATGTCAGCTTCCGCAATTGGCGAACTTCTCCCACCATTCGTGGTTTATAAAGCAAAACATCGCTATCAAGAATGGAAAGAAAATGTACTGAATGGATGCGGTTATAGTGTGAGCAAGTTGGGTTGGTTTAAGTCAAGAACTTTCTTGGAATGGTTTCGTCAGATCGCTACACCTTATTTTAGGCAAAAGGATGGTCTAAAATTTTAATCAGGAACAACTTATCTAGTCACTTAACTTTAGAAGTCACTGAAGAATGTGCTCGTCACAATATAAAATTTATATTACTTCCACCAAATTCGACCCATCTTTGCTCCTAGACATCTCCTTTTTTGCACCTTTTAAGAAAGCATGGAGATGAATTCTGATTGAATGGAAATCCAAGCGAAAGGACCCATTTCAGAAAATAGACTTTCCATTCTCCAGGACAATGGAGAATGGAAAGCGATTGAAGTTAATTTAAAGAAAAATATTTTATCGGGATTGAGCGCTTGTGGCATTTTACCTTTCGATCCACAACAAGTTTTGAAGCGGCTGCCACAGAAACTGACAGCTTAAGAAGGTCTACAAAATTATGAAATAAGCAAATCATTGTTGGAATTCCTGAAAGAAAATCGAACACCTACGACACAAACAAAACCAAACAGACGAAAGAAAATCAATGTTCCGGCAGGAAGACCAGTGAATGCTGAACCCGAGAGCCCACCACTAAGCAGTTTGGAAAATATTCCTTCCTTGAGCGGTTTATAGAACTCTGGAATTGCTCAACCCATTTCTTCTAATGATTCAGACTCAGATTCCCTGCCACTGGCTCAATGGCTAGCTTCGAAGAAAAAATGTGACAGAGTTGACAAGTGCTGCGATTATATGGACATATCTGATTATTCTGATTCAGAAGAAGCGAAAGTAAGCAACAAAACAAAAGACTGCCTTTAAGATAAAAAATATAAAAGTAAATGATTTTACACGTGTCAAACTTCCTGTACAAAATTCTTCAAGATGCAAATTTTACATTGAAAAGATTTTAGATATAAAAGGTGAGAATTATCTTGTTTCTTTTCTCTGAAAAAAGAAAAGCAGAGATGGTAATTTCTTTCATTTTCCAAATATTCCCGATGAAGGAATTCTTGCAAAATTAGAAATTGTACAAAAGGAGTCTTGTCTACAGTTTCTTAGAGATAGATATAAGTTTGCAAATTTACCAGATTTTTTTATAGAGTAAAATTGCAGCTTTTACTGTGACTATGAACTTAGTTAAGTTTAAAATGTTTAAATTAAACATATTTTATTTTTATATTTATTTTCTAACAAAGGAAAGCATTGTTATAAAAAGAATAATTGTTTTGTTTGTAGGTAATAAAGGATTTATTTAAAGTTATTACGTTCTTAAATTATCTAAAGTAACCTACTTTCAGTGCTGGAAAAAAAAATAAATAAAATTTTGTCCGAAGCCACCTCTCAGCGAAAGTAACATCGGTTTCCAGCACTTTTACATGGCCGTCCGTCCGAATTTACCCCACCTGCTGGGGTGACTTTGGACAGCATTTGAAAAAAAAGCAAAATAACCAGAAAAGATCTGAAAAATCACAAGACAATCCTGAAAATACTACAAAATCCCGAAAGTCATGCAAACTTAATAAATTTTTTCACAAACTTGAAGTTTATTAACTCAAGCAGATAATGTCACACACCTTTCTCAATAGAGTAAATGTCTATTACTGTCAGTAATAGACATTTATACTATTATTAGACATCTATACTGTCTAATATTCTCTAATATTCTCAATAGAGTATAGAGTATTTACTTTATTGAGAAAGGCCTAATAAGCCGAAATACTAGTATATAGAGTATTTTCTATATATTTCTTGAAAGATCTAAATGAGAACTGTGTTTTTTTCAAAACAATAATTTTCACGATGTTTCAAAAAAGAAAGTCTGCTTCTAGTATCCACTTTATGACAATTTATTATATTTAATCCCACTCTTAGTGAAGATACGCCGTTGTGCATATGTAAGGTTCTGCAATAAAAACTAGCTACAATAAAACTGGGCAGGTTGAAGATTAAAAGTGCAGTATCTTTCAATCAGTGTTCGGATAGACAGATAATATCCACCAGGTTTTTATCCAAAAATAAGGAAAATTGATCTATTTTATTGTAGAGGCACTGAATGTTTACATGGACAATACTTACAGAGTTCACATCATAATTCAGAAATTATTTATTTAGTTGACAATTTTCTAGGCCTTCAGGCTGGGAGTTTTTTGTTGCTGAAAAAAATCGATTTACCCACTGAAAAAAATCGATTTACCCAGGCACCAGTAGGCCATATCGTAGGTCCATTGCCACGGATAGGTTGCATGCATTAATTGAAACTTTAAAAGAAGAGTAGTACTCAGGGAATCTTGAGCTCATTTTTTCAAACTGAACTTCGGGAAACCTTCTTTTTAAAAATGTTGTTAAATCATCGACCGAGGCATCTTATAGGCATGGAGAGACACCATTTTACTGTTTATTTTTAAGGGTCAGTTAGTATCAACGTCTAATCTACCAATTATAGGTTTGTTTTTTTTTTACGTTTAACACTTATCTTGGCTTGCTGGATAGCATTACCAACTTCTTCATTAGTAAATGGTTTATGGGTAGAACCAGAAGTTGAGTTGACCGTAGTAAGGTAGCCAGCCTTATCATTTTTAGCATTGGTAGCAAGAGCATCTGAGTAAGATTTAGTTCTGGTCTCATAAAAACCTCCATTGTTGTTTACGTTTACACTGATAGGCCAAGCTGAAGCAGGGGTAGTGAAAGGTTGGCAGGGTTCCGAAGTGTTGGATCTACTGTGCGAGTTCCCTGCGGGGGTTTTTGTCAATTTGACGTCAGCTATAACAGACTTGATCTGTTCGCCAATAGGTGGCGTTACTTGTTTATGACTGACTTGAAATGATGATTTAGAATTTATTCTAGCATTGTTTACTTTAAGTAACACAATCTGTTCACTGTAACACTGAGATCGTCAAGTGCTGACTGTTAATTATTATGTCCTTATGGCGGAGCAGCTCTTTTAAATACGCAATTTTGACTTTATCGGCTGCATGAGACTCTACAACCGCATTGACCTTCTTGTTGGGAAGATCAAGGTCATTGCTAGTAACACTTCCACAACACATAATTGTTTTATCGTCAATTAAGACCACGTTTTTTAATAATGCAACACAACTACTGTGAGAAATGGCACCACATTTTATGCATTTAAGATCACTTTGCATGTTTTTGTGACAGCGTTTACAATTTAAAGACAGAATGACTTCATCAGCGATTTTGTATGTCTATCTGTATTTTTGATATGATTTTGATAATAATAATAATAATAATAATGTTATTATAATAGTCAATTAAATTTGCTCTCCCTGAATTTTATCAAACTAATTTTCGTGTTTTTACAAGAATATAGGATAAGAGCAAAAGATATAATAACAAAAGATAAGCCCACTATAATCAGTAAAAGGAGACACGAGAAAACCATATACTTATACTTCCTGCTTACTGGTGACTCAACACTTTGACCCAGCAGGTCACTTGGAGCTCCTTACATCAAAAGAACATATTAACAACAAAGGCAACCAAAACGAATAATAAATCAATCTTGATGGGGGTTGGAACCTTTGGTGTGAAGATATCACTGACGTAGTTTTCCACATAACACCAAAACACTATACTGCACTCGACGCGCGTTTCGCCAACCAAGTTGGCATCATCTGGAGGTGATTAAAACTAAACCTATGCTAACATTGTGTCCTATTTATACCTACGGTTAAACGTGAACGGTAACTATTTCTACGGTTCAGTGAACCGTCGCGACATATTTATTTATTATTTATTATTTATTATCCATACAGGCCTGCTTAGCCTAATTACATGGATAAGAATTATTAATTATCAAACAAATGAAAGGTGCTTTACAATGAATGTAGTACATAGTTTTAAGACTACAATAATAACTTAACACTCATATTATAGGTAAGGGTTAAACACAAACTAAGGTAATTAATTATATCTTATGAATTTATCAGATGATTAAGAATCATATTTTTAAAAGTATTAAGAGACATTGACCAATCCAAATTTATAAGGGTGTTCAGACAATTAGCTAGCCGAAGTGCGGTCACGAGAGGCGCTCTCATAGTAGTGAATATCAAGGGAATGTTGAAAATAGTTGTGGTTCGGGTACGTCGAGGAGGTATGTTAAAAGGCAATAGAGAAAGAATTTCAGGGGAATTTATTTTGTTGTTTATAACTTTATATAGAAACATAATGACTGTTAAATTACGCCTAAGAGCAAGTGAAAAAATTTTAAATTCAGACCTAAGATCAGTTGATCGTACTGTATCAAAACGAGGCCAAACTTTATGTTTTTTAAAATACAAATGTCGTAATAGTTTATTTTGAATTTTCTCAAGTATAGCTAAAGTAGTTTCATATTCACCGAACCAAAGAATTGATGCAAATTCAAGCTTGGGTCTTACTAAACTATAATATAAAGTTTTAAGCGTATGCGGATTATGAAAAGATGTCGTTTGTCTAATGATAAATCCTAACAGTCGGTTTGCAGACTTAGCAATAGATGAAATATGACTTGAAAAAGAAAAATTACTATTGCACGTGACACCCAGATCCCTAATTTCAGACTTGCGTTCTAAAATCGCCCCATTTATACGGTACTCAAAAATTACAGGTTTTTTTAGGCGGGTTATAGTCAATGCACAACATTTTTTTATATTGAAATAGAGATTATTTTCAGAGCTCCATTGATAAATACTATTTATATCCTTTTGTAGCATTACGCAATCACACACTGTTTGTACTCTTTTAAAAATTTTTAGGTCGTCCGCAAAAAGCAGGCATTCAGAGTGCCTCAGCACAGATGGCAGATCATTAATAAACAAAACAAATAATAAAGGACCCAAATTAGACCCCTGAGGTACTCCTGAGCTGGCCAAAAATTTCTCCGAAGTATTATTGTTATGCTTTACAATAAAATATCTTTGTTTCAGATAGTTTTTAATTAGTTTTAGAAAGCCGTCTCCTAATCCGAATGAGTTTAATTTTTTTAATAAAACATCATGATGAACTCTATCAAAAGCTTTTTGAAAATCGGTGTAAATGGTATCCAGTTGCTTTCTATTTTCTAATGTTTCAAAGGCTTGATGAGCAAATATAAATAAGTTAGAATTAATAGATTTATTAGACATGAAGCCATGTTGTTGAGATACTATGTATTTATTAACATAATGATATAATTTCTTATAAATAATTTGTTTCAATAATTTAGCAGGGGCACTCATTATTGAGATAGGTCTGTAATTTTCAACTTCCAATTTACTGCCAGATTTGTAAATGGGTGTAGCTAATGAATCTTTCCATATTGCCGGGAATTCACTGTTGCGAATTATTAGATTGAAAATATAAAGCAAAGGAATTTTCAACCAATCACTACAAGCTTTCAATATATACGGTGGTATACCATCCGGGCCAGCAGATTTTTTAGGTTTTAGTTTTTTAGATGCCTCTATAAGTCTGCCTCGGTTATAGAGCCAATAACAAATGTATCGTTTGTAACATAGTTGGCACCTAGAAAATCCAAATTATATGTTGATGGAGTAGAATTGTATACTGATACGAAAAAACGCGCAAAAGCATCCGCTGTGGGACTGGCCTTCTGACAGAGACAGAGGGCCAATCCCATATAGCCCGCTTTATTGGTTAGTAAGTCACGTTTCACTGATCCGTCGCGATGGTTCACTGAAATAGTTTAGGTATAAATAGGACACAATGTTAGCATAGGTTTAGTTTTAATCATCTTCAGATAATGCCAACTTGGTTGGCGAAACGCGCGTCGAGTGCAGTATAGTGTTTTGGTGTTATGTGGAAAACTACGTCAGTGATATAATAAATCAAATTTAGAAAAAAAATGTTATTAAATAGGGAGGCATATCAACCAAAACACAAACGATATAATTGAAAGGAATGAACAACAATATTATCTCAAATTACCTGTTAGACGACATAGATTTGGAAGAGATTCACCTTATCATAATATATGCTTGTGCAAATCACGTTACATAAACAAGAAAAAGATACTAGAAAATAGAAAACAAAGATATTGATATAGAACAACCTAGATATTGGTAGAACAACCTGATATATCAAAGGAAATAAAACAAAATCAATACCTATTGAAAAATACCCCATATAATCAACAACAAAAAACAAACAGCTGAAGAAACGTTTGACACGCTAAAACAAAAACTTGGGTATATTCAACTCGTTTAAAAAGATATAATGAATCAAATGAAAGAAAATCGCAAAATTCAATGTATACAAATAAAGGAAAACTGTTTTATCGAAATCTACCAACCAGCGAGAAAACAGATATAATACCACCAAGTAAAGCACAAATAACAGAATTCTGGAATACAAATCTGTGGTCAAATCCATAGACATATACTTATTATGTCTATGGTCAAATCCTACCACCTTTAACGAAAACACTAAATGGATAGAAACAGAAATCATAAATAAAAGCATAATAGGAAATGCTCAAGGAACACATACATAATTATTGGTACAAACAATTTGCAGCAACACACACTTACCTCACCAAACAAATAAACAAAATTATCGAAAACTGCGAAATTGCGCCACCATTCATTACGAAGGACATGACATTTATTAACCCAAAAATAAAGAAATGCAGGACCCTGCTAATTATAGGCCTACCTGTCTGCCAATTATTTATAAAATCGTGACAGCAACAATATGTAATAAAATAGACAAACATTTGAGAAACAATAATATACTAATGGAGGAACAAAATGGCTGCAAAAAAAAAAGATGAGCAAGGAACAAATAATAATAGATATATAACAATGAATCAAGTTCAAACAAAATAGCAAAATTTGCATGTAATATACATAGATTATAAAAAGGGCTTTAACATGGTTCCTCATGTTCCTCCTTCATAAGTAGGCTATTAAAGGTTCTACAAATACAAAATACACCCCCTGTTACAAAACTTCCTGAAAACAATAACGAAAAGATGGCAAACCAAAATACACTAAAAACTAACACCAATCATATAGAAACCGATTTTACACTCTCAGTGCCCCTTGGTTCACACACACCATTTGGATATCAAATTAAAAACAAAGCGCAAAACTGCATACAATGAACCATCTAAAGTACATGGACAATATTGTAATGTATACGTCCACATCGGCTCAAATGCAACGATTAATTAAAATAACTGAAGTAGCATCTAAAGATATAAATATAGAATTTGGTATTGATAAATGTAAAATATTACAATATTACATATAGAACGTGGACAGTTGATTAATGAA
Source organism: Pogonocherus hispidulus (assembly GCA_963924545.1). Taxonomy (NCBI): domain Eukaryota; kingdom Metazoa; phylum Arthropoda; class Insecta; order Coleoptera; family Cerambycidae; genus Pogonocherus; species Pogonocherus hispidulus. The sequence goes on along the minus strand of OZ004696.1, from coordinate 28,544,788 downwards.
CTGAACATTAAATACTGAGGATTTTATCAAAATTAAAGAATAACTCAATAAACAATTAATCTAGAGATCTACCGGAACTATATAAGGAGTGATTGAAACTGCTGCTTAAATCCAAACTTCACTCTAGAATTATCTTTATAGCCACTAACTCATTCCCAGTTCCCATAATAACATATTCATTCGGTGTGATAAAATGAATTCTAGGTGAATAGAAAACATAAAGATACTAACAAGAACAGAATTAACACAGAATAGAATGCTGCACCCAAATTCATGTAAGGAGAAAATAAATATAAGCAGAAAAGAAAGGGGAGGAGGAATAGACATAGAACATCACACACTAAACAGATAAATTCATTAAAAACATTTTTCCAAAACAAAGACCATTACATAGGGCAATAGTAGAAATTGATAACGGTTTCACACCCATAAATCTATTGATGCAAGAAGCAGGACGCCTACAAAATTAATGCCCTTGTACAAAAACAAAATGTATAGTCGTCTAAAGCTTTACCAAGTTATAGCAACAAAAAAACTATAAAAAATATGGTTTGAAGGATACTTCTATTAAAAGCGATAGGTGCAGAAAATGCCACTAATTTCCTGAAACAATAGAACACATAACATCTGGATGTAAACTACTAGCAGATGTGCAATATGCCAATAGACATAATGCAGTAGCAAAATTTATTCATCAGGCAATATCCCTGCGATATAATCTGCAATCGGAGCTTTAAGCGTACTACCAATATTCACCACAATATATAATAGAAAACAAATATTATAAATTATACTATAACCAGTAGCCCATAATAGACAAGATATCACTTCAAGATAAAATAAAAAGGGTCACCTACCTTATCAATGTGGCAGTACCATCTGACCAAAACATAACTAAAAAAGATACAGAAAAGAAAGAAAAATATCAACAATTGGCAATAGAAGTTGAAAAAATATGGAAGAAATAAGTTTATATCATTCCATTCATTATATCCACACTCATTCATAAGTCACATCACTCTACTTAGCCTGGAAGAAAGTGCATATACTCAGTCACAAAAAGCAGCCATACATACATACATACATACATACATACATACAATATATGCGATGTAGTTAGATCTTTTCTAAACTAAAAATAATTTCTTGTTAAACTTGGTAACCTGTCTACAAGAAAAATAAAACCAGTGATAAACTGAGACGTGCATGATGCGCAAAAACAATAATAATAACAATTTATATTGATAATTGTTATTTATTTGAAGGATAATTATATATTATTATTAATAATTGAAGGATCAATCGACTTACCTGAAGAAAGATTGATCCTAATTATTCGAGTAGCTTCATCTCTCGTCATTACACACGTAGTTACATTATTTTATACTGATCAGTACACTGATTAAAGAATTATAAAAACTTCGAACTTCCTGACACACAGCCCATTCATTACAGATTTTTGGCCCATTGGACCATAAGAGGGCACGAGTGGTTGTGGGTTCATAATGACGAGAGATGAAGCTACTCGAATAATAAGGATCGATTTTCTTCAGGTAAGTTGATTGATTCTTCAATTATTATTCATCTTAGCTTCATCTCTCATTTTCGTGCTGCTGTTTTCAACGATCTGCTATTTCGTTGTGAATGTTTGGCCCCAGGCGACATTTGGTGTCAAGACTATATCGCAGGGCATTTAACAGATCCACATCTAGTACTTCTTGTTTCTGGATATTCCTAGCTTGGTAGGTCTTCTTCTTCATCCTCCTTATCCTTTTCTTGACCGTCCACTAGTTTTGTAATAAGAGAATAAGGCATGTTTGTATCTTGTCCCTCTTTAAAGAAGGCCTGCTACCTTAAAATTTACATGCCATGAGGTAATTCCTGTTGCAGCAGGGTATTTGTCATGGCATTTTCTAACGTTTTTTAGAGCAGTACGAATAATTTGTGAATTTTTTTTATTAGTCTGCTGTGGCTGGGCATAAGATATTATTTTCATATTTATGTTACTCCTTGTTGCAGCAGGGCATAAGATTCTGGAAAATTGTGTCCTTCTCTGGGGGCAGGAGGAGCAATTAATCTTAATTATTCTCATGTAAATGTTCCTATTGTAGCTGGGCATGAGAATGTGTATTGATGTAATGTAACCTTGCCTTTAGTTTAGTTCATAGGTGCAATGTAAACCTACCTTAACTAAACAATAGCACGAGTCATGTGCAAGCTGGGATGTTAAATTGGTCAAATCGAATAGACAAATAAAATATAAGGAAGTTTAATAACCTATAATATAATCTGTTACTGCTAAATATATTTTTTAACTTTGTTTTCGTAATTAATTAATTATTGTTAGGATTTTTAATGCTCCAACTCATTTGAGATAAAAGAAACTAAAGAGATGTGTTCTCATTTCTAAGAATTCATTCATTCTGTTAGGCAACGTTCAAGGTTTATGTGAGAAGGAATAGCAATGCTCATATGCTAACTGGGTGCTGGAGCATAGCATCGTGTGATAGTTAAAATGAAATTAAACTCGCCGTATGATCTTTCCATGTCTCGCATCCCACGTTTTATTTTTTACAAATTTTTGCGCTAGTTTATGGTATTCGTTTTCTTTACTATCGGATGAAAAGTCATCTCTCCATTGAAATATTTTCAATTTTCACTTCCCACACTGTTGTACGTGTAAAGCGATTGGGTATAACATATGTAATAAATGGGCTGTGTTAGTGGTGAGTCAGGAGGTTCTAAGTTTTTATAATTCTTTAAACAGTGTGCCGATCAGTATAAAATAATGTGACTACGTGTGTAATGACGAAAGATGAAGCTACGATGAATAATTATAATTATAATCATCATTCAGTGCTGAAATGAGGGAAACCTGAAAAACATTAGTAGGGGTATGATTTCAGTATTTAAACATAATTCTATATGTGCTTTATATATCTACTATTTTACGACAAATTTATATAATGGAGTTTATAGATATAGTTGATGATGGGCAAAATTTAACAAATTAGTATTTGAAGATTCCAAGGGAAAAACTATGATGAGCATTGATGCTATAATTATTCATATAAAGTAAAAATATAATTATAACTTCTGACAAGAAGCATATACCTAACTATTTTTCTTTAAAATAAAATATTCTTGGCTACAATAAAAAAATAGATTTTGAAAAATAATATCCATCTTTCCTCTTTTCTACATACATTCTCCTCTTTTTTGCTCTTTTCAAGATTCACCTCTAACTCTATCTGCTATGGAATTTCGAAGTCCATAAAGTTTTGCGCACTTCTTTTGGTTGAGAAAGATTAACTCAAATTTTATATTCCTAGGAAACGTTCCAGGGAAAATTTTCCGCACTGTGCATCTCTAAGTATGACAAAAAAATGTACTCAAGATGTGAATGTACAATAAAAATCATTATTCTTATCATCAATAATTAAATGATATGCATCTTGACAAATTTTAGTACAGCCTTAAATTTTCATGACATCAGAACCAACTGACATGTTTTTTTTTAGGGTTCACGAAGAAGGCCAGTCAGAGCAGTTCTGCATGTTAGTGGTGATGGACTAAGGGTTGTAGAGGAAGAAACCAAAGGACTAATTGTCGATCAAACGATAGAGAAAGTATCATTCTGTGCTCCAGATAGAAATCATGAACGGGGTTTCAGTTATATTTGTCGAGACGGTACAACAAGAAGGTGGATGTGTCATGGTTTTTTGGCTCTTCGAGAATCAGGGGAGAGGTTATCACATGCTGTAGGCTGTGCATTTGCTGTATGCCTAGAAAGAAAACAAAAGAGAGATAAAGAATGTGGAGTGACTATGATGTTCGATATGAAAAATAATACATTTACCAGGACTGGATCCTTTAGGCAGCAGAGTTTAACAGAAAGAGGAGTTGATGTGGGTACACCTAAACCTCCTCCAGCAAATCCATTTGCAATTGAAAGACCACATGCTACTCCTAGTATGCTACAAAGACAGGGGAGCTGTAGAGGGTTAGTAATTTATTTATTGATAATGGAATATTATAAAAAAACAAAAAAAATATTGATGTAAAATAAATTTTTACATGCTTTAATTTCGCAACAATTTCAAACTCAGGTGTCAACATATTTGTTTATTAATGTAACTTTGAATTTCTAAATTTCAGTATAACATTCTCTATTTCTATTCTATTTCAGTATTTGAGTTTTTATTACTTAATTGAAATCTCATTGAAATTTGATTATTCCACTCTTCCATTTCAGAGATATGCTTATAATCAATAATCATATGATTTATGGTTTGTAATAAATATAGTATACTTGCAGGTGTTTAATTAATATTAACTTGACTTAAAATTTAATTAATATAGTTATTTTAATTCAGATATATATGTTTTAGTAAGGTTGGTAATAGCCACTGTTGGTGGACAGTTCCACTTTATTTTTCCAGACGAGATGAGGAAGGTTGATTAATTAAAACCAATTCCCTTTAATATTGAACAATGGACTGTATTGACTTGTTATACATTTGAATAAACATATAACATTGCTGCTGCCATAGATTAACAGCCTAACATTTTACATATAGCATGCTGCTACTTGGTTATACAAATTTGTACTTTATACTGACTATTCAGCATGCATCTCTCGAGAACAGCGGTAGGCGCACGCGCAACTCGCCGCTCATTATTTGAAACTAACCATACCGCCGGCCTTGAAAGGATTATCTTTCCATGAACAATAAGAATAAAGATATAAATTAAGCACATAAATACATTAATTTGGCTAAGCTATGGGGTAAAAAGTACATATTTATAACATAAGCAAACAGTTATACAAAAAATATTAATTAAGTTGATCCATTGGTTATTGGTAGCACGCACACCTTTTGCGCTGATCGTTTAACAATTTCATTGGTAGTTTTCACATCACGCGCACCAAACCATCACTACCTTTGTAGACATTTACAATTCTACCCATCTTCCAGTTGAGGGGGGAGCTCTTTCGGTCTTCAACACCACTAAAGATCCTACCTGAATATTGGGCCTCGTCTCCTGCCATTTTTGACATTGTTGCAATGATGACAGGTATTCCTTAGATTCCTAGGATTCCACCTGGTCCAAAAGTGGTGCACGAACCTTTGCAACAGTTTGTATTTATTCAGTCGATTTTCAGGAACTTCCATCACATTTAACTCGGGTACTGCATTTAATGGGCCTTCAATGAGGAAATCACCAGGGGTTAAAGAAGTCAAGTCACTTGGATCTCTGGACAAGGCAAAAAGGGGACGAGAATTTAGCATAGCCTCTATTTGTGCAAAAATAGTAGTTAGTTCCTCATAGGTCAAATTAGAGTTTCCCACAATTCGAGTTATATGAAATTTGGCTGATTTGATGGCAGATTCCCACAGCCCACCTTGATGAAGAGACCGTGGAGGAATGAACCGCCACTCAATATTATTTTGATTACAAAATAAGGAAACATCCCGTGATTTTTCGATTCTAGGAATATACTCGGTTATTCTTTTTAATTCTTTGGCAGCACCAATATAATTTGTACTGTTATCTGAATAAATCCGCGCGCACAATCCGCGCCTTGCAGTAAATCTTTTTAGACAATTAAGGAAAGCATCAATGCTCAAATCACTTACAAGCTCGAGGTAAACAACCTCTGTGCTGAAGCATACAAAGATACACATATACCCCTTAACAATTTTTCTTTCTTTTTTGTTTTTCCATCCTTTAAGTTGAAAGGTCGGTGTGGAGTTACCCTGTCTTGGGGTAAATCAGCCATTTTTTGCAAAGTAGTTTGCGAGTTACGTTTAAAACAAACAACACATTTTGATAAAACGCTTCCAACAGTATGCCGTCACTTCACGATCCAATAATTTTGTCTTAATGTTGCTAAGAGAGCCTGAGGCCCTGCATGCAATTGTTTTAGATGTTCACCTAGAACGATTAATTTAGTGAGTAAATGACTTGTCGGTAAAATTGTAGGAAATTTTGAATTATAGCCTATAGCCGCTTGCCCGAGTCAACCACCAACCCTAATTATACTATCCTTACTAAGAAAGGGATCTAAAGATTTTATTTTGTTGTTAGCTGGAATTGGTTGCGATTTACTCAAGGCAATAAATTCCCTTCTATAAACTTGAAATTGTGCAATTCTGATTAAATATGCCATTACATCATGCAATTCTTGAAGGGAAAGCTTCCCAGTTATCTTATTATCCTTGAAACAGGTTAGATTTTTATAAAATCTAAGACATAACGTACCACGCACTGGAGCTTATATAAACAAGAAAATCTAGAAAATATAGTGCTATCATCTACTACAGCAACAAATGATTTTTGCTTTCTTCGCTCTTCTGGAAGGATTGATGAATTAACTTCAACTTGTTTAGGGCAAGACTCCCGATCTTGAAGTAAAAAAGGTGTACCATTCCACCAAATATATAATGTGCTCAATTCACTTGGATATACGCCACATGAGATTATGATCGCGTGGTTTTGGCTAGTTGGCACGTGACGCCAGCTATTAACATCAGTAATTTGCTGAATTTCACTTACTCTATTTGACACAAAAACCTTCCAGGCAGAGGGTTCTTCTGATAGCCAGCTGAGAACTATAGAAGAATCTGTCCAATAAAATATGTCAATCGAATTTAATTCTAAAGCTTTACTTACATTATTTGACAAGCGAGCCGCTAAAACCGCTCCGCATAACTCAAGCCTTGGAATAGATATCGTTTTAATCGGTGCTACGTGAGATTTAATAATAGTCTCACGCTGACTTCACCGCCTTTATTTTCAGTTCGCAGATAAGCACAAGCTCCACTAGTCTTTTGCAAGGCATCACAAAATACATGCATTTCGATATTATTAAAATCTGATAAGAGAACTTGTCTTGGAATTTTTATATTATTCAATAAAAGTTGACCTTGAAATTCGTTCCAAATAGTTAACAAATCTAGTGGGAGGGCTTCATCCCACTGTAATTGAAGTTCCCATAATCGTTGGAGAATAAATTTCGCCTTAATTGTTACCACGCCGACTAAACCCAACGGGTCAAAAATCTTTGAAATAATGGATAGTATTGAACGCTTTGTTACTCATGTGCCTGAAGCATTAATATTCACAATGTATTCTAATTCATCAGCTGAGGCCTTCCAAAACACACCCAACGTCTTCTGTGTATCATCATCGGTAATAAAATATCCTAACTGCACATTATTTTCATTCGATAAATAATCCAAAATTTCAGGCTTATTTGAATTCCACTTCCGTAGAATAAACCCATATTGCCCTAGCAATTCCGAGACCCTCTCAATTTGTGCTGCCCTTTCAACTGATTCAGCCCCTGATATAAGGTCATCTACGTAAAAGTCTTGCGCTATTACCTTACTACTAGCGATTTATCCTGAATCTCATCAGAAATTTGCCTTAAGCATTGCGTCGCTAAAAATGAAGCCGGCCCTATCCCATACGTTACCGTATTTAATTTAAAATGTTCTAGCGTATCATTAGGATTTGATCGCCAAAGAATCCGTTGCAAATCCCTCTGATTATCTACAATATTTTGTCTATGTCTGAAGTAATAACTACATTATGCATCCGAAATCCAATTAAAATTGTAAATATACCTACTATACAGATCATGCTGTATAGTGGGGCCAATTTTTAAAACGTCATTTAATGATAGTCCAGTCGATGACTTGGCAGATCCATCGAAAACTATTGTATGTTTTGTTGTGGCACTGGCTTCTTTTATGACCCCATGATGCGGTAAATAAAATAACTTATTCTTACTTGTAATATTCGTTTCATTTTGAACTATGTAGTTCAATTTTACTCATGTGACCCATTTCCATTTATTCATTTATAAAAGCGACATATTTTTCCTTAAATTAGTCATTTTTTAATAATATTCTGTCTAAACTAAAAAACCGTTTTTTAGCCATTTCTAGTGATTCGCCTAAATCTACAATATTATCAGGCGTCGGCAAGGTCACCACAAATTTTCCCATTTCATCACGAGTAACCGTCTCTAAAAAATTCTGTTCACATTCTAGGTGTTCCCTGGACATAGATTTATTATCAGTACATTCCTCTATTTTCCAAAACCGCTCTAATTGATCCTGCTCGCCTTGATCGATAGAAAAAAAGCAATTTTCAACTCTTTCATTACCCTTCATTACCCTTTCATTATTCAATGTTTACTGTTAGAGGAGCGGAAACGATCCAACCTAACATGGATTTTTGCAAAGTTGGCATTCCAACCCCTAGTTTTATTTGCCCAGCGCACAGAATATCAAAAAATATGGAAGCACCAAGTAAAATATGTATTTTGCTAGAAATATTAAATTCAGGATCCGCCAATGTCAGGCATTCAGGAATATTTAATTTTGAAATATCAAATGACGCTACTGGAATATTAGATGTAATTTTTTCTAATACCAAAAATTGTATATTTGCTCGAAAATTGTTATAACAGGATTTAATAGGTCTGGGCTTTATATTTTATATACGTTGACACTTGAGTAACTCCTAACACTGGAATATTAGCCCTTGTAAATGGTAAACACAATTTTTTCAACAACTCGCTTGCAAAAATGAAGATTGAGATCTGCTATCTAACAAACAACGTGCCTTGTGAAAATTGTCGTCTGAATCGGCAATGTTTATTAACGCAGTACATAAAAGTACTTGTGAAATCTTTTTTATTTGTAAACAATGCATGTTAAGTGTATCTTGATCACCATTAGCAATAATAGGAATATCTGTAGGTTGAACTGCAAGATGCGAACTTTGAGTAATCGGTAGTTCAGCTTGATCCGCCGCTGTATCATTCACGGACTTGCCTTCACTAGATTGTACATTACTATCTCCGTGCAATAAAGTATTATGTCACCATTTGCATTTTTTGCAACCTTCTGCACGACATGAACTTACAAAGTGATTAGGCCTTAAGCAATTAATACATAATTTAACCTTCTTAACTTCATTTAGCCTTTCGATAAGGCCTTAAAATTATATAATATGATTATATATTATATTATATTATATAATATATTATATATATTATATAATATATAATTATATAATAGGCCTTAAATATATATTTATATAATGCAACCCATTGCAAATAACACATTTTACATTTTGTGTAGTAACATGAGAAATAGTTTTTTCATCATTTGTTTGCCTTGGATAATGTTTAAATGATTTATTACTAATTTCAATCGATTCTAACATTTGACATTTCTGTTTGATAAAAACTCGGTAAAATTGTCCGTGCTCGGTAAACCTTTAAATTTACTTATGCTTATTTATTTCCACTCCTTTTTCGTGTCTAAATCTAACTTCCTAGACATAATCAGAATTAATAACCTATCCCAATTTTCTACTGGTTCTCCTAGCGACTTTAGGGCTCGAAAATGTCTCAGAAAATTATCTAACAATTTACGTAATAAGCTTACCGATTCCCTATTTAAACATTGTATATCAACTATTGCTTTCAAATGGCTTTAAATTATAAGCGCCTTATTTTCAAACCGTGCCTTTAATAAATCCCAGGCTACGAGATAATTATCACTAGATATTTCTAACGACTGCAAAACCTTTTCCGCATCTCCCTTCAAACTACCCTGGAGGTAATAAAACCTTTGTATGTTATCTAACCTTGTGTTATTATGTACCATAGATAAAAATGTTTCATAGAATTGATACCATTTTTCATAATCACCATAAAATTTGGGTAGATTCATAGGCGGTAAGTTTATTAACAAACTCCTCCCTCGAACTTGTTTGAGCTTCCTTGTTGTCCGAAAGTTCCAACTGATTTTGTACTTCCTCATATTCTGAGAAAATCGGTTCTATTTTTTCTAACCGCGTTTGCAACTCACGATCTTATTTTCATTTAAATTTTCCAGGAGTTTTGAAAATCTAGCTAGTTGACTTTGTATTTGTCCCCGTTTTACAGTAAGCTATTTTAAATCTGCCATTTCAATACGATATTCACAAAACGTGAATAAAATAATGTAATTGTGATTTAGGATTGATTGCTGCAATGATAATAATAAATAATAGTATTGCCGATACAATTCGATTTTACACAATAAATATGTAAACTAATAATATTAATAAATGAATGATAACGCTGTTGGTCTAGCCACAGAGCAATAGCTTCAATAAAAAGTTTGTTTTCTTTTTAAGCAAAAAATAGAAATAGGTATGCGAAGAATGCTGTTATGCCGCAGCACAAATCAAACGATGCTAAATAAACGCTAAGTAGGTGTAATGGAAAAGAAAAGGATGGAGACTCACTGTTTCTGGAGCCGGCACGTTACGTCTGACCTGACTTCGCTTGTTTTCGACGACTGCTGCACTAATCCCCTGGCTCTGCTAATTTGACCCTTGTTGAGTCTCGATATGGCTTGGCTAACCTTCTTGCCGCTTTCTCAATATAGACGACTTCTAACGCTGCTTACGCTCTCCACGCCGATTCCACAGGTGGATTTCGATTTCACACAAAACAATGCTTTTCACTGGTCGTAATATTATCTACAGATGAATTTCCGCTGACCATCCAGGCTCGAAGACCATAAATATTGGTGGACAGTTCCACTTTATTTTTCCAGACGAGATAAGGAAGGTTGATTAATTAAAACCAATTTCCTTTAATATTGAACAATGTACTGTATTGACTTGTTATACACTTGAATAAACATATAACATTGCTGCTGCCATAGATTAACAGCCTAACATTTTACATATAGCATGCTGCTACTTGCTTATACAAATTGTACTTCATACTGACTATTCAGCACGCCTCTCGAGAATGGCGGTAGAAGACCGCGCAACTCATCGCTCATTATTTGAAATTAGTCACCTAGAGGCCGAGTTGTAAGTTAAGTTGATAGATAGAAATAAGTGATATATTAGTGATGTAATATGCTTAAAGTATATGAACTAAGAGATATATTTATGATAACATATCCTGATCGTTCACATAACATATATAGATATCTGTCGCGATCTAATGCATTTATTTGAAAGGAGGATATAAACTGCCAGTCAACAAAAACATCACAGCAAAAACTGGAAATGAGCATGGCGAAGCCAGCGATTTCACTTTTATACACTGTATATTGAGCGGCAGAATAATAAGTAATATGTGATACGGAGAGTAAGATAAAATTATTACCGTTTCAGAATATAACTAAAAAATGATTGAATATGATATTACATTTAAATATTTTTTGAATTATGGTTTTAGTGGAATTATTAATGGCACCTATGGCTATGATGATATTCTATCATTAGAAAATAATGGCCATTTTTCTGGAGGTAGATACCAACTTTCTTCTTTTAATCTTTTATAAGTCAGATTATGGAGAATAACAAAAAGTGTTTTTATTTGCAGGAACTTCTAAAATTGTTTAGCATATTGTGGAGTAAGTTGGTAATGCGACCTGTTTCACTACACTGGGCCAACAGCTATGAGTGTAAAATAATGGATGAAATATAGGCTGCCTTCTACAAATAAATAATGCACTAAAAGTAACAAAAAAATGAGATGGAAGGCTATGTATGTCCATAGTATGGCAATATAAAATAAAAAACAACATTGCTCATTGTAAAATGGTGCCAAATAGGGTTGTGCATAGTTTAACGTGACATTTTGCAGGTGCTATATTTGAATGTTTTGATTTTTTCTGTGCTACATCTTGTACATCTTTCTGAAGTAATGTGTGTTGTTAAGTGATTACCGATATTTCTCATTTTAATTGTATTCTCGATGTTGATTGACCTTCTCATTTTATATTAGCTGATTATCGTCAAATATCCCTGAGGTTTTCTTGTTGAAAATTCTTTTCTGAGTTGATTTGCATGTATGCTTCTAAATGAGGGATAAACCGCAGAGGAATTAATTTGAACAAGGTTTTCACATACATTTTGAACTAGCCTTTAATTCCTTGATATTTGATTTTACAAAAAAACTTTGTCAATACTAATTTGAGGATGTCTTGAAGATTCAGAATATGCTGTCAGGAACACAATTGGGTATTTGAGACCAAAATTACATGACAAACATGATTTTATTTATTTAAAATATCAATATCATTGTTTCTAATATTAAGTTTTTATGCTGAATTTATAAGAAACTTGTGTTGAATTTTTGCGAATGTGTTAATTAACTTCATATAAGCAACTGATTATTAACCCCCATCGAATACCTTTGAAAAATGTATATAAATTAGAATGCACTCAAAAACCTGAATCAAATGCGTTCAATATGAGTATGTTATTCTCATAGAGGAGCAAGTTCGTGATAGCACACTTCCCCCTTGGTAAATCCATGCTGTTGATCAATTATAACATTTTTGTTTATCCAATATAGAAAATTGGTAATAAGTGAGTCGTGAGTCATAATTTAGAAATCTATAATCTATCTAATCCCTAGAACCACTCTTCGATATTAGTCTAACAAAACTGTGCATTTAGTATTGGGAGAAAGTACCCAAATTAAATGAAACATTGAAAAGTAACGCCATAGCAACACAAAGGATATATGCAGTTTTTTTACAAAATAAACCTGTACACCGTTTGGACAGCTCGGTCTCAAATTCACCACTTTTGAGAAAACATCATCTACAGAAGCACTAAGGCCATATACATCAATTGTTTTATTAAAAATAAACTCAGGAATATTACAGTCATACTTACATAAACTAAAGATAAATGCTCTGCTAACAAATAAGATTTTTCAGTTCTGCTTCCACTTCCAGAATGACCTAGGATTAATGTTGGTCTCAATTCTTTCTATGTACAAGCAACAACAAATATCTGTTAGGACTTTACTCCTGGAACATAAATTAGAAAAATCAATATACTTAATGCTGGTAAATTCCAGTTTTTGTTTATATAGCTTGTGTGGTAAAATGGACCCCTCCTTATTGTCTTAATTATTATATCAACTTATCAACATTCAGACCTATTGATTTTTCCTGTAAAATTAATTCCAATTTAAAAATTTTCATTATTTCAAAAATATAGGGGTTATAATAAAAATTAACTTTTTTTGATGGAACATAGGGCGGATCAACAGTGACATGCGCGAGCCGCGGTCTGTTTCCGTTGCTGTTTCTGGAGCTGTATTATAGACAATTTTATTTGTTGCTTTTTAATAAATAATAATAAAGTATGTCACACGTGGGGAAGGGTAAAAAGCGGCCATACGCTGACACAGCGAATAAACTTATCTGCGAATTTCCGAGTTTATTCTATAATAGTGCCATAATAATTTGTAAAGTGTATGACATAGAAATAAGAAGAGTGGTGTGCCTTCGACAACACAGTTTATGTTAGAAGTACTTTATTGCTGTACTTTATTCAAATATGTGCCAACTGCTCGCGAGGACATTGTAAGCAAAATCAAATATATATTAAAAAATACACCTCTGTGGTTATGTGTAAACCAGACAAGACCATAAAAAAAATTCCGTTGTGAATGTAATAGTACGTGTACTGGACCATTACACGGGTGCTACTGGAAACGGAAAAATTTGAACTATCAACAAGTCAAGAGGTAATGTTCTCTTCAAAAACATGGATGTCAGTTCGTTCATGTTACGTGTAAAGTGCATTCTTTACATCTTGTGGCATTCGTCAAGGTTTTCCAAAGGTAGATACATTAATAGCAAATATAAAAAAAGTCTTTCTTAAATCTCCTAAACGTCTCTGCGTATTTCACAGCCAATGAGTGTCCAGTTAGTGATGTAAAATATCTGGGTATTTATTTTCAGGGGTAAATACCTCAGTATACAGTACATACCGCATACGCATCATATCATACGGTATGATATGATGCGTATGTGGTATTACTTTATTGCTGCGTATATGTGGATATGATGGGAATGCGGTATTACTATACTTATATTATGATATATTCTCGGATATAGTATTATTCATCTGAATCTGGTTCCGATTCAGGGGAAACATAGGGAATAGGATTATTTACTTCGCTGTCTGATCCACTTTCAGAACCAGAACTTAAAATTAATTTTCTTTTCACCCCTTGATTTTGCCAGTTATTGGATTTAGATGTAGATGGTAATGAAATGTTTTCTATCTCTATTGTTTCATCTTGAACTTCAGGCAGCGCTACATTCTCCTCACATTTTGTTTTATTTATGAGATAGATACGTAATTTATGAGATAGATACGTACGTAGCTCTTTCAGTATTTAATCTATTTCGTTTTGTTGAGTGTATCCAGTTGAAAGTACTAAATGTCCTTACAGTCGCAGCAGAGGTAACGGGTGTACTGAGAATTTTTGTGGCGATTTCACCCAATAAGTTTGTTCCTCGCAAACTTCTCCACCAGGTTAGAGGATTTACGTCTTCAATTCCTTCCCAGATAAATTACTTAGCCCATAGTTCTTCCTTATCCCTGTAATTTGTCATTTCAATTTTAACTTGACCTAGTGGCAATTTCATCGTGGATGCAAGGCAAATAAATTCTATGGCATTAATCATTTTATCTGAACTCAAACAACTGCCCTAGGAAACTGGATTTAACAAGCTGGCCGCTAAATGTATTTTCCCTAAAGTGAACTCTTTTCTTCCCGCATTTTTTTTTAAATCTTATTTTTTTCAGACTTTTGTAATGGTGATTGAGGTAACACATCACCCAATGTTTTCTCAGCATTGTTGGGTTGAGAGTGTACTATGTGAATAAGAGCCTCATTCGATTCCAATTTGGTAACCAAATGCACTATTGGTTTTAAAACCTCTATCATTTTTTCCATACGCACTCAAAAAACGGAATCGTCTAATAAACGATTTTTTAATTTTGGGCTTACAATCACAGAGGCCTCGTCACTAACTGCCAGCGTTTGTAAAACCATCTTATTCGAGCTAAGACTTTGCAAACTAAAAAGGTGGCTGCCCCAACGTGTTTTCCCAGGTAGCTTTAAGGAGATATTAACCCCTTTTCCAATTTTCACAAACAAAGCCTGAAGAAAGTGACTTTTCTTTATTGTGTTTACCATGTCTGATACTTGGTGCACAAAGTTTTTTATGGACTCACAATTTAATATGTCATTGCATAATAAATGAAGCAAATATGCAAGACAACCTAATGGTACAATATGATCAAATTTTTCTTGTATTAATCGAAAAGCTGCTCACATGTTACAGCATTGTCATCGATAACCAAAAATTTCTCAGGATTATAATTATGTTTTCCATACATTTTCAATTTGTTGCGATAAATATTTGGCGTTGTGTCTGTTTTCTTCTGTGAATATAAAGCCAACAAATCGTGGCTCAGGTGTGGTAATGACAAAGTTAATAATAGATTCATTTCGGGTGTTACTCCATCCATCACATTGTAAATGTAAATTGCTGGAACTGGTTAATTCTTGTTTTATTTCACTTTGTGTGGGAGTATATTTGACATCCAAATATGTTGTACTTATGCGGCTTCAGGATGGTAATGCATATGCTGGCCTGAGTTTTTTAAAAAACTCTATCGATAGGGGATGTTCCACCAACGATAGAGGATTTCCACTGACATATATCGCTCTATCTAGAGCTTGATTTAATTGATCATACGACAAAAAATGCATAAAAGTGCAAATCCTATTTTAGCTTAGCACTAATTTTTATTTTCAAAATGTATGTTCATAAATTAGGTAATATTTTTTTAGGTGTTGTCAAGTACAAAAAAATAGACAAATTCAGTATTACATGAAACTTACATTTTGTATCGCGCCCATATTATTGACAAAACTACTCAACAAATTCGTCTGAGACTGAGATGGAGTCCTGCTGGTATCGCTGGATGTTATGGATACCATCGATAAATTTGAAGAACAGTGGAGTAGGTACCCGGGATGTACTTGCAGAACCAGCTTTGTTCACATCAGTTTTGCTCGTACGTATTTCTCATGTTGGCTTCTCAGTTTGTTTGGCCTTTTCTGTGCTACTATCACGTAATTTTTGTTTTAAATTTTGAGGACATTTAAAACACTTCAATATATGTTTTTCCATTTTATTCACATTTCCATGTTTGTAATTTTGTCCATAGTATTTACAAACAACTTCCTTAGCTTTGACATGAAAAAAAGTCCAACCACTCCTTTCTTTTTGACCATTTTTTACCACAAAACTACACTTCTTTATGAAATAATATGAAATTAAAATAAAAGTATATTAGACAGGCACATGCAAAAACACTATAAAGTGATATGGTTCACGGTTGACATTTCTCATAGACTAAGGATTCTTTAGATAGCTAACTTCAGTGGTAAAATTTCAGTAGATAGTAGCGCTCTCTACTGTCCACTTGATTTCCTAGCAATTTTAGGTAAATACCCAAATTTTATATACCTACCCATTGGGTAAATACCCCTTCTACATCACTAGTCCAGGTATTCTTGAACCACCACAGCCAATTCTTACACATTGGGAACGTGGCTGCAGGCAGCTTTTTATTATGCACAATATTTTCAACAAATAAAATCTGGTATTCTACAGTTCAATACTGAGGAGGCTGCAGCTATTAGGAGTGCCAGACAACATTCGAAAGTAGTGATGTTGAAAGCGATTTACAAACTATTCACACTAACTATAGCAGCTTACATGACACCCTCAAAAAATTACAAAACAGTGCGTTGTTGTTCGTAGACTCGCTGCAAATAGTGGACAAAGTAAATCGCCTGCTGAACACTATTATAGATGACATACAAAATGATCTCATTAGGGAAAAATTCTCAAGTGTGTTAGAGAAAGACGCCAGTTTTACACGATTAAGACAAATTTCTGATGGTACTGTTGGTGAATCTTCAGATACTTCAGTGTGTTAGAGAAAGACGCCGGTTTTCCCGATTAAGACAAATTTCTGATGGTACTGTTGGTGAATCTTCAGATCCTTCAGTTGGTGAGTTCAAAGACTTAATTTAAGTTTAAGTATGCCTGTATTAGCTCAATAGATGTGGAAAGGTCGTTCTCAAAATATAAGCATATTTTTTCACCACAGCGAACATCACTCGCGGCGACAACCATAGAAACTTACCTAATGCTGCAAAGTTATTACATAGCTTCTCCAGTTTGTGATAACAATGAGAATCAATCTAGTACATCGAGATAGATAATAGAGTGAGTTTTGAATACATTGTCATGAATTGTACTAGTTTAAATAGCTTCTGTTCTTACGTAATTTATTTTATTATGCTTTATTGAATTCTGAGTACCCTGTGCTAACTTTCTATATATGCCTGGACAGCGCAATCGTCTCTTTAACTTTCATTTTATTGAATAAAATGGGTGTAATTAAAAAATAAAAAAGAAATCTAAATATGTTGGAAAGGGTTACATTTAAGTATAGGGAAAACTTATTAAATTCCTATTAAATCAACGAGTAGAATTAAAAATGTAATAAAAAGTGTATTATTCTATTAAAAATAACGAAGTTGACAGCTACTGCCTGTATTTTGGTTTAAAAGTTATGTGCTAATCTTGATAGAATTTCTAAAATGTTTGAAAGAAATTATCAGGGGTAATACAAAAAAGAGCTTTAAAATTTTCAATATTTTTTTAAGATTGCATGTTTTCTGTAATTTCACGAGTCCTTCAGGGCGAGTGAAATTTGTAATGAAAACATGTTATGATAATTATTTTAAACATTTTTATGCATTTCTGCAGGTATAGACATTGAGGGGCTGCTGGTATTGGTAATAATAGGAAGCATTTGAAGTTGAATTTAGCCGATTTTTCAAATTTTTTCAATTATTTCCCCGTGGTGTTCTTCATCCATCTGTAGATAGCTAGAAAGGGACTTGGCATTTGAATGACCAGTAAATCACTTTGTCGCTATAGTCCAACTTCTAGAGCTTGACTTTTAGTCCATCTACAGTCCTTTTAGGTTGGTCTTACATGACTGTCTTTATACCATTTCCCACTTAATTTCCAATATGGATTGACTGTCAAAAAAAAGTCATTGACAGGTTGTGTTTTCTCGTTTTGCTTTTAGTTTTAGAAACAGCCTTACAGGAGCTGCCGGTGTAGTTTTTGCAAATACAGGGTTATATTCAATTCTCCCAGTTTTTTACCATTGATGTGTAATTCTTCTTTAAATAAGTTTATCTGTGTTCGTGCTCTTTTGATTCCTCTTCAAATAAACTCTACTTTTTTCTGCAACCTTTTAGGAGTTTCATCATCACAACTGTTGATCAGCTTTTTTAATTAATTGTAAAGAAAAAAAAGATGCAGATAGCTTAAATTTATTTTTAGAACATCAGAATACAAAGACCACACTTTAAATGCTCACATCAAGCGAGACTATTAATCGAAAAATATTTTAATGAGTATGGAATCAAAATAAATCCATTTGGGCTAATCGAATTTAAATGAGCTCGAGATGCAAGAAATGCAAAAGGGTGTAATTCCCTTCTTTTGCATAGGTTTTGCTCTGATACCATTCATCTCTTCTTTGGAAGATAATGTTAAAGGGCAGTTCCTGGTTGATCAATCTAGGTATAACTGTTGGTTATTTAAATAATATTTATTTGTCTAATGTGAGTACAGTAACATGTGATAAACTAATACAAGCAATTATGAATGAAAATGACAGCAAATATAAAGTCTATGGATTATAAACGTATTTGTAAAACTGCCTTTTGCTTCACTGGAGGTATCGGCTCAGACTGAAATAAAAATGTAATGTAGACGCCGAGGCGCTTTGGGTTGCTTCGGCCTTCTAGGAAAAGGTACCTGCTAGCTGTAACAGAAAACCTTGGGTTAGTGGTTAAAACAAATGTTAATCGAAATATTCCAACATCCTCCCTCTTCGATTAAAAAAGTCCTGTTCTTTCCGGCAAGTATTTCAACTTGTTTTTGTTTAGTGGTTTCGTGAGCATATCTGCCAGCATATCCTCAGTAGGGCAGTACTCAAATTTCATTATTCCCTTTTCCTGTAATTCCCTTTTCCTGTAAATCCCTCATAAAATAGTACTTGGTATCAATATGCTTTCTGCTGTGGTTGGACCTTTTATTGTTTATCAACTTGAGACAGCTCCTCTGATTGTCTTCATATACGGTGGTTATTTCGGGGTCTGCTCTCGTGAAATCTTTTACTAAGTGACGAATCCAGAGGCCCCCCTGACATGCTTCGGCTAGAGCAATATATTCTCCCTCCGTGAATGAGAGTACTACACATGTCTGTTTACGAGATGTCCAACTAATTGTTGCGTTCATGTATTGAAAAACATATCCGCTATTGGACTTGCGACTTTCACGATTTTCTGCCTAATCAGCATCGGCGTATCCGATCAATTCGCCTTTTATTGCTTTATGACCTAGGATTAGTTCGTAATCTCTGGTGCCTTTCAGGTAGCGAGTGATCCAGTCTACTAAGGAGGGTTGTTTATTATGCTGGTTCATAATATTGACACTTGCTGTAATATCTGGTCTTGTGTTTACACTTAGGTACAATAATGCACCAATAAGTTGCTGATACCGCTCATTATTGTTCATGGGCAGCTCGTCTCCCTATTCTTTATATACCCTGTGTCGTTATGCAACAATGAATTAATCGTTTCATCCATTGCTCTTTGCCATTTTTCTTAATAGGCTTCTTTTCGGCTTTTAGGATCTTCCATAATCAGTTTTGGTGTGGCCATATATCTATCTGGTGGTGCAGTGCGATTTTCTCGTTCCATTTTTCTGAAAGTAGTAGATTTTATTTTGTCCTCTGAACAGTTGGCTTTGACGCTGTCTGCTTCCTTGTTAGACTCACTGCAATCAGCACTTGATTCGGCGGCCTCATTGTCCTCGCTAATGGACGCTTCACCTCTTTCAAATTCATGTATTCCTTTTGCTCTTTATCTTCTGGTGACTTGTCATGGTTGGTATTACTGTCGTGAACGACCACGTCCCAACTGATGACTGATATCAGTTTTTCTGCTGAGAAATCGAAAAACCTTAGATTCCTCACTCCATCCGAAAAATATCATCTTTTCCGCCTTGTCGTCAAACTTCCTTCTGCGCTCTCTGGGGATCTGCACATGTGCTTCGGACCCAAAAACATGTAAATGCCATACTTCCGGTTTTTTCTTGTTCCACAATTCATATGATGTTCTTTTGGTAGCTTTTGTAGGTAGACAATTTTGGGGAAAATTCGCAGTGTTGACGGCTTCAGCCCAATATACTTTACTGAGATCAGTGAGATCTTGCATCTAAAAGCATACATTTTACCATCTCAATTAATGATCTGTTTTCCTCTCGGCGACTCTGTTTTGTTGAGGAGAATGTGCTGCGGTGTATTGAACCTTTATACCTTGTGCCCTCAAATAGTCCTGAAGTTCTTTATTCACATACTTTTTCCCTCCCTATATCCAACCGGATGCACGTGGAGTTTTGTTATACTGGGTCTTTACCATTTCCACGAACTGTTTTATGTAAGTCGTTGCCTCGTCTTTTGTTTTGAGGAAATAAACTGCCGTGTACCTGGAGTAGTCGTTGAAAACAGTCATTAAATATTTCTTTTTACCTAGGGTTATTGTCTGCGTCGGTCCGCAAACATCTGTATGAAGAAGGTCCAAAATCCCTTTGGTTTTACTGCCGGATTCCTTAGGAAAAGATGGCAGTGTCATTTTTCCTTGTAGGCAGCACTCACGCTCTTCTCGTCTCCCGCAGTCAGGTTGCCAGGTGCTTCTTGGCTAAATCATTTATTGCCTTAATGTCTCGATGCTCAAAACGTCTATGCCAGGTATGTTGACGATTTACGTTGTGTGTTGGGGTTGTTGACAGCTATGTAGACCTTCTCGTTGACGATCTGTAGTTTATAAAGTTCTTCCATGGCTGTTGCTATGGCCTGAGTTGTTCCATTTATCTCTATTTTGCAATTGTTTCGTAGAAAACTCACTCTGTATCCTGCTTTTGTCAAACTTTTCACAGATTTTAAGTTTGACCCAAATGATGGAATGTACAGCACGTTTTCGAGTTTCAGTTCTCTTTGATGACCCTCGACAATACATTTTATTGTACCGGACCCCTTTTATTGACCTCCACCAGTTGTACGTAGCCCGTATCGTTTTGATTGAGTTTTGTGAAAAAATCGATTGAATTTGTCATGTGGCTCGTAGCACCTGAGTCGACGAACCATATATGGTTATCCTCCTTATTTGTAGAACTAAAACATGTGTTTACACATTTTGTATGCCATGGTTCCTCTTCTGAAGTATTCGTAACTAAAAAGAAACTTAACTTTCTTTTGATATATCTTCGTTTGTCACCTTATTTGCATTTTCCTGCTTTTCTCGCTTGATTTTCCAGGCTTTATACTTTATGCAATCCTGCTTTAGATGCCCTTGGCTTTTGCAGAAGAAACAGGTTTTATTCTTCTGTGTATTAGTCCTTATTTTTGTTGTACACTGTTTGCATCACTGTTTCATTACCATGGGTGCCCTCCCTCATGTTCTTAATTCCTTGGCGCCTTTTGTATTTATCTATTAATTTGCTTTTAATGAATTGTGAGGTAATATCAGTTTCGGGTCTGCTCTTCTGTGCAGTAACGAGAATATCATAAGTTCTGGAAGACTACCCAGAAGTTATAAAATTCTGGAAGACTACCCAGAAGTAATGCTGCGGTTAAATTGTCGGGTAAATCCTGTCCAAGTTCCGATAGCTGATTTATGTGATTTGAGAAATTAGAGATGTGTGCCTCCATGTCACTACCCTCCTCCAATACTGTACAGCATATTGTTTTTAACAATAGAACCTTACTTGTTAGTGTCGATTTTTGGTGGTATTCTTTTAGGGAGCTTCAAACTTCCTTCGCAGATTTCGCCTTCCTTATGTGGAGTAACTGATCATTCTACACATTTTAAGACATTTATTTGGTTCATTTTGCAAGATATACTTAGATATCATATCCAGATGACAATTTACCATATTTGTCGATTATAAATAATGTTTCCAAGACTACACGAACAAATGGTGGCTGGGCTATGTGAAAGCTTTAGTTTTTTAATTTGTTTCAACTGAATGATATTCCTAATACTCAAGGAATCTTGATCTTTTCATTTTCTAGAGTCAGTAATATTAATATAGTTTACATCACATGGCTTATTCTTTTGATATCTTTTGATAGAGACTGAGTAATAAGAGTGCTAATGAGAGAATGATTATAGATAGTTTGCAGCTTCGCTGAAAATGTAAGATTTTGCCTGATCTTTGTTACTGAAATTATGTAACCAAAATTGAAAATAACATTACTATCGATGTAAAATCTGTTTGAAAGTTTGTAAGAGAGAGTAACAACTCTGTATCTATCCTTCAAATATGTGTCATAATGGTCAAATCATAATTATGGTTACGATACAGTTAATTTGTTTGCAGAGCATTTTTTTCTGTGTATTCAAACGTAGACCGTGATGTCCCTGAGTTGGTTCATTTAAATACCATTGACACAAGTAAATGCACTTTGAACTTAGTAGGTAGATATCACTTAAAAAATTGTTAGTCTTAAACCAAACCTTACTTGGGGTTCTGATGATGTGCCATCTTTTTTTTCTCAAGAAATGTGTTTGTACTTTGACTCTTCTTCTGTACATAATTTTTAATCTATCTTTAAAGTCTCCCAATTTTTGTATTCACACCAATATGTTTTGTCATGTATCCAAAAGTATTTGATGTCTTAGTAATTAAGCAGCGTTCCTGGATTTGTAGAAATATTATTATTGAAGAACAGCATGGGTTTTAAAGGTAAATCAACGGCAACCAATCTACTAGTGTATCAGACTTATATAATTAACGTCTTTGAGAAGCACAGTCAAGTTCATTTAACATAGACTTTTTAAAGGCATTCGATAGCGTGAACTATAAAATTTTAATTGCTAAATTTGCAGTTCTTTGATTTGCTAGCAGTATTTTGAATTAGATTGAGAGTTTTCTAACAGACTTCACTTGGTCAAAATTAACAAAATTATATTTCAAAATATTTCAAACACGATGGATGTGTATACTTCACTTATTTATTTATGATTTTAAATTATTTCAATCTCAAGTGGAGATTGTCTATTATTGCAAAGGGGTTTAAAGAGTCTAGTAAAATGGTGTAAGATCAATTTCATGGATTTAAATATTGATATGTTTTTTCTTTTGTTTTAATAAAATTCAATATTTTTTTAATTTTGACTACTTTCTCAACAATTTTCCTTTAAATTCAGTGGGAGAAATAAAAGATGTAGGATTAGTTTTTGATACTAAAATCATGTACGAATACTAAAGCCATGCACTCTTAAAATCTTATTTACTGCTTATGTTAGATCAACTTTAACTTTTTGTGTTAGATTAACTTTAACTTTTTGTGATAGATTAGATTTACCAAGAAGTTGACCACCTGGCCTAGTCCACCACGACTTAAAAGACCTATTGTGACAATCCCAACCCATTTAGAGCACTCTGTCCAGCTTTGTCCTTTGAATCAGACTCCACGGTAGTCCACATCCTTGATAGGGGACATCTTCCACATCTTCCATGGATACATCTTCCATGTATCTATTAGCTCTTGGACTTCCTTCCTCAAGTATTTGACATCTCAGCCTTGTCAGGCCCTCACACTGCCACAGTACATGTACTGAGGTTTCTTCTTCTTGGCAAAATCTGCAAATTGCTTCTTCTGTCTGTCTACTATTTATGTTAGATTCAACTAGAATTTTCATCAGTGGGATGCCTACAATTAAGAGAATAAAAAATATTCAAAATTAATTTCTTAGCATTGTTGCTTATAAACTACATCTTACATCTTAGTGGTAGGTTCTTATAATGATACAGACATTCGTTCAATTTTGTATCTTACTACCTTTGAAAGTCATATACAGGCACTGTCATATACAGGCTCTGTTATATACAGGTACTGAAATAAGTTACTGTCTGGGTTAATAAGCTGTTGGGAACTGTTTAGTTTAGAAGATTAAAAAGAGGCATACCAGATATAAAACTGTCTTTTATATAAAAACTCATACAACCAGTTGCACATATAGCTCAAGCATTTTGAGAAATGCCAATTGTTTCAATTTTGCAGTGAACTTTTTAATCCTTCTTTAAATTGTTTCAAGTCGAATCTTTGTAATTACATATTTTGAAAATAATAATTAATTATTGGCATCAGTCACTAACAATATCAAGTGCATGACAACTAGATTCATTTTTAATTTTAAAATGTTATTTACATTATATGGTTAGTACTTACTGGTATTTTATCACTTTTGTAAATGTTCATAATAATATAATTAATTGTAAAAGGGGTTTCCTGTTTATTTGTAAATAAATAAATAAATAAATATTTGATTTACTATACTTAACTAAGTTAAATACCTACTAATTTAAACAGATGGCATGACTTTTTTGTCACTTATTTCAAAATGAATTACATATTTTCGGACATTTTTCTTGTTTTGTTCAAAACTCTTACACCCGGATTCATGAAAGGGGCGTAAGGCGTTAGTCGGACTAACAAACTTTGCACCGCCGACTACACCTTTTATTTTAACACGCGCAACATGGGCGCAAATTTTTCGCGTAACCTTCGCTAGTCGGACTAACGTTAGGCCTCGTTGATGAATCAGTACGTTAAGATTTTTTACCTTTCTTAATTTCATGGACAAAATTTTATAACTATGAAACAGTCATTAAATAGAATTTTTCTTAATTTCAAGCATCAACAGTAAAGAAACTTGATAGGAGGATATTTATAAATATTGAACAATTTATTTATTAATTAAATTAAAGCAATCAAATACTAATAAAAAATAATAAAGGGATAAAACAACATAATTTTGAATGTCCCAGAGTTTATACGGGTGTTTAAATATAGCATTATAAATACTGCTAGAAATGTATGCTACCTTGGGCAATGCATTGTGTTATACGTGTTACAAAAGAGTCTCCAACGATTGTGAGCATTTGTCTGTTTACTTGTGCTAACAAATTTCTTATCCTTTCTCTCACATCTTAAGGTGTTGTGGGCTGAGTGTGATAGAGTATGTCTTTTATAAAACCCTAAAGAAAGATTTTTTTATTTATTAAGATATGGCGATCTTGTTGGACAAATGACTGGACCACCATGTCCAATCCATTTATGCGGATATACCTGATCAAGGTAATTTTGCACTTGAGCAACATAGTGAGGAGGGGCTCCATCATGTTGAAACCACAATCTGTAAACTGTTGTCAGTGGCACATTGTCTAAGAATCTTGGAAATCATTTTCAAAAAAAGTTAATAATTTTGTCCATCAGAAAAACTATGGCCCCACTAAATTATCCAACAATCACATCACAAACAGTCAGGCTGCTTGTTAACGACGGTTTTTTGCCGGGCCTACGTCCGGTTTTCTATCGGCACTCCATGTACGGCATATGGAGTGTCGATAGAAAACCAGACGTAGACCCGGTGAAAAACCGTCGTTAAACAAGCGCGCTCACAGTCCAGTGCTGGAAATCAATTTCTTTGATCACTGCACACACTTAGTAGTGTGTTGTGCCTATTTGCAACCTCGATTTTCTAAGTATTTGTATTGTCTGTATATAGTACATACTAAAAAATTCATTATCTTCATAATAATTTAAGATCCATTTATAGAAAAATCATCTGTACTGGTGGTCGTTTTCACTCAATTTTTGAACCAACTGAATGTGGTATGGATGGAATTTGTTTTTCTTATTCCTTATTCTTGTTGTAACCGAAGACTTCGTCCCTTTAGTACCCTCCACCAGATGATTTTCCACCAAAGTTATCAGAACCGTGAATTTGTTTTCTTCATTGATTACTACTCCTAGTTGCATTAAATTGGTTTCTTAACCTTTTAAATACTGCCATATTTGGATGCCTCTTATCAGGAAATCTTGGCATGTAAATGTGTGACACTAGTAAACAATTTTTGTCAGCTGCTCCCAAAGCATAAATCATTTAATTTTTTTTAACAACATACATTAATACAAAGAATATCTACGTTTAATCAATTTAACACTTGCACTTTGTCAATTTCACATATCGCTTGTTTGGCAAGACTTGTCATATCTACAACATAATATATGGTGTAATAATTTTTTTTAACTGTTGATGCTTGAAATTACGAAAATTTTATTTAATGGCTGTTTAATAGTTAAATAGGAAGATCAGAAGACAGTTTTAAACAATGTTTCAGAAAATAGGTTTTTATTCTTTAAATAAATATAAAGTCATTGCCATCTGTTTAAATTCAAATATCTTAAAAACTATTTTAAGTTATTAAGTTACTTATAGCACATCATTTATCATTTGAAACATTATTTAATACTTTTTTGTCTAAAGTTATAAAAGGTTCCATTAAAATAAAAAACATGAGTTTTTAGATAATATATTACACACTGTATAAGGAAAAATAAACAAATTACTATTAAGGGTCATAAAAGGTATGTAACTACATCCGGTGTCCCTCAAGGTTCCCATCTGGGACCTTTGCTATTTATAATTTATTTGAAATGACTTTACGTCGACGATTTGAAAGTTTACTGTGAAATAAATAATCCAGCTCATTGTTTACTCCTCCACAGTGACCTTGATAGATTTTCCGATTACTTCAAAGCAAACCAGTTACATTTAAATTCTGATAAATGTTATTTCATTTTGTTTACTCGCAATCTCAACAAACAATTTTAATTAAACAAAGGTGAAACTAGTTTTAATTATAAAAGACTAGGGTGTCATAATTGATAGTAAAATGTCATTTAGTTCACACATAGACAATGTTGTACTGAAAGGTAATCAGAAAAAGGCTTCGTAATGAGGATTTGTAACAATTTTAGGTCACCTGAAGCTTTTAAAATGCTTTATTTTGCCTATGTATATAATAACGTTAACTATGCTTCTGTAGCCCTAAATACAATATCTAGATTGATAGAATAGTCATTGCAAAATAAATTTTTAAAATTTTTACATGTTAAAACTAGTAGTAGGCCTACATATAACCCCAACCATTTCTCAATTTCATACCCCAATCTTAGGCAAACTTTTAAACTTTTTTCACTTTAAACACGTAAGGAACAAACAGACGTACTTTATTTGTTTAGGATATTAACAGGATATGTAGACTTTCCTTCGCTTTTAATATAAACCTGTGCATTCCACCTCCATGTGTAGAATTTATAATGAAAGATTTTCTGAAATAGATTATTCCATTTAATTATAAGCAGATTTCAAATTGATATAAAACAAAATTATACCTTTTAGTAATTATATATCTTTAATTTTTCTTTTTTGTATTCAAACGCATCTATACACATGTAAATATTTTTTTAATTGTTTATACATATACAGGGTGTCCCATCGGTGTGAGGACGGACGATAGCTCCTCACTGGGGCTATATTTTAAAATGCGGTTTTTTCGAGGCAATAGATGTTCTACAGCTGCACATTTTAAAATTATTTTCGTTTATACAGGGTATTCATGTACGGAGTGTTGCACCAAACTTATATTTTTTTAAATGGAACACCCTGTATATTATGGCATTTTTGGAAAGACATGTTAATGCTGGTCATATTGATATAATATTGTACTAGGTTATTCTCAACCGTTCTAAAGTTACAGGGTGTTAACTGTTAAAAAAGTGGTCTACTTCAGAGGTTTGTATCTGCCGACATATTTGAGATATTGATATCGGGTTTTGTCACAAAGATTGTTTTTTTAGTGCAGATTGTATTTGTGCACAGTAATAAAACTTATTTATTTTCTAATATACAGGGTATTTACGTTTTGCGAAACTTAAAAATACTTTTTTTTTCAAATGGAACATCCTGTATATTGTGATTTTATTGAATGCAGAATTTCATAAGCTTTCCTACGATACCATATTTTTATAAGTTAAGTTGAAAACTAAGAGAGGGGTAGGGGTTAAAAGTTTTTATTTGTGCGTAATATTAAAATTATTTTAATTGAATACGTTAAATGAAAACATTAGGTGCCACAGTTTAATTAAAATTTATAAAACATGTTCAAAAATGTTTCCTCCTTCCTGAATACAAACTTGAATTCGTCTTAAAAAATTTTCTTTTACTCTCATCAACGTCTGGGGGGTAATACTTGTAAAAACTCTTTCTATACGATTTTTCATGTCATCCACAGTAGTTGGCAATTCTTGATATACTTCTTGCTTCGTATAACCCCAGAGAAAGAAGTCTAATGGTGTTATATCAGGCGACCTCGCTGGCCATGGAATGTTACCTCCTCGGCCAATCCATCGGTTTCCTAGCCAATGGTTTAAATATTGCCTTACGTCTCGGTGAAAATGGGGAGGAGCACCATCATGTTGAAAATACATTAATCGACGTGTTTCAAGATCTACATCTTCCATTAAATTACGTAAATCATCCTCTAAAAATCTGCAGTACCGTTCTCCATTAAGGTGATCTTCAAAGAAGAATGGTCCGATAACTTTATCACCTATAATTCCTCCCCATACATTCAAAGACCATTGATGCTGAAAATCCACTTGACGTACCCAAAGTGGGTTATCTCGAGCATAATAATGCATATTATGTTTATTAACTACGCCGATATTATTAAAAGTTGCTTCATCACTAAACAGAACAATATTATAAAAGTTCGGAATTTCTTCAATCATATTGGAAAAAATATTACAAAAATTAATTCTGTTTTCTTGATCTTGAGCAGTAAGTGACTGATGAAGACATAAATGGTAGGGATGAAATTTGTGTTTCTTAATTATCCTGTTAACTGAGGATTTGCTTATACCTTGATTTTATTCAATTTGTCTTGTGCTTATCTGCGGATTTTCCTCGATCGCTAACAGAACCTGTAATTCTGCATCTTCATTGGTTGTATGACGGTTTTCGTAGGATTTTGCCTTGTATTTGGCGTTACAAGTTTCTTCAAAGCGTGTTTTCACATTCTCAAACGCTTCTGGTTTTGGATGTCGGACTAAAGGATATTTTTGCCTGTAAATTCTGGAGGCCAGTAGACAATTTCTATCTGGCCTCTCCCAAAGTGTACACCATGTTCACTAACTCTTCATGACTAAAGTTCATTTTCAAGCGTAATGTTAAGTAAATAAACGGAGAACAATAAACAAAGAACAATAAACAAACAACGAGAAAAAATTAACAAACACCAAAATAATAAAAACTAAGTTAATAAAATACTCTTTGCAAAACGTCAACTACCCAATGTGTCAAATATCTGTTTAATTCTATTGTTAGATTTCAATTTTCCTTCAGAGCTACCATGATTTTTAAGATAATGTGTAAGAATATTAAACATATTCCAATAAAAATAAAAACTTTTAACCCCTACCCCTCTCTTAGTTTTCAACTTAACTTATAAAAATATGGTATCGTAGGAAAGCTTATGAAATTCTGCATTCAATAAAATCACAATATACAGGGTGTTCCATTTGAAAAAAATAAGTATTTTTAAGTTTCGCAAAACGTAAATACCCTGTATATTAGAAAATAATTAAGTTTTATTACTGTGCACAAATACAATCTCTGCACTAAAAAAACAATCTTTGTGACAAAACCCGATATCAATATCTCAAATATGTCGGCAGATACAAACCTCTGAAGTAGACCACTTTTTTAACAGTTAACACCCTGTAACTTCAGAACGGTTGAGAATAACCTAGTACAATATTATATCAATATGACCAGCATTAACATGTCTTTCCAAAAATGCCATAATATACAGGGTGTTCCATTTAAAAAAATATAAGTTTGGTGCAACACTTCGTACATGAACACCCTGTATAAACGAAAATAATTTTAAAATGTGCAGCTGTAGAACATCTATTGCCTCGAAAAAACCGCATTTTAAAATATAGCCCCAGTGACGAGCTATCGTCCGTCCTCACACCGATGGGACACCCTGTATGGGTAATTTCTTTTCATTTTTCTTTTGTAAATCTAAATATCTAAATGATCATATTATTGTTTTTTGCTCCTGTACACTTCTCTTTTTTATTTTGTTTTATTTGTGAATTATTTGTGGGCTCCCTAGCCTGTCATGCATCCCTTTTGTACTATAAATAAATAAATTTACGATGATATCGGTTTATAGTATAAGGGTTTGATTATCTAAATACCTAATCTCCAGCTTCAATCCTTGGAAACTAAGCTACTATGATTTTTTAACTAGGTTCCATTTTTCCACATATGTTTAGAAGCGGGGCACCAATGTATTAGGAATTTTAAACATAATAAAAGTCTTGTAAAATACAGGGTGTTCTATACAAAAAACAAATGTTGGATCCTGTAACCCCTGAACAGTGCATCCTATATGAATATCCACAAATAATTTAAGAGATGCAAAAACTTCCCATTTCAACATTTTGCTCTATGTCCCTCACTTAAAGGGCTACTAAAGAACCCATTCTTATTCAAGAATCAAATATGTATATATGACTTATGCTCTCCACCACACAAGTCGTCAACATCCTAAAACCAACGACAGACAGTCTGTTTCGACCTATTAGGTCTCCTCACTGCTGTACAGGTCCAAGAGGAAGACATTTCATCTTGAGGCTACTTCAAGCCGTAGAATACAAACACACCATCTATGATGGAGAAGGGGAATACGGTCAGCGAATTTTAACATGGATGAACTGTGGTTACCATCTCTTTCCACAGAAAGTGCGCAGTACGGTAGTATGCAGAAACAGCATTATGTGTGTACCGAGGTGTGTACCCCCCATATCAATACCCGAAGGTACAATGAACAAAGATAGATCTTCTTGAGATTCATTTCATTCATCCCTCTACAAAAGAAATTGTATCACAGAGAAAATCTAGCATTCTCAAGAAAACAAAAGATTTTATTAATAATAATAATAATAATAATAATAATAATAATAATAATAATAATAATAATATTGTCTTTATTGAGTAACTAATACAGTACAGTTATATAATACAGCACTATTAATAGCAAGTTACTCAAAAGGCGAAGTTCAGTTTATCGAGTATATGTACATATTATACTCGAAATCCTGCTCTTAACCTTAACCTTTAGCTTAACCACTTAACCTTTTTCGAAGAGGAACTAATTAGTAATATAAGAAAATTTGAAATGATAACAATGAAGAATGTTATGTACTTTTTATTAAACTTTTTCTAACTTAAACGTAAACTAATCTCATCCATATGCATATATCAGTAATTATAATAACAACAATAACAAGACCAACAAGACAAAACAAATAAGTAACAATATGTATGCATATATAGGTACACACATACACATACACATACATAACCACACTTTTATACAACCTTCTATAAAAAATTAATTAATCAATATTTCTTTGATATTGGAAAAAAATATCCACAAAGATTTCTCGTGCAGGTCAAAATATCAAATAAAATGTTAAAATGTTAATATTTTATATTCCTCACATTATGGACCGTTTTGCCAATATCAACATAAAAATTACCTATTACAATATTATGCTTAAATAAGTAACATGATGGTTTGAAATAAAAGAAAAAAAATATAAACACGCACAATGCAGGTGTCTACATTGCTTCATATTTAGGCACTTCAATTCGCCATATTTTGGTGTTACATCGGAAAAACAACCTAAACTAAAAATAAATCTTACACATGAATTTTGAATTTTCTGTAAACAGTATGCATTCTAAACAGTTAGACAGAGGCCATAAACGACATCGTTAAAATTAAAATGTGACAACACCAATGAGTCACAAAGAATAGTTTTAGATTTCTTATTTAGAATACTCCTACACCAAAAAAGTAATTTAAGATTATCGAAAACCCTGTTTATCATAAAATTAATGTGAGAATTAAATTGTAACCTATGATCAATATGAAGTCCGAGGTTTTTGACATTACTTTTAATTCTACATTTTCAATATTTATTTTTACACGGTTTATAGCCTCTGCCCTGGTCTTTTCAGAACCTAATAAAATAACTCTAGATTTAGTGGAGTAATGTAGGGTTTCCATTATGCATTTAATGCATGCAGTTTTTGATGCATGAAAATACATCACATTCTATTTCCATGCAATTTATAATGCATGCATTGCTGGTGTGACATTCTAGGTTATTTCATCTTACCAACCATTTTACAGTCTTATACATTGGCACTGTGAAACGTGAAATAGCTTATACAAAGTTTTTAATTTGAGTTTGTTTAATCATCTAAATCTCCAAATGTATCTAAATCTAAAACTGTCGCAACATGAAAAATCCACAATGGAATAGTAAATGGTATTTTTGGATGGATGCATTAAAAATGTCTGCATTTTTAAATGCTGCAACCAACATGAAAGTTGCATGCAATTAATGCAAAGTGAAAACTTTACTTTAATTTTCAAACAGTGCTTCTTAAAACAATTTATAAGGTTATCCACGTCTGAGTTTATAAGTTGTATGGAATTATCAAGCTGATTTATATTAAAAGAATAATACATTTGTGTGTCCGCGTACAAGTGTGGAGTACAATAACTAAGTTATCTTGTAAAAAACGCGTGTAGATATAAAATAAGATTGGTCCTAAGACGGAGTCTTGGGGAATTCCGCTTTTATCCTGTAGTGGGTCAGATACCTTATAATCGATTTTCACGATTTGATTTGATTAAAGAATTTTTACCTATAACTATATAATTCAGACTTGCCAACATCATTTCATGATTAATGGTGTCAAATGCTTTAAAATAATCTAAAAGCACTAGAGCTACTAAATTACCTTCGTCTAGTGACCTTAGTATATCATCACAAACCTGAAGCAATGCAGTAGCGCAACCATGATTTGGTCTAAACCCTGACTGAGCATCAGGAATAATTTTAAATTTGTTTACATGAGTTTCTATTTGAGCATATATGACTTTCTCAAACATTTTTAAGACGGTGCTCAGTATACTGATAGGTCTCAAGTCTTTAGGCTCCTCAGGTATATCTTTCTTAGGTAATGGTATTATATATGAAACTTTCCACTGATCTGGAAAAATTATTATTAGATGGTATTAATTTTAAATTAATACCATCTGCTCCTGTCGCATTAGTAAAATTGTATTCAAAATTTTTTCAATTTTCTTGTTGGAAGTTAGACTAAATTGAAAGTATTCAACACCTTGTTGAATATCGTTATTTAATAATTCATCATCTGGAGATTAGTAATATTAGTAGCCGTGTAATACCGATTAAGTAGGTTTACGTCACTTTATCTTCAGGTATGGTTTTATTACTTTTTCTAGAGTAAATATTTAGGTCAGCCAAATCTTTCCATAATGTCTTATAATTACTATTTTCAATTTTAAATTTAAGATAAGCTTTCTTCTCAGATTTAACAGCAGAATTAACATAATTTCTGAGTTTGTAATAGTCATTTATATTTTTGGTTTTTTTAAATTTTTTATGTGTTTTGTCTCTTAAGTTCATAATGAATTTTAAATTATCCGTTAACCAAGGGGATTTTTTTTTTCATAATTGTTATAGTTTTAATTGGCACATGAAAATCAAATAAGGTAGTCAACAGATTGTTAAAAATATTTATTATTTTATTGTTTAAGATTACTTTAACCAGATGTTTGCCTGCATTGTTTCTACCTAATCTAAACGTTTTTAAATTACTGGTATCAACATTATTGTCAATCGTTTTAATTATATCACATACTTTATTTAAATCAGGTAAATTTGCTTCTATTATATTCTATATAATAATAATATTTGACAAATGTTTCTCACATTCGGCAATCTCACTTATTACATTCTGAATAAGGCATGTCTGACATGATCTTCAGTATTTTTATTATCTCCATTCTTCAGTTGATTGACTTCAACAGTTAAGTTACTAACAGTTTGCTTTAATTAATTTATTAACCTTGCGAATAATGGGAGATCATTGCAATTAGTGCATGGAAATTGTAAAGTACGGTCCTGGTTCTTGAGTAGCGAAATTTCAGCTCTACTTAAATTAGTACATTCGGGGTGAAATGGGTGTAGGCAATAATCACATTTTATGTGTTTATTGGAGTTAACTTTTTTTACAC
Source organism: Pogonocherus hispidulus (assembly GCA_963924545.1). Taxonomy (NCBI): domain Eukaryota; kingdom Metazoa; phylum Arthropoda; class Insecta; order Coleoptera; family Cerambycidae; genus Pogonocherus; species Pogonocherus hispidulus. The sequence continues at coordinate 28,510,724 of OZ004696.1, read as the reverse complement.
AATTCAGTAATTCAGTTCGTAAAACAATTTTGTTTTACGAACAATTCAGGAACATTGATAACAGAAATTACTTTGTGTCACTGCCAAAGTCGAAAATATATTCCTTATTACTTATGTATATAAGGTAAATACCTGTTTTCTTGATTATGATTATACTGATACAGCACAAAATCAACTTAATTGCACATTGACACTGAGTTTATCAAATGTATAAATGATTCTGCTTCATTAATATTTATATAAATTTAGGAAAATTAACAAAATATCGAAGAGCACGTACTAAGACGTATTATCACTTCAATGTATTTACTATGTTTACTATGGTGTGTAGAAAATAATGGCAGCCGTATAGAACAGTTTTTATAATTTGTATTTTTGTGAGCCTTTGTTGAACACTGTTTTCTTTTTTAATAAATTTATTACTTATGAAATATTCACTTCTTGCTAATGTCATTTTCATAGCCATTCTGTAGAAAGTTTAACAATTGGTAATATGTAACAATTGGTAATGATTGGTATATGATAATTTTCACAAAAAATTATTAACAGAAAAACTAAAAGAGATAGGTATATGATAGGATACCAATCAATAGAGACAAAAATTGTACAGGAGATGCCGTAGAAATATACTAAAATTATTCTATTATTTGACTTCTATACTATTATTAAAAAATACAGCAGTTTTGGGGTTTGAAGTGCACGAAAGTTGATATTAAATTCTGAGGACCCTGTATGCATTTATGTAACTTTTTACTTATGTCTGCATAGCACAATGATTTAAATAGTCAGATTGTAAAAGTGATCCTTTTTGATTTTATAGAAGATGGCAAATTTGAAATGGTCGAGTGCCAAAAATTTGATTTCATAAAAATTAAAATATCTTGGAAGGAAGCCTTATGAAACTCCTATTAAATCAATGAGTATAATCCAAAAATGTAATAAAAGGTCTACTATCATATCATTAAATATAACAAAGTTGACAGCTACTTCTGGTTATAACCAGGAGTGTATATCTCCCGGTTAAAAAGAAAAAAAGTACTCCTGAAATGCCTAACAATCCAGTTACCTGATTTACTTTTAGAAATATTTGCAGAAATAATTAAAATACTCCTATAATATAGCAATGAAGTAACCTAATACCTGGTGTAATAATAATAATCAGTGTTTGGTGGTTGGTCTTGATGAAAGATGTGGCGACTTTCCTGGAGATGCCGGAGTAATGCAATGCCAGTTGGGGCACATAGTATGTGGAATAGTTGTTTTCGGCATCTCCTTCAAATAAAAGTAACCTAATACCTGTTCGGCATAGATAAGGTAAAAGTTATTATGTTTGCCGCATCCCCTCTATCAACCTAGCATTTATTTGGTATTATTGACATTTTGGAAACTTTCCACTACTTGTAAATTACATGTTTGTTTTTTTTGTTGCAGATTTAGTACATTAGGCCAAAATTCTCCATTTAAAAGACAGATGTCATTAAGAGTAAATGAACTGCCAAGCAACACCGCCCGTTTAAACTCCTATAAGTCGCCCACTTCGCCAACGAACTCTAGTAAGCCGCCTGTATCTCCTATCCCTGAACTATCACCAGGAGATTCGGTTACAGCTTTATGCCAGCAACTTTCCCAGGGATTAAGTCAATTAACTCATAGTGGATCTGATGACTTTAACTTCAATAATCAAAGCTCTGTCAATCAGAATACCTTGAATTTAAATGTAACAACTATAAACAATACTTTTAATAGATCTATAACATCTACACCAACACCTGCTACAACTACTGTTGCCCCTGTTAGTCTAAATTATAGTCCAAATATCACTCAAAATGATCCACCAATTACTAATGGTTCAGTCAATACCTCTATTGGTTCAACCACTAGTCCGTTGCCCAAACCAGAACAATGGCTTGAAATTGTCAATTCTACTTCACCTGCACCAGGAAGAATGGATGGAACTTCTCCTAGGAGAACTCTATCTTTCAAGTCTCACTCGAGAGCTGTGTCTTTGGATTCTGGTTCTGAAAACTTACAACATTCCAAACCAACAGATCCTTTTGACGCCGAATGGGCAGAACTTGCAGCAAGGCAAAATAATAGTACGAATCCTTTTTTGGCATCTTCTACTGCTCCAAAAGCTTTTCAAATTCAGTTGTAAATTGTATCTTCTAATCAAATTTACGTAAATATTAAAACTTCGATTGTTGTTTTTGTATTAAGAATGATAGCTTTGAAAAGAGATTTTTTATGGGTCGGAACAATATTGTTGACAATTTTTGAATTCGTCGAGTGTTCTACAAATGTTGTCAGTAAAAACTGTTACTATAGAGAATTTAAATGGAAGAATTAGTTGTGGCTGCGTATTAGTCAGGTTTTATAGACCTGATTGGTCATGGAGACTATGAAGAATAGTAGTGAGACATCAGAGAGGAAAGAGACTAACATCTGTTTATCTGTTGTAAAGATAATTACATTGAAATTATGATTTTGCATATTTCATTCTTGTCATTGGTTACAAATTGATGAGTGATATTCTTTAACTCATGAGTTGTAAACAAAATATCACATGATTGTTAAAATTCTATGACCTTTTCTAGAGGTTTTTGTTTTGAACATTTTGAAGGTTTTGATTTAATATTTGTTAACATTCCTCTTTAAAAAATGTATTTATTATTCCTTTTATCACACATGAAATTTAGGAATACCTTGAAAAAAAAAAAAATACATGTAGAGCATCAGTGGATTTTGTATGTGATTATTTGTTTTTTATTTTAATTGTTGTTTAGCAAATAAAATTATCCAGGACTGATTGTGCAATTTGTAAATATTTATATTTATACAAAACAACACAAAAATTGAGAAATAAATTCCAAAGTAAATTTATAAATATATCACTAAATCAAATTACCTAAATGTTTTTGGCTGGTCAGTTTAGAACAGGAACTAGATTGCCTAGTATAACTTATATATTAAATATATTCAAACATGTAAACTTTTTTGTTATTGGAAGGCACTTGTAAATTGTATTTATATTTTTTAACAAATGTATGTTACAATATTCTTGGGTTGCTTAACACGTTACATGCCAAGGCGGAAGGAGGAAAAACCAATGTTTTTCATGAAAAATATTTATTTATATTTTATTAAATTTATAAATATAGCTATATTTGTGATAAAGAGCGACACAGTCAAAACAGAAATGAATATTTTTGTCACAACTAACACAATGGGTGGCAATTTTTGGTATTTTTTAATTTTGTACAATCTTACATTTTTATCATGTTAATATTTTTATAAAAGAGAAAAAGAGTTTTAGTTCATCGAACCATGCATGACTGCGTAATTACCGGATTAGGATTCCTACGGAAAATGCTTTAAACAAAACAGTAAAGCTAAACAAAAACTTTGTTAATTATTTTTGCAATTTTTAGATGATAACAGACCAAAATAATAGAAACTTAAATTTATTAATATTACTATTAATTAGCATGGCACTTGACGTGTTAACAAGGAAGTTTATTTATACAAACTTAAAGATGCACTTATATGCATGCTTTCCAAAATATGCAACCAGCTCAAACCACTCAATGAAATATTTTTTGTTGAAATAAAAATTAATAGCCATGCAACTTCTCATTAAACACTTTGATTTTGATAATTGCGATAAAATGATTGTATTTAATTTGTTATCATTATTACGCAAAAGGTTTTCAAATAAAACTAATCCTACATTTTACTCAAATAGCTTGGACATTTTTTTTTTGAGGATTTAAATATTTTGAATTATTTCTCTTGGAGTATCTGAAATGCATTTGTAACAAAACCTTTTGGAACTGTTTCCATATGAGCAACATTCATTTTAAATTGCTGAAGCTCACAAATACCTGTCTCATTTTGAATCATAATCTATTTATTCATATTACATAGTTAAAACTATTATAATTAAATTAAATTATACCAACGTTATAATAACAAAACCCATCATATTTATTTAAAATTATAGGCCCATTCATTTAGTAATATAAATTACTTTAACATAAAAATCAAGTCCACAACTTTATATTTGATTTTTATTAAGTTAAAGTAGGTAGAATACAGTAGCATACACACTTTGACAGAGACTGTGTCTATCTTAGGTCTGGACTGTAATTGAAAGTTTTCCTTATTTATAGATAAGAAATATACTATTTTTGATCTACTGTGTAATGGCGCAAAATCCTACACAAATATTTATATAAATTCACCTGAATTTCATTTCCTTAATTTACGGATGATAAGTTAAAATAGCTGCAAAATAAGATGTGGTTTGAATCAGTACTGTTAAAGGACTTCAATATAAATTGTGGTTCGAAAATTATCTCTTAACAGAAATACTGCTAATGGAAACTCTCAGTTATTTGAGCAAATGTAAAACTATTTTTATTTTAAAAACTTTGGTAGTAATTAATCTAATATAAAATAAAGTAAATAAATACTGAAGGGTATAATAAAAAAAGACTTTATAAACATTTTTGATAGATTACAGATAAAGATTGATTGATTATATATTTAGGTAGCTACCTAATTGGTAAAATTGCAATTTGATAAATAAGTCACATTTTCGTATTAATATTAAACATTGTATACCAAAAATTTAAAACTCTGAATAGCGAAACACATCCTTTATGTCCTTACCAACTTTTATTAGTTAGCATGAAAATAGCATAAACAATTGAGTTTGTAATTATAACAATACACAAGATAGAAGATATAGGTAATGACTCCAAGACTAAAAATATATACCGTATATGTACTTATATTTATTCTGATTAATATAATCATATCAAATTGTTAAATTTCTATTATCATAATTTTTATAAAACGAATACCTGTTAACATTAAATGTACAAAATGTATTACTTTTTTTATATGAAATGTAATTATGGGAAATATTTATTTCCTGAAGTTTTGATGATTCTTAAACTATATTATGTCTTATTTTACAAAAATATATTATATAAAAGTTATCAGAGTAAGATAAAATTTTAGATCACTTGCAAGATACAAGGCTATGCACAAAATATATGAATCGTTACAAGTACTTAAAAAATATATAATCTCATGAATAATGATTATTAGAGTAATTTCTATAATCAATACATTTAAGGCTGAAGAGGTACTGTTTAAATAATGTATAATTTCAAAGAGATACACTGGTTGATGAGTTTTATTTAAACTGCATTTAAATGAGGTATTATAGCAATCATTCCAAATCATAACTTTATATTTAAAGGTGGTAGCATTAATTTTGGAGTAAGGCTTAACAATAATTTTTATTTCCGTCCACCTCAACTTTAAAAATTATAACTAATTAAAAATACTATTTTAACTCAAGTATATTGTGTTAAAAGGTGTTAAATGCATTTATTTTTTATTACTAATTTATTAAATGAATGTACATTAACTAGGCATTTTAAATACAAAAATGCACGGTCAATATTATTTATATTTATTTTGCATGCAAAATAACAACTGTTGATTTTTTAAAGATGTGTACAATACCAATGTATTTGGGGTCAGAAAGGATTTAATTAATAAAAAAGTGTATTAGTAGAATAGGTAATATTTTGTAAATGTTTAAAGCGAAGCTATTTACTGTTGGTATTTATTTTTTCTTGTATAAAGGAGCACGCTGCTCTAATATGGCACATGTACTTATATATACAATTGTATTATACATCTCTTATTTTTCTGTAATATAGTAATAAATAAGTATTATCTGTTAGAAACTAATGTGTTTTAATTAAAAATTGTTTGGTTATTAAGTCAGACTTTGGTTTACAAAGACTTTATTTTTAAATAAACCTTTTATTTTTTCAGTTGTTGAAATCTAGATTTGTAACTCTTTGTTTTTAAATAAATTTTTTATTTTTTGGTATGAAATGAAATTTGGGAGGGTTACTTTAAACCAGTGATTCCCAATATTTTCTGGACCATCGCCCCCTTTAGAAGAGAGCAAACATTTCAACGCCCCCGCTAGTCTATAATAGTTAATTTTATATGAAATATTAAAATATTGTTGCATATTATCTGTACCTAATTTATATGTTTATCCACGACCACTATATTAGGAAGGTTCAATACGTATGTTTTTCGTGGATTAGAGGCCTTCTGTATTAGAAGGAATAATTATAAAAAAATATTAAGTATAATATAGTCTATTGTTATACTTATTAGGATTAAATGTGTCACTTTTTTGGCGAGCAAATTTTGTACTTACGAGGCGAAACGTAGCGTAGCCGAGCGGATGCAAAATTACGAGACAAAAAAAACCCTTTTAATCCGAATATAACATGTTATTTTTTCTCCAACCGGAATCCCCCATTTAATTATTAATTTGTGCTTTGAAATTATTGAATTATTTCATCGTTGTCAGGATTAGAAGTGTCAACTTTAGCTCCTAGGATTGAAAGTGACTATTTTTGTTACTAAGATATCATTTTTTTTCAGTAAGGAAAATGTCAACCTTGCAGACTCCTGACAGTAAAAAAATGTCATAGTTTTGTGACGGTTGGAGAAAAAATTTGTATTATCTATTTATTTATTTGACCGCCCCTCATGACTGCTTCAACGCCCCCCATTTGCCTCTGGATCCGCCACCGCCCCCATGGAAGGCTCCAGCGCCCACTGGGGGGCGCTATTGCCCCCATTGGGAATCACTGCTTTAAACTATCCAGGAAGATTAATAGTATCAGTCAAAGCTATGTTTAGTTAGAAAAGTTCATGTGCATGCTGTTTAGAGAATATTGTTTTCTACAAGATATTTCTAAAGATCATACCTACACTAATGTATGTACTAGGATGAAATCTGTTGGTATTTATAATTTCTGAAGAATAATACAGTCTTTTCTAGTTTGCCATGAAAACATAACAGCTGTAACGATTTATCACTAGTAGGTTAAGAATGACAGTTCTGTACACAAATGTGCACCTCTCACCACTTTTCGCACCACCCACTACTTTTACCAACCCATTAATAAGTCAACGACAGGTTAAGGTGTATCCGTAGGGAACCCTACGGATACAAATTTTGATTTTGACTTATTTAAATGGAATTTTCGTTCTCCATGCAATTACCACACAATCATTTTTATTCTGAAATGCAGGTGGTGTATTATTTGTTATGTCGATCTTCAGGACAGGTAACTTGAAAATACTACTGTTGTAAGACATACTGGTGAAAAACCTTTAAATAACTTGACTGCAGACCAGACTAGATTTATTATATACTTTGGGAATGATGAAGTAGAGAGGTTGCTGACAACCATAGAATTCTAAAAATAACCTGTTGCTGTTCACCTTAACCGATCATTGACACTAATGCAGTTGTAAAAATAAACCTGTAGACCTTGACCGGTCATTGACTTATTAATGGATTGGTAAAAGTGGTGGGGGATGCGAAAAGTGGTGGGAGGTGCACATTTGTGTACAGAACTGTCATTCTTAATCTACTATCACTTGCTTCATGTATTTATTATTGTGTTAAGCATTGAAGTGTTATTTTTAAAGAAGATGGAATGTTTTAACAATGAAGAAAAAAGTATGATTAGAACACTTATTATATTTTATCACAAAGAAATTCACTCAATACTTCAAACATGTATTTCTGACCTTTATCCCCAATATCGACTCCATGAAACCTTGTTTCGAATAATTAAGCAAAATTTAAAGAGGTATGGATATTTTTCATAGAATACAGAGTACAAATCCATATATATTAAAATGTGCCGATTCTGTCTCACTCTAAATTCCGTCGCCAAATCGACAGTTTCTAAGCTAGCGATCCCCGCGGCCGACCAAAAGTCGCCCCAAGCCGTTCTCGAAAGGCATATTTTCGTCCAGTTTTCTACGCGTTTTCCCAAAATTTAAATGCCTTTTCAAAAAAACCTCTGGAAAATTTTCGTCGATCGCCGTTCGGCGGGTGAGATGTTTGTTCTCGTTCCTAATGGCCCTGTCACGCCTGCCGAAGTCCCGACTTTTCCTGGGACCCCCTCGACCCCTTTTCTAATTTTAACGGCTTCGAGGACCGCTTCTCACGAAACTTCCCTCCTTTCCCTAATCCTTTGAGATTTTTTTCGAGACCGTACGTAAAGTCCTTCTATGTCTATTTCGTCTTTGAAAATCTCGAGATGCGTCCGTCTCGACTTCTTTCTCATTTTATCTGCCGATGTGAGATTGAACTAACAACAAGCACCTCCTACGAAAACTGCCAAATTAATTAAACCACAGATAGGTTATTTTCCTATGAGAAATATTGCTAACGGAATCGATAGAACTGACTGTCAAACGCTTCTGATGACCAAAATACTGAAGGGAAATGCTTTTCCAATTAGAATGTCGGTAAAAATTAATTTTTCAGGTTAACACATACAGTTTACATAGTTGTCTCAGTGTCAAACAATCATGAGAGACGCAATGGCATAATGGTACAAGTCGCAGGATTTCAAACATCGATGTGCAGAATTTCGCAAGTTAGAATCCCGCTGAATGCAACTTTTTTATTTTACTTTTTAATTCCAAATATTTATTAGTATTAGTGTTTAGTTATTCTGTTTCATTGTTCATAGTTTTTATTCTTTCTGTAGGTGAAGTTTGGAATTAATTAGTTTATTTTGGCAGTCTGTAAAATTCATCATTTTAGCTTACAAAAGTAAATATCTTCTACAATATTAATTTGTTGCAACAATTATGACAGCAATATATTTTTTAACGCCGCCGTTAGACCTTGATAAAAATCTTTACTAAAAAATGAATCCTACTTTTAGCACTTAAAAAATGATGATCTTTTACCATCAAGAATAGAGTACCCTTACAATTCATCAAAATATTAAGCAAAATCAAAGTTGAAGAACCTCGTACTTACGGGAAAAGAAAACTAGAATATTCCGATTTATCGGAAAATGAAGATATTAATTTTATAATTAATCAGAAGACGCCTCCAAAGAGCGACGCGCGGTTACATAATCTCGAATATTTGAAGCAACCTTCCAAGACATCTTCATTACTGGAGTATTTTTTAAGTGCACCCCAGTCCCCTACAAGATCCCCTATGCCTAAAAATAAGGAAGTGAGCCAAAAAATGGTTGACTTACGACGCAAATATAAAAATTGCAAATCTGTTGCAGTTCGACTAAAGAATAAGTGTTCTCTGCTACTCGCTCAGAATAAACCTGAGTGAATAGTAAATTCGCTTTTAGAAGGATCACCAAAAATCGTGAAAACGTTTGTTACAATGGAAATGTTTCACAAGAGGCGCCAAAAGTGGACTAGTGACGAGCGCGAGTTAGTGCTTTCTATGTATTATAAATCTCCTGGTTTTTACAAATTCCTAAAATTGCAAGGCTTCACAATTCCATCGGTTTCTGCTATCAAATCTTGGATGAGGTGTTTTAATTTGAAAACAGGCGTCGATACAAAATTTTTTTTTTATAATAATAATAATAATATCTATCCCTCATTCTCATCTTAGTGATGAGCCCGGAAGTCAGAGACTTGTGTGGGAGAGGGAGCGGCATATTATTATTTTGCGGGCCGCGAGTGCGCCCAGGAACGACTTATGTTATAACTTTAACTACCATTTAATACGAGAATAAGGGAAACCTGGAAAACCTTATTAATTAAAGTGTACAGTAGGTTGTTAGCCATTTATACAGTGATATTGTAGTACCTACTAGTTGCATATTAAGAACGCTACCAGTCTTATACGCACAGATTTAATATTGGAGCAATTAGAAAAAGTTGACCACGGTGAGATTCGAACCGTCGTCAACCGCGAATATAATAAATTCCACGACATGTTTGAAGGAGTGGAAGACTTTGGAGTGCGCGGAAGAAACGAAAAACTCGCCACTCAAGGATTAGTTTTCATGGTACGAGGGCTCTTTTACAAATGGAAAATGCCATTGTGCTATTACACTTCCGCGTTCCCTGTAAAAGGACAAATGCTGAAGGAACTAATAATAGAGGTTGTAAAGAAATGTTGGGAAATAGGATTGGAACCGAAAATATTGGTGGCAGATCAGGCATCTAATAATCGACTGGCATATAAACTTCTTGGTGCTACAAGTTGCACTGAACCTCGGGAATTATTAGATTCTTCCCGTAAGGTTCAGGGACATAGCTCCGGTTAGCTCTGGGCTCAAGGCGGGGATTGGATTTTACTGTTAAGCTTACTTATAAAAAAATTGGGCACCAGGTAATTTAAATGAGAAAAAAATATATGAAATTGTGAATGTGTGAAAGTAAGAACAATCAAATTACGTTAAGATAAAAGTATACATTACAAATTATATTTACAACTCAATTTATGTTGAGTTGAAAAAAACTCTACAGCCTGAAAGCGTTTATCAAAATTTTACAAAAAAATTTTACTGGGCTGGGTTCACCAGTCTTCGGCCTATTTATGGATTGATCTCACCCACTAGCCTCTCCTAGATTAATCAGGAACTCCTGAACAGGTCCCCGTCTAGCTAGACTTGCTGGGGTTGCATGGATGGAGGTAAGTAAATCCCACGTAGCTAGGTTTCAGGTTTCAGGCTCCAAAGGTGGAAACAGGCACATGTAAAAGATTGTATGATTAGCCCAGTCCCAGAGTTGTACAAAAAAATGATCCAGGAATTGGAATTTTGTAAACAATCAAACCGTAGAGCAACTATGTCTGAAGGACAGTATATAAAAATTGTAATAGAAAAAAGTAACTTATGACCAGTACTATATACTACAATAAAAATTACCAAAATTGCAGTAACAAAATTCGTAACTGTGTTACACAAAAAAACTGGTTAGCATAAAGGTGAAAATTTCTAATTCATACATGAGATTTTAAATGCAAAATTAACAATATCAAAAGTACAATGAAATAGAATTAAATTGAAAAAAAAAATTAATGTGAGACGGTCTAGAATACCAGCAAGTAATCAAAAATAAAATTCCTGGATATAATAGAGTCTGTAATTAGCAGACAAAATTTATAGTATATCAAAAATAACCATATGGTTATATACAAACGCACTAACCAACCCAGGCTCTTCACAGAGAACAGACCTTTGCATACAGGGTACAATTTTCTTTAATCATATTCAATTTATTAAGAAAATGAAATGTACTCACCTGTATGCAAAGTGCAGTTCCAATCCCGTGCATCCACCTCAAATATGTCCTAAGACGTTCCACATGGAATTGGATGGTTTACGAGAATATAAAGTAGATTCCTAGCAAGATCAGCGTCTCAACAACTCTGCAAAAAAATAAAAAAATTCGGCAGAAAATTTACACCACGTGTAAACTAAATTTATTATCACTTATCTCGTGACAACAACAAAAATATACGATAATATCAATTAATGAGCTTATTACAGATAATACTCTATTACATCAGAACACCGATCACTAACAATAGTGATAATAATTCAAGATTTAAATGAAAGTAAAATTTAAGAGCATGTGCTTTCAATAAGCGTAAAAATTGTCAACTTGCTCGTACTCTGTTGAAAACCAGCCTTTCCGAATTTTAAAAATGTCTTAATTTCCTGTCTGTTTTGCGTCCCTACCTTTTCATAAAAGTCACCAATCAGAAACACTTTAGAGGTAGACAACACATTACAATGTAGAGAGCATTTTGGGTTGCGGGTATTCAGGGAAAAACTATACGGATTTTTGATATTATTTTTAATCGTCCGGAAATATACTGCTCGTCATATACAAAGGAACAAAATGATTAAAATTTTGTTACAAAGTGAAAATCCACAAATTGCTATTAATGGAAAAGAAATTATAACAATCTTTGATCCACCACATCTAGTAAAATCGCTAAGAAATAATATCATTAAACCAAATTTGAAATTTGTGGTATGCGGGAAGAACATTTCCTGGTCTGATTTTACTATAATAATAATAATAATAATATCTCTACCCCTAATTCTAATCACAAGGATTAGCCCGAAAGCCTGAGACTTCTGTGGGAGAGGGGGCGGCATATTATTATTTCGCGGCCCGCATTTGCGCCTCAGGAACGACTTACGTTGGTAGGCCCTAACCTCCATTCAGTGCTGGAATGAGGGAAACCTAGAAAACCTCATTAGTTAGGGGGACAGTCAAACCTCAACTGATTTTAATCTCTCACAGTAACGCCAAGTTGACATTCTTCCCATCCTAGGCCATCGCCAGGATAGTTGCCAAACCATCCCTGCGAATAAGCCTTGATCTACGAGTAAACAATTTAATGAAAAGTTGTTTGGTGGAATGGGGATTCGAACCCACGACCTCTGGGTTGAGCGATCGAGACGCTAAGCCCTGAACCACCGGCCCGGTACGTACTGATACATATGATTTGGAAAAAGATAACTTGGTGGCTCGATCCATGATGAAAATCACGGAGACACACGTTAGACCAACGGACTTCCAAAAAATGCGTGTCAAATATGCCACACAAGTGTATAGCAGAAGCTTGCCGCTGCTATATTGACGGCAAATGCAACAGCACAAGTTGCAAGCTCCACTGCACAAAACACCAAGCTCCACTGCACAAAACACCGCTGATTTTTTTGGCAAAGTAAATGACATATTTGACTGCTTGAATTCCAGATGTGTCACGGATACAAATCCGTACCGACGAGGCTTGCATCAAAAGAACACTCTGGTACAACGTACTTTAGACGACGGTGCGAAATTATTTTCATCTATTACAGTTTTTGAAAAGGACAAGGAAAGAACAAATATATATCGGTTGGAAGGGTTTCGGTGGGCTGTAAAAGGGATTTTACTTCTTTGGAAGCAGTATAAAGATACTAACTGTAAATATCTTCTAACTGGCAGAGCAAACCTAGATACTTTAGAAAATTTCTTTTCTGTTGTAAGAACCTGTGGTGGATACAATCCATTCCCTACAGTTAAAACCACCAACTGCGAATGCGATGATGACGAAACCAATACAATTTCCCTAGAAAATGATATGACATTAAACCAAGTAACAACGGAAGAAAGCACTGTCCTTGCAGAAGACGATGATGATGATGATGAGGATATGTTAACCGGCCCGTCTATTTTGGAGAAAACTGCACCAGAAGAAACGAGTAAGTACCTAGCCTGTTCTATCGAATTAAAAAATAATAATGCTTTGTCAGTTAATCCAACTTTACAGGACTGCAGTATTAACTATATAGCAGGTTATTTAGCGCATTATCTTCTAAAAAAAAAGAAATGTGAAGTTTGTGAAGAACTTATTGGTGGAAGAGAAGACATGCCAATACAACCAGCGGATACTCTCATACTAAATAGATGTTATGGAACCCAGTATGGAACAATGAAATGTTTAAAGAGACCATCTAGAAGGTTACTGGAATTGGTTTCTATTTTAATAAATACTTTTGATGATGGAATTAATAGACATAAATGCACGGCGTAGTGCATAAAATGAGAGAAGAATTATTAGCAACGACGGCAGACAAATATAGAAACGAATTGTTTAAGAATTGCCATGACCATTTTGAAATTCTAATAGATCATCTAATTAAAATTAAAAATTTCCGTTTTATGAAATGGTTTTCCGAGGCCATGAGCAAAACCCTACCGAGGAAAAATACCAGAAAACCACCAAAAAAAAAAAAAAACAGTAAAACCACACAGAAAAATTAGAATTTTGGCCACATAAATAGTATATTCGAGTGACAACAAAATTATTATACATACAAGGCGCCACTTTATTGTCTTTGAGGTTTCAGAGAAAACCAAATGTGTAACCCTCCGATCAAATATGTATAGATAAGTAATTGCCTATTTGTCAGTATATAAAATAATGTGACCAAGAATAACAAAAAACATAACCTCAATTTCATGAAATTACCTGTCACAGTGCCCAACGGCATGGGCGGCTATGTTTTAAGGGGTGAAAATAATAATTATAAAACTAAAAGTACAAATTAGAATATTTTATTTTAGTAAATACAAAGTTTAAGATTTACATATTCAAGAACAACAATTTATACACACATGTGTATAATATTTACTACACTATTTATAATAGTATTTAATATTTACTATTAAAAAACAATTGTAAAATCATTGACGATCCCTCTCGCGATCGCCGATTCTACGTCTATGCATGGCTACTTACCTGTGTAAACCACGCCCATTGGTGACAGTCACAAAATCCCTAACAATTTAGGCGGTAAATTAAAATGCCATTTTTTGATTGGACCAAATGCTTGGGCACTAATGTAAACAAAAAGCCATTGTTTTAAATATTGTTGGTCACAAAACTGTGTTGCTATTATTTGTCTATATAATATTTGGTCGGATGTGTAACCTCAAAAGCAATAAACATAGCGTTGAAGTTTAAAAATAATAAAATATGTTTCCCCATAACTCCTATATTAATTAATAAATCCTAGTTTTTCCTATGTTTTTAAGTTCGCCAGTGTTTTATACGTAAATAATATATTCTTGTTAGACTTTGCTAAAATGAATAATTACCGAGACATTAATTAGGGCTTACAATTAGTATGCATAAAAATAAGAATTTGTCTAATGGATGTCTTGAAAAAAGTTATTACTTGACCTTACTACGATCTTTTAGATCAATTTCAATTCAGTTTCAAAAATTGTAATTAGGTATTTTTGATTACAAACAACTTGATTTCATAAACATTTGGTTTAAAATAAAAAATAATGTTAATTCTCCAGAAAGTAAATAATTATTTGTTTTAAAATTTAACACTTGGATTTACAAAATTCTAATTTGGATTATAAACAATTTTATTTTCTAAACATTTTGTCTTAAATACAAAATAATGGTACCTACTTATATATGGTTTCTAATAGTGGAGTAAGTTTTGATGAAAATTGTGAATTTTTTTTTTTGAGAGTTATAACCAAACGAAACCAACATAGTTTTGTTTAGTATATTATTTTGCATCAGAAATAGCGATTTACCACATCTTTCATTAGGACCGACATTTTGTATTAAAAAAAAATATGTAGGTATAATTCAGGAAACCTGCGTACATGGTTTCTTTATAAATATCATTCGATATCTAGACTATCTAACTACTTACAGTGACTATATTAGTCACTGCTACCTGCCAAATCGAAGCATTTATTTTTGTTTGAACGTGGATACTTGACTTGAGCGACATTAAAAATAATATATTGCCAAAAAATACCAAATTTTTTTGTAAAAAAAATTTTAATGTACGAATTAACATTTCTAAGTAGTTAAAATTTCACCAATCGACAAACTTTTATTTATGGAAATTTTTATATACAAGCAGGGAATGAAACAAAGGCAATATATTGAAAAAGTTTTTAAAACAAAAAAAAAACTTTCATATGGGCTCTGGTTTTCGAAATATGAATTTTTATATCCAAGCGCCTTGCATCTTGTTGATGTTTTTGATCTCTATCTGAAATATTTTCTTGTTGCTAGCACAGTTAAATGAAATTCATTTAACTGTGTTGCTAGCCATAACATTTTCAATTTTGATTGGGCTAAAATCGTGTCGCATCTACTGCTTCTTATTTTGTATAAAGGACGGCTGGGTGACAAACCACGTGCCGCTTAGATTTAAAAATGATTTATTTTGAGATCAGAGGCTATACAACATTTTTTTTTGTTCCAAAAACTTTTTTAATGTCTTACCTTAATTTTACTCGGTGCATGTAGGTACATAAAAATTTCTCAAAATAAAAAAGTTTCTCGCTTAGTCAAAATTTGGTTGCCTAACTTGTGATTTCTTATATTAATATCCTTTTTACGAAAAAACTAATATATTTTTGACGTGTATTACATCATGATGATCGCTTACGTTTCTGCTTTAAAATAATAAAAAAAAATCATGTCGCTACGTCAATTGGTTGACGATATTGTCACGTCTGTGACTAGAGGGCTAACTACCTAGTCCTTTACTTGGCTGCAAGGTTTTATACTAATTTAAAATAATCACTGGCCCAGTCACTCACTATTACGAACTGCCTTAACGATATTGCTGCTTTACGTGCAGAAAATGATATTTTAAGAAATAAAATTACAGCAGTGGCGAACAATATTATGAATTGTCCTGCTACATCCTCCGAGGAACTACTCGCTGAAAGTGTAGAACGTCTTTAGCGCCAGAACAATGTCATACTGTTGGGCATCCCTGAAATATCTTGTGATGAAGACAATACTTTAATCAAAACCGTTCTAACAAGTGTCTCACAAGACGCCGTTAATTATAGGTATAACTTCAGGGGCTCGCTTAGGAAAATTTATAAATAAAGATAAACCCCGCCCCTACCGTGTAACTTTCCAAAATTCTGTAGTTGCACTTGATATCCTGAAAAGGAAAAGCAACTTATCGCGTGACATCCATCCAACCGTTAAGATTGTTTCTGATATGACGCCCAAGCAAATCCAGTACTTGAGCAATTTGCGTCAAGAGTTACAACTGAGATCTAAATCTGAAAATGATTTAACTATAAAATACATTGGTGGTACTCCAAAAATAGTCAAGGTAGATAAGGGTTATCTTAAGCGAGGTCGTGAACAAGAAGAAATCTCTCCAAAAAGGAATTCTGGATTGAAGCTCCCAAAGCCTTCTTCATCTGGAAAAAAATAGCAACAACTTCATATAACTTTCTGGAACTGTCACGGATTTAAAAACCTTGGGGACCTGGAAAAGATGGATTGTATCCATATTCTATGTTTATCTGAAACTTGGCTCACAAACAATATTTCAACACCCCACTTTTTATCTTCATATCGTGTAATCGACGTAGGTGCCACTAGAGAAAAATCTACTGGAAGAGCCAGTGGTGGTCTTACCACCTTCTGTAGGGATGAAATCTCTTCAACAGTCCTAGACCAGTCACCATGGTGGTTATTCTGCTTAATGTCTCATCCTAATTTTAAATTTATTTTATGTAGTGTTTACTTTAATCCTAGCCTAGACATTGACCATTTACTCGATTTATTTAATTCCTCACTGTCTGGCATTAATGAAAGATTTTGTGATTTTCCAATAGTTATAGGAGGTGACTTCAACTGTTGAATTGCCGATGTCAATACAACCCCTGTAGAACTCCTATATAACATTAATCTCTTTCATGACAGAATAAGCCATGATAAAACTTTGAATATCAGAGGTAGACATCTTTTGGAGTTCATGAGTAGCAATGGCTTTTCGCTTTTAAATGGTAGAACTTTGTCTGTCAGACCTGCACATTTTACATTTGTTGGGCCTCAAGGCAGTAGTACAATTGATTTAATTTGGGTAAATAATCCGTACCTAGATGTTGCTGACGACTTTTTAGGTAACACCGACGAAATAGTTACGTTATCGGATCACTTTCCAGTTTATTGTATTCTAAAATTTAACTTTTCTACACAAAGCTTTCAAAACCCTGTTACTGTTAAGTATTCTAAGATTTTGCAATTCAAAGAAGAAGATTCCATCCTAAACTATAAGTATATTTTGTGTAATTCTCCCCGAGCCCTTGTTGTTCCAAATGTTGAGGCCTCTTACGCAAATTTCACCTCTGCCATTTACGAAACTGCGGAAACATTTGACCTTATTAAATATATTCCTATCTCCTCTTCAAATAAGTGTGAAAATAAAGCGTGGTTTGACTTGGATTGTGTTACAGCAAAAAAAGCTCTAAGAGTCAATCTGTATACCTGTAGAAAAAATAATTTTGCCCCTGATTTGTGTTTTTTTACCATTTTACCAACCATTTTTTTAAATTCCAAAAAGCAGTACAGAAAACTTCTTTCACAGAAAAAGAAAGAGTTCGAAAATTTCATAATATTTAAACTTGCAAACTCTAGAGACTCAAAAACCTTTTGGAATACTATTAAATAAGCGCGACGCAGAAATCCCCCCGTACACTCCCTGGCAATTGAGACCTGGGAAGAGTGTTATTCCAATATTTATCTTGCTTCGATCCAAAATATTACTTTCTTTGATGCCGGAAACCCACATTTTGACTTTCCCATTACAACAGATGAAATATACTCTGTTTTGAATAAGTGAAAAACAATAAATCACTTGGCTCAGATTTAATTACGTACGAATTCATTAAATATCTACCAAATAACTGGATACTTTACATGTGTTCGTTATTTAATTCTATTTTAGACTCCTTGGTTGTCCCACGATCTTGGAGTGACATTATCATGTCCATGCTTCATAAAAAAGGTCCAGTGGATGATCCTTCCAATTATAGAGGCATTGCTTTAGTTAATTGTCCTGCAAAAATTTTTATGCACATTATTCTTAATCGTATCAACCTGTGGACGGAAAACTTCAACATTCTCCCAGAATGCCAGTCTGGTTTTCGGAGAGGTCGTGGTTGTAGCGACAACGTTTTTACGCAAGGTATTTGCCATATTGGTGGATTTTAAGCGCGCCTTTGACTCGGTAAATCACTCGTTTCTTTGGCATAAACTTTACCAAACCGGTCTCAGTTCCAAAATAGTTTCTCTCCTTCGAAATTTTTACAACCAAGCTAATATGCGTGTCAAATTTGGGGGTCAACTTTCCAAAGCATTTGATATATCATCGGGCGTCCTCCAGGGTGAAGTACTTAGTCCCCTTTTATTCGCATTATTCCTTGCAGACATTGAGTGTTTTTTTATTGAAAAGGGAACACGAGGCATAAACATTGATAATTTTAATAATCTTCTCATGCTTCTCTATGCAGACGATCTCGTAATACTGGCGGAATCTGAGATTGATGTCGGTAAAAAATTGAAGATCCTAGAGGATTACACTTCTTTAAATCACATATTTGTAAATATGAAAAAAAACAAAAATTATGCGTTTCGCCCGAGGTCCGTATCGCCCATCCCCTAATCAGCGTTTGCTCTTCCGTGGACACGTAATAAATATAACATCCTCCTATATCTACCTAGGGGTTACACTTACATCCTCAACTCTCTTTCGGGAAATCGCATGTTCTACTATCTCCAAGGCCAAACAAGCAATTAGTGCTCTACTGTCTGTTATGGTCAAAATTAAAATTAACTCTTGGTCTTCAAGAATCCATCTGTTTGAATCACTAGTGCTTAGCGTTATGTCTAATTGTACATCAATCTGGGGTTTGAGGAGGTATACTGACAGCCTTGAGCAAGTGCAGACAAATTTTTTAAAAAGACTGTTGCTACTCCCTTTGAATACGCCTGCCTACGTAGTTAGATTAGAATGCGGAAGAATCAAAATCATGTATAATGTTTTCAAATGGTCACTCTCCTGGCTTGAAAAGGTTTTGAGAATGAACGACTTACGTTTACCGAAAATTTGTTTAAAAAGACAACTTCAACTCACTGACTGGCGATCCTAAATATAATTGGGCTTTACAACTTAAAACAACTTTCTCTTTGCTAGACGCTGAAAACGTCTATAGGAACAACCTATCTCCTATAACTTTAAAAAACAAGAAGAATCTTCTCTTATCCAAATTTCGTAAAAACCTGTTTGACTCAGATTGTAATCTTATGGAACGTACCACATTTTTGCCATTATATGATTGGATCCAGGTGGACTTGCCGTGGCCAAGTGGGGAAGCTAGAGCTCTAGTCCAGATGACGGTCACGTACTGGCTAAGTCCAATCCTCTTATCTAGGGATCTGCAGATGATAAGCGTCCAGGGTTCTTTAGCAGGTTATAGATCTTGCAGTCAGGTTACAGCAGCCTCGTCTCAGAAGAGTACTTACAAAGAATTGTTTGTGTTAAGAGTGCCCCAAAATTTACAAATATATAGATGAACGTTGACGGCTAGTGTAGCCAAGATTAAAAATTATAAATAAGTTTCTGAAGGGAATGTACCAGCAACTCTGGTTTGGTAAAATCCTCTGTGAATTCTCACAGGGAAAGTAATTAACAAATGAAAACAAAACCTGGAAGGTGTCAACCTTTAGTGACCCTACCCAGAATGAAGCAAATAAAATTATCCAAAATTTGCTTTCAAATGAACTGACTACAGTTCAGCCACTCGAAAATTATTCTTAATAAAAAACTCTAATCGTTAATATTTAAAGATACTATAGTTCAGAAGGAACAATAATAAATTAAACAAAAAAACCCTCTATCATCTGACCCAAAATTCCAAAAACAACGGTTTCATAACCGGTTAAACAAGGAAATATTACCACTCTAATTAGGTAAAAGAGAAAAATTATTTCATTAATATTTCAAAGACAGGGTGACAAGTTATAAAAGTTATTATTGATTTATTTTACAAATTGGTTGCCAATGAACAATAATCAATGAATTTACAAATATTAGGAAACTGTTACAGTCTTCTAATCGGCGTGCATGTGAGTTATTAAAATCTCTACAAAGTAACAAATTACTTAACCTAGTGCAGAAATTACGATATTAGCAATTTTCTATAGCGCCTAATCATATATTGTAATTATAAGATAAGAGAAGATAAGATAAAGATAAGATAAAGGAACTTCCCAAACAGGACGTGGTTGAATAGTTGCAATCCGATTCAAACAATAACGAAAGTGAATAAATTATATATATCAAATAGTTAAAATAACTCACATGTGCCTATAGAAGAAGCCTGGAACCGTCTCTCCTTCCTACCTAACTCACACCGGCATGTTCGTTTGATTTGGAGGGCTACCGTTTACTAGCCAATCACCGTCTTTCCAACGTAGTGGATTTGAAAAATTGAAAACTTAAGCCACCAACAATTAGGTTGGGTGTTTTACGGGGTGCATAATAGTCAACCTCATGGAACGACTTAAAAAGTACGTTACAACATGAATATTTTATGGTTATCTATAAAGACATCCAGATATCCATGGATCTGGATCTGGACTGGAAGTTCAGTAGATATTAGGCTGATTATGGATATTATGTGTGCTGTCTGGGATCCTTACACTATGACAAAGTGAGGGTTTAAATCTATGTTAAATTCCAGAACTAAACAAGATTTTTTAGGGTTGGTTTCATAATCAAATTTAGAAAAACTTTTGCTAAAGTTGTTTTTTAATGTTTTGAATACAATAAATTGTCTCAATAATAGTAACCAAGTATTTAAAGGTAACTTTAGCTAAATATCCTTTATTTTTTATTATGAAATCTGGCCTTAACCATTGATTAATTTTTAATAAATGAATTCAACAGTGACTGACAGACCAATGAAATACCAAACAAAAATATAATTGAAGTTAATTATATCTCCATAACTATTTGCTACAAATAATTCTATAACCGGAACTAGCACAAACCAATGAAAATAAATGAGGTAGTCTGATCGAACGTAATAATAGGGCAACAGAAGAGCCGTAAACAGGAGTTCAAATGAACAATCTGTTTAATTAGTTTTCATGATCAGTGAGTGCAGCCATGGCTGAATCCAAATTAAATTATTACATTAACGGGGCTGACCTAGTGATTATTAGGATTCATATAGTTTACATCTAATTGGAAATTGAGCTCGCATAGAGATTATAAAAGTACCTTTATTCGGATGTTTATCTGGAATGAGTTGCTAATTACAGTAAGCTCTTATATCCTTTGAATTAGTGAATTAGTAATAATTTACCGTTCTTGCATTATGAAAATTAAACATGCAAAGCATGTACATAATAATATGAAAACACACATAACTTTTTATCACAAGTGTCTATTTTTGTTTTAACATTTTTTTGTTTTTATGAGGTTTTTAATTTAATAGTATTTTTTTTTATTACTTTATAGGTAATTTCATAGTATTCCTAGTTAATTAGTTTCATCTGTTATGTCTTTCTTGAGCGCCTGCAATGAAAATGTTTCCGTTGACCACCTGCAATGAAAACAAATAAATATATTCAATATATTGTCTTCAAAAATTGGCCTGAAGAGTACTTACTGAGAAATGTAGCGTTTTATGTTTCTAAAAACTTAAAAAAATAATATGTCTGTAGGTTTTCTAATCCTAATACATTAAGAAGGCCATCATAACAGCTAAAGTTATAACACTTCTTAGATGGCAGCACAGTGTCTTTTCCTTTATTTGGCAGCAGTAAATAACACCAGTACAAAATAGTTACTTTAGTTATGTTATGATGCGATGATACCGATAATACATAGGTAATAGTATGTTCTTATTATATGCACGTAATTATAGTATAATTACGTGCTTTTAATAAACATTATGAACATTATGTCCGGTTTTCATTTTTATCTACAATTAAAAGTTGAAATAATATTAACCAGTAAATGGAAAAAATGTCGATGTAAATGTAAATCATCAACTGGTGATGGATATATATGTAGCTAGTTTCCGATGTAATCCTTAAGTGAAAGTAATCCGACACTGGCGCCATCCGTTTTATAATATTCACATCTCAAATCTTGTGTACCGAATCTCTTTGGCACACATCTACACTAATACTAATCGTCAAAATTCATAATGGCCACTAAAACAATAATTTTTACGCAATTCTGTCCCTTGTTTTTATTTCTGCGTATTTCAATATAGTTTTTGAAAATAATTTACTCAAATTTGCGTGCACGAGATGACCAATTTTGGTAAAGATCTGTGATAAAATTTTCGTTTGTTATTATTTTTTCAGCCATTACTTATATAAGAACTGAACAGGAACTGAACACTGAAAATAAAAATTGAGGATGGACGCCGACCGACCGCTTGCCTTTTGTCCTTCTACTCTTCGTGCTCATCCGTATCGAATAGAGTGCGCATGCTTGTTCGTTTTAGGCAGTTGTATAAAATACAACATTAAAAAGTAATAGAAATGTAAAAGAACATTGAAAAAGTATGTGAAAGGTATATTTATTCAGGATAACTACTAAATGGCATGTTAGTGGTGGTGAGAAACACGATGGTGCCCTATTTTGGTTTTTCTTTCTTTTTTTTTTTATCGTTCATCGATTCCACTACCTACTATCCACTACCTACACCATTATGTGCTCTGACGAGCACATAATGAGTGCGAAACCCTGTCAGTGGCACTGGCTGGTGGTTGGTCTCGAGGAAAGATGTGGCGACTTCTGTGGAGATGCCGGAGTAATACAACGCCAGTCGGGGCACATAGTCCGTGGAGAAGTTGTTGTCGGGATCTTCTTCAAATACTAAATGGCATGTATATTGCAACATGCCACGTAGTATTTGAAGGAGATGCC
Organism: Pogonocherus hispidulus; assembly: GCA_963924545.1. Taxonomy (NCBI): domain Eukaryota; kingdom Metazoa; phylum Arthropoda; class Insecta; order Coleoptera; family Cerambycidae; genus Pogonocherus; species Pogonocherus hispidulus. The sequence continues at coordinate 28,487,574 of OZ004696.1, read as the reverse complement.
GAAAACATAGTAAAACCAGTTACCCTGAATAAATATATATTTCATATACTTTTTCAATGTTCTTTTACATGGCTAACAAAGTTATTATAATCTAATTATTAAATATAAAAAATAATATTTAAATAATATTATTTTTAAGTATAAGTACCTCATACATTATTAAAATAGCATTTTTTTTTATCGTTATTTTAACAAGTATACCTAATATATTTCAATAAATATTTGAAAAGTAATATCTACAAAATGTTAATAAACATTGTTGTGATGTTCTTTGTTTAATGAGATCCGATAATAATAATTATTAATAATAAATATGATATATATGGGTCTGTACACATGATTTTAATTTTAATTGTAATCCCTACTTTTGCAGAAATAATCAGTAAAATACACCAACTGCTCAGATACTCAAAATTTAGTTGATTGGGGCTGAATTGTATACTTACGCTCAGTGGCGGCTGGTGACATTTGAATATGGGGGGGCGCAGAAAATTTTGCATATTTCAAGGTTAAACCCCTTAAAATTATAAATTAGAAATTCGCAGAGCAAAAATATTTGCTTGAAAAAATAACTTTCGTTAGACAAATATCCTCCTTTTTTAATACGATTGACGGAAATCTCGACAAAAATTATTTAAAACAATATTTAAATAGCTAATTAATATTTAGAATACAAAATTTACATATACGTTACCTTAAAAAAGCTGTAAATTAGAATTCAGGAAGCAGGGACACAACTATTTTTAGTTTTAGATATCCGTTAGGTAATTATTAAAAACGATATGGCACAATCAGAAACTCAAAAGTATTTTAGTTATTCAATTCATAGTTATCAAATTACACATTAAATTATTACGTAGGCAAACAAACTTCATACAGTTATTTATACACGAGTACACTTACTTTCTAAAATTGAAATCAGCTCTAGGGTCTTTCATAGAAATACATTTTTCCATAACTTTTTCATCGAAATTATAAGTATTTATTGGGCAGGCAACGCCCAACTCTCTTATTTGTATTTTATCTTCCAGTGGAAGATTTGCAAAATTAGCTCTAATCAAAGATTAAATATATATTCATAATTATACTACTAACAGTATTCATGTTAAGTAAAATATAAAATTGTCTTTTCACAAAAATTAAATAATAAGTACTTTAAACTTTAATAATGTTAAAAATATGTAATGTGTTAAAAATACGTTATAATGTTTAATAATGTTAGCATACGGCCGGGAAATAATTGCGGCCAAATCTGCATAATATAAGCATATGGAAAGTATTTAACGAGTGTAGTCGAAAAGGAGATCGGGTCGGTTGCCATAGTTACCTGGGCCGCGACTCAAAATCCGGCCACGAATCTGTGATCACTGTGCAGTGGCAGCGTGCTGTGATCCAGTGATGCGGACTGTGGCGTTATGAGTAAGTACAATAGCTCAAGCGCTCTGTACCACAATAAACATGTTTGAACTTTTAACATTTGCATTTAATTTATAATAATGATAATAATGATTCCTTTGGTATTTTTGGAGGAGGGGCGCGCGGCCATGCGGCCTTAAGGAGAAGCCGCCACTGCTTACGCTTATAGATATCGATTGATATAAAAAATATTTAAATACTAAAAACGTACCGCATTCTATATATTATATATGCGAGGATGAAAAGAAATAAAGGTCTCCTATATATATTTCTTAGATGAAGCTTAAATTAATTTCACCCATGTAGGTAGTTATTTATCTTGAACTTATTAAAGACAGTTTCAAAATATAATATAGCTTAAAATCAATTTGCTGTAAGACACGCTTCCTTTCATCTTTCTAATTATTTGAGCGTTGTGTAAAATACTATTATGGCATTCTTTTTGGGGCCGCTGAAGGTTCACAGATTCCTTTCCATTTGGGCTCTCGTGAAAGGGAAGATTTATCACTTATTTGATTTTCAGAAATAATTAGAACAATGTTATATGGCCCTCATGTAATTTTTGCTCAGACAGCAGTATAATGCAATCGGATCTCGTGAGCTGGGTTGTCGTAATGAGAAAGTTGGGTCTTAAGATGTGTAAACAGGACCCATTTCTATGCACTGTTCCTGAAAGTATTGTAATTTTTTTAAATTATCCGTGAAAGTATAACAGTATAAAACCGAAAATCGCGCCATAAAATATATATTTTTCTTTCCAATATTAAAAAATGCACAATTTATGTGAAAATATGAGAAACAAAAATTGTCATAAATAAAAAAAAATGCTAAAACTATTTTCACTTATAATTGCACAACAGGTTTGTATTTTACCGGATACATTTGGATTGTTTAATGAGAAACTGTTGCCAAGTAATTAGACGAGAAAAACTGTCAACTATTAAAAACGCGACACCGAAGGTGGGGCGTTTTTAGGTTGACAGTTTTTTGAGTCAAATTGCTAAAGGAAACAGTTTAGAATCTAAACAATACAAGTTTATCCGGTATCAATACAAACATCGAGTGTAATTCGGCAGGACAATTTAATGAATAAGAAATTTAGAAATATATGTATGCAAACTTTATTTATGAAACACTAAAAATAAACACATTTTTATTTGAGCGTCACCGAATCGATTCATTGTTAGTGTTTAATGATTCAATAACTTGTAACTATTTATTTTGGCCACGGACACCGCGATAATTGATTAAAAAATTAGTAAGTTAAAAAACCACTAGTGCAATTGTCACAGTAAAAGTTGCAGGTAACTTTTATCGCTGTCAAAGTGACAATTCCACTGTGGCATATGCGGTTTTTTATATATATATATATTTAAATTGTCACATGTAGTTACACATCGTTCTGATATTTCTAAAAAAACTAAATCTCTATATATTCTAAAAAAAATCAAAATAAAATTTCCACTCCACCATTGGCCATGACAATACTTTATTCTTATTCTTTATTCTGTTATTACTATATAATTTATAATTTGAAACCTTCCCAGAATGATTTTGATTTGGACTGATGCTAACGGTCTGAATCCGTGGCGGCTGAATGGCTAACGGAGAGAATATAAAACGAATTTAATTACTCACGAATTGGGTATTTTACTATAAATTATCTTCGAGACAATAATAACAATTATAGGAAGGCATCTTTCAGGTAGATCTAATAACGACTTTATAATACATTTATAATACATATAATAACATTGAAACTTAAATTTTACGCTAGATGGTGTCCAAAATAAATATGTAAAATTTTGCAGCATACTCCTGTATTTGTCAAAAAATTATCTTTATGTTTCCAGATCAAACGACGGAATACATCATTTTAAAGAACACATATCTTTGATTAACCGAACTACATAATTTAATGTACTTGTAAATAATGTTGAAAATCTATAAGTTTTAAAAATGTAGGACCATAGAAAAAATACAAATCAGTCAAATTACAGGACTGGGTGAGTCTAGGTATTTCAATGATTTTATTAGTGATCCTATGAACAAAATGTTTGGAAAGAAAATTAATTGTGTCTGCAGCTGTGAGTTTCTGCATATCGTGTTGTGTAGTAGTTCATCGTTGTAAAGTTTATTTAAAAAAGTTGGTTTGTCAACAAACCCAGTAGAACAAATGGATTAATAAAACAATTTAGTAGTGTCCATTATTTGAAATAAGTTCTAATAAACATAAGTACCTAGAACCAATCCAACAAAATTGAATGTAAAATATTTAGGGTCTGTAAGAGAGCGAATAGTTTTTTCCTTAGTTTTGGAAAAAAAATTATTTAATAACTTGCTCCTGAATAATTTACTACAAAATATTAGCACACGTTTCGCGAATTTAAGGTAAAGAAAAAATAATTTTTGACTATATATTGATATCACCTAATGCGTAAAGTAATATGTTTGGGAAGCAGTTACAAATAGTAATTTACCAATTAACGATTGTACATAGAAAATGACAAATAAATATTAACTTAGTGAAAATTAATCTGTGTTCTATTAACCGATTGCATCCGATTAATCTATTTGGTCCGATGAATCGATTGTGTTCACATAACGATTGCGCTCATAACTGCTAGATTTTTCATAATTTTGATAGTGAGCGTGTCAACTGATTATCAATATATTAGCTTATTTTAAATGAAAAAACTTACATTTTCATCAATATCTTGAAAACTAAGCAAAATGAGAATATGAAACATTTTATATAGTACCTACAGCTAAAATTTGATAGTGAATCAAAAAATATAATAATACACGGGATGTTCCAGAAATTTTCGATTGTTACTTTCAACTTATACATGTTTGAACCATCTATTAAAAACACCCTGTATATCAATAAGGTAATAATATCCATAAAGTATTTTCTGAGTGTAATTATTGTTTACATAATAAAACCGGTTTATAGTTTTATAATTTTCTTAATTGTTTTACTGATATTTTTCGAGCAAATCTTTTTAAAAGATTTTTTTCTTTAAATGTTAATATCTTCATAATTGTAAAAGATAGGTATAATGTATTTTTAATACTGTCTACCTAGAATTTTAAGGGAAGTTCAAAAATATAATTAGGTAGATACCTTATTCAATTTAAAATACGAAAGTTTGCCTGAATTTATTTTTTCTCTATACTTATTATATACTTTCTGAGATAAGAGGCAACCAAAATTAGGGATAGTTCAAGGCATTTAATTAGCCGTAACGGAAAAATCAATATCAAATGAATCGATAATATGTATACATATATACATTTGTAATAATCAAAACATTCATTAATTAATACACAATTTTAAACGACATAACCAATCAATCAATTAATTAAAGTTGATTAACCGACTATGTGTAGTGACAGTCAAAGCACCAATTAGACCCGAGTAATAATCAATTAAATTTTATAAAACCGATTTATTAAGGGTCCATTCTCTATAGATTTGACAGACATGAATGTTGGGTCGGATTGAGAGGATGGGTGGCCGATGGGTGGAGACTTATATATTCCAACTATCGAATTATTAAGATTTCGGAGGTGTACCTAAAGCCGAACTAAAAAGTCACATGGAAATAAAGTTAGCCCTCATTGCAAGGGTACCGGATTTGTCTTATAATTGCAACAAAATTTCTTTTTAGTGTTATAAATTATATATCATCGGAAAGATCAAAAGATAAACTAGATCCCTATAGTAGCAAATTTTTGTTTAATACATGTATTTTAGAGAAAATAATTTTTGAAAGTACGCTATTTTAGTACAAGATTGTTTGCCTGGAATTTTAAAAATAAAAAGAAATACCAAAAATTACTACTATAGGGACTTAGATTAAAGTCTTATATTTCAATACTTTTTTTACTAAAAGTCGCTATCTTTTATAGTTTTTTTATAATTAGACACGAGACGAACGCCGATTTAGGGCTTATTTCGACCTAGTGAATGGACTCTTAATAATGTGCGATTACATATTTAAACATCGATTAATCTATACCTTGTAATGGCATAATCAAAACTGATTAAGCTATTGCATAGATTGTTATTGATTAATCGATTATATTAGTTAATTGGATTATTTGTAATGCTATTTTCAAGACATCGATTAATCGATTATTTTTCGACTACCTAATCGATTATTTTCCCTAACCCTAGTTAATATGGCAATGCGTATGACTAACTAATGAGGTTTTTTGTCTCCCTCATTCCTGCACTAATTGGTGGATAGAGTATACCAACTAGGGTCGTTTATTATGTTATCAAGCGGGAGAGCAGGAGACCTGAAAAGTTTGCATTGCAATATGGCGACGACCGACATGGTTCATTATACCGTTAGAATACAGTTTCCTCATATTACTATCACTAGACGTTCACTAGATATATTATTTTAATTTTTTTTACTGTAAATTATAGTATGCACATGCACAATTATTGTTAATCCATGTATATTGTCCTTGATACACTATAATTTGATATATCCTAATATAAAACGACTGGTTGAGAGAATTCTATATTTAAATTGAAAGCACAGTTCGATACACTCGAATCCGGGGTTAATAAAAAGAGCCATTAAATTAAGGGAGAGCTCCGGAATCGGTGATTAATTTCTGTAAAGTTGGCGCTCTTTATTATCCGGAGCAAGCAAAACGGTTGATTACCCCGACAGAAGAGCCCGCGGCGTATTCTGCTGGATGTTATCAGGCATGTGTGACACTCGCTGACACATTCGAAATCCTCTGTTTGCGTTTCAGTCTCGGCTATTATTTCTTTGCAAAACGAAGCGCGTGTCATGCTAGACGCACCGATTAAGTAGAATATATATTTTTGATCATTTGAATTATAATGCTATTTATTTGGTGCTCATTCCACCAGTAATGTAGTCCATTTGGCTAGAGAACGGATTAACTGTGGTCTGGAAAATAGGGTAGATGTGACATTGGTAAATCACATTCATAATTATTCTTTACTTTAATTTACACGCCTTCACTTTATGACGTCTTATAAAGAAAAATACAATGCGTGGCGAATTTTTATATTTGAAAATATACAAAAATCCATTATTTTCATGTACTTCTACTCGTTATTAATCTTTTTGGACAATGTTTTTTGGCGGTTCTGGGACTCTGGAATCCCAAAAAAATCGGGGCCGCAGAATAGTGTAACAATAGTTATGCAGGTTATTACAAGATTTTACCAGTAAATGTGCCTTATGTACCGAATATGATAGTGTTAGCAACCACATATGCGGAGAGCAAATATAAGCTGATTCAGCCGATTTAAGCGTGGCGACTTGCCTGTTGGGCTGCCAAGGATACTCTTGAAAACGCTGATTGGGGTTTTTTTAAAACCCCAATATTTGAAAGTCATGTTAATATCACTTTATCGGTTTATGTGTAGCCACTTAATAGATTGATTATTACAGTTTGTTTTTGAGTTCATCTGAGTGACTCAATAAAATATTTGTCAACCGTCAATTGACGCACTATTTGTCAATTAGTGCCGTTTCTAACATTAGAAGTGGGATAGTTTCCACAGTTCCTATTTAATTGTTGGCCATAGATAGAAAAATGGAAGAATTATTGGATTTTCAGCCAATAATTACACCAATTTAGATCATACCAATCAAATTTAGTTTTAATTATATCAACCGGTTCAGTCCATTTCTGGTCGAAACAGTAGTAAATCAATTTGTTTAGGGGCTGTTTGGTTTGTTTTGATAGTTTTCAACATTCTATTGAAGACCGGTTCCATCCACTTCTGGTCGAAACAGTGGTAAATTAATTTGTTCAGGAGCTGTTCGGTTTGTTTTGACGGTCTTCAATGAAGACCGTCAAGGTCTTCGTCGGCAGCCGAAGAGACTGCCGCCGTAAAAAACGCTCTTCGTAAAAAACGCACGTATAGACACGGCCTCCGGTAGATCTGGTCTTCAGAACTGCCGGGCAAGAAGTTTGCTAACATGTTTGCCGTTTCGATCATCCTCCTCTACTCCTTCATAGTAGTGAAATGGACACAAGAAGAATTGCGACAACTCGACATATTATCTCGCAAAATGATGCATCTCAATAGTTTGCAACCGTTCCACGGTTATACTTACCAAGACATCGGGGACGTCGCGGACTCTTGAGTTTGGAGAGTCTCCACAGCAGAATAGTACTGGATGAAGCCTGCAAGGTAATCAGGAGTTCGGATCTCTCCTCGGTCCAAGAGCATAGAAATGCAGGGGTCGGAGCATTTCTATTTAAGGCAGCACGAAGATCAGCCGATGAACTCGGTCTCATCGAAACCCAGACTCTGTCATCGAGTTGGAATCCGTTCAGTTAAAAGGATCCGTCCAAGTTAAAACTGCAGAAAGCCGCAATTTCTGCAGCTGCATAAGGATAAGCCATTGTACGGTGGCTTCTATAAGAGCTTTGGAGATGCCAGATTGGAGATTTGGCATGCCTTATCCGAAAGGTTGACCTTTGCTTTTTTAAGGTCAGCGTGGCTTAAGTCGGGGACCGAGGGATTCATAATGGCTTTCCAGGATGGTATATTTAACACCCTTGTCTATCGAAGCCGTGTGATTGGTGGAGGTGATGATCACTCCAGATGTCAACTGTAGGGCCTGCCATCGCATATGCAGTCTCAGCCTATATCCATAGACATAACGCGGCATTACGAGTGCTTTAATACTTTCCACGGCACTCGTACGAGATAGACGAAACACCAGTGCTGTCATACGCTCCGGGGGAAATTGAATCCGTTGTGGGAAATGAGAAGTGCCGAATTTATTGGAACTACCTATTTCCCACTCTCAGGCAGATTCGAGCCAATAAGCCTGATCTAGTCACCCTCGACCACCAGCTCAAGATAATCTTTGTCATGGAATTCTCGGCTCTTGCCGAAACCAACATTGTCTTGAAAGAGGAGGAGAAACGGACGAAATATCGAGACCTTCTCTTCGAACTCTGCAGACTCCATCCAGAACATACTGTGAAGCTTGTGGTACTGATACTACCACATACCACTACCACTTAATAAGAGCATTCGGTGGAGCAAAAGATACACTGCTTTCGGAACTGAAGATCATACCGGCATGCCTAAATTCGGCAGATCTTCTAGTCGGAAGAATGTAGAAGGCGGTCATTCTGGGTTCATTACGTTTACTTAGGGCACACGATTCCTAGACTCAGTAGGTATTCACCCCGCGGACGTGGGGAATAGCTACTGAAAACCGCCAGTGGCCGAACAAAATAATAATAATAATAGGAATTGTAATAAAGAGCTAAAATATTCTGTTAAACTATAAAACTTTTGGATTCAAAAATGTTTGTCTCTTCTTAAATACAGTCTCGCTATGTGTTAATTCATTTGGTAAAAAATAAGGTAAAATATAAATATTTTAGGTCCAATAAATCTTGTTGAATCACTAGTTAATTTTAGCCTAGCCTGAGGCTCGTGAATATTAATTTTTGTCTTGTGTTTATATGATAGTGTCTATTTAGCATAAAATTATTTTTGCTTTTAAAAATATGTATACATTTTAAAAATATGCTAAATATATTAAAATTTTATATAATTTAAAATGTGGTTTACAAGATTACACTGACAATACATCTAAATATCCGATTTTGTGAAACAAAAACATTATAAGCAAAAGCCCCAAAACCATACATTATACCTGAAACGTGATTCAATTTAGTCATAATATAATGCAATTAATAGTTCCTTAGTAAAAAAACTAAGATCTCCAAATAAGTAAGCGATAAGAACTGTGCTATAGTAACTGATGAAAATTTCGTTATTAATATATCACAATGATATTTCCAGTTGAGACATTCATCAAGTTAGACTCCAAGAAATTTAACATTTTACTACCCCTTAAGGGCATCATTATTACTACCATCATCAAAGGTACCACACTTTTGTCTACTGCAGAATCTTATAATTTGTGTTTTTTCAGGATTCAAATAAAACTGATGTTGGGATATATAATTATGTAAAGAATGAGAATGAATGAAGAATGAGTAAATTATCACAGATGTCATCTGCATATAAAGTGAAATGTATTAGAGTCGAGGGAGTCTGTATTATTAATATATTACAAAAGAAAGGGAACACGGTCCAAAATAATAATAATAATAATAATAATAATAATAATAATAATAATAATAATAATAATAATACACTTTATTAGCCCAACAGGTGTAAACCCAATTACAGGACTAGCAAAAATACAACAAACTTGTTTAAATTTAATTAGCTATCCTACAAATACAATCCTAACTACCAATAAAAAAAAATAAAAAACAAACAAATAAATAAAAATAGATCATTGAAAATAGATCAAACACAAGATCATTGTGGAACTCCCATAGTTAAATCTAAAGATTCAGACCTTGTTTTATCGATTGTTTGTTGTTTTTGATATTGGAGACTCATAAACTGTCTACTACTACTTTCAAGAAATGTGATGTGCCTAATTCAGAGCAGGCCCCCTAATGCCATAGTGGAATAATTTAGATATTAATAAATCGTAATTGACGCAGTCGAATGCCCTGTTTTGTTTAGGTCAAAGCATATTCGGACAGGGCACTCTTCCGCGTCGATACAATCAAAGATCTCCTTAATAAAAGAGTGAATAGCCGTGTCTCCCGACATTTCACCTCAAAAGCCATATTGGTTTCTTGAAATTATACTATAAAACTCGAAAATTCTGTCTAAAAAATAACACTCAAAAATTTTGAAAATACAAAAGGTAAAGTAACTAGCCGATAATTTTCCAACCATTATGGATTTTATTTTTTGAAAATTGGAATTATTTTTCCGAATTTGAGATCATTCGGAAGAAATCGTTGGTCAAAGGATAACTTTACAAGAGAAATTAAGGGCTGAATTATATAGCATTCAAAGATTGTTTTATTAGGAAGCTTGGAACGTCATCTAAGTATGATGATCTTTTAGCTCTGAACATTGTAAACAATAATTTAACATCTTATACATAGTAAATGGTGTTAAAAATAAGGAGTTTTACATTATTTATATTATGTGATTGAATGCTGGACTCAACACGCGATATCTGATAAACAATATTATTAGCCTTAGGCTAGATATTTGAAACAATATTACTAAATGTAAAATAAATTTATTTTAGATTTAGTAACATTGTTTCGAAAATCGAGGGCGTGTCCTGACTAGCGCTGTTTTATTAGATTTTAAATAAAAAAATCGCTAAATGATTTTTGTGAAAATCGGGGGTATAAAAAATCATAGCCGTCCCTTGATTTGCATTTTGACAAAAGTAATAACTTCAAAAGGATCGTTTTTTGAAAACATTTCGAACAGAAAAAGGTTTTTGAAAATATCTCACAAAATAAACTTTTTATCGATTTGTATACACTTAAAAGTAGACATACTGTATAAATTATGATATTGCCTCTTTCGTAGTATTAGTTTCATATTTTCATGACAAATAAATAATATGAGGTTGAATTTCTAAATTAATTTTTCCTAAGTGCACAAATTAATTGTCGGAAATTTTGCACTTGGGATATTATAAGTGATAATTTTTAAGGTGCGACAACTTTTTTGGCAACTTTGTTATCGTTAGGCATTTTGTATTGGATTATTTAAATTTAAAAGTATATAGAAATAGAACGGTCTATTTAAATACACAAATGTATAACGTACCTTTTGAGGTTCGTTTCATTAGGTTGACTACTATGCACCCCGTAAAACACCCAACCTAATTCCTGGTGGAATATTTGAATATAATACGCCGGAATACGCTGATTGGCTAGTAAACGGTAGGCCCACTAAAATCAAGCGAACACGCCGGGGTAATTTAGGAAGGAACGAAAGAGTGTTCCAGGCTTCCTAACTAGACAGATGTGAGGTATTTTACCTATTTGATATATATAATTTATTAACTTTCATTATTGTTTGAGATTATTAGTACAGAACTATGATAATAGCGATTTGTTGGTATTATTAAGCAATTATATTTCATGTATAATTAGTATCAGGCTTTACCTGGATCTGTTAGGTAAATTATCTAGGCGTGGTCAGTTGAGCAATTTTTTGTCAGCCTATACGGTGAGCAGCAATGCTATCTAGAACAGTAGATTACAGTTTCAATATTATTTTATAAATTTGGGAAGTTGTGTTCTATTCAGGGGATTTATAGAAAATATAGGTTCTCGTAACCAATAAATTTGAGTTTTCTTGCCTCCATTTTGTTCTAAATCGGATTGCGACTATTCAATACAACGTGAATTAAGTTCATTTATTTTACCTTTATCTTATCTTCTCTTATCTTAGCGTTACAACATATATTATTGTAAGCTATAGAAAGTTGATTTTATCGTAATTTCTTCACTACATTAATTAATTTGTTTCCTTTGCATATATCTACAATATCTATGCCTACTTGAGTAAATATTTTAATAAATAACTCACATACACGCCGATTGGAAGACTGGAACCGATTTCCTAATAATTGTAGAAATTCATTGATTATTGTTCCTTGGCAACAAATTTGTACAATAAATCAATATGAATTTTTTATAACTTGTCACTCAGTCTTTTGCATATAATAATGGAATAAATGTTCTCTTTTAATTAAAGTAGTAATATATCTTTGCTTAACCGGTTATAAAACCGTTGTTTTTGGAATTTTGGGTCAGATGATTGAGGTTATTTTATTTATTTTATTTTTGTTTCTTTTGAACTTGTATTGTATCTTTAAATATTAATGATTAGAGTTTTTTATTAAGAATAATTGTCGAGTGGCTGAACTGTGATCAGTTCATTTGAATGCAAATTTTTGGATAATTTTATTTGATTCATTCTGGGCAGGGTCACCAAAAGGTTGACACCTTCCAGGTTTTGTTTTCATTTGTTTATAATTTTCCCTGTGATAATTCACAGAGTATTTGACAAGAACCAGATTTTCTGGTACATTCCCTTCAGGAAAGTATTTATACTTTTTTATCTTGGCTAAACTAGCCGTCAACGTTCATCGATATATATTTGTAAATTGTGGGACACTCTTAACACAAACAATTCTTTATATGTACTCTTCTGAGACGAGCCTGCTGTAACCTGACTGCAAGATCTATACCCTGCTAAAGAACTCTGGACGCTTACCACCTGCAGATCCCTAGATAAGAGGATTGGACTTAGCCAGTACGTGACCGTCATCTGGACTAGAGCTCTAGCTTCCCCACTTGGCTACGGCAAGTCCACCTGGATCCAATCCTCAGCAACAGGTTAAGGGTGAGAGTATTGACGTCATACCGAAGGAACGAGATTGTAAGAGTGTCACAGAACCTCACAAAAATTTTTTGTAAAGTTAGCCCAGCTTAAAATTTCATTTTTCACATTTTTTCCTTTCATTTTTTCTAATCAATATTACATCATTTTTGCATTATTTTTGTTCAATAGTAACTTCATAAGTATTCAGTTGTACTCATATTTGCTTTATTGATTATATTGTATTCAACTAAATTGTATATAGTTGTTTCTTTGTCTCTTATATCTAAAAATTATCCTGGTGCCCAAATAAATTGTGAACACTCAAAGCAGTGCTACGAATACTACGCCCTAGTATCATAAATCTCCCTGAGCTACCGGAGTAATGTCAATGAACTTAAGCTAGTGGAATTGCACATCCCTAGCTTATCTAAAGTTCATTGCAAATGTTATGGCAAAAGCTTGACAATTTTTGGTTTCACTAACTAAATCGTTTTCATTCTTTCCTTGACCTCGAGCTCTGGGTTTTCGTTCAGTGAGGTAGATTCGAGTTCTCAAGCGGGATACTTTGGCCTCTGGGTTTGGTGTAGAAGAATTAGGACCCAAGAGAACGGCAACTAGTGAAGGTGACTTCTGTGTTTTAGCATGTTCTGGACTCCTGAATGTTGTTTTGTTTCTTAAATTTGATTTTTCTTTGGGTTTCTTTGTTTTCTTTGGAAGTTCATTCGTTTGCACTTTAGGAATTGGTATTCCACGTCACTAGTGAGGCAAATCCTTGTTCTAATAAGGCGTGAAAATCCCACTGACTGCGCCAATTTGTTATATCACTATTTGGATAAATAACCTTTTTTAAATTTTTATTACTCTCAAATACACCTCAAAGAGTCTTGTAATGATTTAATGAGTTTACAGCTGAACTAAAACTATACAGTGTGAGTCAATAAGAACTAATTCTTTAGTAGCTCCTTAAATAATGGAGATAGAGCAAAATATTGAAAAGGGGTGTTGTTTCATCTCTTTTTTTCTACAATCTAAAATTATTTTTAGACATACAGCGTGCACCGTTGAGGGGTTACAGCATCCAACATTTGTTTTTCATGTGGAACACCCTGTATTTTATACGAGATTTTGATTAAGCTTAAAATTCCCCATATATTGATGCCCCGCTTGCTGATCTTGTATGCGGGGTTGCCAAGTTATTTCGGTTTTTCTAAAAATTTGGGGAAAAACATAACATTGTAAAAAAATCATAGTAGCCTTGTTTCTGATAATTAAAGGTTGAGATTCGGTATTTAGATAATCAAACCCTTATACTATAAGCCGATATCATCGTAAAATTATTTGCTTGTACAGGGTGTTTTTTCTAAGCAACTGAAGTGGTCTGAATATATTGTGAAAAAACTCGTTTTTCTTTTATGGAACCCCCTGTATATTATAACACCAGACCAACGAGTATTAAATAAGCTCTCAAATGATATATGGTTTGATATATCTAACTCTAATAGTTTTCAAGATATTCAAATTTATACAAATATGGCAGTGACTTATTTGTCATTTATTTATTCAGTAATTAAGTATTTCAAGAAAAAAACATATTTTCTAAAACTTTTCTAACTATCATGAACAATATTTTATATCTATTAAACAGCCAACTGTATTTCCGTAATTTCAAAAACACATCAGTTAAAAAATCTGATAAGGAACCTGATAAACTGATAAACATTGAACAATATATTTTTTAAATAAATTAAAGAAATCTAATACTAATAAAAATAATAAGGGATGAAACAACACAACTTTAAACGTCCACAAAATTGAATATATCAATTTATAATATAATATTATAAATACTGCTGGAAATGTCCCACTACCTTAGCAGTGCATCGTATAACACGTGTTACAAAGGAGTCTCCAACGTTTGTGAGCACTTGTCTGTTTATCTATATAAACGAGTTTATTATTCTTTCTCTCATATCGTGAGATGTTGTGAGTGGCGTCTGATAGACCATATATTTTATAAAACCACTAAAAAAAAATCCAATTTATTAAGATCTGGCAATCTAGCTGGCCACATGACTGGACCATCGCATCCAATCCATTTGTATGGATATACCTGATCAAGATCATGTCTCACTGCAGCAGCATAGTGAGGAGGAGCTTCATCTTACTGAAACCATAATCTGCGTCATAAACTGTTGTCAGTGGCACATTGTTGAACAGATCTTGGAAATCATTTTCTACAAAATTTAAATAATTGTGCCCATTTACGTGTCCATTAAAAAAGTATGGGCCCAATAAATGGTTACCAACAATCCCACCCCAAACAGTCACAGTTCAGTTGTGCTGAAACTGAGGGTTTCTGTGCTGATCACATGAGGGTTTTGACCACTACATTTTTCTTTGGGGTTTTATAAAAGATATGGTCTATCAGACTCCACCCACAACACCTCAAGATATGAAAGAAAGATAAGAAACTCGTTTGCACAGGTAAACAGTCAAATGCTCACAAACGTTGGAGACTCCTTTGTAACACATGTTACATGATGCTTGCTCAAGGTGGCGGGCATTTCCAGCAGTATTTATAATATTATATTAGAAATTGATGTATTCAGTTTGTGAACGTTTAAAATTGTGTTGTTGCATCCCTTATTATTTTTTGTTAGTATTTGGTTTCTTAATTTATTTAAAAAATATATTGTTCAATGTTTATCAGGTTCCTATCAGATTTATTAACTGATGTGTTTTTGAAATTACGCAAATACCGTTGGCTGTTTAATAGATATAAAATATTGTTCATGGCAGTAAGAAAAGTTAAAAAAACGACAGTTTTGAACAAAACAAGAAAAATTTTAGAAAATAATGTTTTTTTCTTGAAATACTTAATTACTGTATAAATAAATGACAAAGAAGTCACTGCCATATTTGTATAAATTTGAATATCTTGAAAACTATTAGAGTTAGATATAGCAAACCATATATCATTTGAGAGCTTATTTAATACTCGTTTGTCTGGTGTTATAATATACAGGGGGTTCCATAAAAGAAAAACGAGTTTTTTCATAATATATTCCGACCACTTCAGTTGCTTAGAAAAAACACCCTGTACAAGCAAATAATTTTACGATGATATCGGTTTATAGTATAAGGGTTTGATTATCTTAATACCGAATCTCAACCTTTAATTATCGGAAACAAGGCTACTATGATTTTTTTACAAAGTTATGTTTTTCCCCAACTTTTTAGAAAAACCGAAATAACTTGGCAACCCCGCATACAAGATCAGCAAGCGGAGCATCAATGTATGGGGAATTTTAAGCTTAATCAAAATATCGTATAAAATACAGGGTGTTCCATAAAAAAAACAAATGTTGGATGCTGTAACCCCTCAACGGTGCACCCTGTATATCTAAAAAATAATTTTAGATTGTAGAAAAAAAGAGATGAAACAACACTCCTTTTCAATATTTTGCTCTATCTCCATTATTTAAGGAGCTACTAAAGAATTCGTTCTTATTGACTCACACTGTATAACTAACTACTCGGGAGTACCTTACTGCCTATTACAACGTTGGTTGAGCTGTGTCAGCACCATCGTCTTAGTCTGCATTTGATTACTAAGAACTGTTAATAAGCCATTTACTAAACACTAAACGTGACTTAATACAAATTATAGCGCGTAGCTATATTGTATTACATGAGAAATAAAAGATAACGGCATTTAGAAAGTCAGGTTACATGGAAACGGTTATACAAAATTAAAATTTCTAAATTTTCTCTTATAGTCGAAAAGGTAAATAGGTAATATTTTATTTAACATTCATCTCATATTTGTTTTTTAAAGTATTTGTATTTGTGTTATTCTTACAGTAAAGGAGTAACATATTCATTTTTGTTGGAAACAGTTTTTGGAATCCGCTTTTTTTTAGAAAAACGTTTTGTACACATTTTTAGGTAGGTAATTATTGAAATTTATGGAGATCTACGAGCATCCAATAAAAGTTTTAATTTGTTCATGTACTTCAGTAGTAACACGCATGGAGTGGGACTTTATGCGAACGTGGACTTGGAAACTGGAGACGATGCACGGACCTTTTTAGTCTTGCTTAAGTTAAGGCAAAATGTATGCAAGTGCCATAAACCTCCGCGGAAGCTAATTATTCATGATACATGCTGCCGTTCACGACCATGAGGCGCGTAATTGCAAGCTTACTGTTTATGTTTCATTTAAATATAGTGCTACGCGAGGTTTCAGAACTACTTGCATCTCTGCCTTGATGTTTATTACGTGAGCTGCAGACAGCAGAGCATATTGAGGACGACAATGAAATCTACTTTACTTCACAAGAATAAAGACTACTGGGTGCAGTTATCACATCGTTATTCTCTTTAGTGTACCCAATCGATTTAGCTATCGTGTCAATTATAAATACATTTTCGTGTTCAATTTACTCTTCAAACAGGTGCTCTGGAAGCAGCCTAGTCTGCATTTTAAAGGAAAAATGATTTGAAATGAGGGTTTTTATTACAATACCTATATTTAACAATTGTTGGGACGTCACATAAGGAGTAAACATTTAAAAATAAACATACATGCAACATTTATTTTATGGTTTAGATTTTAGAAGATTAATTTATAATAGTAATTAACGCTCTGTCATATCAATCGTCAAAATGAAATTTCTGATCAATAGATAAATATTAATTTTAGTTTACCTTTGGATGTTATATGAATACATTGGCTATTTTGTGTTATTTTAGTGGTATTATTATATTAAGTGATTATTATTTTTCATTGTGACTATTTATGTATCTATTGCCTGATATTCTGGTTGATTTTTTGGATTTATACTAGCTTCTACCCGACTCTCCGCCAAGGTCAATAAAAACTGAATTCCTAATATTCATTTGGTTTATTCAGTCAATATAAACCTAAATATCTTGTATTTAAAATACTGGTGAATATTTTTGTGGCAACAATAATACATATCTTAAATGGTAAAAATTAACTTAATAGAAAATGTCTTCTTTCTGAGTTTCTCTTTGTAACAATCAATATTGAACGTAT
Organism: Pogonocherus hispidulus; assembly: GCA_963924545.1. Lineage (NCBI taxonomy): Eukaryota > Metazoa > Arthropoda > Insecta > Coleoptera > Cerambycidae > Pogonocherus > Pogonocherus hispidulus. The sequence continues at coordinate 28,469,833 of OZ004696.1, read as the reverse complement.
CTACTACATTTATTGACAATAAAGTTAGAGTGCAGAACAATACGCATTAAAAATACATTTATTCAAAAAAATATTTATAAACAAGTGGTGGACATTAAAGTAAATGGCTAAGTGTTATCGGTCAGTAGTTTTATTATGAATTAATAGATTGAAGTAAAGTAACAAAACTACTAAATTTTGATACTATTTGATAATTATTATTACTTGTTAATTACTATTTGATTATACAGACTGTCCAAAATTCGAGTCTCTACATAGGGATCTCAGGTATTATAAAAGATAGGAAAACGCTCAAATGGGAAAAGTTTTAGAGAATTTTATGCTGATTTCAAATCTGCATTGAAAGTTATCGTGAGTCAATTGTTTTTCGAGATATTTGAAAAAAAACGAAAAACCGAAGAATTTATTTTTGGCCAATAACTCGCTAATGGTTAATCTGACACTTCTAAAAATTTTACATTATTAGTACACTTTTTAAAGACGAACCTTTTGGCATAAACAAAAATTACAAGGCACTCTTTGTTTTTCTGTTATGAACCACAACTTTGCTATTTCTTATGGTCGCCATATTGGATTTTTATATCATAATTTAAATCCAAAAATTCTCTTTCCAACGATGTATCATAAGCCTATAAAAGAATTTTTAAAATTTGTGAAATATTGAAAAAATAATTTTTTTACAAGTTTACTTTAGAAGTTGGCTGTGCAATGAAATGTTTTCTGTCACAAGTGTCAAATAAAACTGCTTAGAAAGAGTTAACGTGTCAGTGTTTTTATAAAGTGAAAATATGGAAAGAGTTCACAAATTGTCAAATGAAGAAAAGTTTGATATGCTTACGCTTTATTTACAAGCTCACCGTAATGCGGAAATTGCATCTACCAGATATTTGGAATTATATCCAGAAGCACAGCAGCCGCATAAAACATATTACAGGAGAATTGTTACCAATTTATTGAATTATGGTGAATTTGAGAATAAGAGGAACCACTATGAAAAAGATAACCATGATCATGACGTAAACGTTCTTAATATAATAACTGAAACTCCGTCAACATCTGTTCAGCATCAAAGTAACATCCCGAAGTCTACCGTTCATCAAATTTTGAAAAAACATGGATATCATCCTTACAAGCCTACTATTGTCCAAGGTCTTCTCGCGAAGGTGATTATGCCAGTGGTACATAGAAAAATGCAGAGAAGTTCCTGAGTTCCCTAATTTGATAATATGGTCCGACGAGACCCGTTTTACTAATTGTGGGGTATTTAACAAATACAACAGACATCATTGGAGTATCCAAAATCCCCATGTGATGGAACAGCGACGATTGCAGTCTAGATTTGAGTTTAACGTTTGGTGTGGTCTTTTAGGTATTTTTATCTTCATTAATGATATTGTGAATAAATAAGCTAGTCATTAATGTATCATGTTAATGTATAATTATTTTAGGAAATCGTTTGGTTGGTCCGTTTCTTTTCGATTACAACCTTAATGGGGAACGATATCTAAACCTATTAAGAGAAGAAATAATTCCAGCAATTAGAAGGCTTGTATCCAATGCAGCTGAATTTCAAAGATTGTGGTTTCAGCAGGATGGTTGTCCGGCACATAATACTGTAGAAGTTAGAACATATTTAACCCATTGTTTTGGGAAAAATGTTATTGCGAACAATGGACCAGTTATGTGGCCGGCAAGATCCCCAGATCTTACGCCACTCGATTTTTATTTGTGGGAACAAATTAAAAATGAAATTTACGAATTTGAACCACCCGTTAATAGAAATGAATTAGAAGCTAGAATTAGAGAAGCGTTTAACTTGTTAAACGGAAACACATTAGGAAGAGTTATGAGAAAGATTTTAAAGAACTGTGAAATGTGTCGCAATGCAAATGGACGTCACTTTGAGCATTTGCCTAATAATGGTTAATTATGCATGCTTCATTTTTTAGTTCTGGTTGTTTTTAATACTTACTACTATTAGACTAAAGATATTCATATCAATATCATGGTTATCTTTTTCATAGTTGTTCCTCTTATTCTCAAATGCACCATAATTCAATAAAGTAGTAATAATTCTCCTGTAATTATGTTTTGTAAGGTTGCTGCCTCTGGATACAATTCCAAATATCTAGTAGATGCAACTTTCGCAATACTGTGAGTTTGCAAATAAAGTGTAAGCATATCAAACTTTTCTTCATTTGAGAAATTGTGAGCTCCATATTTTTATTTAACGCAATTCATAAGTCATTTTGTATGACACTTGTGACAGAACGGGAAATATTTACATTTCATGGCACAGCCAACTTCTAAAGTAAACTTGTAAAAAAAATGATTTTTTCAATATTTCACAAATTTTAAAAATTCTTTTATAGGCTTATGATACATCGTTGGAAAGAGAATTTTTGGCTTTAAATTATGATATAAAAATCCAATATGGCGACCATAAGAAATAGCAAAGTTGTGGTTCATAACAGAAAAACAAAGAGTGCCTTGTAATTTTTGTTTATGCCAAAATATCCGTCTTTAAAAAGTGTACTAATAATGTAAAATTTTTAGAAGTGTCAGATTAACTATTAGCGAGTTATTGGCCAAAAACAAATTCTTCGGTTTTTCGTTTTTTTCAAATATCTCGAAAAACAATTGACTCACGATAACTTTCAAGGCAGATTTGAAATCAGCATAAAATTCTCTAAAACTTTTCCCATTTGAGCGTTTTCCTATCTTTTATAATACTTGAGATCCCTATGTAGAGACTCGAATTTTGGACAGTCTGTACTATATTACATCTATATTACGTCAACTGTGAAGTAACAACAGGTACATCATAGTAGGCTTAATACATTTCAATTTAGACCAACCAGGTATATCTAATGATGTATCGATTATTTCCATCGAGCGATCAACAACTAACAACCAAACATCAATAAAGAGAGATTCATACCAACATGGAAATTGATGTATGTTACTTCTCTCTATGAACATTTATCTAACTAAGGGTAATGTAGAGACTGAAGTACCTATATAACTGAAGTGGAAGAGATTATGTAAGATAGAAGAGGACGCATCTGAGTTATAAAGTTGTGATTGTTGGCCCAATGTAAGCATTTGACAAGATAGCATGTAGCAGCATTATTGAATTCTATAAATATTCTTAATGAACCGTTTCCGTCAAAATGAACGCCAGATACCTATCTGTTGCGATTAAGCCTCTCCACTAGACTTTTTCCGAAATTACTTAGTAAAATGTGTTACGGCACACGAAGAACAGACTGCCATTTTGCAATAATATTTATAATGTTAATAGTGAAACACTGCCATTGGTAAGGAGAAATAAGTAGGTAGTTAGGTAATTAATTTCGATACTAGATTGTGCAATGATAGGCACATAATTGATATAACTTATTAACTTTATTTACTAACTTATAACAAATAATAACTAAGTAATAATAAAACTTCTTTTTGACGAATCATAGAATTGTGCGACAAATAAGTAACAGACAATTCACATGGTGGTACTTAAAATTTCCTTTAAACATAACTTCAAAAATGCATAATTACATAAGTAGTTTTGTTAACAAAAGAAGTTTTTTAAATAACTTGAAAATTATTAGATACAAACATGAATCTTGGTACCTTTATGTACTGTAATGAACTGAATAATTTGTATTGGTATTCTAAATTAGACATCAAATTTTTTAAAAGGTTCTTAGAGATGTGTTAAGAAGCGACAGGGAAAAAACAGAGGACACGTTTTCTTTACGTTTAAAAACTTACATCTACTATTATGCCACTGAAAATGGATGTCCGAATACAATAAATTATTCTGCCTAATACATAACTGTACCAATTTTCCTGTTCTTATCACAGATGGATTTGGAACTATTATTTTACCAGTTAATATAAAACAGGGCTTGTATGTCTGAAAATAGGCGATTTTTCACCTATTTTTATAGAAATTTTTCTTCATAATTTTAACCAAACATCTTTCAGAAACACCGTGTATAAGCTGTTCCATTAAAAAAGGACTATTCCTACCCATATATTCCAATATTCATTTGTACATAAATTGGGAACACTTTCATCATTTTCAAAATTTTATTTTTTATTTTTACAGGTTTCACAGACAGGGAACGACTGCAGGTCTACATTAATTACAGGGGTTTTGAGAAAGTTACATAGGTAATAGGTAGAGTATATAAATCTAATTGTCTGTTGTTTTCTGTTATAATTTGGTGGTTCTACAGCTCAGCAGCGCTTACATAGGAGCCGCCACTGGACGTCTCTACTTATTTGAAGGATCATAAAAACAAATATAAAATATCATCAGGGGCGGTTTGTGATGATATAAAGCAGATCTTCTGCAAATATGTTGACTTTACCCATTTTCTTAGTTAATTCGATTCTACGATCCGTTGTATCAGATTCGTAATGTCCCCTCAACGGCTCAACTCCAATTCAACAGCTCCGCACAATCTTGAATAAAACATAGATACCTATCATCTATTTTTTGTCAGATTGTCAATATGTTTTTGTAAATAATTTACTTATTAAGATTAGTCTGAGCTATAAATATTAGTAGTTCCATTAGGAATAAAGCTAATTCTATTGTGATATGAAAATTGCTTTGGAAAACAAAACTTTCTTAAATAAATTTCTCTGTTTAACTCATGTTTATGTTGTTTCCCAACTAATACCTGCCGTTTCAATAATAATGTCCGGCAACGGTCCTATCTTTATTTTTTATTCAATTTTTTACTCGTAAGTGTATTTAAAATTAGTATATTATGCAACGATCATTTAATGATAGCAATTAAGACACGAGTATGAGAATTACGACACGAACCGTAGGTGAGTGTCGTAAAGAATACGAGTGTCTTAATAGCCATTGAATGTGAGTTGCATACACTATTTTTTCTACGACCAGTCATAATAATGAAAAATAAGAACTTTATTTTCAAAATTTCTGTCATGTATGTATGTCAACTACGAACGGTCTAGTCAAAATGAATAAATTTCAATTCTATCATGATTATAGCAATATTTGTGGGTGGTATAAAAAAGCTGGGTGGACGAGCGGTTAAGACGTCTGGTTTTCAATCGTTCTCCGTGGTTGACGACGGTTCGAATCTCACCGTGGTCAACTTTTTCTAATTGCTCCAATATTAAATCTGTGTGTATAAGGCTGGTAGTGTTCTTAATATGCAACTAGTACTGCAATATCACTGTATAAATGGCTAACAACCTACTGTACACTTTAATTAATAAGATTTTCCAGGTTTCCCTTATTCTCGTACTAAATGATAGTTGAAGTTATAACATCGTAAGTCGTTCCTGGGCGCACTCGCGGGCCGCAAAATAATAATATGCTGCTCCCTCTCTCACACAAGTCTCTGACTTCCGGGCTTATAATAATATTATTATTATTATTATTATTATTATTATTATTATTATTATTATTATTTAATGTTTGTAGACATCTTACATTTCTATTGGTTACAAACTTGTATCTTAATGACTATGTGTACTTGGAGCTTGCTTCCCAACGGCCGGTCAGAACTCCGACGCGACTTGTCGGTGGGATTATACGCGCAGGAACGGGCTAGATTGGAATATCTATCAGTTGCTTACAAATGGTTAGTTTTTCCTCCTGCCTGATGGCTGCTGGTTGCTGGTGCTGGTGGACACAAAAAATACTTTTTAGGTAGCTACAATGGCTTAAATAAGAAATCAGAGACACCACGTGACTAAATCATGTGGAAGAATTCTCGTGCATTGCATGTGCGAACATTTTAATTTTTTATTCAAATTCGGTCAGCTTAGGAGCACGGTACAAATATTCTCAATATATTATTGATGGTCTAGGCACAGCGTTAATAATATAAATAAATTACAAAATAACCAAATTTTTACAGGTTCGTTCACGGGCTTCTACACTTATTTTAAATAGTAGGTATTGCTAAAAATAATGGTTTTAAATTCAAAGAAATAACTAAATTTACATTATAACACATCCTAAATGATCTGGTAAATCTATTTTACAATATCAAACAATAGTAAATAAATAATATCAACTTATTTAAGTCGTTTCGGAAAATACCAATTACTTCTAAGCTCTGCAAAACACTAAGGGACCTGAAATAAACTAAAATATATTTAACTGATATAAACTCTGAAAAATAAACAATCTTATATATTAATAAAAACGGAATTGACGGAATACTTTTCAGTGTCTTTTTTTTATTCTATATTGTAATTGCTATTTTAACAATTATCTACTGTATTAGTTGAATGTTGTAAACAACGGCAACTCTATAGCGCTACGATGCTCACCTACATTATTTTGCGGCGCAACCTAATACATATCAAATCACAAATCACACTCAATTGCTATTTGAAAATAAATAAAAACGCTTCATACTTATTGTTAAGAAAAGTAACTGCGTTACAATAGAAAATGGATTTCTGGATGCCATAATATATTTCTTTTGTGTTTTTTTAAGGGTTGGAACCTTTGGTGTGAAGATAACACTGACGTAGTTTTCCACATTACACCAAACCACTATACTGCATTCGACGAGCGTTTCGCCAGCTAAATGGGCATAATCTGGAGATGTTGAAAACGGTTTTAATCATCTCCAGATGATGTCAACTTGGTTGCGAAACGCGCGTCGAGTGCAGTATAGTGTTTTGGTGTTATGTGGAAAATTACGTCAGTGTTATACTTTTTTTTATTTTAAATGGCATATCTTTATCTGGAATATATTTTTTTTTGTTTTTAGATTTAGTTATAAAGTATGTGTAGGTACCTGAACCAACCGCTTTGGATGTATTTGATACTTCATAAATCTTTTAACACATGAAAATGTTTACATGGAAACACTTTTCCAGAGAAGATTAGAGATATTCCTTTGTTTAAACATATTATAGTATGAATATATTATTAGTTCTTCGTTAATTCCTACCATAACGATTTAGAATTAAGAAATTCTAGCTTCGGTCATTAAAATAATATAAGTGCTTCATTTTCCACGTTATATGTTGGAATCATTAAGGAATGAAAACTTTTTTCGTTCAAATGAAGCACCCTTATTACTATATTTGCATTATTCCACGTTATGCAAAATAAAATTATATTTTCTAATAAAAGTATTTTCTGAAAAAGGCATTTTGAGTTTACGTTATAAATTCATTTAACTATTAGCGACTTCCTTTAGGTTACAGCAATTTTCAGGAAACAAGCACACTAGAATACAGAAGAAACGCATAGGTACTACAAATTTAGCTGTATTAAACGTCGATAAATTAAATCCCCTGTCTACAGTTTTACATATCTCTACATATCTCTCTAGTTACATGTAAAAGAGCGACATAGTGAATAAGCTCCGAAGAAAATGGCATTCATTTCCCCCGTGTTGCTCTTTATTAAGTTTCATTGATTCGATATGGAAAATCAGTTTATTTGATTATATTCTCATTCGCATTTGTAACGTAGAAAATTTCCTGAGGGAGTTTCCTTCTCAAATACATTCTATACACTTGCTTCCAGTAAATTACGTATGATACAAGGTCTGAACGACAATTTTGGTAAAAATATTTTTTACTAGTCAAAGTAATTTGCTGATCACAACATAGCTGCAGATTATTTCTACACTAAAATGTATTTGGTATTTAAACTAATTTAAAAAACAATAATTAAAAATAAGGAGAGTATTGTATCAACATCAAAGTTTAGATCTTATACCAGTGCTTCCATTAGTATCATTACTAATAATCAAAAAATCAACTCGAATAAAAATATTTATTTCTTCTAACGAAATTCTAACAATTTCGTTACATTTGGTATTTTCTTTTAGTTCCTTTTAACAATCACAATTTTACTCATTTATTTGTATCTAGTATCTACTAATTGTGTTAACAAATCGCACCTTTACATTTAAATACTAATGTCAGAGTACAACAGCTGCTTTTAAAAACCATACTCTGGTATACATTTGTGCACGCACCTAATGACCAGGGTATTTAAGCTATAGTTGCCAGTCCGAGCGCTCTCGGACTCTTACTTATCTTTACCTAATAGGTTCTAGCATACCGTATCTTGCTGCATCAATCAAGGTAGTATTTTTAGTATTTTTTCTTATATTACATTTATCTTTTATATTTATCGCTCTGTTACAGATCTTTTGCTATTCGTATAGTGTCGGCAATTTATTTTAATTTTCGTTGTGGAATTAAACAGGGTTAGACAGTGTAAAGCACAATTAAAATATTCTGTCTTTATCATAATCTTTGCATTTTATTTAAATTTAGAGACACATCTTTTAAAATCATATACAGTGGTTTAATGTAACTACAATTTTTGTTTTAAATTTAAATTTAATCAAACTTGAGATTACATTTGATATCTTACTTTCAGTACCTTAAGTGCTTTCAGTACTTAAAGTTTGGTTCCTTTAATAATCAATTATTCAAAGGAGTTTATATCTTCCTCATTTTTGTTTTAATAGAACCATTTCACAACTTGGTTTTACATGATTTTGCAACCAGCTATTGAATCTACTACCCTTGGAACTACATCTACCTAGTGCTCTAAACAAATCGAGACTGAAACCTCGCTACCAGTTCTTGACACCTAGAGTCTCCAGACCTCTAGCTAGACGGTTATAACAACGGAACTACCCTTCCTGGAGGAATATTCTAAGGACCTCTGTATTTCATGTAACAGTGTTCGGAGCCACTAAAGGTAGCCACTAAACCAGTAGGGTTCAATATTGGAAAAGGTCCAGTCTTGTAATTTTAAATCAGTTTTTTTTTCATTCTTAATTACTCATGCACTGTTAACTTTGAATAACTTTTTTTGTAATATAAATTCAAATTCAATCTGTTTATTAATATTAATATGTGTCAAGTTTTTTTTTGTATTCATTTATTTCCGGCCTCACCAGTATTTAGGAAAAGTAGGTAAAATAGTTTCGAATTTTTCTTCTATAAAAATATCTCTAGCTTCATAAATAGGGTGATAGTAAAGACAGTGCCCTCTTTGAACCTGCCCTGACAACTGAGCTGTCGGAGCTACTTTGCAATCAATCTTTAATAGGCGATAGCTAAGAGTCAAAGGAAATTGGCTACATAAAATTGGCGCCCAACGTGGGGCGTCAATTATAAATTTTTAAAGTATACATTTTTATAGTTGTAAGTGGAGTATCATATTAAGGTTACGTGTTCTGAATACAGAATACGTAATAAATTAATTTATTTGCAATTGTAATAAAACTTAGCTATATTATATTATAATAAAATAAAAGAAGTCCGGAAGTCAGCTACTACTTTTTTATTTCAAATTTACTATTATATTTTAATAGCATTTTGAAGAATTTCAATGCATTTCTCCCAATATAGAAGAAGGATCGAATATAATTTTTTGAACATTACTGCTAAAATCAAAAACTGTGTACCACATCAATGGTATATTTTTTAAACCACAATTTCATCGGGACATAATATGTCAATGTACTAACAATTTTAAGATACATAAAAATATTTATATTAATAAATAAATCTCTTGTTAGTCCCTAGACTTTAGCGATAATAGCACCAAGGGTGTTACTATAAGGGTGAATTCCGTTTCCAGCCTTGGTTTCCATTCCGGTGTTGTTGGTGAATAGTGATGGGCATTCCAGTTCACTTTGGTGAATAGTTCGGACCGAAACAGTTCACCTAAGTGAATAGTTCTTTTTTACAGTTCAAAATGAACTACAGTTCGTCTCGTATTTGATTTCCTTGCGGGCCGAATATAATTAAAGTAGTAGGTAGTAGGTACACTCTTCATGACAACCAAATAATGGTATATAAAATATTAGAAATTGTCGCAAGTAATATTTTTAAACTATAATCTATAAATTTTTTATCTATATAAAAGTATGTACAGTACCTACTATAATTTTACTGATATATGTTGAACTTTCTTTTTTTTTTGTTCGTATTATTTTTTTTTATTATCAGCTTTTGAAGTAAATTATTTTATTAGTTCATAAAATATACATAAATGGTTCAGAATTTCAGATAACAAAAACGCTAAATGTATCCATTCAGTGCAATAATTCACTTAAATTACTAAACTGAAAAGTTTTCTTTTTCGGTTTTAAGTGTCATGTGTCATGTCCGACATGTTGAATCACGAAGTACTGAGAACTAAACTGACTCGAACGAGGGAACGAAAACGAGAATGAACGGTACAATTTTAGACACAGTTCAAAATGAACTATTCAGTGGCAACTATATGAAACAGTTCGTTCAGTTCACCTCAAGTGAATGGTTCATGCGAACTATTCGGTCATGAACTGCACATCACTATTGGTGAATGTCGGTCAGTGATAGGTTACTGAAAACCTTGATCAATTATGGAATGCGGTTCCTGAGTACCCACCCAGAAACCTCGTAATTTTCAGTTTTCAACATAAAGATTTCTCTTTTAAGGTTATGTGTCATTTATTGTAGGTGTAATGTAATGTGAGATAGTAAAAATATACAGTTAAATGACACAGAATGCACAGCACGGTTCTCCTGATCTGAAATATTAATAATATTACCCAAGTGTCAAATCTAATCCAACACTGCGTTCTGTACCGTAATTATTTCTTTCTTTCCGGAACCTCTTTTACCCCTGTCAAAATTTATTTATCGTTTAGTTAATCGGGTTTGGAAACGAAGGTATATTTGAAAGTGTTTTTCAATAACAATATTTATTTTATTATATTTAAGTTCATAAACTTCAAATTTGTGAAAAAAATTAGAAAGTTGACATTATTTTTTCGGGATTTTGTAGTATTTCCGGGATTCTCTTGTGATTTTTCAGTTTGTCATTTGCAGAAAAATGTTAAATTAAAAGCACTATGGCATAACTTTCTGTTGGAATAAGGTTCAATATTGACTTTGTGTAAGTATTAATATATACATTTTGATATTTAAAGATTTGTTAAAAAATCAGTAAGGTAGGTAGGTAGTTGAAAAGAAAACTATGGAACTCAAAGAGTGGAATGGTATACTGGAAACAAAAAGAAATCTTTTAATCACGAATTGTAATTATTCACATAAATAAATGTTGGTAGTACAATAAGTGCAATATCTTGTATCTTTTCTATAAAATTTTCGACAGTATAAAAGCGTACACAAAATCATACCGAACCCATTTTTCAAAATAGTTTGATATAATGTTTAAATATTTCCAGTTTTCTAGCATTCTCATCACTACTGTTCCTATTGTAACAGGCTGGTCGATGTACTCTACAGGCTTCGCGGAACTTACTTAATTATTCAGTTATCTCGAAAGGGAGTCTAAAGTTTTACTACTGAATCGATTTATCTGTCGCGGGGTTCGAGATATGCTGTGATTGACGTATGAAAAGAGTATTGACTTATCGTGGGTTATCTTATCCTGAATCTCGATGTAGGGACGTATTCCTGGGACACTTCTTATATGCTAACACTGAGAGGGTAGTTGGGCGGATTTGCACGAAAACACAGCACTTTTAGGCAAGGGTTTTTAATAACAAATAAATAGAATTTAGAAACGTAAACAAAATAGAAATGCAAAATACCGAAATAATATTTGACCTAAGAAAACGACTGAATACAATACTAATGAACTCTAAACTGAATGACTCTATATAAAACAACTAACGGCGTCTACTTCGAGCCCGAGACACGTACTTTACCCTGCCTGGGTGGTGTGCCCTCATACTGTGGGGAGAAGCCCCAAATAAATACAAACAACCACCTATTCCGAAGTAGTATCGCGGGAGACTCTCTTTTCTTCAGTCGAAACTTTCCAAGTAAAGTTTCTTTGCTATGAAATTTACATACACTAATCCCATTGGTTGTTAAAGTACGTTTCTTCTCTCTGTCTAGTACCGCGAACCATGACCTGTTTCTGTCACGGTGGCCAATCAAAATACTGTTTACTAGCTAGTGACCTAAAACCCTTAGATATTATCCTCGTCTCAAAGTGAGATGGGGTTACGACTTACTCTACTGTTATTATTCCTGGAAAACCCCATGAAAAACCAGGAGGACCTATGCCTTTGCACTATTGTCTATATGAACATACAAAAGATCTTACTTAGAAGAACTTCCAAGTACCACCATAATTCATTACAATTTACTGGCTTTAATTAGTTACGCCCAATTGGCGCTTTGTGTCCTCAACATTGTTCCGTGTCCAGGGATGCACGGAATTAGACATCCATAAAATGTTTTACTAAATCTGTTAAGCCCGAACAATTATCAATACTATTTATGACCCAAAATGACATCTTTGCTACAGAACCAGAGATGGTTTTACAAAATCTATCTATTTGAGCCAGATGTTACTTTCTAAAGATATTTACTTTACTTGACGTTTACCCTGTGTGCTTTTGTTACACTATATATATTTATTTCATAATCCATTATACAAATTTTATATAGAAAATACAGACTGACTGAACATAAAACACAAGACATATTTAGTTATATTTAACTTTGACATTTATAGTTAACTGTACCTTTATGTGCGGGTTAATTTAACTTCGAGTTAACTTTAAGCTAGAAGGTAACTTGCACTTGAAAAACAGATTTTAATAAATAACCCAGAGTTAACTTTAACTTGTGAGTTAACTCTATATTGAAAAACTGGGTCTAAGACGACTACGCCCTGAGGGCGATTTATTGAATATTCAAGGACCGTAGCTTTGAGGGGTGGATGTCGCCTGATGGATGATCCAGTAATGGTAGTGGTGCATACAATATTTTATATTTCACTTCATACAAAGTAAAAAATAAAAAAGCCATATAAAATACTTAGATATTTTCGGTTTCAATTTTAATATGTAATCTGATAGTCTATGACAATAATAGTATATTGAACAACAAGTGTCGAAAAATATATTTTTCGCACGCAGTGAGACGGTATACTTTTCCTACTGTTGCACTTAAATCACATTAGAGGGATGTATATCCTTTTCTTGTTTAAGTTTTGCTTTCAAAACGATGATTTTTTGACATAATAAAACAACAATTATTTAATTTTAATAAACATTTACTTATTATTAATAGTATTAGCTATAAACATCAGTATTAACAGCTAATGATAATTTTTTTAATAATAGGCAATAATAATCGTAAGTTACAAACAATCTCTATTTGAAGTTGTAATTAATTAACAGTAAATTCCTGGCATTTCTTTATGCTGATTGATCGAATTTTTCACAATAGATATGTTATAGTTTGTTTTTGAAGAAAATGTCATTTCATTTTGTGGTAAAAAACTCTATCACTACTCCACAGTGTATTGCGCACAGCGTGCGTAAAATGACATTTTACAGTTGTGTTTTTAGTGTGTTTTTACTTATTTTCTAAGCAACCGTAGGCAAACAGTTTTATTTAACTGCCAGATTTACTTTTGCAATAATGGATACGCACGGATTACTAGAGTATATAAAAATATCCAAAAAGCAACATAAAATGTTTGCCTCATAAATCATAAAACACAAATTAATATAAAATAGAGTATGAAACCAAAGTCTAAATATATTCTAATTGAAACTTTCCGAATATGGCAATCGAAACCAGTTTACTGGTTATTGCTTGCGGCTTACGCCATTCACTTTTATAATTGAGGTAGGTACTAGTTTTGAAACACTTAAAATGCACGGAAAATAGAAACGTAAGAATGCTGCACTGAATTACATAGAAGAAAATATAACTGGAAAAATGGAATCATCGTTTTAAATAGGAAAAAAAAGAAAGTGAAATATTGAAGGTTTCTGAAAATGCTTCTAGCAAATGTATTGATATTTTCAGTGAATTTTGAAAATTGTAATTCTACTAGTTTGATGGTGGTCTGCTCATTTAACTGACGGTATATATATTTTCCAAAATCAATTCTTAATATCGATGGATCAGAGGCAACGGGCGATATATTTTCTAAAAATGGTGGACCACCTCCAGCGAAATTTGGAATTGGTCAATTAGATGCTCCATCGTATCTAAAAAATGAAGTGTATCATGCAAGATTATCTACCCAGGAAGAACTTCTAAATAAAGTTTCGGAGAGTCACAATCTGCTCAGGATGGTTACAATAGTCATTATTGAATCATATAGAGAAATTGAGTGTTTGAGAGTGTACTTACTTATTTAATCATTCTTTGAAAAACTATGATTGGTAACAACATTTTGACACCCTACTACCCTCAAATGTCCAGCATTTCAAAGACACTGAAATCACTTACGTTAAGTGATTAAGTAACATTAAGTAAGATTAAGACATAATAGTAAGCAAAGTTGCAGACAAAATAAGAGTCCTTGGTACACAATATACCGATTATACTGATTTATTTGTAAGAGTTTTTATTTGTAAGACTTATAGGATTTTATTTTATGGATTTATAATACAATTATAATACAATAGATTTTATAATAAAATTCTCGTTTTAAAAGCTTTGGATGAGCTACTTTAAGTTAGAAGTTTTTTTTGGATATAGAGGAGAATTGGATATAATATATTTATATTACCTATCTAAAAAAAACAAAATTAGTTAAAAATGATTACCTATATTAACTGACACCTATTCGGCTGACCTGAAGATAGTTTCATCTGCTTATTTATTTATATCGAGGAAAATATTGTGAATTCATTAGATCAGTAATTACTATTGGCTTTTTTTAAAATTCGCAAAAACTAATATAATAGAAATAAAGAGCATTATATAATATATAGAAATAGTGTATTTATGAGTAAAGTAATTAATTAATTCGATTAAGGAAAACTATATTAATTAATACTTATTGAAAAATAACTATCAAATATTTTTCCCAGCCTTTTTGCTTTATTGCCTAGTTAACCGAAAAAGCCAAAAGGAAGTGCAGATAGAACAGTTAAAGTTTGAACAGGTGAGTTTTAAAGCAATGTAAAACTTAAAGCGATGGATAGGGAAAGTTTAAATAAAGATGTTGCAAAACGCCGTTTTCGAGTGATATAATAATTACTCTCCAGATTGTTTGCTGAACTCAGCCATGCAAATAATTCTAGGCGTTCGTTGATCAAGTTGGAGAGGTCATTATCACGTCGAATTGCTAAACGTAAAAAGTTTATTATTACCTTCATCAGTCTTTTGTACAGTTAAACTTTGTCGATAACGAATACAGAAATCTTAGGGATTTAATTTACAGAGGTTATTAAACTGGGTTAGTTTTATCCTTTTATTTTGTACTCGGTCTAACCTTTTAAAAAACATTAAATAGAGACAAATAAACATAACTGAAAAGCGTAAATGTAAGCCAATTCTAGTAGTATAATAATACCAGTCACTTCGAATACATCCATGTTCGGATTGGGCCTATAAGAAGACCTATTTTTCCAAAGGCTGCACCAGTATTCTTAAAGGATTGAAGGACTATTAAATAGACCGGGCCGAAAAAATGTATATCTCGGGTTGAAAAACTCAAATCTCCATCAAGTGGCAAAAGATGATGGGAGTCTTGTTGTTTTGATGGGTGTTAGATGTGTAGTATATAAATTATAAATATAAGTATATATACAGAGTTTCAAGGTGCCCCTTCATTAGAATAGCTCTTACATTGAAATAATGAAAATTGCCAGACCAATGTTCTTGGGCATGTACTCTGGAATTAAAATATGCCGTCTTTGCATTGACTGTCAAATTCTTAGGAGAGGTTCAAAAGAAACAACGGTGGAAACAACTATGTAATCTGCCAACTGCTTTGTCAATTTAAGCCCCTATAATAGATAGATAGATAGATAGATAGATAGATAGATAGATTGATAGATAAATGCCTTTATTTTTGAATTATACAAAATACAAAAAGAAAAGAGAAAATTAAAGAAAGGTGGCGACATCCAACAGAGTTGCTCATATGCAACCACCTTATTACATATAATAATACAATAGATGCCTAATTATGGTGTGTACAAGAATCACTTACCGATGCAGAAAGCACATGCACTACAGATACACAATCTATTTTAATTACATCAGTGATATTGAATAGTATCTCTTTTATTACGTATATATTGCTTGACTCTGTTGTTAAAAGTGGCTAAACCAGATGCTTCTCGGACATTGGAAGGAAGTGAATTGTAAGTTTTTACAGCCGTGAATCTAAAGGATGTTACAAACAGGCTAGTTCTATGTTTGAGTATCGAGTAAAGTTAAGTTTAATGCGTAATACAATAATTATGTATATCTAAATCTTTAAGTTTTTCATACAAATATTGCGGCTTAGATGTAAAGTTGATCTTATAAATAGTTTTACACATGTGAATGAAAAATTTTTCGTCGAGGGTAAACCATTGCGATTCTCGGAATTTATCAGATACATGATCAAACTTGCGCAGATTAAAACAGAATCTAATACACGCATTTTGAACTTTAACAAGACTGTATCTGTCCTTACATAGAAGAGCAGGCCAATACACAACATTACAGTAGTTTAAATGTGATAAACACAAGGCATCAACCACACGAAGTTTACATTGTAAGTCCAAATTGTCCTTATGCATGTATAATACTTTCTGCACTAAGTAGCATACATGACTGGAGAAACGCAAATCACAATCTATATGTAATCCCAGATTCTTACAACTTATCGAGGGAAGCAAAGGGACATTATTAATAGAAAAAACAAATTGAGAGTTCCTACTTAAAATTTCTTTATCTTTACCAAAAATAAGCAATTGAGTCTTACCTTCATTTAAGACAAGCCCATGAGCTATAGAGTATTTTCTAATAATTTCCAACTCTAGGTTAATGTGCTGAACAACCAAAATCAAATCCTTAAAATAAAAAATGTAATATAATTGGGTATCATCCGCATATTGATGTGATGTACAATGTTTAAGGTACCCCTTTAGATCAGATGTATATAATGAAAAAAGTAACGGCCCAAGACCACTACCTTGCGGAACGCCTCTATCCAAATAAATAAAATCAGATACACTATTACCCATTACAGTTCCTTGACATCTACATTTAAGATAACTATTAAAAAACTTAACTGAAATATGAGTAAGCCCAAAGAACTTAAGTTTAGTGATAAGTGTGGAATGTGCAATAGTATCAAAAGCTTTACTATAGTCTAGCAATATTAAACAGGAATTCATTTTATCATCGTACGCCTTGTATAAATCATCAGTAATATTAAGTAGTGCTGATGTTGTGCTGCAATACTGCCGAAACCCAGATTGCGTACTAGGCAGAATATTATTGATTTCGGAGAAGAGCAACTCCCTTTCGGACACGTAATATTCAGATATTTTAAAGTGCGCCAAAATTCTTTAGGGTTATTCTTAAAAACATGTTGAATATAAGCTTTTTTTTCAGTTTTTACTGCCATATTAACCATGTTTCTCAAGGTCTTATAGTCTTGCCAAGAAGTATCAGTCTTATTTTTCCTATACTTAGTTAACGCTTTCTTACGAAGCTTCATCAATAATTTGAGAGATTATCAGTAAGCCAGTGAGCAGGGGCTTTAGTTATTTTAGCTGTTTTAAAGGGGGCGTGTGTATTAAATAATTGAACACAGTTATAATTAAAAAAATCTACCATATCATTAACATCACTTAGAGCGAATATATAGTCCCAATCAACAGAGAATAAATCTACAAGAAAATTATCATAGTCCAAATTAGAGTAATCCCTATAAGTTTTTAAGAATGGTGATATTTTATTTTTATTAATAAGTAAAGCACAACCTACTTAGTCATGATCAGAAATACCGTACAATGTCAGTGGAATTATAAGTAAAATTTGTAAGGTAAAGATATTCCAATTTTCTACTAATAATCAGGGTTAAATGGTATATAAGAAATTACTGAGTAATAATATATCAGATACTTAGAAGGGCAAATCTCGTCTTTTGCTGTCAGCGTGCTTGCTTCTTCCATATATCTTACTGATGTTCGTTATGCTCACGGATCTTACTTCGGTCATGGTACTAGCGAGTAAACGAAGATAAGGTGCGATCTGAAGGAGAAAATTGTCATGTTCAATTATGGCTCGATCTCGGCGAAAATCATTAGGAGTTGGGAGTTCCCTACCAAATGTAAGGTAAACTCCTGTATTTCCGGTAAATTGGTTTTCAGCAGTATTCATTGCAAAGCATACAGAAGCTAGGTTCTCCTTCCAGCTAATATGATTATTGGCAGTAAGAATAGCGAGGTGGGTCTTCTGGTCTAGATCTTTATGTTCTCACTGCATGACCTCACCAACAATGCAAACTGAATGCACGCTATTATCGCTAATTGCCTCTATCTATCTATACATATATTTCCTGGATCAAAGACTAGTTGGCTATATAGCGTGATTTAGCCAATAATGGTCGATCTCAAGCAAACTGTGATAAGTAACACTTTTACGTGATCAGATTTTTAGTGGCTCCAGGGGCTATGACAGCGGTCCATCAATATGTTTAATTGTTATAAATATTGCTAAAGCTGTTGTCGTCCCCCACCAGTTGGAAAAATAATTCTAAGTATGTGGATATTACCATCTCTATTAATGATCTCCATGATATGAATCTGCCACGAAGCACACCAAGAATTTATTAGTGCGAAATTTGGTGTTAATAAATTATGACAAGGGCTCTGACCTGGAGTATCACTTTTTCTGGCTTCATTTTGGGCGCCATGGCAAGAACTCGGATTTGTGCTAGTTCTTTTGGCCTCACATTGGGAGAAGCCATGACAAGAACGTAACATAACATGATATGGTATGGCGTCATTTCCCAAATAAGGTGAATTGTTTTTAGAATACTAAGTTCCAATAATATATGCAATTATTTTTATGCAATTTTAATGATTAAATAATTACAACCTTTTAAAATTGCAATAACAAAGCGTTTCGAAAGGGGCCGAAACAGAAAACTAGAATTGCACGGAATATTAGTCAAAATATGTAAGACACTAAAAAAGTACATGCGTCTATATATATATATATTTTTACAAAGCAATCCTACATCGAAAATAAAAAGAATGGAAGTAGAAACCTGTAATGTAAAGCATCTAATTGACGAATCATTCAACTACTAACAAAAAGCACTTGTGAAATATATTTGTCGGTGTGAGTAAAGCCGTCCACTAATTTTATTACTACGTAGTGAATTTATACAATTCACTGTTGATGTCTCTCAGATAATATTTTTGATGGCATTTACGAAATACATGTATATATATTTTTTTGGAAATATTTTTATTATAAATACTTTCAACTGTCATCTATGTCTATTAATTAATTTTATGGGCACAATCGTGTTGCCAAAGAGTTTTTACATTACTTTAATAATAAATAAGCACCAAGGTACATATTTCGCAGTAATTTCGGATTTACATTAAAATTAGAAACAAAAATAGGTACATAAAAATATGATTTTGGTACCTTTAATTTTATTGACATAGAATACATATTTTCAAGATATAGCCGAATAAAATCTAGTGCGGTAAAAATCATTTTAGAAAATAAGATTTTGTTTAAATATTATTGAATGTAATTGTAAAATTCGAACGAAAATTATTCAAATTTCAGTATCTAAGGGTTTAAAATACCAATCATGAATACGTAATATTTTTAAACTGTTTCAGTCCGTCTTTTAAGATATATGCCGACAAATTTAATGCTCTATTAATCTTTAGAAAGCACCGTATCTGAAAATAGTGTAAAGATGTATAGTGGTTTAAATGTATTAATCCTGGATTGGAGAAGGTTCTCTGGATAAATTTTCGCGTAATATCAACCAAACGGTGCGACAATGAAATATGCCGCACGTAGGTCTCAATATACAGAAATGGTCACGTACACAGATATATAATATGTGTATGTTCAGAGAGACATAATACACATAACTAGGTCGTTTGAACACCTTTTCTTTTTTCTTTTGGATAAAACGGGCTCGTTAAGGGGTATTGAGTGTTAAGAAATTCTTCAGGAAGTTGTTTGCGCTCTTGCATATAACTGCCGGAGCGAGAAAAGTGAGGTCATAAGAGCCAAGGAGTCCCTGGGGTCCGATGCCACCTTCGTGAGAGTCCTCAGTGCTTTTCTCTAGTGCCGTCTTAACATATTGACTACAAAGTGAACGCCAACATTCCATACAGATGAGTATTTCCATCTATCGATTTTTACATCTACATCATAATATACAGTTTTTAGGGGCAAAGTACTGAAAATACTGAAAAAAATGAACTTGGTTAAATGGATTATATCTAATAACTGCCGATAATAATAAATGCCTTCCTAATATTTTTAGTAAATTAATATTACCCAGTAATTTCAAGTTAGTATATTTCGAAATTCGAAGACAATTAGCTAAGTGTAGAACATAGAGAACAAAAATAATAATTTTTAAAACTGTGGGACGAGTTCTGTGGATAAGTAAATATATTAAAATAATAAAATAATTTGTGGGATAGTCCCTAAAAGTAAACAAAGACGCAGGAGCAGATATCGATATTTCCAAGTCTTTCCTCTTCTTCAATTTTGGGTAGGTAAAGAATCTATGATGGTATAGACCTGGAATAGATCTCCTTGAAAATGCACTGGTACATATAGTACTACAGTGCTTCATTTAGCAAATCCTAAGAAATATGTTATACTTCATATTGGAAAAATAAATCTGAACATTTTTTACTACCTTGAACAACGCGTATTTTGTTCGGGGTCTCATATTAAATCGACTTTAGTAAAGCTAACACTACTTTTTTAAAAAAAACTTTTGAGAAACCTAAAGCTTTCATTGCCAAAATTATACACTACATATGATGTATACGTTTACATTAGTTCAAATGCAAGGATTACTTCAAATAACTGAAATAGTATCCGATGATATAAATATGGAATTTGGTACAGATAAATGTAAAATATTACATATAGAACGTGGAAAGCGGAAAGACTATCAGAGAAAACTTTGAATAATGATAAATTACAACAAATGGAAGAACAAGAACAATACAAATACTTAGGATTTTATCAAATCAAAGAATAGACCATTCAAAAATTAAAAGAGACCTACAGGAACTATACAAGGAGTTACTGAAACTAATTCTTAAATCAAAACTTTACTCTAGAAATCTCTTTAAAACCATTAATACATTTGCAAAGACCATCCATGATATAGGGTACCTACAAATTGTTAATTGTTTTACAACCTTAACTCTCTTAAATCTATCGATGCAAGAATTAGAATGCTTACAAAATTTTCCCCTTGTACAAAAACAAAATGTATGGCCATCTAAAACATAACACGGCAGATATGATAGTGTCAACTGAGAGCATATTAAAAGAGAATATTCATATAAATTCTTACAAACAGGCCAATAATACCTAAAAACAGAGGCATTTAAACTTGAAATACAAGACTAAGTTATAGCGACAAATAACTATAAAATTTTTAAACGATATTTCAATTAAGAACGATAGGTGCAGAAAATGTCCCCAATTTTCTGAAACAATAGTATATTACATGCTAATGTAAACTACTAGCAGATGTGCCATGACATAATACAGTGGCAAAAATTATTCACCAGGTAAACCATTGAGGTATACGTCTCAAGCGTATTACCAATATTTACCACCAACTCCTAATAGAAAAAAAAAATGTTTTAAATTGTACTAGGACCTTCTTATACAAACTGATAAAACGGCTAGATATAACACTTCAAGATAAAATAAAAAGAATAACCTACCTCATCGCCGGGGCCTTACCATCTGACCAAAACATATCTAAAAATATACAGAAAAGAAAGAAACATATGAACCACTAGCAACAGATGTGGAAAGACTATAGAAACAGAAACAAGTTCATATCGTTCCATTCATTATATCGGTGATGGATATTACTCCATATAATACACATTCATAAATCACCCCATTCAATTTAACCTGAAAGAAAGTGTAAATACCCCCTCAAAAAAGCAGCGACACTTTATATATGCATAGTAATAAGAGAGGTTATAGACCAAATATAATTGCTAGCATTACTGATTTATATGATTAGTTATATAATTTAATCATATAACTAAAATATGATTAAATCTAGCACATATCTAACAATTCCTCGAGATTTTTGTTCTCTCCAACGCTAACAATTAATTTTCAGATTTTTACGGGATGATATAGATCCAAAACCTACCAGACGTGTTTCTATACGTCTTGAAATATTATCAACAGGATATGGATATGAATAATTGTTGGCTGTATATTCAGAACTTAACGAAACTAACAGAACAAAAGCTGAAGCACATTGAGGAATTGAAAATAACCCGAACAAGACCGTTGAAAAATGAAAAACAACGAACACAGTCAGAAACTACCCCGGAAACATTCATTCAAACTTTCACACTGTAAGATGAAAAATCATCCGATAAAAACAAAAGAACTTCTGCCATTTTGAAATAAAAATGTTATCCGTTATACATTGATATTATAATTGTCTATGGTATTCACCATCTAAGTTCACTAATATAATGAACTCAATTTTCTATAAAAATGACAAGTCAGTTTAATTAGTCTCAATCTAGGTACTTTGGTTTTGGTCGCTTAAGACTGAAAAATATAAACTTGGTTTATAGTTTCAGTTATTATTATTAACACTGTTTAAGTCCTACTTACAAGGAAGGTCACAATTTGTGCAGCTTCATGGTCACCAGTCTGTAAGGTATTCACAAACATCAGGTGTCCCGCAAGGATCCTCCCCTGGTCATTAATGTTTGGTATCTTCATTAATGAAGTTATTAGTACCTTGGATGTGCATGCCCTTATTTATGCTGATGATCTCAAACTATTATGTGAGGTTATATCTTCCTCAAACTGCATTGAATTGCAGAATAGTCTCAACCAAATCAAATTATGGTGTGATAAAAATAGGCTGCCATTAAATATCACGTTTCTAATATTATATGCTAGACGGATGGATATTAAATCGATCGGATGTTATAAGATACTTAAGTCACAGTTTAATAAACAAATGTCATGTTTGATCAGAAATTGTCCTTTGTACCACATGCTGTCACATGCTTTGTACCACATGTGTTACTGTCAGAACTGCATACAAAAGTCTTGGTTTTATCATAAGAAATAGGAGAGTTTTCAAAAATATTGATCTCAAGTCATTATTTACCACGTTTGTCAGAACCAAACTTGAGTATGTCTCTGTGGTCTGGAGTTCCATATATGGGACACATATTATGGCCATTGAGAAAGTGCAAAAGCGTTTCTTTAAGTCTGCAACTTTTGTTTGGATAATGTTTATTTATCTAGAAGGATACCTGAGAATTATTTTTTTCCAAAGATTTAATATCAGGAGTCTTGTTGAGAGGAGAAATATGTAATCTGTGATTTTTCTTCACAAAGTGCTCAACGGTACAGTCAACTGTTAATCTATATTAGCTCTACTTGACTTCCACCTACCTAGACTAAACGTTAGAAAAAGTAGCTTATTTTGCACTAAGAACCATGGAACTAACATATATAAGAGTTCACCTATACATATATCAAATGGGTCATTATTATTCTAAAGTAGAATCAGAGCTTGATATCCTGTTTTGTAATACGCGCGTCGAGTGCTGTATAGTGTTTTGGTGCTATGTGGAAAATTACGTCATTGTTATCTTCACACTAAAGGTTTCAACCCCCTTCAAGATTACGATGACTTCACAGTCAACGGAACTGAGTCTGTATCATTAGGTTACTGCTAAGATTAGATTAATAGGGTCAAATATTTGATTTCTAAAAACCTGCAAACGTCCTTCGGTTTTTCCAAATTTTGTTCAAGTTAAAATTTCAAAATATTCACACATTTCAGATAAAATTACAGTGTTTGCAAAGCAGAAATGGCTAGATTTAGAAATTAAGTATCTGTACAGTAAACGAAGTACGCTTGAGTTTCAAGCTTGTAGACTTTACAAAAAGCTTATCTATAAGTTAAATAATTTAGAATATGAACAATGGTGTGACTTTCAAAGGATCATGCTTTTATTAATTAATACTAAATTTATTAAGAAAATGTCGTCACAAAATAAAAAACTGAAAAGATTAATCAGTGGCAAGTCAAAAGAAGGTGTTCCTCAAAAAATTCTCACCATTGTAGAAAATTATTCCTCACAGTCGTTTGATAACGAAGAAATAGATCTCCTTAACAACGGATGAGTGTTGCAAGCGTCGAAAGTTCAATTCAATACCTTTCTGATTCCTGTAAAGGATTTGCCAGAGAAGCTTGC
Source organism: Pogonocherus hispidulus (assembly GCA_963924545.1). NCBI lineage: Eukaryota > Metazoa > Arthropoda > Insecta > Coleoptera > Cerambycidae > Pogonocherus > Pogonocherus hispidulus. The sequence goes on along the minus strand of OZ004696.1, from coordinate 28,445,573 downwards.
AGAAATCAAATATCGACAAATATTGTCACTAAAATTAATAGTAAGACAAAATCCACTAAGTATAGAAAAATAATCAAATGGCTGTGTGAAAAAGATTGTTTTCACCTAAAAGCTGATAAGGTTAATAAGGTTGTTATTTTAGATATAGAGGACTATTATGAAAGGGTAAACAACCTGATTAGTAATGGCCCTTAGAATAAGCTTTCCAGAAACCCACTACCAAAAATGATTACTGAAGTAATGATTATACCTTACCTAGGTGCACTTAGATTGCACTGCTTGCCTAAGATTCATAAACCAGGAAAGTCGGTGCGTCCTATTATTTCATCAATTGGATCGCCGACTTATCGCCTATTAAAATGGTTAACAGACAAGTTCGAAAGTTTAACCATAGCACCACTTAGTTTTTGTGATTAATCCCAATGATTTCATTAATAAGGTGAAAAATATACAAAGTTCCAAGAAGGTGAAGTTTTGATCTCCTTTGACGTTTGTTCATTGTTTCCAAGTGTTCCCATATCACAGATCTGGGACTACCTTAAGGATCTACTCAAATCGAACAATCTCAATCAAGATGTAGTAAAAGAATATATTGAACTCACTAAACTTTGCATGAAACAAAATTGCTTTCGATTCACTGGTAATTTCTTCGAACAACATTCATTGCCAATCTCTTCATGAATTGATTAGAAAAATTAGGGGGCAAAAGAAGAATTCGAGTATTTCCCCAGGATTTGGTTTAGATAATATGGATGATATATCTTTGCAGTGTTTGATACAAAAGTCACTGATATTAACAACTTTGTTTCTAAATTAAACATTAAATTGTCGTTTGACGTCAGATTTACATATGAAATTGAAAACTCTGGACAACTACCATTCTTAGATGTATTAATAATTAGAAATAGTGAAAATAAGTTAGAATTTGATATTTACAGAAAATATACCAGTACTTTAAAATATCTCTAAGGACTCTCACCATTGTGTTCAACACAAAATGGCGAGTTTCAATTTTCTAATTCACTGCCTATTAAGCTTCCTCCTAAATAAGGAGAGGTTTGAAAAAAAAGGCATTGATTAGGGATATAACTGTGAGTAATAGATATTCTGTAAGTTTAATTGATAAAATAATTAGGAAACGTAAATTTAAAAAGACACTTCGAAATATCTCCACTTTCCAAGATGAAAGAGAAAATCCAAAATTTATTTCTATTCTATACGATCCTCGTCTAACCCGTGGTTTTGGTAAGGTTTTTAAAGATATAGTTATGTCAGTGGTTTATTAGCGGGAAATAAACTACAACAACATTTAGACATTCCAAAAGGCAAATTTTTTATTTCGCTTAGTAAAATTCACCACGTCAAGTAGTAATGCCATTGCACATTCGGTGTGTAATAAAACTCAGCGATAGTGAGTGTCAGCGATAGTGAGTGTCAACGAATAAGTTTTCGTAAAACGCCAAGACACCTAGATTTTATTTTTTTTCTACAATTTCATTTCATTCTATGTTTCGTACTTATATGAGTACGTTTGATATCTTATTAGTGTGGTGTGCTACTTTTCCTTTTCATAAAAATAATGTAGATATCTTGGGTGCAGAAAAACATAATTTTAACTGAAGGTAACGTTATAACAAAAAAAAAACATAAATTATTTATCAACAATAATTACAATAAATGTTTAAATTGAGAAGAATTTGCTTGACAGTGCTCTAAACAGTGAATACATTAATTCTGTAAATTTCCAATCGATTCGGGAGACAGCTCTGATAGAATTTTACTAATCTTCTACGTCATCCCAATGGAACTCTCATAAACATGAAGACTTTGCACTGCCTGCCTTGTTAATTATTGTTCTTAATTAATATTTTTCAAGTTTTGTTATAACCTTATCTTCAGTTAAAATTATGTTTTTCTGTAACAGAGATCTCTACTTTATTCTTAGAAAGAATAAATGTTTCTGGATAAATTCACTTTATAATATCTAAACGGTAGTTACTGACCCCACTTGAGACATCGGTATACTCAGAAAAGAATGTTGTACTGAATTCTGTAAATAAAATTGGGAATTGCTATTTGAAAAATATGATCATGATATCACAGCTCAAATAAATTGAGCGTAAAATTAAGCTGGATTTTTAAAAAATATGTGCTTTGGGCTTTTTCCAAAAACTTTGGTTTTCATTTGGCATTGTTAATAGGTACACTAATTTATTGAGGTCCAATGAAAGTAACTTCGAAAAATTAATTCGCTTTAGTTTAAACCATGTTAAACGTAGAATATATTTAATTTATTTGAACATTATATTTTAATAAACTCAAGGCAATTCACGTAAAACAGTCATTTTACTTGAATTACGTTTATCTTGTGTGCGTTCATCTAATCCTAACTAACCCTTTTAAAATATTAAATTCGTAGAGACAAGATCTACCCGTTATAAAACAATGGGTCTGTCACTGGGGGAAATTGGTGCAAAAAATTTCTTAGTTGTACGAACGAATCTTTTAACATATTGTCACGACCCTTACATTCCTGACGCTCAACTAGAGAGCTTAGCTAGAGTAAGTTGTCGGGAGGTCCATACTAAGGGATCAATCAAATAATAGCCAAGCATATCTAAAACAACAATTATCAACAATTTTAATATCACATATATCACATATAACAATTTTAATATCAATTATAACAATTTTATTATCACATCAAATAAATAAATGGGAAATAACAATTATAATAATAAGAGGTTGGTCTTACCGCATTTACCCGGAGTATGTCACCTGGTTAACGCTGGACTGGTAATCCTCCCAGCAGTAGGCTATTCAGCATCTCAGCATTTCTTCAGTACGTTATATTCAAGTTCACCTAGTTAATTGTTACATATTTACTTTTATTCCTGACTACCGTTTGTGGACTTTAATTTACGAGCGTAATGCATTTATTTTAGAATTTAATGAAAAGCTATTCATTAAATATAATTACTAAGATATGACTATTATATACTAAGATATATTGTATTATCTAAGACTAAATATAAATCCAACGAGAGAATGGACTTGCGCTCGGATGAAAATTCGTTTGTTTCGGTTAGATCTCCGCCTATTCAACCCCTGCCTCGTCGTCTTGCCTTGGCCCGATCCCTAACTTTTTTAATGCTCTTGCCTTTTAAATAATAAATGTTTTATTTTACGAATATTGAGAATTTATATTACATGGCGTTGATAAATTTATTTCACCTAATTAACCTACTACATTAAAGAAGCGCTAGATTTTATGTATAACGGACCTGTGTAGCTCGCTATACACTCCTACAACTGTAATCGCCAATGCGCAAAGCAAGTCCATTCTCTCGTTGGATTTAGTTTAGGTACTTTATACAGTATAACTTACTCCTGCCCTTTATCCAGCCATGTGACAATATAATGTTTATAAATAATAAATGTGAAAATGTACCTATACATTTTTTATTATTTTACAGGTGGTGTAACCCCAAAAAAAAGTACTCGTATAATGAATATATCTTTATCACTCTAGACTTACGGGTGTATAGTATACATTATAGTAGAAACCCAATAAACACTGTTTATGACAACTGTAATGTCTAAAAAAAAACTAATGTGTATAAAAGTTTAATACACTTACGAGTAAGTTGTTTTAATATTAAATATTAATAGAAACGAATTAAATACAATGATAATTGCGTTTTTGGGAAGTTACTACAGATAAATATTTAGGTTTTAGTTATTATGAGTACTTCCACTCACCCCTTCAGATATGAGTTTGTACAGCATCTTCTTTTTTAAACATGAACGGATGTGGTTGAAAGCTTTGTGGGTGATGTTATTAAAACAGCTCACAGGGATCCCGCACGTGCTTAGTGTAGGTACCTTATAAATTGTAAATTAATCAGTTTTCTGGGAATTAAGGGTCGGTGTGCCAAGTTTATTAAATAATTATCTTTAATTTTCACTTGTAATCTCCCTAGTGCTTGAATTATTACCGGAAATTTTTCGGAGTGCACGAATATTTTGAAAATTTTCTTAAAATATTCGTGCACGAGGACAAAATTTCCGGTTTTTAAATCAAGCACGCGGGAGATTCAATAAGAAAATTTTATACCAAAAATTATTTTAAAAAAATAAAATATTTTACAATTTGGCAAGCGTTTATTTTGTTTTGAGGTTTGGTGTTTTCATATAAGGTGGCTATATGATATAACTTTTTTGACACTGACGTTTTAAAGGCGTGCCTAGTAAAATTTTATTTGTAGTGGCGTTCGGTAATTACCTCAGATTGATCTTTTTAGTCCGTATCGTTCATTAATTACATCTAGAGGTAGGGGAGGTAAATCTTAATCGTTCAGAAATTAAATCAGATCGATCAGAGCAAGATCTGTTTGCTCGAAGCATTTTGGCCGAGGAGAAAAATTAATCTGAATTTGTGAGGTTATAGTGGTCATGGTTGTCATTTGTCATTGACTTTTTGAAGTTGTAGCTGGTAATTTTGTAATGTAATTTTCCTAAGAAGTCTTCAAATGTTTCCGCAGACATTCTAAAATGTTCTTTAAACTACCTGGAAGAAAAAATTGACAGTTTCTTCACCGAAGTTTTAATTTTTTCCAAACAATTTGTACATTCTTCATCTTCAAAAATGATTTCATATCGTTGGATTGCAATGGTTGATTTTACAATATTCATTATTTAAATAATTCGAAATAGAATATAAACAAACCGTCAACAAAGTCAAAACAGAAAAGGTGAGGTTATATTATACCTTATGCGATCTATTTCGTTCATTTATTTTCTATTTGTCCGTCTTATCTGGAATCACGTGATTATAATCTCGTCGCATCCGTGAGCATATTACCGAACGCAACTTGTGATTGAGTTGAGGACTTGAGTACGAATATAAAATGTCACGTTTCGGAAAAGACAGCCAAGAAGTGATAAGAATTGAAGTAGATAACTTAACTCCCTAATACGAAGAGATCAAAGTCAACGATATGGAAACAATTTTTAGCCTTTTGTGAAGAACGGAAATACAAAGTTGGAGAACAAAGATCTATAGAAGACCTCGCTAGAATTTTAGAAGATTGGGGATTTAACATGAAAAGGAAAAACTCAGAGGACTACAAGGAATCGGAGGTGAAGGTATGGAGTTATTCTTTATTTCAATCTTTTTTGTATACTTGTAAGGTTATAGCATTGGCAAGATGTTACCAAAATATGAATTTTGACAAAGTCTCTTGTTTCAGATTATGTGGAATTCAACTGCTAAGCAGCTGCAAGAAATGTGTTTTGCCAAATTCCAACTTAAGTTTAATCCATTTTTAGATGTGGAATTCGCAGCAGCAAGAGCTGCGCGGGATGCAAAGCGGCGAAGCCTACAAAAAGATTCAACAAAAAGAAAAGCCAGTGCTGTTGCACTTACGAATGAAGAGTACAAAACTATCATAAAAATGTGGGATGATAACGAGCCAGTAGGTTTGCAACGAAAATTCTTTCACGTTATTTCGCGAGAACTGGCTTGGAGAGGTGGGGAAGGGATCATGGCCAAAATTGAGCATTTTGCAAAGGAAACGGATCACCAAGATAATTTTACTGGAAGAATCGAATATAATCCTGTCTTTACAAAAACTACTCAAGGTGGGTCCAAGAAACTCGCGAACAGTAAGTGGCTTATAAGAAATAAGGGCAATTTGAATGAGTGTCCAGTAAGATTGTTTGAAAAGTACATGGGAAAACGTGGGAATCTTCAAGTAGACCGGTTATTTATTACTCCAAATCCGAACTGGAATGAACAGTTTTCGAAAGGATTGGTATAAAAATTGTCCCATCGGCAAAAATATAATAACTTCTTGGTTAAAAGAATCTGCCTACAAAATTGGAATTGACATTAAAAAAACTAAAGCGGCGAATCATTCTGCAAGAGCCACGGTAGTGTCAAGTTTGGCCAAAAATGGAGTGCAAGAAGAGCAGCTCATTAAAATTACTGGCCACAGCAATACCCATTCCATAAAGCCTTATCTTCAGATGGATGCTGAGCATCACCAAAATATAATTGAAGCTATGAGAAGTGATAATACTATTGAAAATAGCCAAAATACATCACAAATAATAAATTCTTCTCTACAAAAAAAAACTGCAATTTAGCGTGGTAGTCATATTGTGTATAATAACTGTGTTTTCAATATTACCAATTTCTAGATTGTATACTTACCCTTAACCTTATCTGTTATTCTGTGGTTTAAATAAAGTATTAAATAGCAAATTGTCTTAAAGAGGAAGGTCTTAAAAAGATAACAAGGTAGCGATACCAATGATATGGTTATGTAAAATCCGTTTGTCTTTTTTTTTTGTAATTTCCTTGTACTCTAGTAAAATAAGGTTTCCATCTTTGTATCAGGTTGATTATATTCTAATAAAATTATATGTCATAGAACTAGAGCATAGGGAAAAAATGTATGTCTGTGTTACCTATACGCTTATTCATCTATTATTTTTACAATTTCCTTGTACTCTAGTAAAATAAGGTTTGCATCTTTGTATCAAGTTGATTATATTCTATTTAAATCACACCATATTACAGTACTAGAGAATAGGGAAATATAGGTGTACATGTGTTATATTGGACGATAGGTGTTTTGTATTTCAAATGGTTTGAATTTTTTTTTTCCATTTTCCCTTTGCCCTATTGAAAAAAAACGATTCTCAAAATCCTGAAATGAACAAATATTTCTTCTTACTTTAATAATCTACTACTAGAGAGAAAGGAAAATTAATTATAACTCTTGCAAAGTCAATGTCAATTTGACGCGGTATGTATTTAGGTAGGAAACAAAATCTACGAAGTTGGCTGTGACTGTTGTAGCCGAGAACACACAATCACATAGCGACACAACTTAAACGACTGTTTTCAATAATTATAATTTCAGAAAAACTTGTAATTGATAATTCAAGTTGTTAATAATTAACATGTACGTACTTATTATTGAATTGATAATAAATATTTGTAAAAATTATTCTATGCCTCTGTTGTTATTCTGATATCTGCATGTGACAGCTGTCAAGTCAGAGAAATTATCACTTATTAATTTTTCAACTAGGTTACGTGACTGAAATAATTTCCGAAAAATTTGGATTGTCGCCATAGTAACCTGCCAAAAACAAGACATCTGATTAGCTTAAAACAACTGGTATAAAATTTTCACTTATAATATCCCTAGTGCTTAAATTATTTCCGGAAATTTTTTCGAGGTCATGAATATTTTGAAAATTATCCCGAGCCGCAGGCGAGGGATAATTTTCTTAAAATATTCATGAACGAGGAAAAATTTCCGGTTTTTAATTTAAGCACGTGGGATATTCGGTAAGAAAATTTCACACCATTACTTTATAAATATTATGCCAAAATTGAACATTTTAATTACGAATGACAAACATTCATTCCTCATAGTGAGCCATGAGCAATAACAAAAATTTTTTACTACTGTCAAGTACGGTACCTTGGTCAAGTTCCACCAGTTGTCATCGTGTCATTGTGTTTGTGCAATTTGCTGATTTATTAGATTGTATTTTTGAAAATGTTCCGCTTTGGACAGGAAACGTTTATTTCTGATAATTACTCTGAAGTACTTCGAGCATTGCAAATATTATGCTTAATAAAATGTGAGTTTTCTTAATGAAATAAAATGTCATTTTCTAACATTAGTTACATACATATTTTACAAATAACTTAAAAACATATTATATTTTTGTTTCTTATTAACTTTGATCTACTAATATTGGTGGAACATCATTTATTTTTGATAATTATTCTGAAGTATCTACTTCAAAATTTATATGTTTAATATAATGCGAAATCTTAGTGAAATAACATATTATTTTCCAAATTTAGTTACATGAACTTTTTATAAATAACTTAAAAACGTATTATATTTTTCTTTGATCTATTAATATTGGTGGAAAATAATTTAATTTTGAGAATATTACTTAAATTCGAGCATAGGAAATGTATTGATTCAACTCCCACGTCTTTATTTTGACATTTTAAATGACAGAAAAAATTCCACTTATTAATTTGACTCAACGTTAAAAATTTCCGGAAATTTTTTGAGTTGGCATGGTAACTGAACAAAAAAGAAGCCTATGATTGGTTAAAATATGGCGGTGTGAAATTTTCATTATTAAAAAATAGATATACTATACAGTTCGAGTATAAAGTCCACCATACTGATAACTTTTAAGCTAGTTCTTTTAAGCTAGAAAAAGTTCATAATCCAGTAGAAATATTAAATTAATGAATAAGCTTTTGTGAAGTTAGCAAACTTGGTTCAACGTATTACCACCTTTTTGGGTAGAATCTTTTAGTCAACCTTTTAAGCGAGTCGACTGATGGCTTAGCATAATGTAACACATTGTATCATTAACCTAGCGAAGTCCGGGTCTAATTGACACTTTATACATACATCAAATAAAGCGTAAAAAAAGTTAAAGAAAAGATGTGTATTCATTTTAATAAAGTAACAAGTAAGTGAGTGGACATTACATGGCGATCCTGCCAGTCGAATCAAGAATCGTTTGAGTAAAAATCAAAATTAAGTAAAATGGGAAAAAGTGTATCTAAGGAAAGGGAAGAAGAAATTGTTATTGCCCAAGCTGGCTGTGTTATAGTTGGGGATTCAGATAATGCAGTGAAGTCTTGGACATTCAAGGAATATATTGATGTAGGATTGATAATTCTGGCAATTGTAATAATTGTCGTTTATATGTATACCAGATGCAAAAAACGCAGGAGCAGAAGATACGATGGCCTAATTCGACGCATAGTGTTACGTGGTTAGTGTGTTCAAAATGTAATGACTAGTGTAAGTGCTACGCCATTTCGACATCTACACGAAGAACTAAGGGTCTATAGCAATTTAATAAAAGACAATTCTAAAAGGAAACTAGATATAAAAGCAACCGAACGTAAGTTTAATAGTGAGAGAAAGTGAGAGAAAAGCTGTTAGGGAATTAGTTATAGCTATAGAATTACATGTTAAACGTTGTGGTGATTTTTTAATTGAACGATCACAGCTAAGTGGTAAGAGCCAAGCGATTGTAGCAAATCTCAACTCTGACACAGACTCCGATGTTTCAGAGGAATCTACGGATAATTGTACCGAGGACAGGAAAAGCAATAGTAATAGTAAAAGTATTAAAGTAAATAGTAATAGTAATTCGGGAACAGTGGGTGAAAATTTTTGCCTAAAAACTGCAGCGAGTTTGCTACCCGTTATGGATGGTAAAGAAGATATCACGAAGCAATTAATCGATTTAATTGAGCTGTACGATACGATGACGGATGTAAAAAACTGTTGATAAATTATGTTTTGAAGACGAGGTTGTCACAAAGCGTTAAAATTCGATTACAAAAAACGTACATTACTAGTGATTTGTTAGTAACAGATTTAACGAAGCATTTCATAACAATTAGATCAACAACTTCTAAAAAGCATTCAGAACAAGGTTCTAAATCAGTAGAAAAATACGGTAGCGATGTCGAACAACTACTTGTAGAACTAACTATCGCCCAAGCTTATGGTGATGAACAAGCCAGTATTGTTTTGAGAAATGCTAATGAAAAAATAGTTATCGACGTTTTTGCAAATGGGCTCCAAGATTCGGAGCTTCGTACAATTATTTATGTTCACTATTATGTTGATGATCACAAAAATACAAATTTTTGAAATGGTTTGAATTTATAACGCTATAAATTAAAATTTTAGTAATTAAATATTGTACAATATAATTAATCATTACAGTATTTAATCGTATTACCTATATTTGTTGTCATTTTTTGATCGAATAAATAATAACTAAATAAAATCGATAACCTGAATTAGCGGTAGGAAGTTAGGTTGTTTAGATTGAAAACAATTTTTGTTTTGAAACAGAATAGAGTTAAGCTCCCATAACGCGTTACTAATAGAGTTGATATCATGCACAGTTCTTTATTAGATTAGCATATCAAAAGCTCCATTAATGTGCAATTAGTGTGCACATGAAATTATGGGGATTTTATGCTAATTGCAAAGTAAATTAGATTGATTTTGTAGTCAATTTGTTACATGTGTAAGAGGAACAGAATTAATATGAATTTCTTACTTTTATGCATATTAAGTCTACGTCTTTCAATGAAACAGAAAATGTACATTACCATGTCGGTAAAATCTATGTGATAGTTGGTCTACCTTTTTATTTACTAATTTATAAGTTTATAATAAGTCTTAAGGTTTATATGGCACCCTGCTTCATTTTTAATTAAAAAGCAAACGAAACTATTTTGTCGGTAGTAATATCACAAGTGCATAAAAATGACCGATAAATTAGCATATATTGTTTTTTAATAAGAAGCCGAAGGATCCCGACTCTGCAAGATGAGGATTATATTTGCTTTTTAAAAAACAAAAGGAACATAATGTAGTATCGAAATACAGCACGCTTGAATACTGCATTATCATGTAATTTTTATTATTGTCTGGTATGGTTATACTCTCAAGCACTATGATACAATAAATAGTTTAGTAATCATCTTTTGTACTCCGCAATATTATTTTGAAATTGTGTGTTAACATTTTTGTTAAAATAGGTAACGTTTTTGGTACCAACAGGGCCCAGAAGATAAAAACATACTTCACACACAATCATTTCTAACCATTCAAAATAGTTGAAAAGTATTAGTTTGCTTTCAAGCTAGATTTGGCTTGCAATCTAAATATTATTTTCACTTTTCCGACTACCTTAGTACCTCAATAGTAATAAAACTCTCTCTATGTATGAAGCACGTTCAAAGCTTATAACTACAGGGATATTCAAGCACAGCGGGTATTAGACGTTTTTGGGGTTCGGTTAACGATAAAAATCAGATTTTTTATGGGGGGCGGGGAGTTTCGATTCTTTCCAGTCCAATGAAAATATTTTCAGGTTTGCATCACATTATACCGGAAGTAGAGTACAATTTCGTTATTTCAAATGAAATACCCTGTATATTATTGCATATTTGAACTCTACGGTCAATTTAAGATAGTTTCTTTAAATACTTTTATTTGAAAACTTAGCCGGTGTCGAGATATTGATTGTTTTTATAAAAAATGAGAGGAAATCTTTGGTAATAAATAATATCTATCTATCTAAAGATCATTCACGTGTTCTCAGAACTAAAACTGTTGTGATTATGTGACATTTTTCAAACACCTGTCCCCAAAAAGTTTAGTCACTTTAAACTTAACGTGAATGACCTTTATCTATTTAGCAGTAAATTTTAGATAGATTTAAAAAACACTGACATGCCATAAAATCTATCCACATTAAAAACAGAGGAACAATAAGACACACACATTAGACAACTAACTTTTTTATATTACCATTTAATATTTTATGCTAGTAAATTTGAAAGTACTGTAATTGTAATTTGAACTGTTCCACACTTTATCAAAATTTATTTGCAATGAAAAAATTAAGGCCTGTATTGCAGGTAGCTTTATTCATATAAAATATTCACCAGTACATTAGCCAACGGCAAAAATTCCCAGGCCCTCCATCCATTTTATAATTCAAAAATCACTTCTAATTGAATTTCGCTAATGTGCTTAAAAGCGCTTTCCATAATTTAGGATGCGGACTTCATCGCACGCCTTTGAAAGAAGTATGCAATTTTAGGAATTTGCAATTTAGAGGGCGAATCTACTCCAAGAGCACAGTACCATATTACTACTTAAAAATAAGATTTTAAATGTATCTTTAAAAGGCTGATATAACTTCATGATGCATAATATTTAGCATAAGATATGCAGAGGTGTCGGAGTTTTGCGATGAAAACAAGTGAAATAAACTTAGTATCAAAGAAAACTCTTCAGACAGAGATATGTGAGTAATCTTAATACTTGTGATGCACCGTTAGTTTAATATTTATTTGAAGGAGATGCCGAGAACAACTACTTCACGGGCAATATGCCCCGACTGGCGTTGCATTACTCCGACATCTCCATGGAAGTCGCCGCATCCTTCATCGAGACCAATCACCAGATACTGATTGCTTCCGTTCTTATTATACGGAGTGCTTTCAGAATATTTTCATTCTATGGCTTCAAAATCAAATCGTTTAGTATAATTACATCATCATTCCAGATACAAAATATCTTTAATATATATTTTCTTAAAAATAACATTAATGCTTTTGTCACCCGAAGGGTGACAGAGACTACTAATTTTAATTTTGAAAATTAGTTGAAAACTTTCAACTATATTTCGTATTATTCTCTTTTCTGACAAAAGGAACTGAGTCAACAGAATCAAGACAGAACAAGTTACTACAACAACGTTTTTAGAAATCCAGGAGCTCCAGGTTGCCACAAAACTTCAACTTGTGAATGTCAAGTCATACTTTTTAGGTATCTTTAGAAAGTAACTCACCGCTAGAGACTTAAATAGCAAAACTGTCATTTTAGTCATAAATACTTTTGAAAATCTTCTGATTTAACAAATTTATGGTAACTTTCTAAGAATATCGAGTGATCCAAGCCAGTCTTTGAAACCCCCTGGGGACAGTACAGTGTTTATTATAGAAGCCAAATGTGTTAAAGAGTTATTATAGAAGCCAAATGGTTAAGAAAACGATATGAATTATGGGGACTCAGGAGGTCCCCATAATTTGTACTTGTGTAAATCCTATATCCCCCCCATTTTAGAACGAGGGTACGAGGGGTTTTAGGTTAGTAGTAATTAAGTACACTTTGTCACTGTAGAAAGCTAAGTCAATGTGATGAACAGACGTCACCGTTCGAAACACTAGACAGAGGAGGGGGAATTTACTTTACCAATGAAAGGAAAAGCTTTCCTTCGAAAGCTTCTAGAAAAGAAGCGTTAGTCTCTTCTTGGCACGACTTCAGAACGGGTAGTTGGTATTTGGGGCTTGGTGGCTTTGTCCCCGTAGAATGATCACAACCACCAAGGGTGTGTAAAGTATGTTCCTCTGACTTGAATTACATGCCATTCATTAGTTTTGTAACCATTCGTTTTCCGAAGTTGAATACCTCACTACACCGGTTTGCAATTATTTTAACAGTCAATTACTACACTATACACTACTATAGTGCAGTATAGTAAATTACTTCGGATGAAATGTAATTTAATTTTTTTTTTTAGTTATGGTCTCAACATTCAACTATTTTCTGAAGAGGTAGTTAACTATCCAAATAGATATCAAAATATCAAATTTATAATTGGCCGTTCTAAATCATCCTATTTCGCGGTTATTTATCTAGTAATTCATCATTATCTATTCATATTTTTACAGTTCTAAATTTTAGTTTTGCTTTTAGTTGATGTATAATCAGGTAATTTTTTATTACAGTTTTGCAACCTTATTTAATGCTGCAGTCTACCAGGCGCATAACTTCAATGAATGTGTAAACATTAATAAAGTGGATACTAGAAGCGGATGGTTCTTTATGAAACATCGTGAAAATAATTGTTTTGAAAAAACACAGATCTCATTTAGATGTTTCAAGAAATATAGAGAAAACACTCTATATACTAGTATTTCCGCTTATTAGGCCTTTCTCAATAGAGTTAATAGACATTTACAGTTTAGAGTAAGTAGACATTTGACATTTCAGTAATAAATATTTACTCTATTGAGAAAGGCCTAATAAGCCAAAATACTAGTATATAGAGTGTTTTCTATATATTTCTTGAAACATCTAAATGAGATCTGTGTTTTTTTTTCAGAACAATTATGTGCAAAAATTAGTTAAATGTAAAGTCGTCGAAGTGGTATTTTAATTTAGCACATTACTTTATTCAAACAATTAAATATTAGATACATAAAAAGTTAATTGATATTGATATATTAACAAAGTAATGACTGACTGATTTTTCTAATACCAGACAGTTGTAAGTGATGTATGCGTGCGTGTATTCAACTATTTCGTCATATCAGTGTTTTGATAAAGCATATCACAAATGGAGCCATTTTGACAGTTATGCATAGTTTAAAGATGGCGGTTCTTCATTAGTTAATTTTAAGCTGCCACAAAACAGCGTACATTTGCAGACTTGACAAGTAGCCACCGCGTTTAATCAAATCAAGGACGGGTTGAAGTGGCGTCCAACCGGCCTTTGATTTAATTAATTATTCTTGAATTAACACATTAGCATCTGAACGGCTCTGAAAAGGCACGTCAGTGTTCCCAGCCGTTCATCAACACTTAATATGTGCTCTATTACCTGATTGCATCTTATTTATCCATCGGCCGCATAGGGTTTTGTAGGGGTTTATGAAGATAAAGTTAATCAACCGAAAACTGATGGACAGGATGGCATTGGTTTTAAAAATATCATCTATTTACATATCTGATATAAAAATAACTTAACAATAACAATAAAAGTATTTATGGGTTGACTGAGTTGTGTTGGATCTGGCCGCAGTCACCATAATTTGAATGAAAATATGGAATAATCCATATTTTGGCAAATGCGCCAAAGGTAAAAAAAAATACAAATAAATATAACATTGACTTACCTTTTGAAATATGGGTCACTTCGATATTTTTTCAATGTATTGTCTCAGGAATATATTGGCATAGGAGTTAATAGCTTTACCTCGTCATTAATTTAGGGACGTTAAGCTTTTGGTACATTTTTTTGATTATGTACACAACACCTCACTATTTTCTCATGAGGTGATTAACTAACCAAATTGATATAAAAATATCAAATTTATAATTTGACCCTTTTAAATCATCCTAAGTATTTCGCGGCTATTTAGTAACTCATTATCTATTAATATTTTTTATAAACCTTCCATTTATCAAATTATAAGACGAAATACTTATGGGTTGACAAAATTTGTTTTGGATCTGGCGCATTCACCATAATTTGGATTATTATATATTTTGGCGAATGCGCCAAAAATAAAAATAGAGAAAGATTATAGTAAAATATATGAGAATATAGTAAAAAAGAATATAATATTGACTTACCTTTTGAAATATGGGTCACCTCGATATTGTTTCATTGTGTCTTTTCACGAATGTATTGCCCTAGGAGTTAACAGCTATGCTCGTCATTTAATTAGGGTCGTTATCTTTTTGGTATATTTTTTTGATTATATTATTTATTACACGCAAAGAAAAAGATCTTTGTACAAACAAGAAAATGCTCTCTGCTTTTCAGCTTTAAAAATATCAAATTTATAATTTGACCCTTTTAACTCATCTTATTTCGCGGCTATTTAGTAACTCATTATCTATTCATATTTTTTATAAACCTTCCATTTATCAAATTATAAGACGAAATACTTATGGGTTGACAAAATTTGTTTTGGATCTGGCGCATTCACCATAATTTGAATTATTCTATATTTTGGCGAATGCGCCAAAATAAAAATAGAGAAAGAATATAGTAAAATATATGAGAATATAGTAAAAAAGAATATAATATTGACTTACCTTTTGAAATATGGGTCACCTCGATATTGTTTCATTGTGTCTTTTCACGAATGTATTGCCCTAGGAGTTAACAGCTATGCTCGTCATTTAATTAGGGTCGTTATCTTTTTCGTATATTTTTTTGATTATATTATTTATTACACGCAAAGAAAAATACAAACAAGAAGATGCTCTCTGCTTTTCAGCTTTAAAAATATCAAATTTATAATTTGACCCTTTTAAATCATCTTATTTCGCGGCTATTTAGTAACTCATTATCTATTCATATTTTTCATAAACCTTCCATTTATCAAATTATAAGACAAAATACTTATGGGTTGACAAAATTTGTTTTGGATCTGGCGCATTCACCATAATTTGAATTATTATATATTTTGGCGAGTGCGCCAAAAATAAAAAGTAGAGAAACAATATAGTAAAATATACAAGAATATAGTAAAAAAGAATATAATATTGACTTACCTTTTGAAATATGGGTCACTTCGATATTGTTTCATTGTGTCTCTTGGGACGAATGTATTGCCCTAGGAGTTAACAGATATGCCTCGTCATTTAATTAGAATCGTTATCTTTTTGGTAGGTATATTTTTTTTGATTATATTATTTATTACACACAAAGAAAAATATTTTTGTACAAACAAGAAAATGCTTCTCTGCTTTTCAGCTTTAAATATTTATCCCAAGGAAATTATTTCTTTTTTAAAGGACGCCTTTCTGAAAATAGCAGAACTTATTTTAAATATTTTATTTCCTCATTCATTATCCTTAAATCAAGCATAAACTATTAACATAAAAATAATATTATATTATCTTGACGTTCTTAATTTATTTTCGGTTTTGGGTCGGGCATCACCATTAACATTTAATGTGGTGAATGGTCCACGCGGACTCTACTCGCTGATGAGTAGAGGCTTGGTAGCTTCAGTGAAGAAGGTGCAATAAATCCACATACCAGGGTCAGTTTTCCTTAACCTAAGTAATAAAAGTCAAACATTTTCAATCCTTTCGTTCAATCTTTCTTACTGTAAAATACACATAGTTTTAAGCTAGTTACTTTCTTTTATTTTTTTTTAAAAAAATTAAATATCTCGATAACGGCTAATTTTAGGAAGAGGGAAACTTGATGAGGGGTCAAATCAGGTGTTCGCGCTGGCCAGTCGATATCCATTCTATTTCCTATAACATTATCAAACTGTTCATGTAAATATTGTTTTACCTCGCGGGAATTATGCGCAGGTGCTCCATCGTGTTGGAAGTATTTAAGATTTCTAAAAATATGAAGTGGTAATTCATTTAAATATTCCTCTGTTAGAGTATTCCTTAGAAAATGAAGGTAATTATTCGCATTCAAATTATCTTCGTAAAAATATGGGCCAATAATTTTGCCACAAAAAATTCCACACCACACATTTATCCCAAATTGACGTTGATTTCTTCTTTCAGAAACAAGATGTGGATTTTCTCGGCACCACATTATGTTATTATGGCGGTTAAAAATACCATTGTTGGTAAATCTACTTTCATCACTGAATAAAATCTTTTTCCAGAAGTCTAGATCCTCTTCGCATTTTGAAATGTACCATCGACAAAATGTCATCCTTCTTTGATTATCAGCTGGATATAAAGTATTGCATATGGAATAATGATAAGGCTTTAAATTGTTACCTTTTAAAATAGCTCTTACAGTTTCCTTGGAAGTGTTGCAGTGATGTGCAATTTCTGCAGTTGAAGAATCAGGTTTAAAATTTACATAAGCCAAAACATTTATTTCAGTGTCTTCATTGAAGTTTCTTTCATCCTTAGGCTTTGAAAAAGAACCGTATAATCGTATATTATTTTCCAGCTGTCTAAATATTCTATGATGGGGTTGTCTTCGTTCCATGTAAGTTTCAAAATAAAGATTCGCTGCAGCTTGTGCATCTCGATTTTGGTTATAATAACAAAATAGCATATCATTTTTCTCTTCGTTGGTGTACATATTTGCAACACTATTATTTTGTATGCAGTATTAATAATAAACAATAAACTACTTAACAAAAACTAAAAATGTCACTTATGATCTGTCAATAATTAAATGCCAACTAGACGTTTTTATAAATATCATGAATATTATTTTTTGTTTTATTTCCATAGCATTCTTGATGTGACAATAAACTTTCTTTAAAAACAACGATTATTATTACTTTTGTAAGGATAAAATATGGACTATGTTATATCATCTGAAAGAGAAAAAAGGGGAATTTCGGTTAATGTCACAGCCACCTATCCATTACATTTAAAAAAAATATATTTTACTGTGATTCTCAACCATTTTAAGAGATATATAAAAAGTAGCAAGTGCATGTCATTTTAAATGAAAAATACTGCAAAAAACATGTGAAGCATTTTTCTCTAACTCTTCAAATGAACGAGCTACGATGGATAATAGAAAAGTTGGATTTTTCGTTTTTTGTCAATAACTTTTCAACCTTCCCCCGTATATAATTTTTCGCCTTACCGTAGAATTACTAATATGAAACTGCACTAATTTGCTCATTTAAGCGTTTTTGTATCTCTACTAATAAAAAAGTTACCCATGCAACGGGTCAAGAAATAGGGCGCCCTGTATAGGCAAATTAAAATAAGCAAGTTGCTGGCGACTTCCGATATAACCGGAAGTGTTACGTAGGTGCCATTATTTTATTTAAGGAGGACATTCCCGAAAATCCAATATCCCAAATTTTGAAAATTCAAATCGAAGTAGTCTCTGAAAATATTCTAATGGGTGATTACCGTGAGACACCCTGTATGTTAATAAAAATGGAATAGGCGGCACAGTTTTAAGTTAGTTTATTATTAAAAACTCTAAATTGCAATTTTAGTATTTTATTTAACTACGATATTAATTAATTAAGCGTTATAAATAACTGCAGTGGTATAAAAAAACCTTCTGGTTTTTTCGTTCGGCTGGTAAGTCGTCACTCTTTCCAGAGCGCTAAGGTGCTCATCTATATTTTTTGCGGCGGAAAGTAACCCATACATATTAAATCACAAATCATATTCTAACACTATTTGAAAATATAGAATTACGGTTCAAATTTATTATTCAGAAAAGTAGCTTCGTTACATTATATTAAAATACTTATTTTAAATTTATAATGACTGAATCAATTTCAGTAATTTATGATTGTAATTTATAATTTATGATAATGTGGAAGAAATTCTAATTAAAATGGATAGGTAGTTCCTATATTGAGAAAAATCTTCAATAAAATTGTGTAAAGGCGAAAGTAGTAGTACCAAACGCGATATACATAAAAGAGTATTCCATAAGAATAATGAGTTACAAAGAAAATATCGACTCGTTGCTAGGCTACAAACAGTACAAAGTTTTCTCCAATACATTGCTGTTATGGTAACCATTTATGGTCATATATGACCATAAATGGTTGCAGCCACCAGTTTATAAAGCACTAATAGTAGTGCTATATCTATCAAATCCTATATCAATGTATTTGTGAGAGGAAGTTCTATCCAAATCTGTAAAATTGCATAGGGTACAAAAAATATAAGTTGATGTAAACCTCTTCTTTTTGGAATGGCTTTTATAAATGACAAAACTATTAAAAATGTGCCCCCCTTCGACTTGTCTCTGGATAAAAATCGACTTGTCTCTGGATTTTCCATGGAAAACAATCCTTAGAAAGATAGTCGAGGATGAAGTTTTCCTCGACTTACCCTGTATATAGAATGAGTTGTGTTAATTTGTATGTTGCATATTAAATTCGTTGTATCTATATTGGCGTTTACATTTTCATGTTACAAGGTTAAGTGCCTCCTACTACTGGGCATATTTTATGTCTTTTCATTAGCAACTTTTTTCATAATATATTTTTTAAAACTGTGCCCATTACAAATACTAGAAAGAAATAGGTATCACACTAATGTTTTCTTTGTTTAAAATACAAACTACGTACATTAACTAATAAAAGGAAAATAAAGAAAAAAGTAATATGCATTTTACAGTGTCAGTAGTTGAAATATTTATCTTAAAATTATAATCGTAATCAGTGACATTTTACTTTTATATTAACCTATTTAGTGTTTTTATTTTTCTATTTTTTTTTTTTAGATAAATAATTGTAAAAGTTTTTGACCATGTTATTAGAGTATTATTTATACTCGAAAGAAGAAAATGTAATTTTTAATAGGAATTTTTCATATACTTGCCAATATATGATTTCATATACTTGCCAGTATATGATTTACTTGATATGAATATGTAGGTGGAAGGTGGAATGAATATGTCCTTCTTAAGTGGACAATATTTGCGTATTGTTTGATATACCGGGTTTCCCATTTCATTTGACTAATGGCAATTAACATGGGCTATTACATTTCATTGAATTTTATATTCCCAGGGCACACTATGAGAAATATTGCTAACGGAATCGATAGAACTGACTGTTAAACACTTCTAATTACCAAAATACTAAAGCGAAATGCTGTTTTAATTAAAATATCAATAAAAATTCGTTTTAAGTTAATAGATGTAGTTTACATAAGTCTTTTAGCGACACTTTGTTACGTCAACGATTGGAGTAGTTGGTTGAGCGTCCGTCTTTCAATCTGAACCTCGTGGTTTTGCAGGTTCAAATCCCACAAAGGACAACTTTTTCATTAATTAAAAATTATTAGTGTTTACTTATTCGAACAAATATGGTTCAATGTCAGTACCTTGTTATTATTTTTGAAAGTCACAATATTTACTTATCAGCAAAAAAATAAAACATGGTTTAATTGGTTCGTTTCCTTTATCTTTAGCTAAAGCTACTATCTTATAAAATAAGTAATCAATAAGCAACATATTTTTTATTTATTACGTGCACTGTGCTTTTACTAATAGTGTTACTAATCTAACACTAATAGTGTTACTAATAGTTTACTAATCTCTGCTAATAGTTACTACATATTATACCTCAATCTGGATATTGAGTTAAACAGTTATAGAGGAACTGTCGTGAATTAGTAATATGTTTTTTTTTTAATAAAAAACTAATTCTAAAATTAAAGGTTTTTTAAAATATGTTGAAAAAACTCATAATTTTAGAATTATAGTTTTTCATTAAAAAAACTTATTACTAATTCACGACAGTTCCTCTGTAACTGTTTTACTCAATATCCAGATTGAGGTATAATATGTAGTAACTATTAGCAGAGATAAGTACACTATTAGTAAAAGCACAGTGCAATAAAAAATATGTTGCTTATTGATTACTTATTTTATAAGATAGTAGCGTTACCTAAAGATAAAGGAAACTAACCAATTAAAACATGTTTTTTTTTATAAGTAAATATTGTGACTTACGAAAATAATAACTAGGTACCGACAAAGAACCATATTTAATCGAATAAGTAAACACTAATAATTTGTAATTAATGAAAAAGTAAAATAAAAAAAAGTTGTCCCTGGTGGGATTTAAACCTGCAAAACCGCGAGGTTCAGATTGAAAGACGGACGCTCAACCAACTACTCCAATCGTTGACGTAACATAATGTCGCTAAAAGACTTATGTAAACTACATCTATTAACTTAAAACGAATTTTTATTGATATTTTAATTAAAACAGCATTTCGCTTTAGTATTTTGGTAATCAGAAGTGTTTAACAGTCAGTACTATCGATTCCGTTAGCAATATTTCTCATAGTATGCCCTGGGAATATAAAATTCAATGAAATGTAATAGCCCATGTTAATTGCCATTAGTCAAATGATATGGGAAACCCGGTATAAATCGATCAACTCTGTGATCGATCTCGATCTGTGACAGAACACTTTATCCAAAATTGTTAAAAAGGGTGTTTTCTTTTATTTTCATATAAACTATATTTATTATAAGTAAAAATTGTTGTTATTAATGACTTACTGTCATTAGCTGAAATATCATTATTAAATAAAAGAGGTGTAGAAGCGACTTTACTTGCTCTTCCACACGGAATGTGAATGAATTTTGTGCTAGCCGCATTCGAGTGAGGACAGATTTCTAGCCACAGATCATGACGTGGAGTAAAATAAAGTAAAATTAAATATCTGTAGCTGACTGATCGTCCCTATGCTTTCATGATAATCGGATGATGGGTACAGGATATGCACGTAATTGATGTACAGTGCGTTGTTGGTTATAATCTATAAAAGACCGAAAAAAATTAGTAATTATTATGTAATAATAAAGTAGTAGTAGTAAACAAATTAAGTTAAGATAAAAGTATATATTACAAATTATATTTACAACTCAATTTAAGTTAAATTTCAAAAAGAACTCTACAGCCTGAAGGCGTTTATCAAAATTTTACAAAAAAAATTTTACTGGGCTGGGTTCACCAGTCTTCGGCCTACTTATGGATTTATCTCACCCACTAGCCTCTCCTAGATTAATCAGGAACTCCTGTACAGGTCCCCGTCTAGCTAGACTTGCTGGGGTTGCATGGATGGATGTAATTAAATCCCACGTAGCTAGGTTTCAGGTGTCAGGCTCCAAAGGTGGAAATAGGTACATGTAAAAGATTGTATGATTAGCCCAGTTCCAGAGTTGTACAAAAAATGATCCAGGAATTGGAATTTTGTAAACAATCAAACCGTACAGTAACTATGTCTGAAGGACAGTATATAAAAATTCTAATAGAAAAAAAATAACTTATGACCGTTACTATATACTAAAATAAAAATTACCAAAATTGCAGTAACAAAATTCGTAACTGTGCTACATAAAAAAACTAGTGAGCATAAAATGTGAAAATTTATAATTCATACATGAGATTTTAAATGCAAAATTAACAATATCAAGTACAATGAAATAGAATGAAATTGAAAAAAAATTAATGTGAGACGGTCTAGAATACCAGCAAGTAATAAAAAATAAAATTCCTGGATATAATAGATTCTGTAATTAGCAGACAAAAATTATAGTATATAAAAAATAACCATATGGTTATATATACGCACGCACCAATGAACCCAGGCTCTTCACAGAGAACCGACCTTTGCATACAGGGTACAATTTTCTTTAATCAGATTCAATTTATTAAGAAAATGAAATGTACTCACCTGTATGCAAAGTGCAGTTCCAATCTCGTGCATCCACCTCAAAGATGTCCTAAGACGTTCCACTTGGAATAGGATGATTTACGAGAATAATTGAGTCCGGAGGATTGATTGGCCAGCGTCTCAACAACTCTGCAAAAATAAATATTCGGCAGTAAATTTACACCACGTGTAAAATAAATTTATTATCACATATCTCGTGACAACAACAAAAATATACTATAATATCGATTAATGAGATTATTACAGATAATACTCTATTATATCAGAACACTGATCACTAACAATCGTAATAATAATTCAAGATTCAAATTAAATTAAAATTTAAGAACATGTGCTTTCAATAAGCCTAAAAATTGTCAACTTGCTCGTACTCTATTTAAAACCAGACTCCTCGATTTTTAAAATGTCTTAATTTCCTGTCTGTTTTGCGACCGTACCTTTTCATAAAAGTGACCAATCAGAAACACTTTAGAGGTAGACAACACATTACAATGTAGAGAGCATTATGGGTTGCTGGTATTCAGGGAAAAATATACGGATTTTTTGATATTATTTTTAGTCGTCCGGAAATATACTGCTTGTCATATACAAAGGAACAAAATGATTAAAATTTTGTTACAAACTATATTCTTTTCTTAGTATTTTATGTAATAACTCATCAATCCTTGGTTGTGTGCTCATAAAATTGAGGGGTAGGTAGACAATATGATAGAGAAAATGACAATATACAGTGCATTGATTCTAACCTTCCCTAAAAGACCTGAAAAAAAAGTTAATAATTATAATTGAATTATTTACATGTCATCCTTCTTTATGTAATAACTCATCAACGCTTCGTTGTGCGTTCATGAAAATTTAGGGGTATGTAGGCAATATTATAGACATAACGACTATATACAGTGCGTTGATTGTAAGCTACCCTATGAGACCGAAAAAAAAAATACAGTTATAGTGCAATTATTTTCATGTCGTTGTTCCTTATGTAATAACTCATCAAGCCTTCGTTGTGTGTTTATGAAAATTTAGGGGTAGGTAGACAATATCATATACATAAGGACCATATATAGTGCGTTTATTGTAACTCTCTCTAAAAGACCGAAAATTATTAAATTCAATTAATTTCATGTCATCCATACTTATGTAATAACTTATCAACCCTTCGTTGTGTGTTCATGAAAATTTAGGGGTATCTAGACAATATTATAGACATAATGACTACATACAGTGCGTTGATTGCAAGCTTCCCTAACAGACCGAAAAATATTTATAATTATAGTGCAATTATTTGCATGTTATCGTTACTTATGTAATAACTTATCAACCCTTCGTTGTGAAAATTCATTGTTTCATTAAAATTTAGGGGTAGGTAGACAATATCATAGAGATAATGACCGTATACAGTGCATTGATTGTAACCTTCCCTAAAAGGCCGAAAAAAATTAATAATTATAATGTTATTATTTTCTTTTCATCGTATTTTATGTGGACTGGTCGTGGTGTTGGACGGCAATCGACTGCCTGTTCGAGTCGATCGCTGTGGGCTTGAGGTCCAGTGACACCTCGGGCAGGCGCAATGGAGGAAATCGGACTTAGTATATTTTTTTACTAATAGACCGGGACGTCTAAATTATTATAAGTGTCGGTGGGGACTTAGTAAATTTCCTTACGTGTAGACAAGAGCTGGCGAAATTATTCTAAGTCTCATTGGGGACTTATTTACTTGGGGAAAAATTTACTTACTGGTTCCTAACAGGAGTAGAATTTCGGCTGGATTGGTCTGATGCGCTGCGAGACTGGAACTGCCTGGTGAAATCGAGTCTTGTGCGCTGGTAGCATAACAAGAAGAAGCTAGCATAGCGTAGAACGTGAGGATTCGGGTGCGGTCATTCGACCTTCGGGCCGGGATGGCGTGGTAAATTATATTCTCAGGTTTTAATGTTATTTCTCCGGTTTATTAAGTAGCGGTTTTAAGACATAAACATTTTACAGATGGTGGATTTATTTAAATATATATAGAAAATAAATAAATGTGCTTCATTATAGTACTAGTTTGTACCTATTAATTTTAAGTTATTGTATTGAAATTTTGACTTGTTACTTTTTGTCACTATGCATAGGTTTATAGTACAGGGTGTGTCATTAGTGGGTAATTGTTCGATTATTCACAAACGGTACATTATATCAAAAAACTTTTTATATGAAAGTTTTTTGGCACTAAAAGTGCATATTGTAAAAATATTTTCAATTACACAGGATGTTCCAAAAAGTCGGGACAAGGTGCAAGTTGGTTATTTCAAATGCGACACCCTATATATTATTATATTTTTGAAATCTAGGGATCACTAGGAACATATTTGTATTAAGGTTCCCTATAGCTATATCTTTTCGTTTTCGAGATATTTAACAGTTAATGGAAAAAACCTCGTAACACTGCATTGGAAAATAAATAAAATTTCCTCTATGACACAATGTGAAAAGAAAAAAATTGTAGTGTCAGTTAGCACAAGGGATACCTTAAATATTCCACTTGAAATTATTTGACCATTTTATACAGGGTGATTTTTATCGTGATTTATATTTTACAATGTTAAATTGTCTAAATCTCATTTTTTTTAAATGGAACACCCTGAATTTTTTTATGGCATTAGATGTAGGAATTTAATTACCTTTCCAACGGTATTAGGATATCCTATACGCAAAGTTGACCGGTTTCGAGATATTGAGATTTTTTGAAAATTTTGCTTCCATAACTGATAATTACAAATTATAGTCAAATAAGTTATGAAAACAATTTATTTTGTTGTGGAAACTATTTAACTGTCAAATAAATATTCGATTTTGTGTAATCTGTACATTTTATATTCAAGATGCACTATTCCAAAATGCTCTCAAAAGCACCCCGAATTCTGTTCATCATGTTTTCTCATATGGTTGATGGTGTCCGGTAAACTAAATCTTTTGTGTATCCTCTTAAAAAAAAAACTAATTTTATAACGTCAGGGTACCGAGGAGACCAAGAGATAGGTCCACCCTTCCTATCCACCTATTAGTGTAGGTACTCCCTATTTAAAAATTTCCTTACTGAACCGCTTTAATGTGCAGGGCAACCGTCATGCTGCAACCGCATCCCTGCTAAAAGGTTCAGAGGAATATCTTCAAGATAGGTAATTTAAAAGTTGATTTTCCAAAAAATGCAAATACATTTCTTCATTGACAGTCGCTTCAAAAGAATATGGTCCAATCAACTTGTTGCCTAGAATCCCCCCCATACATTTAATCTCCACATATGCTGCATGTTTACCGTCCTAAATACGGTCAATGGAGATATTTATTTGCATTTTTTGGGAAATCAACTTTTAAATTATCTTGAAACTATTCCTCTCAATATTTTAGCCGGGATGCGGTTGCAGCATGACGGTTGCCCTGCACATTACAGCAGTTCAGTAAGGAGATTTTTAAATAGGGAGTACCTACACTAATAGGTGGATAGGAAGGGTGGACCTATCTCATGGTCTCCTCGGTACCCGGACCTTACAAAATTAGATTTTTTTTATGAGGATACACAAAAGATTTAGTTTACGGCACACCATCAACCATACGAGAAAACATGATGAACAGAATTCGTGGTGCTTTTGAGACCATTTTGGAATAGTGCATCTTGAATATAAAATGTACAGATTACAGAGCTAACAGAAAATCGAATATTTATTTGACAGTTAAATAATTTCCTGATTGACTACTTGACTATAATTTGTAATTATCAGTTATGGAAGTAAAATTTTCAAAAAATCGCGAATATCTCGAAACCGGTCAACTTTTCGTATAGGACATCCTAATACCATTTGAAAGGTAATTAAATTTTACATCTAATGCTATAAAAAAATTCAGGGTGTTCCATTTAAAAAAAATGAGATTCAGGCAATTTAACATTGGAAAATATAAATCACGATAAAAATCACCCTGTATAAAATGGTCAAATAATTTCAAGTGGAATATTTAAGGTATCCCTTATGCTAACTGACACTACAATTTTTTCCTTTTCACATTGTGTAATAGAGGAAATTTTATTTATTTTCCAATGCAGTGTTACGAGGTTTTTTTCCAATAACTGTTAAATATCTCGAAAACGAAAAGAGATAGCTGTAGGGAACCTCAATACAAATATGTTCCTAGTGATCCCTAGATTTCAAAAATATAATAATATATAGGGTGTCGCATTTGAAATAACCAACTTGCACCTTATCCCGACAATTTGGAACACCCTGTGTAATTGAAAATATTTTTACAATATGCACTTTTACTGCCAAAAAACTTTCATATAAAAAGTTTTTTGATATAATGTACCGTTTGTGAGTAATCGAACAATTACCCACTAATGACACACCCTGTATATATAGGTTCTTAGACCTATCAATTAAAAATGGGTAGGAGAAAGAGCGACTGTTTTGAATAAAAAGTTTCCTCATGTTTTTTTTTTGTTCTGCAGCAGAGCAATACAAAAGATAATATAATTTCTGAAATTAGTAAATATTTTTTCAATACTGATGAGAAAAGTAAAAAAAAATGATTTGTCAAATACTGAAGAGAAATGTAGGTAATACTAAGAATCTACTTGTTAGTGAAGGACAATCAGGAGATAAACTTATGATCCTCAGTAAAATACACATTTTTTTGGATACTATTAAACGATATATCGCAGAACTTGGACTTTCCAGAAGCGACATTTTTGAATCCTATTACTGCAAACGTCGGTATTTTCTGATTTATGCGGTAAACTGGGAAAGGAAAACACTATTAAAAATAGAAAGAAGCTTAATGTATTTTGCATAAGAAAAGTAAATGTGTTATTTATCAAAAACCTCAAAACAAAGAACGAATGTACTTTGAAATCCTCAACTTCATTGAGCAATATCGATGATTCTAAACAACCTTCATTTGAAGAAAACTTGGTATCGCGAATGTGGATACACCTTCCTCATTTAAAAGTGAAAAAATGGCATACTCCAACCGGCAGAGAGGATGTGAGAGGAGCATAAATGAAAATATGGAAGGACGTTAAAAAGGAATTCTCTGCAACTTTTAATTTTCAGTTTTAAAGGCAATAGAACTGCAACTTTTAATTTTCAATGTTATTCAAATTTAGGTTGCAATATTTTAGAACATGCTAGTCAACAATATATTACTGAATTAGGAGGTGTTAAATCAGCAACCTACCTACAAGGAAGGGTCTTTTATATTGACACAACAGGAATTTGCAATAATGTCGAAAAACTCAAAAGTATTAGCAGGAAAATATAATTATTTTTTAAAGCAAAAAATTAAAGCATTTATAAATAACTTGTGAATTATATATTTTAAAGATTCAATCAATACTGTGGACACAATTGTAACTTGACTGAATGAAAACTTGTAAGGCTTTTATTATAAACATAGGAAATGTGTCCAATGCGGATAAGGAGTATTGTGTAGAGAGTTTACCGTTGTATAAGTTCATTTTATATTCATTTTAGTAATATTCTTGACGAAATAACATCTGACAGGTCTTCAGAAGAGAGGAATGTAAAAAAATTAGTATTACAATAAAAATTTCTATACCACGTTTTAAAAAAAATACGTCCCATATTTACTTCTTTGCAGCGGCCTTTTTAACGAGTCATGACTCAGCAACGCACCGGTAGAAATATTGTTTGACATAGCAAAAAACTTCATTGCGGAAGGAAATTTTTTGGCAGAATTATTTAAAAAATCGCGGTGATGTAGTTTTTCTATATAAGGAAGAAAAATGTTCTATTCGAAAAAGGAAGTGTGTGTCTAACACGACAGTTGCTAATAAGGATGGTTCGAGAGAAGGACTTCTATCTCAGGAACAGTGGAATAAAAGGCGGAAGTAGAATAATCCTTCCAATTTCCAGAGATCTGCTATTCAAAAAATATTGGGATTCAACATCAAAAAAGAAGTACGAGTAGAAGACAAATGTAGAACATTGTTGCGAACGTTTGTTTATACTGTAAAGAAGGTGGAGCATAAAGGAAAATATGGAAGGAAAGGACGTTCAACAGAAATTCTCCAATTGCAATAGAGTTGCAACTTTTAATTTTCAATGTTCTTCAAATTTAGGTTGCAATATTTTAAAAATGTTAATCAACAATATATTACTGAATTAGGAGGTATTAAATCAGCAAGCCTTGTCTTACCTATTGAGTCAGAAAATTTGAAATCAAATGAAAAAGTGATCAGAAGTTATAAAAGTTGTATTTACAAGGAAGGGTCTTTTATATTGACACCACAGGAATTAGCAATAATGTCGAAAAACTCTAAAATATTAGCAGGAAAATATAATTATTTTTTAAAGCAAAAAATTAAAACATATGTAAATAACTTGTGTATTATAAATTTTACAGATTGGAGATAACAGAAAATTACCGACCCAATAAAACTTTATGCGGACTGCATAGTTTTTCTATATAAGGAAGAAAAATGTTCTATTCGAAGAAGGAAGTGTGCATCTAACACGACAGTTGCTAATGAGGATGGTTCGAGAGAAGGAATTCTATCTCAGGAACAGTGGAATAAAAGGCGGAAGCAGAATTATCCTTCTAATTTCCAGAGATCTGCTATTCAAAAAATATTGGGATTCAAAATCAAAAAACAAACAAGTACGAGTAGAAGACAAATGTAAAACATTTGATGCGAATGTTTGTTTATACTATAAAGAAGTGGCAGCTGATTGGGTGCAGTGTGACGGTTGTGATGGGTGGGTTCATCAGAAATGTACAGTGGGGTCAGGAAATCAAAAGTTTCTCTGGTGATTTGTATTGTAATTCTTGTGAGAGAATTAGAAATTGTAGATCTTTACAAAAAAGAATTAATAACGAGGCGACATCTTCCGTTCAAATAAATGATGTGAACAATTTAGGGTGCACCGAAAATATTGATTATATAAAAATACGCCTTCTAAGAGCCTTCAGATATTCAAAAACGGTCTTGTTGCCGATGGTGATTATTATAAAGATAGCAGTGTCATACAATATAAGTTTTTATAAACAATTCACATGCGACGAAAAAGCAATAGGATCTTTCTACTTTGAGGTTCTTTCGCATCAGGAGTGGTTAACTAATTTCTTGGTTGATATTACGCTCAGTATCATTCAGTTAGAGGAAGAACAGCATATAATTTTTACTACATACTCGACATATTATTATTATATCCTCACGAATAATGAACAACAAATAAAAAATAACATTGATAAATGTCAATTAAATCCAAACAGAAATGTTATAGTCATGCCATTCCTTCAAAGCGGAAATCATTTTTGTTTAGCGATTGTCAAAATGCAAGAGAAAACATTTATTTTCCTAAATCCTTTCAGAAGTCATGAACTTCTTGACAAATCACAATTTTTCTGCAGATACTAAATTCTGAGAACCAGAATTATACTCCCATGATCGTCAGAAGGACGGGTACAATTATGGGGTATGTAATTTATTAGTAGTGGTGAGAAACACACCATAGTGCCCTCTTTGGGTTTTTGCTACTATCGTCTGACATTTATTGTCAAATTGACAAACAGATAGCGACGTGCTTTTCCGCAGGTGCCATTACAGCAGTGACCTATATTGTCTTTGAGGTAGACATTCCTATAATATTTATTTGAAATACATATCGGGGCACATTGGCCGTGGAGCAGTTGTTTTCGGAACTTTTTCAAATATATAATTTATTACTATCAGCAATTTGTAAATGGCACACTATCTGTCATCAAAGTGGATATAAGTAATTACAGAAAAGTTACACTAAAAATATTCTTCTTCAAAATTCGGACAATGTAACACAAAACTGCTTTTATTGCGGAAACACAGCTTCAGTCAAAAAATATATTCAGTGTAATTCATGTAGGAGACTCTCATATAAAATGCATTTATCCGAACTTAAATCAATATCACTATTAATATGGATTGGCCATCAGAATTGTCAGTGCATACCTTGATAAAAGCACTGCTGATCATTGCGAGGACCCCACACATAAACCTGCTCGTAGATGAGAGGGCCATGGTACAAGAGGGTATAACAAAAAACGAAGTGAGAAGACGAACCATAGAAGCCTGGCAAGACGCATGGGAAGCGGACGAAGGGAAAGCCAATAGGACAAAGAGGCTAGTTCCAAACATTAGACCCTGGATGTAGATAAAATGGGGTAAGGTAAACTACTTCCTCACACAATTGCTTACTGGACACGGTGGTTTTTTTGGCCTATCTGAAAAGATTCAGCATTAAAGAAAGCGACTGCCAATACTGTGGTAGGACGGACACGGTAGAGCACATCTTTTTTTAATATCCAAGATCGGATAGGGAACGAACGGAGGTAGAGAGGAAAATAGGTGTAGTGACTCCTGACAACATTATATTAAAATTGCTGACCACTGAGGTAAACTGGAATCTCATGAGCAAAATGGTCACGACGATCCTGTCAGTAAAACGGAGAGAAATGAGGTAAACTAGCGAAACAACATGGTAGCTTTTTCCTTCTTTGAAGTAATGCCTGGAGGCAGTTGCGAAGAAAGACCGCGGAAGAAGCCTAGATGGGTTTTAGTCGGAGCAGCGCCCGACACTATTGGCTGCATGATCCAGCAGCCGGTGCCCAACGGTTTTCCTCTAAAAAAAAGAAAAAATGGATTGTGTCAACTTTGTTCTGTCTTTTAATAATTAATAGACGTACAAGCAAAACGTACAGCTTCATGGCAGTTCAAGTAAGTATACAAGTTCATGCCAAGTTTTTGCTCAGCTTAACAATCGCATTATGATGCACGAAATACATTTTACCGTCTATATACTGGGTGAATTTTTTAACCTGAAACTTTGAAATCTCGACGAAAAAATACCTATAACCAAAATTTAATTCCAAAGTTACCCCCACTCCATCTACAGGGAAGGAGGAGGTGGACTAATTTTAGTACTATTGCATTTCCTCCGCTAAATGATTACATTTTGGTTGTAGGTATTTTTCGAACAGCGCTTATTTTTCCAGATATTTCAAAGTTTCAGGTTAAAAAAGGCACCTGTTATATCCTGTTACAGCACCGTACACAGTACCGGACAGCGAAGGGCATTAAACAAAAATATAAGGGCTTCTATTCCACCTGTCTTTTGGGGCAAGACATTTTTTGGGATTATATAGTACACTGGAATTGAAATTTTAATATTAAAATATTAATTTGAAAAAATATCTTTTTTTGCCCCTGTCAAGAAAGGTTAGAATGATCGCATTGCACATGGTCACTAGATATATGATATCTTCTACCTACTTTCCTCCCAAATTTTCATGAACGTACAAAGAGGGGTTGATGAGTTATTATTACATAAAGAACGCTGACATGAATATAATTGCATTACAATTATTTTTTTCTGGTCTTTTAGGGTAGGTTAAAATCAACGCACTGTATATGGTCATAATCTCTATGATATAATCTACCTACCCCTAAATGTTCATGAACGCACAACGAAGGGTTGATGAGTTATTACATAAAGAACTATGACATGGAAACAATTGCAATATAATAATTATTCTTTTTTCGTTCTTTTAGGGAAGATTACAATCAACGCGTTGTATATTGTCCCCTTATTATCTCTATAATATTGTCTACCTACCCTTAAATTTTCATGAACTCACAATGAAAGTTTGATAGTTATTACATAAGGGACGATGACATGATAATAATTCGTAGTATAAAACATTCTTCAGAAATGTCGGTGACGTTAACTGAAGAACAGTTTACACAGCTGTTACAGAGACTTCAAGTAATTAACTCTGCCGAGCAAACTAGTGGAAATTTTAGCAAGTGTTCATCACGTTTTAACGGTTCGAAAGACTCCGATGTTAAAACATTTATTGACGCTGTGGAAATTTACAAAGACTGTAAAAAATTTAAAACGCGCTTCGTGGATTACTTATGTTGAAGAATAAAGAATTTTGAAAGAATGCAAAAAATTATTAAATAACCAATTTGAGGCAGATACGTCGCAAAAAACGATCACACCTATGGTATCATCCAAATCAGCAACTTCTGTAACTTGTCATGGTTATGGTAAATCAGGTTACGTACGATCTAATTGCTCGAGCTGTAAAACAGCCGAAACTGAATTTGGTATGCTGAGTACAAAAATGGAAAGTTATTCAGTATCACCTAGAATCCGACCTGTAAAGTACATGAACAAAATTATTCTTTCTAAGGACAAACATTACCTAATTTATGTCAAACTTGCCAACGGAAGTTTTACATTAGAAACAGTTCTTCTTACTCGTGTCAATGTAACAGTCAAAGGTCATGTGATCACAGCAACATTTATTGTATAGCCAGAAGCTGCTAATAATAATACCTTACTAGGGATTGATTTCCTACAATATCCTAAAATAAGTATTGACGCCTCAAATTGTATTTGGTCATTTTCTTATGAGCCTTATATTAAGTATGGATTGTACTTCGAGGATAATCAATCTGTTACAGAAGACTGAATTCCACTATTTTAATTTTCTACTTCAAGATGAAGGCATTATGAAGAATAAAATAAGCTCAATGCAGTATTAGAAGAAAATAGTGATATCTTTCGGTTTACCAAGGGCCGATGTAAATAAAATTGCGGTTTGTTTATATAATTATTTTTATTTATTCAAAGAATTAACAAATATACAAAAAAATAGTGGGAAGTTTGGGAATGTTGATTTTTATTAACCAGTGTATCAATATCAACATTAATATTTGTTGCTGACAAACGAAGCAACTGAGTAAGTGACTTATCATAGAGGGAACACTTATATTTTGACTTTATAAATTACATGTTGGATTGGCAAAGATATGTGCTTACCAGCATTGAGCCCATTATAAGACCTAAATTTTGTTTGTAAAATGTTGGGGAAACATTCTCCTGGGAGTAACTTAAAAAAGTTCAATCCTATTTGGGTTCTTCTTTGGTAAAAAGGATCTGACTGCAAATCACACAATTGAACCAGTTGAAGGTCTGCTCCTCTGCTTACGTTCTCAACAGAAATAGTAAGTGGCTTAGGAGTAAAAACTGAAATTTCTCAGACAGACGCAGATGAGCTTGTTGATAGTTTTTCACATTCAAAATGTAATCAAACTGTAGCATATTATGATACATCATTGAATTAACCAACAAGTAAAAATGCTATCGAATGACGTAAAAATATTAATGGAGCTGTATTAGAAGAAATGAAGTTGACGAAGGTTCTGAGGAGACAAACTGTTACTTAAAAAACTGTTTACTCTATTCGATAGAACGAAAAAAGTTGCTTTGAGAAGTGTAATTTTTTAAATAGCTCTTTAAATTAGCCCGAAATTTCATAAAAACGAATTTCTAGTATTTTCATTTTTTCAAATACTTATTTCAAAAAATAATCGTGTTAGCTTTAATTTTTTTGAGGTATATTATGTAACCAAATTACGTAACTTAGCCCCAATTTAACCTAGTCTCCATATCTAACGGTTTTTAAAATACCAGTGTTATTCCATCCAATTTGAAACAAACTGTATTTAAAACATGTTTAGTTCTTATTTAGCAAATAATGTTATAAATGCTGTCCGGCAGTTTTATATTAATCAAATTCTGTACAATCAAAAGGTTTTAATTATAATTAGTAATTTTTCCCTCCTATCTTTTCTTTTCTGTATTTCAGCTTTTTTATTATAACAATATTTGTATAAATTGCATATTATGACACTGAGCAAGTGTATTTGGTTTATATATGTCGGAGCCTTAGGGGCGACTTTAGGTTTTGACCGCTTGGACATGTTAATGCGAACGCCACTGATTATAACTAACAAACACATACTTTTATTGATATTGCACAAGTGGACTAGTACTTAAGTATACAATTACTAGACACTTAGAACAACAATATTAGACTGAGTACAATACTGAATTACTTAATTAATAATTAATAGATAAAGGAACTAACGGTCCGCCACCCGCTAGCCCTCTCAATCTCTGCACCCTTCTCTTAAGAGTGGTAAACATATAATAATCTAAAGCGTCTCCTTTCTCGGGCTAGCTGGCTTCGTTCCGTTCGCTTTGGATTCCCTTAGCGTGTTCCTATATCCATATAAGGTAATAGTCCCAATCTTAAACTATCATTCGTTAAGCCGAATAGTCGTATCAATGTTTATATTAACACCATAATAATAAATCCGACGTAAAGTGTGCTGTGACAGACACCTGCACTGGTTGGTATAGTCACATACTTCATCTAACAATAAGTCGTCAAAATCGACAAATTTGGTTTATAATACTGGCAATACATTATACGCATCTTACACTACCTGTCAGGAGCGACAAAAATCAATATAAGAGTAGTAACACATTGTGCATTCTCTGGCACTACCTATTATCAGGATACACATATCAATATATAACAGTGGCAACACATTGTGCCCTTCCGACCTTACCTGTCAGGATCGGCAACATCAATATATAACACTGGCAACACATTGTGCCCTTCCGACATTACCTGTCAGGATCGACAACATCAATATATAACACTGGCAACACATTGTGCCCTTCCGACATTACCTGTCAGGATCGACAACATCAATATATAACACTGGCAACACATTGTGCCCTTCCGACATTACCTGTCAGGATCGACAACATCAATATATAACACTGGCAACACATTGTGCCCTTCCGACATTACCTGTCAGGATCGACAACATCAATAAATAACAGTGGCAACACATTGTGCCCTTTCGACACTAGCTGTCAGGATCGACAAATCTAAAAATATACTCATATCACTCAGGTATCATAATAAAAATAAATAATCTCTAAAATAAGGAATGCTTAACGCCTATTGCTAATATCTCGCCGACACAGGCTCATTCTGACTTTTACAGTCAAATATTTATTTAACAGGGACTCTACCTGTATTCTCCTCAGGTACATTGCTAAACTTGTTATGTGCAAATTTGGGTATTATATCTTTACCTTCAACTGCCAACTTATAAATCATTACATATGAATCAAAAATTGTATGAGGCTTCTAAATTTTCTAACAAGCTTTGAAATAATTCTTACATTAGTTTAACTTAACTAAAAAAAGTCAACTACTAAACAGGGCTTAACAATAGCTTTTCCAAAATACTTTACATATGTAATACATACATTTACATATGTAAACATATCACTGTTTCATGCCTTTGCTATATTGTGACTAACATATTCACGTACTTTCCATAACTTCCATAAGAAATTCATTAAATCATGTTCCAAATAACAGTTTGGCAGAACTATAGATTGACAGGACTAAAACCAGCAACCAGGTATATGTTTACGTGCTATTTAGAGCTAGTTGAACTTCACCTAAACTGTCTTGATACTTCGATTATTTTCAGTTTCAAATATAGTCATTGACTATAGTCAATATCAGTAATATAATATCAGTTCGTAATAGACATTTGCTCTATTGAGAAAGGCCTAGCAAGCCGAAATACTAGTAGGTAGGTATATAGTGTTCTCTATGTATTTCTTGAAACATTTAAATGAGAACTGTGTTTGTTTTCAAAACAATTGTTGTAGTCAATATGTTTTATAACTCTTTCCACTCTTGTCCTTGTCTTTTCCACCTTGTCAATTTGCTCTATTTATACCATAGGCAATGAAATAAATTTATATTAAAATTACAACATAACAATTGAAATTCCTACTATTATAGGTTTAGTCAAACATTGGCTCTGACCACATACATGTGTAAATTCCTTTAAGGAACTGATAGCAATTTCTGTACTACACAAATCGGGAAACCATTAACAATATTGTAGATACGTTTTCTTCGTTATGACTTTCGTCAGACCACACAATTTTCTAGAAATATTTACGTGGAAATTTTCCCAGTAGAATGCTCTAATGTTTAGGAATTGAATAGGTACATTCAAACTTAGATTTGTGTCGATTTCTTTATTATTTTCCAAGTTTTGCAAAATAGGTTAACAACAAATTCTCGAACAGTTTTGGAAATAAAAGTTCGTAAATCTAAACTAGAATTAGATAACTAATTTAATGATTCATTCATTCGTTTTTTATCTCAAATGTTTTAAATCAGTGTGCACATGATTTAATATAATTGTTATAATGAACAAATTATTAATCTCGTAAAAGTAAACAATATGAACGGTTATTTCTTTCAATTTTACGGAACAAAACATTATTTCGAGTGTTTTATGATTTAGCAACATCTGTGTCTAGTTCAGTCGCTTTAAGGGCGGCGTAGTCTTTTACAAACTGTCATCAGTCATCGGGTGGTTGTGCTACAAATCTATCTAATCTATGGTGATACAGTAAGCCAGTCCGTATGCAGGTCAATTATTACGTCTACACTTAGGTTCACTCGAAACAGTCCTTTTGTGGGGTTTCTTTAAGAAAAGTCTACCACCTGCGTACTTCATGCGTTAGCCTTCATCCACCAGGGGTGTACGCGTGGAATCAGATAACATTTATAATTGCAGTATGTGCCAAAGGATAAATATTTTCCAAAAAAAAAGAAAAACATAAACTTGTTTTACAACACTAATTACTCCTAGGCTTTTGATTTCCTACCAATGGTACCACGATTAGGTGAATTTAAGAGAACAGAAGTTTTACAAGAGTTCAAAGGTGGAGGTACCAAATCATACAGAAAAACTGATGTATTCGACTTTTAATTAAAAAAATTTACACTTGTTCATATTTAATTAGAAAGCTGGTTTGACAAGAGCTTTAATCACAATTTCAAAACGTTCTAATAACAAATGTATCAAATTGTCATGTGTCATATAACTATAAACTACAGGCAATACATTCCGTAATGCTTTGTCGATAGCGTATGATATACAGGGGTCATTACATGATTGTGAGACCAAACGCAATAGTCAGTTACTCATACTACCTGTCAAATGTAACAAATGCTGTCTTTTCTACAGTCAGAGTGTATAAAAATCAGATATAAAGCTGAAACTACATCAAAAGACAAAAGAAGCATAATCACTTCGTCATTTTATTATTTATTTATTACCTATCCCAGTCCTTCTTGGGTTTACCCAGATTTATTTGCATAAATTGTTATACACATACATTGTACATCTTTGTTCTGGTTTTACTTGGGAAATTAATACTGTTATTATCACTATTACCATTATTTATTTGGTAACTAATAAGTAACACAGGATACTTGTCAAGTACGGTGTTGACATCAAGTTCATGTTAATTTATACAAAGTTGGTCAGAACTAGAAAAATATGAACTATTAAGTTTTTGTAATTTAGCTTTGAGCAATCGTGAAATTTTATTTCTAACATGTTACCGTTCAGTAGGATGTATTCTATATAGCCTTTATTGAATACAGTTTTACAGTTTAGTGAATTAAACTAAACGAATAGCCAATCTGCTTCACTCGTCCTTAAGATATCAATTATTACAAAGTTATCTCGTTATTTGAATTAAGTTTTAATAAATTTCGTTATAATTGTCAGTTAAACCAGTTTTAATTTGATTGATATTCATAGTAGGTATAGCATAGCTTATTTGCAAATCTGGACTTTTAAATAGATCAAAAATAAGAGTAGGTCTAAGTAAAGTGAACCTTGATCCGTGCAATATTTTAAAACATCACAGCTTCAGCGAATCTAGCGTGTGTAGGTAGCATTTTTGAGCGGTCGCTCCTATAAAATTGTTATTTCTTAATTCCGAGTTATTGTCTAGTTAATTACCCTCTATTTGTCAAAAACTAAACTATGATAATGAGAGCTGTCATAAAATCATTTGACAAAAATACACATTTCGTTATGAAAAGCTCTTAAAATTCGATTACTGACAGAATTTGAGGAGTTGTTACACAAGCAATGTACTTTAAGGTTGCTAAATTATTGAAACGTTTACCATCAAAATGGGTAGCAATACATTCTCTTAAAATAGAGCAATCTGAGCCTGTGTCAAACAGAAAAGGAAAGATCTCACCAGATTTGAGTTTCAGCTTTCCAAGAAGTGACATTTCAATTTCACAGGGGGCTTGCTTCTCTGTAGGTCCGGCTTTTCAGCTTCACTCGGGCTGTCTGATGAAATATGGCCTGGTTTACCACAGGTGTAGCAGATAACAGTCCTGGACTCTTCACCTCAACTTGCTCTTCACGTTCTATGCAGTGACCATCTGGATTGTCTGCACTGTTGACTGCGGTGTCCAGTCCAGGTTCTTTCCATTGAAAT
This sequence comes from Pogonocherus hispidulus, assembly GCA_963924545.1. Lineage (NCBI taxonomy): Eukaryota > Metazoa > Arthropoda > Insecta > Coleoptera > Cerambycidae > Pogonocherus > Pogonocherus hispidulus. The sequence goes on along the minus strand of OZ004696.1, from coordinate 28,406,752 downwards.
GCGGTTTTTTTTTCCCATTTTTGAAATAGGGTGAGCAGAACTCGGCGCTTCGATCCAGTGTGATGACCGGAGGGAAATAGCACCAGTCACTTATGAAGATTCGCAAATACACTGCGAGGCGAACCAAAATAGCACACAATGTTTTGTTCACCAAACTAGCACACAAAGTTCATAGTTGTACACCAAGGTTTAGCACCTGCCAACTTTAAAGTTGTTTCCAACATTCGCATATGTTGGAGTGGACGGTGTTGATGAACTGGTCGAAACTAACAGCAATTGTCAATTGTTTGATGCGATTAAAAATTCGATTATTAGAATTGCGCATTCTAGGACTGGCACTTCCTCATCTTCGCTGGAATGTCCTTCTTGCAGTCTTGATCCCACTTCTGATGTCGGAGCCTTAGGGGCGACTTTAGGTTTTGACCGCTTGGACATGTTAATGCGAACGCCACTGATTATAACTAACAAACACATACTTTTATTGATATTGCACAAGTGGACTAGTACTTAAGTATACAATTACTAGACACTTAGAACAACAATATTAGACTGAGTACAATACTGAATTACTTAATTAATAATTAATAGATAAAGGAACTAACGGTCCGCCACCCGCTAGCCCTCTCAATCTCTGCACCCTTCTCTTAAGAGTGGTAAACATATAATAATCTAAAGCGTCTCCTTTCTCGGGCTAGCTGGCTTCGTTCCGTTCGCTTTGGATTCCCTTAGCGTGTTCCTATATCCATATAAGGTAATAGTCCCAATCTTAAACTATCATTCGTTAAGCCGAATAGTCGTATCAATGTTTATATTAACACCATAATAATAAATCCGACGTAAAGTGTGCTGTGACAGACACCTGCACTGGTTGGTATAGTCTGGAACCATAGGCGTGCAGAAGTTATTGAAGGTGGCGCCGACATATATTACTGTTTTTAAATTATTTTTAAAAGTTAAACTTTGAGCCATTCGCAAACTTTATTCTCCTTTAAAAATTGTGTAGATACTTCTTGGCGCAATAAATATTAATAAGTTCTTCCAAAGACTTTTAAATTACTGTGTAATTTAATAACAGATAAAATTGTTGCCTTACACTACGGCTTTAGAGAGGTACGGCGCTTTATTGACGGCGAATTTTATTCCTTAAACGTATGAAAGGAAATAAAGAAGACACCTGCAATAAATAAAAGGAGACTTCGCAAATGTAGCGTAAAGCAACACGCCAACTCGTGAGCAAAAATCAGATTTGCCTCTTCCGCCACCTTCAATATGCTCTTTGGATTTACCTTTTTTGTTTGTCAATGGAATAAAGTTATTTTAGTTTCTGAAATTGCTATTAGAATACAAAGTTTTCTTTTTCAGGGTAGGATTGGAATTTAGAATTAACTTGTGAGCAAGAGATAATTTTTGTTTATAATAATTAAAATTATTAAATTGATAATTTTATTATTTTTTACAATAACTGGACTCGGTAATATTTAATATTAGTGATGGGTAGTTCGCGAACGAACGAGTTAAGACGAACTATTCTTTGTAGGGAACTAAACGAACTAGTTCGCTGATCTAAAACAAAGTAGTTCGCGCGAACTACTTCTTGATACCAGCCAGCGATATACTCGACACCGAAATAGTTCGCGAATTATGTTCGTTCGGGTTCATCGTAAGGTGTATGGAGTACGGAGATAATTAGAAAATGCTGATGTATACACTCTCGTATAAGCAACAACTTCAATAGCAAGAGCTTATCAATAAATAAAGTATAAAAGGAATATTTAAAAAATGATTTTTGATTAATAAACAAAAGTAGTACCTATATAAATAAAATGAATGAAATATACATATTTGTAAACTTAAATAGTAATTTTTAGTGGGATGTATCACAAGATATTCTATTCTCCTAAAGTCGATACATATAACAAAAATAAATTATATTCTTGGGTAGAGCTATTATAGCACATTTACAAAATAATATTTGAAAACATAAAACCTAAAAAATATTTAATTGTCATTCTTGTATCCGTTTAAGATAAATAGGTAACACGGGTTAAACAAATAAACATAGTAAATAAGGGGTTTTCTTTGCTTTGCAAAGTGTTGGCATGTTTCAGTACTCTCAACCTCAACCAATGGATATGTTTACTTGGCCAAAATCTTGCGACCGCCGGCCGACCGTGATGTTTACCGACCGACCGATCGTTTCCAAATATCTATCTAAAAAGTAGTTCGCGCGAACTAGATTTAAAGACTAGTTCGCTTCGCGCAAGTAGTTCCCAAGAACTAGTTCTCTGAAATGAACTATTATGCCCATCACTATTTAATATGGGACAATTATCATATAAGCAGGACAACTACAAATCCCGTTACTTGTTGATGAATGAGTTGTTAATGAAAATATTGAAAATTAACAAAAACAAACGACTACGAGTGTAGTAAGGATACCCCCATATCCTCCATCTGTAAACACGCCTTATAAAATAAGGAGTGAACCAAATTAGGCCAAAACAGCCATTCGCCTGGCTAATGCCACGCCGAACGCTGAATTACAAAGCAAAATTTGGTGTATTTTATCTAATAATGTTAGAATTCAAAATACAATGTTTTGGATTACAACGAAAACTACGAGGAAATACTCTGGACCTCACATCGTAGGATGTCACTAATTGCAGACCGGTTTCGACCTTTTTATGGTCTCATCCAGTGTTGCCAACCTTTGAGTAATCGTTTTCCCTCCACTTATTTGAAAAATTCCCACTTTTTTCAAAAAATTCCCTCCAGCTAACACAATTGTTTTTTATTGAAAATATTAAAAATCTATTTACTGTTATTAAAAAAACAGAAACCAGGAACATATATTTAAAAAAAAACATAATTTTCTATTGCACACAAAAACTAAACTATGTGAAATATGTAAAAACATGCATACAAAATACGTCAAATACACTGTAATAAGTTTTAATTTTCTTTATTGTTAAGGTTGAAAGTCATACATTCTATAAACATAAAAACATAAACATAAAACACACCACAGAAATGGACAACCTCCCTTCTGAAAGCCTCAGGCTTGTGTAGAGGGAGGGTACACATGAAAAAAACGCAGACACACAACCATTCCCTGGGAGAGGTGCCATTTCTCCCCTAGCGAGATTCGAACTCGCGCCGCGATATACCCATTCTGTTAGTCACAAGCTACCACCCAGCACCTAACAGACTGAGCTATCGCCGCGGCTATCTATAATTATATTATATTATATCTATCTATAATAATTGTATAGTTTTAAATGCTCATAAGTAACTGCATATTTAGTACATTTTACATTATTATTTTGAAAGCTGCTGCGGAGCACACACATTGCGTTTAAATTATCATCACCTATGCGATTATGCTTTTTTGATTTTATATCTGTTACAGAAGAAAATATTCTCTTCAGCCTCAGCGTTAGAATGCCTCAGCCTCAACCTCAGCCTCAGCGTGAAAGACGATATACTCATTTAGTATTCTAAAAATTAAAAAGATAAAGTTGTGTGTAACATTCATGGGAATTTAGACTAGATTTAAAATATTCCCGTTTTGAGCTAACTTTTTCCCTTTTTCCGAGTTTTTCCCTTTTATATTGAAAATTCCCGCAAAACGGGAAATTTCCCTCCAGTTGGCAACACTGGTCTCATCAGTGCAATATAAGTGAGCATACCTCCGAATGCAAAGACTTGAGTATTTGGCACAATTGGTAAGCCTTGCGTACGCAAGCCTCAATGGCGCCACCTCTTGGTAGTTCTCGCATCCTACGGTGTGAAGTCCAGAGTATTTCCTCGTAGTTTTCGTTGCAATCCAAAACATTGTATTTTGAATTCTAACATTGTTAGACAAAATACACCAAATTAAATAATAGTAAATAATAATAAAAATAGGTTTTGGCCTAATTTGGTTCAGTCCTTATTTTATAAGGCGTGTTTACAGATGGAGGATATGGGGGTATCCTTACTACACTCGTAGTAGTTTGTTTTTGTTAATTACATTAACCATCTGTTAAGCTGTACAACTCTTTTTCTACACTCCGTTGTTAATGAAAAAGTTACTTCAAATATTGTATAAGTTTGTGTTGTGGAAAATTAGATTGTTATAACAACTCCCAGAATTTCACCACTGTTCCAAACTGCAAAAGAAATTTCTCATGATTTATAAAATCTTGAAGTCCACTAACGAAAAAATTGGTTAATTTATTAAATTTATTTTCTCATTAATCTTAATGATATATATACATCTTTTTTTTTTATTTTTATTATAATTTTGATATGAAGAAATATCTAAATATAATTTATAATATTTGGAACCTTTCATTTGTATCAGAATGTTGAATTGGACTAAAACACGACTGATAGCATTTAGTTAAAGGGGCGGTTTAAAACAATAAAATTATTACACTTTATTTTATTATGCGACTGGAGGATAACGGTCAAATAATAAAAATAAATAAATAAAAAAGCAAAATATAAATCTTGTTAATATTTTTTGTTCTATTTGAGATTTTCTTTGATATTCAAGGACTGTTTGTAAAAATTACAATGAACTTACCAATGGATGGAAACCAATGATGTCTATTTTACATTTAAATTATGAATTCCCGAAAAGATGGATTGGTTTACCTCTACCAGATGGATCAATTGCTAAGCCTGATCTAAGATAGATGGATGGTTTTGTAAGATAGATGGATGGTTTTGTGCGGAGATACATCAAAATAAGGTATATACGATACCTCTAAACGGTACCCTACTAATAAACAGGAAACGAAACATGGATTCAGAGAAGTTTTCCAAATTATCTCTGTAGATGTTCTGTAAAATGTAAACAACACTTTTGAACAACGTATACAATTGGGCATATATCAAGGTGTACGGTAATTTGAATGTTTAGTGTGATATTTTATTTATATTTTTTTATTATGTTCTTCCATACACTTTCTTAAAGAAAATATATGCATTCCATTTAAAAAAATTGAGTTGTAGCATCTTCAAAATTAAAAAGTTGAAAACTCAAATTTGAACACCCTCTACAAGTTAACTTAATTTTGTTTAGTCAGTTTTACATGAGGCACCATTGGTAATAGTTGCATAATAAACATTTCCGAAAAGTTCGAGTGGCTATAGAAAAACAAATGGTTTTTCCAAAATCTCCATTTTTACTTTAATTACAATAATTTGCCAACGCCACAACAAATTTTCAAATACAAAAAATCATTCTACTGACGTCCTAAAGACACACATAATAGCCTAAGAAAATATAGGGCGTTCCATTAAAAAAATCATAAGTTTCGTTTGATTGACTACTTTTAAATCACATATGTAAAAGTATAAAAAATAAAAAAAATATTTTACTGTAAACAATTTTTGCATAAAAACTTCAGTTTCCGAGATAAGGTCATCTTATGTGGGCCACTCTGTACCTGCCCTGCCCCGCTGGGGAATTGATTAGATACTCAATATTTGGCAAAGGACAACTTCTGCTAGAGGATCTGAATAAGTTCTCACCCAATAAGATCATCAGCTTCATTAAGAGGCTGTACCTGGGTGAAATATAATTAGGCGTGAGCGTGAGCCACAATAGACCACATGGTCGCGGTGGAGGGTCTGGTTTTCAACCAACTCACTTTTTAATCTAACCTAACCTATCCTAACTTAACATCTGCTAACAGTAGGTTGAAGATAGGTACCTGAAAAAATGTTCTTTGTCAATATTGGGGAACTATATTGTTAGCTAGGTATTTAACAATTTATAAACTTAACTGAGTATACAGGGTGTACGTTTTCAAGGCGGGATACTAGACGGTTAAATTAGGGCAAAGTTGCACATTTTAAGTTGATCAATAATCTGATGGTTTTGGATATATCGGAAAAAAACGGAAAGTTTAAATTGAAAACCTTTAATACCAGGCAGGTCTAACCCGAACATAATTTAGACACTTTTTTACAACATGTTCGAATATGATACTCTTTTGAAACAACTGACAACTTGCTTTTTACTTATGGATGCCATATTGGATTTTGTATATTTCAATTCAGTTTGTTTTTCTAATTATGATTTTATTTACTTGATATTTAGTTTTAAATTAATGTCAAAATTCCGATTTTTTAAATTTTGCCTACTTGAATAAAAGTGTGCTTTCTAAACACTGGATAATTTTGTAGACTAACAATTTTTGACAAACTGTCTCGTGTTTGTTAAATGTTTTGACAAACATAATTGAAGTTTCCGTTTGCGTTTTTCTAATTTTTCCTAAAAAATGACATATTCAAATGAAGAAAAGCAGGTTCACTTTAAATTTGTTATGCATCACAACGAAATACGGAAATTAGTATAGTCACTTATCTGCAGCATTGTCTAGAAATGCATGAAGCTGCTCGGTCGGAGGTTTTTCTTAAAACGTCTGAAAGTTTAACGCAATTTGATAAGAAACAATGTCTGCGGTCAGAGATTGAGCACACATGAATATATTATGATATCTGTCGGAGAAAAGTCAATAGGATAACAACAAATTTAAGAAGATGGTGCCAATTATGTTTAGAAATCGGGGGTGAACCACTTGACTATTTTGTTCCGTGTTTCAATGAATTTTTGAATCAAAGTATTTCACTTTTCTTCGTTTGAAAACGTATTTTTATTCGATAAAATTAACAGAAATACAAATGAAAGTTTCACAATATTTTGAGCTGTTAAAAATTGTTGATAAACCAAATGCTTATTTTGGTTTTAAAGTACACTTCACAAAATTAAAAAAAAATTGGAATTTTTTGGACTATATGTAAAACAGTAATATGTGATACATATCCATAATCAGAAAAATAAACTGGATTGAAATATGCAAAAATCAAGTATGGCATCGATAAGAGAAAATAATATTGACAGTTGTTTCTTGAATGTCGCTTACAAATGGGTATAATATTTGGATTCCTTGTAAAAAAGTGTCTCAATAATGTTTTGATAAGATCTGTCTAGTATTAATGATTTTCAATTTAAATAATAAAAACAGAAATCAAAATTTTCAAACTATCAGATGCTGGTCCAATTTTTTCACTTATTATAATATTTTCAGATTATTAATCAGCTTAAAAATGTAAAACTTTGTCCTAATTTAACCGTCTTCGTATGTTTTCAAATAAGCAAGATGCCTATGATGGTGCTCCCTAAAAAACGGAAACCCTGTTCAGCATTAAGTTATTGTATATTATTTATTTTGGTAGTGAGCTTGACCATAGTGGCTATATCTCAACTTTTAAATACATATTTGTAATTCAATGTATCCATATCACTGCTATCATTAATTTTACAAAACTGATATATCTTGTTATCTTTTATTGTATTAGCAAACCTGGTTTTTCTTCGACCATGAGTGATATGCTCATTGGCAAATTTCGAAAGGCGTGAGCCTTACCCAATGACCTCATGCTCATAGCATGAGGTTAATCAGCTGAGGACTTTGTATCCTCACAAAGAAAAGTCTATTCTTGCAATCGATAACCGAAACTGTCCATCCTTCGATTATATTTATTGCATTTTAGCTTTTTCTTATACTGAATCTCTCGTTTCCACATAATATGTTTATCTGGTATGCAAAATTAGATTGTATTAATAGTAGCAAACCCGCTTTTTCCAAACAAAGAGTAAGCACTATAGAATTGTAATTTAGCCGTTAACGTAGTCTCAATTTACATTATATGTAATTTTTTTTAAAAGGATATATAGTCATTTCTTTAAATTAAAATATGTAGAAAATTTCGTGGTGAATGGAATTTAAATTATAGGTATCTCATGAAAAAGTTAGTCATGTTTATTAGAATTGAAGTCGAGCGGAGCGGTGAATGGAAAATCATCTAGCTTAATTTCTAGAAATGAGTTTCTTCCTTAACACTGGTCCAATTCACTGGGGAGTGTTTTTGTTAGTCGAAAGTTCGATCGACTCGAGATAATGTCTGGCCAAGTGCACTGCCAACTCTTCTCTACTTGTGGCTGGGGTTTATAGGATAGGTAATGTGCTTTTGATAGGCTTCTTTATTGTTCTGCCTTGGTAAAAGAAAATCGTCATTAATTTTATTGGGTTTGACCTTTTTCTACATTTTTCCTCGAAAACATTATTAATGTCAACAGATATTAGGTTGGCATTAAGAGGTACCTCATACTTATATCATGAATTAAGAGTAAACATTAAATTAAAACATAACCACTCATTCATAAATATTAGTTTATATTGTTTAAGTATTATTTTTCCACAGTTTTGTTTGTTGGCTTTATTTATAAATTGTCGATTGTTCAAATACATTTCATGATAATATATAAAAATTTAAAATAGGAGAAAGTATACAAATAAAAGCGTTTTTGTAGATCTACAAAATGCATTTCTTTGGATAGATTTAGTTTAATTAAACAACTTTTTGTTACTAAAAATCTTTTGGTTTTATTTGAAATTGTTGTTTTGTTATAAATTTTGTTATAAATAATATAGGTTATAAATAATTCTGTTTATTTGAATTTTCTTCTGAACTAATTTGTGTGCATCACATCTTATCAGTCGTCATTTCATTTACTCTCTAAATGGGGAATTCATTATTCAATAGGAATAAATTAGATTGAATAAATGTATATTTTCACCAAATAAAGAATTTGTTCGTATTATTTGGAAACACTAGTTATATATGACCAGTCAGTACCATCTTACAAGTGGAGGAGCTTACACGGTACACGCAGCGAAACTGCATTTTATTACTTTATTGTCGTTGAGCCTGACGGCCTGACGTATGATTAGCTGTGAGTACATGATAATATTGTAAAACTGTTTGCATATGCGATTCAATAAAAACTATAAATTTAAGATTCGTAACCTACAGTGTCTCGCCTCTCGTCTGTCTTATTATCAAGAACCTCTGTTTTGCATCTGTAAAACATAATCAGCCTTATTAATAATAAAACTTAGAATGTTCTAAGATGTGACTAGAATGTAACTAGTGAAAACTGCATTAATAATACCATTTAAGTGCATGTTAACGCTAGAATGATGTTAAATCACTAGTTATCAGTTTGGGTATGTTTTACAATAAGTTAAAGTTAACCTAAAAGTTTGACAAAAATGGCAGCAGTTTTTTTTCCCTCCCAATTAACAGATCGAGAACGTTTTTCTGAAATAGTAAATAATTTAATGCGAAATTTTCCGTATTTATATGTCAGTAACCTCAATAATTATATAAAATTTTATTATGGCATGGTTACTTATCGAATTCATTAGGGAGATTTTGAACCCCTCAAATTTTAGCACGTCGTTATCGTCATTTTGAGCATGTGCAGTTCCAAAAAGAGTATCATTTTTTTTGGCACTGCGATAACGATAAGGTAAAAATTTATGGTGTTCAAAATTTCCCTATTATAAAAGGCAAAGTTAATGCTTATCAAGGGCGGATTTACCATGAATTCAAATTTTACTAGCAAAAAGCAAAAACGTAATTAGTTAAAAAAAATATAAACGTACTTCACTTAAGGATATAGTATTAAACACTTCTATTTGTATTTCATGTTTGTCCAAAGAAAAACGTACCTATCTAAATGCACAGATAATTTCTAATTTAACAACATTTTTTAAAAATGTGGTTCTTTGATATACTCCCCCATGTTGAAAAGCTAAATCCGCCCTGAGTGACATAAGACACTTGTCAGTCTTGTCACTTTGCGTAAATGTTTGTAAATGCAGGTTAGATTTATTACAGTGAAATTAGCTCAATGTATAGAATGAGATGTTGTCACATTAACTTATTATTTAGCATGCTGTTAGTTATTTGTCTATAAATATTTAATTATTAATATGAACTAGCTACTTAGATTGATTTAAGAATGCGGTTAGTGGTCATTAGTAAACTTGATGTTATTGTGATTATTATTAATATGGGTGAAGATATCTAAACCTGATAAGTATTAACATAATCAGCTAAATCACGTTGCCTGCTCCTATTTCCAGTCTGTCGATTCGACCCATATTCGACCCAATTTGGGTACAGCAGAGTAATACCCTTGTTTATATAAAATATAGTTAATCAACCGCAGTAGTGACACCTTGTGGAACAATCTAATATTACCAAGGTAGTTGAATCTGATTGGTTATTTCTATAAATCCACGAATTTCATTGGTCAGGTGCACACATTATCCACCATGACATCTGTACGCCATCCACTCGTACTAGTGTGGTTGAATAACTATATAACTCTATAAACAAGGGTAATACTATGGTACAGGCGTCTACAATTCATTTCGTGTTTGCCATAGAGATTTGGTATCTATGCCACCACATGACCACATTGTGATGCTGAGAACTACAAATTGTAAATATGTCACATACTCGATCTGTCAAACTTGACGTTGACAATATGACACCGATGACAGTAGTTGCATTTTGCGATTAATTATAAATTCGTGACACCGTTCTGAAACTTATAGCAATAATTATTCATATCAGATGCTCTAAAATAATGAAATAATGACCTGACTGTTGCGGCGATTGTTTTTGCGAATTCACAATAGCAGATAGGTTTGACCATAGACAAGGGATTGGCGATGTTCGGTTGGTTAGGGTTTGACAGTTGTCATTATATTTCATGGTTGTTATAAATCAAGAACCCTAAACAAAGAAGGACTGATCAATTCATTCATAAAAATTTGAAGGTCATTTTCAACAGATTTCTCGTAACACGTCAGTGGATCCCCTATTGCCAAATTTGCCTCTAATATGCAATTTCAAAAATTTTCAGTCAAAATATGCAACCCAATATTATTTCAGAGACTGTATTAATGCAATCAAATGTGATTTTAAAGTACTTATATGTGTTACGATATATATCTTACGATTTGAAGTGCGTTGTGCAAAAATCGTTTGTCGATTTGACAACTGTGATAACTTGTGTTTTGTTAATCAGTGCACAGATTACTATGATATTATACAGAAATACTTTGATATGATGACATGACTGATGACAGTGATGTGACATTCCAAAGACGACCGAGACATTCTACATGACAATGTGACATATATAGGTTATGTTAAAAGGTTAAAGCTGTCAAATTAAAACAAAGAGGATATTTAAATTTCAAATCTCCCGCTAAAGGGAATCCACTGACGTCACATAAGTGATAAACAAATGTGATTGGCTGTTACTGATTGATCAGTCCTTTTTTGTTTAGGGTTCTTGGTTATAAATCTCATTTCAAAACAAACAATTGACTAACGTAAGCTTAATCCTATGTGCTGCGTATACGTTTAAAGTACGTATGGAGTATTTTATTTAAAAAGATCGAGTTATGATGGTTTGAGTTTACGCTAAAAGAAGTTATATTTTGGACATCCTTGATTTAATGAGTAATTGTCAAAGCTTCACTGCAAAGTTTGACGACTCCTCCATGTGTCAATATCACATTTTTTAATTACAAAATGACCACTGTATGTAACATCTCATTGCTCATGGTGTCTGCTCAAAACTTATCTTAATAATCAAATATCTTAAAAAACGGTTAGACTTAGATATAGGGAAATTCGATGAAAGTTCCCATAAAATAATGAGAATAAAATATGGTTTAATATTGCGATCTTTCACATGAGGGATGACTCGACCTTCATTTCCTATTTAAAGTTGCGACAGCAAAAGCAGCAACAGCTGCATTAGCAGAAATAGTGGCAACAGCATAGCAATAACCGCACCATTCCTAATCCACAGGTATTGCATTTGGTGCTATTTTTGCTGTCGCTGTTGTTATTTCTGATGCTGCTACCTACATCTGCTGAAAATAAGTAAATTTCATAGTATACCCCCGTTGCGCGGGGAACAGGAATTTAGATTGGAAATGAAAATTAGGTAATTAGGAAAATGGGGTTACCTTAAATCAAAGCTGTTCATTACCCAACCAGACAGTCTTTTGGATTTCCGTCAGAGAATTAACGAGTGTGCATTAATCTCGGGGCAAATGTTTCACAACGGCCGCCAAGAAATTTCTGATAGGTTATTCAAGCTATCGGGAGGTACAAGGTGCTCATTTTGAACAAACTCTTTAGTTGTTTCTATTAAAATATGAATGTGACTGCATTTTATTAATTTGTAACCGTACTCAGAGAAACGCTTATAATTTGAGAACGGATGGACCGATTTGAATTTTTCAGAAACTAATATGAGAGAATCAAGAGGCCGTTTAAATGATGTGCAACACGTCCTACCTAATTATTTTTTTTTAGTTGCTAAGGGCTCTGTCATCTTTTGTTTTGAGAAAATGAATTTATTATAAAGAGTAATATATTTCACATGATTCACCCTGTATTTTGTCCGGATTACCTTACCTCCAACTCCTAAATACTAATTACTCCCTAATCAGTTTACAAGATAGCAGGGGGGAGGGCTTATTAGGCCTTTTTCAATAGAGTAAATGTCTATTACCAATGTCAGTAATAGACATTTACTCTATTGAAAAAGGCCTAATAAGCCGAAATACTAGTATATAGATTGTTTTCTATAATATATTTCTTGGAACATCTAAATGAGATCAATGTTTTTTTCAAAACAATTATTTTCATGATGTTTCATAAAGAACCATCCGCTTCGAGTATCCACTTTATAATATATTATTTAATGTTCAATATTCTTATTCTGATTTTTAAGAACAATATTTACCGCATCCATTAGAATTTTTTCTTGTATCTCAATATTCACGGTGAGGATATTTATAATAATTAAATAACTGAATAACTATATAAACTAAATATGGCTTAATTGTCTTTATACGATTACTGTCAATAAAAAAATGGAACCATAGGATGATTGTATAATTGAAAATATCTTTTGTGTAACGCATATTGTTTCGTCCCTATTTCATTCCCGCTCAATAAGTATTTTGTTCTTGAGAACCCCGACAGTCTTTTGTTTCGTTCCTGGCCTTTTTACCAGACATACAATTCTCAATAATTTTTGTCAATGGTCATAATAGACTGGAATTATACAGAAGACACAATAGCTGCGACTTTTATAAATATTTGCGGAAAATAAACTAATAAAAGGTGAAACATAATGCGGTTTTGAAATAAAATTTCTAGACATAGCAGTGGAGTAAGCTGCTGCCCGATTCATATAATAGTGTGAGATAAAAGAATGTAACCTGGTTCAATATTTCCTTAAATCAATCACACCAAACCTAATAGAATTGTTAAAACATGCAAAATACTTGATTGCAGTTACACTAGGCGTTCCATTTAAAATAACAAAGTTGGTATAGACCAATATAACCGGAAGTACTAAGAACTTGAAATATTGTAGTTTTGTTTGCCCTACTGACTTAAGTCAGCAACAAAATTTTAATATTTTTTCAATATGTACTTTTCTCTGTATGTAATATCACCTATAAGCCAATCATATCTCACATTGTAATTAATTAGTTATCAAGAACATTACACATGTTCGTATGAAAAAATATAGTAGATTAAACAAATTTAAGCTGAATTATCTCAATCATTGAGGTATACGCGATATATATATATGACTTCACATGATTGAAACATATTCTAATTTGGAGTATGATAGAATAATATTCCAATATGGAAAGACATTATATGGTATTTGCTAATATTTAGAGGAAGTTTGTTGTTATACCAGCTTATAATGAGACGTAATGATTGGCAATCAGCAATGGAGTTGATACAATAAAATATTTTAACATCATTTACATATAAAAGATATCATACATTGAGATTATCCTCAATATCATTAATGAAAATCACGAAGAGAAGTGGTCCAAGCATCGATTCTTGAGCAACGCCCGAGGTTTGAAGAAATGTGTTTGATTTAAATCCTCGTTATTTCACAAATTGGGATCGGCCTTCAAAGTAAAATTGAAAGAAATTCATTAAGCTAATACCGAGTCCTACTTTGTTTAGCTTTTACAACAGTTGCACGGTTAAGACTATCAAATGTTTTTTAAAAGTCTATGTAGGTGACATCGACTTAGGTCCAAGCGTCAACAGTAGAAAAAAAATTGTGTTTTGCATATTAAATTAGACACTGTAGACAGTCCTTTCATAGAACCATGCTGCCTCGTACAATAATAATGCCGGAGACGTAGAAAGAAACAAAGCTTTGGAAAATAATTTCAAAAATTATTTAAGATAGTAATCGGCCTGTAATTCTCTTTAAGTGACACTTTTGAGAATGCTGGAATTAGAACCGGTCCGGTTGCATTGAAAATATCAGACTCTGATATATTGGGTAAGTCCAGCAAATGCCTATTAGTATTTTCGTAAGTACTATTAAAATTGTTAGGACTAACAAGGCCGTTAGAAAAAAAATGTTGCGAAGGTGTTAACGACTAATTTAGGGTCGATTCTTGGCCGCTGGAGTTATCATTGACCCTAGTGGAACGAATAGAGATAATGTTTTTTTTAGAATTAACAAATGTCCAAAAATTGGTGGAACTTGTGCTATGCATCACTGATGTTTTTTTAAGTGATAACTTAATTATCTTAAATTCATCAAGACCTTAGGAACACTGATGTGGTTTTCCACTTAACACCAAAACACTATACTGTACTCGACGGGCGTTTCGCCAATCAAGTTGACAACATCTGGAGATGATTAAAACTGGAGTTGATCAGTTTTAATCATCTCTAGAAATGCCTTGGTTGGCGAAACGCGCGTCGAGTGCGGTATAGTGTTTTGGTGTTATATGCAAACTATATCAGCAATTTTCTGCTTGGAATACCGTGGGATAAATCCCCAGACTCTTGTACACCATCTAGGTCTCAACCCAAATACTATAGGCCCTGTTCTTCTGTCTGTTTTGGAGCCATCTGTGAACCATACAAGGCTCCAAGTCTCCAGAGAATTTATCTTCAACTCTCAGTCACTGAGATCCTATATTTGAACCTCGATTGGTAAAACGAAGTTAAACCTTGCAATCATTTTGTCAGATATCATCTCTAAAATCTACAGGCTTTATATGATCTCTAGGTTCTACACTGACGTAGTTTTCCTCTGAACACCAAAACACCATACTGCACTTAACGCGCGTTTTGCCAACCAAGTCCCCCCGGTTGGCAAGCGAACCGTGGCCAGCTCCTCTGGCCACGGTTCCTCCACTAATTGCCTTATTTCTTTATCGTCCTTGGCTTCTCGTATCCCCTTCAGGATCCTTTGAATCTTAACTTCCCCGTTATCTATTATTTGCCCTGATCCGCCAGATCTGTATTTGGTCTTCTCCGCCAGATCTGTATTCTGTTTAGTCAATTCTTGGATACGTTGGTCCCTCTCCTCTAGCATCTTCCTAAGCTTGGTATTATCCGCCCTTAGTACTCTGGAGTTCTCTAGCCTAAGTGCCTTGTCTCTCTCGGCCTCCTTATCGAACCCGTGACCTAACTTCTGCATAATGTCTTGCACTTCCCTTCCCTCGATCTGAGAGACCAACTTGGCAAGTTTCCCCGCCGCCTCCTTGATCTCCCTTTTTGTGTTTTTCTCCTTGGCGAGTGTAGCGATGGTTTTTGCCTCTCTGCAAATTTTTGCCACACATCTACGTATTTGTTCGCTCAGTTCATCTTGCTTATTCTTTGGTAATTCGTCACTGTTCTCTGGCTGATGAGTCCCTCCTCTCTTTATCTGTTGGGGTGTTGAGTCATCGGTCTTCTTTCTCTTGTCTCCCTCCTCCACTTTTCCATCTTCAGCTTTCTCGTCTTCCAAAGGAGAGGCACCATCTACTACACCCTTGTCTACTGATTCTTCCTCGTCCTTTTCCCATGGAAGTCTTGTGTCCTCTGGTAATGAGAAGGCTCGTGCCCTTCCCGTAGGGGGCGTTCTACTTAGTCTGGATCCACGTCCAAAGGGATCCTCCTCCAGACCTCCTTTTGGCATTCCCTTGTTATCTTCATTGTCCTTGTTTCCTTGCGACACTAGACTTATCTATTCTACCATACTTGGGATGCGCATATGTTCCTTGAATCTAATTTGAATTGACCTTCTAGTTTGTCCAACATACTTTTGATCGTAGTTTTTACAGCTAATTTAGTTAATCCCGGAATGTTCCTTAGTTTCTATTTTATCTTTTGGATTGGCTAAAAGTTGTTATAGTTTATTTATGAATAAACCACTGACATACCTATATCTTTTAAAACCTTACCAAATCCACGGGTAAAACGAGGATTGTATGGAATAGATATGAATTTTGGGTTTTCTCTTTCATTTTGAAAAGTCAAGAAATTTCGAGGTGTCTCTTTAAATTTACGTTTCCTAATTATTTTATTAATTAAACTTACAGAATATCCATTACTCGTAGCTATATCCCTAATCAATGCTTTTCTTTTTCAAACATCTCCTTATTTAGAAGGAAGCTTAATAGGTGATGAATTAAAAAATTGAAACTCGCCATTTTTTGTTGAGAACAATGGTAAAAGTTCTTATAGGTATATATCTTAAAGTACTGGTATCTTTTCAGTATATGTTAAATTTTCTGTATCAAATAAATCTAAGAACGGTAGTTGTCCAGAGTTTTCAATTTTATATGTAAATTTAACTAACGAGCAAACGAATTTAACTGTTTAATTTAGAAACGAAGTTGTCAATATCAGTGACTTTTGTATCAAACACTGCAAAGATAAACCACTTATCCACATATATACACATATCAAACCAAACCCTGGAGAAATACTCCAATTCTTCTTTTGCCTCCGTTTCGAATCTGTTCATGAGATGAATGGTGATAAAGAGTTACATTGGTGTACAGAGCATCGCTCGTTTTTAAATAGACACCCTATATATGACTGAAGGCATTGTGATCAATTTCTTCTCTTAATGATCGTTTTCGATCTTTGAACGTAACACTGTTAACATATGATTGTAATTGATCAAACCAATGAGAACTGTTTCAACCAATAATTAGATCTTACATCTTAGATTAACACCCTTTATAATTAGTCAATGTACTTCTATCTATTTAATTTGGACAAAAGTGTATTTCAGAATTGATTGATTTATGAATATGTAATATATCTACGGTTTTTATTTACATACGATTAGAGTAACTGGTACATATGATATTGAAAAAAACAGTTGCTCAATGTAGGACACATACCTTGTAAATGGCCTCAATTCACATTCTAAGAAGTCAATATTGAGTTATCGATTCGATAAATAATTAAAAAATACTCCAGAAAGCAAACGTACAAGTCGAGCAGGAAAACGATCGCATAAATATAAGCACTTCATCGGGGCCTTAATTATTAAGCATTACGTGCTGATATTCATTTCAGTTCCAGAATAATAACTAACTCGAAAGAGAATTAATCCATGAATATTAGAAATATTTCCAATTATTTCTCGCAATGTTCGGTGCGGGTAGTTACCTGCAGGTAATATAAATATATACTTTATTGACGTAATTTCAAACATAAACTGTCTATGTGTTCGAAAATTTAGTGTTTTCGTTTGGAACGCGAAGTTATGGAATGCGGTGCTCAGTGGCGTGAAAGCATTTGCCAATTTGATATTTTAGAGACTTAATTAAAATAAATATATGTCAAATAGTTTGTTTCATATTTATATGCAATATAAAAAACAGGGTGAAAAATATTCTGGTCTCGTCGAGAGTTCGCAAGTTGATCATTTTAGCACAAAATTAATAAACGATGAGCCTTCGTATTCAATAATTGCGTTTATTCTGATTTATTAATTTTGATTTACCACATTTTTCCCAAAACATTTGAGGGAAGTTTTTTATAATGTTGCAATTAACTATAGAAGACTGAATTTAAAATACATTATATAAGTATAAAAAATTGGATCTACTTTATATTCTATTATTGTTTACAAAAATATTTCTGTAAATAGAAAATTAGATTTATATAATAATTACATAGAAGTTTAGAAAACCATATACCTAAATAAATACATAGCTTTCTGATGGGATTCCTATTTTCTGTGCTCCACTAGCAGTGGACAGGTCTGATATTCCAGCCGAACCTTTTCCTAACTGTGCCTAATCACAATAATTATTATAACCAGTGTTCGAGTAGTGTAATTGATGATGGGACGTTTGTTAACCAATTTCAACCTTATTGGAAGTGAATACGCTATATAAATACGAGTGATCTTTTAAAGAATAATTGCAGTTTTTGTTTTTCTTTAAATATAATTGGTTTTTTTTGTGCAAGATGACTTAACGAATAAATGAAGTTTATATGCACGGGTTGAGCAAACCACTGCATTTAAAATTCTTAAACAAAAGATTAAAGGGCTAGTAGAAAACCTATGAAGCCTGCTGGTACTCTAAGACTTAAGAAAAAAGAGAATATTCATTGAAAAAATTCAAGAAGATATCGATATTCCCCCGACGGAACAAATATAACTGGAAAATATTAAAGGAAACTAATTTTACATAGGGAAATGTGCATAGAAAAGGTACTACAACTGAAAAGCAGGCAGCGTTTAATTAGAATAATCCAGGAAGAGCAGGAAGCCAAATATTATATTTGGCCGAAACATGGTTACATGAAGAATATCAGCAAAAGATTGGCAAGATAAGAATTTAGAGTTCTCCTCAAGCATTTATGGACAACAGGTTTAAAAATATCATCTAAAAAAGGAGGACATTTAATAATTTTGCATATTGGAAGTGAACACGGATTTGTAAGTAATGGGTTTATCACAATCGAACCTTCAAAAACAAGTGATTACCATAAAGACAAGAATTCTACTGTTTTTGAGAACTGTCTAGAGAAGTTTTTTATTTATGATACTCTATTGATGCATGAGCTCACTGTAGGTGAGAGCGTTATTGAGAGATATAGGAAATTGTCTTTCTCTGACCCTAAAGAACTTTTTAACCAAACCAACAAGAGATGAGTGGCAAAACATTTGAATATTGAATTTGCTTGATAAAGGAATGATAACTTCTTACCTCTCGAATAGTATTTGTGAGAAAAACTTCCTTTGAAATATGGTGCATATTTTTTTGCAACTTCCTATTTTACATAAATAGGTAGATATATGAAAATACTATAGAAGTGTTTTATATAACTGTGCATGTTTCTAACTAAGGGCCGGTCTTTCCATCTTATAAACATCTTTTTAAATTTATCTTTCTTGTAACTACAAAATGGGTCTTTTCACTGTATTTTAAATTAAATCCTGTCTTTAAAGTTCTCTATTTGCTTTTTAACTTATCGGTCACTTTTACTGGCCTATAAGTAGTTACAAAGAGATTTCTAGAAATTTAACAAATTTGAGTGTTAGAACAATTTGTTTAATAAAACGTCAAAAAATATATTTTTATAATGGAAAACATTATTGATTTTCAAGAAGAAATAGTATTAGATCATGAAGTTATAAACATGGTAAATATTGCAAATCGCGATCGAAAAATATATACTGTAAGGCCTCATATAGACAATTTAAACATCTGGGATGTTGAAGAATTTATGAGGAGATTTGGTGTATCAAAAATAACGGTGTTAAATGTTCTAGAAAAAATCGAGCAACATTTACGGCATCAGACTAACAGGTTAATAATAAAAAAGAAATTATTTCTACGTATTTGTTAGATTTTATGACATGTTTTATTGAATCATATTTGAATACAACATATGAAATGAGGACTGAACTGCTACGATTTGTACTAGTGAGGGCCTCAAAAATTCTTGGGCAATTTGGTTCCAAGTCTTTTTACTGTATCATCCTGGAAAGACATTTTTCCAGGATGAATAATAAATTTAAACTAGAGAGTCCAGAAAGGATTAGAACTTAAAAAAAGTTATACTTGACATAATTGACATATTGTGTTGATTATGATCATAGATTAGGTTAGATTATGATTGACGGATTTCATCTGTCTCACTTTATTATTCACTGCCTTCTATTAAATAGAAGGCAGTGCGTCTGTTGCCATGGGATGGAGTCCACACTATTACCGGTGATAAATGGTGTTCCTCAGGGGTTCATACTAGGACCCATTCGTTTTCTTATTTACATAAATTACCTTCCCCAGGTAGTTGACAATCACTGTGTCCTTTTTGCAGATTATACCACCATCCTTTCGGTCGGTGACTGCTAGTCTGATATAAGCGCTACTCATCTGGTTCGAGAATGGTTTTCCGCAAGTAAACTCAAGTTAAACGACAATAAAACGCAAAATTGCTATTTTTCTGCTGATAGATAGGCCGGGAAATCTTCACCGGTGAAATTGATCGGTGTAACTTTAGACTATTATCTCGGCTGGAAATCGCATATCGACAAGTTAAGCTCTAAATCTCTTCTCAAATATACGTACTGCGTCAACTTAAACACTGTATTTCAAACAATGTACTTAAATCTGCATACTTCTCATTTAAATAACATGCAGTCATATAACATGCGGAATAGCCCTATGGCGGAATTCTACTAAAGTCGATAGAATTTTTAGACTCCAGAAAATGGCAATACGGATTATTTCCTTAGTCGTTTTGGATATATTTGGCATTTTATTAAAACTATTGGATATATTTGACATCAAGTGTGAAGTAAAGGGCTTTGTAAGACCTAATTATATAGCAGATTTTCACTTATTGGCATGTGAAACGAATAAGAAGATTTTATACATTCTGCATACCCAGAAATTAAAAAAATAATATACTTACCACCATTTTTGATGTAACATTTTGTTAAATTCAAAACGTATTTAATAACCTTTTTAGCTCTAATCAAACACAAATTTATCCTTAAATCAGTGTCTTTAAATATGTTCAAATACTTTTCACTCAACGCGTTTTCTGACAGCAGTTAATAATTTTTTACCAGTTTAATTTTTAGTTATTTATGAAAAGATCTAAATCGTTTATACTTACTACAAAGAATCGGTATTTGTTTCTACCGTATGTTAATGGGAATCTTTCAAACAATTTTATCTGTCAAAATGTACTGCTTCCATTTCAATAATTGCCGTCATTAACTTGTAATACGAAATATCTTGACGGGAAGGAAGATTTACCAATCAGCGTCTACAAAATAAAGGCGCAACGGTAGTCACCAGCCAACAATAATTAGATTTTCATTCGTCGTTCTGAGACCAGAAGGACCTCTTGCCTGACCTAGTATGTAGTCGATCAGAGGCGTAGATATAGAGTTTGGTTTCAAGAGTAACTCTGTGGAAAAAAAAATTATTAAATATTCACTAATTAGCTATTTATTAACTATTGAATGATTATTAAAATACCGTATATTAAATAAATATTTCTTTGAAATTAATAAGGTATCGTTAATAGTTAACAGCTGGACAAGTACAAATAATAAAATTGATTGCCTGTGAAGCTTCATATTTCGCCTCGGAAGCACAGTGGGCTGGACTGTGTTGTGGCAGCATTTCTCGGTCAAAGTGCCTATTAAGGTCTGAGTTCAATCCCCAGCTTCGGCACTGACAATATCGGTGAGTATGGAGTAGATTTTATGGTTGTCTAATTTATGCGCCGTTTGAAATTTTAGTTTAAAATTTTATTCTTATGTACGTCCAGGCGGAAAAATATAAGAATTTGAGAAATTTAAAACTTTAGAAAGCTGTATTTGCAGAAATGTCAAGTATATCAGTCAACAATTTTGTTATTTTATGAGGTGTAACGTACCTTTTAAGTTCGTTCTATGAGGTTGACTATTATGCACCCATACCCAACCTAATTCTTGGTTGTCTCAGTTCTCAATTTTGTATATAATACGCTGGAACACGCTGATTGGCTAGTAACCGGTAGCCCCACCAAAATCAAGCAAACACGCCGGTGTGATTTAGGAAAGAACGGGGGAGTTCTGGGAGTGTTCCAGGCTTCCTCACTAGCCATATGTGAGTTATTTTATTTGACATATATTATTATCTTTCATTATTGATGACTTTTTGAACAGGTGGCTACAAATTTAGAAAATCGAATTTTTGAGAAGCATCGGATAACAAGAATCCAATGATGAAACTTTTACATTAGTAGCTTTTATAATGGAACAAACTGGCGCATGCCATCAAAATAATTTCATATTTAAATTCATTAATAATATAATATGTATGAGGACTATTTAGATGGCATTTGCAATTCAGATAATTTTCACATTGAATTTTATTATATTCTATTACTTTTGTTATCTTTATTATATTACGTAGGTACATAAGAAACAAAACATATTGTTTATATAGTAAATTTTTAATATTATTTATTGGCTTATTTAACTGTTTACATTATAATATATTGTTTATATTATATACGTTTTTCAGGTCAATGTCGTGTGAGATTTAAAAGAGCCGTAATGTTAGTAATATGTTCAATACTCATTAATTAATTTAGTATTTCCTATAAAAACAGGAAATAAACCGAATGGAAACACGTTTTTTTTTTCAATTTCCGCCAAAAATTTCCAGGAATCGCCCCGTAAATATAAATGAACTAACGAAGTAATTACGTGTGACTGTTAAATCACAGAAACTTAAATCTTGAACATGATGACTACCAACTTTCGTATAATAATAAATAGATACGAGAGAAGATCAAATTAAACCTGAATGTAACTAACACTTCTGCATCAACATAATTATAGATAAATTAATTTTCAAGATATGAATTAGTGTCATACTTACCCCACCGTTCAGGTACTTACTTTCGTATTCAGGAGATGAAAGTCTATCGGGACCAAGTCTGGAATATACAGTGTTATTCAGAACTTATCCATAATAACATTTGGGGATGTTCAACATACATGTACAAATGTGGTAGTGCAAAAAAAATTTTTTGGCGGGTTCTGAAAACTATTTAAAAATTTTTCATTGCACGCCGCTGTATACCGCCGCTCTGTAATGGAGTGACCTTGGGACTGACAATGCAAACTAGCGATGTCACGGAAAAGCTTGGGAGGTTCTGAGAGTATACCGACACCCGGCGCAAAAAAGATTTATAGCGTTTTTACTTTAAAATAAACTGAAAGATAGATAGATGTGACCAAAGTGACGTGTCTTTAAAATGAATAAAATTTTGTTACACTAATTTTGAAGAAATGCGCTACTTGATTACTAGGTATTAGAAACATGAAATTTATAAAAAATTTGCACGTACCTTGTTACAAAAGCTGTTCGAAATTTTGTCCCTCGAGTTCTACACACTTTTGGGCACGCCTTATCCAATTTTGCCGCACTAAAGTGAATGTTCCTCCTGGTTGCTGATTTTGTAAACGCAAATTATTAAGTAAATTGGGGATTTTCAGCATTTTGCTGCAACAACCACTCACAAAACCTAACTCGTAATTGATAATCCACTGGTAACAATGCTTGAACACGCTGGATATGATACGGATAAAACTGAGCTTCGTGTAGTAAGCGCTACACCATTGATTCGGATACCCCAGGCACCTGCCTAACGATCTGACTTGTACTTATTCGCGGATTTTCACACCAGATTCAACACTTGTTCTTCAGCTGCTAAAATACGTTGTGGTCGTCCCGGGCCACCATCTCATCCACGATTTGCACGTAAATTACCAGTATCACGGCCACGTTGTACCACTGCCGTAAAAGTTGCATAATTTGGCGTGTGTCGATTGGGAAATCGTTCCGCATAGAAGCGCGAAGCTGCCAATGAATTTTGTCCAACTTCGCCATAAATAAGAATCATGTCGATTAACTCAGCATTACTGTACACATGAGCCATTTTGAAAATTTTACAGTTTAACATTCCTACGATAAATAAAACACCGGCACTGCGAGAGCGAAACAGATAGACTGATGACTGATAGACAATAGAGATATTATCCCCACTCTCTATCCCCCTTTCGCTCGGTCTTGACCAGGCGTTCCAGGTACAAAAACTTGTATACTGTTTTTTGTAGGAATGTGGTATATCAGATGTCGTTGAAGTACAGTTGCCCATCTACGTAGTCCTTTATAATGGGATAACTTTAAACATTGTTTACGGGAAATCCTAAGACTTTTATTATACATTTTTTTTGGTGATATCGATTTCTTATTTTAGGATGCACATATCCCCAAAGTTTTAGAGATAAGTTCTGAATAACCCTGTATGAAATGGGGAACAAATTCGTCATTTATTAGTTGTTGTGCTGTATGTAGGCGAGCATTTTTATAAAAAATAATACCCTTGTTGAAGTCTTTGTTTTTTACTTTTTTAAGGAGCTTGCAGTAAGAATCCGCATTAGTGGTTCTGCTTTCTGTGAGAAAATCTACGAAAGTTTAAAACTGTTCAAAAAAAAAACAAGTATCGAATATTTAAAAAACAAGGCAGAATGAGATAATTGGTATTATTAGTTTAATTAATATAAATATGTTTGCCTTTCAATTTAACATTTTAACACGTTGCTGTTGGCGATGGTTGGGATAATATAGATAATTCGGTCATTATGCCTATGAGCGTTTTTTATGTTTAATAGTGTCAAAATTAGTAAATATACTTGTACTGAAAAAACGTTTCCATGTATATATTTCTGTCTGTGTTTTATTTTCCCTCCGTACCGCGAAATCATACACGCACCGTCGTTATATGTTTTCTGTCGCCACGTGTATGTGTTTGAATGCCCGCACATAGACGATTATTCTTGTATAGACTTGTATCGGATAGTCATATCCTGCATCGTGTAGTCATTTTGTGTTTGTGCATTGAATAGTAAGCATTTGTTTAGTGATCAGTGTGTTTTACTTCGCAAAATGAGTTATGAAAAGGAACAAGAATATTCACACCTTTAGAAAAATGTGTGAAAATTACGTGTATCATATGTATTTGTACTTATCTTTATTTTATTAATGTTTAGCACTGTCAAATAAATGTTAACTTCCTAAAAAAGTCCCTCAGGTTTTTCCCACAAAAATTGGAATATAAAATGACTAAAATTAAATGTCTACAGACTAAGTTCAAATCATTACAATCCTACGCCATGGCAAAGGATTTCCCATTTGAAAAGCATTGTAAACTAGAAGCCATCACATGAACACGCCAAAATGGATAAGCTCGACTGTATTCGAACACACTTCGAATGTGGCACTTTGGACCTATCTATGTGTGTATTCAATAGAATACTCATTGCAGTCAACATGTTAAAATAATTACTTATTTTTTATAATTTGTACTTTTGATATATTTTTTTTAGTATTGATATTGATTAGATTGTATTTTCGGTTGCTTAAATACGATGAGGATGTTACAATTTATTGAATAATGCATGAAGCATACATATAGAAACATACATAAGAAACAGCATACATAAGATAAGAAAGAACTAAAGTAATAGTAGACTACTTACAGTAATAAACTGCCATATAAAGTGTTTTCCCAATTAAAGACTATGTAATACTATAATACTCTATCCTTCAAGTAATATAACAACATTTAGAGTGTAAAGTTATCAAATGTTCGTCAAATGCATTCAGTTAAATATGGATTTAAAACTTAAAAACATGTTTGTTTCATTGGAGCAAGCAAGGTTTTGAGTGCAAAGTCCGTATTTAATTGAACCTTCGATCAAATTGAACAAATTTGACGGAAATTTGACATAGGTCACCCCATATTCGAATTTCTTCCTCAAACTTGTGAGTGATTTTAGTTGGCAATATGTCAATGAATTTTTAAATAAGAGACATATTTAGAGTACTTGAATTATTAAAATACACTTGGTGAGTATTTCCATTGATTGTAATTGAAACACCAGAAAGTAATTGGAACATTTCAAAGTACTTCAAGTAATAAGTAAGTAAAGTAGCCGTAGCTAATGAGGTTTTCCAGGTTTCTCTCATTCCAGCACTGAATGGTGGTTAGGGCTTACCAACCTAAGTCGTCCATGAGGCGCAAATGAGGCTCGCGAAATAATATATGCCGCCCCCTGTCCCACAGACTTACGAGCGAATGCTTGTAATTAGAATGAGGGGTAGAGATATTATTATATATTATTTATTTATTTTAATTTAAAGCCCAACAGGAAAATCCCAATTACAGGGAAAATTGACAAAAAAAGTACAAGATTATAGAGCATACAAATATATAGATGATAGAAAAAATATATAACAATCAATGAAAACAAAAAATAATAATAATACAGCACAATAAAAATAATAGTTATATAGAAATAAGTGGTATTAAAAAAATGTTAGTATAAATTGTAAAATAATGTCAAATAATGTGAACATAGGATAATGTCCTGTGTTCACGTAATAGCCTGTTCTTATGTTTTAAATCGGATATTATTTCTCTGGCATACCAGACTGGATATTTTGCTTTTCTTGTTTCCCCTTAATGGTATGTTATGTCTAAAAATATCTTAAGGCCCGTTTTCACGCTCAAGCAATTTGCACAAATTGATTTGTGCATGCCAGTTTGTACAAGTTAATTGTAGCGTGAAAACCAAAATCGTTAACTTGCACAAGCCAGAAAATTTGGCTTGAGTAAAATCTGACCGGACAGATAATTTGCATGTGGTTGGCACAAATGCATGAACGTGTAAACGACACTCCAACTCGGCGCATGCTTAGTAGTAGCGAATTCTTGTTCTTACGTGCACCCTCCACGTGCTTTTCATATACTTCGGTGTTAGTACTTAGTAGTGTTGTTTGTTTGACAAAAAATATGCCTAAAAAAAGAAAAAGAATTCATGATAGAATTTGGGAGCATTTGGGAGTTGAGGGACAAATTTGTATAGACCTGACCAGTATGCAACAGTTCAGTTTATTAAATTGCATGTACAAATCATTTTGCCCAATTTGCATGAACGTGTAAACGAACCACAACATTTCAGTTCTATTTGCGCAAATTGCATGCACAAATCAATTTGCACAAATAGCATGAGCGTGAAAACGGGCCTTAATAGAATCCTATAAAATTTATTGCATGATTCATTTATATCTTTGACATGCTCCAAACAAGAAAAGTCAGCCATTATAATTCAGAATAAACAATTCTTAAATCAGCTTTTCTAAAATTATACATTTAGATAAAGGACTAATAGAAAATACAACACTTTGATTCTATGTGTGAAATACTCAGTATTTCAAATTCTTTTGAGTAATTGAAATAGAAGCGCCATATATTTGAAATTCTTTGTAAAAGATTTAAAAATATATTCAATTTTTTACATGGTATGTCTTAAATCTTATATTACTCAGATAACTACAACAAGAGTGTTCTATAGTTCTAAATCTGAGTGAAATAACGGTAAACAGTCTTTACCTAGTTGTCCATTATTGCCAACTTTCATGGAAACTATCCATTTATTTCATTCTGTCTTGTATTTGGGGATAATTCTGGGTTCTCTACTGTTAAAAAGAGAGAACTTTAATACTTTTTGATTTACTTTGCGACCTAAATCTCTGTGAAAGTACTTAGTCAAAAATCCCACTAGTGGGCGGAATTTTAATATTTAGGCGAAAATGAAAGATATATGGACTTTTCTTTTACATTGTTGCCAAACTTCTCAAGATCTACAAATTAAAATTACTTTACGGGGTACAGAATACAGGGTATTCTACTATTTCTAGCCAGGCACCAACTACAGTTTTTTAAATGTAAATGTTTTTTATGCTTATTTTAGATTATACGAATAAATTAAAGGGTACTTTGTGTATAATAGTCCTATTCTAAATGTCATACTATTCAATATATTTAGAAAAAAAAAATTCGTTGATATAAGTTGCTTACGCAGTTTGAAGTTTTCAATTTAAGTTAGCAGCTACTGAACTCTAATTTAAGGTAAACTTTGAGCAAGGGAGATTCTTTTAAAACCTGTGGCACAAATTGACTTGGGGTCTGGAAGGTGAAAAGAAATTCATCGCAAACTTATCAATAAAAAATTGAAAAATAAAAAATAGAATGCAACACTCTGTATATTTTTATATCAGAAGATGTAGAAATTAAATTCTCTACAACTTTCATGAAGCTTATCCTATACCTAAAATCCATAGTTTTTTATTAAATAAATATAGTCGGCGTCAATCAAACGACAATCTGTCACCCTTTAACCCTCAGTTAGATAGTAAAATTTTGGGTAAAATGATTTATACTAAGGAAGAATTAGTAAATAGTAAATATGGCGCATGTCTAGGGAAGCTCATGCAAAAAAAATTAAAAGTTAAATATCAAGTATGATATTTGGCACAAGAATATTGTACATAAAGTAAACTTTATTTTGTTCGTATAATCTAAAAAGAGCATAAAAAATATATGGTTACATTAAAAAACTGAAACTGGTATCTGGCCACCATGTGGAAAGTGGAACACCCTATATAACTGAAATATTTTTAATTTGTAGATCTTGAGAAATCTGGCAACCCCCTAAAAATAAAAATCTATATAATCCTCATTTTCGCCTAGATCTTGAATTTCGCGCACTAGTGGAACTATGAAGTAGTGAAGTGGAGTATATTGATACACATGTTTGTTTATATATAAGTTATACGTACATACATATATGTCCGTATTTATTGATTACCTGGAATTACATTGCCTACTGCTTTACGTTTCAGGAAGTAATATCTAGCGAAGACAAAACCGACATACATTAATGAACATCCGGTCAATATCCTACATGTGTTTGTATTGAGTTACAACACCTTACCTGGCTATTCAGTTACTGTTCAACTAATTGGCAGGCCTGGAAATTAGACAGTAATGCTAAGGTACATTCGCATTTGACGATTAATCACCTATTATTTAGGAAACAGCTAGGTGCTCTCAAATACTCAAATGCATCTAATTGTCGACTAATTGATAAATTACATTACATTACATTATATTATATTTAATTATACTTTATATATATAAACCGGGTGTTCCACATAAAAGTCCTCAGCGTCGTATCTCGGCAACGGAAAGATATATTTTGATTCTGAAAAAAACAGATGATAGAGCTGATCTATGGCTTGATTACGGAGTTCAACTTGATTTTTTTGAGAGCAAGTTGGAGATGTCGCAGAAGTCGAAAGAATTTTTTCGTTGACAGGAACTTTGTAACAAGCTGATACTTTGGTCAATTCTAAACAATTTTTGTCAAATGACTATTTTTCAAAAACTTAATAGTTTCAGAGATATCGGGCTCTTCATTTGGTGAAGTCCAAACTCAAGAGTATTTTAGTTTCGAATTATTACCTACCTTATACAATGCAACAATAATTATCCAAGTCAATTAATAGCTATTTTTAAGGAATAGTGAAATAATATGTTTTTGTAAAATATGACTGAGTGTTTTTTAAATACCTAATTCATTTTGTACATGCTTTGTACATGCTTGTACATGCTCAGGATTTATTTTGGGACAAGCGTACAAATAATTATCAATTATACAACTTGAATTAAGTAATTAAGTTTTTCAAAAATACTCATTTGACACAAATTGTTTAGAATTGAACAAAGTATCGGATAAACCTTGTTACAAAGTTGCAAACGAAAAATTTCTTTCGACTTCAGCGCCATCTCCAATTTGCTCTGAAAAAAATCAAGTTGAACTCCGTGACGAAGCCATAGATGAGCTCTATCATCTGTTTTTTTCAAAAAATATTTACAATATTAATTTGTTGAAACAGCAATATATTTTTTAACGCCGCCGTTACATCTTTTCCAAGGGCGGGCGGGGCTTCGAACCGTAGAGAAGGGCCCCATTAATAAAATTGATAAAAATGTTTATTAGAAAATTAATTCTACTTGAATGAACTCTACTCAGCACTTGAAAAATGATGATGTACCCTTACAATTCATCAAAATATTATTAAGAAAAGTCGTTTAGTATACTTACATCATCATTCCAGATACAAAATTTCAGCTTTCTGTCTCTAAATTTATTATTTCATATACCTACAAGGGATTATCTCAAATTTCTATAATATCCACTTTCTTAAAAATAATATTATTCTAGATGCTTTTGTTACCCGAAGGGTCACCCCACGCTGCAGGCCTGGACCCCCTGTAAAATTAGAAATGGGAACGAAAATCGCAATAGCGATTTTCTCCCATTTCCAGTTCTATTTTAAAATTTTATTTCATAATGCCTTATTTATTAAAATTCCTATTTTATCTCATCAATCATTCAGGCTTATTAAATCTACTATTAAATCTATTTCAACTTATAAACATAATTGTTCTAGCACATAGAGGATATTGAATTTATAACTATTTCCAAGTTATCTCATCTTCCATATTTATTTTATATAAACAATAGACATATACAGTGAGTCTTAGTGGCATATTTTTTTTATTTTATCTATACCAAATCTATCTATCTATCTATTTTTTATATTATCTTTGCAGTGTTTGATACAACAGTCAGTGATATTGACAACTTTGTTTCTAAATTGAATAGTCATTTCGCATCAGTTAAATTTACATATGTAATTTAAAACTTTGGACAACTATCATTCTTAGATGTATTAATAATTAGAAATAGTGAAAATAAGTTAGAATTTGACATACAGAAGAGATACCAGTACTTTAAGATATACCCCTAAGGACTTTCACCATTGTACTCAACATAAAATGGCGAGTTTACGGCTTGTCTCAAAGATTTTTTTATGTGTGATGCTTCATGGTACAAAAGAGGAGGAGAGACAATGATATAAATAAACTCTTTACACAAACCGTCATTTACGTAAGATATTATTGGATGGGTATTATTGGACAATCGTGTCTAAATCGCATCAATCAAGAAACAGTATATGATCCACCATATGAACAAAGTCCTACCCCGCATCGTGGTATAACGTGAAAGTAATATAATCATCATGCATTAGAGCGCAATACACAAACTATAATTCAGACGGATCAAATATGTAATGGCTAACCACGTCTTCATGAACCTTAAGGTGAACCAGTGCATAAACTCGCGAACAAAATAATTATTAAGAATTAAGGATTTAACCACCAAATGAATAATTTAGCACAATTCATGGTGCAACATTGAGATAAGGGCACACACTGATACTTTTGTTGCACAGTTTAAGAGTTGCGGCTGCAAAAGTTTTGTATTGCGTTCACACACATTCTAAGTGTAGCGTGCAGCACGCAGTTTTTCGTACTGCAGCTACCCGTTAAAACTTCAAGTGGAATAAAAGGTTGTTCACCACAATAGTGTGCTTTTGCATCGTGTAGTCAAACTGCAGCATTTGGAGTATATTTTCTGTTCTGTAGTTAGGTTTAACCTGTAGAGTACTGTAATAGTAAATAAATGAATATATAAATAAAATAAATAAATTAGCTTTTGCTTTCGTGTCGTTTTCAAACTATGTACCGTGTATAGATGGGGAAAAAAACGTGTAGGTATGTGTAGGTGGAGTTTAAAATATATGTTTGAAAAACATACGAATTCTCCACTAAGTTTGTATCAGTGCTATGAAAGTTCTATTACAAAAATATGATTTATTCTTGCAAAAATTTACGAATTTTTTTTAAAGGTGACTGTCATAACAATAATATCTCTACCACCATTCTAATGAGAAGGATTAGCCCGAAATTCTGATACTTGTGTGAGAGAGGGGGCGACATATTATTATTTTGAATGAAACCTGAAAAATCTCATTAGCTAGGGGAACAGTCAAACATCAACAAACTCTCACATTAGCACCAAGCTAACTAACATTCTTCCATCCTATGGCATCACCAGGATGGTTGACAACCAATCCCTGCGAACTAGCCTTAATCTACGAGTAGAATTGAATTAAACATTGAGCTTGACACTAAACCCTGAGCCACATGCTCGCCCCATGCTTTGAACCATAGAAAAAAAATTGTATTACACTACGTATACATGACATGTGGATATCATAACCGTAAATACTTAATGTAATATCAATTTATTCTTTTTAAATAAAGTGACTGGTGAATTATATAATTACCAGTAAAATCAGAACATCTTCATCACAGTTACCGGAATTAGCAGTACCTACTATTAGTGAATGGTTTGTTTTTGGCAAATTAACTTTCCTGACAAGTAACAACTGCCAAAAGTGTTTAATGGTTTAGGTTCTGTCGAAGGGTTGCGTGTTTTGGCGTGCCTTAACTAATTTAACCATTATTCTTTAAGTTTTTTATTGTTGTCGCCGTTTTATAGTTAGTTCATTGGTGTTGTTTTATCAGTTTTGTAAGTTATTGTGGTGCTCTATGTATTGCAATGTGATATTTTAAATGCGAGAGTGTAAAGTCTATCTGATCATTGGTAGTACACGGATTTATAATTAAAGATTTTTTAATTTCTAATTGCTCTAACAGATCTAAGCGCTTTCCTTTCTTTTCCCGATGCAGTACCTTTACATTTTTCTGATCTATAAAATGATTGTTTTCTATACAATGCGTCGATAATCCTGAATTTTTTGCGTTATTTAATATGGATTTTTTATGTTCTTTTACTCTAGTTTCGATACTTCTGCCAGTTTGACCCACATACACGGCATTACAATCCGCGCAGTTAATTTGGTATACCCCCGATTGTTTTAATTTATTAACCCTTTCTTTATTGTTTATCAAAATTCTCCCAATAGTACGCTTGTTGACACTAATCGTTTTACACCCGTTTCGTTCTATTCTACGAGCTATTTTTTCGCTATAACCTGGGACGTGATTAATATAACTATAGGTGCCTTCTTTTTCCCGAATATTGTAAAAATCCCGACGAATTAATTTCCTCCTTTTGTTTTTTAGCAAGCTATCTATTAGTTTTTCTTTATATCCGTTGTTTCTTGCAATTTGTTTGATTGTACTTAATTCTTTTTCAAAATCTGCTTTTTCCAGCGGAAACATTAAAAGCCTATGAATTAAACTATGGAAAACCGACTTTTTTATTTGCCAGGACTGCTGCGAACTTGCTGGTATGATTGCGTCGGAAGTTGTTGGTTTTCTATAAACCGAGAATTTTAATTTATTTTCTACCTTTCTTATTGTTATATCCAAATAGTTTAATTGATTGTTTTCCTCCGTTTCCATTGTAAACTGAATAATATCGTTAAGCGAATTTAAAAAATTGAGAAAGCCGCTCAAATTTCTTTCAGTACCAGTCCAAATACAAAAAATGTTATCTACATAGCGAACCCAAAAGTGAACATGTGATTTTAAATTATTGTCACTGTTGAACAGTGTGTTTTCGAAATGGTTCATAAAAATTTCCGCTAGCAAAGGAGAAATAGGACTACCCATGGGTAACCCGTTTTTTTGTTTGTAATATTTTCCATTGAAATAAAAATAATTTTGTTTAATACATATACCTTTATTACACTTATTAATTCATATTTTTCTGTGCTGTTTAATTTTGACTGATTTATTAAATTGCATAGTACTGACGTTAATTCTGCGACTGGGATTGAGGTGAATAAACTTTTAACATCGAATGAAACTAATTTAGAATTTGTGGGCAAAGATAAATTTTTTGTTAATTCTAAAAACTCGAAGGAGTTTTTTACAGAGTATTTGGAGTTGAAGGAGATCAATTTTGGGAGTTTGTGGCTTAGATCTTTACATAATTTATACGAGGAAGCATTTATATAGGAGACTATTGGCCTTATCGGGTTACCTTCCTTATGAATTTTTGGCAAGCCATATAGACTGGTTCATTACTCTCAATCGGTAGTTGTCACCTAAAATAGTCTTATTACTTCTCAATGTTGTCACTATCTCGTTTTGAAATTTATTAGTAGGATTAGAAGGCATTTCTTCAAATTCGTTGCCGTTTAGCAAATTGTTAATTTTATTGATGTAATCTGGTTTTTCCTTTATTGTAATTATTGTGTTACCTTTATCTGCTTTGCAAAGGATCAAATCGTTATTTTCTATTTTTGTTTTCAAATTAACTATTGTTCTACTTTCATTACGACGGTTTTTAGTTTTCAAATTGTTAAATAACTTGGCTAATTCGTACCTATCTGTCTGTTCTATGTTATCTAATTTACTGACTGCTAATTCTGTATTTACCGCGAGCGACTCAAAATCCTTCATGCTATAATTATTTGGAGAATATTTGAAACCTTTTGAAAGTAACTTAATTTCATTTTCTCCGAAATTAACATTAGTTAAGTTACTCACCCTGGGATAAAATTCGAAAGGTTCCTGGAAATCCGCAGGTTCAGTCCCTGTATATGACCTATTTTTATTGGCTATTAAACTGTTTAGCTTACCTCGTTGTCTGAAATAAATCATTTTAATTTTTTCGTTTACCGTCTCCCTGATCTGTCTATCTAGCTGTTGGAAGTAGAAATAGTTCTCCTTCTCTAGTAGCTCAGTGTGTATGAGTTTTTGGTGGTTAAAAATATGCAATGGATATCACAATCATAAAACAGTAGCTGGTTCTTTATTAATACATATTTTATAAATAAATGTACTTAATATACATCTTAATATTACATCTAATACTTGTACTTAATATTACTTCTTATATTATAGACCGAGGCTGAGACTATAGTTAAGAAGTCAGTAAAGTAAATAAATAAAACGTTAGTGTAACGAATGCGTAAAGTTTTTTCTGTATAAAACCTAATAAATTAAATCGAAATATCGCTTAAGTTAATACTTACGAAATTAGCACCGTGACAAGTGTAAACTTTGCTAGTTTTCACAAAACAAATTTCAGTTGGAAGTTTGTTTACAAAGTTCATTTTAAGAATTTTAGGCGAGACGCCAAGATCTCCTTAATGTGAATAATTGAGGGAAAAAACACTTTAATTTATATAGTATATGTTCAGGACCAGGACATAATTTAGTTTACGAATACTTAACAAAATAAATACATATATATAGGTATATATCAGTATATTAACCATTAATTTTTTATAGGATTATATATATAGAATAATTGACATGCCACCAATAAACTAATTGATTGAATTATAAACAGTAAAATTGATTTAATGAAATAATTAAATGAATAGTAAATATGGATTAAGGACATATTCATGTTAATTTATTACTAGAAATGGGAGAAAATAGCTGTCGCGATTTTCGTTCCCATTTCTAGCCCTACGGGGGGTCCAGGCCTGCAGTCTGGGTCACCCTTCGGGTGACAAAAGCGTCTAGAATAATATTATTTTTAAGAAAATACATTTTGTATCTTGAACAATGATGTAATTATACCAAACGATTTTCCTTAATATTTTGATTAATTGTAAGGGTACTATATTCTTGACTGTACGTGTCAACCTGACAAATTAATTTTTGCCGATATTCTAATTGGAAAAGTATTTCGCTTCAATATTTTGGTAATCAGAAGTGTTTGGCAGTCGGTTATCGATTCCGTTAGCAATATTTCTCATAGGAAAATAACCTATCTGAAGTTTAATTAATTTGACAGTTTTCGTTGAAGGGCTTTTCTCGTTAGTGCAATCTCACATCGGCAGATAAAATGAGAAAGAAGTTGAGACGGATGCTACTCGAGATTTTCGAAAACGAAATAGACGTAGAAGGCTCGACGTACGGTCTCGAAAAAAAATCTCAAAGGATTAGAGAAAGGACGGAACTTTTGCGTGAAGTGGTTCTCGAAGCCGTTAAAGTTAGAAAAAGGGTCCCGGGGGTCCCGCGAAAAGTAGGTATTTCGGCAGTGACGGTATGACAGGACTATTAGGCGCGAGGACAAACGCTGGTGCTAGCCGCATCTCTCTCGCCGAACGACGATCGACGATCGACGAAAATTTTGCAGAGGTTTTTTGAAAAGGCGTTTAAATTGGGAAAAGGCCTAGGAAACGGGACCAAAATGTCCCTACGCATAGGAGAAAAACTCGGGGCGACCTCCGGTCGCCCGCGGGGATCGGTCCGCGATCCCCCCTCGGAGGAGATAGCTTAGAAAGTTTGTCAATTCGGCGACGGATTTTAGAGCGAGATAGAATCGACGCGTTTTAATATATATATATGGATTGTTCTGAAAAAAAAACAAGTTCAACAACAAACAACAGTATCGTTGAAATGGTATTGGAAAATCTCTCTCAAAATTGTAAAAACAGAAGTTTATACCAGAAATGGACAACGCTTTTAATTGTTTAAAATAACCAAATTTCAAAATCATAGTTCAAATAGTTTTCGAGATATCGACGGGCCAAAATTTCATGTGCCACCCTCTATTTTGAAATGCTTATTTATTAATATATCTGATGAACTTTTTATTGAGGATAACCTCAAGCAGCAAATAATTTTAAGGATCATTATACAAGATGATTTAGGTAAATAGTTTCTGGCGCCTCATTATGTTGAATCATTATCAGGCACGCAGATCTATAGCATGGATTCAAGAGGTAATATACATATAATATATTATGACTATGATGGGCATTTGGTACTCTCAGTTGGACCAATACACGCTTATATCTACCCTTTGCCGAACTAAAAACGTTACCTCCTTTCGTGTTGTGGCTAGGACTCTTTGACAGATATAATATGATATGCATTTGATATTGTCATTTTGTACCTTATTTTCATATAAATTTTGACATTATATTTGGATTGGCTTTGAAAATATACAAACCTCTAGTCATTAGTTTGTATTAAAAATATAGAAAATAATAAGTGAGCTTTTAAATTGTACAATATCAAAGGAAAAACAATTTTATTTATTTTTATAATAAATATAATATACAATATAATAAAATATGACGACGACCTACATTAAAACAATAGTGAACCAATTTTTGAAAAACCGGACGTGTAAATTATTTAACCGAAATGGAATGAACTGTGATAATAAACTATTAAATGCCTCAGGTGGCTAAAAATTTGCACTACTGTTCTGACGACACTGTCGGTTTAAATTACACCAGAATTTAAACAAAGTAATATGTAATGCATAAATGAACACAATTTTGTGTAGCCGACGCAACGGACAGGTTGTGGTATATTTTTACATATTATGAAAAATGCTGAAAATATACGATTGAGTTTTTATAAAGAAAACAAATTTGTTTAAAAAATAGTTATAGTCAAATATGTATCACGCTCTTTCATTAAGAAATAATTCGAATTCTTATTTAAAGTTAAAAGTACCTACGGTATTTGAAATAACGGCTGCCTGGAGAAGAGCATTTTACAATATGAACAATTACTGAACAATTATATTCTACCAAAAGAGTCTCCTACGCTGCTGCAACTACTACAAAGTCATCCCTACTTGTCACACCAAAAGTCGTACAAAATCCATCTGTAACCAAAAGCGAAATACTGTTAAAAGTAGATCCCATTGATACAAACATTAGTCTAGCTAAAGTAAAACATGTTCGAGATGGTGGATTACTTATTACCTGTAAGAGTGACACAGAATCTGCTAAATTGAAGGAAGTTGCTGCTGATAAATTATCCGAGAAGTACAATATTAAAGAAGTTTTCACTCTTAATCCTCGAGTTCGCATTGTTGGAATTTCCGAAAAACTGGAGAATGAGACGGTATTAAATTATCTTAAATTTCAAAATGGTAATGTGTTTAACGAAGAGTCTGTTTGTTCAATAATCTCTAATGTCCCATTAAAAAAGAGGAACAACATTTTTCAGGTTACTATTCAAACTGATAGATCCTCATATATGATGATTATTGTAGCGTATTCGACGCCATAGAACTTCGCCGTTGTTTTAAATGTTGCGGGTTTCACCACCTTGCAAATAGATGTTCATCTAAAGTTAGTATTTGTCCGCGTTGTTCTGAAAATCACGGTGTGGCTGATTGTAAGTCAGAAATTTTGCGTTGCGTAAATTGTATTAATTTTGTGAAAAGTAACAAAGATGCCAATATTAAAGTAGACGTTGATCATGCTTCATGGGACACTTCGTGCCATGTGTACAGTCTTACCCTTGAGAAATTCAAAAGCAGTATACTTGGTTCTGCGTAGCAACCAACAGTAACACATAATTCTATGATACAGAAATCATACCTACAATGTTACTATCAAAATTGTCGCGGTGTCTGTACCAAAATAAGTGAATTATTTATTACCATTAATGCCAGTAGTTGCGATGTCATTGCTTTGAGCGAGACATGGTTGCATGACAGAATAAACACCGCGGAAATTTTTGATTTAGGTGTGTATGATGTCTATCGTCAGGACCGTAATTTTGATGCTGTCAACAAAAAGAGAGGTGGTGGTGTTCTGTTAGCCATAAATAAAAGGTGTAATTCTACCTACTTTGACATCAACTCAGTCTGTAATACTTTCTGTGATATAGACTTTGTAGATATAATTGGTGTAAAATTAAGAATGGGTAATGATTTATTTTATATCTTTAATTTATACATTCCTCCAAGCCTAGGTTCAGCTGAATACGATTGCTTGTTTGACGCTTTTGAATCTTTATACCCTATATTTGGTTGTAAAATACTTATACTTGGAGATTTTAATATGCCCCTATACTCATCTTATATTTCAAGTAACGTATATAACAAAAATATCAACTCTTTACACAACTTTATGAGTTACCTTAATTTGCTTCAACATAACTCTGTGTTGAATACTAATAATAGAATTCTTGACTTTATTTTATGCAATGAATTTTGTGATGTAATTCGAGCACCTGAAATTTTGTTACCAGAAGACAGTCATCATCCAGCCCTTTTTATCGAAATTTTCATCTCTGCTTCCGATTACAATAATGCATTTCCCCTAAGCCAGACCTGTGACACATCCTCAGAACTCAATTTTAGAAAGGCTGATTTTGAGGCTTTATATCTTGATTTATCATTAGCTGATTGGTCTTGTTTATCATCTGTTTCAGACGTGGAAACTGCGGTCGACTTATTTTATGGTATCTTGAAGTCTATCTTGATACAGCATGTACCCACCATGAAGATTACAAATTTTAGCAGACAGTTTCTACCGTGGTTTAATAGGGAAATTATTTCTCAATGGAAAATAAAAAATAAAGTCTATAAGAAATATAAATCGTTCAAGCTGCCTCAGGACTTTGATAACTTTCAAACACTTAGGTCTTCTCTTAAGTATCAAATAAAGGAAGCATACAAAAAATTTGTGTCTGACGCAGAAAAATCCGTTAGAACTAATCCTAATACTTTTTGGTCATTTATAAACTCTAAAAAAAGCACGACATCTATTCCATCTTCCATGATGTATAACACCCAAGACATAGATGATCCTCAAACAGTAGTGAATACATTTGCCAGCCACTTCTCCGAGGCATATTTAACTCCCGCTAGTACTGATATTAACGTTAATGAGTTTAATGTGAATTATACAACTGTCTTGCATTTGATGACGGTTTCTGATAGGGATGTCCTACCTGCACTTAAAAGGTGTAAAAATAATATGTGTATGGGTCCGGATGGTATACCTGCTTTTTTGTTAAGGGATTGCTCTATTGTTTTCGTAAAACCACTAGTTATCTTGTTTAATTTAATACTATCTACACAAGATTTTCCTAATATCTGGAAAATATCTAGAATTACACATATTCACAAAAAAGATGCAAAAAATAACTTTGCTAATTATCGCCCGATTGCCATTTTAAATAACTTTAGTAAAGTGTTCGAATCTGTTATGCATAATATTATATCAAATCATGTATCTGATATTATTGTACCACAACAACATGGATTCATTCAGGGTAGATCCACAGTATCGAATCTCGTGTGTAAGACTGAATTTATTTCAAAGGTCGTAGATGAGGGAGGTCAGGTAGATGTTATCTACACTGACTTCTCCAAGGCCTTTGATAGACTTGACCATTCTCTTCTAGTCAGCAAGCTTAATGATGTTGGACTATGTCCTGCCTTACTTAAGATGTTCAAATCATATCTTACTGATCGTTCACAATTTGTACAGTATCGCGGTTTCAAGTCTGGCACTTTTCATCAATCTTCAAGTGTTCCGCAGGGTTCGGTACTGGGACCTCTTCTATTTATAATATTTATTAATGATATCGCCACTGCTCTCGATGTTCAATATTTGCTATACGCAGATGATCTCAAGTTGTACTGTGAAATTTCCTCGAAGTCTGATTGTGACAATCTTCAAAGCAACCTCGTGCTACTTAATAACTGGTGTTGTAATAATAAATTGCCACTCAATGCTAAGAAATGTAAGGTCATGTCATTTCATCATAAAAAAGTACCAATAATTTCTGATTATACAATTGATGGTGATTTGCTAGAAAGACCGGAGATTACCATCTGTATACAACTAAATAATTTTTAATCGCTCGTTAATTACCTACAGCCTTCCTTGTAACGCCCACAGCCAAATATTTTTAATTTAGTTGACCGGTTATTCACATATAAATTTTATTTGCAAGTCTGCATCCGTCATTTATTTGTTAAAAAATAAATATCTCAAAAACTCTACATTTTATGAATGGGGTTTTTTTACACAAAGTGACTCTAAAAATTGAATGCAAAATCCAAATATGGAGAAATATACAGGGTGCATCATTTAAATTAGGCAAGTTGTTATCTACTTCCGGTA
The DNA here is from genome assembly GCA_963924545.1 of Pogonocherus hispidulus. NCBI lineage: Eukaryota > Metazoa > Arthropoda > Insecta > Coleoptera > Cerambycidae > Pogonocherus > Pogonocherus hispidulus. The sequence goes on along the minus strand of OZ004696.1, from coordinate 28,366,358 downwards.
AACTGGAAGTCACCGAACTGTCAAAGCATTTTACTTGCCAATAACACCCTGCATTTACTACACGTATAAAATTTTAGAAAAATCGTGCCTATAGTTTCTGAGATTTGTAAGCTCCTGGCTGGACGCACTGTACGTTTATATAAATAATTAGAGTTGGAAAATTTAAGTTACAGGTTACAAGTATACAGGTTATTTTTAATAAATTACAAAAATGCGATATAGCTCAAAAAAATACTTTGTATAACGATAAATGAATTTAGTAAATAGTCTCAATTTTTTAGCCTATGACAGTCCCCTTTGACACTTTTATTTGGATAAAACTAAATTATATGTTTTTTCCATTACTTAGGTATATAAGCTGCCTGACAGGAAAACAAATATTACAAGGATTCTGTTTCACAACCCTAACCAAATACAAACAAATAAATAATAACAACAAACGTGATGCGAGTTTTTCGGGTAGGTAATGAAAAGTGCTCCTTTGTATTTATTCTACTGGAAAATACTCATTTGAATGGGACAGGAGTTTTATATATTTTCTTTTTACTTCGCCTTTAACCCAGTATGTGTGAAATTATAGAAATAAATATTATTTGTAAACTTAAAAACATAACCATAATTACGTTTTAACGTTAGTCTTTGTAGGTACCTGAATTCGATATAGTAGTACATTTACTTTGGCCAATTGGGAATTTTGATCTATATTTTGATGTTTTAATAGATAAAAATATTCTTCGAAGAAAAGTTTTCATAAAGATATATACAGAGTCTAGCAAATTGGTAAAAAAGCAGGGTGTATTTTGTTCCAAGGTTGTAATGTTCGTCCTGTCAAAAACCTTATGTGGTGAATTGAAAGGTAAGCATAAAAATGCATAGGTAAATCAAATCAACAAAAAAAAATACTGTTTAAGAATAAACATATGAATGGTCACCTCACCTTTGAATTTTTATAAATAAAACTGTTTTTTAAAAGCAAATTTAAAAAGTACATAGCAATACCTATTAGTTTATTTTCCATTACAATATTTTAAATCGAATTTTCAGCAACATCTTCAACGCAAATTTTAATGATTACCTACATGATTAATCAGTATATAATGTTATCGTCTATTTATTTATTTATTTTTCGGAATACTTGACAACATTGGGTTTGCTTCAACAGTCTTTTGCATTTTTTGTTTGTACTCTTTTGCTCATTTTATTGTTAACTGTGTGAATTATAGGTTGGGGGTTGCTCATTTCCTGACGTTGGTGATTGGCCTTTAGTCTCGGAAATAGTTCTCTAATAATTTACCTGGAATAATTTAATGTCTATCATCTTAAATTCCATTTAGAAAAATAGTTTAAGATTATTTTCGGTCATGAATATTGGGTATCCGGTGAGGGTAGTAACAAATGAGCTTAAAAATATCTAAAATTATACAATAAAAGGAATTTAGCTACTGATTTATTAAAAAATTATCAGAAAATTCAAGGGTGGTTTTACACTGGAAAGTTTACAATGTCCATGTCCAATGATCTGATCTGGACATTTGATATGATTAAAATTGACAATTACTAAAATGTGAAATTAAAGAATTTTTCTGTATAATTTTTGTCTGAAGGAAAACGCCATTTCAGTGGTACTATATGCTTATTATGGGTGAAAAAGGTTCAAGGTTCGATTTTATGTTTGTTGCACATTATGAGAAGTATACCTTTTCATCCTACCAAGTGATCACGTGCAAGTACGAATGTGAATAGCAGTCACTAGAGGTTCTATATGTTAAAAATAAATAAATTTTCTATCATTAATCACAGAACTGTATAATATTCCTACGTTATCGGTTACCTTACAAAATAAGACTACTTAAATATACTGTCATGAAAAGTGTTGAATGATAATTGCAACGGTTAGCAGTAGTGAAATTTATTTTTGATTTAAGGAGCTCCACGTACAAGTGTGAGTTGCGTCAGGTCAATCATCAACTGATTCCTGAAATTTAGGCATGAAAATAACACTGCAATATAACCAAATACCTACGGAGCTCGGATGTTAATAAGTTGAAATAAATCAATATCAACAACAGGCAGTTGTATCTCAACTTATTTACATCCGTGTTCTATATTCTCATAGTAGCATTCCGAGTTTTCATAGTTGTTCAACAAAGTCGATAACTTATTTCAAAACCGTATTGTCTTTTTAAAAGAATATCACTTGTCTAAATCAGAGTATTTCATTTGAAGCTTAATAATACCTTCATGAACTCTGATGAAGTCAAAAAATAGAAGGCAATTTAAAATAGAGTTTAAATTAATAGGGTTGTACGTGTTTTTGAAGTAATTAAACTTATTAAAATTTATTAAATTATTATCAGACAAAGCAGAAAATGTTTTACAAAGAGAGTGGAATACAATTAAAATTATCCTTTCATAGAAAGCCTGCAGAGAAATAAGTTATTTTAATATAATTAAAAAAAGTCCCTGTCTCGGCAATGCTAATTAAATTTTGTTTCATTAGACTAACTGGTCGCAACTTCAAGGTAAAAATAACTTTATGAAAGCAAAGATAAAATAGAGCTTAATAGCGTTTGTAATCTAATTTCTAACAAACAATGTTGATGAAAATTACAAATGAGTTATTCCAGATTGTAAGCTTTCAGAAAATGTTTACATTCTTTACACAATAGGCACTGTCATGCCAATTGTTGATGGAGCAATAGCCAAAATTAGGAATAATAATGTTTATTTTGAAAGAAATATAATATATTTATATATATTGCTGTGTATCTGAAAATCTCATTTACGCGTAGGTCAATGAAGAATATATTTATGGGACCTTCAAAAAGAAAGGAGAAACCATAATTACTACTAACCTCTAAGAATCATGTAAGACTTTCATACATACAATTACAAATTAATCAATAATAAATGAAAACATATTAATTTCCTAAATAACACCCTTATCATAAGAGAGATCTATTTCTTAAGTATATTCTTAAATAGATTTATAGAATTTTATTTTTTTGGAGAAATTGTGACAACAAAATTCGAGATCTTAAAAATTGGTTTGTATACTCCTTTGACGCTCTCAATTAGGTTTCGGTTTTATTACCCTTAATAGCAAATGGTGGGTCGGTTTTTTAATGTGGTGAATGGACTCGCTGATGAGTAGAGGCTGGGTAGCCACAGTAAAGAAGGTGCAATAAATGCATATGGCAGGGGTCAGTTTTCTTTAACTTAAGTAATAAAAGTCATTACGGATAAGTTATAAAATAACAGGCTTTTATAAATATATTTCACTTACTTCAAATAAATGAAAAAGGCTACAAATGCACAGAATGATGTGATTCAAATAAATAATTCACTTTGTGCAGTCAAACATCAGACTTTGCCATATCATTCATTAATAAACGTACTATCTTACAAATACTACATATCGCTTGCATAAGTATTTTTAAATATATTTTAAATAAAATATTTTAAATCTCCAATACATAAGTATAATTTTAAGGTATCTAAATCTCGGTGTTTTATACATTTGGAGGCGGCGAGAAAAAGCCAGTGAAACTATAAAAACAGCGTTCTGGAATTTCGGATATCTAAAAAATAATAAATGAATATATGTATTGTAACGTTTGTCTAACCTCCAAACAGATTAAACCAGCTTGTTCGACAAAACAACACAAATCTTTATTGTCACTAGATACAAACTTCAACTATTTTTCACAACTGTCAACACAAATTCCTTAGTTTGACGTTTCGGTTGAACGCGCTCACGCTTTTAACTAAAAAACTCCCCGGCCTCTTGAAATCACGAGTATTTATATATTTTTCAAGCTTCTGGAATATTCGGGAGCCTCTTTTTGGATTCCGGAACATAATGGAATGATTCTATGACTTAAACGAAAATTCTAGATTAGAAACGTCAACCTAAAGATTTTACAAATGTTAATTTATAAACAATAAGAAATGAATTAACAAAACAGGCAGATTCACTAGCAAGGTAGGTGAGCTTCCGTAACACTGCTCCCCTCTCAGAACTGATCGTCTCGATCAGGTTACTCCATTGTCCGCATGGTGTTCTTGATAAGGCGTCAGTCGATCTATGTGAACAATCTTCATTTTGGATTGAGGATTTCTTTGGATCCTATACACGACATCGTTTAACCTGGTCACAATCGAATAAGGGCCTTCCCAAGATCTCTGTAATTTAGGTGATTTGCCCTTAGTCCTCTTTGGGTTGTACAGCCAAACTTTATCATTTTCATGAAACCCACTACTGTTGGCACGTAAGTCGTAACGGGTCTTCATTCTGTCACTTTCTATTCTCAGCTTTTCTCGTACCTCCTCATGTACCAACTTTATTCGATCTTTCAGGTGGCGGAGATAGTCACTGATATTTTCCTGATGTTCTGGTCTATTTGCAATGAGGTCTATCGGTAGACGTAATTCGTTGCCAAAAATCACACTGGCTGGTGTTTTACCAGTGGTTTCGTGAACTGCCGCTCTATATGCTAAGAGAAATGGAGGAAGGCAGGTGTCCCAGTTGGTCTGCTTTTCATTCACGGCAGTTTTCAGGAAATTTTCAATGGTTCGATTGAATCTCTCGACCATTCCATCTGATTGTGGATGAAGAGGTGTTGTTCTAGTTTTCGAGATACCTAGTAGTTGGCAAACATTCTGAAATACCTCAGATTCGAAGTTCCGTCCTTGGTCAGAATGGATTTCCCTCGGAACTCCATAACGGCATATCCAGTTTTCAAATAGAACCTCTGCTACGGTGATTGCTTCCTGATTAGGTATAGGATATATTTCTGGCCACTTGCTGAAGTAGTCCATAGCTACCAAGATATAACGATTGCCAGAGTCACTTCTAGGAAATGGGCCAGCTATGTCAATAGCTATTCTTTCAAATGGAGCACCGACATTGTACTGCTTCATCTGTCCGCGACTTCGAGTCATTGGTCCCTTACTAGAGGCGCAGGTTTCACAATGCCGGCACCACTCTTCCACATCGGAACGACTCCCAAGCCAGTAGAATCGCTCTCTGACTTTGTTCAAAGTCTTATTGATTCCAAAATGTCCACCACCAACACCACTATGAACCGCTTGGAGAACTTCTGGAACTCTTGTCCTGGGTAATACAGTCTGGTAGTTCCTTTCTTTACCGTCCGGACTCTCCCATACTCTTTTTAGTAGGCCATTTTCTACAACTAGGGAGTCCCATAATGCCCAGTAACTTTTCAGAGATGGAGATTTATTGGAAATATCCTGCCAATCAGGTCTATCCATTTTATTTATTTTCCATTGGAAAATTGGGCCAAACTCTGGATCTTCACTCTGTTCTTTAGCAAGGCTTCTACTATCCCAATGTTCTGGGCCTTGGATGCTAATTCTTCGGCAATGAAAATCGTCCTGTTCCCTTGCTTCCTGTCGCAAGCAATATCTACAATCAGGAAGGCATGGCCTTCTGGATAAAGCGTCAGCGTTGCGATGGCTCTGTCCTCTTCGGTGTTCAATTTTGAAGTCGTACTCTTGCAAACGTTGAAGCCATCTTGCCACTTGGCCTTCCGGGTTCTTGAATTGCAGGAGCCACTTCAATGAAGCATGGTCGGTTCTCAAAATGAACGGCTGACCATAGAGATACTTGTGAAAATGCTCCACTGTTTTGACAATGGCAAGTAATTCTCTCCTAGTCACACAGTAGTTCATCTCTTGCTTGGAAAGGACTTTGCTAAAGTAGGCAATCACTTTCTCTTGTCCTTCCTCTACTTGCGATAGTACCCCTCCAATTCCAGTATTGTATGGGTCTACGTCTGCTAAATGTAGCAGAGTCGGTATGATTCCGTTCGGTTTGGAAATTGTTCAAAAAATCTTGAAAATTTTTCAGCAATACCTCCACATTTTTGTCATTACTTCGATAGTCGGCTGGCTGATATTTAATTAGCCTTGCTCTGCCTTGACCCCGTCTGGATGCTTGTTGAGCAGCTTCAATTTCTAACGCCTGCGCCAAGGCTTCGGAAATGGTTTTGTTTCTGGCTAACCTCAACGCCTGACTGATTTCAGGGTCTCGCAGTCCATCTATGAAGCTACTTACAGCTAATTGCTCTTGGAACTCTACAGGGGCAGTGGGGTAAGCTAGCTTCACCATCCGGGCTATATCGGCCTCATATTGCTGAATATTTTCTTCGAATCGTTGTCTTCTACCCTTTAATTGAGCCTGGTAAACATGTTGCATGTGGGCTTCACCATACCTCATTTCGAGAGCACTTTTCAGCATTTCATAATCGGTTTTGTTCTGCTCAGGCATCGTTCTTAAGATTTCCATAGCCTCACCTCTTAAAGCTATAGTTAACGATATCGCCTTTTCACCTTCGGACCAGTTATTTGCCATGGCAGCCGCCTCAAATTGCTTTAAGTATGTGCTCCATGGTACCTTTCCATCAAATGTTGGTGGCTTGACCCTCGAAGATGCAGAATTACCTTCAACTTTAATAACTCCTGTCGTGGACAGCTGTGTGAATTTTCGGTTGACTTCTTTCTGCATCTCTTCGACTTCACACTTCAACGTACTGTTGACTTTCTGCATTTCGTTGACTCTCTCTTCGACTTCACACCTCAGCGTACTCACACTTTCTTTTACAATTTGGACTTCGTCTTGCATACTATTCCTCAATTGATTTATTTCTTCTTCTACAGTTTCTTCAAAATCTTTGAATTTTTCTTTCATTAGCTCTTCTAACTTTTTATTACTTTCTTCTAAACTGTTCTTTAGTTCTTCTTGGCTGTTCTTCAGTTCTTCTTGGTTATTCTTCATTTCGTTTTTTAATTCATCTTGACTGTTCTTCAGTTCTTCTTGACTGTTCTTCAGTTCTTCTTGGTTGTTCTTCATTTCACTTTTTAATTCTTCTTGACTGTTCTTCAGTTCTTCTTGACTGTTCTTCAGTTCTTCTTGACTGTTCTTCAGTTCTTCTTGGTTGTTCTTCATTTCAATTTTTAATTCTTCTTGGCTGTTCTTCACTTCAACTTTTAATTCTTCTTGGTTATTCTTGATTTCCTTCATCATTTCCATTAATTGTGTCAAGGTCTCATCCATTTTTATCGATTTCGATCTGGTAACTGGCATACACTTACTATTTGATCCCTTTTTTTTTTTTTTAATCTTCGAACGTTTCACGTCGTGGAACGTCGCACTTCTGACACCAAATGTAACGTTTGTCTAACCTCCAAACAGATTAAACCAGCTTGTTCGACAAAACAACACAAATCTTTATTGTCACTAGATACAAACTTCAACTATTTTTCACAACTGTCAACACAAATTCCTTAGTTTGACGTTTCGGTTGAACGCGCTCACGCTTTTAACTAAAAAACTCCCCGGCCTCTTGAAATCACGAGTATTTATATATTTTTCAAGCTTCTGGAATATTCGGGAGCCTCTTTTTGGATTCCGGAACATAATGGAATGATTCTATGACTTAAACGAAAATTCTAGATTAGAAACGTCAACCTAAAGATTTTACAAATGTTAATTTATAAACAATAAGAAATGAATTAACAAAACAGGCAGATTCACTAGCAAGGTAGGTGAGCTTCCGTAACACTATTGTTTATTGCTAACTGTAACTATGCTTTATTTAAACTTTACAAGAGAACTTAAATTTATTTTTATATTCAGAGTGGACCTCAAAATAAGGTAGAATGTAAAAAGTTAGAATTTCAATTGTTTAATAGTTATTTATGCATCAAGGGACTAAAGTTAGTCTTTTCTATTCTTCTTTCTATTCTATTCTAATCTTTCTATTTTTAAGCTTATTTAATCTATTCAGTTCCGCAATATAGAGTGTAATATGTTTATACAGGGTGGGAAAAATTTTGTTTATCCGTGTGTGGTTCTAGGCCTACTAGTTTTTCAGCAGCAATATTCAACTTTTGTATTTCTTATGGGCGCCATATTGGATTTTTACTTCATTAAATACAGAAAAAAATGCAAGCACGGTGATATAACCTAATTGATACTTTTTTCAATAAATATGGATAATACACGCGAATAACGATAAATAATATTTATTTACAAATAATGGACAATCATTCATTTATAGTTAATTGTTACAATGCGTTTTTTTAGCTATTCAAGTATAAATGAATGATTGTCTATTATTTGTGAATAAATATTATTTATCGTTATTCGCGTGTATTATTCATATTTTTATTGAAGAAAGTATCAAGTAGGATATATCACCGTGCTTGTAATTTTTTTCTGTATTTAATGAAGTAAAAATCCAATATGGCGCCCATAAGAAATACAAAAGTTGAATATTGATGCCAAAAAACTAGTAGGCCTAGAACATGTTTTAGTATGGCAATCGAACGCTCTCATCAAACTATGTAAACGTACCAAATTTCAAACGTCTACATTTATTTCAAGAAAAGTTATTTGACATAAAAGAAACTGGCAAATTTTGTTTTTTCCGACATATCTCCCGAACGGTCCAAAATATATTAAACTTGTTTACATATTTTGAATCAGCATGAAATTGAGCAACTTTTTCCTAATTTGAGCCACGTTGTATATTTTACTGTTTCCGAGATACCAATGCCGAACATTACAATTTTTCCGACCCTGTATAGCGCTCGGATCTGACCGTTACTGATTGTGTTAGTGTTAAAAAATTGACTTATGACTACAAATGAACCTACACCGCACGAACAACTTTTAAACTATGGAGATTTGCCGTATGCAGTTCGTAAGGGTTTTCAGTTCTGCAGCATCTAAAATTATGTTTATTGACCACTGCTTCTAAATGAAAATTTGATTAGTCAACACGGTGTGTATTGCGTTTGATAAATATTGGAAAATAGCCAACAAAATGTTAATCTAATCGCTTTATCTGGATTTGTAATCGCGCGATCTGATATTTGTAAGGGTGGAATTTTAGATCTGTATGAAATATTATGTGAAAGCCTTTCCTTGAAATTCTCAGAATAAGCCTTTAATGATTAGCAGACAGGTTAGGACTTCAAACGAAAGCGACTCGCATTTGTTAAATATTTTCGTCTCTCTCGTCGTCCAGGCTTTTTAATATTCTGCACAGAACCATTTTCACGCCAATGACGAACGAACCTACTTTATAACAATTTGGCTCGTTGGTGCATTATAATTGTTGTCGAACTCCCGCCGTAAATGCATGCCCCGAGCCTCTTCTGCAGAATTCAGTCTGAATGTAAATCACCACACAAAACACATGCTGTTGGTCTGAATAATTAATTTAAAATGACAACTTTTGGTGGATTTATTCACACAAATTTAACATCTATAACTTAAGATGTATCAAATTAACAATTAAGGAAACATTTTAAGACTAAAAAGGGGACACATTTATTGTTTAATATTGGTTTAAGAAATAAACTAATGAAATTGAGGTACCCGCGGAGATTGAATACATTGTGTCAGATTATAGGTAGGTTATGTTTTATGATTAAGTCAAATTTCAAATAAAAGGAAAAAATTACACAGTTTGTTTGATCGTGCCTGATTTTTGGCTATGATTTGTGTATGGTTGGCAACAGTGACTTTTAAATACTTTGCTTTTATTGGCTAATTTTCTTCTGAGTTCTCTATATAAAAATTATTCAATTTTTATTAATTGTGAACAATTTGAAAATTAGCTTATATTATTTTCAATTTAAATGTTTGTTTTGTTATTACCAGGGTTTGTGATCACAGTATCATATTATACGTGGAGAAAATAGGTATGTATGTAAAATACACTCGTATATGGTTCCAATTTGGGTCTCAATTTGTTTCAAAATTCGGAGAACTGTTTAATTTTTTCTAGAAATCTAATAAAGAAATCTAACTCATCGTATTCTTCAAAAGGATTACTTCGTTCTCTAACTGTGTAGGGTCCTATTTGACGATTTAGGAACTCCATCAAACATTCATCCTCATCTCCCAAAAGATTAAAACTTCCATTTACAATTCTATCCTTTCAATCATATTATCTTTTAAGATCATATATAACAAAATTTGTAGTAATTACAAGTCAATGTCACTTTGGCAATAAGTAATTATATTATTGCGGTGGTTCGACGATTATTCGTATCTTAACTGGAAGTTAGTATGCAAACAGGTACTTTAAAGTATTTGTTAAATTGACAGGCACTTTGACTCTCAATAATTATCAGTTCACAGTAGTTTGAAAAACGCTTTAACTGTCAGCTAGTTCTAAACTGATAGTTGTTATCAATCCTTAACCGTGCATTGAAAAACCGACGCTTAAGCTAAGAAGGTAAAAGTTGGTTAACACTTAAATTGGCAAATCTAGATCTACAATCATAAATGTGTTGCATAAATTGGTGTATTTAAAATATATATATATTAGATACTAAAATAGACCATTTGATTACCATTTTTCACAATAAAATTACGAAAATTAGGCAGCAATTAATAATCTTTCAACTTATACTACTGCTCCTAAGGCCCGGTTTCACAGTAGCTGGTTACCGCTACTTACCGATACTTAACTAACTATAAGGATATATGAACTTCTAACTAACTATAAGTAAAGAAATTCTCATTCTAACCTTGTGCTGACTTATAGTTAGTAAACTGATAGTTAAAATATTTTATGAAACTGGCCGTAACAGGATGTAGCTCTATCTACACATACTATCTGAAGTCAGAAATTCCATACAGGGTGTTCGCCAAATATTAACGAACTTCATGATTTTCGGGGGTGCAGGCAGTTGCAAAAACATCAAATAACTTGAAAACAAGAAAAGTTAGATATAGGGCTTGCTTAAGGGAAATAAATAGAAATGAGTGGACAATTCAGAAATGTAAAAATATACTGGGCGTTCCATTTAAAAATATCAAGTGTGGACCCCCTGAAAATAATGAAGTTTATTAATGTTTGGCGAATACCCATCTGACTTCTGATCGTATGGGTAGATATAGCTAAATCCTGGTTGCACTTGTAGAAAGCTTCAGTTCATAATCTTGCGAATCTGCATTGTTAAAAGAATTTTCACAAGTACATGTAATTCACGAGTTTTCTAGGAAAACATTAATAAAATGGTAAAGTCGTATGCAATAATAAGAGATATCAGCGGATAGCTCAGAGCAAGGCAAAGGAAAATGTATAAAAATATAAAGGGTGTTACCTTTACAAGAATTTATACTTTTTGTGACACTGCGTATGTATGTACCTCCATCAATCCCATCAAATCTCTATAAAATCGTCCTTGTACAATAAAAACAATCGTTTTTCATTAACTAATAAATTAATATGATAATACTTATCGTCTATCCTACCCTAGATACCTTTTAGCTAAAAAAATGCCAAATAGTTATATAGTCTCATGATAACTGTCGTTCTGCAATGAGACAAATATATACCAGAACGCTGTTCGAAACGGATTACGCTATACGTTTTCAGGTACTTTATTCACAAGGTCTATTCTTTTAGAGGTATTTTTGTAATATTAAATTTTTTTTAATATAAGTATGTTGTAATTTAGTAACTTAGACACTTAAAACCGACAAATACATTCAAAATAATTTAGTGATTTCTTATTAAGTTTCGTTTTTAAAGAACATAACTCTTCTGCTATATGGCTGGTTTCACATAAATTGTTAATATCACAGGCTTGTTGAAACATACTTTATTAACTTAAAATTACCTCCAAACCACTTAGCAATACATATTGAATATAACTACACGATTTTCTGCGAACTAGTTGAAAGGAAAATTTGATTTAATATTTTTCATATTAAGGTTTTCATATTAATTTTATGTCCTAAGAAGGAGCTCGTTGCGTATATTAAATCAGAAAGAGATATTACTTTCGAACAAAACTAAACAGAGTGAATGGCTTGTTTGATGTTAGTGAATAGTGAATTCAAACAATAAAATTGAATCTCATCGTAAAGAGTATTAAGTAAAAAGAATAATAAAATAAAGGCATCTGATGCAGTTATGAAGTTGAATTGTAAATATCTGTAAAATGGTTTTTATTAATAAATAAATGGATATACAGCTTAGCTTGCATTTATGACGGATATATTAAAATTACTTTTATGAAACTGCACTAAACTATTATATTTTTAATTAAACCCATTTATACTATCTCTCCTTAGCGAATGTAAGTCTCATTTAATTTAAGTAATAGGCTGATCGACTGTGATAAAATAATACCTATAATTCACAGTCTAATCTGTCATTTAAATTAAGGTACACTTAGGGCCGGTCTTTCCATCTCCTTATAAACATTATTTTAAATTTATCTTCCTTGTAACTACAAAATAGGCCTCTTCACTGTGTTTTAAATTAAATCCTGTCTTAAAAGTTCTCTATCTGCTTTTTAACTTATCGGTCACTTTTACTGGCCTATAAGTTATTACAAAGAGATTTCTAACATCAGACATTTTACAATTTGAGTGTTAGTAAACAATTTGATTAATAAAACGTCAAAAAATATATTTTTATAATGGAAAACATTATTAATTTTGAAGAAGAAATATTATTAGATCATGAAATTATAAACATGGTAAATATTACAAATCGCGAACGAAAAATATATACTGTAAGGCCTCATTATAGACAATTTAAACATCTGGATGATTAATAATTTATGAGGAGATTTCGTGTTCATCCTGGGAGGACATTTTTACACTTCTGAATATTAAATTTAAACTAAAGATCCCAGAAACGACTAAAACTTAAAAAAAGTTATATTTGGTTATACGCAATTCTTGCTAAGCAATACGCTACCTACTGGCGGCACCCACAACTAACGCATGGGGTATTGGTTCAGTTTTGCGTATGTATGTCTATTGTGAATTTTGAAATATCCGTTGTTATATTAGTTAATTGCTTTGATTAGATATGAATCATTATTGTTGTGAGCGTCATTGTTCCTCTTGTACAAAGAAAAACCCTGAGATCAGTTTCATACTTTTCCAAAAGCGGGAAAATCTGAAGCTATCGCGGAAACTATAAGTTGGGCATTAAAGAGTTACAGGAGACAAGTATGGATAAAGGAGCTAAAGAACGCAGAGTAGAGAGTGTGCTCTTTACCTTTCTCCAAGAAACACTAATTTCATAAAGGTATGTATGCCGTATATCCAATAAAGAATTTGATATATTTTGAGGTTAAGTTTCATTTTCAGATTGGACGCTCGAAAAATATTGAAATATATTTTAATTTTATATCACTACTTACCCCTTTCAAAATATTTTTACAAGCTTTTTATCTGGTTTAAAGTTCTCGACAACAAATCTTTGATGAATAAAATTTCAAACGTTAGTGTCAGTGAACGTAGGTTAGTATAGGTTACTGCCATTTTGGCGCTTCGATCTTAAAATCAATCGCGTATAGCCACAGTATGTTATAGCTAGGTAATGTGGTCATGATTGACTTATTTTGTTGATTATGGTTGGCGTATTTCATCTGTCTCACTTTATTATATAGACTTTTTTATTTAAGCAGTATAGCCAATACCATTAAACCAATACGACCTCTACTATAATAGGAGGTGTTGATTAAACAGTCTTTTTACTAAAGAGCAGTTAAATTGTGTTGAAAACACGCAATTTTTTAACTGCCAGATAAATTCACCTGTTAACTTTAAGTTTGTTTTAGTTAAAAGCAACTTTATAAAGAGATGGAAAGACCGGCCCTAAAACTCGCTAATGTGATTGTTGTGACAATTTAATTTATATATAAAAAATCGCATATGCCACAGTGTAATTGTCACTTTGACAGCGACAAAAGTTACCTGCAACTTTTACAGCGACAATTGCACTAGTGGTTTTTTCATATATATAATACTACTATATCGCGTATTTCCTATGTTAGCCCATAAGCGGTTTCTCCGAAAACATTAAAGGACAAAAGATATAGTGCTATACTGTTTTAATCAATTATCGCGGTATCCGCTGTCAAATTAAATACTTTGACATTTCTGTCAACAAGTTATTGAATTATTAATAATCTATGATTATTAAACACTAACGATGAATCGATTCATGATGTTCAAATAAAAATATGTTTATTTTCAGTGTTTCATAAATAAAGTTTACATTCATACGTTTCTAAATTTCTTATTCATTAAATTGTCCTGCCGAATTACACTCGAGGTTTGTATTGATAGCGGATAAATTTGTGTTGTTTAAATTCTAAACTGTTTCCTTTATAGCAATTTGACTCGAAAAACTGTCAACCTAAAAACGCTCCACCTTCGGTGTCGCGTTTTTAATAGTTGACAGTTTTTCTCGTCTAATTGCTTGGCAACAGTTTCTCATTAAACAATCCAAATTTAATCGGTAAAATACAAACCTCTTGTGCAATTATAAGTGAAAATTTACCTAAATCTCCTTTTCTATCGATAAAATACGTCTAATTATCTTTTCCGTAAATCTGAAAACATTATTTCTTTAATTAGTTGCTAAACTATTATTAATGGTCAGAGGAGATCTGTTATATTGAATAGGATATTGTACTCATAAATTTCATCACATCTACTATGTCAAATACAATGAGCATACCGAAAAATCATAATTCCTATTTTATTCATTTTACGTAAAACATAATTGTGGAATTGTACGTATACGCCAGGATAGCGCAGTCCACCCTAGCTTAGCATTGGTAATATCGGTGAGTAATTGGTGTTTGTCTGCATTTTTTCCAAGTCTAATTTATGTGGAGTTTTTATGTGTTGTTTATATTTTTCTGCTGAATGATAAACTTGTGACATAAACATTGGCAAACAAATTGTATTTCTTGTTGAAATCCATCCTATAGGCATCGAGAGCATTGGAACTTACCTCTGTGCACTGGTCATCATGGGTTACCATGAACAACATGGTTTAGGGAAACTGGAATATTATTATATTCCTTGGATGCCTGATATGTTGAAGACTGATATGAAAAAGAGTTTTTGAATATATCTGTGTTTTATGTTTCGAAATGTTAATAAAATTTTTTTGCGGGTATTTCTACTGTGAATATTTGTACGGCACAATTAATTAATTAATATCGTTTCCATCTATATCTGAGCTAAGTTCAAAATCATTATTATTTTTAAGTCTATTAAATTTTATTATTATATTCCATTTTTGTTTGTTATTAATATTAAAAAATTTATACTGGAAATATACTTTTTGTACTGTACGTATTGCTTGTGTAATATAATTTATTAAGTTTTTATAATAATTCCAATGATCTTTTTTGTTCTTTTATACCTATTAAACGCTTTATTTCTGAAACTAATCATGAATTTGATGTTGTCAGTAACCCACGGCTAGATATTTCGTTTCTTAATATTTACCGTTTTAAGTGGAGCATGTAGGTTGAACAACTGTGTAACAAGTTCACTAAATGTTTTAATTTTGTCATTAATAGTGATGTTTTCATAGATGAAATGCTTCTAAATTTTATTTTGAGAAGTCCCTATATGTTTTTGTAATGTTTTTGGTTTTTATGACATTAAAATTTACCGTACACTCTGTGAGAAAGTCATCTGATAAATTCACATCAATGACATTCAATTTAGAGTAAACCAGAGGATCATTAAAATTTATATAATCTAGTAGGTGAGACGTGTTGGCTCATTTACAATTTGTTTGAGCCCAGTTCCCTCTAACATTAAAGTTAAAGGTTTTTGTTGTATTAGTTTCAGTTAGCAGGTCGATATTAAAATCACCAACACATATAAGGTTATCAAATTCAAGCGACAACGTTGACACGGCACTTCCAAATCTATCAAAAAATGTATTTACATTTGTGTTAGGCAAGCGATAAATAACGCCAATACAAATATGTTGACCACCTTCTTTTAGACTTACCCACAGTTGTTCATAAAATTCATTACTTTGAGAATCTTCTATAATTTCAGTTTTTAAAGACTCCCTAGCATAAATACAAATCCCTCTACCAATTTTATCAGGTCTATCCTTTTGGTAACATTTGTAATCAACCACTTTAATTGATTCATCTGATATACTATTTTTTAACTATGCTTCAGAGAGGCACAATAAATCATATTTTTTGTTTTCTAGTGTGTCCCTGATAATAGTTATTTGTTTAACTAGTACAAAAAATACGCGTTTTCGGGACGAGGGAGAGGGTTGCCGGACGAGTCCGGCAATTTTACGAGTCCCGAAAACGTATTTTTTGAACGTGTTTAACATAATATTTTTTTTCCAACCGCTTCTAATTAACATCTCCAGCTTACCGATTCATCGGAGTCACTATCTGTTTCTATTTTTCCATTTAATTAAACTTCAATATATTATGTCATGCAATGTCAATGTCAAATTACTTTTCGGTACTGTACAACTGACACAACTGTACAATAATCTCTTTTTGGTACAGTTGCTATAGCGATCTCAAACAGTCCCGAAATGACCTTCTTTTATACAAGATAATTTAATGTTATAGTGTCTTATTCGTATGGTTCGAAAAAATGTATTTTTTGTACGAGTTTAACATAATATTTTTTTTTCCAACCGCTTCTAATTAGCACCTCCAGTTTACCGATTCATCGAAGCCACTATATGTTTCTATTTTTCTATTTAATTAAACTTCAATATATTATGTGACATGCAATGTCAATGTCAAATTACTTTTCGGGACTGTAGAACTGTATAATAATCTCTTTTTTGTACAGTTGCTATGGCGATCTCAAACAGTCCCGAAATGGACCTCTTTTTATACAAAATAATTTAATATTATTATGTCTTATTCGTATGGTTGGAAAAAAAATCATTTTTGGAAACATTCACTGTGTGTTCCAATGACTAATGCATAAATTTTTAAATTCCATGTTTATCAAACTACAACAAACAAGCAAAAAAAGAATTAAGAAATTAACTATTCCACCAAGATTACAAACAGCATAAATATAATGAAAATAATTTTAACAAATACTATTATTATATTACTTGTTCTAATATCCTATTAGCTAAGTTACTTGCTTAGCACTTCTTGTCTTTGCACTATATTGAATTTTAGATGTCTTCCATTAGAAATGTCCGCGTTTTATTCTAATGCTTTTATGTATACCACTCTATATCAAAGATATCACTGTATCATATCACTGTACTGTCTATCTTCAAAGAAAAATCTCTTATTCGGGCAAAGCGTTTTTGAATTTTAGCTTGCTTTAAATGATGTACCAATATTTTATGTCTAATCTTATCTTCATAGGAAGCGTCTTTGGCTATTGCTAGGTACTACCGTTCCCTTTCAATTTTGAAGGTTTTTATATACCTCTTGTTTTCCTAAGAAAGATACAAATTCCATAATAATGGTACCAAGTGTGTTTCCTTTCCTATTCAGTAGATAAATGTTATTAATGTCTTGACGCTGAATTTGGGTTCCAAGAAGGTTATTTAGGTTATTAAGTACCTCAGTTAGCAAATTTGAACTGTTGTTTATCAGCATTCCAAATTTTATTATATTATTTTTGCTAAATTTTTGCTCTAAATTCTGAATTTTATTTTGAAGTAACAACTTGTATTTTTTTTGCCGTTACTGGTAATGTTTTCGATTTTCGTAGAAATATCTTTTTTTATTACATTATCTGTTTGTGCTGTATTTCCTTTATCAACAATTTTCTCTATAAGCAGCATTAGCTCAGCAGTTGTGAAATTTTGAATCCACTTGTTGGTATCAGCCATCGTGCCAGTAAAATTTACATTAGTTTGCTCTGGTGGAATGAACGGTAGTTATCCTTTAGATCTACAATATTCACTTGAATTTTACTTGAACTCTAATAAAAAGAAAGCACTAATCCAAATATTAATAGTAATAATTCCAGCAGAACAGAGCACCAGCACATTCGACCCGCGGGTCAGTCCTCTTTTGCTATTTTTATATGATGAAGCTATTTTTTATGAAGACTTCCTTTCTTAAGCATAATATAAAATCGTACCTCCGTACTCGTAGCTGCTTCAGACAAATGCAAATCAGATTGGGTAGAATCTCTTGAATCGTGCTTAAAACACCATAATGTGTGACTAACAATATTTAGACAATCAAAATAATTGACAGTAGTTTCACTATGACGAATCGTTCAGCCTGTCTTATCTAGTATCTTTAATTAGTGTTACTAATGATCCCTAAAATATAGATTCCTAATAAAAGTGTGAGACAGATATTGGGTAAGTTTTATTAATGCAAGCTTCATCTATATTTTCTTAATTTCCGAGTAACAAAGAAGGTTAAAGATGATGCTGAGACATTGCTAAAATGCCGACGTTGCTGGAAGTTCCAGAATCCTATATAAGTATTGAATATTTATATAGGATATATGAAACCTTTCCTTCGAATATTATGTGTATTTTCAACTTTTTTATAGAGCGGCCCCTCTCGAAAACATTCCATATAGGATTAGCTGGATTTATGTTTAATAGTAACGGAGATATGTTCTATGTAAGGGTTATGGAAGACAGTTTGAAAAAAATATAAGCCGAGCCATGTGGTAGTTTTTACCACATATGGGCCACCCTAATAGAAGGACTTAATATATTAACTAATGTTAATTATTAAAAACTGGTTTACTTAGGTGTCGATTCTGTATCACATCTGTTAAAATTAACCGTGCTGTTAAAATTTGTAGCGAATCGGAAAAGAGTATTTTTAGAAAAGATAATCTCTGATTGGGTAAGAGTTTTAACACTGCCGTTAAAATTAACAGACATGATACAGAATATACCCTTAAATTTATTAAATATATTAACTAGGCAATGTCGTTGTTGTGTGTTACACAATAACAATACAAGGCGTTTCACAACTTATTCGACCATTTTAAACCACACTTTTAAATAAGAAGTCGATTTCTAAAAAGGAAATGTAGTAAAAGCCCAACAGAAAACGAGAGAAAAATTGTTAAATAGTTAAATAGTTAAAAATAATAAAATTAGACTCTGCTATCTGATTGGCTGTACTAATAAATGTAAACACCACATGAAAAACTGAACAAAACCAAGCGTGCAAAAGTCGCAGTACACGAGATACGTTGGATCGGGCGAGGTGGACCAGTACCTTAGCCTTCACGGTCTCCAGATCTAAATCCCCTAGATTTCTTTTTATGGGGATAATTAAAAACCGAGGTATACCGTACCAAACTACAAAATACCGATGAATTGCATGGACGGATCACAACAGCTGCCGATAATCTGCGTCTTCGGAAACAGTAGGAAGGAGGAACTCTTTCTTCTTCTAACTTCTATAAATAATTGAAAAAGTAGTGCAAATAATTTTATTTTTTATCAAATGTGTATTCTATAGTTACAAATAATCATGTGAGTGGGAATAGCATGTGGTACGGTTAATAATAATTTTTTGCTTGAAAAAATTATGCATTGTTAAGCATTTGCTTTAGGTTGTTCGGACTAATATGTACTCCAAGTATAATTTTCACTTCAGAAAATATATCTAGCCTATTAAGGAAATTCCTAATTATTTGACACAGTACCTTGTTTATATACCGGGGACATCAGTGGCGGCTCGCGGGTTCAAAAATGCGTGAAGAGCTAGCTAATATTTTTATATTTTTAAGCACTCACCTAGTTTTTATATATACGTAAACTAATAAAAAAATACGTAAACTAATACAATAATAAAAATGTACGATCTTTAACATGCACAATGCAGCAATGCAAAAAAAAAATGGCTAACGGCGTTTGCGAAATCAAAATTGCATCTACTTCACAACATACTGACAAGACAAGTTAGGAAAAGATGACGCGAAGCGTGAAGCACACTCCCACGTGATGGCCGAACTCTTCACTTGCACCGTAAGGAGTGGGAGTTCGTCTTGGCTCGTCCCTTATAATGACGTCAGCTGTAAAAGCGTTCCCATGGCAACGCAGTGTACTGATGCAGGTTTAGCGGTTTTGACTCGACGCCTCTTCACCACAAACGGCTACGTACCTATTCTTTTTATATTTTGTAACGTTTACGTGTGTGTAGCGTATGATAAATATATTACTATTAAATATATTTACTTATTATTATTATTATTACATTACGTTAGTAATAAAGAAAATGTATTTTGGTAATATCTTCGCTATTCATACTGAGTTTAAAAAATAGCATTGAATATTTTTGGTGAAGAGGCACTTCACCTACTTCACCTGAATAGCCGCCACTGGGGGACATTTTCTTATTTGATTTAGTTAGGACGAAATATATCTATGCATTGTACAGCACTTAATTAAAATCTGTTTTCTTATAAAATGCAGCATTTTAAAAACATGAAACTTCAGTATCTTTTTATTGTAAAGTAGTCTGGATTATTTTTATTTTACTTAGTAACGTAACATTTATTTAACATGAACGAGACAACATAACTAACAACATAACAGACAAAACATAACTAACCACCCTGTACATATTGTGTCCTGTGTGTTAATACAAGACACAAAATTTTGAAAAAATGTAGACTTATTTGAGTTAATTATATTCTTAGCACTGGCTATTTATTATCTGGTGCATAAAATATTCTATCTACATTCTAAGAGAAACAAAAAACACTTTAATTGCAATGTAAATTTCGGAATTTCATTTTAGTGCATTGTTCAAATTACAAAAAGCTAGTTTAGCATATCTAAATCTGGAACAAAAGATAATGAAATAATTTAGAAGCAGAACAACAGCAAGTCACGTAATATGAAAATCATGTGTTCAGGAAATGTAACACACAATAATTATGGCTCCCGTTACGCAGTATCAAATCCCTTTTGAAACTAATATTACCAGCAATTATTCATGCTGTAATAACGCTACATAGTCGAACTGGTATAAATATTTTGTTTACCGCTGAAATTAATATTATGTGGCGGGTGCGCAAAGTTAAATGATCCAACATTAACATTAATATTCATTAACTACATTTGCAGTAATAGCCGTTTTTGCCCGACCGTATTTATTCAGATTGCAAAATAGAACTTGTCATGACATTATGACTAGGTAAAAAATGCGTGCTGTCCAGTATTTAAAACATTTAAGTTTACCTTTTTAGCCTACCAATTCTATTATGTACTTACATAGAGATTTTCCTTCATTTTGTAGACGAGGCTCGTATTTAACGAATTATTAATTGAACATTGTTTATAAATAATAATTGTTAGGAATAGTATATAATTGGCTTCTTGTTAAAACGAATGTATCATAGTCAAATAAAATATATAGTAACCCTGCTGGGGGTCACGCCTGTGGCCTAGGGTTACCCTTCAGGTGACAAAAGCATCTAGAATAATATTATTTTTAAGAAAATACATATTAAAGAAATTTGAGATAATTTGAGAAATAATAAATTTTGAGCCAGAAAGAAAGCTGAAATTTTGTATCTGGAATGATTTATATGTAATTATATGTAATTATACTAAACGATTTTTCATAATATTTTCATGAATTTGTAAGCGTACTCTTTTCTTGTTGGTAAAACATCATCATGTTTTAAGTGCTGAAAGTAGAACTCATTTTTTAGTAAACATTTTTTGAAACTATTTTTGCGAGAAAAAAATAATTAAAATTCATAACTTGTAATCTTCCATAATTTATTATAACACTAACTTGATCACTTTGTACCCAATAAATGTGTCCACAATGCTTATTATTAAATATATAATATATAACTGTTAAAAATATATAGATTTGTTGTATATTGAGAAAAAAACATGTATTTACGTTAGATGAAGTAATTAATATGAACTAATTAATCGGCCATTTGTAATGGTGACGTCACATGACAGCACAAAAGATACCAAATAAATATATAATTAAAATAATTTTTACCTAATGTAAAACCATAATATACCAAATTTGTATATTATGAAATGAACGCTGAGTCTTTTTAGTAATAAAATAATGGGCGAAGTATTTTTAAATTGTTTCATGCCTACTTGAAAATATGATACAAATATTTAATTCAGGTTGTATAAAATACATATTTACCTACATGTATTATGGATACATAGAACTCATAAATGTGTAGATTGTGTAAATTATTAATGAGAATAATGTGCAAAATTGAAATATTTGAAACAATTTTTTTCATATACTTATATGGTATATAACAATATTTTATCATGTAATTATAATGCTTATAACGACTTTTATTCGAAAATCATAAGTCATAAGTATAATATGATCAGTGGCGGCTCCTCCTTAAGGCCGCATGGCCGCGCGCCCCCCTCTCCAAAAATACCAAAGAAATCCTTATTATGATCATTACTGTAAATTAAATGCAAATGTTAAAACATGTATTGTAGTACAAAACTATTATTAGGAAAGGCTCGAGCGCTTGAGCTATCGTACTCATAATGCCAGAATCCACATTACTGGATCACCACACCACACCACTGCACAGTGAGCAAAGCATCACAGCTTCGTGGCCGCACTTTGAGTCGCGGCCCAGGTAATTATGGCAACCGACCCGATCTCCTTTTCGACTAAACTCGTTAGATACTTTCCGTATGCTTATATTATGCAGATTTGGCCGCAATTATTTCGCGACCCTACGCCAACATTATTAAATTACTTATTCAATTTTTGTGAAAAGACAATTTTATATATTACTTAACATGAATACTGTTAGTAGTATAATTAGAGCTAATTTTGCAAATCTTCCACTGGGAAATAAAGTAGGTATAAATAAAAGAATTGGGCGTTGCCTGCCCAATAAATAATTTCGATAAAAAAGTTATGGAAAAATTTATTTCTATGAAAGACCGTAGAGCTGATTTTAGAAAGTGAGTGCACCCGTGTATAAATAACTGTATGAAGTTTATTTACCTACGTAATAATTTAATGTGTCGTTTGATAACTGTGAATTGAATAACTAAAATACTTTTGAGTTTGTGATTGTGCCATATCGTTTTTAATTAACGGATATCTAAAAACTAAAAATAGTTATGTTCCTGCTTCCTGAATTCTCGTTTTCATCTTTTTGAAGGTAACGTCGTATATGTAAATTTTTGATATCTAAATATTAATTACCTACTACCTACCTATTTAAATATTATTTTAAACAATTTTTGTGGAGATTTCTGTCAATCGTATTGAAAAGGAGGATATTTGTGTAACGAAAGTTATTTTTTCAAGCAAATATTTTTGCTCTGCGAATTTCTAATTTATAATTTTAAGGGGTTTGACCTTGAAATATGCAAAATTTTCGCCTGCGGCGCATTTTTTTATTTCTGCGCCCTCCCATATCCAAATGTCACCAGCCACCACTGAATATGATTAGTATGTACCTATCTACCAACCTACCAAATGGCAAAATTCGGTAAAAATAAAAGTAGGTAGGTATAAAAATTTGAAATGGATAATAGGCTAGTTAGCAGCGAAAATTTGAAGACAGAAAAATAGTGTGAAGTCTTGCTTCTTCATCAGAGAAAACTATAATTTTGAATAAATAGCAAAAATTGAGAATAATGTATTTCCTAAATTACCTAACTACCTATAAGTAGATAATGAAATACTGGAACTTTTATAAAAAAAAAAAGGATAAAATGTAGGTGCACACTGTATGCACTGTATATATATCAAGTATAAAGTAAACACATGGGTGAATCTCGATGAAGAAACTTTGTATAATGCATTTATGCTGAGATGCGAAACAAATACTTTCCATTTCAAAAAAGCTTAGCCATTGTTGACGCTAGGTATTTTTAACTGTCGCTTGCTTTCTTGACGTAGCCTGTAATAAACAACATGTATTTGAATTTTATAAGTAATGATACAAATCGTTTTGACACTGCGGAGACCACTTGCTGGACAATGTAAGTTTGTATTGACATATTACTGGGTTCTGTCTGATGCCCATGTCTATCGGTTTTCATTATTGTCCATGCATATCGGTTTCAACTTTCAAATTTACACCGTTTGAAGGCAATAGCAACACGTAACAACTGCAAATTGGTGGATCGGCCGTGGAATTTTGATTTTGGATTAGATTTTCTCCGTGCTGTCTGCTGACAGTTTAGATTAAGTAACGATGACCGTACTACGGGCATCGGGGTGGGTAATGCAGTGCCCTTTATTATTGGTTACATTTGTATTTAAAAAAAAAGGGTTTTTTTGGCAAATTTAATTAGATAATAGTGGCGGGGGATCGTTTTGGGGCCCTCCGATACGTTTCTGAGCCCGCCCGCCCTTCGAAAAGGTGTAACGGCGCCTTTAAAAATATATTGTTGTTATAATTGTTGCAGAAAATTAATATTGTAGATATTTACTATTGTAAGCTAAAATGATGAATTTTACAGATTGCCAAAATGAACGAATTAATTTCAAACTTTACCTACAGAAAGAATAAAAGCTACGGACAATGAAACAGAATAACTAAACACTAATACTAATAAAAAATTGGAATTAAAAAGTAAAATAAAAAAAATGCTGCTCTAGTGGGATTCGAACTTGCGAAATTCTGCACTTCGGTGTTTGATATCCTGCGACTTCTACCACTACGCCACCGCGTCAATGGTTATTGTTTGTCGGTAAGACAACTATGTAAACTATACGTAGGTATTAACCTGAAATTAATTCTTACCTATATTCTAATTGGAAAAACATTTCGCTTCAGTATTTTGGTAATCAGAAGTGTTTGGCAGTCAGTACTACTGATTACGTTAGTAACATATTTCTCATGGGAAAATAATAACCTATCTGAAGTTTAATTAATTTGATAGTTTTCGTAGGAAGTGCTTGTCATTAGTGCAATCTCACATCGGCAAATAAAATGAGAAAGAAGTTGAGACGGACGCAACTCAATATTTTCGAAGACGAAATAGACGTAGAAGGACTCGACGTACGGTCTCGAAAAAAAAAATTTCAAAGGATTAGAGAAAGGATGGAAGTTTCGTGTGAAGCGGTTATCGAAGACGTAAAAATTAGAAAAGGGGCGAGGGGGGTCCCGCGAAAAGTCGGGATTTCGGCGGGCGTGACTGGACCATTAGGCGCGAGAACAAATGCCGGTGCTAGCCGCATCTCACTCGCCGAACAGCGATCGACGAAAATTTTGCAGGTTATTTGAAAAGGCGTTTAAATTGGGAAAACACGTAGGAAACGGGACGAAAATACGTCTAGGCATAGAGGCTCAGAGGTGATAGCTTAGAAATTTTGTCGATTTGGCTACGGAATTTAGAGCGAGACAGAATCGACGCGTTTTAATATATATGAATGAACAAATATTATATAGATAACAAGTTGTAATGAACCACATTTTATTTTATATATTTAAATAAAACCGTCACCTGTAAAATATTTATGTTTTAGAATCGACACTTATTCGATATTAACCGGCAAATATAAGTTATCACGCCGCGCCGCCTCGACCCGAAGGCATTTGACCACACTCGCATCCTCGCGTCCTACGCTGGCCATACTAAGCGACGCAAAAGATTTCGGACAGTCAGTCCGAATCTTGCACCAGTGAAGACCAGTCCAGCCGACACCTCCGTATCTACTATCAAGAAATACTAAGTCAAATTTGCTAAGTAGCAAAGTTTGCTAAGTGGTAAGTATCAAAACGATTTGCCACTTTGAATAGTTTCGCCTGCTGTTGTATATTTGGATGGAAATATTTCATAAACATGTAGAAATAAGTCCACAAAACCAACTCAAGTGGTGGAAATTTGTATAAGTATCAAAAATAAATATTTGTGATAACCTGCAACTGTTACCAGTACTGAAGAGTAGTAAGTAAAAGTCCCCATTTTGGTTGATACTTATACAATTTCGCTGGCTACTGTCTACTACTCTGAAAACATACCGATCAGTCCGATTTCGACACTGCGCATGTCCGAGGTTCGGCTGGTCCTCAAGTCAATAGAGAGATACCAACTCGAACATTTAGTTGATCGCCATTCAGCAACGAGACCAGTCCTGCCCGTCAACACCACTGCTACTTGTACGATAGGTTTGGGAGTAAGGAAATAATTCTAAGTCAGAAAACTGCACTATTGCACAGGTCTCAATAGTTCTACTTACTTGGCTATTGTATTGTGCTAATTATACCTTTATTCCAGCTTTCTTGTCGCCGGTTCACGAGCTTAGGAAAGGTACGACCTGTCCCACTTCAAACGTATCAGACCTAAGGGGCGTGTCTAATCATACCTTTATTCCAGACGATGAGGATGGATGGCCGCGTTGATTTGCATGGTCCAAGAGGCTCTACACTTAAGTGCTAGCCTCGGGTTGCTGTGAGAAAAGTAGTTGGGCATCTGACGCTTTTGTAGTAATAGTGCTGATTAGGTGGGTTTTTGGGGTGGAGATTTCGGATTTTTTATTGTTTAGGTGGAATGTTGTTGCGAGGTTTTATTGGATTTTTGTTTAAGGGAGATTTGGGTAGTTGGGGTTGGGGGTGGTTTTGGATTTTTTTTATTATTTAGGACTGGGATTGATTTTGGGGTGTTTTTCTGATAGGAGTAGTTTTTCGGTTAGGGGTGGTTTGTAGATATTTTATTCGGATTTATTTGGATTTTATTTAGGCGTATCGGAACTAAGTGTTGTGGCTAATCATACCTTTATTCCAGTTTTATTGTCGCCGGTCTGCGAACAATTATTGAGATAAGACCTGCCCCACTTTAGGCGTGTCAGAACTAATTGTGTCATAGCTTGTTAATCATCATTTATTTAATGATTGCTTCCTCACCTGGTATCCACGCACGACCACCGCCCCGTAGCTGATCCAGTTGCTTGTTAACCCGCTATAGATAATTCCACTTAGCTGGTTGCCAACACGTTCGGACCTTTTACCCGCTTGTGCTCACTCCCCTCGCCCGCTTGTTTGCACCACATGTGTGTCTGCTTTTGCTCAGTTGATAACTGTAAGAATATTGTTTAGCTGTGTACATAGTAGGATTTAGGTTAAATAAATGTATAGAAGGTTTATCGGTGTCTTATTACTATCTGTTGTCTCCACTGTAGCTATCTGTGTAGTGGTGTTTCAGCACTGTAATACTGGTGTAATCGGGAAGTATACGTAACAAAGTTATATATATGAGGTACACAGCGGGTTATGCAGTGTATTCATTTAGTACTCCCTTCTTCTGTCAGCCATCACCAGGACAAAAAAATAGATTGGGGAAACGTCAATAGGGTTGAGGAAGGCACATTTTGAAATTAGTGACATATACATGGTGTCAAAAGTGAGATGCGGAAAACTATATTTTTTAAATACAACTGAATAGAATTTGTATTTTCTTGTGGCAATTGAAGTCTGTAGATTCTTTCTTCAACCATAAAATTTGAAATTGCGTTTGATTTTTTTTAACAAACTCCACTATTTATTTAAAGTGGCATAGCAACTCCTTCGTTTCTTTGTTTTTAGTATAAACTTAGGTCGTGCCTTCACTAGATCCACTCTATCCCAAACTAGTATTAGAATTGAGATTTCTTATACAAAGTGTTCACAATTATTTTCTGAAGTTCTTTATTCTCAAATAAATTTTTTGTAACTTTTTTAAATACGACACACTGTATTGTATAAAATATATCAGTAGGGTTTTTAATTCCCTTTATTGTGATACCTACAAATATATCTTTATTTATAGTAGATTTTAAAATATTATGATTTAAAAGATATAAAGACCCTTTACCTGAATAGAAGTTGGATATAAATGTTATGGGACATTTTTAAAAATGTTTTTTCTTTAGGAAGGGTAGTCTACATTTAAAATTAAGTAAAGTGGGTTCGGTTGATGCGAACTGGGGATTCAGACGGGAGCTGGGTGTCGGTCTGCATGTTCTATGGTGAACCCATCCGTGGATTGGAGGTCCAGTATTTTGAAAACTGTCTGCACTGCCCAATAATTCGATTATGATTGAAAAAGACAAATTGCCTCCTTCGGGTTCACAAAGGACCTCCTCAAGGGCCAGTATCACTGAGTTCTTCTTATCTGAGGATAATTTAAGGTGTAGACTAGGAGAATACATCTAGAAGTAATACAGACTCGGGTAAGCAAAACACAGGATTAAAGAAAAGGTCCTTACAAAATAATATAAAATAATAATCAATTCAAAAGGTTACCGCATTTCCGAGACATTAGGGAAAAAAAGGAGTGTCAACGGGGCCGTACGGTGACCTAGCAGATACGTTCACCGCAACCCCTCAATCGGCATCGCCATGGCTAGTTGTTCTTCCCGGGAGAACGGTACTGCTGTACTATGTAGTATAGTTCCACATCACAGACTGCGGAGTTCGCGCACCAGAGTGCTCGATCCACTCTCTCGGGTGGAAAATATTCTTCTGATCCTCCTCTCCTGAAGATGATATTGTAGACTACCCATGAGACGAGTGCGATGACCGTGGACGGACTGGAATATTTTGGGGCGAGCTAGCTAGGTAAATCCTTAGGCGGCGGACGGCAAAGGGGATTTTCGCTTCATTACTTGATCACCGATAATTATTAATAACGGTGGTGGTGATTTGACATCGTTATTCACGGCGGTGGATATTGTTGTAACGACTTTGTAATGTGAAAGTTTATGCCAAGTTGACTCGGACTAGGGTGAATACGTCTTTAAGTTTGTCTCGACTGTCGGTGTGGGTAGGTGGTATCTCATTTTCTTCTGTCAGCCCGCCTGGATCCTCCTGTATGGAGAGATATAAGGTGTTCGGTAACTGTAAATTTTTGGGTGATCTTGTGGTACTGTGCGACTATTGTCTTGATTGTGCGGTTGGCTCGTTAAACAGGGTCTGTATGGTAACTTGTGGTGTGTTTGGAGGCGTGAAACGGTGTTGAATGCCAAGTTCTTCCAACAAGGAGCGAAATATTCGGCAGTTAGTTGTATTTATTTTTTTATTTATGTTCAACACACTGTTCAACAGGTACAAGTACCCAACAACCAAATAGGAGGTATGCAAAATTATCAAAAGGATATACATTACAGTAAACATCAAAAATATAAAGTATACCCACAACATATAAAGCATGTGAAGAGGAGAATATTTAGTACATTAGTACGTGGTGTCCGTAGATAAAAATTTAAATTTTTCCGTGTCCTGAACCTTGAAACAGCAAAAGATCTACAAATTATGCAGTTATTCCCTTTACTAGATCGAGGCAGGGCCCTACGAAGTTTGTAGTCGCAATCTTCCATGGTTGACGGTTCCTGGATGACTGCATTTTCCCCGGAGTTTGTTGCTGCGATAGCTTAAATCGCTAACATTGCAGAACCTCTCATTCTTTACATATTTAGCCACATCAAGGAACATACCAAACTAGTAGTATTGTTCAGCAATGCGCGAGCAATAGTTTTGTCGATCCCTATGTGTCCAGCGGACGGAGTATCATGATTCTCATGCATGACGGAGCGGAGAAGAAGGGTGAGAATACATAATTTCCGTGGATCGGACAGATCTGATTCCATCGCTAGAATCCCAGAAATTACAGAATAGCTGATTGTTTCATACGCAAGTCGAGGAAAGCTTTAGAAATCGTACCATTGTAGGAATATGCACCATCTTTCCAGACGGCATGTGTGGTTCTTAATTAAGGTAAATTAATTGGGGTTCATTAGCAAAGGAGTTCTTCAGAAATATAAAAA
Source organism: Pogonocherus hispidulus (assembly GCA_963924545.1). Taxonomy (NCBI): domain Eukaryota; kingdom Metazoa; phylum Arthropoda; class Insecta; order Coleoptera; family Cerambycidae; genus Pogonocherus; species Pogonocherus hispidulus. Next base: position 28,336,811 of record OZ004696.1, on the reverse strand, counting down.
ATTGGGCACCAGTTTCACGCTCGATTATGACTAAACTACATTGAACTATAGGTTTCTAGGGACAGAATATATATACTGAAATTTTGAGCTATTACAAGCGTTTGGTGTTAAGGGTGATTGACACTAATGTGGTGATATTGCATATACTGATGCCTATACACATAGTGTATATATAGGTTATTTTTTATAAATAAGTATATCACTTGTGTTTATCGCCATCTAATGTAGATATAAGTATATAGATCTAAATCAGTTTACTTCGACCTAAAGGAAGTCATCTCAAGGCATCATTCAAAAAGCTCACGTTCTTATTTGTAAAATATTATATTTCCAACAACCTGATATTCGGTTAAGAAACACCCACCTGCATATTTCGGTCTTTCAAACATATCCTATTATTTTGTATAACTCCACAATAATAACGACTATCCGTTCGTTATTCATGAAACCGTGAGGTAATCCTCGAAATAACGTTTTGTTTCTTTAGAAATTTAACCAATTTATCAAGCTGACTGTAATGGACCATTTGCAGTAAAATTAGGTACGAATAAAAAGCTATACATCGGTAACGGTGTTCTTTCTGGCCTATGAACAAATTAGATTGTTACGTTTTAGCGTCGGATAACTTTATTCCTGTTTTAATTTGGCTTTTGTGTTTCAGTGAGATCTTAAATTTAAAGTTTTTAGGGTGAATTAGGTAATGGAATAATGCCAATCTTCTGAATAATTTTCAGATCGATACGCTTTAACATTATTGGATGTTGTTCATAGGTACTTCTAAAAGAAACAAATAGGAAATTAAAAAGTAATTAGTAGAGCAAGTCTATAATATATTGACAATGGACACACTTATAAATACTGGCAGACAGTGAATGATTTTCCTTTATATTGGATATTCTACGACTATTGAATAAATCCTATTGATTACCAATGTGTAACTGTCGTTTTCCCCTTCCCCGCCCTGAGTATTTATTTAATTAGAATAATAACAAGTAGTAAATAAATAAACAAAGTACACAAATAGCAAATAGTAATATCTCATTAGTAAAAAAGTGTCACAGTAAATTTAATTATTACAATAAAGGTGTTGTAAATAAATAAAATTTGCAGTAGAGCAATGTTTTTAGGGTAAATAGTTTAATATACCGTCACCGTCTCTAACCGTCAAAAAACTATGACATTTTTTGACTGTCAGGAATCTGTAAGGTTTACATTTTCCTTACTGGAAAAAAGATGATATCTTAGTAACAAAAATAGTCACTTTTAATCCTAGGAGCATAAGTTGACGATTTTAATCCTTAGATTTTTCATTAATAGTTAGATTATTTTCAGATGTTGTGACATTAGAAATGAAGACTGCGAATAAATTCAATAATTTCAAAGCACAAATTAATAATTAAATGGGGGATTTCGGTTGGAGAAAAAATAACATGTTATATTCGGATTAAAAGTATCTTTTTTGTTTCGCAATTTTGCATCCACTCGGCTACGCTACGCTTCGCCTCGCAAATACAAAATTTGCTCGCTAAAAAAGTGACACTTTTAATCGTAATATAACAATATACTATTTCGTTTTAGTTTCCACTATGTCTACAGAAGATACAATAAGTTCATTCAGCTCATTTAGTCATTATTCCTATTTCGAGCTAATAAAACACCTCCACCTCTTTCGGTTGCGGTAGATGAAGCATTTATATCTTCCCTAAAGACTGAATAGTTAGAGTTAATAAATTCAGAATTTAAAACGTAACGCTGAAACCAGGTCATTAAGTGTTATAATTCAAACGGACATAAGTGTAGACATTAAAAAGATTGTAAAATTTAGTATTAAGTCCGCACACATTCTGATAATTTATATTTAGTTGTGTGGTGACAGTTGTCGGTTCAGATTTACTCATGAACATTCTTAGGTATATCCCTGAGATTCCTATTGATCGATAGTTGCTACTTTAAAAACTTATTTAAATTACTGAAAAGTGATTTAAATTCAGCTACATTTTGTTTGTATATGGCTGCATAACTAATATTAAAGTTTAATATAGTTTATACATTTCAATATTGTTGACATACAATCTTTGACTAAATGATTATAAAAATATTTAAAAAAATGCACTCCAATGCACTAAAACATCTCTTAATTTGAATTACATCATAAACATCACATATATTATATTCCACGAACAACTTAGCCCTGTCGGACGGAATTATATTAGTGTAAGAGTCCTACATAGATCTGCAAAACAGCCTGAAATATAACTCTATTCTATTTATATTCTATATAAGATATTTGTAATAATTTACACTCAAATGTATCACTAATAACAGATATAGCGTGAAGTATATCCGTGAGGTTATCATAAAGTAAGAGATATATTTCAGCTTATTATGTATTTTTAACAAAATAACACGATGTAAAAGAAACTCGATTGCTTAAACAATGGGATTTCTTGTCCAACTGTGGTTAATGCAAATGTTCGATATATCATCCATTTTGCTGCTGTACAATCACCAACCGTTCCTTCAAATTGTACACAGCATTATGCAGTATTTCTTGTTGAATTGCAGTAATTTGCTCCCTAATAGAGTATTTTAATTCTTCCAGCGTTGCTGGCCGTGTTCTAAACACCAAACTTAAGTAACCCCACAGCAATCCGCTTTTTAATCCGCGATTTTAAAAAACATCAGTTAAAAATTATTTAACTGGTCGGTAAATATGCGGGGGTGCTCCATCTTGCATAAAAATCTGGTTTTCAATTCCTTCGTGTTTCTTATGTGTCCGTGGAATGGCATAATCTCGTAACATATTCAGGTACCATTCACCAGTAACAGTTACAGATACGGTCTCTCCATTCCTTATCTCCTCAAGAAAGTATGGTATGGTCCAATAATAAAATTAGCTGTGAAACCGCACCAAATGGTGACTTTTTTGTCATGAAGACCTTCCTGAACGATTTCATGTGGATTATCTGTTCATCATATTCGACAGTTTTGAGTATTGACCATTTAGAGAGAATGGGCCTCATCTGTCCATAAAATAGGGGATAACCATTCGGGTTCAATTTCCATCTGAGCCTATATTTGTAAAGAAAAATCAGACCTGATAGAAAAATCTGCATTATTTAATTCAAACCACAGTTTAAGTTTATAGGGATCCATTTTTACGATTTTGTGTAAAATTTTCCAAAACATGGTGTATGACATTTGCAATCATTTTGATATCTAATTCACACTACTGATTGCTAACGGATTAGTGTTGGCTATGCCTTGATTCTCCCGAAGAACTTCTGCAACTTGGACATAACTAATTCTTGGTCTTCCTGATCTCAGTAGGTCAGTTACAGACCCTGATCTTTCAAATTTGCCAATCAAATTACGGTACGCTTTCGTTTGACAGGGCCCTGCTGTCAAACCCATTTTCCTATGAAATCTTCGTAATCCAGTAGTGTAATTTCTTCCGCGTTCGCAATAATATTATATTAAACTATTATAATATTAAACAAGAAGTTTAATATTATATTAAACTTCTTGTTTGTAGATCTATGTTATTAAAGTTTAAATTGTTTCAATTTACGCTTACATAAGTTTTATTTTGAGAAAATTTTGATTTTTTAAAATTATATAAGACAGAGAATTATAAATTTCACAATGTCTTTAATTATGTATACCAATTTAGAAATGGCAGATGTATACATTTTATGTATGGCAAAGCAAATGGAAATGCAAATAGAGCTAAAAATGTATATTAAGAAACATTTTCAAACCGGAGTGGGACTTTTTGATTTAGAAATGTTTCTTGATACAAATTGTTAGCTCTACGCCTACCAAATTTTACTACTACGCCTATCTACTAATAAATATTGAAAAATACTATACTATATAAATACTGTATAATAAATAAAAAAAAATATTGCGAAATAAAATAAAATTTCGAAATTAAAAAAAAAATAGGAATGCAACCTTTCATCGAAATTTCGTTTGTAGATCGTGAATTTTTAAATATCTGAAATAAGTGTGAAATTTGAAATACCTGAAATAAGGTCACCAGTTTTGTAAATAAACATCATTTCGAGTAATTTTATAAGCAGTTTCTGCAATAAAAGATTGCATCTAAGCCAAATCCTTAAACATGTCTTGCCTGTACGGTTCCAATTTAAGAAAATCACTGTATATTAAAATTAAATACCTAATTGTTGATTTTAATATACTTCAATCCAATCATAGTTAATTCGTGTTGTTCCGTCTGTATTGATATCTAATGTAGTTATCTCTAGAACTATATACACACAAGATAACGTACGGGGGTAGACGTCGAGAGAATGCAGATACTTTCTCAAATATAATTTGTAGGAATATCATATTGCATTTCATCGCACAGTGACAAGTTAATTAAACATTGTTCTCGTTGTATCGTTATTGTAAACAATGGCTCCGGCTTCAAACACTTGATTGAATATGACAGAAGATTAATATGAAACCGGTACACACGACTGGGAGAGACATGATTCTCTACTCTGTTGCGGCGGTGTATTTAAAACGAAACCAACGTTTGAAATCGATATATCACTTGTTAATTTAGCACAGAAATTCAAGATATATAGTCAAGGCGAGATATAAAAACTGTGGGTTTACCTAGAAATAACGTGCGTTCCTTTTCTATCGGATGATGCAACAGGTGACACCGGTTCCACTAAAAGTGTTTTTACAATTACTTACTTACGTGACATACAGTCTATTTTTTTTTTTTTTTTTTCGTTTATTTAACGTCGGCCTATTTCCGCGACTAAGGCCAATCACCGACGCCAGGAGACGAGCAACCCCCAACCTGGAAATTTTGCCGAACCCCCACTTTTATAGCAGGGTAGGGATCTTTTACTTGCCTATCATTTCATAGACAAGGGATCTCCGGCTTTACATCCTATCCAAGGGATGGTACGTCTTCTACGCAAATCTCGCCTAAATTTGCATAGCTTCTGTGAATTCACCGACGTACAGGCCACTAGAAGATGCGGGCAAGCGCCGACGGTCTTCCCTGCATGGTCACCCATCCAAATACTAACCGCGACCTACCTTGCTTGGCGCTCATATCGTTAATATGAACGCCAAATTGCTACCACGGCTTGCCCCCCATACAGTCTAAAGCAGACAGCTATTAACATGCCGCAGTCTAACATTATGGAACACAACACTGGATGATATGAAAAGTCACAGTACCTATGCTGGAGATGATTTCAGATGTTATGCCTGTAACGACCAACCATGAACTGCCCTTTAACATTCTCTTCTCAGAAAGAGATGAATGGGATCAGAGTAAAGCTGACCTATTTAGGGCAAATAGTTGTTGGTTTACAGATGGCTTTAGAATACCCATGGATGTTGTAACAAAAATAAATTGAATATTGTACGAGGTTTGGAGAAACGATAAATAAGTGAAGTAGTAGTGGATTAGTAGTTTACTAGTGATAGTTAATTAGGTGTGATAATAGATATGGAACAATGGGGAACGTTGTGACTCTCTGGCCACTAATCAGAGAAATTAGACTCAGCGAGTTTTAAGAGGGGAAACCTGCCTGCGCTCTTCCATCATACATCACCGGAAGAAATCTTACTATATCGTTTTCAAGGTTTCGATTCATTGCTAGTATACGGCGCTGTCTTTGGCCTTACATGATAGTCGATACTGGCGCAGTAAGAATTATATATGCATGGTTAGATTTATCATAAGTTCCCTTAATAAGGAACAAAAATAAATCGAATATTGTACGAGGTTTGGAGAAACGATAAATAAGTGAAGTGATAGTAGTGGATTAGTAGTGATAGTTAATTAGGTGTAATAATAAATATGGAACAATGGGGATCGTCGTGACGCTCCCGCCACTAATCAGAGAAACTAGGCTCAGCGAATTTTAGGGAGCGACAGCTGGCTGCGCTTTTCGATCATACCTCACCAGAAGAAATTATATTGTACCGCTTTCAAGATTTTGATTGCTTGCTAGTATACATATAGGGCTTTGGCCCTAATTTCTAAATGGTAGTCGACACTGGAGCAGTAACAATTATCATCCATCCGGATGTAGTAGGCACTTGGTGCATTAGGAATATCACCAAACAATTTGTCCTTATGGCTGCTAACGGATATTTACCAATTGGAGGGGAATGCGAAGTGGAAATTGTGGAGTCTTGGAAGCAGAGATATCGAATGATGTCATCCTGGGACTGAACCTGTGGATTTGGACGATAGTACGCTTCGGACTGAAAACCAAGAAATAGTACTGACTACTTTCAACCAGTGCAACGTAGTTCGAAGAATCCTTATTGAAGAAGATGTAATACTGCCAGCACAAGCTGAAGCTCTGGTATCTACCATATTGGACGGTGAACTGTGTGGAGGTATGGTTGGAGTAGTGGAACCTAGCAACTCGGAGTTGTTCACTAAATATAAACTTATTGGACAAAATTCGACCCCAAAGGTCGACTGCCACGGTGTGAGTGGTCTATTTGAAAGATTTTCTCTACGAGATTACTAAGGATACAGAATTAAGAGTTTTCGAACCAGGCGATGTCTGGGATACCTTGGCAAGCACCGAGTGGTTCTTAACTTTGGACTTGAAGATTAGATATTGGCAGTCGGAGTCAGTTTTGAAGATAATAAAAAGACAGCGTTCACTACTGGCAATGGACTATGGCAATTCAACGTAATGCCGTTTGGCCTGTGTAACCCTCCAACTACATTCTAACGTTTGATGGATATCGTACTCCGTGAAGTACCTGAAGACAATAGACAATAGACAATATAAGACAATTCGAGTGAACACCAGTGGAGTGGTAGTCCACTGAGGCGTCCAGTAGTCGTTTGAGGTGCTGAAGGAATGTCTCTGTACAACACCAATTTTGGTTTCCCAAGAGCCGGACAACCTTCTAATATGGATTTAGATGCAAGTTATATCGGCCTCAGAGGAGTTATTTCCCAGGTATAAAATGGCGGAGAATTGAGTTGTTGAATGAGAATGCTTTAGCAAAGTTTTATCAAAGGCAGGGAAGAATTACTGTGTGACCCACGAATTGCTTGTCATCATCAAAACCTTGGAACACTCGGTCAGAAATTTCTTCTAAGAACGGACCATGTTGCCTAGAAATGCTTATTACAGTTCAAAATCCCAGAAGGATACATTGCCAGATGGTTGGAGCGCCTGTAGGAGTACTGATTTGTTGTGAAGCATTGGATTGGCAGAAAGCATGGAAATGCGGAGACCCTTCAAGAAAACTCTGTTTTGCTAATTGCAAACACTGTAGCGGTCTGGAAAGAAAAGAGACTTTACAAGACAAATGGACTTCAGCGCGTTTCAGTCAGGAAGTTCAGTCGGAGGAGTCAGGAAGCTGACTAGGACAAAAAACTTTTCCTAAATTGGAAAAAGCTGAAATGACCGACCAGTTTGGTCTAAGGTCAGCGACAAGAGTGCTGCACTGATCATCTATTGGGCGCAGTGGACTTCGCTCTTAGTAGAATATGGTGTCCTGAAGAGAGTCTGGGAGAATAATGATGGAACCGAGTTCTTCAAATTGAGAATCGTAAGCCCGACTGATTTGGGCTTACGATTCTCAATTTGATGAACTCGGTTCCATAATTGTTCTCCCAGACTCTCTTCAAAACACCATATTCTACTAAGAATTTCTACTTACAATTTTACGTTGCTTCATAAAACGTGGAAATATATAGGGTGTTCCATATAAAAAAGTAATTTCGATTTTGCCACTATTAAACGAAATAGCCTGTACATTCCAAGATAATTTTAAAATGATGTCTTGTTAATATCCTATAGTATCTGTTTTTAATATTTTTTTTATTTATCATAGTTATCGTACTTCTCGTATGGTATCGTATTAGCTCACCTTGTATAAAAATACAATTTTTTTGGCTTAACTAATAAAAATTATGACCAAAAAGTGGTTTTACAAATCTATAAATATTTTTATTGTGAAACAGTTCAATATTTTCCAAATTTGTATATGGCTACAAACCGTTCATCCAAACTTCTTTCTTAAAGACAGTTTGGTGATATAGTTTCATATAATGTGGAATTCTTTGGAATAATAATTAATTGTCCTGGTTTTTGGAATACACAATCATCCGTATACATTACTTACACTGTTTCTCATACAAAGAATTCATGGGTATATTGTACCCATGAATTAATTTTAACCACCATTGTACCCATTGTAAGTGATTTTTGACCAGGGTAAGTGGAGCTTCTTATGTTTCTTTTTATTCTTTGTCACAAGATACTTTACCAAGTTAATTATCTATTGTGATTTTAAATAACGTAATACATACTTTGTTCTAGTTTTTTTGTAAGTGTTGTAGATTATGTGCATTATAATTTTTACACAGAAGTTTCTGAACTTGAGATAAATAGCTTTGAGTAATTTCCATGGCGTTCATAGGTCTATAGTTAACAGCATGTATTTAATGACTCACATTTTGATTTTAAAACTAGCTACAGTATAAGGTTTTTAGAAAAAACTAGTCTTTTTTAAACTTGCTTTGTTCAGTCCATTATGATATATCACAGAATAAAGAACATTATCTGAAATGTATTTTGCAAATACATTGAGCGGCAAATACATACACACTTGTGAGTAGGTGGTTTCCATTAGATATTATGTTTATATAGTACAAAATGTCAAGATCAATAATAATTTGTGAAAGAACAAAACCTAAACTGTCAAGTCAAGTAGATTATGCACAAATACATGACAATGCATCTTATGTATAGAATTACTTTTATAAGTCGATTATAGAAACAGCAGCTACAGCGAATATATTCAATACATAAAAAACGCATTATTTTACTTTGTATGTTTATTATTTGGACGCGCAGAAAATTCTTTTAGACACAAATATATATTTACATTTTTTGCGCCTCCTCTGAAAGTTTTATGGCGACCCTTTATTTTAGTTTCTAAAGTGGTCAGCTGGTTCTTAATTTTCAGTATTTGCAGATAACTTTTTACTGACAGCAGCAATTACTTTACCACAAAAAGTTTCCATAAAATCTTGATCACACATTGCATAAATTCTTATTCTTGAGCACTTAGCACTATATTTTTAAATAATATAATGAACTAAATAGCAATAAACGCGGACAAATTTGCAAACTACACTATTGTCACCTAATTTTGTTGTACTTTTTACGTTAGCGATAAATAAACCAGATTTAAATTTGCACGAAAACTACCTACTTAAAACACTTATATTTGACTATAGTGATAAAATCACGTATACTAAACATAAATAATGAAATTTGTTTTAATTTGACAGATCTGCAATTTATTTGTGTTTATAAAGTGGTAGTTGCATTCCTGAATGATTTTAAATTCAAAATACCTAACTATTGTTAGGTATCTATTGTAATTTACCAGCAGAAACATAATAATTACAAACAACTACATAATAATTAATCACAGATTACAACGAAGTTTAAAAAACAAAAAACAATGAACAACAGATGATTTTATAATACATTATAATCTATTTTCGACATATTGTCCGTTTTCTGCTATACAGAGTATATATCGCGCTTGAATGTTTGCAATAGCATTTCACACGGCTTGTTCATTGAACAAGCCGTTCATTGAACATTGAACGGATTGTTCATTGTTTTGTTTTTTAAACTTCCTTGTAATCTGTGATTAATTATTATATAGTTTTTACTTAAAATATTTGTTTGTTTCTGTTGGTTTCTGCTGGTAAATTACAATAGATACCTAACAATAATTAGGTATTTTGAATTTAAAACCATTCAGGAATGCAACTACCACCTTATAAACAAAAAAAATTTGCAGATCTGTCAAATTAAAACAAATTTCAATATTACTCATTCCACAGCCTGCTAGTTTTTTTGAGTGCATGCAGCATTACAATATCATTATACCAGAAATCATTGTGATTTTCTATAAAATTGCAATTTTCTCTGTAACCATTGAATTTATGTATAGGACATATATACATGGAATGATAGGTATTTTCATTGTCTTTAACATAGAGTAATTATATAATGGGTGTTTCATTAAAAAAAATCGACGAAAATTTTCAGATTATAAAGCTGCAAGATTGATTTCGAAATATGTCCAACATGTCTAGGTAAGTGTCTAAGTGTTAACAACAATTTTGTATTCTGTATATACATTGACGCTTTGTAAGTGGAAATTACCACCCAAACGCCTAATTTTAGTTTTTATATCGCGTTGAAAAATACCTTGATTTTTCAAAAACGCACATATAACCGAAAATATCTCGAAAATTACGCAAAATTCGACTATAGTTTAAATAAATAAGTCGGGTTTATTTTTGACAAGGAACCCAAAAATCGACAAAAATACAGGGTGTCCCATTTAAATTTTTAAAGTTGATGTCGTCCCAGCTAAATTGAAACACCCTGTATACATGGAAGTATTACATTTTAAAAGAACTCGAAAATCTACTAACTTTTGTATTTATCTTTTTTTCACATTTTTTATAGATTTCCAGATAGTATAGTGGGTCGTTTTATGTGGAACACAGTGATCGCTTTCGAGGCTTCCAGAGTTTTGGTATGCACCAATGGGTACTACACAAAGGTACAGAGGGAAGCTCGTTAAATTATTCAACATCCAAATAACATCAATAAGAATGAAGGATTAAAAATTAGTAACATGTGGAAGCCCCTACTCAGAAACCAGCAGCAGCAAGAGAGAGATAGCCGCGAGGAACTGACCGTAACAGATTCAGCGAACCACAACGTGCCGCAATCAATCAATCGCGACGTACCAATAGGTATAAAATGAAGATCACGGAAACCATTCAGCCGCCGATTATCGTACGAGAACCAATGAAGATGTCATCTCTTAAGAATGACAAAACGTGTGCAATTAAGCAAGATTTTATTTAATCAGTATTAATTATAATTATTAGATTAATTTTTAAGTAAGTTTTTTGCAATTTTCAGAACATTATCATCAAAAGAAAGTGCCAACCTCTACTAATCGGAAAAATGATATTAATAACAATAATAGCCATGAATGTGTTTCACATTTCTGTGATAAACATGTTTAATTTTGTTGTTTCTAATTTTCCCTAATTAATGTTAGGTACTTGTGATAAACTTTTCCAGCACATTAGTTCCGTCATGTTCCCTATTAATAATATTCAATAATATTCAATATAATTACGGCTTCGAACTATATACTAGGATATTATTCAAATATTACTCATTCCACAGCCTCCTAGTTTTTTTGAGTGCATGCAGCATTACAATATATACCAGAAATCATTGTGATTTTCTATAAAATTGCGATTTTCTCTGTAACCATTGAATTTATGTATAGGACATATATACATGGAATGATAGGTATTTTCATTGTCCTTAACATAGAGTAATTATATAATGGGCGTTTCATTTAAAAAAATCGACTTTTTTCAGATTATAAAGCTGCAAGATTGATTTCGTTGTATGTCCACCATGTATAAGTGTTAACAAAAATTTTGTATTCTGTATATGCATTGACGCTTTGTAAGTGGCAATTACCACCCAAACGCCTAATTTTAGTTTTTGATAATTTTTTTAATATCGTGTTGAAAAATACCTTGATTTTTCAAAAACGCACACAACCGAAAATATCTCGAAAACTACGCAAAATTCGACTATAGTTTAAATAGGTAAGTCGGGTTTATTTTTGACAAAGAATCCAAAAATTTACAAAAAATACAGGTTGTCCCATTTAAATTTTTAGAGTTGATGTCGACCCAGCAGAATTGGGTCACCCTGTATACAAGTATTATATTTTAAAAGAACTCGAAAATCTAAAAAACCTTTGTATTTAACTTTTTTTCGGATCTTTTATAGATTTCCAGATAGTATAGTGGGTCGTTTTATGTGGAACACGGTGATATTGTGTCCGTTTTCCCAAGGGTGTTCAGCAACGGCGGACTTCTCAGGCTGGCGAAGCCGTAGACTTTTCTCGTACTCCATATTTCTGGCTGCCACTGTTCGTTTAGCCACACATACCACTGACGTAGTTTTCTACATAACACCAAACACTATACTGGAACAGCCGCCGTTTCGCCAACCAAGTTAGCTTAATCTGGAGATGATAAAACTTGGATTGGAGATGATCAGTTTTGGCTTGGCATCATCTCCAGATGATGCCAATTTGATTGGTCAAACGTGCGTCGAGTGCAGTATAGTGTTTTGGTGTTATGTGGAAACTATATCAGTGTTATCTTCACATCACAGGTGCCAACCCCTTTCAAGATCCACACATACACCGTCTCACGTGCCATGCTTCGGTTGTGACAAGGTGCACACTTATTACTTAGTAGGTACACTAAAAAATAAAAGTTTCAATTTATTAAATCTTTTAAGGATGGATATTAAATAGACATAATAACTAGTGAAATTTTAACTTAATTTGTAAATTTTCAATACATATTGTATATCTTTATACTTACGTCTAATGCGTATAAAGCTTTGCATTGCACGTATTCTTTTATCTCATGGGTTGTGCTTAAATTATACTGCATATTGAGATAGTGAGTCCAAAACATGATAAGGCATATATAAAAATTAAAAATTACTTGTCAGTACTGTACTCACGGAAAATGCATTTGAAACTACTATTGAAACTACTACCACTACTAAGATAATGATTTCACCGACTGTATTTATAGAATACAGAATACCATCCTATATGTACAGTTTTTGATTAGACATATTTTGTAAACACTTTTTTATAGTTCACTTTTGGAGTATGTCTTAGATTATAAAATCCATATGAATACGGCTCTGTGTACCTCATAGTTTAAGTACATCCAATAAACCATATTATCAGTAATCTCGTTCGTAAATAAACCCGATAAGGGATATAAATGAAAAATCTAAAAACAAGCCATGTTCTGATTCAACCAACTATGCTAGTGTGCTCCGTAACAGTCTAGGATATTTGTCGTGTTTGTCTTGTATTAGTCTGTCTTTGTGCCTTTGTGTTGTTTTCCCCGTTTAGTGTTTATGCCTGTCCGTATCCCTTGGTTCCATCCAGAATTCACTGTGTGATAAGCTTTTACTTGTTGCTTCTGTGTATTTTGTCCAGCGACATCAAATCAGCTAATATCCGGTAAGACATTGTTTCAGAAAAAAATCGTTGCTTATTTGCCGGCACATTGACATACTTACTCATAACCATTTTTGGTATTAGGTGAAATATATTAGGATAAATTACCTATATTATGTTCATGTGTTATATTATGTTTATAATTACTAAGTGAATTACGTACTTACATATTAAGTGAAAATTAACTAAATAAAGAAGCAACACCCTATGTTAACAAAATTATAATTAGGTTATTTATCCGTTGTAAATTATTAAGTATATTTACCATACATAAAAATAGTTTGAAACATTACATAAGTAATTAATGAACAAAGCGTACTAATATCATTAATAATAGGTATTATGTTATTATATAATAATTTATTTCATATTATGGAATTTATTTATGAAATTATTATCAAGATCATACAAACTGACATTACAACCATATATTTCTTTTCAAGGACGTTCGCTAAATTGTCACACAATATATTTTTTAACAAGTTAAATAAGTTTTAATATTCAACAAGTTCCATTACTTTATTCAAAACTTTTTTATGTCGTAGAAACCGAGACGTTGTTTACTGCGAACTAATTGCTATGCTAGTTGTACCTCAAGGCAGCCACTTATCTTCACTATATTGGTTAATGTCAACAACCGTACCTTTAATTATTTGTTAGGTATATGCCGATGATTGTAAAATACTTGTGAAAGACGTTGTTTAAAACTTCAGAATAAAATTGACATAATTGATGGATGGTCAACCTTCTTTAGTGAAGGGTTTTACAAGAGTTTTTGCATCTTGTGTTGGCACTAACACGTTTCAATAGAAATAGTTGAAGTTATGCAAAGAAAGTGCCTGCTTCATCTCCTAAGAAAAACTAAAACAACCATAAAATATGTGCAAGGTTAGCTCTAGCAGGTTCATCCAAATAGCATAAAAGGGGGACGGCTTTACGGGGGACCTTTTTTATTAAAGGGAATAAAAACAAAAAACCAGATAAAACAAACAATGACCTTCAAAAAATGGTTTTTAGTTCGAAATCTGAGTGTAATAATTTTATTATTTTTTTGTTCGTGAAGCTTCCAAAAGACAAATAATATATTATTTTGTATTAGAAATAGATATCAGTTATTTTCACCATTTTATTAATTTTATTTTGAATTAGTATTAATGAATAATACAATATAATCCATTAATGCGTACTATGTGGAGGATGTTTTTTAATTCAATTGTGTTCGAGGTTGTGTTATTGTTCGTAGGTGTTTATTCTTTTATTTGTTCGCCAGTGATTTATTAAATCCAACCTTATATAGTGTGAGGGGTCTCATATTCCATGTCACACAGTCAGTCACACAACTGATTCGTTAAAATTTTTTGACAACAGTGATTTTTTGAATTTGGTTTGGTTAATAGGTAAAATCCCCCCGAACTTTTCAATGAAAATTATTGCTCAGAAATTGACCTCAACTTCGTTATTTTAAATAAAATACAACTTTTTTTAATGACTATTTAAATTCAACGTACTATCACAAGTATAAAGATATATACAGTAGTTTCACTCCCTGAATTTTTTGTACAAAAGTTTTTAATGCGCATGTCTGTTCCTGGGTAGTATGCGCTTTGGTAGATATGTAGAAGGGGAAGAATGGGCCGGCGTATGTTATTTTATGGCGCAGGGCGCACATTTGCTTTACAGGTAATCAGCATACGTTTGTGTGTCTAGGCGTTTGTGTTTGTGATTTTGATAAGTGTTTTGTATTGTGTGTAACATGGCTACAAAATATTGTTTCATTTGTAAACGAAATTCTGATAGGCCACCTTTTTGACTTCAAAAAATAATAGTCCGGACCTGAGCGCATCTACCAAAAACGGTCACTAATGAGCATGACCGTGCCTGGGTAGGATGCGCAGTGGTCTTTTTGGGGGGTTAAAAAAACAAAACTTAAGGACACCAACATCAAAGAGATTTTGCCTAGTGAAATTACTGTATATATCTTTATACTTGTGATACTATTTTAGGGGGCACTATAAATCTATATAGGTAACCCATTGAAAATGTTTTTCAACAGCATGCCTTGGAAATGCCATCATCATTTACACACAATTATAATATTATTGAATGTCGGATTATTTAGAAGTTTCTGTAAGGATGGAATTCAATTACTCTAATATTCGTTGTAACTAGTTTTCTATTGAAAGTCATATTTTAAATGCAGTATTCCCGTAGATACCTTTAGTTACCAATATATATTTTGTCAAAGCAATAGTAACTTTAGTGTCGTCGTTGTTGGTTTCTGAGTCGGTGCATATATATCAGAATGAATAAAAAATATAATTATTTAAGTAGTTCAAGTATTTAATATTATAATTCTGTCGATACGGCAATATTTCTAGAGTAAAGTAAAATATTTACAATGAATTTCGAACAAATTCATTAAAAATCTCTTATAACCAGAAATCTTCGAGATAGGTATTATAGGAAATGTTAATTCGCAGATTGTGCATTAGAATATAAGAGAAATTATAGGTTATTATAAGTTTCTTATTTAAGAAATTGAATTGCGCGAAAATTTTTGCTAAAATCGAATTAAATTTTGAACACCTTGTAGATAAATGAGTAACACTTGAGGTTTTATGGGTTCCTTTAATCTTATAGTGAATATTGCTCCTTTCATTTGAAAATGTTCGCAGTAAATATTTTCCAAATACCACAGTGTCAGATTGATTTAAAAAAATTAACATTAGAAAAGAGTTAAATTTGTTGAACAAGTATTTTTTTTTCTTTATTTAACATTAAGTAAGGGCAGAGGAAAAAAATTCCTATAAAGCCCAAAAAAAGAATAACGATTATCAATAAAAAGTAATAAAAATGGCTAATTCTACAAAAACAACTACTTATGCTACAACCGGTATTAGCAATAATAACATTTGAGGAGAAAAAACAAAAGGATATAATCATTAGTGAGATTTCAAATGTTATACAAAAAAAAAAAGGAAAAGGTTGATACAGGTCATAGTAAAGTATCAATATGGTTTTTAAAAGAATTTGTAGTTGGAGCATTAACCGTATTTTCAGGTAAATTGTTCCAGGTGATGAATACACGATTACTCAAGAAAGACTGTCTAGTTTTAGTTTTGAAGTTTCCTTTTTTTAATTTTAAATGGTGGCCCCGTAAACGACTCTCAGCGTTCAGTATAAACAAATTAGACAAACTCACAGAAAAGTCGTTTTTAAGGATGCGATATGTTGTAATAAGGTCACCTCGAAGTCTGCGGCGGTCAAATGTAGACAGCTTGGCCCTAGAAAGTCTTTCTTCGTACGAAGGACGAATAACACCAAAACGCAACCGAGTAGCTAGACGATGAACATTTTCAAGTTTATTTTTATCCCTCACTAGTTCAGGACACCATACACTGCCGGCGTATTCTAAGATAGGTCTCACATGTGTCTTATAGCAGATGAGCAGATAATATTTTATAATCTCTGGTATGAGGAAGTATAATTAAAATTTCCCTAAAATCGAGTTTAAAATTCAAATATGAGGTAGAAAAAGGTACATTCCATTTAAAATAGCGAAGTTGAGATCAAATTTTTGTATCACCGTTACGGTTTCTGTATTTTCATTGAAAAGATCAAGAGTTATTACCTAGGTAAACAAGGTAAATTAGAAAAAAAATTATCGCCATAACTGTTAAATATGCTAACGATCCAGTTACATGAATTATCCTGTATAGTGAATACTTGGTTTACCTATCTCGTAGATAATTTAGAAATAAGCATACATTTTTTTCTATCAATCGCAGAATGTCAATACCAGCGCAGTTTTGACACAGCCACAATTTTTCCTCGGTCATTTCCACACAAACACAGTTTCTTATTAGAAATGGATGGAACTTAGAACTCTATGACAAATTCATATTGAGATATGTTTCATATTATACACAAACTTCTTAAAATATTTTATTACTTCAGTTACCATGAACTTCTGAGGTCCTTCACGATTCAGTAATATAGGATGGTATATAAGTTCTCTCATAACTAAAATAAGACGACTTTATTAAAAAAGATAGAAGAGAAACTGATATTTTCTATTTATTTAATTAATCCCCGCCACATCCAATGAAGGTAATTAGAAGTTGGGGTAGTAATTTTCATAATATTTCATAATTTTATCATTTTAATTTCGATATCAAAATTGACTCGAAAATTGCGAAGGTAAAAGGTAATTCGAGGTTATCCAGGGACAAACCAAGTAAATTCTGAAGTGTACCCGAAGAGGTTTGAGGTAACCCGAGGCAATTCTAGAAAATTTCTAAGCCAAACTATGGTAATTCGGGTGATAGAACCGAATGTTGCTTGACTGATCTTATCCTGACTGACACACTACTTGACACAAAACCAAAATTCTTAAACTCATTTGAAGACCATTTCATAGTTCATAGCGTATGAATAAAACATTTAACTTTGTTTATAACTATGTAGGTATATAGTTCATTCTAGATTGGCTAAAATAATCACTTGTTAGTTACAAAATGCGTGTAAAGTTAATAATAATAGTATACTTCCTTCCTCATCTTTCCTTTTATGGACCTGTGAATGAATATACTAATTAAATACCTGAGACCGTTAAACTTTTTCTTGCCTGTTGGCTTCAACCCAAGTTAATTAAGACTAGAAGTATTTAGTGGAAAGCTGTTTAAACTGCAGTAAACTGCAGTTGCTTACAAGTTTTAAAACATCGATGAGTACGAAGAAGGTGAATGAGTATAATCTAGAGGCTGATGTATAAACGTACCTAGTGTAATGAACTGCTGGTTATAAAATATATGTGCTTCAACCGCACAGTAATTTTCCAAACAAATAATTCAAGAAAATGTTTCACACAACAAACAGATGTAAGTTCCGATTCTGCTTGTCGAATTGTTTTTGTCTTGCTATTCCGCTCTCAACTTTCAAGTTGCTAAACTCCTTCTTATAAAATTTTAAACACAATATATAATCTTAAAGTAAATTGCAAGAAAGCTAAGAGTAAAGCAAAGTTTGCGATAAAAGTAAAAGACTAATAAAATATTGAAGGTTGTCTAAGTTTCTGATGTCAAAGACAGTTGTTTCAAGAGTACTCCGAGGTTGATCGACAGGGAACACTTTAGAAATCAGAGTCTCTTCATAAAGTTCTCGAGGGAGTGATGTACAGTCGAGACAAAAGTTATTCTACGCTTTTTTTAAAAAAGTTTCACTCTCACATCTGAAACCGCTTTATTAAATTCTATCACAATGTTTCCACAGAATGACTTAATTATGATCATTTTCCATCCTTAATCAATATGCTGACATGTTACTTTCACCGGTTTTCTTAATTGTTTCTATTTTTTACATATCTGTTCGTTTTTGATTATCTTAATTTATGCTACATTTAAACTAAGTGGGAATAATATTTTTCGTAAGTTGTCTAAATGAAAATTACTATTTTCAATTGACACTATTTTAATCTGTGGCAATTTTAATGTATTGTAATTATTTTAAATAGCATCTTCAAATTTTAGAACAATTTAAGTTATTTTGAGATAGTTCAAACAATATAATCTACAAAATTGCAATATTATGAAGCAGTGTCATGACACTTCAGATATTTTTTGTTATACGCAAAACTAAGAATATATTTCTTATACACAGGTCAACTTTATTATCTGAACTTTATTATCAACTTAAGTTCAAATTTCCTAATTTACAAAATTGAAAATGAATTAAAAAATATACGGACCATTACATTGGCTGTTCCCATACCGTCAACCGTACTGGTCGACTGCAATTTAGGGATTTTTATGTTGCGCGTCACAAATCTAGTAGGATTATATGAAATAGTCAATGCGTCTCATTATTAAATTTATTATTGCCAAAGAATAATTAGGCCAGTTTTTAATACGTTTTTACTGTTCTGAAAATAGTTAAGCCCTGTCCTCATACAGTAACGCATTAAACACAAAATAACGCTTAATAATTTAGTTATTTTTTGTCAGCAGTGCCATCTAGAAGTAACTTTTCAACTTCGGTCAATTTTCAATTTTTACTTTAATGGAATCAAAGTTTTTAAAGTTTTCAATAATTTGTTTCACTGTATTTGTAGATGACTTCCGTTTTTGCGGAAATACAAAATGTATCACAAGTTCTTGTTAAACTTTGTCACATTCTCCAAAAATAATAAATAAATTTAAATAATCTTCGTTTGAGTAATTTAAACGCACTGGCATAATTACAATAGTAATTATTTATAACGAGTGTAAATTATATCGACACAATACACAAAAATGTGTATTTGACAAATGTAAAACCGATTTTATTGTTTTTAAAATGGTTATGTCCATGGCAAATTTGATAACATTCAGACATGATGAAAACTGCCAAAATAGAAATTTGCAAATATCTTCAAAAGTAATGATCACAACCCTGATAATGCTTGTACGGCTTGAAAGGGAATTTCAATGTGCACAAGATAGACTGAAACAATACAGGGTGTTCCGGTATAACGGGAAGTGCTGGAGAGTTCTACATATTTTGGTTAGTACTTTCCCAGATATCGATCGAAGCAGTTCCTCATGAGATACCCTGTATATGTATGTAGATACATGTATATTTAATTTGGGGTGGGCTGAGCATACATTTTGTTTGGACCTCGTTTGTTTTTCTACTATCATTTTGAAAACTTCATAAAAAATCCTGTGAAATATAAAACTTTTATATTTCACATTTTTTTATAATTCTGCGAATAAAAAAGTTAACAGGGGGTCAAAATATAGTGAATCACCTTGTATATTCTTTCATAAAAATGCCAACTAAGACTCATAAGCACCATTAAAACCTAATAAGTCGCAAAAATAGTTACGCCAAAAACACTTGCTTGAAAAAAAAACTGTTGGGCAGTTTGCCTCTTAATTTATATAAGTAAACTGAGCTTTTTTTGCAATATGTACCAAATATGCAGTATGAATAAAGTAGAAAGTAGACGTAACAACATTTTATATTTATGACATCCTTTCGTATAATTGAACGCCTTTTAACCTGTAATTATGGGCGTTTTAGTTATTTTTTAAGCACTATTTCAATCTTACGTACTACTTTTTTGAACTAGCTACGTACCTAATTGCTATCAAAACTAGTTTCCGTTTGCAAAAATTACTTTCTTTCCTATTGTTGTTCGATTTCAAAAATTGCTCAGTTGACATTAGAAAAAGTAATATTAACAAACGAAAACCTAGCAATTGGGAGAGGCTGCGCTTAGAATCCGATCAATCGCTCTGGATCTCTCTGTACAGTTGTTTATAATTCCAAATTTATATGCAACATAAAGTATTCTACATTATATATACAGGGTGGTCCAATAGTGTGACAAAGTTCCATTTCTCCTATGCCGTAATAAATAAAAATATATATTTTACCATCTCATAGAGCCTAAGAGGAGGCATATTTTGAAAATGTATATTCTCATATAGCGTGCTCTATAAACCGGGGCCATATCAAACTTATGTTTTTTTAAATGAAATGACATATTCTTTGTTTCATATTTGAATTCGGATCATTTTTCCAAATTCGCCAATATAGGGCTTACTAGTATTACTCAGAGTAATTTAGGAGATTGAGCATTTTTGTATTTAAATCGCTATGAATTGAACATCCTGTATCTTTTTTAAGAAAATAAATACTAGATAATTTTTGTCTCCATTAATTGCCTATGCTATATGGTCTAGTTTTACTTTCTACAGAATTTTCTTCAAATTAGCTTTATTATCATTTTCATTAAGGTATCATACAACTCTTTCTATTGTATGTACATTCCCTATACCTAATTGAAACGGTTGTTGAGATATTAGAAGTTAATAATTTATTAATTAATTTTGTAGTGCATTCTTCTGCATTAAGTATAATATTAAAACATATTTTTTATTGAAAATCGTTCTTCGCCCCTGATTCTACAAGAGTCGAGCTTTTATATATTTCCTTTTTTACTAAAATCGACGAAGGCGTTTCCGAGATCCAGTCTCTTCTTAAAAATGCCGAAAAAATTAGCTGTCGACTAATTTTGTGAGCAGTTTATGAGCGAAATTCGCGGTTCATTAGGAAAATTTAATAAATTCAATAAAAAAAAATTGTGAAAATGATATGTGGTTTATTTGATCTGTTTTCTTATGTAATTCAATTGGTCTTGCATTAGATAGTTATACTGACTAAACAATTAGTCCATCCCATACTTCTAATCCAAATGACCAATTAGAGTATAAAAACTCAAATATATCAGAAACCGTTGCAATTTGGAATAGAGAATGCTTCATACAATAAAAATAGTCGTGAGAGGCCTTAATAAAAATGATATAAAATATAGGGTGTTTCCTTTATAAAAATTGTTAAACTGTGGCTGCGAGTTTTTATTCGCCTTGTATATAAGTGAAGCAAATGGAATTCTGTAGAAAGTAGTACTTATTTAGTATTTATTTCCACAAAAAAGATACAGAGTGCTCAATTCATTGAGGTTAGGATACAAAAATGCTAATATCCTCTGAACTACTCTGTATAATACTAGTAAACCCTATACTGGCGAATTTGGAAAAATTATCTGAATTTAAATATGAAAAAAATATTGCATTTAAAAAAAAACATAACATTGATTTGGCCCCGATTTATAGAGCACCTTATATGACTATATATATTATTAAAATTTGCGTTCTCTTAGGCTCTATGAGATGCTATGAAATCCTATGCGATTTTGTTAATTATCGCATAGGAGTAATAGAACTTTGTTACACTATTGGACCACCCTGTTCTAAATAAATTTATTAAAAATATAAGAAAAATATATATTAAACTAGGTAAGTACCTACTTAATTATGTTCCAGTGAATAAATTATATTATGTACTTTTCACATTTCACTGTCCACTGATTCTAGTTTTAGTGAAATGATTTGCGAACTAGTTCGCATAGTCCGTTCTAAAAACAGTTCTTTAGTTAATATGCAAATTACCTTCCTTCTATATCGATTTAGACTAGGCACTTAATTCTGTTTGAAAATATTTCTATACTTTTAGTCGCATTACGATGGCTTCCATATCTCGTTAACATACATTTTTTTTGCGTCGATAAAATCCGATTTTAGGATGAGTTCTCGTAATTTATATGGAAAAAGAAGCCGTATTTTACCGATTATGTTAAATCTGTTATAATATAAAAACAACCACGATATAATACTGCCATAAAATAAATTACTTATTTTTACGTACCAGTTGTGAACAATAGAATATATTAATTATAATTATATAGCATCCATAATACATACAGTATATTAATGAATGCAACTGAACTGAATGAAAATTTATTTTCGGTATAACAGTTTTAATCAATTATCTGTTATGATACGGGAGCATTTCATAACAACTTTCTTACTGAATCCGGCGGGCAAATATCGGAGTTGATTTTCTATAGAAGTAGTAATAAAATGTGAGTACGAATTGAGTACATTTCGTGCATAGTGTTTCATATAAGCAGGAATTCAACAGACTCTTAACAGTATCTACTCTTTTATAGAACAAATTCGTCTGTGATTTGTTATTATTTTATTAAACCACATCCCAATAGGAATAATTATTTTATTTTTAAATCCATCGCATTAGAAATTTGAAAGGAACTAGGTATAACTGACCAATATTTTCAATCATATTTTATTTAAATATTTTATAACATTTATCTGACAGGACACCGATTACGAGACTTTAAAGTGAATGTGAAAACTATTTAGATGTTTTACGCCTATAGATAAAAAATCTCATATAATTAACAGGAAAAATAAGTAAATATAAATGATTTATTCGATTGAATGTATGTATCAAACTAAGAAGTGAGTTAGTAGGACCACATACTGAAATTTTCGGTATTTTCGGTACAGATTAGTAGTTGAAAACAGTTTTTTTTATCGTGAATACTCTTTATTGTTCTTTACATAATTTTATTAATTACCAAATAAAGTACAATTGTCACGAACATGGTAACCTTGACCAGAATTATGTGTGTTGCTAAAAAATCTTTTCGATCATTATGGAACAAGTAATATGTACCTAAGTGGTTAGTAGAACCAGATTCACACACAATTGACAGAAGATATTCTGAAAATATTATTCTTTTTATAAATATAGTCTTTATAATCTCAATTGAAACTGCATAAAAAATTCCGACAAACAACACACGTGCGTAAACAAAGAGGCCGCCGTCGAGGTGCAGGTGTTTCTTTTGTCGGAATTTTTTTTACAGTTTCAATTGACATTATATAAACTATACTCCTATGAAATTAATCATATTAAATAGGTAGACCAGTAGACCAGTATTTTGAGACACATACTGCTGTATAGGGAGCGGGATGCATGTTAAAAGTATGGATAATTTAAGAAAATACTAAACCGGATTACATTCTTTGATTTCGTTCTACTATTGGCGATTCCAAAAATGAATGCGCCCTCTACATGAAAATATTTGAACATATTTAAAAGATAGTTTTTAGAGGCTGATTGTTGATATAGGTAATAATAAATTACACGTATTTGGGTTTGTTCGACATAATAATTTATTAGTGATTGTGATTTTATGATATTGTAAAGTTAAAAACTAAGTGTAGTAATTATAGCATTGAGTTTAGTCAAAGATTATAGGTATATCTTTGTTTTTACATTTTAAAATGGCATCCAAAACAAATCATCAATACAAACTGCCGTGGTTATAAGTGTCATTACAAAAAATTTGACTCTAGCAGAGACGTATAGAATCTACAAAGACGTTTCACCTTTATGGGCGAAATGAAGCAGAAAAGTTACTGGCCATTCGTAGATGGCTCTGCTGGAATTTTACCAGCAGCGCTTGCAGCAGTGTCCATTGGAACTAAATTGGACATTCTCCACAATTGTTTCCACCGTTTAATACCAGATGTCGCTAAATAAGGTTGACTGCACATGTATAGGTGCTGTCGCTGTTGCCGGATTTATTATATTCATAACTGGTGTGAAATATTATTTGTGAATATATTTTCTTAACAGTTGTCTACCAAATACTTCGCATTTGATATGCTTACATTATAAAAATCAAATTACAATAATACCAATTTAAAACATTCTGTAAATGAAAGTTTTGCAAATGTAGTCTACAAAAGTCTAGTTTTTATACGTGTCATTAGTAACACATTTGATTATTTCATGGCGTGTCACCCGAGCGTCCCAGGTTCGATCCGTTGCCGATAACGATTTTTTTCTTAAGAATTCGTGCCATATGGACGTGATGCATACACATTGTCTAAAAATTATGTACTCAATATCTCCACAATCTGCAAGTTTGGGACTTTTGTTGCTGTTTGTGGTGTTCGTATAACGAAGATATAAGGTTATAGGTATACATACTACTGTGCCTACTAAAAAAGTAGGTATTTAAATTACATTACATTACATTAATATTGCATAAAGTATATGGAAATATCTCGAACTATATAAATTAGTAATTTGTGTAAACACAATGAAGGGTTGATGTGTTTATACTAAAACACTGATTACACTGGGTTGGTTGCATAGGTATAATAGTTTTAAAGAATGTGTAAAAAATTACACCGTTAAAGATCGTAGAATGTTTGAACTGTTGGTGTTTTATTTAGGCTTCTGTATCTTAACAATCTCGTTTATTTTTTATAGCTTTTTTTAGGTAATAACCAAAGTGTAGGTATATATGCTTTGTAACTAACTAACTAAAATGTCACTATTTTATAGAGGATAATTTTAGTAGCTGAAATAGAATTTTAGAACGTTGTTATGGAGTCCAATTTTACAAAATTCTTGTTTTTCGAATAAGTTCCCTTGGTGCAGCGAGGTAGGTACTTTATATACTTAGATCTACATCTGTAGGTAGGTATTCGTCGCTGCTAATACCTAATTTTTATATCGGTTGATATTCCAAAGTTTACAGAATATAACTATATCAGTTGCTTGCTCCTCTCCGTCGGAACTTTTATTTTTCGAGATCATAATCGTGCCGCCGCCATCGGCCATCTACGTTCGACAGTAAAATATCCTCGTTACGAGGGACATTAGAAAGATAGTTTGGTTTCGCGCCGAGAATATTTTGATTACTGACTGGGGTTTTCCAAAAGTGCAGCATTAAATTATATAAATTGAAATTATCCAATGGGTAGGAAGGACTATGTTCAAAAATACATCATACTAATTATTTATGTTTAAATTGTGCCTAAGTAAAAGATGAAACACTTTTGGAAACTGGTGTCTATACCGAGCGGCTAAAAGTTTCTAAGTATCCTATTAGATTATTTCAGAGACCGAGACCACTTGGATTTAAATTTTGAAATTGGTAATAATATAATGACGTCCCTGTAGCTCTTCCGGTTACACCGAAAGTTGGCGTCAACTTTGTTATTTACAATGGAACATCGCAGTTTATTATCGCATTTTTTGGATTTTAGTGTTACTTTTATCAAGTTTCCCTATTCCTAGTTAACCATTTTCGATATATTTTATTTTTTTTATATGTATATATTTTACAGTTTAAAACCCCGTGTTTTTTATATTAAGAAAGATAGAGCGGTCATAATCACAGGGGAGTCACTTAAATTCATAAGCTTTCTAATCACATCTTCAGGGTTGGTGGTTGCTTACAGGGTGGTAAAAATTTAATACCATATTAGGTCAACTGCAAGCCATAAAAACTTGAATTTTTACATAGGACACCCTGTATATTATTGCATTTTTGGATTCTACACTTTCGGTCGGTATTACGCTCACTTTCATCAAGTTTACCTGTTTTCGAAAAATCGAAAATCCTAACTTAAAACCCTGTGTTGTTTATATCAAGAACGATATGGAACGACAATATTCACAAAAGTGAGAGAGTTAAATCCATAAGCTGCATAAGGTTTCTAATCATACCATCAAGGTTATTGATGGATGCATGGATTGATGGATTGAATAATATACAGGGTGTTCCACTTAAAATAACAAAGTTGACGTCAACTTCCGGTATAACCGGAAGAGCTGCAGGGACGCTATTATTTCATTTAAAGAGAGCATCCCCAAAAAACCTCAGAATACCAAATTTTAAAAATTAAATCGAAGTGGCCTCTGAAATAATCTGAATATCATTCATCTATACTATTATTTTCAAAAATTACAAATGTAATTTTGAATGGTTTGTATTAACTTTGCTGGATGCTGTCCCGGTTTTTATATTTTGCTTAACAAATTTTAATGTAAAATAAATAGAGGTTCTGATTATATTTACGAAATGATTTTTTAGTGTTTTTCCAATATTTTCGTGGCAAACTAATTCCTCAAATTTACTAACACAAATGTCTTCTCATACTACGACCAATTATCCACGATGTTTCTAAATGGTACAATTAATACCCCTGATTTTGTGCTACTATAGGATAAGATTACAGAACGTGGCTTCTCTATTTGCTAAAATTGCTACAAATTTCACAGGAATGTTGTAACACATTTTCTTAAAAAGTATTCGGTTACAAATATTGCGAGGGACAGCTACCCTCACTATAATCTACCACAGGCATTTTTACAAAAAATAAAATAAAATAAAACATAAATATATAATCACTTGTTTTTCTCATTCTATATCAATCGCACCCAACACTTTACAGGTCGAGCGTGAGCTCCTGTGTAAGTAAACGTTTGAGTGCCGAAAGGTACCCGAGTGGGGTAACTTATTTAATTCTTATATAACTAATATAACACTTTTTTTAATCTTCATTCACTACCTATATACACTATACTAACGTGCATTTTTTATATGATTATTAAAAAAACTATACATTTTTATAGTTTTTATTTGAGCCGTGACTATTTATTGCTATTTATTTATAGCCGCAGTTGAATATTTATTCTATGAGGGCCACTATATTAGAACAAATAATTAGTAAAATTCGAGAATATCTATGTATTTGATCTTATTATAGTTATTCGTACATAATAAGAAAAGCTTATCTTTATATCCAAGAAATTTTAATAATTTCATTTTAATGGGCGGCTCATCAAAGTAAATTTTTTCAATAAACATTTACCTATAACTGTCCTCAGATAGGGTCACCGCATGTAACTAACCTTCCGCACACGCAAAAAAGACTCGCGGCAAGGCATAGACAATCATTCATCTATATTTGGTACAGGTTTGGTAAACCGGAACTTTTAGTCCTCCCTCACATTTTTTAATATAACCTTTTGTATAGGATGCCGTAGAAAAATGAAGCATTCGTTTTGAGGTTTTAGGTTATATAGATACTTTTTTCTTAGGTACCAGTTTTGCAATACACATTTATTTAATCCCAATATTATTTGTTAACTGTACATATGGAGATATTGTAACTGTGTCCAATTTTATAAATTTTTTTGGATTTTTCTAATATTAAGAGTAGGTACCTACTACCTACCATGATGGTTTTAATAATAGCAGCGTGGTATAAATAGTGTAGTGAGTACCTAATAAGGTCTACTTTTATTTATTATATTATTGAATTCATTTATGTACACGGCATGCATAAGATACATACAAATTTCTTTTTTATAATGTAGTAAATATTTTACCCGAAATAGTAAATTTAAAACAGCGTAGGGAGGTAGGCTCAGTTGTAAGAGCATTACCTGTTATGCCGAAGGTCCCGGGTTCGATCCTCGGATGCCGTTTAAAGCCAAAGCACTTTTTATTCTACCAGAATATTAAATAAATACAATAATAAAATTATTAACGTAGGAGAATTTATACTTCCGTGTAAAATTATTAAAATGATGTTTATGTTAAATCCATAGCGTTCGTTAGGTTACGTCTGACAACACTGCACTATTCTCTTAAACGTGTGCGCTTGAAAAATTAAATTCCTGTATGGCAATGCGAAGCGATAGTAGAATCCTACACATGTAAACTACTGGTACTGTGAGGGCGCAACTTGCCGGGTTGAAATTACTCGATTTTGATTGGCTAATTGTCATCTCGTATATATGGTTGCATAAAATCAGGAAAAAGTCTATACTTCAAAAAAATACATTAGGTGAACGGTCTTTGTAGATGTATAAGTCTCTGACTCTAGTACAGAGTGAGTCATTAGTGAGATAAAGTTCTATATAACTCCTATACCGTTAAATTTAGAATCATAATTTTTTGTACGAAGTTAGACGCCAGTGGCGTGCACATTTTAAAATGCCAAACCTAACATACATTTTTTTAAATGGAACACCCTAATATTATTTCATTTCTGGATTGTACGTAAAATTCTAAACACATTTCATGTAGGATGTCCTATACCTATCTTCAACTGTTTTTGAAATATTGACAGGTGAATATTGCCATTTTGCAACTTTGACACCCTGTAAAATCTAAATCTAAAGAAAAACGGTTTGGACATCCCTTTCTTAACTTTTCATAAGCTATCATTTGACAGTAATGTTAATCTCAGAGTATGAACGAAGAATCTCGTCTTCTCGTCATTCTTCGTGCGGAGTATTCCCAAGATAACTAAAGATACTGTAATGCACGAAAAATCGAAAGTTTAGAGTAAAAAATTATTTATTTTACGTCTTATGGTCTATATTATTTTATGTACATTTTTAAAATCATCAAAACATAACCAGTTCAAATATATAAATAGTATAATATAAAAATAAATAGAGTGTTCCATTTAAAACAGATTTTTGGATATGCTGTATATACTAGTTTCTATTTAAATTTCAGTGAGATATTTGAAATCTACTGAAAAAATTGTATAAGCTACAATTTTTAATTTTTGAAACATCGCAGTAGTTAAAGAAATAAAGGGGTTGAGGAAGTTATGTGGCTCACCCTGTACATTGGAGATTTTGAAATTTTTTTTCCAAATAATTCGAAAACAAATTAATTCTAATACAGAGAAAAAAGCGTATCTTGGGCTCAACTTTTTTAAACCAGTCTACGAGTACAATAAAAGTTGGGTGTTCATTGTTAGGTTAGCATAATGTTCTGCCTCAGAAAATTAAATCGATACTGTAATTGCTTCCAGATACATATTTAATTGCTTATTTTACCCAGTTTTTAAAGTTTCCTGGAACTTATATGAAGAGTGTTAGAAGTTCGTCGCTGAATCCAAGTTTATATTTTCCAATTTTTCCATAATCTCAATTTGTATCTAGTTAATGCCTCGCAGGTAAAACCAATAAAAAGGAGTTTTGTTATTCAGAGTAAGTTCGATAGACGTGAACGGTGCAGAAAGGAGAATTAGATAAAAAACGTAAAAGAATGAAATCTGCAAAAAGGACTTATAAATACCAACACTGATTTAATTTTCTTTAATTGCATTTCGCTCACGGAGTTAGAGTTGGGCAACAACTCGGTAAAAACAACTTAGTTTAGTTATTTTGGCGGGCTTTGTTCCAAGTTTTTGTGAAATTCCAATTACGGAATTCTGATAGCCGGTAAATATTTCACAAAGGGCGCAATAAAAGTCTTTTAATCCCTTCAAATATAAATAAACCATTTAATTTATTGAAAACTCCTTAGATATTTAACATTTTAACTTACCTACGAGATTTCTATGAAATGATTGAGGTGCGTTTGAATTTTATAAAAGTGTTAATATTTTTCAGGTTAAATAAAAAAGTTATTTGAATCAAACTAATTTTTTTGAGTTTCTTCAATCAACTGGCATTGAAATTAACTTAGCTTAGTGAAAAGGGTTTCTATTTTAGATGAAGCCTGTACAATTTTTATTTGCTTTTGCGTTTTATATTAGGGATTTTGATCCCAAATTAATGAATTGTCCACAGAAGTTGGACATACAAACTTATACGCTGAAGGTAGATTTCTAAATAAAAAATAAAGCATTCGTACCCTACAGAATTATATATCATAGGTCACTCAGCAAATTATTAACTTGGAAAATAATTTTCATCAATAAGTATTCCTTAAATAGTAACATTGCAGCATCCCTACGATATTTAGTTAAAAGTCTACATCATTTAACAACTGCGCGATCTATACATAACAACACTAGCTCTAGGATATATTCCTAAACCCTGGAGAACAGCGAGAGTTGTTTTCATTCCCAAAGCAGGTAGAGCTTCATATGAAGAAATCTTTAGAGCGATCTGCCTAACGTCTTGCCTACTAAAATTACAAGAAAGGCTTATAGAGAGATTTCTGAAAGAGGGTCCGCTAGTGATTATTCCATTACATAGCTCACAGCACGCTTAGCAGACAGGTAGATTTACAGAGACAACATTGAACTTTATGGTATACAAAATAGAGAAAATGATTTTCATGGATATAGCTGGTGCATTTGAAAATACCTCTTATAACTCCATCGTAGCAGCGGCTGAGGAGCACGGGTTTTCACATACCATAGCTAAGTGGATCTACGCCATGCTTACAAACGGCTCAATTTTTACCTCCCTCAATGAGGTTATGGTTAGAGCAACTATGGGCTGAGGCTGTCCGCAGGAAGGAGTGCTCATCCCCTTGCTATGGAGACGTGGGTTGGACTATCTTCTTCGTAAGTTTAACGAGGAAGGGGTTATGCAGATGACCCAAGCATATGCAGATGACCTTACGGTCTTAATTGCAGGGAAGTCTGCAAGCACAGTTAGTGAGCTTACTTAAAGGGACCTAAGAAGCATAGAAAAATGGTGTATAGGACAGAAGCTGAGAGTTAATCCCTCTTTAAACCTAGTTCTCTTCACTAAGGAATTTGGGCGGTTTAAACGGACGGCTTAAAAAAGTTATATACATTATTCCATACATATTGGGCACCCTGTATATTCCTCATTGGAAAAGTCCAGAAAACTCCATTCTATCTTATTAAATTGCAACTTCGCACACTAGTAAATCACACAAAGCTACAAATTTTAAAACAGTTGGAAGTTGAAAAGTAGGAGTTCATATGACCAAAAATCTCACAAAGGTTGGATCTAGGAACAGATAGAAATGAAACAAACATAGATAGAACAGAAAGTACAAAAATAGTTAAAAAAGGAAGCTCACAACACGATGATTATTGTGAACATCAGGACAAGTTTCCAAGCTTACAACTAGGAAAATTGCTAGTAAGAACAAGACAAATAGGTCCATCTCTCTCGGTGCTGTAACTTCACATGCCAACTTACTACTAAATAAATTTATTATATGCATGTTACATAAAATATTACCTATATTGGTACTTAATACTTAAGTAAGTACTAATATATTGGTACTTGTGAACTTAATAGAATAATTTCATTCATCTTTACATAATATTACGCAAGTAAAATTCTTATCTTATTATTCAAATGAAATCCAATAGCTCTCATATTATTATCTCTCCATTCCCAAAGTAACCTAATATAGCTACGCGCTATAAATTACACTTATATACAAAATGGTAGCTATCTGACTAACCATTCTTAGAAACCAAATTGTTGCTGACAAAGCATTCAGAAAGTTATAAAAGGAAGTAAGATAACTCCCAAGGGTTAATTGTAGTTACATAGCAGTTGTAGTTTTACCACAGTTGTTATTAGACTCACATATTATAAATATCAAACTCTTCGAAGAGTCTTTCCAAATTAATAAAAGTTTTTAAAAATCATTTGTTAAATTTATGATATAACATGCATGTATTTCACCTTACCTCTTTATGTTTGTTCAGTATATTTATATCACCAGTTTACTGATAAAATGGATCAATATATAAGAGATTTTGCTGAGCCCCTTGTTGAATCAATGATTATAGATGACGATAAAGAGCAGAAAGATGGAAAATTTTCTTCTGTATTTCATAGTAATGTTAGAAGCACGTCAAAAAGTCATTATAATTATCATTTTGATGTCATGATAATTCGGATACATGGGAAGATATTTGCAGACCAAATTTTTTTCAGTATCGATGGATTCTAAATGTTATATAACGTAGGGTATATGAACAAAAATGTTGGTATAGTAATGTACCTATATCAGATACGACTTTAAAAACTACACATGAGAAATTTAAACATGTTGACCTATATTTGAAGATGTCGAAAACAATTATTCCACGGGCAATGTGCTCCGACTGGCATTGCATTACTCCGGCATGCAGTCGCCACATCTTTCATCGGGACTAACCACCAGACACTGACCGGTTTACGCTTATTATGCGCTCGTCAGAGTGCCATAGGTAGTGGAATCGATGAACGATGTTGCGACATGATTGCCTAAAGGGCATCGTGAATGTAATGTTAAACGTGGACTTAATTTACCTGAAACTAAAACAAATATTGACAACAAAACAATTGTTATAACAGGTATGTATAGACTTGTCCAACTTGTCCACATGATTTTAATACCAACTTAAACAATTACCTAAGTAAGTGTAATCAATTTTTTAAAGACCTGCATTTCTTTATTGAAGATATAAACATTGATATTGGCTCTTATGAAGAACTACACAGGATTATCTTAATACATGAGTACAAGAGTACAAGGTACTTTAGAATCTATTATAGACCACATATTTCTAAAAAAGTTTTTTATTGTTGAAAATGGCATCATAGATTTCAAAATTGCAGCCCAGGTAGAGATAGAAGTGCATCGGGAAAGAAAACCTGAAACAATATAATATAATTAGAGGAATTAATTTTTTTTTTTTTTCAAATAATGCGCCATCAAAAGTAGAACGATGTATACAGTTCTAGTAATACTAACGAGGCTAAAGATATATTTTTACAAAAACTAAAAAGTGTTCCAAAAAATGGCGCTACTAAAAAAAAATTAGACATAATAATAAATTTAAGTGTAAGAAACACTCTTGGTCTCCCAACGATCTTATGAAGTCAGTGGCAGCGACACTCAAACAAATATTATACAGGAAAGCGACGTGAAACAAAATCAATATGAATATCATCATTATATAAAGTACAAAAATAAACTACATATTTTAATTAATACTGATACTAAAGTAAAATTCTTTGGAAAATGGTTAATAGTTATACTAATAAAAATCATTTACTGTATCAAGTATACAGAATATTAGAGAAAGTCGGAACATAATAGACATTAAAACATATATTGCAAATGCTTTCAATAAATATTACTCTGATACGAATATGAACGATAAGATGTAAAAAATTAAAAACCTAATGTATCCGTTATATAAAAATTAACTTTGAAAACACTATTTATTTTAGTCCTACCGATGAAAAAGAAGTTGAAATTTTAATTCGAAAATTGAAGCCGCATATCGGGTCGGTGACTCAGAGTTTAGTGTATCGATCGTTTAACCCAAAGGTAGTGTAGGTTCGAATCACCATTCTGCCGGACAATTTTTAATTAAATTGTCAACTCGCATATTAATACCTGTCGCAGGTTTCCAGGATTCGCAACCATCCTGGAAACGTTCCTACGATGAGAAGAATGTTAGCTTGGTGTTAATGTGAAAGATAAACATCGGTTTATGTTTGACTGCGACTAATGAGGTTTTCCAGGTTGCCCTCATTCCAGCACTGAACGGTGGTATTGGTGGAAGACCTTGGTTTCAAAAGTTAGATCTTGAAATTATTTAAAAAGTACTTATAAAGAAGTGTGCAATTTAGCGCGGTTTTTTAAAAGACATCATAGTATCGAATGCATATTGAATGGATGTTATTTTGATTTTTTATTGATTTAAGTTAATAAAATGGTGGAGTCCGAGAGTCCTCCTCATGAGTCGCCACTGGTATGGAGCATTTCATTATTCTAAAAAAATATGTCATGCCACGGGCATCAAATGCAATCTTTTTGTTTAGCTTTAATTTTCGGTTTCGCCATTCTCGAGCAGTAATGGAAAACCAAATAAGTTGTATAATACAAGAGAATCTGTAATTTGAAATAATATGTCCCCTAGACGGGTCATAAATATATATGAGGCCGTATCAGTGGAAAGGAGGGATGTGTGTAAAATCGATATTACGATAATATAAAACCGATGAGGATACCGCCAAACCAAGAGATAACATAATATGAAAAAATATCATTTTTATGTAGCCTTTGGGAACTTTTTATTACTTTTTATATGTATTCTTGCCAGGAAATTGTTTCAGCAGTGTTTAGCAAATAAAATGAACTTTTCAATGAAGAACTAGATTATAATAAGGGAAATATGTATATCAGATACATAACTTGTCAAGAAGACTATACCAACTTAGTCAAATTTATATTTTAATATAACTATAGACGTGGGCAGATTATTTAAAAAATATATGAAATAATAATATAGAGCAGAATAAACGGTTCTCAATAGCATCATCTAGACACACAAGTCTCTTTCAAGTTTTCTCAGTAGTATCAATATAATGTAACACAATATAATGCTATACATAGTGAAAAAATGGTTGTATAAGCTTTTAAAACTGCATGGGTTGTCTTCCCTTAAAATTGCCTGAGTGGCGCTGAAGAAACCTAATAAGTCGGAACAACTGAATATGTTTGGCCAAAGGTTTGACATTTATGTGGTTGGTGAATGTGCATACATTTCATACACAGTTGCAAGAATATTATGAATCAGAACAGTATTGCAGCTGATTCACTGTGACATGGCGGACTCCGTTGTCCGCCATGTTTGATACTATTACGGGTATTTGCCAGAATACGCTCATTTTATTGAATGTTTTATTATCAAATATTGTCCACTTTGGCGCTTTAGAATAGCCTACATTAGATTGAGTCCGGTATTATGATCGCTGTGACGTGTAAAAAGATTTTTAAAAATACTATACTACAGAAAGCATAGGATGAAAATGAATGGGTTGCTAAGCAACACTTTTAAATCCGCCGGAGAAATAATAGGTATTTTACGTTACAATTCCAGTAGGCGAGGAATTATAGTACGAGTTTTTTGTGTAAACAAATTCTGTAAACACCTAATGGACGCGTATCGTATGATATTTTATTTCATACTGTCGTCGTTTTAAAATAAAAATTAATTATTGTAAATTTTAACCAATCATTAAAATAAAATCTCACAATATTCAAATTGCATCACTATCTTAACAGCGCTGACATGAAAGATGACATTAACATGACACTAACTCACTTTTGAAGTATCATAATATCGTAGGTTTTATAATAATGGGTGTTCAGAGAAAATTTTAAATAAATTCCCTAACATCGTCAGCCTAACAGCTTCACAGAAATGGGTAGAAAAGCATTATTTATATTTGCCTAATTTTTAGTTTTACTAAATTAAAACGGACAAACATCAAGAATTGATGTAAACTCAAAAACATAGCCCCCTAATAACAATCCAGTAAAGTGTTGCTAGGCAATAACATTACAGTAATTATCAGGTACTGCAATGTTTCATTTATCGGCCGCAAATAAGTGTAGGGTAAGTAGATGATAGTATTTCTACTGGATAGTATGAAATAAAAGTATTTTTTCTCCAAATGACATTAAAAGCGATTTTTTAATGACCCTTGGCAGGCTTAAAAGGTGTATTTTTACTGCCTGGTGGGCAGAAAAATCAAACTGGTAATTTAAATTGACAATGACATTACATAAACAATTCAACAAACGTCATCAGCGGTAAACATAGCCAGTTACCTTTGTTGAATTAATTTAATTATTTGGATATCGAGAATGAAACGCAATTAATAAATATTAAAAATACGATTTTGCGTGAAATTGGAACAAATTTGGAGAAAAAATTATATGTTTCACACGGCAGAAAAGCAGATTTAATGCCTTGGTTGGTTTCCTGGCCTCGGTTAGGAAACACCAGCTGCGGCATTAAATCTTGTGCTTTTCTGCCTAGTAAAACAAATAACTATTGTCTTCCGCCGGCTTTAAAAGTGAAATGACATCTGTCACGTTGGTTATCAGATTATGTCGATATCTATAAACATAAAACTACATGATACTCAAACCGAACTGACAGGTTGTTTATTAATTAATTTGACGTTTTATTAAAATCCAAACAAATGTCATGGTTGCACTGACATTTATTTGAATGACGATTTAAATTCATATACGATTTAAATATTTTCTTATATATAAGAATTAAGCCAAAAAGTTAACTAAGAGGATAGATTATTAATGAAATTATCAAATATTATGGTTCAATAAAGTTTTCAATTTAATTAAAATAATGAAAAATTATTCATCTGTGATGATTGGAGAAAAATAATATGTATTATTCGAATAAAAAATGTTTTTGACTTTGTTTTCGTCGTTTGTTCGGTAATTTTGCATTTGCATAGAATAAAAAAATATAATTTTTTTATTCTAATAACACAGTATACTATTATTATTCTTTATTACAAAAAAAAAATTTCATAAAAATTGTAATTTGTTATGGGCTTTATTGAAACATTCCAAACAATATCAAGGTTGATCTGAACAATTCTTACAAAAAGTCGTATTTTTTCGTATTTCATTTTTTAAATTTTTTTTAGACTGTCCACTTAGAATAAAATATAAAAAATATGTTGGAAGAAGACACTAACGAAGTATCTACCATGCTAATTTATTAACTACTGCGCACGCGGAGACGCTTGTCGTGCGATGCCCTTCGGAAAAATTCAAGTTAGGACCAGCTTAAGGCGTGTCCGCTGGCAATTTTGTGTCCGCTCTGGTGTGGATAAATATAAAAAGTGTGTCCGCCCTGGCGAGGTGTGATGGAAAAATAGATTTTTTCTTCAAGCGTACCTATCATAATATTTACAGTATGTAGGACGTATTATAGAAAATTCCTATTGTTTAGGAATACAAACCTACTTAGTATATAATTAATTATAATGGAATTAATGAGAACGACTTTTAAGGATTAAGGTTGAAGTATTAACAGCTTTGAGGTAATTGAACTTTAACAAGAGTTTCGGATTTCAATAAGGTTTTAATTATTGGAGCAAGTTTATAATTTTATCTCGGTACCTGATATCCTTAATGCTTGTATATTATCTGCTACAATTATTGCCTTAAGGTAAGCCCTGGTGATGACTTAGCGTTCATATAATCGATATGACAAACAAGCAACATGGTCGCAGTTAGTACTTGGATGATGACCTTAGGATGAAGACAAGCGATGCCTGCCCGCATCTTCTAGTGGGTCTTTACATCAGTAAATTCACAGAAAATGTATAAACTTAGGCGAGGTGTTCGTAGAAGACGTATCATATCTCGGATAGGATTTAAAGCTGGAGGTCTCTTGTCTATTAGATAACAGGCATGTAAAAGATTTCTCACTCCAAAAGAGAGATTCGATAAAATTTCCAAGTGTGAGATTGCAAATCTTCTGACATCAGTGATTGGGTTTAGTAGCGGAAATAGGGCAATGTTAAATAATATAAACAAAAAAAAAATTTCACATTTATTTCGAATTTTGTTCTACAGATTTGTATTCTCACAGTCCATATTGATATTGCTCGTAGAAATACAGAAAGTCATTAGAAGTGAGCAATAGTTTTAATTTTATTAGAGCTATAATCAATTTTCTTGTTTTTTAAGAAAAATGTACCACAAAAGAAACACTCTAACAGACAATGTCTCTAACTGCAGCATGATTCATTGTAGTTTATTTTGGGATTACACACTACCAGCAAAATAGGAAAGCATTAACCATAAACCATAACAGGAAGTATTCAAATTAAAGATCGAAAGTATAGTATCAAGGCAAACTTCTAAAGTTTGCCCCAAAAAGCCACTGGATAATATGCAATAAAAATAAATATATGACAAATTTCATCAGTGGTTTTTTAGTTATAAAATTCTATAATTCTATAATATTTCGAAATGTCTAAACAAAAAAAAAATATAATAAAATTTAAAAAAAATTAAAACACTTAACTAGAAGGCAAGTATGATAGAAAATTGTCAGATTTGAACTCAAAAGTCATCACGTGCACTGATCACTATGTTATTATTAATTTTTCACTGGTAAACATACTTCTGGAGAAAAGGAAGCCATATTTGACCCAAAAATATTGTTATCGTCATTATGTTTAATAAAAGCCCTTACACATAATATTCTTTTGATCGATTTTTCTTCTTTTTATATAATATTAGCCATAAAATAATTAATGGTCTAGATGTCTCACCAATATAATATTTACCACACTCACAAGGAATTTGGTAAATACAATTTTTTGAATTTTGATCATTATTAATTGGTTTTGTTTTTGTAAATATTGATCTTAAACGGTTTTTCGTTTTAAATACCGCTCTAATAAAATCATTACAAAGCTTTTAAGTATTTCGGATACATCTGGAATGGTAATGGTTGTTATTTGATTTTCCCTTTTTATTCTTGAATATTAATATGTTGCCTATTTCAACAAATTCATTAGGATAATTGTTTTCCCTTAAGATATTTATTCTAAAAGACACTCCCAAAGAAAACATATACTGTTGAAAAATTCTGCTTTTCATTATCTTAATACTTAATACCATATAGCTAGGGTGACCATATGTACTTTTTTTATAAGGACAGTACTTTCTTTTCAAATACTGTCCTACTGTCTTCAAAGGTTTATCAAGTACGCCTAAATGTACTTTTTTTTAAATATACACAAAATTATGTCCTACTTTTTGTTTAAATAAAGAAACGAAATACGATTGGTACCAAAATGATCCGGAAAGTCAAGCTGGCACGTCGAAGGAAAATTAACTTTTGACTTTGTATACTATTATAGTTTATAGTTAGTTATTATTAAGTATATATTTTATAAAAATACTTTATTATCTTGCTGCTGCATCTGTATACAATAAAAAATATACCTTTATTATGCTGGACTAAAAATTGGCAAAATTCGGACAAAAAAAATTCGCTCGAATTATCTATCAGTGGTGCTTTTCCTAAAAAATCTTAAATGTACTTTTTTTTTTGTTCAAAAATTATGATCACCCTACATATAGCATTATGTCAGTACTACATTATTAAGGAGTAGTACGGGGGAGTACATTATATTATATTTTTATATAAGCCGCTTCGTAATGTAGATATTACACATTAAGTTAATCTCAAAATGGAATTTTAA
Source organism: Pogonocherus hispidulus (assembly GCA_963924545.1). Classification (NCBI taxonomy): domain Eukaryota; kingdom Metazoa; phylum Arthropoda; class Insecta; order Coleoptera; family Cerambycidae; genus Pogonocherus; species Pogonocherus hispidulus. The sequence goes on along the minus strand of OZ004696.1, from coordinate 28,297,658 downwards.
ATTATTAGCTGTGCGTCTAATATCGATCGGTATTGGAGTAGGAACAGAAACCGAACACAGACAAAACAAACCAGCACAGTTCTATACAACTCCACTAAATTATAGCATTATAACTCGCATTATATAAATCCCTTTGTAGATATTCAGTACACGGTCTTATTGTGGCCGACTGCAAACTTGCTGATTTACGTGAAAATTTTGTACGCCGGGAATATCTCTTGACATTTTCACAATTAATTTACGTTGAAAGTCGCTTACAAGCCTTTTGGGCAACTGAACATAATTCGAACTGTCTCAGAACGGCTTAGTCTAAAGTATCTGTGATAAATTTATTTGCGGTCTTCGCCGAACGAAATACGCCAACTTTATTCTTTGTTTAGTTGTTGTATCGACAAAAGAGCACCGTAAGTTCTGCATATACTTCAACTTTAATTTAATCCAGTTCTATATATTCCATTTCTTTTATTGTACCTAACTCTAATTATTTGGAATATCAAAATCTGCAAATCCTCATTTCATCATATAAAAAAAATGTGTTATGAAGATAACATGATATTAAAAATAATTATGAATAAGTTATAGACAATTATTGTTGTTATGAAAACAATTGAGCAAGCAGGTTGGCAAGGTTGAAAATAGAAATACTGTTAAAAAACATTAATACTTTAAAGCTTTACATTAAAATGAACACGAGAATTTCATGGTCATGGATTACTTAGCTAGGTATGTGTATCTACTACTTAGGAAAATATTGATGGGTGAAAACCAGTCTTCATAGACTGGTCTTCACCCATGTTGTGAGTGAAGATGTCTTCATAGGAGTGACCAATGGCGAGGTGAAGAAAAGGAGAAATCTGGTGAACACAGGCCAAGCTGTGTAAGACAGAGGCTACTTTTCAATACTTACTTCCAAAACTTAGTTCGTTTTGTAAGAAATCATAAAAGTAATTAGTCATGCAATAAAACATTGTTGCAAATATTCGATGGTTTTTAATTTTATTTGTAAACAATAATCATTAAGAAGTATGTCAAGGTTCAGTGGCAGGAGATGTTGGGAAATTTTCAATGTTTATGGATTAATTGCATTTATATGTTTACTATTGCGGGAAGTAAAAGGGGATATTGAGGCGCATGACTAATTTAATTAATGTAAGTTTACAAGACACACACAGGCGTTGCTTAGGTGTCTTGATTATAAAATATGTATTATTATGAATGTAAACAACATTTATGTAAAAAACTGTAATAAACGTACTACTACTACTACTACTACTACTACTACTACCACTACTTTACTATACAGGGTGTTCCACGTAGACCTTCCATTAGACTTTTCTAGAATACTACGCATAGTGGAATTCTGAAAATTTATATACGGGAGTTTCTCACAATTTTCTATCGATTAAAAATATTGCCGATGACGTCACACTTCCGGTTCTAACAGAAGTAGACATCAATTCGCTTATTTTAAAATGGAATATACAATTTTTTATTTCATTTTTGGATTCTACGTCAAATTTAAAGGTAAGTTTCATCAGAATACCCTATCCCTAAACTCAATCCTTGCTGAGACATTTTGACTTTTTAAAAAAATTTTGGAAAAAAACATACTTACGCTTAATCGGTTCTATCTCTTCTAGTTTTTAATCTAGAAGGCTAAAATTTTACACGAGAAATACTAAAAGATATCCAAATATCTATAGTATTCGAAAATTGATGCAAGTTACACAGGGCGTCAAAAAACTACCGACCAATTGTGTCAAATTGAAAATTGAATAACTCGCTTATTTTAAATACAACACCCTATTTTTTATAATGCTAATCGATGTAGCTTTTAATTCTCTTTCAATTAATATTAGCATTCCCTATACCTAAATTCCACCGATTTGAAGATATTTGGATATTATTGCTGCAACGAAAATAATTCGGTAGTCAGCTGCAGGTTGGCTGTGAAACAAAATAATTAAATGTCACTTAGAGTACCTACTTACTTAAGGTACGTTCAGTACGGAGCTTGGATGATAGATCATAGACTGGATGATAGAGTAACTTTTACCAGCGCTGATAAAATGTACAATGTATTTCAATGGAGCCGTTCAGTACGGAGATGTGATACTAGCAGGGAATACATGATACACGAGTGGTTTATACTCGATTATATTTTGCGGAATAGTCAGTTCAATTCTTCTGCGAGCTGAAGTAGGAGTATGGATGCCGAAAAATTAATTAGAGAATCGTTGTGGAATCAGGCCCTCTCTGATGACCACAATAGATTTATTTTGGAGAAACAGTGAGAGGAAATAGGAAAACATATGAATGCTACAAGTAAAAGTAATATTTTATTTTTAAATAAAATACAATTTATTATTTATATTGTGAAAGAGATGTGTGTAGGTCTTGAATAACAAACGAATTAATCCAATATTGAGTATATTAACGTAAAATATATTAGAGACTTTAGCAAAAGTAAAATACTTTAGTATTAGGAAAACCGGGCGTTCACTTCAACTAGTTTTTCCCGTTCATCGGATCTATGATGAGTTGCTATAGTATTCATTTTAATTTATTTTTATCATTTTAACAATATTGTAAGCGATTTCTACAAACATAACTTTTAAATGTATCTAACAAATTTTGCTGTATCTGAAATATGCGTAAAACCCCTGGGAATATTTTTGTAGTTGAAGATATAAATGGTGAAATTCTCCCAGTCGGTGCCTTTCCCTGTTTATGGGATGCACATGATACTTTCTTAATTTTTGTTTCCTTTTATTGAAAATGTAATATTTCGTTCTTGCCGAACAAAAGTAACCTTCTTTGCTAGACATTTTGAAGTATACTAGCTGTTAAAAGCGTTTATGCACATCTCCGTTGTGAACGCCTATCAGCGCTTATATTTTTCACTATTATTCTATCATCATTCATCTATCATCTATATCCTATCATCCAAGCTCCGTACTGAACGTACCTTTATTTAGCAAAGTTGCCGTCATTGCTGCAAAGTGAGTTTGCCGATTTAGTTGTAATATTTTTAATAATAATGGCATATTCCGGTTACTCAAACGAAGCTTTTTTAAATTTAATTGTCGCTTATGGGGAGTGTAATCGAATTGTTAGTAGAACATGTCGTGAGTTTGCAGAGTTCAGATAAACAGAGACCTACTAAGGACATGGTCAGGAGACTATTAAAGAATTGAATAACTATTAAAAAAGACTATTAAAGGCTATTAAAGAATATTATTTTTTTTTATACTTAATGTTATTGTCATCATTATGTGAATGCTGAATATTGTAGATATTTATAATAAATGCATATTGTATTAGTTGTGTCAAATTCTTTAAAAAAGTACAATTTAAGTTCTGTCGGGTATATTTTGAATGTTTTAATGAGTAATATTAAAGTAATGTTAATTCATAACCAATACCTACCTAATAAAAAATGAAATAATACAAAATAATACAAAAATTTTAACTTATTTAAACCTAATTAAAAAACGTATGCAAAATGCTAATTTGTGCTCATTTAACCTGACTAAAATTCCACATGACTATCCAAACAGTGACGTTTGATAAAAATTTCTTCACATTTAATGTTTTTCCTTAGCCAACCTGCAGCTAACTGTAGGATTATTTTCGTTGCAGCAATAATGCCCAAATATCTTCAAATCGGTGGGATTTAGGTATAGGGAATGCTAATACCAATCGAAAGAGAATTAAAATCTATATCCACTAGCATTATAAAACATAGCGTGTTGTATTTAAAATAAGCGAGTTATTTACCTTTCAATTTGACACAATTGGTCGGTGTTTTTTCGACGCCCTGTGGAACTCGCTTCAACTGTCGAATATTCCAGATATTAGAATACCTTTTAGTATTTCTCGTCTAAAATTTTAGCCCTCTAGATTAAAAAGTAGAAGAGATAGAACCGATTAAGCGTAAGTATGTTTATTCCAAAATGTTTGAAAAAGTCGAAATATCTCAGCAACGATTGAGTTTAGGGATAGGGTATTCTTATGAAACTTACCTTTAAATTTGACGTAGAATCCAAAAATGAAATAAAAAATAGTATATTCCATTTAAAATAAGCGAGTTGATGTCTACTTCTGTTTGAACCGGAAGTGTGACGTCATCGCCAATATTTTTAATCGATAGAAAATTGTGAGAAACCTCCGTGAGAATTTCAGAATTCCAGTAGCCGTAGTATTCTAGAAACGTCTAACGGAAGGTCTACGTGGAACACCCTGTATACTAATGATTAACTTCGGAAATCTGGATTTTTATTTGCGACTTTATTGCTTCCGATAACTGTGTAATATCCAAAGCCGCAAGTTCTCATCTGGCAGTATTTTTATAGACACGAAACTACTTGCGTGAGGCGTTCCGGGTCCCCGAGGAGAAGGTTCCGATCAATCTTGATCACAGTCCGTTTCCCTATCAGCCTCTCCCTTTCGTGTTATTACAGTAATAGAGAAAGTATCTGCGGTGGCCAGACTCCAGCGCCAGCGTGTCACATCCATCATCCTAACATAACTTTGTTGGACATTGCTTTATCCACTTATATTTATATAAATCAATCAAAATCTAATTTATCAAAATTACTTGGGACCGGATGAAATATTGTGGAGAAACTGTTTTGTGGTGTACTATGTTTGGGATAGTGTTATTCGTTTTTTAAGAATGTAAAAATACACATGTATCCATAATATTAAGTATTTTAAATTTTTCAAACTATAGTGCCATTGTACAACTATATAGAAGTTTCCAAAAACTGTTTCATGATGAGCTACTTACAATTAATCTTCCACAAGCTTTGTTTCTCGTTTTAGAAAAAAAAACAGGTATTAATAAATAAATGATTAGGGTAGATGCTCCGGTTGCGGTCACATTTTGATTAAGGTTAGCCTAAAAACTAATAAGATCTAACTATTCCAAATTATATAAATGATATAATTGGATAATTTTAAGAGGAAAAGTGAAAAAATATATTAAAATCTGATATTATTTGTCCTATTATCCCTTATTCGTATTATTTTCTCTTGCTTATGCAAAACTCTCCAATTATTACTTCTTTATGTCGTAAAATATTTTTTATATTTCAATGAAGTTGTCGTATAAGTAGCTACTACTAAAGTGTTTATGTTCAACTAATTTAAATTCATTACAAATTTAGTTCTGTTCTCAAATGGAAATTAGGAAAAATTACCATATGGCGTGAAAAAGTAAATAAATTAACAAAGCTGTAAGCTGTAATTAGAAATTCATGTTTTACTCTAACAAGAGTCATAATAATAAAGGTAGAAATGTAAAAGAAGTGTATTCACTAGTATACTGTTAATAACGTAAAGTATATCAATAAAATCCAAAGAAAATACATTTTTGCCTATTGTGTACTGGCCACCTATGAAGTGTGGCCACTATGATAACAAAGATAAAAACGTGGTTCGTACGAGTATAAAATGTTTTATTAAGTTTTATGAATTAATTAACAAAGACTAAGTTTAAAAATATGTCATTTATTGTAAAAATAATAGTTTCACTTTCTGCATGTGTTAAATAATTACCATGTGATTATATGCAGGTAAATTTTGTGTAGGGTACTCGATATTTATAAGATACAAGAAAATAAATGACATCCCCGATATAAATTAATTGGTGAAAATCAAAATTTTCTCGATTAATAATGTCGATGAGCCATGAATAAAAATCGATTTTTAAGTTTTTAGGTATACATCGATATTTTTTTTTTCGATTTTAGATAAATATAATGTACCTATATTCTCCAAACGGAAGACAATAGCAATTTTTGTTTTTCACCAATGCATTATTTGTTTCTAAGAATAATATTGTGGATGTGTCATTTGTTTTTATATTTGAATTCTATTATATTATAGTTATCAAATTTCTCTAAGGAAACATCCAAATTTGTCCACCCTGTTTGCAATGGAATATTTTATAACGAAAAAAGAACATTTTAAATTATGATTACCTTTTACAATTTGGTTATATAAAGGTTTAGCAACTTTAGTTGAACCAGGTCAAGTTTTTAATTAACGATTTCACAGAGGCACACAAACTTCTCAGCTGCTGAGCTGGAGCAATAACATTAGCATATTAGTAAGTCCAGCTTTGTGTAAAGTCTTACCGGGCATTGTGTAGTTCCACTCTGGTCTGCAGAACGCGGGGAACTTGCCAAGTTGGGGGTTTATGGCTGACTGCTATAAGGGGAAAAGCACTATATTTGGGCTTACTCTTACTGTAGTCGCAGCTTATAGAAATAGGTGGGTTCTGAAACTTGCAAGTTTATCCCCAGTGGACAATTAGTTATACTTGCTAAAAATGGTAAGCTAAATGTTCCGTGAAGAGATCAGTAGCTAGAAACTTTCCAACTTTGCCTTTCAAAATCATTAAGAAAGTCGTTATAGAGATTTAAAATGGATTATAAATACACGTTTGATGTAAACAAGAAAATATTAATATTAGTAATTTATGTTATGGTTAATGTTATGGAAAAAATGTTTTTTATAATAATAACCTCTAGTTTTAGTTGTTCTCCTATGTACAAGAATATTTACAGATACAATTCAGAAATACATCTCGGCAAAATAATTTTTATATACATGCCATTGGCTGAATTATTTACAGAAGTAATAACTTTATCGATGTACATACCTAGTAGGTAGTAGCTAATGGCTACTAGGTAATAGGCTCCGTGCGTAATAGCAAAATTTAAGAAACATTAACATGAAAATAGCGATCTTGAATAACAAGAAGAATTATGTTTTACCCCAAAAAAGTGTGACACTTGTACAGGGTGTCCTTGAATATATATGTGCGGATAAAAAGTCTGGAACACAATTATTATTTCGGTATTCGCAAATATTTTGGGAAATTCGTGGGACAGGTCGATTTTTAATTTTAATTGCGCATATTTTGACCTTGTTCTTTTAGCAATGACGTCATCGCGGCTTGGGTTATGACGTCATCTACTGTTTTTTAAATGAGACATCCTATATGTTTTTTCATTTTTGGTTAAGGCGTTATCTCACAAATACATTCATATAGGATTTGATGGAAAGTTAACAAGATGTCAATGCAAAATACATTTGCTTAGAGTGTAAAAATTTTGTTTAATTAGAGAAATATGCTGCATTTCTATATGTACTATGTACCTACCTTTGCTGTCCTATTTATAAAAATATAAATTCGGTTCATGATTCCGTCATGTTAAAGTCTGATGAACATTAATGGGAAATCCGCTTTAGCTATGTTTATATAAAATTTAAAATTTGTTTTTGTGAAAAAATATGATGGATGTGAATATAGAAAATACGGACAACTTTCTCAAATATATGGGTCAAAAAGTACGGGGTATACTCACTATCTGTAGTAGAAAATTTCTGCGAGCTCATTCTTTTAAAATTACGTAAAAAGGTACTCTTCTGTGCATGTTAGCAAGATCTTTCATCTTCCTAATATGAGTGTTTAGAAAAATAAAAAAGATTCTCTTAATTTCTTGAAGATCTTTCAACTCGGATCTCAGAAACGAAACGTCCGTTTTCGGAATCATATTTATAGGAACATTTTCGCCCATTTTGATAAGATGAGTTCGCCACTGACTCTTCTCGTCTATTTTTGAAACACTGTAGGATTCACACTTCACCTGGTCTAACTATAGTAAAAACTAGACACTCATTAGACTTAAAATTTAATGAAAAAGAAGATATTCTTTAGCTAAGACAAAAGTGCAAGAATTTAGGGAGAATCTCAAGGATTATCCCGGAAGTCTAAGACTTGTGTGAGAGAGGGGCAGCATATTATTATTTAGCAGACCTCATTTGCGTCCTACGAGAGATTTACTTTGGTAAATCCTAACCATCATTCAGTGCTAGAATGAGGGAAACTTAGAAAACTCCATTAGTTAAGGCGACAGTCAAATATCAACCGATGTTAATATCTCACGTTAACACCAACCTGACCTGACATTCTTCCCATCCTAGTCAAGCCCTGTGACCAAGTCCTAATATATGAGTACATAATTTAATTAAAAATTGTCAGGCAGAATGGGAATTCGAACCCACGACCTCTAGATTGAGCGATCAAGACACTAAACTCTGAGCCACTAACCCAGTGAGAACAGGTTGGTTGTTTTAACGTGTATGTAACGTTGCTGTAGTTGAATAAACGTTACTCGTTGAAAAAATCAACGTTGTTTAAGAACCTACTTTCAATCAAACGTTAAGAACACGTGTATTCAACAATCGTTATCAACGTAAGGTGTAACTTATACGTTATAAAAACGTCAAATTATTAGTAGAATTCAATGGGTAACTTTAACGTTAGAGAAACGTAGATTTTATAATAAAAAGTAATAACTTGATTGGTTTTTAACGTTTTTGCAACGTAAATAATTAGGTTATATTTCACTATAACCTGCACGTTATATAAAAGGAACAATGTTTCAACTCTTTGATTAATATTGGTAATATTTTCATGGGAAATTGACGTTGGTTAATCAAGTTAATTTGCGCTATGACTGTTAACGTTATTACAACGTAAATATGCACGTAATTTTTACGTGTAATTTGTACGTTAAAAGGACGTAAACTTTTTAATAAAAAGTAACAGCATGCGTGGTTTTGAAAGTTATTTCAACGTAAATAATAAGGTTATATTTAACTATAACCTGCACGTTATATAAACGTTAAGAGAAACATGTCACAATAAACTCAGCTAAGCTAGGGATGTGCAATTCCACTAGCTTAAGTTCATTGACATTAGCTCCGGTAGCTCAGGGAGATTTATGACACTAGGGCGTAGTATTCGTAGGGCTGCTTTGAATGTTGACAATTATTTATTTGGGCACCAGGATAATTTTTAGATATAAGATAAAAGAAAACTATATAAAAGTTAGTTGAATACACTATAATCAAATAAAAAAATTGAATGGAATTTACAAATGAATAATAAAGTGACTATTTAACAATAATTCAAAAATGATTTAATATTGACTAAAATATGAAAAAAATTTGAAAATTGAAATTTTAAAATTGGCTAACTTTACACAATTTTAAGAGGTTCGGGGTCACTCTGAAAATCTCGTTCCTTCTTTATGAGGTCAGTACTCTCACCCGTAACCTGTGCTGATGATTGGATCCAGGTGGACTTTCCGTGGCAAAGTGGGGAAGCTAGAGCTCTAGTCCAGATGATAGTCACGTACTGCTAAGTCCAATCCTCTTATCTAGGGATCTGCAGGTGGTAAGCGTCCAGAGTTTTCAGCAGGTTATAGATCTCGCAGTCAGGTTACAGCAGCCTCGTCTCAGAAGAGTACATACAAAGAATGGTTTGTGTTAAGAGTGCCCCAAAATTTACAAATATATAGATGAACGTTGACGGCTAGTGTAGCCAAGATTAAAAATTATAAATAAATTCCTGAAGGGAATGTACCAGCAAATCTGGTATGGAAAAATCCTCTGTGATTCTCACAGGGAAAGTAATTAACAAATAACAACAAAACCTGGAAGGTGTCAACCTTTAGTGACCCTACCCAGAATGAAGCAAATAAAATTACCCAAAAAATTGCATTCAAATGAACTGATTACAGTTCAGCACTCGACAATTTCTTAATAAAAAACTCTAATCATTACTATTTAAAGATACAATAGTTCAGAAGGAACAAAAATAAATTAAATAAAAAAACCCTCTATTATCTGACCCAAAATTCCAAAAACAACGGTTTCATAACCGGTTAAACAAGGAAATATTACCAGTCTAATTAGGTAAAAGAGAAAAATTATTTCATTAATATTTCAAAAACTGAGTGACAAGTTATAGAAATTCGTATTGATTTATTGTACAAATTTGTTGTCAAAGAACAATAATCAATGAATTTACTATGTTAGGAAACAGGTTCCAGTCTTCTAATCGGCGTGAATGTGAGTTATTCAAATCTATATAAAGTAACAAATTACTTAACCTAGTGCAGAAATTACGATATTAGCAATTTTCTATAGCTCCAATCATATATTATAACTATAAGATAAGAGAAGATAAGATAACGATAAGATAATTAACTTAATTCCCAAAAGGGCACAACACGTGGTGGATAATCGTAATCCGATTCAAACAAAATGGAGGCAAGAAAACTCAAATTTATTGGTTTTAAAAAACAATGTTTTCTATAATCTCCGGACTAGAGCACAGCTTCACAAATTTATAAAATCATATTAAAACTATTTTCTATTGTTTAGAATCGTACTACATTTCACCATATAGGGTGACAAAAAAAATCTCCCTGACCACGCCTAAATAATTTACCTAAAATCCAGGTAAATCCTGATTATATATGAAATATAATTACTTAATAATAACTACAAATCGCTATGATCGTATTTCTGTACTAATAATAATTATAATCGCAACCAATAATGAAAGTGAATAAATTATATATATCAAAAGGTAAAATAACTCACATCTGCATCTGCCTACTTTCGAAGACGGGAACTGTCTCCGTCCTCCTACCTAAATCACACCGGCGTTCTCGCTTGAGTTTTGGAGGGGCTACTTAGCCAATGAGCGTTCTCCAACGCAGAATATTTGAAAACGGAAAACTTAAGCCACCAACAATTAGGTTGGGTGTTTTACGGGGTGCATAATAGTCAACCTCATGAAACGACATTAAAATGTACGTTACATATCCCCCCTTCCCCAGTAATAAAAATTGATAACTCTAGGAGTTATAAATTTTTATATAGGCCAATTTTAGAGGAGACGACAGAGGAACAACGGTAATGAAAATGTGGAAAGGAACTTGAAAGTTATACCTTCCGAGACATCGGTCTGACGCCTCAGCAGCAATATAGCTGTTGCTAGTACTAAAATGGGTTTATAAAAAAAATCCCCCAAAAGAAAAAAAAAATAGAGGACTTAATACACATGGCTAGTAGTGCGTCCTAAAACTACAGCACTTGTGAAAGGAATACCAACAAAATAGATAGAGGACTTAATACACATAGCTAGTAGCACAGCATATAAAATATATGCTGTGCTAGTAGTGCGTCCTGAAACTACAGCACTTGTGAAAGGAAACAGGCACTAAAATGCTTGACAACAGGTTGCCTAATCCACTGTTGTACTTGCAAACAACAAAAATATGGAGCTAAAAATGCTGGACCTACAACTTGCTCCCAGTTGTGGTACTTGCAATTAAGATACTATTACCAGTATAAGATACAATAAGATATAAGATATAAGGTTACCAGATATAACTGTATATAGACTATAGAGAATAAAGATTTAAAAGATAGAGCCATGCTCCGAGTTAGACTCGAAAAGTAACAAGAACGATAACCACCCTTCAAGTGAACCTCACTAATTAATATGCTAAGAAACTCTCAGCCAAATTTATAAAACTAGCAATTACACAAGTAGGAGGTAGGTATGCCTGAACCCACGCATCTAAAACAAACCGACTACTACTAATCTAGTCCTGTGGTAAACCTTAATTTTTACTAAATATTTAATGTCTCATATTAAAGTAACTCAGAAAAGATACACGAATAATAGGTACCGACTCGACTAGGAAATATTGAATTCACATTCTATGTGAATTTAAGATAATGTTCACCAATGTAATTAACACTAGATAAACAATCATAGAGAGATAACACATAAAGATAAAGAGAAACAGGCAAATTACATAAGATCAACAATCACATCACAGACCTACTCTGTATATGACTGAGGGACTTATGAACATCGTCAACCATCAGATTTGAATAATCGCACCGGTAGACCTACTCTTGAGATACGAATTTTAATCTAATTGTCGAACACAGACGGTTAAAATAAACCAGGAAAAAGAAAGGACATCACACAAGAAAGAATTGCAACGATGTTGTTGTCAACTTTAATGGATACTGGGTGAGCAAAATAACTAACTTTCGACAATGCATTTATTATTTAGTTAAGGTAACCAAAAAATCCGATAATAAAATATTTTGAGGGTTAAGATAATACGATAATAAAGATAAGATATACCCCAAAAAATATGTACTAAATAATACAATTACCCTATATCTCAATTCATTGCTCTGACGCTTGCCCAGTCCATTAAATACTTAAAATAACGTAACCCACCCATTTAACATCCCGAGTGTCTTAGATCAAAGAAAAGAAGAGAAGACAATACAGGAAAGGTGGCGACACTCGCCAAATTTTTTGCAAAATTAGGCCAAATATAAGATACATAACGATACGATACGACAATATTTTACAAGATACTAAATCACAACAAAATACTAACTAATTAATTAGTAGTAAACATTTCATAAAACTCCAGAATACAATAATAGTAGACGTCAACATAAGACACAATAAAAGTAGAAGGAAACAGAAGAAACTAAGAACTAAACAGTTGACGATGTTACTGGTCATATTATCTATCTGTACTAAAAAATAAAAAAAATATGGGAATGTCTAATTAACGACTAGATGCAATATCCATCAACAATCATTGTCTGAACCAAAAAACAAGATAAAGATAATATTCAGACCCCAGATTATGATACGATACCACCCAGTACTTACATATCTCAGATAATCACCAATTTCTTTAATTCAGCAACTAGAAATGGGAGTGCCTAAATAAAGACTAGATGCAATATCTATTATGAGATACCACCTACTACTAACATATTCCAGGCACTAGAAATGGGAGTGTCTAAATAAAGACTAGATGCAATATCTATTCTAAGATACCATCTACTACTGACATATAACAAACACTCTGACCCATCTCTGTAAATTCAACTGAAATGTACAATAAAATGAGGAAAATATACAGATAGCTAAACTAGATATAGTTATAGTTTCCACCCTATATCCTTTGCATTGCTAGAAAAACAGAAACATACAGAAACAGAACCATACGGAAAACAGAAGACACAGAAAACAGATATAGTTCCTAATATTCAGATATAACTAATATACACCCTGTATATTACTAACATATAAAACACAATACTATGTATAACTTGGTCACTCAATTTAATTAGCCTAGGAATTTCTGTTACAATTTATTCTTGTGGTTTCACCGAAGAAACAAATATAATTTACTACATACAAAACATAGACAAGATAAGATAAGATAAGATAAGATAAGATAAGATAAGATACGATACGATACGATAAGATACGATAAGATAAGATAAGATAAATATTAAATATTTTATTTATTCCACAAAACCCGTTCTATAAAAACTTTTACCGATAAATACCAACCAGTGGACAAAAAGTAGATATATAAAACTGCTACTAAAAGTTTTCAAACTCAGGTATAGAATAAATACTTCCTATGATTTTGTATGTAAGAAATTCCTAGTTTAATGTTTTATAAATATGAAATAGCAAATAAAATATACCAAAAAGAAATCTTATCACTAAAACTTTTCAATCGATTTATTATACACAAATTTTGAAAATATCTGAATTTTGGTCAGAAGGAAAGAGATTATTTTATTTCGATATCAGAAACTAATTTGTCAACTATCAAAACTTACTACAAGCACTACTTTCTTGCACGAGCCCTACACGTTGAAATTGCTAATTTGTTGCACAGGCCTCACACCTTATTGCCAATTTTGTCGCACAGGCCCCACGTTGGGATTGCCAATTTTGTCACAATAAACTCAGCTAAGCTAGGGATGTGCAATTCCACTAGCTTAAGTTCATTGACATTAGCTCCGGTAGCTCAGGGAGATTTATGACACTAGGGCGTAGTATTCGTAGGGCTGCTTTGAATGTTGACAATTATTTATTTGGGCACCAGGATAATTTTTAGATATAAGATAAAAGAAAACTATATAAAAGTTAGTTGAATACACTATAATCAAATAAAAAAATTGAATGGAATTTACAAATGAATAATAAAGTGACTATTTAACAATAATTCAAAAATGATTTAATATTGACTAAAATATGAAAAAAATTTGAAAATTGAAATTTTAAAATTGGCTAACTTTACACAATTTTAAGAGGTTCGGGGTCACTCTGAAAATCTCGTTCCTTCTTTATGAGGTCAGTACTCTCACCCGTAACCTGTGCTGATGATTGGATCCAGGTGGACTTTCCGTGGCAAAGTGGGGAAGCTAGAGCTCTAGTCCAGATGATAGTCACGTACTGCTAAGTCCAATCCTCTTATCTAGGGATCTGCAGGTGGTAAGCGTCCAGAGTTTTCAGCAGGTTATAGATCTCGCAGTCAGGTTACAGCAGCCTCGTCTCAGAAGAGTACATACAAAGAATGGTTTGTGTTAAGAGTGCCCCAAAATTTACAAATATATAGATGAACGTTGACGGCTAGTGTAGCCAAGATTAAAAATTATAAATAAATTCCTGAAGGGAATGTACCAGCAAATCTGGTATGGAAAAATCCTCTGTGATTCTCACAGGGAAAGTAATTAACAAATAACAACAAAACCTGGAAGGTGTCAACCTTTAGTGACCCTACCCAGAATGAAGCAAATAAAATTACCCAAAAAATTGCATTCAAATGAACTGATTACAGTTCAGCACTCGACAATTTCTTAATAAAAAACTCTAATCATTACTATTTAAAGATACAATAGTTCAGAAGGAACAAAAATAAATTAAATAAAAAAAACCCTCTATTATCTGACCCAAAATTCCAAAAACAACGGTTTCATAACCGGTTAAACAAGGAAATATTACCAGTCTAATTAGGTAAAAGAGAAAAATTATTTCATTAATATTTCAAAAACTGAGTGACAAGTTATAGAAATTCGTATTGATTTATTGTACAAATTTGTTGTCAAAGAACAATAATCAATGAATTTACTATGTTAGGAAACAGGTTCCAGTCTTCTAATCGGCGTGAATGTGAGTTATTCAAATCTATATAAAGTAACAAATTACTTAACCTAGTGCAGAAATTACGATATTAGCAATTTTCTATAGCTCCAATCATATATTATAACTATAAGATAAGAGAAGATAAGATAACGATAAGATAATTAACTTAATTCCCAAAAGGGCACAACACGTGGTGGATAATCGTAATCCGATTCAAACAAAATGGAGGCAAGAAAACTCAAATTTATTGGTTTTAAAAAACAATGTTTTCTATAATCTCCGGACTAGAGCACAGCTTCACAAATTTATAAAATCATATTAAAACTATTTTCTATTGTTTAGAATCGTACTACATTTCACCATATAGGGTGACAAAAAAAATCTCCCTGACCACGCCTAAATAATTTACCTAAAATCCAGGTAAATCCTGATTATATATGAAATATAATTACTTAATAATAACTACAAATCGCTATGATCGTATTTCTGTACTAATAATAATTATAATCGCAACCAATAATGAAAGTGAATAAATTATATATATCAAAAGGTAAAATAACTCACATCTGCATCTGCCTACTTTCGAAGACGGGAACTGTCTCCGTCCTCCTACCTAAATCACACCGGCGTTCTCGCTTGAGTTTTGGAGGGGCTACTTAGCCAATGAGCGTTCTCCAACGCAGAATATTTGAAAACGGAAAACTTAAGCCACCAACAATTAGGTTGGGTGTTTTACGGGGTGCATAATAGTCAACCTCATGAAACGACATTAAAATGTACGTTACAAACAATATTTCAACTTTTTGATTAATATTGGTAATATTTTCATGGGAAATTGACGTTGATTAATAAAGTTAATTTACTCTATAACTGTTAACGTTAATTAAACGTAAATAGGAAAGTAATTTTTAAGTGCAATTTGTACGTTAAAAGGACGTAAACTTTATAATAAAAATTAACCGCTTGAGTGGTTTTGGACGTTATTTAAACGTAAATAATAAGGTAATATTTAACTATTTTCTGCACGATATATAAACGTTAAAGGGAACAATATTTCAGCACTTTTGGTTTAGTATTGGTGATATTTTCATGGGAAATTTACGTTGCTTAATCAAGTTAATTTGAGCTTTGACAGTTAACATTATTTAAACGTAAATAGAACGTAATTTTTAGGTGTAATTTGTACGTTAAAAGGACGCAAACTTTATAATAAAAAGTAACAGCTTGCGTGGTTTTGAACGTTATTGCAACGTAAATAATAAGGTTATATTTAACTATAATCTGCACGTTATATAAACGTTACGAGAAACAATACTTCAACTCTTTTCAACACAATAATTTTACGAGTATCTTTATTTTACCAAAAGATAATTTTATTAAAACAACATGAAAATGGTGAATCATTATTGACATAAATTTCAAGATCATAGACAATTTTTCACATCTATGATTTTATACACAAGATGAAATGTCAAATTTTTCATATTATCTATCACAATAATAGCTATTAGATATTGCTATAGGTAGTTTATGTTTATGGCGATCTTAGAAACACTTCGGCATTTCTGCACAAAATAAATCAGTATTATTTTTCAGTGTAATATTTTGTGCAGTTGAGGTGGAAAAATGTATTTATAAAAATTGTCATAATACGAACGAAAAATGAAACACAAATTCAGTTCAATTCAAATTTTTACGCCAACTTCACAATCCGAAAGGTTTCACCTAACCAATCAGTAAGCGGACATTTGATGGCTGATGTCAATTGTAATAATCGTGATTGGTTGTTGAAACCGTTGGCAGTAAGCAAGCATGATGTCAGTCGTTAGTTCCCTTTTCCGTCACGTTGTCGTATTGTTAAGGCATGTGTCACGTGTTATGTCGCCCGCTAGTTCCGCCACCCGCCACTTGTTCGTTCGTACTTCGTATAAACGTAATGGATGTGTAATGTGCTGATGTGTGGTGTACTGGTGAAGTGGAAAATTGTCACTATTGGCAGGGAATAACTAGTGAAAAGTAAGTTTATGAAACCATTTTAACTGGATTGTTGTACTTTAGTTGCAAGTTTATGCATTACTGTTTTATTTTCATACTAATGGTTTTCGTTGCATGTGCATGTCCAGAAAAGGTATGTAGGTAGGTTACTCGTGTATTTCAATATGGCCGTGGCATCACAGGTGCTGTAGCTCATGCTTTTTTTATTGTTTTAACTTTTTTTCAACCTCGGCTAAATTTAAGTTTGCTTTGATGCTTGTCTACGAAGAGGTAAGTAAATTAAATTTTGCCCTGCTTTGAAATTACTGTAAAATATTTATTTTTTGAGTTAACAGGTTGAAAAAATGATACAGCCTTTTCGTAGATCAGTTTACGTTAGTCATTCTAAATTTTCTGTTAAATGATGTTGAAATTCTGAACTTCTCAATTGTAAAGTGATAAATTCTGATTTGCAGTAAAAATGATTATTATCTAAACTAAAATACTTTTACTTTTCAGGTTCTCCGTACATGGCCAAATATGATATATTGTAGATATATTAAGTATTTTAAATAAATGTTTAGTCAGATGAAGTGGTATTATTATTGGTATAATTAATTTTCATTTAGAATTTAGAAGCTAACTTAAAAGCAAAAATAAAAATGTTTTTAGAAACTACTATTTCATAACTTTAGTCTCCTGGAGAAGCCCTAAAACATAATATATTGTTTTGAAGCAGTGCCAAGTGGTGGAATTTGTATAAGTGATTTCCAAAAGTGTTGCATGTGAAAATTCGTCATCATCGTATTCGTGAACATCGTATTCTAACTATCAATGTTCTATTAACGTTGAGACCAACGTTATAGAACGCTAAGATCAACGTCAATAGAAGATTGATACAGTTAGAATACGATGTTCACGGATACGATTATGACTACGTTGATCTCAACGTTATAGTAACATTGATCTCAACGTTATAATAACGTTAAGCTCAACGTTCTATAACGTTGATCTCAAACGTTCTATCAACGTTGACAAATATTTGAAATGTGTCTGAAACACGTTTCTAATACACGTTGTATTAACGTTTAATAGCGGTTAAATACAAGTTGTTTTGCGATCAAATTCAACGTTTAATAAACTTGTTATAGAGACGTAGTATATTAAGTTATAAATAACGTTTTAAATAAAGTTATAATAAACGTTATTAAAATGTTGTAACATACGTTGAAATATACGTTGAACCGCGGGACATTCTTCCGTTGATTCAACGTCGTAATACAAAGGTTACTCAACGGTTGGTTACCGTCAATTTTAACGTTATTCTAACGTTTGTGTTCTTGCTGGGAACCCGATGACAGATATCGTAACACCTTTTATAATAAGTGTTGGGATATACACTTATGATAATTACACATTATATATAATGTGTAATTTTACAAGTAACATGTACATCTCTAACTTTAATTGACAATACAATATTAAATGGAAGAAAATACCTTCATTTGCACATATATGCAACAGACTATTTTTAACGAAACAATAGGACTTTTGTTATAATACACCAGACTAAATTTTATGCTGGTGTATTTTCCATATTGATTATTCTCTTAAGGTTATTAGTTGGTATCTCAAAGGACGCTTGTAAATACTGCTATCGCAGTGGGAATTTCCACAAGTTTAACGGCATAAGTTGAAATACCTCAGGGCTATTAAGAGAGTGCGGAGATTGCATGCCTCAATTGATTTATAATTCCAACTAATAGCTTTCCGGTTAATTTCGATAAATTATGTACCACTATAAATGTACCAGATAAGTTAAGCTGGTTTACTTTTGAAATATTGTTTCCAATTATCGTATCAGCCACAAAAGTAAAATAAGGTTTTCAGAATTGTGAAATACTTTTAGTGACATATTATACTCTCTCAAATAGGTTTACCATTCCATGACTGGATTTTTTCTACACATGGTATGTGCGTGTATATCGGTAAACCCACAAAAAAAACTTGTTGAATACATTTTGCGATAATATTGAGGTCAGCCTTCGATCAAAATCAATACGAAATTTAAATGTATTGGAAAATTTGTATTTGTATTTAATAATAATAATAATAATAATATGCCTTTATTTCTCAGTAACAATTTTACATAGAGAAAACAAAAAAGAAAATGATAAATAAATTCGATTGTATACAAAGAAAATGCCGAAGATCAGATGAACTCGCAAGCAAGTTCTCTGCTTTTCATCTTAAGCACAAGAGTGGTATGTCAGTCAGAAACTTAGATAACTAGCAATAGTTTTGTAAATATGTACAGGAGGAGGAGAAAGTATAGAGAAAATATATATACCAAAAGAAAAGTGGAAAAAATCTAGTTTAGTTCACAGTGGACAGACGGCATTAGTCTGACAACAAAAGAGGTATTGTTTTAATTTTTGTTTAAACCGCACAACAGTCATGTTTTTTAATGATGATCGTAAGGAGTTATAAATTTTAGTTAGTTGATAAGAAAATGAGCGTTTGAACTGCTCTGTTCTATGAACTGGAGGAGTTAGTCTGCCCTTAAACCTTACATTAATATTATGTTCATCCGTTCTGAAAGTTATTTTTAAATAAAGATATCGGGGCAATTTTCAAGTCAGAATCTTGTGATAGAGACAGGCGGAATGAAGTAGTCGCCGATTTGACATATTAAGCCAGCCCACTTCCGCAAGCTTATGAGAGATTCGTTCCCGCCTCCTAACTCCAAATATTAACCTTAAGCATGCCTTTTGGATCATTTGGATCCTACGTATATCGTATGCTGTAATGCATGGGCCATAAAGGTGTCACCAAAATTGAATCTCGATAGGACTAATGATTCACATAGAATGCTCCTAGTGTTCCTACTTAGATAATCACGTACATTATATATCATTTTTAAATTACCGTAAGCATTGCGAATGCAATATTTATGCGAATCTTAAATTTAAGCGAAGGATCGTAAATAATTCCAAGGTTTCTAGCTTCTGGACGAAATATAACATTTTCATTACCTAACTTTAATTTGACAAGTCCAGAGACGTCTTGCCTGCACCTAGAAGGTCCAAATGCTAAAGCTACTGTTTTCGCAGGGTTAATACTTAAAGCATGTTTGTTAGAGATTTCCAATAAACTCGCTAGGTCTCTATTTAAAAAATTAGTAGCTTGAAGACTGTCTGTTAATGGAAAGGAATAGTAGATTTGTGTATCATCTGCATACAAATGAATTGCACAGTTTTGTACTACTTTTGGGAAATCACTCGTATACAATGTAAATAAATGGGGACCAAGTATTGACCCTTGCGGGACCCCGGATGCTACCCCAAGAGAACTAGACATATCGGCTCCAATTTTCACTCTCTGACTTCTGTTAGACAGATAACTATTAAAAAAATTTAAAGCAATATCAGCTAATCCTATAGATTTAAGGATGGCTAGCAGAATGTCATGATTTAGCGTATCAAATGCCTTGGAAAAATCAATCAATACCAGTACTGTTGCCTTATTCTTGTCCAGTCCCCTTAGGATATCATCCGTGATGTTCATCAGAGCTGTTTCACAACTATGATGTGGCCTAAATCCTGACTGTATGTCAGGTAGTAAAGAAAAACAAGTAACATGTTCTCTTAATTTCTCATCTACTACTCGTTCCAGGATTTTAGATAAAGTCGGCAGGATGCTGATAGGACGAAGATCTTTAAACTCTAGAGGAGAACTAGTTTTCGGTAAAGGTATAACTAAGGATTCTTTCCAACATGTTGGAAATATGCCCCTACTTAAACATTAATTTACAATATGAGTTATATGAGGCAGGATGACTGGACAACACAATAATAACATTTTTATATTTAGACTATCATTCCCAAGAGCATTATAGAGTTTTAATTTGGTATAAGATATTTTGAATTTTACCTTCTTCCACTGTCATAAATGAAAATGGTGTTATATTTTTTTGAGTTCTATTGGCGTAAGAGTTTAAGGTATCTTGGTCAGGTTGCAGATAGGGAATACTATTAACATAATAATTATTAATAGCGTCAACATTTTTTAAGTGATCCGGGATATCAGCTTTTTTTTCCTTAATATTTAAATGTTTTAACTCTTTTCACATATTATTAGCACCGTTAGCCCTGAATCTGTGTTCGAAATAAGCCTTTTTCTCCATTTTACACGCTATAAAATTTTACTTTATAAAATTTCGCTATTTACACGTTGTAAAATTTCTTAACTGTTTATAATAATTATAATGTTCTACCTGCTTTGTACGTCTCCACTTGATATGAGCTTTATCTCTAAGCGACATTAAAAAGCGAATATTTTCAGTGAGCCATGGGGAATATTGTTTAGTAATTTTAATTGTTATACAAGGAGCATGTTTATTGTATAAAACTAATAAATTTTCGGTAAAAAATAACACCTTTTCGGATTACCTCAAGTGGAATAGCGGTGAGGTCTTGCATGCAGTGATCAATATTAAAGTTTCGAAAATCTCTAATAGTCTTATACAGGGTGTCCACCTAGTGCGCGTAAGTCCAATATCTGGGTTAATAAAAGAGATAACTTAATTTTTTTTTCTACAGGGTTGTCTAATATCCCGAGCTGCACAAAATGAAAATATATTTACATATTCAGGGTGTTCAGTTTTTCCTGGACAGGTACCAACTTCGTTTTTCTAAATGGAAATATATATTTTTTATTGCTTTTTCGAACTAAAACCTTGATTTTAGTAGGACTTTTATCAGCCTTCCCTATACCTAACTTAAACTGTTTTTGAAATATTGACGGGTGAATATTGACATTTTTGCAACTTTGATACCCTGTAAAATCTAAACGGTTTGAGATCAAGCAAAACGGTTTGCACATTCCTATCTTAACTTTTCATAAGCTATCGTTTGGTACTAATTTCAGAATTATCCAAAAATTTAAAATTTTCTGAAAATTTTTAAAATTTTTTATTCCTGTATAAATTTGAAATTAGTATCAAACGATAGCTTATGAAAAGTTAAGATAGGAATGTGCAAACCGTTTTGCTTGATCTCAAACCGTTTAGATTTTACAGGGTGTCAAATCAATATTTCAAAAACAGTTTAAGTTAGGTATAGGGAAGGCTGATGAAAGTCCTACTAAAATCAAGGGTTTAGTTCGAAAAAGCAATAAAAAATATATATTTCCATTTAGAAAAACGAAGTTGGTACCTGTCCAGGGAAAACTGAACACCCTGAATATGTAAATATATTTTCATTTTGTGCAGCTCGGGATATTAGACAACCCTGTAGAAAAAAAAAATTAAGTTATCTCTTTTATTAACCCAGATATTGGACTTACGCGCACTAGGTGGACACCCTGTATATAGGCTGATTATATTCGCGCTTTATTTTTAAGTTACACAACGTTAGCTCATGATCAGACATGTGATTTAATGAAATCACATTTACAGAAGATACAATAGCTGTATTAGATGTGATGATTACGTCTAAAAGAGATACGGAGTTAGAAGTTAATTAACAATTTGAGATAAATTGAAAGACTCCATCAGACGATGGAATTTTTCATAATTTAACGTATACGGGTTAAGTAAATTTATGTTGAAGTCTCCCAAACAAATAAAATTATCACAGTCCTGAATAATATCATTAAAGGTCAATTCCAACGTATCAAGATAAAAATCTACAGTTATGTTTTGCGGCCTATATGACACCCCCACAGCATACTGCAATTTATTTAATTTAATTTTCACCCAAAGTTGTTCTATATCATTACTAACATTACAAATTGTATAAGAAATGGGTTTTTTAATGTAAATCAATACTCCACCACCTCTTCCTCCATAACGGTCTCTTCTCACCAAATTATAATTGTTCATAGATATAAAGTCAATATTAATACCCTGAGTCAGCCACGTTTCAGTCAAACAAATGACGTCATATTCACGCAATAAGTGTAGCCTAAGGTCTCCTAACTTAGGCAACAATGATCGAATATTAAAGTGAGCTAAAACTATATTTTTCTCCATCCTCTAAATCAACTCACAAAAATGAGATTCTATATAAAAGTAATAGCAATATCAAAATAATATGCAAATGTAACAAAAAATAAGAATACGCAACAAGAAAAAATTAAATAATCAAATAGAAAGGTGTATCTCTGTATACAGTATATGCACACACATCTACTCACACATCTCCATAACTAGAATAAAAGTAATACAAGTTTATTAGTACAACTTAGTAATTAATATAAGAGAGAAAAAGAGAAAAAAAAACAAGTTATCTTATCCTACAATTTTTTCAAATTCTTCATAACTCTGAACAGAGTGTTTCTTATTGTTCGCCAAAAATACAATGTCGCCATTTTTTGTCCAACAATTGTTTCCATATTTATTTCGCGCCTCCCTGTAGAGTTTATATCGCTGTATCGTGAGTAATTCGGCGATAACATATCCTGAGTTCTTCAGTGCGGATTTAGCATAGAATATTGGATTTCGTTCCCATGTACGTAAAAACTCCACAACAACAGGTCGTGTCTTATCTTGCATTTTTTTACCATAACGATAACAATCTGAAATGTCTTTCTTTCCTAGCGATACATTTAATTTAGCATTAAATACATCGATGACAGATAACAACAAATCTTCATTATGTACTTCTTTTATGCCATAAATCAATATTTTATTCTTATAAGATTTTTGAATGGAAGTGTCTAAGTCGGATTTAATTTTAGTAATACTGCCACTAACCTGTAACTTTAATGACTCCAGTGCAGTTAAGATATTTTCTTCAAACTTAGAAAGGTTACTGATTAATTCATTAAACCTAGGATTGCTGCATCCAACTTCATCTTCTTCGCTTAAACTTTGCATCTGGCCTTTAAAAACATTGAACTCTATAGTAAAGCGGCTTTCTAAAGATGAAATTTGCGACGTGAGGCCCTCAGAATCAGTTTTCTTATTAGATACCTTATCATTCCTCATTTTTCTGGGCATTGTAAAAACTTCGTAATAGACAATGTACTTTGAAAATTTGTATTACAACATGATGACTAATATTAACGGAGATATCTGATATACGTGCTTACTGCTCAGCCGACATAGCCCCTCTCTTCATTTTATGCTGATGAAGTTTTTGACAATAGTATATTATTGTTTCTAGATACGGTGAAGGTAAGTTTTGAGGATTACACTATTGGAAATACCAAAAGATGCTTATTAAGGGAATTTGTTAAATGGAGGAAAAGTTTTCAAAAAATTATGTACCCTATCGTATACAGCTAGGAATTGAATGAAAAACTAAAAATAACTTTTCTGAATTTATTTAGTTCTGGTCCTGATGTTTTGTTTTTTTTTGTATGTATTATTTAGCATTGCTCTATTTCTGCCACTAAAGTCAATCATCGACGCTAGGGCAAAATCGATGTTTCGGGTCCGCCTCCATCAACTAGAAAATCATAATCCCTACTTTGGCGTGGAGTGGATCTTTTACTTATCCTATCATTGCTGAGACAAAGGATCTCCGGCTTTACTTACCTTACCTAACCTACATTTCACGGATGGTATGTATATCTTCTACACAAACCTCGTCTAAATTTGTATAGCTTCTGTAAATTCACCATTAGAATGTGCGGGTAGGCATCGCCGGTCTTCCCTGCATGGTCACTCATCCAGTACCAACCGCAAGAACGGTTATTATTACATAAATAGGTAGTAAAAAGTTAGGCCTTGATATTTTATTTATTTTCAAAGTTTTAGTGATGTGAATCTATATCTAAAAAAATTTAGATTTGGCATTACGTTTCTTGTTTAATAACAACTGTAATAAAAACTATTTAAGAAAATGGGATGCATGTTAAATGAAAATATAAAAAAGTTTTCTACTATTAAAGAAAAATATTTTAATATATGTCTACTAGATAACAGTAGTGGTTTAGGCGACTGCAGTCTAGTAACTACGGATTCTTGTTCCCTATTGTTGCCTACTCTTGACTCGCTAGTTATTGTTTCTTCCTTGGCACTACCTAAATACCACCTGAGAATAAACGTGAGGATATCTATTTTTGTGACATCGTGTTTAACTTCCACGTTCTGGTCAAATAGGCTGCTTCTCTACCTTTGTCAGGGGCATGTCTTCTAAGCCTGCAATCACCAGTTAGGACACCCATCAGTTGGTCAGATTGTTGCAATATATTTGGATATTAGTAAAGCTTTCGACCAAATATTTGTTTGTAAAAAACTTGAATTTTTAGGCTTTTCTTAAACTTTTTAACTCATATCTGTTCAATTGTAAACATTATGGGCCTATACCTTATCTCAGAAACTACAAGTCCCATGGAAAACAAATTATATGAAATTGTTTTTCTCAAAGTTATCTTCAATTTTTTAATATTTTCAAATTTATAGCCTGTTTATATACAGGGCGATGAACTAAAGTTCCTTTTTTTTAAATAGCACACCCTATATATTATTACATTTTCAGAAAGCCCTTCTAAAGACAAGTTCAATGATTTATAACATGATGGGTCTGACGCCCACCGTTTCGGAGTTATTGAGAATTATCTCCAGGAAATAGCCAATATTAAAACCGTGCTAGAAAAGTTAATAATTAAGTTTTCGAGCATTAACTTGAGCCAAGAGATTTCTAATTTTATTTACTTTATTATGTAATTACTCAATATTCAGTTTATAAAAAAATTTTTACCGTGTAGTCACATTTCGAAAACCATAAATTCTCCCGATTTTTTCAAATGGAACACCCTGTATATGGTTACATTTCTAGAAAGTCTTTCTATCGCCAAATTCAGAGATATATGATACGATGGGTTTGTATCCCACTGTTTCTGAATGATTACCCTCAGAATATGAGATTTTAATATTGGCTATTTCCCGAAGATTCTTTTCAACCTGTTGAAAAAGACCTTTCTTTTTCAACAAGGGTTAGAATACATCATCCAACAACTGCGCGATCCATACATAACAACACTAGCTCTAGGATATATTCCAAAAACCTGGAGCGGTAAGCATAATATGCTGATGACCTTATGGTCTTAATTGCCGAAAAGTCTAGAAGCACAGTTAGGGGGCTCACTCAGAGGACCCTAAGAAATATAGAAGATAGTATAGGACAGGGGCTAAGAGTTAATCCCTCTAAGGTCGACCTAGTCCTCTACTTTAGAAAAGAAAATTGGACTGTTTTAAAGCACCAATCATTTTCAATAAGACCATCCAGCGTAAAACGACGGTCAAATTTTTGGGAGTTATTCTAGATAAAAAATTGTCATGGGTACCCCACTTAGAGAGACAAAGACAGAGAGCCACCGCTTCCTTCTAGACATGTAAGACTTTTTGTCAAAATGTGGGGCTTAATCCGAGAGCCACTTGGATTAAGGCTCTACACTTCGGGTATCAAGCCCTCTTTTCTATATGCATCAATTATATGGTGGCCAGCCGTCCAGTAGGCTATTATCAAGCAATGGCTAAATCAACTACAACGTCTGGTGTGTGTAAGGACGACAAGAGCGATGCGCATGGCTCCCACAGAGGCTCTTGAGGCTCCTTGTCTTTCCTAAAACCTCTCTCCTCTTGATTTGAACCTCTTCACACTACTTTCAATATTTATTTTTTAATTGTACGTTTGTGTGTTTATGAATCATAATAACTTTAGTATAGACTAAAATGTACTTAATACTAAACTTTTAATAAATATGGGTAAAGCAGATCGTCTTCAACAGGCTTAGAGAAGAAATGTAGATGTAGAACTGAATACCTATATACATAATAGAATAATTTTACAGAAATATTTTTATACTCGTGAATAGATGTTAGCGTTTCTGTATTAACGATTATTTTTAAATAAAATAATATTTTTATATCAATAGATATTATTTTTAAATATTTGTATGCATGTTTCTCTGTATACTACCCTGCTATTCCAATAAATAACAGGCGGTTTTGATTTAAAAAAAACATATTCTACTTACAGCTTTAAAAAGATCTAGTGTATTTTTTTTAAATTTTAGAAAGTACCAACCTAAAGTATTAATTTTTATATTTAATTTAATCGTGTTTAATGTTTAAAACGATCACAAGATATGACGTTTATACAACAACAAAGAAGCATTTTTATTGGAATATCATTTATGTAATAGTCAATTCGGATGTCATATCAAATTAAACGTCAAACAGTTGATAAATTATGAGGTTATACGTAACATGCCTACGTTTTCTAATTCAAAGTCGCCCGCAGGAAAAGACATTTTGATCACCCGTTATTTATATCAAATGCATTTGCAGCTGATACATTACATTCCATTAATCTAATTTAATCCCATACTGCATTTGCTAAATTACTACAACCGACGAATTTCACTGCCTGTCTTGGTGCATTCAATGTAACATGCACATATACACTGCTATACATCAGGAACTCGTTATTTTACGATTTAGTGGTGCATGGAAGTAAGCACACGTAAGCCATCTCAGTGGCTGTCGAACGTGCTTCTCTGACACTGCTCGCCTAGCACAAATGTCATCGTTTGAGAATTTTCGATACTGACAACTACTCGTTCTGTACATACAAATTTACAAAGGTGTACCAATTGATTCTATTTTCGATGAGAGATAATGTTAAGATACTAAGATTTCCAATTTGTTTTAAAATTTAATAATGGACGACAGTAGGACTAAACATTTTGTGTAGGAAAAATTTCTAAATTTGTATGTATATTCTTCTAAGTAGTTAAATAAAATAGGGAATAACGAAATTAATTACATATCAATTAATTGCGCTATTTATAGTTTCATTTAGTTCAACTATATTTAAGTTTTGCAAATTCATGCAACATAGAAGATACATAGTAACCAAATACATAAAAATGAATAAAAGTTTATTACTGAATATTCTAAAATATTTTTTTTTTGTGTTTCTGTTATTGCTGTTATTGCTGTTGTTGCTCTTGCTCTTACTGTTCATATTCCTATTACTGTTACTACTCTTATTAGTTTCTATTTCTAGTCCCGTTCACGTTCTCATTCCTATGCTCATGCACATGCCCATGTTTCACATGTCCATCGCACATGTCCATCGTTTTTATCAACATTCCCATCCTCAATCCATCCCCATTTGAATCCGCATCCGCATTGTTATTCCCATTATCAGGAATATTACTATACTATTACTATTCGTATAACTATACTATTACTGTTACTATTACTAGCTACTAATAGGCTAGCCGCTAGCTCAGGATTTACTATCTTGATCGCTCCATTCAGAGGTCGTGGGTTCGAATCCTTATCCCACCAGACAATTTTTAATTAAATTGTCTATTCATATATTAAGGTTTGTTAGCGGGGATGGGTTGGCAACTATCCTGGCGATGGCCTAGGATGGGAAGAATGTCAACTTGGTGTTAATGTAAGAGATTACCATCAGATGATGTTTGACTGCCCCCTAGCTAATGAGGCTTTCTAGGTTTCCCTCATTTCAGCACAGAATGGTGATTAGGGCTTGCCACCTAAGTTGTATTATTACTAAACTATTACTATTACTATTACTATTACTATTACTATTACTATTACTATACTACTATACTTTTGAAGTTTGCCTTGGAACTATAAAAGTACCAAGTTGTTGCGCCAAAAAAACACTCTTTATTAAGTTGTAATATGTAATTATTAAGGTAGAATGGTAACCTTAATTTATGTAATGAAAAATAAATATACAACAAATTACAGTCTGAATCTTTATTTTGTATTCTTGTTTCCTGTTTTTATTATTTTTGAAATGCTATACTCCCTAAAAAATAATTATTATCAATCATAGAGTCACATCACAAAAAAGTTACAGACATTATGATAATTATTTTTGTGTCAAACCATATTGGCGCGTAAATTGTTTATTTTCAATTTTGATTTGAGTTTGCACGATCTCACATGCGCGAACTTCAAGAGAAGCTTGTAGTAATGGTAATATAAAAAACCAACAATCGGCCATACAGCTTTTCGGCACCTTAAAGAAAATTTAAAATAAGGAAAATCAATCTAATCTGCTCAAGTATTATATGTGCACGTTACTCAACAAAAATTGTGCTTACTCAACCGCATGCTGTTCTCATTTCATAATTTCAATCAATCCATAACGCATAATATGATAATCTTTATCATAATGAGATATTTAAATTAAATTGATAATCAAAGTAGTTCGACACTTTTCCTACAATTTGCTGTTAATATAATCTCACGAGGGTGTCTCGCGGTGACCACCCATTAGAATATTTCATAGTCTTCTTCGATTTGAATTTTGAAAATTAGAGATATCGGGTTTTTGGGCATGTCCTCCTCAAATAAAATAATGGCCTCCACGTAGCACTTCGCTTATACCGGAAGTCTCCATCAACTTGCTTATTTTAAATGGAACTCCCTATATATTATTGTAATTTTGGATTCTACATAAAATTTTAGGCGAACTTTCATAAAGTTTCCCTATTCCTGTCCTAAAATTAACTGTTTTCGAGATATTTAATTTTTTTTTTTAAATTAAGAGAAACAGTAACTAGTTTAAAACCATAGCTGTTACCCCTAAACTTCTCATCCATACTTTTAAGATGGCTTAATTGCATTCAAATCATCATAAGTTGGTTTTTTCAAATAGAACACCCTGTATTATTCTCTTTCGAACGGTATCATCATTCCCTATACCTATCTCTATATATACGTATAATATATTAATTTTGTAGATCTGCTAATTTGAGGTTGTTTGTTATTTTCCTTGGAAAAGTAAAAAGAGAAGCTCCTCCTTTGACATATCATTGCTAATCAGTTTCTGAGCCTCGGCAACCTAATAACATTAATGAAATAATAGAATGGCTTCTATCTAATTCTGCCAGCACTTTATTTACCCTTGGAGACCTTAAAGCTCCATTACCTCGCATCTGCTACAAATTAATCATTTAGAGAGGTGTATTTAGTTGTATGGCGCTATTGCTATTACAGTGCACCAAAGATGTCTTAATCGATACATAAGAAAATCGCTACGTGCCCTAAAATATAGAAAATAATTCATATTTAGACTCTTGTGGAGTTCATAAACTAATTAATCGGTAAAAATAACTAAAAAATATCACATGTGATTATATACCTATTTCAAACGTAGTCTAGTAGACCCAAAAGGCATTGTAGAAATAAAAAGGAGTATTGTGGCCGATAGTTTATTGTCTCCAGAAAAGACTATTTTCATAGTTGTGATTGGAGTAAGTAGTAACAAACACAACATGTAAATGACTGTGTAGTCGTTTGAGACGAATAGTGGAACTATCGTGAATTAATAATAATTTTACGATTAAACCCCATAGGGTTTGATCATGAACAACCATATTTGTTGAACATGATACACGAAGCGGTTGATTAATTGATCAGTTACCAATATAACTTCGTAACCTTAGGATAACGATTGGTAAGTTAAAATTGGGCAGATTATAACTAAAACAAATGTTGAATTTGTAAGGTATTAAGTTTCTTTCTTGACACAATGAAGTTTATAGACACCATTATTAGTTTGTTCTCTTGGGTATCGATCATCAAATAAAATAAATAATGTACTATGTTACGACAAAATGGTAATTATTAAGTTAAAGGTGATTCTTACAATGACATAGTTAAGGGTTATATCTTCAAGAAATTAAATTCTACATAAGACATGGAAAGTAATATACATACAATGTGACCCATTTGAAAGTGGGACACTTCTCTAAAATTGTGTTAGCCGATTTAAACGATTATTTTTTTAGCAAATAACTACGAATAGTAAGGGACATCACTAAGTATCCTCCATCTGCAAACGCCTTATTTAAATAAGGACTAAAACAAATCAAGCTAAAACAGCTATTCTCCTGGCAATATGCCGCGCTGAGCGCTGAATTAAAAAGCAAAATTTGCCGTATTTTGTCTAACACAGTTAGAATCAAAATACAAGGATTTGGATTGCAACGAAAACTACGAGGAAATACTAAGACCACACATCGTAGGATGCCACTAATTGCAGACCGGTTTCGACCTTTTTATGATCTCATCAGTGCAATATAAGTGAGCATACCGACGAATGCGAAGACCTGAGTATTTGGCACAATAGGTAAACCTTGCGTACGCAAGAAGTACGCAAGGTTTAAATTAAAGGAGTAATTTAAAATAGGTATTTTTAGCTAAAGTTACCTTTAAATGCCTTGGAAATATTAGCTACGGTTCATTTAGATTGGATTATGAAATCGGCCCTTATAGTATCCAAGGTATTTAAAGCTAACTTTAATTAAATGTACATACTTTAATTTTTATTATGAAATTTGGCCTAATACTAATTGAACAATAAAGTTGAGTAACTTCCTTGGAAGAAAAATTGCTCTGTATGATTAAAAAAATAATTCTTGCACATAATGCCAAAAAACTATTTGATGTAAAATTGGTTTCTCAAATTTATACTTTGTCAGATATCGGCCTCCGCGACTGTAGGTTGGAGTCGTAAATTCCAACTACACAGCTTCGAAAGCAAAGAGTTGTGGACTGTATTTAATTTTTTGATTGTTGAGTAGGTGAAAAACTGTCCGTTTAATTGCAAATTCCCTTTATTGTTGCAAATGACAATAATTGGATATTTCACTTTAACTTATAGGTAATATTTTACAGGTGTAAAATAAACCCGCCAAATGATGCCAACTGTATGTAGGAATTACCACAGAAGTCTGTCTAATTTACACTTCCCAACAGAGGGTTCAACCAAGTAATAATTATATTTATTTTGCAGCAAAGACTTGAACATTCAAGCTGGCTGCTATAACGTTCTTATGCAATTGACTCTTTTTCCTTTCTTGCCGCGGGGCACGGAGGGACTCTCAAGGGTGGTCTGATCTGGTCAGTGTTGAGAATTTTAAAGTACCTATACAAAGACTGCACTAAATTAGACAGAACCATCTGTAAGTTATCAATCATTTGGCGTTCACAAAAACTAATCTAATCTAGTACAAATAAATAGGGTTTCTCCAACAGCGACTATATAGGACGTTTTCTACTACAGGGTGGTTGAAATTGGTCGGCTTTCAAGGGTTGCTGCGAATCTGTCATAGATAGAGCAAATATGATAAATGAGTCTATTTTTTCGAGAAAATAACAATGGCGTAAACCGCATCTCTCTATGTGTTACAGTTTTCGAGCTACAGGACTTTTATTGATTTTTGACTAAACTGACTTGTGCCCTTTTCTCTTTCCCTTTCAAGATATCTTGAAACGGTTTGAACATTCTACAGGAACTTTTTAGACATACAAATAATTAGGATTTTGTCGTACATGTTGTAGAGCATCATTTTCTTACTCTTCCCGATTAGCCTTGCTGTAAATTTTGATTGATGCAGCAAGATACGATAAGATAGAACCTATTATGTAAAGATAAAAAAAATAAAGCAACTAGAAACCTAGTGAGAATTGTTAGGATGAAATAGCTAGTGAAACTGAACAAGTAAACCTTTCTACAAATTCGTTTTAAACAATGAAAGGGCCACTTACCCAATACTCAATTCAGAATGAGGAATCTATCCTACTAGCTGTGTTCATGTAAGATTTTGAAACTTTACCCAAATTGGTATCTTTCATACGTTCCTTTAGGAATATTGTAAAGATCCAAATCCTATCATTCTCACTGCCTTATTTACTTTTGGGACACAAGTATAGTCCTGAAAAATTTACACAAAGAAAAATTTTTTCCCAAAAGATATAATGGTAATTTACTTGGTGAACATCAAGAAGATAATTAAATACTTTAGGGTGTGGCACGAAAACCTTTCGATAGACGTATCTGGGAAACTAAATATATCTGAATTCTGAAGATTTGTATACGGGGGTTAGTCGACATTTAGAATGATCAGAATCATTATCTCGATAATATGGAGAAATTTTATGATAATGGATAATGATTGCCATGAGTTATTATGTCATTATATACGGACTGGAATTTTTTGAATGAATTTACAGATGCTAATGAAGCATGTGAAGGATTTTACTCAAAGCTATATTTAATATTTGATTCGCACGTCCCTCTGTTTTGTAAGAAAAAGTACAGGTATCCAGTGTGGTACACCAAAGATGTTATTTCACTTATTCGGTTAAAAGATATGTATCGACACAAATTTAAAACTTGCAAAACAGAAAATCACAATAAATTTAGGGAAACAAGATCAATACTGTTACGGAAGCTCACCTACCTTGCTAGTGAATCTGCCTGTTTTGTTAATTCATTTCTTATTGTTTATAAATTAATATTTGTAAAATCTTTAGGTTGACGTTTCTAATCTAGAATTTTCATTTAAGTCATAGAATCGTTCCATTAGGTTCCGGAATCCAAAAGGAAGCTCCTGAATATTCCAGAAGTTGGAAAAATATATAAATACTCGTGATTTCAAGAGGACGGGGAGTTTTTAATCGAAAGCGTGAGGGCGTTCAACCGAAACGTCAAACTAAGGAATTTGTGTTGACAGTTGTGAAAAAGAGTTGAAGTTTGTATCTAGTGACAATAAAGATTTGTGTTGTTTTGTCGAACAAGCTGGTTTAATCCGTTTGGAGGTTAGACAAACGTTACATTTGGTGTCAGAAGTGCGACGTTCCACGACGTGAAACGTTCGAGGATTAAAAAAAAAAAAAAAAAAAAGATCAAATAGTAAGTGTATGCCAGTTACCAGATCGAAATCGATAAAAATGGAAGAGACCTTGACACAATTAATGAAAATGATAAAGTTTGGCTGTACAACCCAAAGAGGACTAAGGGCAAATCACCTAAATTACAGAGATCTTGGGAAGGCCCTTATTCGATTGTGACCAGGTTAAACGATGTCGTGTATAGGATCCAAAGAAATCCTCAATCTAAAATGAAGATTGTTCACATAGATCGACTGACGCCTTATCAAGAACACCATGCGGACAATGGAGTAACCTGATCGAGACGATCAGTTCTGAGAGGGGAGCAGTGTTACGGAAGCTCACCTACCTTGCTAGTGAATCTGCCTGTTTTGTTAATTCATTTCTTATTGTTTATAAATTAATATTTGTAAAATCTTTAGGTTGACGTTTCTAATCTAGAATTTTGTGTTGACTACCGAAGATTAAATGATGTCACCAAGAAGGACAGTTATCCGTTGCCAAGAATAGACGACACTCTGGACACATTATCTGGATCTCAATGGTTTTCTACTTTAGACCTGAAAAGTGGCTACTGGCAAGTCCAACTTCATGCGGACGACAAAGAAAAGACAGCTTTTTCCATTGGGACAGGTTTGTGGCAATTCAACGTTATGCCGTTTGGGCTTTGTAACGCGCCAGCCACGTTTGAAAGACTGATGGAAACAATTCTCCGTGGAATGACGTGGAAAACCTGTCTAGTCTATCTTGACGATGTGATAATACTTGGCAAAAACTTTGAAGATCATTTAAAGAATGTACAGGAAGTCTTGCAAAAGTTAAGAGAAGCCCAACTGAAGCTAAGTCCCAAGAAATGCA
The DNA here is from genome assembly GCA_963924545.1 of Pogonocherus hispidulus. Classification (NCBI taxonomy): domain Eukaryota; kingdom Metazoa; phylum Arthropoda; class Insecta; order Coleoptera; family Cerambycidae; genus Pogonocherus; species Pogonocherus hispidulus. The sequence goes on along the minus strand of OZ004696.1, from coordinate 28,263,279 downwards.
TGCTCTTCCAAAAAGAAGTCAGGTATTTAGGACACATTATTTCTGCAGATGGAGTCAAGACTGATCCGGAGAAAACTGAAACCATTTGGAAATGGCCAGTGCCGAGAGACAAACATGAGTTAAGGAGTTTTCTGGGACTTTGCACATACTATCGGAAGTTTGTGAAAAATTTTGCCGATATCGCCAAACCTCTGCATCGACTTACCGAAAATAGCCAACCATTTATGTGGACGCAACAGTGTCAGGAAGCTTTTCAGAAGCTTAAAGGCGCCCTGTGTTCTCCCCCGATCCTGTCATATCCAATTCCTGGAAAGAAGTTCATCGTAGACACTGACGCCAGCAATACTGGAATTGGAGGGGTACTATCGCAAGTAGAGGAAGGACAAGAGAAAGTGATTGCCTACTTTAGTAAAGTTCTTTCCAAGCAAGAGATGAACTACTGTGTGACTAGGAGAGAGTTACTTGCCATTGTCAAAACAGTGGAGCATTTTCACCAGTATCTCTATGGTCAGCCGTTCATTTTGAGAACCGACCATGCTTCATTGAAGTGGCTCCTGCAATTCAAGAACCCGGAAGGCCAAGTGGCAAGATGGCTTCAACGTTTGCAAGAGTACGACTTCAAAATTGAACACCGAAGAGGACAGAGCCATCGCAACGCTGACGCTTTATCCAGAAGGCCATGCCTTCCTGATTGTAGATATTGCTTGCGACAGGAAGCAAGGGAACAGGACGATTTTCATTGCCGAAGAATTAGCATCCAAGGCCCAGAACATTGGGATAGTAGAAGCCTTGCTAAAGAACAGAGTGAAGATCCAGAGTTTGGCTCAATTTTCCAATGGAAAATAAATAAAATGGATAGACCTGATTGGCAGGATATTTCCAATAAATCTCCATCTCTGAAAAGTTACTGGGCATTATGGGACTCCCTAGTTGTAGAAAATGGCCTACTAAAAAGAGTATGGGAGAGTCCGGACGGCAAAGAAAGGAACTACCAGACTGTATTACCTAGGACAAGAGTTCCAGAAGTTCTCCAAACGGTTCATAGTGGCGTTGGTGGTGGACATTTTGGAATCAATAAGACTTTGAACAAGGTCAGAGAGCGATTCTACTGGCTTGGGAGTCGTTCCGATGTGGAAGAATGGTGCCGGCGTTGTGAAACCTGCGCCTCTAGTAAGGGACCAATGACTCGAAGTCGCGAACAGATGAAGCAGTATAATGTCGGTGCTCCATTTGAAAGAATAGCTATTGACATAGCTGGCCCATTTCCTCGAAGTGACTCTGGCAATCGTTATATCTTGGTAGCTATGGACTACTTCAGCAAGTGGCCAGAAATATATCCTATACCTAATCAGGAAGCAGTCACCGTAGCAGAGGTCCTATTTGAAAACTGGATATGCCGTTATGGAGTTCCGAGGGAAATCCATTCTGACCAAGGACGGAACTTCGAATCTGAGGTATTTCAGAATGTTTGTCAACTACTAGGTATCTCGAAAACTAGAACAACACCTCTTCATCCACAATCAGATGGAATGGTCGAGAGATTCAATCGAACCATTGAAAATTTCCTGAAAACTGCCGTGAATGAAAAGCAGACCAACTGGGACACCTGCCTTCCTCCATTTCTCTTAGCCTATAGAGCGGCAGTTCACGAAACCACTGGTAAAACACCAGCCAGTGTGATTTTTGGCAACGAATTACGTCTACCGATAGACCTCATTGCAAATAGACCAGAACATCAGGAAAATATCAGTGACTATCTCCGCCACCTGAAAGATCGAATAAAGTTGGTACATGAGGAGGTACGAGAAAAGCTGAGAATAGAAAGTGACAGAATGAAGACCCGTTACGACTTACGTGCCAACAGTAGTGGGTTTCATGAAAATGATAAAGTTTGGCTGTACAACCCAAAGAGGACTAAGGGCAAATCACCTAAATTACAGAGATCTTGGGAAGGCCCTTATTCGATTGTGACCAGGTTAAACGATGTCGTGTATAGGATCCAAAGAAATCCTCAATCTAAAATGAAGATTGTTCACATAGATCGACTGACGCCTTATCAAGAACACCATGCGGACAATGGAGTAACCTGATCGAGACGATCAGTTCTGAGAGGGGAGCAGTGTTACGGAAGCTCACCTACCTTGCTAGTGAATCTGCCTGTTTTGTTAATTCATTTCTTATTGTTTATAAATTAATATTTGTAAAATCTTTAGGTTGACGTTTCTAATCTAGAATTTTCATTTAAGTCATAGAATCGTTCCATTAGGTTCCGGAATCCAAAAGGAAGCTCCTGAATATTCCAGAAGTTGGAAAAATATATAAATACTCGTGATTTCAAGAGGACGGGGAGTTTTTAATCGAAAGCGTGAGCGCGTTCAACCGAAACGTCAAACTAAGGAATTTGTGTTGACAGTTGTGAAAAAGAGTTGAAGTTTGTATCTAGTGACAATAAAGATTTGTGTTGTTTTGTCGAACAAGCTGGTTTAATCCGTTTGGAGGTTAGACAAACGTTACAATACTAAAACAACAAATTACTACAGCGTATCAATCGTATTTAATTCATGTTCAGTCTTCACTTACTAACGATAGTAAAGAGTTTTGGAAGTTCATTCACAATAAAAAGAATTCATCTAGAATTCCTTCTCGTATGTTTGATGACGTTGCTACTTATGATGAGCCTGATTTGGTACTAAATGCATTTCGTCAATACTTTAGCAGTGTATATACAATTGGCTCTAATTTTATTCCTGAAGTTTCAGTAAATAATTTTCCTGGATTCACAATAAACGCTATACCACTGTGCAACGTATTGTCATCTATAGATAATCTTAAAAATAAACCAACCTCAGGTGATGATCAAATACCTAGTTATCTCATAAAAGATTGCAAGCATATATTTGCCTATCCCTTGTTAATTTTATTTAATCTTTGTCTGAAAACAGCTACATTTCCGGATCTGTGGAAGGTCGGGAAGGTGTGTCCCGTTTTGAAGTCTGGGGACCCAGCATCAATAAAAAAGTATCGCCCTATAACGATTTTGAATAACTTCGCTAAAGTCTTTGAGAAGTCGTTGTATAACCTTATCTACTCCTCTGTGAACACTCTTATTTCTCCAAACCAGCATGGTTTTATGGAAAAGAGGTCCACGGCTACGAATCTCATGTGCTTCACGCAATATCTCTCCGAAGTTATTGATAAGCAAGGTCAGGTGGATGTGGTGTACACCGACTGTTCGAAGGCTTTTGACCGCATTGATCACGGAATATTAATGAGCAAATTAACAAGTCAATTTGGCTTCAGTAAACCACTTATAAATTTATTTACTTCGTACCTTAGTAATCGGGTTCAATATGTTGCATACAATGGTTATAGGTCTAACAATTTTTTAGCTATATCTGGGGTCTCTTAAGGCTCCAATCTAGGTCCACTCTTATTTCTGCTTTTTATAGATGACTTATGTTCTCTTATTAACTGTCAGTACCTGATGTTTGCTGATGACCTCAAACTCTTTTCTGAGATAAACACATTATCTGCTATATTAATATCCAGAATCAATTAAAAAAAAATAGAAAATTGGTTCCATATTAATAACCTTAATATGAATGTCACAAAATGTAAAATTGTAAATTACACACGAAAGCAATCTTATATTTCATTTTATTACACATTTGATTCATGTCTATTACAGCGATGTAATAGTGTTAAAGATCTGGGAGTTACCTTTGATAAGAAACTTACTTTTTCAAATCACTATGAAGACATAACATTGTCAGCATTTAGAATGTTAGGGTTTATTATAAGAAACTGTAATAGTTTTAACAGCATTATAGCACTAAAAACTCTTTATTTTTCGTATGTTAGATCGAGACTTGAATACTGCAGTACTGTGTGGTCCCCAATTTACAATATACATAAACTTAGCTTAGAAAGAGTGCAAAGGAAGTGTTTGAAGTTTCTTAATTTCAAAATTAATGGTGTGTATCCTGTTAGAGGCTATGATCATCAATTGCTTCTATCGCAGTTTAATTTTCAGTCACTTGAGTTACGGAGAATGCAACAATGTGTTAAATTTCTTTATTTGTTATTAAATAACAGAATTGATTCTATCGATTTGTTGCAAAGAATTCTCTATCACGTGACTTTATTTAATACTCGCAACCATATTACCTTTCACCAACCACATGCTACTTCAAATGTTTTATTTAAGCCTCCTGTGTTTAACATGCTGCGTAACTTTAACGCAATTGCTAACACATGTGATATTAATTTTGATAGTTTAAGTGTAATTTTAGACAGATTAACTGCATATTTTAGATTTTAGAATTCTGAATTATCTACTTATTCGATTTCTTTCTCGTTGTATGTATTATTTGTAGTTTGTACTTGTATTTATCGATTTATTATGTATTGAATTATGATGTATTATGTGCGTAAGCAAGTAACAGGTAGACAAACTGCTTAGTGTAATTATATTGTCCTGTCATTGGAGTAATCTGTTGGGCAATAAATGTATTATTATGTATTATTATTATTATTATTATTATTATAATTAAAAAAATATATTTTTTTGGAAATAAAATTAAATTTACTGTTAAATACTGGGTCCTGTATAATACTGTCCTGTTAAATACTGGTATTAAATTAATTAAATACTGGGTCCGGCAACAGGATTGAATGGTTTTGAAAAGCTTGTCATGGAAAAACAAATGAAGTCATGTTTGTCAAAGTGCGATTTCCTGGTTCTGCCAGTTTGGCAATTAAGTGTGTTATGGCTAATTGGGAAATGAACTAACGCGTTTTTTGCGATAAAGTGTTTTATTACTACGCAATCTGTAGTACAGACACAAAGGTGCTTTCGCAATTAATTTCAAGTGTCATGCTGTTCCAACAAGATGGTGCCACCGCTCATTCCAGTAGGCGAAGTTTAACTATTTTACGGCAAATGTTCCCACGTCGCCTGATTTCACGTTTTGGTGACATTCCATGGCCTTCAAGATCTCCGGATCTGACAGCACTAGATTATTTTGTTTGGGGTTACTTAAAGGCAAAAGTGTGCACTACTCGTCCTCAGACAATACAAGACTTAAAAGATCGGATTAGGGAAGAGGTAAACGAAATTGATCAAGATTTGCTTCAGAGCGTGTTGCAAAATTTTAGGAAGAGACTACAAGTGTGTCCATGAGCATGGCGGACATCTTAAGGACATAATTTACAAACAATAAAAATTGCCAACAATAAAGTCCATGTTTCAGTACCGGTTGTTTGAATTGTTACATTAATTTTTCACAACAAGCTTTTTAAAATATGTAGTTGAATTCTGTTCCCGGATTCATAATAAGTAATATATGCTATAAAAGGTATCTGCCATCAGATAACTACAATGAAAGCATATGTTATAAATAAACTACATAAATTAACCTCTATTTCTGTAGGAGAAATACGTAGTTGTAAAAAGGTTAAAATAATACAATAATTACCACCTATACGTAAAAATATTGGTACATAAATCAAACTAAATGTTAAAAAGTATTATATATTTACTGATTTTTCTCTATTCTAAAAATCAGGCTTAGAATACAATCTCAAAAGCAAGTCAACTGCCCAAAGAACCGAATGGAATAGAGAGCACGGACTGTCAAACCATGACTTAAATACTCTTGTCATTAGGTGCGTCCACAAATGTATACCAGTAGTGTATGCTCTTAAAAGCACTGCTTGTACTCTGACGTTAGTATTTAAATGTAAAGGTATGATTTGTTAACACACTCAGTAGGTATTTGAAAATAGTAGTAAAATTGTGATTGTTAAAAGCAACTAAAAGAAAATACCAAATGTTAGGAAATTGTTAAAATTTTAGTTTCAGTTCTATGTCCCACTTAGACGTAACCGACAACAATCATGAAAACGATGTAACATTTAGAATACTGTTTACATATTTTTAGAGTGACAAAATATACCCAAAAGTATTAACAATATTATAATAGGTATATGAAAATAAAATGTACCTAAGTATGCCCAAAACTCAAGCTGAGGTATCAATACAAAAAAATTGTATATCATAAATAGTCTTATTCTTAAATATTACAATCTTATTTCTTTTCCCCTTTTCTACATTCTAATAACTTTACTTAGATTTGGGTGAGGTTAAGCAGTATTCGAATTAAGTCGTCGTTAATACTGAATGACAGTATCAGAGAGATTTGCAATAACACTCTATTTACAGTTTGTAAGAATTTTAAAGAAAATGTGAAAGAAAGAATAAGAAGCCTAACCCAATTTACTGTAAACATTTCTATTGTTTGTTTCTGGTGTGACAAATAAATTACTTCAGTCTGTCGTAATTCAGTTGGTAAAACCAATAAACATCATGATTTAGAAAACATTTTATTTTCCAAGTACTATTTCCACTCAAATATATGTTTCAAAATACAACGCAATCATATAAAGCACAAGGAATTTTCACACCCACTTAAAATGCAATAATGTACAATAGGTGTAAAACAAATTTATTAATACAATGAACATATATCTACTTATGCCAATTAAAAATGTATTTATTTATTAATTAAAAAAATACTTCATAAAACAGGTGCAAACATTGTTTTATTAGTTGTTAAATGTATTCTACTCCCAAGAATTTGAAAGCATTCCAATTATTTTCCGTTTTTAAGAAGACAATATTTTTTTAAAACAACATAGCATAAAAATACGCGTAATGTGTAATTCGTGTGAGATACGTAGGCTAAATATTGTCTAAATCATTAATTAAAGAAGGAATAATATTTATTGATCGCATATCCACACGTGGATATGGATCACTAATCACCGAACACTAATGTTTAAAAGTTATTCCATAGAATAAATAATTAAATATGAACCCAGAAATGTTCTTTTAAGAAGCTAGAGGCAACATTATGAAGATTTTTTAAAGGTTGTTTAAACTAAAAAGTCCTTTTATAAAAATATTTACATATTTAATGTCTGTAACTTATTTGTTGTGCAGCTTCATGATTAATTTTTTTTTTTTTGGAATTACACCACTTGTAAAATAATAAAAAAAAACAGAAAATCAAAAGTATTCAAAATAAATATCGAAAGTGGAAACTTATAAAGTTTGCCCCAAAAAGCCACTGTATAATATGTAATAAAATTAAATATATGACAAATTAACTAAATTTTGTCAGGGGTTTTTTAGTTTAATATATAACTATAATATTACAAATTATATTTCAAATTATGTCTACAAACAAACAAATTATAGTAAAATTAATTGTTTTCACACAAGCTTTTACCATTCCACTGACAAGTCAAAAATCGACTTGAAACGTATAGAAGAACAAAGCTAGTAAAGTGTGTAATATCTTTTAAATTTTACTATAATTTGTTTGTTTGAAGGAGATGCCGAAAACAACTACTCCACGGACAATATGCCCCGACTGGCATATTGCCCGTGGAGTTTTGTCCGTGGAGCTGTTGTTTTTAACATCTCCTTGAAATAAATAAGTAGGATTGTCTTCCTCAAAGACAATAGAGGTAACTGCTATGATGGCGCCTGGGGAAAAGCAGGTCGTTATCTGTCTGTCAATTTGACAATAATTGTCAGACAAATAGTAGCACAGACCCAAAGAGGGCACTACGGTGTGTTTCTCACCACTACTAATATAATTTGTTTGTTTAGACATGGTTTGTAATATTATAAAATTATATCAAACTAAAAAACCAGTGATAAAATTTCCTTATTTGTTTTGAATACTTTTGGTTTTCTGTTTTTTATTATTTTACAGGTGGTGCACTCCCATCTGAAAAATAAAATTAATGTCGGAATGTTGAATGTGAATGAGACTTTTCATATTTGTCTTTTTTAAATATAGGAAACCATCATCTTAAAAGTTCTATTCGAATAAATTTAGCAGCCAGTATCCCAGCTAGTATTCACAAATATTTGTGGATTCTATCTTTCCGCCATTCGTACGTGATTATGAAGCCGACTGAAATGGCTAAGAACTTTTAGGTTTCCCTTTAAAAACTGGAAAAGATATGTACAGAGTGAACTATTTGAAAGCGGGGTACTTTTCTAAAATTTTTATTTGTTGGTCGATTTCAATAATTTTTTTGAAATGTAGAACTTCCATAATTCTACTATGCTACTAAATTTCAAAATGAAATTTAAAATTTCAAGGCTTACTTCGAATTTTTGAAGTAGGTATTCTACTACTTCGGAAAAAAAGATTAGCAATTTTTTTTTCTAATCTGATTACGCCACTGGATTTAGGATATTCTCAAATGTTATTAAATGAATTAATTTAATTCGGAAATTTGGTACCATAATATAGTTATTGAAGCTCTATCATTAAAAAAGAAATCGTTTAAATCGGCAAACAAATAAAACTTTTATAGAGTAAAGTGTGCGTGAGTGAGTAGAGTATAGTGCCCCGCTATCAAATAGGTCACTCGGTAGAGACAAACTTTGAATGTTTTAAAAAACGTGAGTTGCAATTTGAAAAACAGATAGTTTGGCATGGGAATCTGAAATTAAAGGATATAATAACAGAATTGTGTCATTTCATAATATTTTTTCTCAAGATCAAGATCAAGTTGTATACAGAATTTCAAGCGTCTCTTGGTTTTCTGAACAACTTCGAGCAACCCGAGAATAGGTTCAAATGTGATGTGTTACCAATATTTATTTTATTTGCTTTATGATATTGAATTACGTCCATAAAGATAATATACATTTTCCTGTACACAATAATTATATTTCGGGCCATAGAGGAGGAAAAATAATAGAGTAAACTCCTGGGAATAGAAATAATGTTGACGCTAACATGAACAGTCTTCTGTAGATTGTATAGAGTGTTTTGAAGGAACTATCAATCAGAGCAGTTTGATAGTGGATACAAAAACATAGATGACCAGGAAAAAATTAAACCCAGGAGCACATTGAGATGAAGACGAGTCGCCTTCATCTCAATGTGCTCCTGACGGCTGGTGAAATTTGGGAATGGGGGGCACAGGGGAAAAAATTGCGCCGCAGGCGAAAATGTTGCATTTTTCAAGGTCAAACACCTTAAAATTAAAAATTAGAAATTCGTAAAGCAAAAATATTTGCTTGAAGAAATAGGTTTCGTTAGGCAAATATCCCCTTTTTTGATGCGATTGACAGAAATATCGAAAAATTATTTAAAATAATATTTAAATCGGTTCAAAAAAAGTATACATGTCAGAAAAATGGCAGGCGAAACTTCTGTTTTCTGCTAGACCAGAAAAAACACAGATAGATAAAAAAAAATAAATAATAAAACCCCATTTAAGTACTTAACTCAAACCCAAAATGGCAGGCGAAACTTTTGTTTTCTGCTACACCAGAAAAAACACAGATAGATAAAAAAAATAAATAATAAAACCCCATTTAAGTACTTATCCCAAACCCATAACAAATTGGTGTGCTTACCTTACAATCTGCAACCACCCGCTCGTCCATCGAAAACTAAACTTAGTAACTTTTAAAATGAAACTCCATTCTTCTTGACTTATCATTTGCAAAATGTTCGATAACTTGTTCGTTAAAATCAGTCATAGTATTTACTAAATTTTTCTCGATGGAAAGCATTGCTAGAGCACATAACTTTTCTTGTGACATCGTGTTTCTTAAAAATGTCTTTATTCACTTAAGTGTTGAGAAGCAGCGTTCACTTTCGACTGTAGTCATAGGAATTCTGCACAATATAGTTAATAGTTCAACCGATTCCGAAAACGTCGTAAGTAAATTATTTTTATTTAACATTTGTAATAAAGCAACCGCACCACTATGTTGTATGAAATCATCTCTTAGAATACATTATACACATATGGCAATGGTAGACTTACAAAGCTGTTTGTAATGTGTAAGACGAAAAAGATATGTGAATTGTTAAAGTTAGAGGGAGATATAGATAATCGCGCTGTTGTCAATTTGATGAGATTGATGACTGTTGAAAAAGTCACTACCGCCCCGTGTAATAGTGGGGGCAATCGAGAGGGAGGACCGAGCGAGAGGTCCATGTAACATCTAACATCGAACAGGCTGTGGGGGCTGGGTATCGATGCGCGCACAACTGTTGCCCGCTTTAAGGGATTGCTGGTAGGGATATCTTTCTAAGAGGGACATGAGTGTGGCATCAATGTAATATATTGCACTCTCTTTAACATTCTTAAAAATATAAGTTACTTTATCTCGCCCACGGGTTTTACGCTTGTAAGTCTACCATTGCCATATCTGTATACAGCTCATTTTTTAATTTTGTAATGTTGATCTTTGGAAATAAGGCACACACTGTTTTAATATGTTCCAGAGGAAAAACTATTCTATAGTTGTTAAATTTCTCCTTTTCAAACAAATTGGCTATAGTTAAAAAATCAGTAAATTGAAATCTCTCACGTACGTTCATTAATATGATGGGGTATTCCCATCTTTAGTACTCTGTACCGTCTCGTCGACAAGGCAGCGCCCATTCAATGACGTAACAGAACGCATTAGAAAAGACGCGCTGGAAAAATAGAAGCTGTGTATCCTTTTCTTGCGCATGCAAATAGAAAAGAAAAAAGAACAGGCACACAGCGGTCGTGCCCAGCCCAGTCCACAGACGGTGAAACGTGAAGCGGTCTAGACGCTAGACGGATATGTATGCACCAAATGATTCAGTATTCATGATGAAAAATTAATAAAAAAATCCACCAAATTATAATAATTATAAAAGTTTATAAAATATCACAACATTCACAAGTCTTATGTGCTTACGCATAGGGCACGTGCCCTTGTGCCCATTATGACAAGCCGCCGGCGCAGTGCCTCGAACACTGTTTCTGCTCCAGGTGCGACGTAGGATGGTGACAGTAACGGCTAATAATGACGATTAAGGCTTTAGTTTTCTAGTTTTCTTTAGTTTTAGGTAGTTTTTCTTTCATTCCCATGTGCTTTTGGGCATTACACCCTTCTGAATAAATCGCTTCTTCTATCAAATTATGCACTTCCTCGAACTTGTGCCCTACTTAATCATAGGGCACAAGTATTCGTAAATTTTAGATTCAGAAAATTCTCTTGATAAATTGAATTCACCATTGCTTTCCATTTTTTTCATATAATTACTTCTATAATAGCTTTTTCTTTTTAACACACTGTAGGGCAAAAAAAGTTTTTCAAATTCTATGTCTGAATCTGATTCTAAACTCACGGTAATGGTCATGGCTTTATCATGTGGCGTCATACCTTTATAAATAATAATTAATAAAATGTAACTATAACCAAAGCTGTGAGATGACTTACGCCAACTAATCCACTACTTCCAATAATCCAATATGCGCTTGGCTGCAACACATGCCTATTTTTCTGCACAGCTTCAGCCTGCGTCTTTTGCCCTGCGCTGCTCCGCCTGCGTTGCCTGCCTCTCAATGTGCGTCCGGGTTTAGGGACCCCATACTTAAAGAGCATTCTAAGGTTCTGAATTCTATGTAGCCTATTAGATAGTACTCCTTGTTCCAGAATCTTTTGATGAATCTAAAGAACATAAATAAGAGCAACCTTAAACATGCGTAAGCAGATCAAGACCGATAATTATTTAACGGTACCAAAGAGAGGTACCAAAAAATACTTAAAAGCATATAGGTACAGATAAAGTTACAGCAAATCATGTTGGTAGAGTTTACAGACCGGGAACCATTGTGAATCTGTTAATACAATTCTGTAAACCCAAAAAATAAAACACAGGAGTACTCTGTGACTGACACAAAGCCTTTGCTATGATCTATCTATGGGGAAACAAAGATACATTATTTGTGATTATTTGATTATGAAGCTACATCGAAAACTAGTTGTGAAATTCATAATCATTTTTCAGAAAGTCGTCGCTGCATCACACACTGAAATACCATGTCACAGATACTGAATAATCTATCCCCCAAATCGTAGATTGTGTGTGGAAGGAGAATTATATAATTATATAATTATATTCTCCACAGAGAATAGTTTAAAGGACAATGTTGGGAAAAAGTTTAATTTGTCAATCAATATACTCAGTGGCGGCTGGTGAGATTTGGATATAGGGGGGGCGCAGAAATAAAAAAATGCGCCGCAGGCGAAAATTTTGCATATTTCAAGGTCACACCCCTTAAAGTTTTAAATTAGTAATTCGCAGAGCAAAAATATTTGCGTGAAAAAATAAATTTCGTTACACAAATATCCTCCATTTCAATACGATTGACGGAAATCTCGACAAAACTTGTTTAAAACTATATTTAAATAGGTAATTAATATTTAGATATCAAAAATTTACATATACGACGTTACCTTCAAAAATCTAGAATTCAGGAACATAACTATTTTTAGTTTTTAGATATCTGTTAATTAAAAACGATATGGCACAATAACAAACTCAAAAGTATTTTAGTTATTCAATTTATAGTTATCGAGCGACACATTAAATTATTACGTAGGTAAACAAAACATTATACAGTTATTTATACACGGGTACACTCACTTTCTATTGCCGCTCCCGCCCTGGGATTTGTAGTTAGGTGGGGTCAGGATTGGCATTGTAGCCTAAGGATGCACCTCTAAGGGACCAAATGGCCCATTAGTGGGTGTCGGGAAGGGAAGTGGATATCGAAGTGTACCCGCGACCGCAGTCGGCGGCCGCGACTTCGAGGGAGGTCTGTGGGTCGTCTATGTCTCTTCGTAGTCTCCTACTCTTGCTACAGGTGGAATCTGAAAATGTTACCTTATACCTTATCCTGGGTCCAAGAGTTGGAGCCTTGGCCGCTTTTACTTAGCTGCCACGTCGGGTGCATAATCTACAGCTCTCCGGATTAGTGGGTTGCTATGCGTCTCGGCTCGTGCAAAGGTTTTCTCACCTCGTCTTCTGAGGACCTGCAGGACTGGGACGTACTCTAAGTCCCGGTATAAGTCGGCGTTGTGCAAGTAGTAAGGGGCGCCCGTTGCGATCCTCAGGGCGATGTTTTCCACGGCCTGTAGTCTTCGAATGTGCGTCTTCGCCGCGTAGGCCGACGCTGTCGCCGCGTATGTCATCTGGGGTTGAATGATAGTCTTGATGAGTGTTTTCTTGTTCCTCAGGCTGAGCCCGCTGGTGGAACAGAGCATTGGATACAGCATCCCCCTGACCAGTCGTGCTTTTTGCACGACGTTCTCGATATGGGTTTTCCACGTGAGTCCTCTGTCCAGGGTTACCCCTAGATATCGGGCTGTGTCTCTCCATTCGATGTTTTCCCCGTGCAAGATGACATGTCCCTGCGGCTTTTGACCAGACTTAGATTTATCCGCTAATTAATAAATTTTATTTATTGCTGTTAGATTTGTCCGGGTTAATAGCCACCTTCCATCTGTTGCACCAGTTCTCAAGAAGGAGCACTGCCTTTTGGAGGTACCTCGTAACCATCCTGGCCTGAAAAGACCGTGCAATGATGGCCGTATCGTTTGCGTACAGAGCTACCGAGGTACGGTGCGTCCTAGGCAGGTCCGACGTGAAAATGTTGAACAGCTGGGGTGACAGGACAGTGCCCTGGGGTACTCCTGCTTCCATGGGGCGGATGGTTGAAAGTTCTCCATCTACCCTCGTCCTCAGTTGCCTCCCGCGTAGGTACGAGCCGACCAGTTTTACCATCGCTACAGGGTAGCCTGCGTCGATCATCTTGACAAGCAGGCCGTCGTGCCATACCCTGTCGAAGGCCTTGGCCGGTGACGAGTCTGTTGTTGAACCCCTCGGTGATATGTTCCACCAGCCTCAGGATTTGAAGTTCAGCGGAATGCCCTTCTCTGTAAGCGAACTGCTCATCCGGGATAGCATGCAGTTCCTCGGTGATCTCCAGCAGTCGCTCCTTTATTACCCTTTCCACCACTTTGCTCGCCGCTGGTAGTAGGCTGATCGATCGGTAGCTAGAAGGGAAAGTTAGATTCTTACCTGGCTTGGGTATCAGTACTACGTGTGCAGTTTTCCATCTGCTAGGGAAAAAGCGGAACCTCAGAATTGCATTCGTGATATTTACTAATGCTGCTACTCCCTTGCGAGGTAGCTTCCGAAGAACCAGGTTCCCTATCTCGTCTCATCCCGGTGCTTTTCGGATTTTCAGTCTCCTTAGGATGGTTTTCACCTCCTCTGGGTCGGTTGGGCGGAACTGCGTATCGTCGGGCATTCGCCCTATCCGTCGAGCTCGTCTACTCACCTCGTCTGTGAATTCCTCGTCCTCGTCCGGCAAATTATTTTCCGCACACTGGAGTTCCAGGCTGTCGGCGAATGCCTCTGCCTTTTCCTGCCTCGTGTACACGAGTCTCCTTTCACCGTGGATCGGAGGTATCTTTCGGCGATGTGTTCTGAGCGTTCTCTGGGTGTTCCATAGACTTCTATCCTCGGTGTTCAGCGACTCGAGATATCTCTGCAACCTAGCCTGGTGATGCTCGTGCAATGCGGCTTTGACTCTTCGGTTAAGCTGGTTTAATGCCTGCTTGTCCTGCGGGAGTCTCGTCCACTGAGCGTACTTCTTGGCTCTGCGTCTGTCCCCTATCAGCTCCATAACCTGTAAAGGAAGTTCACCCGTAGAATTAAGTGCATATCTTACCTGTCTCTCCGTAGTGCTGGCCGCCAGAGCTGCGCGGATATCATTCTCAAGGCTCACGACGGTGGCTTCGATGTCCTCCTCCGTGTCGATGACTCGAAAGGGTACGCAGATCCTCTGCATCTCTGCTCGGAACTGCTCCCAGTCTGTGCGCCTCTTAGTGAAGGTGGTCTCGGTGGGCTGATGTCCACCTAGGTGTAGGAGGATGGGGCTGTGATCTGTAGATCCCTCGTGCAATGTCTCTACTTCAGCCACCATCGGTATTGCCTTGAGTAAAGCGATATCCAGCACGTCTGGTGCTCCCGCGTGTCCGTGGTGTGTAGATTCCTCTGGTCCCCATACTGCTACATCGCCATTCGCCTCCAAGTAGCCCAGTAGGACCCGTCCTCTGGCGTTGGTTATACCGCTGTTCCACGTCGGGGACTTGGCATTGAAGTCGCCCATTGCTACCACTTGGGGGTTAATCGCTAGCGCCGCCTTTAGCTCCTGCGCCAGGAGCGGGAGATTTGGTGGCTGGTAGCAGGTCACCACTGCTATTTCGCCATTCCTTTCAGTCCGGATCACGATAGCGGCGGCTTCCATGTTGTCCATCTGCGGCGTTGTGATCTCGTGGTAGTCTAACCCTCTTCTGACTAGCAGCGCGACTCCGCCTCCCAGTCTACCATCTCTGTCCCTGCGGTACATCTCGTAGCCTGTAACTCTGGTCCTGATGTTTTCGCTCAGCCGTGTCTCCTGTAGTGCAATCACGTCTATTTCCAGACGTGACAGGAGTTCTTGGATTTCGTGTTTTCTTGCGCGGAACCCGTTGACGTTCCACGACGCAAGTCTGAGCGATTTGGGCTTCGATCTACCTGTAAACATTACCTTTTTAGGAGTTATGGCGCATTGGCCAGGAAGGTGCTCATCGCCGTCCACCACTCCTGCATCTGGGCCATCATGTTCGCCGTCTCGTCCAAGTTGATGGCTGGCGGGGTCGCGGTTTTCCTCGCGCCCGCGGGTCTGGTCGCAGTTTCCGGCCTGGGCCTCGCTACTTCCGCGTAGCTCCCCTTAGTCCCTGCTGCTGCGGCCGGTTTCCTGCTTGGGGCTGCCGTCTTCTTGGCCGGCGTTGGCTTTGGGAACCTCGGGCATCCTCGGTAGCTCGCCGGGTGGGCGCCCCCGCAGTTCGCGCATTTTGCCGGCGTGTCCCTTAATTTACGGCACTCCGTTGTGGGATGGTTTTCTCCGCATTTGACACATTTGGCCTGGGCGGTGCATCGGCTCTGCCCGAGACCGAACTTCTGGCATCGATGGCACTGGGACGCTCCTTGTTGCTGTCGCTGCTTTTCCACCCTCACGACCAAATCGCAGCATCTTTTGACGTCTAGGACGGCTGTCTGGTCCAGCGGCACTTGGACTAGTACCAGGGGCATGAGCTGCTTTGTCTTCCGGCTCGTCATCAGGTAGACAGCTTTGGGGGCAAGTCCTTGACTCGTCAGGTCGTCCTTGATGTCCTGGTTCGTCACTCCGATGGGGATGCCTCTAAGTACTACCCTTAGTAGTTTGTCTTCTTGGAGGGAATAGGTGTGGTATTCCCTATTTTCCTCGGCCAGGACTTTCGTCAACTTCCTGTAGTCGTCCACCGTTGCTGGGGTTATGTTGACTCCCCCGCCGATGAGCTTTGCCTTGGTAAAAGCAATGGCTTTCCTATTCAGCGTCTTGCTGACAACGGTCCATTGACTTTCGTCGCGAAGTACCACTGGCGGGATCCTCTTTTTAGCGGGCTCTGCCGCTGGGGCGGCAGCATTGTCCTCTCCCTCTTTGCGGGCCTGTTTGGACGGCTCCTCGTCAGACGGCTGCTCATCTGAAAGAGAGAGCGAGGTTATTTTACGCTTACCTTGTCTGGGCGCGGTTTCCGCATAGGGTGCGGCGTTCTTTTTGGCCGTTGTTTTGCCTTTTGGTACCGCCCCCTTCCTTGCGGACACCGCTGGTTGCTCTGCCGTCGGCTCCCTAGTCTTGGCCGTTACTATCTCTCTCAGATCCTTGATTTCCCTTCGCAGCTCCTCGACGATTTGTTTTAGGGTGTCTTTCTCCTCCTTCAACTCGAAGAAGAGGTGCGCCGGCACTGTGGTGACCGGCTTCGGCGTCGGCGTCGCTGCTCTGAAGTCATCCGAATCCGATACATCGGAAGTCGACGACTTCATCGGCGTCACTCTCGGGCGTTGTGCCATGCTTCCTCCCAGCATACGCACGTAAACCAATTCCACTTCTTTCCTACACCTCGCTGAATTGTCTATACAGACAGTTTGTTGTGGGGCCTCCACTTCGTATGCTCGCCTTCGATAAATCGATAACTCGCACTAATTGTTTCGCTCTCGTACCCTACGTGTTGCCACTTCGGATGCTCGCTCGAAACTGAAAAGGAGATCAGGTCGGTTGCCATAGTTATCTGGACCGCGACTCAAAGTTCGGCCACAAAGCTGTGATGCTTTGCTCACTGTGCAGTGTGCTGTGGCACAGTTAAATGAATTACATATTGTGGTAATGCAGTAATGTGGACTGTGGCATTATTAGTACGATAGCTCAAGCGCTCAAGCCCTTCGTAATAATAGTTTTGTACCACAATAAACATGTTTTAACATTTGCATTTAATTTACAATAATGATAATAATGATTTCTTTGGTATTTTTGGAGGAGGGGCGCGCGGCCATGCGGCCTTAAGGAGAAGCCGCTACTGTATATACTTCAAATATGAATAGCGATATAGCGAAGAATATTAGTGAACATATATATAACATATGAAACTTTATCTATCTAAACCAGAATAGACATATTATTGCACATTAGTATTGTCTATTACTTGTGGTTTTATATTTTTCCATAACTATGCGGTTTGCCATTGGTTTTATTTGTACACGATTCTTACATATTTCTTTACCTTACATATTTCTTTCTTCCTGGTTTTTCGGAAGCTACCTCGCAAGGGAGTAGCAGCATTAGTAAATATCACGAATGCAATTCTGAGGTTCCGCTTCTTTGCAATGAGGAATCATCTATTTTATCATCTAAAATATAAACATAAATCAGATTTTGATCAACTATTCAACAAAGATGAGATAGAAGCCCCTTCGATGAGCAGAAAAGATCTATCTCATGTCATTCAGTAATCTTCGCAGCAATCAACTTTATAAAGTTTGAGATATTAATGACCCTGGAGCAAAGCGGCACCACTACGTAATACCTAGCTGAAATGATTGCTTTAGATAATGAACCCTATATTTATGGTCGGCCACGATTTTGATTTTTGCCGCTAATAAGTTGTGTTTATAAAAAAATACTATATATTTTTATAGATAAGTATACCATTTAAATTTTGATATTTTATTTGTATTATATTAGCTGAATATAGTGCACTGCTAATTGTGGTCTATTTGGTATCCGGCCAAATGCTAAAAAAAAGCTGGATAGGTCGGATACCGAATAATAACCGGGTATCTCCTGCATCTGTAATTGAAATTTACTTGCATTGGTATGCTATAGTAAATTATTGTTGTAATAGTCGGATTTTTAAGATATTAACATAAATACTTACTGTAACTGCAGTTTATTTGTAAAGAAGGTATTGAAATGAGAATGAATAACATTTTTAAATTTTTATATCATTTTGTGCGTCATTCAAGAGAGTTAAGTGTGAGCTGTAACTGACAGCTAAAAATAGCTTAGTATAGACACCGTAATTAAATATATATGTATAGCCTGTAATCAATAAAATTGCTAATTCACCCTTTGGAAGCACTACTTTGCCGGCGGCAACATCAAAACATAAGCGCATTATTTCAGTAGAATTATGCTGTGTTTGTTAGCCTAAAATTTCAGCAAAACGAGAAGCACACTAATGGAGCCAATATGGGTCCTTTACGGATCAATTATTTTGAAAGCAGACTACACAAAAGCTCGAAGTAATACAAGCGTACTCTACGGCTTCCATTTTTCTTTGATATTAATGAACAGAAAAATACGAGACACATCAATAGATTGAAGCAGCGAAAGTTATTTCAAAATATGCGGTTTTCTGTTTTAATCATGAAATAAAATGTAAAAAAATTAATATTGGACTCATTAATATTATTTTATACATTCACAATCAAGATATCAAATTTATATATCTGTTTATGGATAAATATAATAAACTGCCGTTGATAATAAAAGAAGAAATTATAATATATTTCAAGTGACTTCTATTACACGATAAATATTGTGGGTAAAAGAAACTCAACAGGCACACCACTAATGATTCCATTCCATTTAATGAATCATTCCATTGAAATCAATGTTAGTCATTTGCTTCCATTTTCTTAATCATATGTTTGAAACCACTGCAAACAATTTCCTCAGATGGCATAACTATTATACAGTTTTCTAAGGAGTATCTCATGATTCACGCAGTCATATGATTCTAATATATCTAGAATATGCCCAAGGCCAAATATTTATTTTCCATGACATCGAGAATCCTACCCAAAATTCAAAAAGTTCAAAAAACTATTTCAACACATTTTCTTTTTAAACATTCCTCCTGGTATTCACTGAAACATTTGGAAGTACTGAAGAAATTTGTTACAACTTTCTGAAAAATTTTAGAAGAGGCTGTTAACACAGGAAAACACCAGGATCTCCACTTTTACAGATACACACACTCCACAGATAAATCATTAAAAGAAGACACTTTCGGGTTATCGGGATAACTAAATAAACTGTTTAAATTAAGCAAAAGTGTTTCCAATGGTCTGTTATTGTAATAATATGAAATTCATTTTGATATATTTGGTCAAAAAATAAGGTTTAAAGAGTTTCTACATTTTTACTATTTACAGAGATCTTGAACGAGAATGTTCTTTTGGATGCGAAATGATTTAGTATACTCCTACCTATTTGGTAGGCTTTTCATGGCTTTCCCTTTTTTTCATATAATTTCTTCTATAAAAGTCTTTTTCGTTTTGACACATTGTAGATCGAAAGAGTTCTTCAAATTCTTTGTCCGAATATGATTCTGAACGCAAGATAATGGTCATGGTCTTATCATGCGATGCCCGCCATACTTTTATAAATAATAATAATTAATATAATGTAACTATAATCAAAGCTGCGAGATGACTTATACCAACTGTGTTCCAATATGGCTTTGGCTGCAATACGTGTTTTTTCCTGTACTGCTCCAGCCTGCATTTTTTGCCCAACATTTTTTGTGTTGGAAGCAGGTCTATAAAACCATGTACGAACATATCTTCGTGTGTGAAGGGAATTTATCCAAAGTACTGTTGAAAATATACCGCTAAGGTAGCGCAGTGGGCTAGAGCGTGTTGTGGCAGCTTTTCGTGTGTGCCCTTTCGGACAGCCCTTGGTTTTGGATTAAGAGGTTGTCTTATTTATGTGGTGTTTTAATGTTTTAATGTTTTTTTTAATTGTTAATTATGTCATATCTGGAATAACGATGTAATGAGTAACTTATGCACAACTAAAAATAAACATGTACGAGGATTTTGGCTTTAAAGGAATGGGAGATTTTTTATTTAGGACGTCCTACAGTCAACGTTCACAGTGTATATTATAACTTTCATGGACTCTGCATTTAGTAAGTGTTCAGTTTCAAGATGTTTACTGTTTAATATGAAAAGTACTTTAACTTAAGAATTAGGAAAAATAAACATCATTACATAAAATAACAGTAGCACATTTTAAATTACAGCCCTGTTTTATGAACACCAATAGGTATGTAAGAAAAAAATGTATTTTTCTGAAAAACAAACATCAGAATGAACGTATTTAACTTGATTCGTAGTCAGATAGATATGCTAAACTGTTGTATTTTTCTCCAATTAGTATTCCTTTAACTTACGCTGTATTAGGATTTTTAGTTCATTTTATGCATTTCATTTGTTAATTTTATTTCATCCATATTTTTGAGTAACGTTAACGTTAGTAACTAGGTTAAAATCTAGGTCTTAAAAGACGAGTATCAGTAGAATTTTAGTATACAGCATAATACACATTACAGCGGTTACATATCGTTCCTATTGATAGGTTAGTAAATAAAAGGGATATTCTAAGATTTTAAATTACAAGCATTTTAGTAGTTGCCTTTTTGAATAAATGTACAGGCTACCACAACTAAAACGCATTAACGAAAATCGACAAATTTATATTTCCATAACTCCTCTACATACCTAAATCATGAATCAATGAAAAATTCTTGAAAAGTAATTTTATCGATATGGCCAAATATTACCTACTTTGTGTTCTATTTGTGGACCTACCTAAAATTGTGGATATCGGAATGTTTCCACTAACCTCCGGAGAAATAAGGAAACTTTCTGTAAACTTTCTCGAAGCATAACAAGCCATACGTTAAAGCATGAACCAAACTGAGTGGTACCTCAACAAACACAATAAGTTTGTAGAAAGAAAAAAGTTTAAAACACTGAGAAATTAACTTTTGTTCGTTTTGCGGGAAATTTTTTGAAAAAAGTTTTTTATGTAGCTCAGACATCTGGTAAACAGGTTTTCAATTGAAATATTTCTTTAGAATAAACAATAACTTGGTGGTTTTTTGAGATGTCAAATATTATTTGAAAATTTAAAATATATATTCTATAGAAGTACTAACAGAGTGTTCAATTTAAAAACATGCGGAAAACTGGTTTTACGTATTATGTGGCATAATAATGAGGTGCATAATAATATGTTTCTTTCAAAATGTACCTACCGGCCCTATATTAATATTCCACAAGCTGCTTGGTGTTCAATTAAAAACATTTCCAAGATTAGATAAGATCCAAGACATAATGTCTGCAAGAATGTAGAAAAAATAAAACATTTCTGGATCAGGTTTTATGCTACAACTTGAAATTTCTAAAATTAATCCTAATGATTTGTGTGAAATAAATTTGAAATTATGTTTTGAGAAAGAATATTTAATAAGTATATCTCTCAGTCACTTACTCAGTATATCACTTTCTGAATCTAGGGTAAAGCAGAAGATTGAGATTTATCTCAAGAGTAATTAAATGAAGCTGGAAATCATGTTTTCAGTGGTATGTATGTGTATACAGGTTGATTCGGTCATTAATACATTAGTTTTAAGAAAAGATAGAGAAAAATTAGTATAACACGAATACGCGATTTACAAATCTATCAATGAATATTTACGTTGAAAAAAAAATTCTCAAATCATTATTTGAAGCCCTTATTCAGACTGTCAGTGACCGCTGAAGGTCTTGATTCATACACAGCTGAGCAAACTCAGTAGCAGGTCCAGACGCATCGTTGCCAAATTTAAAATCATAATAATTAAAATTTTACTGTATTGGTATCGTAAAACAAACGATTTTATTGACTAATTTAGAAACTATATTTTTTTTCCTCACTTCAGCCAATAATAATTTAAAATGTTAAATATGAAATGCTAATGATCTAATGAATGCTGAATATTCCATAAAAAATTTTTATTAAAAATTCGCGGTAGTAACGGGAAAAGTAACGCGGGCCCATTTAGATGTTCCGGTAAAAATGTGGTACAATTAATCGATTTATGTACACTCCTGCCAATACGTTAACAATAAATCTCTTTCATCTGAAAATTAAACCAATGTGATTGTTATGACTGCAAGAAAATTAGCTCTGTTTAACAGTTTAATAAATTTAATTTAATATTCAAGTTATACATAAAGCTCCAACGGATCAAAGAATAAACCATTTACATTTCGTTTCAGAAATAGTGCAGATAAAAACCAACACTCAATTCGTAAATAATTATAGTAGGGTCCACGGAGGCTCAAATTGTGATTTTCGTTTGCACTTTCAGATTAAAAGCTAAAACCAATTTTAGATGATTCCCCACCCTTAGAACTATCAAAATCCCGAAGGCGTCAAAAAAAGTCCTGTATGGGGTGGCTGTAGGAGGTGAAATGTGAAAATTACCCTAAAAATGATTTTTGGATATTTGGAACTAGAAAAACAGCTGAATAGTTACACATAAGAACCATTTACCTCAGAACACTGGAAATATAAAAAAAAATTATTGATTATTCCATAAAGCACGTTGTTAAATGCGAGAGCTTAAGACTTAAAGCGCTCTGGTGAAAAGTGTCTAAATATCTTAGTCATGCTCTACATCTAACCTACTGTAACATTTTTATATGTGATCCAATTAAAAAATACCCTTTAATAACATTGTAGAGCAGAGTTTCCCGAGTTTGTTGGACATTTCACTTTTTCATTTGGATGATTTGCAATTTTTTTACGAATTTTTATTCGAGCGCGCGCATGGGCCTGACTAAGGTCGAATATCGCTTGCGTTACCCAGAGTTGCAGCTCATTAAGGTCGAATGACGCTTATTTCTCTTTTATACAAAGATTAGGTCTGTTCTTGCAGAAGTTTCTGATGGTTGAAAACGGTTTTTTTACTTTTTTACATGCGGACAGTGCATTTTTAATGTCTGTCAGTTTAACGTCTGTGAACAGTTTTGTTGGGCGATTGTTTTTGACACTTTCTGACCATTCCGGACTGCTTGTTGCTTGTATTGCAAGAACAGATCTATTAAAATTAAGTATATAATTGTTGAAATAGTATATGAAAAACTAACAGGTACCACAAATATAATTTTTAAATTTATATATTATAATACATAAATACATACATGTAACATGAAAATCATAAATAATAAGAATTAGGGGCACTTTAACATTTAATCGGATTTCAATTCCGCCGATACGTCCTCTGGCGTATAAAGGTCGACACTTCTGTGGTGTCCGGGAAAAAGGAGATAAGTCCAATTTTGGTCAAATTGGAATATGTTGAAATTTCGGCATTACACAATCAAATCTTTCTTCCGGGCGAAAGGGGATATCGCATTTGAAGTAAAAAATGTTACTAAACTTAGGTTCATTTTGAGCCTATATAGTCCCTTAAAAATGTTCCTGTAGAGATAACTCACCTTATTCTTTCGTATAAAAATAAAAATTTTCTGTGATTGTCAAAAAAAGATAACATATCTCAAATCGTCCACAAAATTTTTCGGATATTAACGTAGTATTACATATTACATATGCATATACAACGTTTGTATGACGTTTAATATTAATACATAGTATTAAATATTACAGTGTGTAAAATTAGTGTGTATCTTAAAATCGCATCCAATACTTAAAGTAATAAATCACAAGTTTTTAATACCACTTATACTACTTATAATACACTTATTGAAAATACAAGAAAACGTACGGATACACCAATTCACCATTCCCTAAAAAATGAACTTATGAAATGAATTAAGAAAAGACTGAAACTGGAAATCCATTTTAATGTTAGTCCAGTTCCAATTTCTGAAAAAAAAAGAAAGCTAATCTAATGCAACTAATACCTTATATTTCAGATATATTTTGGGAATTCTACAAATCCTTACCATCCTTACCAACCAACAATGACACATGTCCCGATATTTTCTGATGAAGATGATGATAAATTTGCTTTGATATACATTTTATCTTTTGTTTATTTAAATGAATATTAAATAATATAAAATTAATAAATTGTCTGGGTTTTAAATATTTTTCATTTTTGTTTAAAA
Source organism: Pogonocherus hispidulus (assembly GCA_963924545.1). Taxonomy (NCBI): domain Eukaryota; kingdom Metazoa; phylum Arthropoda; class Insecta; order Coleoptera; family Cerambycidae; genus Pogonocherus; species Pogonocherus hispidulus. Next base: position 28,239,076 of record OZ004696.1, on the reverse strand, counting down.
TAGTTGAAATGCAACTAATGAGAAAAGTACATTTTTAATTAGCCTATTTTAAGTCTATTTAAGTCTATCTATCTAAGATAAGTCTATTTTTTCCAAAATATTAGAAACATTGAGACATGATATTTAAATATAAAAAGGGAAAGTTCTTTTCATCTTATTCGGAAAATTGTAAATACATGTATGTATTTACAGTGCTGATAAAGACTATCGTCGATGGGAAGTAGTTTGTTTATAGGTTTTGAAGAAGCCATAATGCTGCGTAAATGACTTATTCAACTGGTATCTGAAGTTGTATACAACGTGACAGCAAATTGAAGCATATTATGTTGTTTGAATATATCTCCAATTAATTTCAAAGATAGTACCCCAATAGTACCTACTTAGCAAATCATGGTACAATAAATACATTTTCCAACATATTTTTCCGAAGGCCGACGAATTGACTTGTAGGTACCTAAATCGCACCTAGGGTGACCAGACGTCCTCTTTTAACCGGACAAGTCCTCTTTTTAAAGTTCAAATTTATATCAGGTATATATATATATACACATTTTATGCTAAATATCCTCTTTTTTATTAGACAAAAAATTATACTAAAAATGTGAAGTAGGTATTTCTAAACAATGCAAGTTACAATAAACAACTTAATTGGAAATTATAAATTATTTGAAGTTCATCCTAGACCTCTAATTGTAACTCTTTCTCTTTCTGTTAACTTAAATCGAATAAAGAGGGCGATAGGAACAAACATGGTTGAAGAAGCCCAGAAAAGCCGCCCTTATTTTACAAATTTAAGCCGAATATTACAAAATTACAAAGTAATTGTTTATTTTTATAAATAAAGAGCAATAGTTTATAATGTTTTGACCAAATGATGATTCTATTTTGTTAGCAGTTGTGGAGCGATTTATATTAATTTCATGTACTGCTATATATCGTACATTGTTTGTTGTCCCAACTTTTATCCAGATTTCATCATTTCATCGGTTATTTTTAAAAATCACCTGTCCTTTTATTCATACAAAATATCACTTCAACGCCCAATATTCCTAAACAAAAATCAAACAGCCACACAAGAGAGAAATAAGCGATATTCGACGATAATGATCTGCGACTGTGGTTAACGCAAGCGATATTCGACCTTAGTCAGGCCCATGCGCGCGCTCGAATGAAAATTCGTAAAAAAATTGCAAATTATCCAAATGAAAAAGTGAAATATCCTTAGGACTCGGGAAACTCTGCTCTACAATGTTATTAAATGATATTTTTTAATTGGATCACATATAAAAATGTTACAGTAGGTTAGATGTAGAGCATGACTAAAATATTTAGACACTTTTCACCAGAGCGCTTTAAGTCTTAAGCTCTCGCATTTAACAACGTGCTTTATGGAATAATCAATAATTTTTTTTTTTATATTTCCAGTGTTCTGAGGTAAATGGTTCTTATGTGTAACTATTCAGCTGTTTTTCTAGTTCCAAATATCCAAAAATCATTTTTAGGGTAATTTTCACATTTCACCCCCTACAGCCACCCCGTACAGGACTTTTTTTGACGCCTTCGGGATTTTGCTAGTTCTAAGGGTGGGGAATCATCTAAAATTGGTTTTAGCTTTTAATCTGAAAGTGCAAACGAAAATCATTTCTAGAAGACTTTGATAGGCTCGTGGACTCCACTATTATTAAGAAAGGCTAAAAAGTTTTTATTTAAATTACTTTCGGAATAATCTCTGCTGTAGGTACTTGATTTTATGTTTTTATATCACTGAAGTGTTGAACATTATAATTTTTTAAATATTTTGTAGGTATTCGGTTATGCTTATTATGTATGTTTATTAGAATACAATGAGGTGTGTTCGGATGCTCGTTTCACTCGTCCTAACGTAGCAACGCTGTTGAATTGGAGCGATAGGCTGTGTGCGCTAGGCTTCATGGTGGGCACTTCACAACACTCTAATTTATTGCTGCTCAGGGGTGCCGTATTACCGGGAGTTATGGGTTAATTTGTTTTACTTTTAAAAGCTCCAGAAAAATAGTTATTTGTGTACCAAGGCATTAAAGTTGAACTTTTTATCACGAATGTGGATTTTATTTGCAGGGGCTCGTAGGGCCGAGGCAAATAAACCACATGAGAGATAAAAAGAAACTTTATTGTCTAGGTACACACGCTTTCTTCGAAATCGAGTAATCATTAAATTACTATTACTTACGTTTTAAAGATACAAAATTATGCCACAAATACTGCACAGCGTTAATTTGCACAGTTAATTTGACGTTTATTTGCCACTCGGCCTACTTCAAAAAATCGTAAAACAATGGATTACTTTACCGATTAGGTATTACTCGTTCTTTACTGCCGATTTCGAAAAATATAAACTTTTCGATTTCTTGTCTTTATTAGACCTTCCGAATACCTGGTTAAAATGAATGTACTGATGACTAAATCACCCTGAATTTAGGAACTTCTTTTAATGTACCAGAAAAATTTGGTCGTCAATCAATTTATGGTATTTTTTCATTCTATCTAAAATATATTTTATTAAATAATTCTATCACGAAACATCTAATCATCTAATATTCAAAAAAATATGAGGAAGATGCAATGAAAAGCTGTTGATGAATACTCAATATGCACAACTTTCAGATAGGAAATAATAATAACCATAATACAATTTTGTCAGAAACGGTTCATCGTTTATCACTTCAACAATAATATACTAACTCGGCGAAGTCGGACAGCTTTATAATGTCTTCACATCCTATCATTTCGAACCAATGAGTCTATTCTTTTCTTGTTCAACACACATTTAATTCTCCCTTCGGCCAGCATCGATCCCCTTCCGCCTTTCTGCCTATCGTTCGTTTGCTTCAATAATTCAGTTCTTATCTGTTTAGGGTAGCGTTATCAAGACCGTTAACATTATTGAATTTTTTATGAGAACAATGAGTTGATAATAAAACATCAAGGTTCTTGCCCCAAAAACGTTAAATATGGGGATATCCGCTAGCAATTAATGTATTATTGATAATTAATTTGTTTATATAGCAATTGTAAAAACTAAACTATTACAGTAAACACATAATTATTTATAAGTTGTAAACTATTTATATGTATTTTATATCTCGATTGATATAAATAGATTTTTAAAAACTTTTATTTATTACTGAGGATAGTATATACTATCCTTTATTACAATTAAATATACGTTGAGACTATTACAACGGAGTCTAAATCAGAACTGACTAACAAAGGTAAAAAGCGGTATTTATAACCTATAGTAAGCTGACTATTAACAATTTCAAGGATTTCCTAGAATGAATACAAAAGATATGCTGATCAACCGTCAGGTGGCTAACTAAATAATAAGATTAAATACAATGTAAGAATAAGGTATCATATAACTAAGATAAGGCACGTCTTGTTATTAAAGTCCCGTGCTAATTCCTATATAACAACTCCCTCCTTAAATAAAAAGTTGATGCTATGCATTAACTTTTAGGCAAAAGTTTTCGGGTTTGAGTTGAGTTCGATGTCCACTTCCACTGGTTCCTGAACATTGATGCTCGGTCTTCTTCTGGGGGAAAGAGGTCCATATCTTCTGAAATATGACCTTGAACTCGGCGGTTGTGGTGGTTGGTCATTGGAAATAGCAATACCAATTTTCCTTTTTCTTTTACATTTGCATGTTATATACAATAAAATATTATTATGAGGGTAATTGTAAGATAAGTAAACCAAGAAATATGTTTGGTCATGAAAGGCTCATTGATTAATTTATCTAAATTCTCAGAGTATTGGTCCAGTTTGTGTTTGGCAATACTTAAATCATCTGTATTTAGGTTACTTAATTTTAGGGGTTTTAAATTTGGAAGCTTGTTCTTTTCTGGGAGGTGATCACAACACTCATATGGGATTAAAACGGCATGTTTGGTATATGTAAAGTTGTATTGTTGATAGGATTTCGCATGAACTCGTGTACTTCCTATAAACGAGTTACAATCAGGTTGTAGTCTTAGTATTGAATTCGTATCGATAGTTTTTGAAATTACTTCCTTATTTGGGCACTTGATAGTTATTTGTAAAGGGTCCGAAATAGTTATTAGCCACTGATTTTTAATAAGTTCTTGTACACTATAGTCTTTAGCAAAGATTAAATTGGAATGACACGTTCGTGGTATGGCACTTATTGATCTTAATAATTGTGCTTCACAGATAGCATCACTATCTATTGGGTACGATAAAACATCTGAACATAATTTGATATTTGGGCTTAATGGTTTACAGTCATTTAGATCTTGTAGGGGTACATATAACAAAGAATCATCGTTTTTCGCGATATATTTTTGGGATGTACCTAAAATATGGTGAAGACCTGTTCGATTATCCAATACCGGGATAGGGTATAAATGATAAACGGTATACCACTCTGGTTCTATTAAAGGAATTTTTAATACAAATACTAATTTAGAATCTGTTTGAAATGCCGATAATTCGATAATATCGAAGTATTGAGCAACCTTAGACATTTGAGGTGGTAACGGTAAACTGTCTTTATTTAGAGATTGGCCAATAATTTGAAGTGAGTTAACCAGATCTCTTGGTGTAATTATAGAACTATGTATGATCTTCAACCTAGCAAATGTTACTGAATTTAGCATATCATCTAAACTGTTTTCCAGAAACATATAACTTTCCATGAGGGATTCGCATATTTCCAATATTTTTAATTTAGCGCGAATATAATGTATATCATTGGTTAATTTAAATATCGTTTTCTCGATTTCCTTTATGTCGTTATTAAAAGTTTCTTCATCAATTTTAAGTTTATTGATTGTAGAATTAAAACTTTGTATTACCGATGTTGTGACTGATATTTGATTTTTTAATAGATTCTCGATTTGATGTTCATCGTTTACTAATTTATTTATACAATTATTGTAATATTCACCATCAGAGGCGTCTAGATTACCGGTTATACTTTTCCAAATTGTTCCTATTCCGTTTAATAGGCCACGTTTGTATCGTTTAGTGTCTGCAAATGTTTCTTCGTATTTTAATTGTAAAGATTGTGAAATTTGACTTAAGAGACTAACATGTGTTTTAACTGCTGAATGAAATAATAGCATTTGTGGGTGTTCTGAGTTAAAAAGATTTAGTATGTTATCTAAAATTATGTTATTATTGTCAAGTGCTGTCTTAATTGGTTGTATGTCTTTATAGACAAGTAATGTCCATTTGTTATTTGAGATTTCGATTCTGCTTTCTTCCTGATAATAAATTCCAACTGTGTTGTTGATTGGTTCTAAATGGTACTGACATGTCACTGCTGTAAACAGCTGTAGAAACCTGAAAATAAATTTTAATTTTCATAGTATGGTTTCATACGATCGAAATTTACTTTTGTAGATTGTTTAGTTTGGGGATTAAATAAAATTGCTGAATTTTTTAATATGTCTTTAATTTCAAAGGGGCCGTTGAATTTATTTTGGAGTTTGTCTGTAATTTGAGATTCTTTAACATAAACCTTGTCACCTATTTTGTATTGTAGTTCTTTTTCTGACACGTGTTTATCATATCGAATTTTAGCTTTTTCTTTTTGTAAGTTAGTTTTAGTACGGGCTATATTGTAGTAATGTGAAATTCGGTTGTTTAAATCTCGTACATACTTTGATATTAATTCTTCCTGATTATAAAGTGTCTCTGGTGGACGGCTTGATGTATGACCGAAGATTAACTCATACGGTGTAAAACCATGTGTTTTGTTAATTGAGTTGTTGTAACATATGACGGCATAGGGAATTATTGTGAGAGGATGATCGTCAGGGTTTTCTGATATGTTAGCTCTTATCATTTCCAATAGGGTCGCGTGAAATCGTTCAACTGATCCGTTTGATTGCGGATGATTTACGCCTGAATATGTAAGATTGATATTGTAAAGGGTACATAAGTCCTGTAGTAATTTATTGTTAAATTCACGTCCGTAATCGCAATGGATGCGGAGGGGAGTTCCGTAATGTTGAAAATATAGTAATAATGTGTTTACTACTGATTTTGCCGATTTGTCGCTGATAGGATAAGCTTGAGTGAATTTTGTTAGCTCATCTCGAATGGTTAGTACATAATTTTTAGATGGTATTTCAAGGATGTCTAGATTAATTCTTTCAAAAGGTGTCTTCGGCGTTTCGGTGATTACTAAGGGGTTATCGAGATTTTTCCGTAAAATTTTGGTCTTTTGACAAATTTCGCAGTGTTTTATAAAATTTTCGACGTCTTTTGTTAATCCTTTCCAATTAAATTTTTCTTTGATTCGACGTATAGTTTCATTGATTCCGCGATGTAAATTATTTTTACCGTTATGGAATTGATCGAGGATTATAGGTATCTGGTCTTGTTCCGGTGTTTCGACAACGTTTTGACAAATTACCAATTGTAATTCTGTGTCACTAAAAATAAATGAAAAAATTTCGAGTATTGGCAAATTTAAATTATTTTCTACATAATATTTATTAGATGGGTCGATTTCGTCTTGATTTTTATAAATTGTAACAAATAAATGCATTATAGCCGATTCCATGTCAAATGGTAATGGTATAATATAATATTTACGATTTTTTACTGATTTACTATTAAGTAAGTTTATTTTATTCTTATAAAATTCTGGTTTTTCCTCAAATATATCTTCAATAATGTTGTAATGCAAATCTTCCAAATGATTATGTTGGAAGAACGTAATTATGTGTTTGTTGTCTTTGTCTAGTAGTTGTTTGTTCGAAAAAGAAATTTTGTTATAGTCAATTAAAGATTTTGAGTGATATGTTTTTAAAAATAGGTCAAATTCTTCTGAGATTGTCTCAGGACTAATTTCGGTACGTTCAGAGTCAGATGTGTCGACTTCATCATTGGTATTGGCCATTAATATTTGGTTATTAAATTTAGATGCTTCCTTGAAGTGATTAATTTTAATACGAGATAGTGCATCTGCATTTTTATTGATTTTTCCTGGTTTGTACATGATTTCATAGTCGTACTCCTCTAATTTGAGACGCCAGCGAGCAAGTCTACTTCCTGGGTCCTTTATTGAAAAAAGCCACGTAAGTGGTCGGTGGTCAGTTTTTAATTTAAACTTTCGTCCAAATAAGTATGGTCGGAAGTGTTTTACCGCCCAAACGATTGCTAATAGCTCTCGTTCTATCGTGGAATATTTTGTTTCTGCGCTACATAACGTACGGGACGCGTATGCAATTGGAAGATCTTTTCCGATGGGTCCTTGCGATAATACAGCGCCAATTGCGTAGGCACTTGCGTCTGTTGTAAGAATAAATGTTTCTTCAAAATTTGGATATATTAAAATGGGCGTTGACGTCAATGCGTCTTTTAATTCGTGGAATGAATTTTGACAATCTACATTAAAGTGAAATGGTGTATCTTTTTGGAGTAATTTTGTTAATGGTTTGGAAATTTTGGCAAAATTTGAAATGAAGCGTCGGTAATATCCGGCGAGTCTTAAGAAAGATTTGATCTCTTTAGGGGTTTTAGGTTCTGGGAAATTTTGTATACAATTAATTTTTGAAGGATTTGGTTTAACACCATCTTGTGTAATTACATGTCCTAGGTAAGCTACTTCCTTCCTAAGGAATTCGCACTTATCGGGTTGGATTTTTAAGTTGGCTTTACGTAAACGTTTAAATACTTCAGTTAATCGCGATATATGTTCGTGGATTGTGGGTGAATAAATTATTATATCATCCATATAAACGAGACATCGTTCATTTTGGATTCCTAGTAGAATATTGTCCATTACGCGCTGGAAGGTCGAAGGTGCGTTTTTTAGGCCAAATGGCATTCGAACAAATTCGAAATGGCCATTTTCAACTGAAAATGCTGTTTTTGCTATATCTTTTTCTTCGATTTCAATTTGGTGAAAGCCAGAGGCGAGGTCTAGCGTTGTGAAATATTGACATTTTCCTAATTGGTCAAGTAAGTCTGATATGTTTGGTAGAGGGTATTTATCATCTACTGTCAATTCATTAATTTTGCGGTAATCAATTACAACGCGCCATTTCTGTTTACCAGAGGCGTCAAGTTTTTTTGGCACTACCCAAACGGGGGAGGACCATGGGCTAATAGATGGTCTAATGATACCTTGGTCAAGCATTTTATTCATTTGGGATTTTACTTCTTCTTTATGTACCTGCGGGTATCGATATGATTTTGTAAAAATCGGTTTGGCGTTATTAGTGTCAATGGGGTGTTTAATTTCGTTTGTGAATGTTAATTTATCACCTTCTAAATAAAATATGTCAGAGTAATCTAAGCATAAGTGAGTAATAAAATCTTTTTCTTCATCATTGAGGTGTTCTAAGCGTAATTGATTTTTTATTTCATGTTCCCTATCTGTATTATCGGTTTGAGTATTATAGTCGCAATCTGGGTTATTTAAATTACAAATTAATTTTGGATTTTCAATTGGTTCTAAAATTAAATCTGAAAAGTTAATTGTTTTTGGAATAGCGTTGGCGTTAATAACTGATGTAAAAAATTCACCATCCTGATTAATTTTCACTAGAGCATTCGGAAGTCTTACTTTCTCCTTTTCTTGCGCTAACAGTATAGCGTCAGTGTTTTTTAATTCACATTTTAATTTGAATATTTGTTCGGTACGCGGTTCTATAGAGATTTTATTTTCTGCGATGGTATTGGTACAGGGTGTTTCTTGCGTATCTTCGCCTACTTTAAATAATGGTACGGTTTTGTATTTGGTGATTAATTGTCTGTTTTTCAAATCGATTATACATTTATAATGTTCTAAAAAATCGGAACCTAATAATCCATCAAATTCAATATCAAGATTATAAATATAAACTTTATGTGGGTCACCTACTTGAAAGGGGATAAGAGTTGATTCGGTAATAGCAATTTTTTCATCTGTTATACCTTGAATAGCGACATTTTCTGGGAATCTCTGTGGAAAGTTTTTTACAGTGTTTTCATTAAAAATGGAAATTCCTGCGCCAGTGTCTATTAAAAGTTTGAAGGTTTTTGAATGGTCTTTTATGTAGTAAAGGTTGTTTGAATTTACTTTAAATAAAGGATTTAAACAAAATCTTGTTCTGGGAAGTTCAGGTTTGGACTGAAATTGTCTAGGTTCATTGTCTGTATTTGGCTTTCGATTTCTGATAGCGGGTCTTGTACTTGGAATATTTCCTGGGTGTTGTAATCTGTTTGATATTGGTAATTGGGGGGATCGTTTTGAGACGATAAGCCTATCTGAAAATCCTGAGTGGAATATTCATAGTTGTCAGATGTTCCTTGAGCTGATTGCTCTGAGTATTGATCGAAACCGTATTGATCAGTGTATTGAGCGTCATAGTAATATTGGGATTCATCATTGATATTTACGAAATGTGCTCTTGGTTGATTATTATTATAGTTCGGATTTGGTTGGATGACTGAAGGTCGAGGTTGAAATTGATGTGGACGATTGGGTTGTTGTCCTGGTCTTTGATTTTGAAAGTTTTGTGGATTTGGTCTCTGTTGCTGCTGTTGTTGCGGAGCTTGGGACCTTTGGGGATATTGTTGAGAAGAGTTTCGATTTACATTAGAGTAATTATTTTGATAATTTTGATTTGGGTAAGAGTAGTTTTGGTAATTGGGGTTATTAAAAGATTGTTGACGTGTGCGACATTCATTCGCTAGATGTCCACTACGTTTGCAGAAGTTGCATAATTTTTGTTGATTGGAAATTGGGGGTTTCTTTACTTGATTGGAATTTACGCGAGATTGATTGGGCTTGTCAAATTTTTGGTTCTCAAAGTATGACAGCTGGAGTTCTCGTCTGATGCGATGAGAAGCATCAAGCATGGTAGCTGGGTTTCCTGCCCTAATTATATGTCCTAAACGAGGTTCTAGGCCAGTGAGTAATGTGTTGAGCGTCATGGTCTCTATTAGTTGAGACTGCGCTTCTTTTTGATCGATAGTCATATTGGATTTTTGAATAGCTGCGTGCATCTTAGAATTGTGTATTTGCAAGCGTGAAAAGAAAGTTAATGCAGATTCATTGGGTGATTGTCTAATTCTTTGTAGGTCCTGGATGAGGGACGTCAGGTCACGAGGATCACCAAAATGTATAGACAATAATTGTTTTATCTCCTGCCAAGTTGCGGGATTGCGCGAGTTTATGAGCTGAGCTGCTCTACCTTTTAATTTGTTTTTTATGTGTAAAGTCAGTAACTTTCGCTGGTCACCGACAGCCATGTTAAATGCATGATCGCAAGCATTTAAAAATGTATTTAAAATAATTTGGTCGCCCTCAAATTCGGGTACTATCGAAAATACTTCGGATAGTTTGTATGGTTCGATTATTGCCTGATCTTCTTGAACTTGGTCTGGCATTTTGTAAAAATTTAAAATTTAATAAAATAATAAAAATTAATAGTTTAATATTTAAAAATAAGTTTTGTTGCGTGCGTTTGCTTTTGAAAGCAAGTTTTTATTTAGCAATGTTTGATTTACTTTACTTAATTTTTCAATATTGGATAATTGAACAGTTTGATTACTTAAAATTAATTTCTGGTGCGTATTACAACAAATGAGGGAAACGAGACAGATGATTCAATGTTAGTACTTACAAGAGTCGCGTGTTCATTGAAGCACTAGTTCTGCTGATCCTTGTTTTTGAAGCACTACCACCACGTTGCTGTGTTGAGAATTCTTTTCTCCCGTTTTCTTACTTCTTTGGATTTCCTACTTCTTTGGATTTCTTACTTCTTTGGATTTCTTACTTCTTTGTGCGATGTAGATTTACCACTGCTAGTTAGGCAAAGTCCTTGTTCTAACGGCGTTTAAATCTATCTTGCTTTCCTACTTCTTTAAATTTCTTATTTCTTTGTAACTTTTTTGTTTCACTGAACTTTGTAACATTTTCTTAAAACTTGGAACTGGGCTCTTCTTTGTTGAAGGATTAGGATCCACCACTGTTAGTTAGGCACTTCCTTGTTCTAACGGTGTACAAATGTATCCTACCGACTGCGCCACTTTTTATATCTCGATTGATATAAATAGATTTTTAAAAACTTTTATTTATTACTGAGGATAGTATATACTATCCTTTATTACAATTAAATATACGTTGAGACTATTACAACGGAGTCTAAATCAGAACTGACTAACAAAGGTAAAAAGCGGTATTTATAACCTATAGTAAGCTGACTATTAACAATTTCAAGGATTTCCTAGAATGAATACAAAAGATATGCTGATCAACCGTCAGGTGGCTAACTAAATAATAAGATTAAATACAATGTAAGAATAAGGTATCATATAACTAAGATAAGGCACGTCTTGTTATTAAAGTCCCGTGCTAATTCCTATATAACATGTATGGCTACGTTTTACAATTAAAATTAATTCGTTTTATAAATAAATCCAATAAAATTTAAATATTTCACTGAGAGATTTTAATAAATTTTCTATTAGGTTCAGAAACCCATAACAATGAGCACAACTTCATATTTTTTTTGTTTCTATTATTTCACATCGGCTTATTTTCGCGACTAAGACCAATCGCTCATGTCAGAAGATGAGCAACTCCCAATCTAGACATTTTGCTGCAAACCTGCTTTTTCTCAGTAGAGTAGGGCGAGTATCTTTTATGTAGATTGAAAATACATACTCTTCATAGGTATTATCTTGAAACTGTGTAATCGAATATGACATAGTAAATTAGGTTTTTATAGTTTTGTAATTCAAAAGTTGACACCTTTGACCTATGATTGACATTCATGATACAGAACCACCATCTTCCTCTCAAGGCACCTGCGTATGATACGTAGGTCCCTTGAGAGGAAGAATTAATATTATCATATTAAGGTATTATAATAGTTACAATATATTGTTACGTTCTTAGTTTTAAAACCGGTTCCTTAAATGCAGATAAATAGTAAAGTCACCATTGTTTGACGGTCACTATTTATTAAACAGTAAATATAACAAGACTCAATCGATTTAGAGTACACTACAAATATTTATTAGATTATTTATATTCACAAGTATTTATTTAACTATCGTCGACAGCTACAACAAACCAACTGGCTGAAGAGTGCGCATTGGTATATTCTCCTCTGTGACTCACGGCCTGTTCGAGAAAGGGACTGTTACATCTCGAACATACCAGAAACGTCGATTGGCGGCTGCAAAGATCTTCGGCGTTCATATTAGTTATCGTTCACGATGCTTCGCGGCAATTCGTTGTGGTTCTCGAAAGGGCCTTTCGTCACAATATTGCTATTCGCTTTTGTTATTTTATCTTCTTAGTTAAGTTTCCTTTTTATATTTGTAGCCTACAAGTAGTTTACATTATTTACCGTAAAAGTTACGTTATTAAGAGCAGTGGTTAAATTAGAATCTGTAACTTTGTAATTGGATTTTTTCTGTTGGAATACCAAATTTTTTAATAAATAAATAAATAAATAAAGTAGACTCTCACGTAGGGTGACCATTCGTCCGGAAATTAGCGGCTATATTTCGAGTCCGGACGGAATCGCAACCATGATTAAAATGTCCGGAATTTTTATCCAACTTAAAATTGTGCATGTAAAACCCTTGTCCAGGTTGACGTTGGAGATCGAACGGAGCCGACTGATTACGATTAAAACGCGAACGCGAACTCAACCGATGTCACTGACTGCGACATGTCGACAGTTGACATTCTGCTCTGGTTAGACTAGCCTGTACTAGTCCGGGGGGACTTCTTTGTTAGTTTCAAAAAAATATTAACGAAAGCACAGTATTTACTAATATTATATATTTTCCCCGTGGTATCTTCTACTCCTTGACGTACGCTCTATGTATGTTTAAACGACCATAGCTATGGGAAATTAAAAAAATTGAACCTTCCTTTTCTTTCATTTGATCAGGTCCGGAAATAGTTCATGTTCTATATGGTCACCCTACTCTCATGTCAGTAATTTTTTTATTTCAAGATCAACTTGTATAATTCTGATTTGGTGCTGCATATAGGTATTTTGGATGACAAATCACGTAGAACTAAACCAAATCGGATATTCCTGCAGACTATAAAAATAAAGATAAGGTTTCATGGCACATGGCACTAATAAAACTGCAATGTTAATGTTCTGTGAAATTTAATATATCCACTTTTAACATTTAAATGCGATGTATTGCAGTGTATCCCGCCGTATAACTGAATATTTACTGTTGCGGGAATTTGTTTTCAGTATTGAAAACATACAACGCACATACAAGATTGTTTTAAATGCACTGGAAAAGACCGCAGATTGTGTTTTAAGTAGCCCTGGCCCTGTAACCTGATAAATACAAATATTTGGTGGTCTTTTTTATTCACTTTTTTTCAGCTAGCCTGATATTAATCTAATCAAGTTGTTTTTTTGTTTACTATATACAGGGTCGCCCAATAGTGGTACAAAGTTCCATAACTCCTATGACGTAATACAAAAAAAACAATTTTATGGTCTGATAGAGCCTAAGAGGACGCCAAAGTTAAAAAATATATATAGTCATATACGGTGCTCTGTAAATCGGGGCCATATCAAACTTATGTTTTTTAATGGAATGACATATCATTTTTCCGAATTCGCCACTATAGGGTTTATTAGTATTCTATCTTGGTAGTTCAGAAGATATGAGTTCATTTTTGTATCCTAATCGCAATGAATTGGGGTTTGCGTTTCACTAGGTGTACCTTGGCAATGGTTCCTCCTATGGGCGATTGACATTGGGAAAGTTGCTTGGTAGCGTACACCAGTCTAACGTAAATCAGGTTTATAATAGGTAGTTTATTAAGGTTATTGGCTTATAATCTCCATATATCTGTATTAACAAAGTGTTGAATATTCATTAATAACATGTCATAAGTAAAACCTGTACACAAGTAACTTCATAATGCTTTTACAATTTTGATAGTGGATAAAACAAAAACGCATTTTATTCAGTGAGCATTTAACTAGAATATGAGTTAATAACATTATGTAAGCAGTCTATTTTTAAGTCCAACTTGCTAACTTTAGGTATTGCGATAGCTAAATTCAAATTCAACACCTAATTCAAAAATGTTGCTTGCATGTTATTCTAACCGTTTTTAAAATTAATATATAAAACACTACAGAAACGAACAACCTCACTTCTGAAAGCCTCAGGCTTGTGTAGAGAGAGGGTACACGTGAAAAAATATAGATACACAACCATTTCCTGGGAGATGTGCCATTTCTCCCCTGGCGAGATTCGAACTCGCCCCGCAATATACTAATCTGTTAGTCACAAGCTAGCACCCAGCACCTAAAGGCGGGCGAACGTTGATCAACCATGTTGGTCTCAAGCTACCACCCAGCACCTAATGGACTGAGCTATCGCCGCGACATGAAAGAACTATTTATAAAAAATATAAGATCATAATTATAAGATATTAATTAAGAAAAATTATAAATTATGAACAGTGACGATATGCACAGTGTCACGTAGGGTCGTCAAAACTGAGTACTCAAATATTAAAATAAGATTTTACACTATTTTCTCGAGAAGTTAATAAATGTAAATTACCTCATTGTACTGAGTAAAACTGAATTACTTAATGTACTAAAATTGCTATGTAAATTGTAAAGAACCACTTTTAAAATATATCTTCCAGAGATATTTGTGGTAAATGAAAGCTTTATGTTTCATTCAGAGATTTGAACAAGAAAAATCGGCGAACTATGTAACTAGAATATTACACTGTGAAATGAGAAAACCAAGAGTGATGACGCGAATTTTCCCATATATGAGGACTTATGCGATGCTGGTATCTCTATTCCCTACACTCTCCACTAGCACGTATACCGTCGGGTAAAAGAATTTCCGCCTACATCACTGCTATTACAAATTATACTTGCTGCATCCCAAATATACTTTTCGCATGCGAGAAGTTATGCTAGGAAATAAAGCTGTATGATGCGTTTTAAATCGTGCAGTTTTGTAGAATACAAAATTTAGTGAAATACAAAATTTAAAAATAAATTATTAGCATTTTTTACAAGAATCCAAGTGTCCATAAACTGCATGGGGATTTTGGAAATTACAAGACACAGATTAGCTTAATTGGGGAAAAAGTTGCATAATGAGGTGGAGAGTAAAATAGCGGAAACAGATCCAAAAAAGTTTTTCCTTTTTGAGTTATTTTGAGAAAAATGATTTTTCGATTTTCGTTTTAATTTGTTTTTCATTTTTTTTAATTCGTCTTATTCCTATAGATAGAGGAAAATTAAATGCACTTCGTTAATGTCCCTATAACTACGACCAAATGTAACGTACATAATCTGCAGTTACGTAGAGTTATGTTTTCTGTTATTATGTTATTCGAAATAATTCTCAATAAGTTAAATATTAAATTATCACGATTGAACTCTAGATATCGGGATTTGCATTGAATATTCCTGGAACCGGTCTATTATAGGAGTCTCCCATCTTTCAAATATTTCTATAATGTATCTACTCATCTCTTATTGACATGGTTAGTTATTTAATGCCTTTAGTCAAGTGCTTAGTTTGGTATTTTGTTTTTTTTTTTGTATCACAGGTTATTACATTTTTGTAGCTACATATTGTGTATACATATTGTGGTTGTTTGGTTTATAAAATAATCTGGTTGTTTGAATTTTTTCGGATGTTTGGGCACAGTCTTTGATATACTATTGTAACATTATGTAGTTATTTTTAAAAGTAAAATAATTGTGACTGTCTTATTCAGTTCTAGTAATATTTTAATATGTTTTGTGTTTTTATAACTTAATTTCAACAGTGATATTTTCTATAAGTTCAAATTTTATAAAGTTTTGCTACTAAAGTTTTAAGTATTAAATAAGCTTTTATAACTTAGTTTTATATATTATCTTTATTATATTGTAGATGTCTCGAAAAAGGAAATAAACATTTCCGAAAGCTTGGCAACAACAAAGAGTGTTCTTAATTTTTTTATTCCTTTTGACTGCAAAAAAGATACAGGTCTTTTATATACAGTGTGCCCACAATTGGTGATGCATGTATTGGCATCTCGGAAACTATAAGAGATAGAAAAACGGTCAAAGGGGGAAAGTTTTAGACAATTTTGTTTGTAATCGAATGCCGGTTTTTTGCGATTTTATCTCTTTTGGTTTTTGAGATATTTTGAAAAAACAAAAATGATGCATTTTCGAAAATACCCTGTAATTTCTTTATTTAAAACAATTTTTAGATTCTGTAAAAACTTTCTTAGGGCAACTTTTTACGTAGAAAACGCCTGTGTAGTCCGATTTTATTTGCAACGTTTCGGTTTTTTGGAACCATCATCAACTTTGTTTTTTCATATGGGCGCCATATTGGATTTTTACGGTTTTGGAAAGCCTCTTTTCTTAGCTTTCTAATGATGTATCACAATTATATCACAATGATGTATCACCGCGGCGATAGCTCAGTCTGTTAGGTGCTGGGTGATAGCCTGTGACTAACAGAATGGGTATATTGCGGCGCGAGTTCGAATCTCGCCAGGGGAGAAATGGCACCTCTCCCAGGGAATGGTTGTGTGTCTGCGTTTTTTTCATGTGTACCCTCCCTCTACACAAGCCTTAGGCTTTCAGTAGGGAGGTTGTCCATTTCTGTGGTGTGTTTTATGTTTATGTTTTATGTTTAATTAGTAAAGAAAGTTAGGTTAGGGTTAAAAAAATCAAAAATTAATATTTTGTTATAAATTTCGCAACGTCGCACAGTAAAACACTGAAATTCTAGGTCATATTAAATTTAATCTCTATCACAATAAAACATTAAAATATTTGTTGAAAGTTTTTACCATCTAACAAAAAATAAATTTACAAAAGCCGTAAGTTTGGATAAATACATCAACTAATAGTTTTCAAAACACCTGTCACCTAAAAATCATTTAATTATTATGTATAAAAAGAAATTCAGATCCATAATAGAAAAATGTCAAAAATGCATGGACGCAAATGGGCGACACTTTGAACTTTAGATATTTTATTTCGGTTATTAGTCTTTATAGTTTAATTATGTTTTAATTTGTGTTGATATTTTGTTATTATTTGTAGCTTGGAGTTTAAACCGAAAATGATCTACTAGGGAACTGATGTATTAGCAAAAAATTTATTGCGTTAAATTATGTACTGAATTTCTGTTTATACATAATAATTAAATGATTTTTAGGTGACAGGTGTTCTGAAAACTAATAAGTAGGTGATGTATTTATCCAAACTTACGGCTTTTATAAATTTATTTTTTGTTACATGGTAAAAACTTTCAACAAATATTTTAATGTTTTATTATGATAGAGATTAAATTTAATATGACCTAGAATTAGTGTTTTACTGTGCGACGTTGCCAAATTTATAATAAAATATTTATTTTTGATTTTTTAACCATAACCTAACTTTTTTTACTAATTGTGATACATCATTAGAAAGCTAAGAAAAGAGGCTTTCCAAAACCGTAAAAATCCAATATGGCGCCCATATGAAAAAACAAAGTTGAGGATGGTTCCAAAAAACCGAAACGTTGCAAATAAAATCGGACTACACAGGCGTTTTCTACGTAAAAAGTTGCCCTAAGAAAGGTTTTACAGAATCTATAAAGAAATTACAGGGTATTTTCGAAAATGCATCATTTTTGTTTTTTCAAAATATCTCAAAAACCAAAAGAGATAAAATCGCAAAAAAACGGCATTCGATTACAAACAAAATTGTCTAAAACTTTCCCGCTTTGACCGTTTTTCTATCTCTTATAGTTTCCGAGATCCCAATACATGCATCACCAATTGTGGGCACACTGTATATAAATATATACACATACGAGTATAATCGTAAAACCTTGAAGGTGGCAGCATTTAAAAAGAAAATAATCATCTTAAAGATGATAAATTTTAGGTAAAGGGAATCTTGAATAAAATGAGTCTTAAATTTATGAAGGAAGTCAAAAATATATTAAAAAGGTAGTATTTCATTTAAAATAAGGAAGCGATATAACCGGAAGTGACAGGAACTCAAATATATTTTTGAAAAAAGTCAATACCGTTAATTATCTTCCATACAAATTTTCAAAATTCTACCTATACTGGTTCTCCATACACAGATCGATTCAGGTCATTGTGAAACACTCTGTATATAGAGTGTGGCTCATTAAGAACCAGGACACCCCTCTAAAAAATTTTTGGTAATCGGGATTCCAATGATTTTTTTTATATATATAGATTAGCCTCCTAGATGTACTTGTTGAACCTATTACGATGGTCCAGCTGCTAATCCTCAGCCTACTAGAAATTTTTTTCACTCAATTTTTAAAAAAATTACTTTAGGGATTTTTTTATTAAAAATTTGAGATCGTGGCGTTGTTCCGCATTACTTAAAACCCCTGTGGCCCCAATTTCATAAATTTTTATCAAATAATAATTTTTTTATAGAGCCTTAAATGTTTCAAGTTTATTGAATTTGTGTTTCGCTTAAAAGATATAGCAGCCATTAGAAACTAAAAATTATTGTTAATCTGGTATACTGTTCCTTTACTTACTTGACAAGTTAATAATAACGTTAAAACAATACTTTATAGTAGTCCCCTATATGCCTAAATCCCTAAAGTAATTTTCAAAAAAATTGATAAAAAAAATCGTAGTAGGCTGCGGATTAGCAGCTGGACCTTCGTAATAGGTTCAAGTACATCTAGGAGGCTAATATATATAAAAAAAATCATTGGAATTGCGCTTACCAAAAATTGTTTAGAAGGGTGTCCTGGTTCTTAATGGGCTACACTGTATGTGTTAATAGGTTGTTTTGGAAAATTATTTGAAATTCAGTTTCAGTTCAGTTAGCACTCTGTAATAAAACATGAACAGGTAAGTATGTCGTAGAAATTTTAGTATGTGTTATCAAGATGACTATTGTTAGATAATTATGTTTAATGTAATAATTTTATAAAACGTATGACACCCGCATAATGCTTATACGAGCCATTAAGACGTCGCTAACATTTCAACAAATTCTTATTATCAGTCCGGGCATTATATGATTGCCCGAACAAAAAACGGAGGTACCCCGACAAATCTATCTGTCTCAGGCGAGTGTTTCAAAACGAATAGAATGGAGGATCGCCATAAAATCAATTGATTTTTTTATGCTCCGAACAAACTGAGCTTGTTTTCGGGGTACAATGGTTCTGGAATGTGTGCTCTTCTTGTGGCCGAATTGAACAGTGGCCAATCCGGCAAAGACCAGGGCTGGACCTAGTATCTTTGCAGCTACAGAAAACCATTTAGTAATTTGCCTGATATCTAATCTACATATTAAGAAGGAACAACGCAAGTTGCATTGCAATTAAAACGTAAAAAGTATGACATATACTACTTTTGCTCTATTCTGTACAGGGTGTCCCACGTAGACCTTCCATTAGACGTTTCTAGAATACTACGCGTACTAGAATTCTGAAAATTTATATACGGGGGTTTCTCACAATTTTCTATCGATTGAAAATATTGCACACTTCCGGTTCTAAAGGAAGTAAACATCAACTCGCTTATTTCAAAGTTATTTCATTTTTTGATTCTACGTCAAATTTAAATGTAAGTTTCATAAGAATACCCTATCCCTAAACTCAATCGTTTCTGAGATATTTCGACTTTTTAAAAAATTTTGGAAAAAACATACTTTCGCTTAATCGGTTCTATCTCTTCTAGTTTTGAATCTAGAGGGCTAAAATTTTAGACGAGAAATACTAAAAGGCGCTATCTGAAAGTTAACGCCTTTTAGTATTTCTTAGAAAGAACTGCGCTATTTGAAAGTTAATGCAAGTTGCACAGGGCGTCGAAAAAACAAAGACAAATTGTGTCAAATTGAAAGTTCAATAACTCGCTTATATTAAATAGATAATACTATGTTTTATAATGCTAATGGATGTAGCTTCTAATTATCTTTCGATTAGTTTCGATTGGTATTAGGATTCCCTAATAAACATAAATTCCACCGATTTGAAGATATTTGGACATATCTTTAAATACGCCGCAACGCATACGCTTGCTGCAACGAAAATAATCTGCCATCTCCGACTCAAATTTGCCGTCTTTTGAAATACTGTAGTTTTATGTACAGTGGTGTACGTTTGCAGGGTCAAAGGGTGCGAATTTTTTTAAATAGCAACCGCTATTTTTGTTCTGTATGGTGAAAGAGCATATTTTGAGTACTGTAGTATACAAATTTCATTGTTGCATAAAGAAAATTTTGAAAAATTTTTAATGAGCCTAGCAACGGCTAGTAGACTACATTTAAGATTCTGGTTGGCTCAACCTTAGAGAAAAGATAACCTAGGCTTATAGCAATTAGCAAAATGTAATTTGAAGCAGTGAAGGTACTCTCATGTGGGTGGTCGGGCATAGATGCAAACGCATATGCTGATGTCTAAGTCAGGATGTATGCAGCAATATCGTTCACTGGTCCAGATCCGTTTTGAAGGGTAAGTAGTAGGGTCATCTATTGGCTGCGCAACGAAATATTTGAAACCCTAAACAACCCAAAAACGTATATGTATTGTAACTTTATCGATTTTTCATTTTGTTTTATTAATTTCTTAACAATTCTTGCGTCGATAGATTATTATATTGTTGTCAGTTGTACCAAACAAGGTAAATATCTGGCAACATTTTAAAACGTTCTATATTTCTGCAGGTACTGATATGTAAGTTTGTTAATTTCATGTTGACGATTGTTTTATTACAAAAATTATAAGGCCTAACAGAAGCCTCTGCCTACCTTGCTTGTTGCTAGTGCTGGTCCTGCCCTGGAGTTAGATATATGGGTCGGACAAGTCTCCACCGATGTTTTTCCATTTCCGTTTCCGTATTTACGGCCGCTGTTTGATGCACACGCTCAGATTGGATCGCTGTACGACAATAGTTTTATCGTTATTAAATATCTGCGGCTGTCGATCTTTCACCATTTCTTTCTATGGTCTAAAGTGTACGAGTTTGAGTTTGACTCGATTCTGCTCCACTTGTCATATTCGGCGAGAGATACTTAGTTCAAGATATCAGAATAATGCCAGAAAAATTGTATAAGAAACACTTATCTATACTGTCACTTCTGTTATGTCAGATGCAATACTTTTTATACAAAATCTTTTAAGTTCCACTTGTAATGTTCAGTTTTATGCTGAAAATAATTACCTTCATGAGCACAAAAGACAGGACGATAACTTTTAATAAATCATTCTTTTAATTTAATTTAATTTTATTTTACTAATTTTAAAAATATATTAAAGGATGTTAAAATTTAAAAACTATTTCAAAGTATTAATTTTTTATTTATAAATGTCAAGCAGATATAGGTTTGGTATATTCCCTCACTATTAGAGCTAGATCCATCAGTATATCCGTGAGAGACCCTTCTATCCAAAATGTTTAAATATACCTAGATAGAGTATTCCAATAAAAAAAATTATGGTAAACCTCTCCTCTTTGGGACATCCTGCATATTTATATAGGATGTATGTTCGCATTATTGTTATTTAACAATAATATGAAAATCTGTCAGTAGGTTATTATAGCCGGAATTGAGACTCCCCCCACCCCTTTTGACCTTGAATGACCTTGAATGACCTTTGGATGACCTTGAAGTGACCTTTGGATGACCTTGAGGTGACCTTTGGATGACCTTTACGTGACCTTTGGATGACCTTTATGTGACCTTTGGATGACCTTTACGTGACCTTTACATGACCTTAAAGTGACCTTTGGATGACCTTTGTATAACCTTGAATTGACCTTCGTTTGACCTCTGTAATTGTCAACACAAGACATGACGTAATCGAATGTTTAGGGAAGGGGTATTCTATAATATGTATATATAGAGAGGAGATTATAGCAAGGAATCACACTTCGTTCACTGCCAACCTTATAGTCAACGTCTACAATAGTGCAAATTGTGTGTTGTCCTGTATTAATATTTTCAAGTGAGAACAATTGTTGTATTTATTACTATTTAGATATTACAGCTAGTTATCTTTAAACAAGAAATGGCATTACCAAGTGTTGATTTAAACAAAATTAATAGTAACATTAACAGAGACTTTATTGATATTGCTCGACGATCAATTTCCTCGTTAGAAATTGATACCCCTTATTTGATTAAAAAAATGTCATTTGTCAATACACGTTTTGGAAAGTACGTTTTGGCTATACGGCTCGATAGTAAGAGCAATGTAAGCTTTAAGTGTTATTTACCAAAGAGGGTTATAGAACACATAACAGAGGACGTTATGAATAAAATGAATTCTTCTTGGGAACAGTACACGATAACTTATTTAGGTCAAAGCGAGCCTACATATAAAGATATTAGATCTAAAGCATTGATAAAATTTGGTATTGTCAACTAATTTTATTTAAAAACATATATCTATTAGTAATAAATATAATTTGTAGATCATATCTTAGTATATTTACCTATTTACACTATTTAACAGTATCTCATATAAGGTTGCTTTTCTTGTTTTATAAGTCTAAAAGGTAATGAATAATTTGCTATATTATACTATCAGTTTTAACAATAACGTTTATTTTGTAGAAAACTATTAAAATGTGGATGCATTATGCTAGCCAACACTGGACTGAAGCTATCGACATCCAGTCAGCTGTGAAAAGAATGAAGAGTGAGTTGGATTGCTTGGTAATGGATAGACTTCATGCTTGTAATTATGACAGGGATTACTGCTTTTCCGAAGAATTGGTTAAACAATTGCAGGAAGATATTGAAAACTATCGCCTTGGTGCTTCGTTGTGTGATAGTTATTTAAATAACACTTTAACTTTGAATAATTTTTGTGAGAAAATGGTGGAGAAAGGACTAAAATGTTTTCTCAATTCCAATTTGCTCGATTATCTACCGTATGCAATTGTTGTGAAATATAAGTTAGCATCTCAAGAACATGGTAGTGATGATCAAGATAATGATGATCAAAAGTAATATAATTAATTTTTTATAAGTTTTTCATTATTTTTACATTATTATATACATTGTATATTATAGTAATAAATTGTATTGTACTAAATATTTCTCTTATTTTGTTGTAAAACAAAAAAAAAAAAAAACGATGTAGTGTAAATAAAAAATAAATAAAAAAAATTTAAATCTTTTATTTCCATTTATTTGTCACATGAGTACAAAAAAAAAACACTATATAAATATATTAAGTAAATACAAAAATGTATTAAAAATAGATTATACTTATAAAATAGAGTACATTAACATATAAAAATTGGAAGATGTAAAAAAAAATGTTCATCAGTTTACTTAAATCCATTATGTACAGACCCATCCAAAGCATTATAAGCCAAATAAGAATCATGAATTATCAATGCATAAACCCGTGTATTCTCAGGAAAATGTTTCTTTCGAGTTTCAAATTCCAGTTTTATGTCTACAGTGGATGACTTCATGGCGTCTTGTTGATGTGAACAGTCGATAACAAATAATGGATTTTTTTGGAATTCACCAATATCCATCATCGGTTCATAATTATCTTTATCGTAGAAGCTGGATTGAAACTTTTCATAAGCATAGTAAGCTGAAGAATACAATTTCTTTCCAAAATCTAAATTCCAGCGTTCATATGGATATACTTCTGAGTTTAAGTATAGTCGGATGTTACTTACATCTGCATGGATGAATTGAGTAACGTCCTTGCTTATATTATCAGAACTGTCAGTACTCTGAAAGCCGATAATAATATATCGAGGTCTTTCTAAACTTGTTGTGGTTTTTATAGGCCATATATCAGTAGCTGTTTTTCTTAGAGTCGGTAATTCATATAAATCCCACATGCGATAGGCCATTTTAACCGTAGCATTTACACCACCTTTCTTAATGCGATTCAGCAACTTCAGTTTTTGTGTATCTTCAGGGATGATGTGCCTTAGCCTCCATTCGATTTTATTAATTTCGAGATCTGCATCAACTTCTCCAATGTAACAATTCTTAAAAGATCGAGCTATTATTAGTATAAGCTCTTGGTTGGTGTTGAGAATGCCCCTTGTATAATCTTCGGCGAAACCCATAAGATACTTTAGAGGCAATTTGCCACTAAAAAAGTGACTGTTGGTATCCAAAACGTCCTGGTTTTTCACTGTTAGTCCCCATCCACAAGATAGTAATGATTTTAAATGTGTTTGTCCCCATGACACCATGGTTTTCATTGTTGTTGTTATACCAGGTTTTCGAATAACAGCTACTTGTTCTCCACCCATTTCATAACGAATTTCATCGAAAAGAAATGCTAACGCATTATTGGATAGGTAACACATTTTAGTGGCATCACTTGGGGTAAATTTACCTTCGATATATATATAACTTTCAGCAATATCGAGAATAAGATCTTGGCAGTGAATAGGAATTCTTATTTCATCCGAATTTCTATAGTACGGTGATCCATATGGTTTGTAAGTGTGCTCATGTAGACTAACAAGTGAATTATCAAAGAAAGGTTCATCAAACACATCCAACTTTGCACTAGTTGACGTCATGATTACAAATATTAAGGTTTCAGCTTTAATCCAATTGACTGAAGAAAGATACGATCTCTAGCAGACAATTTAGATGTTGACCGTTTAATGTTCTTTCGTATAATAAATGGCTTGTCACACTTGTTCAAAACTTTATTACTATTTGTATGTAACAGAGATGGAAAATGTTTTCTTTGATTAAAACAAAAGCCCATTATATCCTGATAGTTTAATATAGCTTTTTTAATTCTAGCTTCACAATAATTTTCTCACCACGAAAGTCTACCAGAATACCATTATCATCTAATATACGTAATGTAATGTTTTCGATAAACTGACGTCCTTCAGGTCTTACAGACATATAAATAATATTTTGTGGTTCCTTGGAGAGTTTGAATCCAGGTTCAACATCTATATCAAA
Organism: Pogonocherus hispidulus; assembly: GCA_963924545.1. Taxonomy (NCBI): domain Eukaryota; kingdom Metazoa; phylum Arthropoda; class Insecta; order Coleoptera; family Cerambycidae; genus Pogonocherus; species Pogonocherus hispidulus. Next base: position 28,214,123 of record OZ004696.1, on the reverse strand, counting down.
TTCGTAGAGAGTATGTGCTTCTTCGCCATTCATATAAGCTCCAGAAGTGATATTGCAATCAACACGAATAATTCTAACTTTCATTATGTCAACTGGTAATGTAGATTCAAGTGAATTATTTGCAGAATATACTTTGTTTTCAAATCCTAATATAGTTGCAATAGAATACTTGTGAGTAAAGTCGATCTCATATTTAGATACTATTTCACATTTCAGCGTATTATTGTTGGCTTTTAATGTGAAATATTTATTAATATTGAAGTTGTCATCCTTAACACTGCGTTTTATTATAGATTCCAAAGCACTTTGAATTGCTCCATTGATTTCGTTCAACTCATATGCTCCTGGAGGAATTTGAAAGAAAGTAGTAGGTGATCTATTCTTCAATTTGAATCCAATAATATTATTTTTCTCATCAACATTTAATATTGAATTGTAAGAATAGAATCCATGTAGTCCCAATCCATATCGACAACTTGTATCGAGTTCAATTGGAGGGTAAAAGTTAGCGCTTAACACACTAGATTGTCCTGAGAACGTGAATGTACGAGACATGACTAACACATATAACTTGTTAACACATCGTTTTATTGCTGCTTACAGCAGCAGTTGAGACACATTTCCTGTCTTGAATTTGATGGTACCATATTAAACCTTGCAGAAACTTTATTTTCGGACGCTACAGTAACATCGCGTATATTGCAATAACAACACAAATATTTTCGTGGTGGAGGTCCGTCATTCACATCAATAGATTGGGATGTATTATCGCCACTGTAATGTTCCAAACAATATTGATACTTCATTACATCAATATCGCTTTTTAAATGCTCAGGTAATTTATCCCACACCCATGCGATTTCATTTGAAGCACAGGTGATCATCACTTCTTTAGGAAAATCAGCTAATTGTTCCTTTGTCAATTTTGTAAGAGTCCTATACTTTGAGAAAGCTCGCAACGAATCCGCCGTCTTTTTAATTTTTTCACGTTCTTCTTTTGGAGTCATTGGAAAATTCATTGTTAGTTAGAAATCTTAAACACAAATGTCCACACCACACTGTATTGTAGTTCTGCTGACGGTCGTAGTTGTAATAGATTATCGGCTTTGATTTAATGTAGAAATACTTTAAGAGTTCCCTGGGTGGGGGAAGATCTCCGAAACTATCGTAGTAGTTAATAATATTACCAATTTTCTTGTAGGCTACCCAATGTGTTCCTCTACCATTTATACCGTCTAAATTCAAAATTGCAGATTCAGTATGTAGGGCACCACTCTCAGGAAGATTGTCTCGCATAAATACACCTCGAAAATATGGAATTTTAAAAATATTAGCATAATAACTAATATCAATGTCGCTGAGAGCTCTTCGAGGTAGAGACTTTAGAAGTTTTTTGGATTGTTCGGTTTCAGATAAAGTCCTAATCCAGTTCGATATGGTTTTAAATACAATCCTTCGCCTTTTTTTCCAAGAGGTATAGATTCAATTTTTTTATTATGACGCACCCCTTCAGCCATGCGCTGATTTGCATTTTTTACATCACTTATTGTTTTATATAGACCTGCAGCACCGCCGGCTAAACTTCCCAGCGCCGATAATCCCGCAAATATAGGAATTAATGGTAAAATTCCACCAACTTTCGGTATAGGTATAATTCGCGGAGTACGAATATTCCTTTTACCCCCTGATGTTTTCACAAATTTTCGTGCTGCTTGTAAAGCAAAATGTGTTGCTTTTTTTGTATCATTAGAAACGAATCGTTTACCGCCAGCTTTACGTATTTCATCTCGTACTTTATGAACAATATTACCACCAAAGCTGACCTTCTTTTTCTTAATATTCTTCTTTTTATTTGCCTTTATTCTGGGAACTGATTTAGATTTACATCCCATACCTAAACGACGTTTTGCTTTCATGATATTTGTAACTAACCAGGCGGATGCTTTTTCTCTAAAATTGGCGTCTTTAGATTTAACCCTTTCCCAGGCGCGCTGTTCTAATTCGTAGTCTGCTTTATGGCGTGTTGGTAAATTTTTATGATCTTCGTAAGCAGCGTCGTGAACTTTGCAAGCTTGGTCCAGACCATTAATGCCTGGATCACCTCTGGCAATCCTTTTTTGAAATTTTGTACCCGGTCCACAGTACTGGTAGCCACCGGGTAAATGTAATTCAAAGGGTAGTTTATTTATTAAAGAATTTATAAATCCCCTTCCTGTTCGCGAATTAGACACTTTACGTCTAGACTGACTGACGAACGGCATTAAAATAAACAAAACGTAGTAAAACTTTCTTTATAACACCGATTACTTCGATGGTAACACTAGGAACGCTAGTTATCGATTAAAATATTGAATACACCGTTTATATCTATTTATATCTATTTATATTGTATCCAACCCTCAAACAATGCGGATTGTAAAGCAAAAGCAAACATTTGTAGTGGATAATTTCGATGAACGTGTAGGAAGTGGTGTAAATATCAACAATAGACGCCATGGACCCTTGTTGCCTTCAACAATTCGGGGTTTGTTAATCGGTCCTTCGAACTGTGGGAAAACAAATGTTATGATTTCCCTTATTACACATCCCCACGGTTTACGTTTTGCTAATATTTATCTATATTCCAAGTCACTGTACCAACCCAAATATGAATATCTTCAGAAGATTTTAAAACCCATTAATGGATTAGGATTTTACACATTTAATAATAACGTAGAAATTGTGGAACCATCTGAAGCAAAACCGGACTCCGTTTTCATTTTCGACGATATCATATGTGAAAAACAAGATATTATTAGGTCATATTTTAGTATGGGCCGACACAAATCCATAGATAGTTTTTATCTGGCTCAAACATATTCCCGAGTACCAAAACAATTGATTAGAGACAATTCAAATTTTATTATAATGTTTAAGCAAGATGAAATGAATTTGCATCATATATTTCAAGATCATGTATCACCGGACGTTACCTTCAAAGAGTTCTTGGATATGTGTGCAAAATGCTGGGAAGATAAATATGGATTTTTAGTAATCGATAAAGATAGAGAACTAAAAGATGGTAGATACAGAAAAGGTTTGGATAGTTACATATATCCGTAATGCATGCCAATATATATATCAATTGTAAAGGTAGTGATGGTGGGTGCACATCGAAAGAAAATGAAGAGATCAGTAGTTGATAAGGACGAAAATAATGATAGTGAAATAGATTTGAAACGTAAATTAATAGAAGCCACGAACGCTGTTCGCAAAAAATTCAATTACATAAAAAATAAACATGTAGAAAGTCAAATGGCTTTGGAAAAAATATATGAACCGTTAACGAAGCCATTAAAAACTATTTCTGAAACAACGCAGGAAACAAATCGTAAATTTCAAACCACACAGCAGTATTTAACAACACAGCCTAAAAAACCCTCTGCAGTAATCAAAACACCGAAATTCGAATCAGATGAAACAATTAGGGAAAGTAATTCTTATATGGAAACGCCGCCACCATCATCTGTAGGGACACCTTCAAGTTCTACCACGTCTAGTAGTAATTTGCGAAATTTAACTGATGTCGTTTCAACCTACATCAATGGTGTTAAAGCTGGCGAATCTACGTTCGATAACAAGTATGGGGTGCGAGTTGATGTCGATACTGGAAAGTTAGCCATGGGCAACTCCGAAGTGCGATTTCAGGGTGACCTTATATCATTTTGGAAAAATAATAAGAAAATTGGAACATATAAAGGAAATTCTCAGTTATACGATTTACTGTTTTTAAAATTTCCCCCAGATCTAAACAGTGCGGGTTATGGAATCACCGATGAAAATAAAAATATATTTGGAGACATATTGAATATAACGAATGCGGCATATAAAAATTACAATGTAACATTGGGATACAATCCTAGTAAATCAAAAAAGTACGTCGAAATTATAAAACCACTTTTACAACGTGGAATGTCAACTCGATCCAAGAAAGGTGCGGGTCTAATGTCATCTCAGAAAATATATACAGGCAAAAAGGTGGATTACATATACTGGAATAAGCCCAAAGAATTAATCGACCGCTTAAGATTATTGTGGAGTTCTAAAATGGCTGGACATTCAGGTCATGAGAATGAAATAATATCCCTAATTGACGAATTAAGGGAAGAAGGAATCATCTATTAGAGAAATAACTATCGCATTTTATTTCATCAACCATAAATACATATATAAAGCAGATATCAGTTTATTTTGTCAATTGTAATTTGAACGCAATAGAACGATGGGCTCCATTGATAAATTTGGACGCCGAAAAGGACCTCATTGTAAAGGTCATCGTGGTCCGCAAGGCATCGGTTTTAAACTTACTACTGAAAAACAGTATGACATCCAAGGAAAGCAATTAAAAAATATAGGAGATCCTAGAGATGAAAATGATGGTGCAACATTAAACTACGTGAATTTAGTTATGGATGCCTGCAAAAAAGATATCCTTTCCGCTCTACAAAAATCAGCTAATCTTATAACCGATAATTTAGTAAACTACATAAAGAGAGAAAGGAACGAAATCGTGGATGAAATAACAAAAACGTTTCAAAATTTACAACTAAAAATAGATACAACGATAAGCGATATGAAAACTGAAATAGATGAATTAAAAAATACAAGTGAGAGAAACTCGGATGCTCATACTAAGTTGGTGCAAAATATGACTGGTTTCATACTTGATGTAGAAAAAATTGAACAACTTATTGCGAAATACCATCCCCCGAGAGACACAGGAGGATTAGCATGGCCAGGTATTTCATTACGACCAACCGATTCTAAGATCATCACAAGTTGAGTAAAAAATGTATGCATTATATAAATAAAACAAGGAGCAGCTCATCACAATAAGTCATTTCAAACAGAACGTGGAACATCTAAATGTATATTACTATTATTATTAATAAACTTGAATAATAAAAAAAAGGTATAATGTTCATTAGTGGCACAAAACGACAAATTGTCAATGAATTACATAAACCAGCACGAAAAAATTTTAGAAGGAGAAGAACCGTAATAAAAGGTTTGGCAGACTTATGGCAGATTGACTTGGCAGAAATGCAGAATTTTGCAAATGAAAATAAAGGTTATCGATATATACTCATAGTAATTGATTGCTATTCTAAATATGTTTGGGCCAAACCGCTAAAGAAAAAAACTGCTATGGAAGTTTCTATTGCGATGAAAGAAATTCTTCAAGAAGCTGTTTATTCCCCAACAAACTTACAGAGCGATCAAGGACTCGAGTTTTACAATCGCCAGTTCTCCACAGTGATGCATGAATATGGCATAAATCATTATTCCACATTCAGTACAAAAAAGGCAGCAATCGTGGAACGTGTAATTAAAACTTTAAAAAATTGGTTATATAAAGAATTCTCGGCCAGAGGCAATTACAAATGGTTTGATATACTTCCTGATATTATAAACTTGTACAATAATAAAATCCATCGTACAATAGGGATGAAACCCATAGATGTAAAATATACAACAAAGTTAAGTGTATATAATCATCCCAAAGTCGCATTAAAATCAAAATTCCATGTTAGTGACATGGTTCGGATTAGCAAATACAAAGGAATATTTGAAAAGGGGTATACAGCCAACTATTCAACGGAACTTTTTAAAATTGTTAAAGTTAATGTAACAAATCCCGTCACATACATGATAGAAGATGTGAGTGGTCAACCTATTAAAGGATGTTTTTATGATTATGAACTTCAGAAGACTAAACACCCCGATGTATACTTAGTGGAAAAGATTTTAAAGAAAAAGGGTAATAAATTGTTTGTCAAATGGCTCGGAATACCACCAGATCAGAATGGTTGGATCAACAAGACTGATATAGTTTAATATATGTATAGTAATTATCTTGCTTTGTAAAATGATATGGTAAAATATATGCTTAATTTAGTATATTTGCAACTGTATGTAACACTTATAGTTATATTTTTTTTTATTATCACAATAAAATTACTTTTCAAGTATTATTTTTTTGTTTTTTTTTTATGCATATTGCATAAAAGAGGAGAACTTGGAATAAAAAAAGAAACACACTTTTGGACAGAAAACACACTATATTTAAAAATTAAAATACAATACAAAATAATACAACTAAAAAATATACAACTAAAAATATAATACAAATAATAAAATAAAATACACAATTAAAAAAATAAAAATATACAATTAAAAATATAATTGTTCTTAAGTAGCAAGAAAAATTATTTCTTGCTACTTAAGAACTGTTGGCTCTTCTCCTCCTCTCGGCGACCCATCAGGTGGAGCCATCGCGCTCTTTCGGCATATCTATATGCCTTCTTCTCCGTCTTGGTCTTGTTGATTACCGGATGGCAGCTCCGGATTACCAACCGGTCCTGAATCGCCTCCCTGGGGTTGTATGTGCGTCCTGGGACGCACTCATCATCCCAATTCTCTTCATCTAGCTGCGGCGGCTCTGGTCCTTTGTGTGGTCGGTACGGGACACACTCATTATCCCATTTCTCCTCTGGCTCTGGTCTTCTGTGTGGTGGGTTCGGAACACACTCATTATCCCAATTCTCCTCTGGCTCTGGTCTTCTGTGTGGTGGGTTCGGGACGCACTCATTATCCCAATTTGCAGACTCGAGGATATTCATTTTATTTTGTTTAACTCTGAACTGTTGAGCTTATCTGCCAAACAGATTCAAGTTACGGATATATATATAGGCAACAGTCATCCCTCCTCTCGCATTTTGAATGAGAGAGATAATCTGAACCTCCCTTCCACTTACTATTGAATGGTAGGTTTTAAAGTTGTCCACTCACCCCTCCTACTTAATATAAAGGCATCCCCACTATACCACGAAGACATTATATACCATAAAGTACGTTCTCATGCTCAGTGTGAATGTGGTAGCGTGAATGACATTGTACGAATGAAAGAGTACTTGTTTAATAATTATTTTATTCCCATTCCTAATTATTATTGTACAACATGTTATTAAGACATTACATGTATATTACCTATATTACATACGTTACATATAATTATTATGTTTGTTTCTCAATTACCTATAATTACTCTGTATGTAATAATTATAATTATTTTCTGTACAAATAGTTACCCGTTCATAAAACATTGCATGTACATTACCTATATTACTTAGGTTATATATAATTATTAAGTTTGTTCTTCAATTACATGTAATTATATTGTTTGTAATAATTATAATTACTCTCTGTACAAATACAAATTATATTGTATGTAATAATTATAATTACTTTTTTTCACTACAAATAGTTACACGTCAAACATTTACGTTTCTAATTATTTTAATGATAATATCATACTTTTTTTTTTTTGTATTGGGCTAATGCGACATTACATACATTACGGGTAATGATTAACAATATGTTCGTATTTTCTATATATCAATTACCGCGTAATTAATGATGAGGTTTCTTCATATACAGTTTATTTACAAATTGCATCGTTTAATCTATCAAAAACTACTTAACACTATTTATTGCAAAGTATACAACAGTCTGTTAGTTTCAGTTGATTAAGGGGTAATTGACAAGAGTCGCAGGTATGTAATACAGCATCCTCCAGTCTGATTGTCCTATGTGATTCGATGTATTGGTATCTGGAGGTGGGGGTAACGTTAACGGTAAACCACTCAAAGCATCTATAACACAGGAAATAAAGTCTATCACCTGGCACTACGATGCAAGACACCGTATTGCAATACTGTTTTTGTCCTGTAAAGATATCTATAGCTTCCACATATACCCCACGAGCAAGCCATTGGTCGGCATCAGCTTCCATACCTTCATCATCTTTCTCTTGGAATACATTCAATCCCGCCTCGACCAATTGTCTTATTGACAAATTCGCTTGAGGAACGTTAGCAGCGTTAAGGGGATCGACCTAAATGACACAAAAATATATAATTTACCTTCAATTAAAATGGAAAATTACATACTATAATACTTACCTCATCACTCTCTTCATAGCTGTTTTCTTGAAAATTCGTGGTAGCTAACCAGGTAAGGAATTCAATATGAGGTTGCCCTACAGCCATTTTCTATTACTTAATACTTTACTATTCGCAGATCAAATGAAACTGAGTTAAGGTAGGGTCCTCCTCCGTTTAAATATAGTGTGTGACATCATCGAGTGGAGGGGGTAACATTGTCATATATACAAGTGTAATTTATGAAATCACCATCGCATAGAATAATATTTTAACAATTTCTTCTAATTTTTTTTAAGGTGACACGAATTATGAATTTTTTTCCCGATGCGAACGAATGTTGGTATCAATCGATAGAAAATGTAAAGATGGGTAATTGGAAAGGTCATACATGTATCCGTAATATCGTAATTGAAAAAAGAAATTTTTTTTCTCATTTTTAAATCAACTTAGAAAATTTTTTTTAGAAATTTTACATATGGTTTTTCTGAAATTTTCTCGGATGCTAATAAAAGCGGTATCAATCGATAGGAAATGTCAAGACGAGTAATTTGATACGTTACACGGGGTACTACGTATTCTTAGAAGACGAGAAAATGAATTTTAAAAATTTAGGCTAAAAAAAAGGCTAAGCGACTTGGATTTGTCTTTTATCGATTTGGCTGCTATCAGCCCCTCGCTATTGTCCCGTTTCCATTGCTTGACTAGATCAAGCATATGGATTTGGCACTCCTGCGAGAAGACTTGCCGCAGGTCGTCTCCGCTATCATCTCCGATGGGCTGAGGTTGATTACCGCCCGGTTGTTCACGTCTTGGCTCGGCCGACACGTGAACATCGGCGCTGGTAACCAACCTTATGGGGGCCTGATGTTGGTTTGCCCCGTCAGATGGCGTCTCCCTCGCCGATGACGTAGTTGCCGCGTTGTTATCGGCCGCCTTAATCGACGAGGGAGACGCCATCTTGGTGCTTGGTTCCCCCACAATGGCGTCACACACGATCTCGTCTTCTGTGACGCTGCTCATCGGCGACAATAGCGGCGGCACCACCGTATTTTCTTCATCGCTGCCTTTTCCCGCAACTACCACCGCCCGCTCACTCCGAGTCCCGGTTTTCGTGGAAGTCTTTGGCCGCTTGGCCACCGGCACCAGAGCGATTTCGGTGCCCTGGGGAAGCTGAACCTGCGGTGGCAATTGCGGAATTGCCGGCTGCAACCACTGGCGATGCAAGATCCGCTGGGCCGGCGTCACCAGCGGTTGGGCTTGATGTTCAGCCCTTGCGGTGGTACGCTTTCTCGGACGTTTTAAACCGACCATCGTTAACGCAGATATTTGAAAATAAATGAGAACACAAACACGAAAACGCGAAAAACGAGTGAAGCTAATTTAACAACAATTGCTCAGACTCTTCACGAAGACACACGTCTGTACCCGGCGGAGGCTGGAAGGAAAAGAATTTCACAAACGTCTCTAGCGTGGTTCATGGCTTCCACTCCCCCTCTCAACTTGCGCAGTGATTCTACGCAGCTTGGGTTAGATTTGGACTCCCTCCACCTTTGATTATGCGCCCCGTTTGTCAGTGTTACCAACTCACCAATGTTACCAACCTCATTTTCTATTTATTCCATCTTTCTTTATTACCAGTGTTACCAACTTTCAATTTTATTACTTGCTCCCTTTTACATACTTCAGTCTCTGTACATTCTGTTCTTTCATTCCATTCAAGATTCAATTTATTTTTTTCAACCTTTATTTATTTTTCTATCTTACACTATTCTTACTGCTCTAACATTAATTATATGTATACATTTATTTAATACTATTGTTAACCTAAGGATTGTCTTATCCAGTTTACTTTATGTGTGAGTCTGTCGCGACGGTTACTTATCTCTTCCAGTCGACTAGTCGTGGCTGTGAATAGATGGTTTAAACGAGTGATTTCCTCCTCCAACCCGTTCGCTTCTTGTTGGGTACTTGTAAACTCCCGATCCACATCCATTTTTTCCTTTAGCAATTTATTTTTTAATGCTATCGCTTGTCTAATTATTGTCATGTCTGTTTCTTGAGAAAACATGTTGAGATTCTCCTAGTCGTCGTCGGGTATGGTGATAGGGTTCTCTGTTGCTGCCGATTGTTCTTGCTCTCTTCTGTTCCCTATCGGTATAGCAGAGACTTCACCTAGCAAGTGTTTTAGTGTACTTGCTCCTTCTTCTTCCTTCACTTTTGGTTTTTTGGATGATCCCTCTTTCTCAGTGGTGCGACGGGACTTTTTTGTGGATCGCCCTTTATCTTTAATTTTTTCACTTGTCGATTTTTCTGATTTTATAAAGTCGTCCTCGCTCCATGGTGACATTTGATGGATCATATCCGCTATCACTGCATTGCTTACGTTCTCATGACCCTCTTCATTGATTACTTCGGCCAGAGCTTGGTGTACGATATCCACTGGAATTGAGGCCTCGCCGTGGGATGTCTCCTGACCGTTCAACGATTCTGCTTGCCGCCATACATTTTGATATGGTTCTGTGAAGTAGCCCGGATGCTGTGATGTCGAAGCCGTGGGGTATGATGCGTTTTGTTGTTGTCCATTACCTGGGTTTGTAAATAATGAATGCAACTGGTTGTCTTGCATATTAACCCCTGGTATTATTATATTGGATAATACTTTAAGTGTTTCTATGTTCTTCTGCGGTGCTCTGCGTGATGTTGAATTATCCTTGGATTGATGCTTTCGACTTCCATGTACTTTTTGATTAACGTTTCTACAATTACCCATTGTATTAAACTTAGTACTTTGACAAACTGTTACTAACACTGTTACACTCGACGACGACTGAAGGAGTGACAAACTCCTCCGATTCGACTTCAGCTTTTATAGGATCCGACTCGCTCCGCCCACCCTCCCACTGTACTACAGTGAACGAGTATTAGCTCCTCCTATCCTTCTTAACGTTCTATAGGATATGACTTTCTCCCCACCATCCCCACTCTACCACGAAGAGATCATATATACCTTAAAGTACGTTCTGATGCTCAGTGTGGATGAGGTAGCGTGAATGACATTGTACGAATGAAAGAGTACTTGTTTAATAATTATTTTATTCTCATTCCTAATTATTATTGTACAAATAGTTACATGTTAATAAGACATTGCATGTATATTACTTACGTTACATATAATTATTATGTTTGTTTCTCAATTACCTATAATTACTCTGTATGTAATAATTATAATTATTTTCTGTACAAATAGTTACCCGTTAATAAAACATTACATGTACATTACCTATGTTACTTACGTTATATATAATTATTAAGTTTGTTCTTCAATTACATGTAATTATATTGTATGTAATAATTATAATTACTCTCTGTACAAATACAAATTACATTGTATGTAATAAGTATAATTATTTTTCTGTACATATAGTTACGCGTTAATGAGACATTGTGTACATTACCAATGTTACAAGTTTATTCTTCAATTGCCTATAGTCACGCTGTACTTAATAATTATAATTATTTTTTTTTTGTAATCCTTAACGTTCGTTACATTTCTAATTATTGTACAAGTAATCACATGTTAATACGACATTGCTTACATTACATATAATCATTACATTTGTTCTTCGATAGCCTATAATTACATTGTACTTAATAATATAATTATTTTCTATAATCTTAAACATTTACTACGTTTCTAATTATTTTAATGCTAATATCATACTTTTTTTTTTTGTACCGAGCTCATGCGAGATTACATACATATACATATATACATACATCTATTACATGTGTTTGAATATTATGATATGTTACAGTTACTTTATATAATATTTTTTTATTATAATTACATCTTTTCTTACTTCACTGTATGTCATAATACATAGTTTTACATTTAACTTTATTCTAATTACTTATGGTACGAGTAAACACACATATTCGTTTCGTCTCTATGTACAATCATCATATTAATTCTTCTAGCGCGTTTATCAAATATCTCAATCTAATTTGACTATTATCGATATTGCACCCAGCTGTTTGACTTAAAGCTGCTACGAACCATTCAAAATTTTTCTCCGCATCCGTTAAATAATATTGTATATCATTGTGGCCCCACGGTAGGCTTCGTGTTGTATTTGGTATTATGAATCTTTTGTCGTCGAAGTAAGACAATGCCACTTTATTTTTTATTTCTGTATATATATTGTGTAATTCGCTCCGAAACGAACTCATTTTTCTGAATATGGTACCGCCTTGCTCTACGATTTTCTTATAATCTTCGACTGTTAAATTCTTTTTTATTACTGATTTCTTTACGCCTTTAGCTTTTTTGACTTCAGTATTCACCGACTTTACGTAATAAGCCTTTGCACCTGTTCCATAAAATTCCATTATGGGATCCGAAGGGAATTCATCTTTCATATTTCCCAATACGGATGCCGTTACGGGAATACCGAACTTATTACCTTCTTTATAATTTGACGTATCGAATATGCTCGGATTTGACTTGATAAATTCATAAAAATTATCTGTATACACTTTTATAATTAACGAATCGGTATCCGTATATAGCAAAGAGGCCTCATCTTTATAGTTTCTCTTTATGGTGTCATAGTAAAAGTCGTACAACACTGTCTTGGATAACTCTAAAATTGAAAACCCCAGATAGAGCGGTTTATTATAATGAGTTCTTGTTCTCCCCATATGTATAGCCACGAAGTCTTCTGAAAATGCTGTACAAGTTTTAAAATTAGGACGAGCGATTAATGTGTTTGCCCCTAAGGATTTCCCCCTCCTTTCCCAATGAGTTATCAGTTTAATATCTCTTCTATTATCCACGTTCTCCATTGTTTTTCCGTACACTGCGTTATTCATTAATTTGTATAAATCCCGTTCGAATTTATTTGTTGCCTTGTTCCTCATTTCGGTATTTAAATCTATGTATACTTTTAACCAACAACTCTGCTCGAATTTTATTATGCGATGTATTTTTTTCAATTTTAAACCGTTTCTTATGGCTTGTTTTAAATTTCTAAAGTGTATTATGTATTTACTTTTATTATTCAAGTTGGGTATCAATTTAGGAATTTTTGATCTTGAACCGGGTGGAATCATACTTTCGGCTAAAAATGGTAAATCTCTATGTGCGTCGTGCAATTCCAGCGGATATTCAATGTCAACTTCTAACATATACCCGTAACGATTCTCATCTGGAATATTCATGACGTTGAAATTACCGATTTCTTGATCGTTTAACCATTCGAATCCGCCGGTTGGTAAATACTGTGACATACTATGGCCGTATAGATTTGTTGCATCCAAATATGTTATAAAAGATGAACGTTCTTGTGGGTTATAATTTGGAACAAAAATATTATTTGCGATGTGTTTTCGCTCCGAACACTGACTAATACCGCCACGAATTCCTTTTTTAATAAAATGAATCATTGAAATATCTGTCAGTAATTCTAATTTTACTTGCGTGAGTCTTAACATAGCATCCCAAGCTAATCCCGGGGCAGTAAAATATTGTGCGGGATCCAAATGATATTTATCTAATGAAATGTTTCGAAAGTTTTCAAATACGTCGCATAATATAAGTACGTCTGATTTTAAGTAAGTATCCGAATACTCCCCCAAATTTTGACACTTAAATATATTCCAAGTTTTTTGCGCCCTACGATAATCGGCATCTGATATATGCTCTTCTGATAAATTGTCATAAAATTCTTCTTTCGCGGGTAAATTTTTATTGTTTAGTTTGTCCAATGTCGTTAAGAAACTATAAGGAAAAACGCCCTTTTGCCTAATTAAATTAAATTGTTCGTAATCTGGAAAATGTTTAACCGTTTCTTGAAATTGATTATCGCTCAAGTTTTGCGCTAAATTTTCTAGTGAAGTGGATAAAAATTTAAAACTATCGATAAATCTCATCTTCAAATATTTTTTCTTTACTTTTCCCTCTTTGTCCGTATAATCATGCAAATACAGGTTTTTAGTAAAAGATATGTATTTTTCTTTGCTCTGAGCTATTACTTCTATTCTATCTTTATTAGAACACAACTCTTTAATAAAAAGGTGGGAATCGTAAGAACTCATACTGTGTAATATAATTGGGACAAAATTAGGTAATTTATAATTTAAATTACAAACAGAATGAGCAACTCCGAACCTTTTCTTGCCCGTCAAATGACAATGGTCTCTGACTTTTACCTCCCCTTCAAGAAACGGTTTTTCACATATACCACAAACGGTTGCATTCGAAAAGTCCTGTTCTTCCTCCGCAGATAAAGGATTCATTGGAACGAACTCTTTCAAATGTTTATTATAGATATCAGTTAAATCCGCCTCGATGCGCTTTATAAATTCTTTACCGGCATTTTCCCCTCTGTATAATACAAATTTAGATAAAGAATCGTCAAATGAACATTTTATTATGTATGCAAATGAGAACGGTTCGTGACTGAACGTTTTGTTACTAAAAGATTTTGTAGGATCGGGTTCACAAGTGTCGTGTGGTTTTAGAACTGATTCGAAATCGGCATAAACTACGAAAGGTACTTTCAATTGCTTTTCGAAATTTTCAAATTTTAATATGTTTTCGGGAACGCTATTTCCAAACTTATCTATACGAAGTTTATTTGAAGGCGTCGTCGTATAAACATGATTGCAATCATTACTTTGATGTTGTAATAACGCTTTTTCACTACTGAAATACATTAAACAACCGTCACAAAAATATTTTCTGTGTTCGTGAAGTGAAACTTGACTGGAAACTAATTTTGAAAAATTTTTTATCCAGCAGTAGTGACTTTTTATACATTCCTTTCTACAATGATGGCTCTCTCCACAGTCCTCTGTAATAAGTAACAAATTTACATGATAACGTAATTTCTTTGATGCATAGCGCAGCGGTCCTACTATTTCGTATTTCATTTTATTATCAACAAATTCCTTTTCTAAACCGTAAACGCTAACTGATATATTATTCATCACTTCAAATTTCGTAATATCTTTTAATTTAATTGGAAATTCCATACCCGTCACATTTAAAACTGTAGAATAATGTGGATACGAAGAGACCTCCTGAACTGGTCCTCTAGGTGGATATAGTGCTGAAGTAATGGCCCATGCAAAACAGTTCTGATCATCGTTTCTTATGTTCACTACAGCTTTCTTATTTTCGATAAACTTTGGTAACTTCATGTATGATGATGCGCACAGAGGACTATTTTTATTTATATTTACTTCCACATATAAAACTTCAACGATAGCCCAACCTGAAACATTGAATACATACATATATAAAACTAATTAATTGTATTTTATGAATTACATACCAGAATCTTTTTCTTCAAATTCAGATGTTTGAGATATCATTTTATCGACAAATTCTTGATAAATATTATTCAGATCTTTGGATTCATCTATAATCTTGTTAGAACTATTGAAAGTCTTAACATCCGTTGTTTCTTGTTTCGGTAATGTATATTTAGCAAATGTTTCCATATTCATTTTTGCAGATTTGTGGACTTTTACAATTTCTTCCAACAATTTCAATATCTTCTCCTTTACTTCGTTGAAAAACAAATTGTAATCTATATGTTGATTTTGACTATGCACTCGATAACTAATAATTCTACATTTGAAGGCACTGTTAATAATTTGTACGCCATCGCATTTAGGAGTACAAGACATTGATCTATGCTCGAGGGTTCTGCGATGCGAATTTATTTGATTAGCAGGTATATTTTTGTTACAACAAATAATGGTTTGAGTACTTGAGGAATCCATTCTAGCACGTTTAGCACTGGGTCCATCATCACTAGTCATTTTCGATTTGCAAGACATTATCTCATGACGACGTAAATTGTCACTGCGCGTAAACGTTTTACCACAATTACTACACAAATGCATTTTTTGTTGTATTACACGTTCCTCACGAGAATTTACTTCAAAATGATTTCAGCTTACCCATTCCCTCCTTTTAAATATGGAATTGGGGAGTGGGGGAGGAGTCGTGTCTGTTTACTAAATGACGTCACTCTAAGGTCATCCAAAGGTCAATTCAAGGTTATACAAAGGTCATCCAAAGGTCACTTTAAGGTCATATAAAGGTCACGTCAAGGTCATTCAAAGGTCATCCAAAGGTCACTTCAAGGTCATCCAAAGGTCACTTCAAGGTCATCCATAGGTCACTTCAAGGTCATCCAAAGGTCACGTAAAGGTCATCCAAAGGTCACCTCAATGTCATCCAAAGGTCACTTCAAGGTCATCCAAAGGTCACTTCAAGGTCATCCAAAGGTCATTCAAGGTCATTCAAGGTCAAAAGGGGTGGGGGGAGTCTCAATTCCGGCTATAATAACCTACTTCTGTCGTCTTCAAAACAGAATTCAACAACTCTAAAATTGACTGTCCGAGCAGTTTCCATTCTTTCCACTGAAAATGCCATAAATAGACGGAGATCTGGCGGCCGCGGAGGTACTACGACATTACCTCCGGCTGGAATTTTGTGAAGTGGTTGGGGGGACCACGAGGAAGTGCCATCTGCAAGGATTTTGCTCAAAACCCCTGCAAAGGACACGTCAGACGACTCAAAAATGAAAAAATCCTTGCTCAAAAAATGATCATACCTCCGGCTGAAAATTTGCACATTACCTTTTTAAAAGTCACAGACAACGTATGTAAATCGTCAAACGTCTCGGTCACTGCCAAAGGGGTGTCAGACGCCCTCAGATGTAATTTTTTTTTTTCAAAAAAATGTTTTCTTATCTCCGTTTGACGTTTTAACATATTGCAACAGAGACAATTTTAAGCAAATTTTAAAATCGTCAGACAAAAATACCGCTGCGAAGTCCTCCTACAATATTCACAAAGTTCCAACCCACATGGAACGTATATTTTGTTTTCGAAAAATTATTTTCATTACCTCCGTCTGACTTTTTACATATTATCGTAGAGACAATTTTAAGCATATATATAAATCGTCAGACGAAAATACAACTGTGGAATTCCTCTGCAATGCCTCTGCAATCTGATGAGGAAGATCAGTGTGACACCAACATCGAAGAGGACGAATTTGATGACGAGTTTCACGTTTCCTATGACAACAGCGATGATGAATCTGATGATTAAAATGATATTAGATTTTTTTTGTATTCATTTAGTAATAACTAGTATGTTTTTCTTTTTAAATAAATTTACCATGCGCTCAAAAACGTCTGTTGAATTAATACGATAATCAACAGTCACGTTTACTTTGAGAACTTTAAAATACTATATAAATTAACATTATATTAAGTAATAGGAAAATTACATCTTCACAAAATTTTGCCCTTAAATTGACTTCCTTTTATTACCTCAAGACGCATTTCAATAAATCAAAAAAAATATTGAAACAATATACGGTATTCACTTTATAGTGTTTCAAAAAATAAAAAAATTCGATTTCTCAACGAGCTGTAGCTGAAATTGTTAGTTTAAGTGAACCAAAAGATTCTGCCAAAAGATGAGAATTTTCCGTACAGTGAAAGATTCAGCGCAATCCAACTTTTTATGGAAAATCACAAAATAAAAGATAATTTTTGTGGCAAATAAGTCAAAAATAAAATTTTAACGGGCGGCATAGTATTTTTTAAGTTTTTTGAGTGATTTTGAAACAGAAAACTCTCTTGACATTTTTTAGACAAAATGATTCGTTTAGCTAGAAAAAATTCAACAAATTGAAAAAGTGAGTAGTCTCCAAACTGTAACTCTTTTTTGTGGAGGAACACAAATTATTTTGTAATAGCTGTAATTTGTTGTACAATAAAAAGTGAAAATTGTTTTAAATTGGCCCATTCGGAAAAGAAAAGATCTCTCCCCATTTTTTTAAAAAATCAACTGTTTCACCATGAAAAATTAATTGAAGTTTGGAGAATACCCACTTTTTCAATATGTTTGAATTTTCTGCATAAACGCTTGATTTTATTAATTAATGTCAAGAAAGTTTTTCGTTTCAAAATGACTCAAAAAACTTAAAACATACCATCTCGTCTGAAAAATTTTCTTTTTGACCCATTTGTCACAAAAATTCTACGTAATTTTGTGATTTTTCATCAAAAAACAATTGCGGACGATGCTTCACATCACCTAGAACGCTCATCTTTGATCAAAATCTCTATTTCATCGTCAGTAAACTTTTTATGGGATGCCAAGTCAAAAAATAGCAAATTACTTTATTTTGAAATACCCCAATATGTAGTAATGTAGGCTGGATTTTCGCGGTATAGCAGAGGAATTCCATAGTTGTATTTTCGTCTGACGATTTATATATATACTTAAAATTGTCTCTACGATAATATGTAAAAACGTCAGACGGAGGTAATGAAAATAATTTTCGAAAAAAAAATATACGTTCCATGTGGGTCGGAACTGTGTGAACATTGTAGGAGGACTTCGCAGCGTTATTTTTGTCTGACGATTTTAAAATGTGCTTAAAATTGTCTCTGTTGCAATATGTTAAAACGTCAGACGGAGATAAGAAAAATTTTTTTTGAAAAAAAAATTACAACTTTGAGGGCGTCTGACACCCCTTTGGCAGCGACCGAGACGTCTGATGATTTACATACGTTATCTGTGACTTTTAAACAGGTAATGTGTAAATTTTCAGCCGGAGGTATGATCATTTTTTGAGCAAGGATTTTTTCATTTTTGAGTCGTCTGACGTGTCCTTTGCATGGGTTTTGAGCAAAATCCTTGCAGATGACACTTCCTCATGGTCCCCCCAATCACTTTACAAAATTCCAGCCGGAGGTAATGACGTAGTACCTCCGCGGCCGTCAGCTCTAGTCTAAAATTGCATTGGACTCTTTTGGATTGGCGCACTGTATGTGTGCGTATGTGTGTGTGTGCGTGTGTGTGTGTATCACTCTGTATCCATATATACTTAGATATAGTAAATATAATTGGCGATTCAAATTAGCGATGAGTGCGCTGCAGGTTGTAAAAAAATATGGAGAAAGACGAGTAAAAATTTTGCATTCCATATCACATCATTTAGCAATTAGCATTCAATTTTCATGAATATCTATCCCATGAATATCTATTCGATTCTATTCTAGCCGAAATTTCTATTATATTACTAGGTTCTCCAGCTATCCCCAGGTGTCTCTGACATACAGGTCTTAGTTGGGATAGTGCAACCAGTGGCTTATTAACTATTCATTATCTAGACAGTGAAGCCAAGATAAAAGATGGACGGATACATCCCGATGGTGGATAATTGAAAATAATATCAACAACCACAGTGTCACTGGCATCGTTCGTTTTCCTTTGTTTATAAAAAGTATCTGAATTTGTTATAGGTCTTTATATTTTCTACTAGAGAATCATTCCAGTAAATGCACGCAATTGAAGTTACTTGGTACAAGTTTATTATTTAGATTTTTCTCACAAATGCCAATGCATAAATATGTCGTACCATCTGCAAGGAGTTAATTTTGTTTCACGACGTGATGCATTTTAATATTTGTTATATTCAACTTTTATATTTATGTTTAAAAACGATGAATAAATCTATGGTCATATACTAGTTTGCTAGCATTATCCCTACTATTTGTTTATCAATGTTTACATCCAAACTAAATAATTTTAGTCAGCATTCATCGTATTTCAATATATGTATGTAAAAAATATTGTGCAAGTTTGCAAATTCTAAAACAAATACTGCATTTCCATATAGTGGTAAAATTGAAATTTATTACAACGAATTGTATTCATTTTGAAATGTAATATTAATAAAACTGAAATATTAGTTTGCGCTACATTGGTAAATTTGGTTTTACGTGTATATTAACCCCAATCCTCCTTAAAATGTTCATTAAAGGATTTTGGACAAATTATATAAAATATGTACCATTTCAATAATGAATCTGTTGTTTCCAATATCACTAAGGAGATTAAGGGGATTACTATTTCAAGGGTTAATGAATATTACATTAGTAATACCGTACGTAAAGCTCTTTATGATATAATCACTTCAGTTGCATATGCTTATTTTGAATTTCAGGAAATCATTTACTATCTAATGTTATTTATTTATGGTAGAAAAAATATGAAAGGAAATAACGGCTTTCAAGTGAAGGAACAACTTTCTAAAAACTTTTATTGAACAAGTAAATTGAATGGAAATTACACCAAGAGTGACATATAATATAAAATGGGTTATATTTATAAGCTTTCCTAGAGTTTGTAGCTTGCGGGGCTAACTGCTAGCTGAATAAGGGTTTTTTCTCCTATGGATTCGGGACGTAACTCTTACCACTTTAGATGGAATCATCACCGATGATTCTGTTATATAATTTGTTCCAAATTTCTTGATTTCTTGTATTACATACTTATTTCTAATCTTTTTATAAAGAATATACAATACAATACACATTATAACTACATATAAGAATATAGTATAAAAGCTATTATCAATAGTTGTTATATAAAAAAATATTTTTATTTTTGGCAGACCTTTCTGGTGCCTTTTTATATACTGATTTACTTTAAATTCAAATTGTTCTGCACCTTTTTTATTATGTTTATCAATATTTTTTTGTTTTTGTGCTGTATTCTTAATTTCTACTTCTCTATATAAAGCTTTTAATTTATCCTGATGTGACGTGATATAATCAGAATAGAATATAGTAGGTACTTACTAGATCTGAGTCTCTAGATTTCGTGTGACCAAAGGTTAGTTCGTACGGTGTAAAATTTGCAGATGAATGAATGCTACTGTTATATGGTAAGATAGTCTTTGTCTTTGATAAGCCCATGTCTTTGTTCTTTAAAATATGTAAATATTCTATGATTGTTGAATGAAAACGTTCTACAGGAGCATTTGATTCATGGTGCCTATAGGTGTTGTAAAATGAATTTGTATTTTTTGGACTTTTAGTAGTTTATATAAAACGTGATTTTTAAATTCACTTCCGTTATGAGCTATTATAACTTCCGGTAGGCCATAAAATGATTAATTAATTTATCTTGAATAGCAACGGAATTTCTTGGTAATTGATAGGCTTGTCCTAATTTTGAAATTTATCAATAATAGTTAGAAAACTTTCGTTGTCAAAAATAAATATGTCAATACGTAAAATTTGAAATGGTCTTGAAGGCGTTTCTGTTAGCATTAGAGGTACATATGGATTGGTTCGAGAGAACTTAGCTTTTTGACAGATAGTGCAATTATTAATGTAGTTAGTAACATAATTTTTCATATTTTCCCAATAATAATTGACTTTTAAGTTTTAACTAATTGAGTACACATTATTATTTT
Source organism: Pogonocherus hispidulus (assembly GCA_963924545.1). Classification (NCBI taxonomy): domain Eukaryota; kingdom Metazoa; phylum Arthropoda; class Insecta; order Coleoptera; family Cerambycidae; genus Pogonocherus; species Pogonocherus hispidulus. Next base: position 28,192,835 of record OZ004696.1, on the reverse strand, counting down.
TAAATTATGAAAATTTTGAATATAACTTTGCGCAAATATAGGAATAAGGTCTTTGTTTTGAAAATATACATGGACTGTTTTACTTGGATGTATATGTTCTTTTAATAATTGAACTGTTATTTCTGGGTAATAATTAGGAATTTTATCATTTTTAATAGTATGTCCGTGTACTGCTGATTGTGAAACTTCTAAATTTGGATGTACCCATTTTATCTATAAGTAATTGAAATTGTTTATTATTAATAATTTCGTCTAATATTGGTATAGCTGAATTTTCGGAGTCTGGAGTTTTATGTACTGTTTCTACTGCCTGTTCTCGGTTGTCAAGTCTTACGTCTTGTATAATGTTTATATGAGGTTCCGATACCTATGGCAATCTGACGAGATCATAACAAGATCGAAACTGGTCATTGTCTGGTATTTGGTCTTGATGAAGGATGTGGCGACATCCATGGAGATGTTGATGTAATGCAACGCCAGTCGGAGCATATTTCCCGTGGAGTAGTTGTTTTCTGCATCCTTCGGCAAATAAATAAACGAATATTCACTATTTTATTACTTATCTAAATTTAGAGTTACAATATTTAACTTTTTTATTTCCATATTGGAAGTTTATTCATCCATATGTATAACATGTAAATATAGAAATACTGCTCATAATAAGAAAATAGGATACTAGAACTAAACAAATGGTTTTTGTAGCCAGAAAAATGCTATACTGAAAACAGAAGATTAAAAGAACAATTAAATAAGTTTAGAGTCGTTCAAAAAAGTGATCGCATTAAATACAATAAAGTAAGTACATACAGTAAGTGTTTGTTTATGAAGAATATTATAGAATATTCTCCAACAGGCTTAAATTTTTAGATCATTAACAAAACCGTAACACTTTATACAACAGTATATTATACTTTTCTTTATTCGAAATTCTTACCATGTTAATACACTTATTATTTGATTTTTTTTTATTTTATGATTTATGCCACAAACAGTCACAAACTCTGACATTTATATTGTACCAACACAAGCTATACACTATTTGTTTCACATATTCTTTTAAATGGAGAATAACCTCGTTCCTTTGCATACCTACCTAGGTAATAACGAATTTATACATTTTATTGAATCATATAATATTAGATCATATTATTAATGTCAATAACCATATAACTCTATTCATTTTTTAGCGGAATATGTATAAATAAATATACAGGTAAAGGTCATTCACGTTAAGTTTAAAGTGACGTCATTTTCAGTAATTAATCGTTGTCAATATTCGATAAACAAATGACCAATAAATTAGCATAGCATTTGCCATTTACAAAGAATTTTATATTTGGCAACCCTTCTCTGCGTTGTCAAGTTGTTATTTATTTACATTGCCTATCTATTGTTCGCTGGTTTTTTGGTGTTTGGTTCTGCCTTTGACTATGTTCTGCTTAAATTCTACTCGTGTATTTTCTATTTACGTTTTCTAGTTATTCACTTTATTTAATATTAAAACAGTTCTTCTCAGAACTAAAACTGTTGCGATTCTGTAACATTTTTCAAACTCCCGCCCGCAAAAGTTACATCTGTCAACGGCGTATTTTTTGACAAGGTGACATCACTTTAAACTTAACGGGAATGACCTTTACATACATATTGTATATGTTTGAAACTGACTCATTTAGTATGTTGACTAAAAATAAAATAAAAAATATATTACATTAAATCTATCAAAATTTATTATTTTAATTTATATTATTTCAGTATATTATTTAGTTTAAGTGAAGCTTTTGTAAAAGTTCAAAATATTCAGTTTTTTGAGACAATTTTTTTCATAGGACATCTCACTAGAAATGTTCGTATAATGAATTGATGCTTGTTCGCCTCAGACGATATATTCTATTCTATTCTAGTTTGGTTTTTGAAACCACAGTATTGTCTCAAATTTTGAGCGATATCACTACAAAATGTTCCTAATCCAGGAATTGCTGTTACCGTATAAAAAAACTAGCGAAAATTCAAATAAAAAAGTACACTGAAATTACAAATATTAAAATTTTCATCAACTTATATGACAGAAAATTATGTTTTTATATATTTTTTTAGATTTCTTGGTTGTAGTCAATTTTCAACTTATCATGTAAACAAAAGATATACTTTTACTAGCGGTTCATAAATAATACATAGATAGTATATTATCATTTTAAGTATTTTTTCGTGTTGTTCAAATACTCCTTACTAATCCTTACAATTTTGCTGGATAGTGTAAGAAAATGTATACGAGACATAAACATAAATATATACGCTGAAGTTATAATTCAGAGTGCATGCTGGCATTTTATATGACCCATAAATAGAGGCAACGCTTCTGGTTCATGCACTGTCGAGCCAGAGCTCCAAAATCTACTTGCACACTCCGATTTATCAACTAAAGCCTGGCCCTTTCATTCCCCAATTATACCGCAGTCATAATATTCTCCATCGCAGTCCTTTTCCGTATACTTCCATGTATTTCCACGTTCAGACAAAGAGCATCAATCCGCTGGTGAAAATGACAAACACTTGAGCCATATAGCAAGATTCCTAGCAAAGTAAAGCTGTGTATTCAGCTCGTTAGCGTCCTTATAATGCATTTTTGTAGATTTTATTTCGTGCAAAATATTTTGCCAACCACAGGAGCACGAAGTGGAATATTAAATATATTTCTCGTGCGTTAGGCCTTAGAGTCTTGTCGCAGTTTTGAACAGTTTTTGAAAGTTCATATTAATAATATTAATAATAATAATAATAATAATAATAATAATAATAATAATAATAATAATAATATCTCTATCCTTCATTCGGATCTTAGTGATGAGCCCGGAAGTCAGAGACTTGTGTGGGAGAGGAAGCGCAATATTATTATTTTGCGGGCCGCGAGTGCGCCCAGGAACGACATACGATGTTATAACTTTAACTAGCATTTAGTACGAGAATAAGGAAAACCTGGAAAACCTCATTAATTACAGTGTACAGAAGGTCGTTAGCAATTTATACAGTGATATTGCAGTATCCAGATATGCAGTGATATTGATATTCCATATCAAAATTCGGTTTTTTATAGAGACCTATAAATTGTATTCTATGAGGGGTCTCCCAATATGGGTGGGGTGGCCCGATTCAGTTCTCTATAGCCTTTAAATAGCCATTAAATCTGATGCAGAAAAGTATGCGAATAGCTTACTTTAACCATATTTTATAAGTATGATGTAGCTAATTTCAGGTGGAAGCTAGGATCGCCACGAACTCGCCCATTAGGAGGTGAGGTAAAGAATTAATAATAGCGTAACAAAGTAGCCTAAAAATAGCCGTTAATGCTCCATGAATTCCATCTCAAAATTCAATTTTTTTATGAAGACCTATAAATTGTAACCCATGAGGGGGTCTTCCAATCTTTAGGTGGGGTGGTCCGATTCAGTTGTCTATAGCCTTTAAATAGCCGTTAAATCTGATACATAAAAATATGCGAATATCTCTAACCACATTTTCCAAGTATGGTGTAGCTAACTTCAGGTGAAAGTTAGGGTCATCACAAACTCGCCCATTAGGAGGTGAGCAAAAAAATTAATAATAGCGTACCAAAATAACCTAAAAATAGCCGATAATTCCCATGAATTCAATATCAAAATTCGGTTTTTTATGAAGACCTATAAATTGTATTCTATGAGGGGGTCTCCCAATATTTGGGTGGGGTGGTCCGATTCAGTTCTCTATAGCCTTTAAATAGCTGTTAAATATGATACACAAAAGTGTGCGAATAGCTTACCCTAACTATATTTTACAAGTTTGGTGTAGCTAACTTCATGTGGAAGCTAGGGTCACCACAAACTGGCCCATTAGGAAGTAAACGAAAAATTTCGAATTTTAGAAGTTTTTGGAAAAAGTACCTATACAAGATAAAATTCGTAATTGGCCATCTGGAAACTCCCAGATACCGATTTTTAGTAGAATCTGACCCATAATGGCAAAATAAAAAAAAAATAAAGTAGCGAATTTTTATTTCGCTTAAAATAAATGAGAAACACATTTAAAGGGACTTTCTTAAAATAAGTATCATTAAAAGTAACCAGAAAATGCCTAAATTCCACTTAATTTAAATTTAATAATCAAACATTCACAAATTTTTGGAACTGCCAAGGACGTACCCATATTCAGTTGCAAATTTAGTTGCAATCACTAGAAAATAATAATATTATTAAATACCTAAATTATAAACCAATATTTAATAAACGATATGTAGAAGATTGTATTATTTATTTACCCAAAAACAAAGTTAGAATATACACTAAATCATTTCTCCAGCTATCACCCAGGAATCCAGTTTACTTGTAAAAGAGAAAAGACAATAGCATAAACTTCTTAGATTTAAAAATTAAATACGATCAAGACAGTCGAATTATACAAACAAATTGGTAAACACAAAAGAAATTTCTTGCAACACATGTTGCAAGAAATTGTTGCACACAAACCATATAACACTACTAAACTAATACCTAATATATAAACTAATACTAAAACACCAATCCTACAATCAAACCAAACAAATACAGTATAAAAAATGTACTGCAACGATTGTATCAGTAGGTACATAATAGTAGTGGTGAGAAAGACACCGTAGTGCCCTCTTTATGTCTTTGCTACTATCTGTCTGACAATAATTATTGTGAAATTGACAGACAGATAACGAACTGCTTTTCCGCAAGCGCCGGTATAGCAGTCGGTATAGTCGGCGCCGGTATAGCAGACTTCTATTGTCTTTGAGGAAGACAATCCTACTTATTTATTTGAAGGAGATGCCGAAAATAAGATGCCGAAGTAATTCAATTCCAGTTGGGGCACATTGTCCGTGAAGTAGTTGTTTTCGGCAACTCCTTCAAATAGGTAGGTACATATTTTTATATAGGTCTATCAAAACAATATTGACAACAGAATATACGCGAACAAGTACAGCATAAGAAACCAATATTACAATCAAACTGCCTTGTCAAAACGCCCTCTTAAAAGTATATCTGTAATTTTAATAACATACAAGTGAAACAAACTACAACAAAAGAACGATTTACGAAATGATTCAAATACAGAGACCAACTGAGTAATGCAATAAACAAGTGATAAAAAAATGTAAGAGAACCTCATTTTAATATAATATAATTTATTACTAATATACTAATATGTCACATCTAAAAATCATTAATAAAAAAATACATCTACAAGTAATAATAATAGTAATGATAAATTAAAGTGGAAAATCAACAAAATTTGTACGTTTTTCTTAGTCAAGTGTATTAGATCGCGTTCTCTTGTTTATCGCAATTTTCTATTGAATGGGATATCTACATTTGTCTTGTCACTTAAACGGAGAATAAATGTCCCGCGAAGAAATTTCATTTTCATGTGAATCGAAGAAAAATCACGCAGAATTCGTAACTGGATTTCCTCTGTCACATGAACATTAGAATCATCAATCTTGTAAAAATAATATATTCACACAAAAACACGAGTTCTGCACCCCAATATAACAAGCATATGGTAGCGTCAGAGGCGTAGGTTCTTTTAGTGGCAACCATTTATACACGTATTACGTTCTTTCATAAATAAATAAGGATTTTATTTTAGAGATCTTTTACTTGATCGGATATTTTCTGTTGAACTAGCCCTTTGAGTTAAATTATTTCAGTTTCTAAATTTGAGGCCACAAGGGCTTTAAAAAATATGTAATTTAAATAAAAATTACCCCACTTAGTTATGTGTGGCATAGCATTTTCATGTAACGGATGGATTTATTTATTTACAAGTAACGACACAGTTTGTTCTGAGAAATATAGTTTACTTACAGACCGTCATATCTAACAGAATATAATAAAACGTATCAGAACGGAACTTAACAAAACTAGTGAATAAAAATGACTTTAACATTCATAGATATACTCATTTGTAGAATATTAAATGCATCAATCATCGATTTTAAAATTTAAAAACGTGAATTCTGTTCAGAACGAACGATGAGAAACTATCTTTAAGATAATTCACTTTTTGCGTTGAAAACACTGTTTTTAGTGCTGCCAATATACCCAACCAAATGAAAAGTATCTCAAAACATGCAATAACTAAATATAGTGTATTGACGAACATTTCAAACACTTTCGCTTTGACATGAAAAAACCATATTCTCTTAGTAAGACTACTTATTTTGTAATTGTATTCCACATGGTTTTCATAACATGATTTTTTAAAATGTTCCAAGCCCAATCTTTTTACATAAAACTAAAAAATTCGGTTGATTTCCACAGTATTATACGAAACACTTTTTTCTATCGCCACAAAGAAACTCTTGTTTCACGTATATTTTCAAAATATTTTCAATAGGGTAAATCGAGGAGAGATGGACCACCTTTTGAAAAACTTTCAACAAGTTCTTTATTTGTACGAATTAAGCTATGCAAAAATGTACAACGTAAACATAAAGTTTGGTGATCTATTTGGCACAGTTTAAACATTGTTGTAACGTAACAAATAATTATAAAATATAAAAAACTGAAAATTTAAATTGACCCATCTCTCCTGGAAGGTATAGGAGAGATGAACCGTACACTAATTTGGTTTTTCTTCCCCTTTTTCACAATGAGGGTAGCACCGCAGAGTTGGCATGTTTTGGTGTAGGATGTGCAACCTTCATGCAACCATATAGAACAGAGAATGCATCGTAACTAGTCTTCTTTTTTCTTTATAAGGCGATAGTCTTCGAGATACCCGACGCATTAATTTTCGAGGTCATCCAAGGTTTCATTTCCACTAGATGAATCATCCAAGATTACGTTTCCATCAAGACCAAGTCTCGACCAAGAAACCCTTTTATCCATATTCTGCTTGCGGGTGTACTGATTGAGCATTATCCTATAACAACAAAACGTGGGTCCATCTCTCCTATACCCATATGGTCCGTCTCTCCTAAAAGTGGTGGCTAGATGGACCAGTATATCCTTAAACAGTTAAACACGTGAACGCTACGCTTTTGAGGTAAAGTGCATGCCGGAATACATATTTGCCCATAACATGTCAGAAAAATTGCACACACACGTGAGTAACTGTACTACCCATGAGCAACTAACCATAGATTACAATTAACGGTGTTTCATGATTCTACACTGGCGTGGCAAGCATTGTTGCCACAGTTTGCGAGAAACCATGGGTAGTCCGTCTCTCCTACTGGTCCTCGATTTACCCTACATTTTCATACTTCAGAATTATTATTTTTTACATTACTATTAGTCAATTAAGTATTTTAAATAAAACAACAGCTTTCCCCTTCGGCCCCATCGTTGCTCCGCTTGTAACTCTGACCCTCCATCATGAAGACGTATGTGTCTTATTAATCCCGATGCGAGGCGGACTCGCATGTTTTTTTATTACTCCATACGAATTACTTTGTAGCCTCCTCCGTGATACCGAATGAGGATTATTTATAAAGGAAAATATATCGGGGTGAATTCGATTTGGAATAAGAGCTCCATTTTTTATGCCGAGGGCCGCCCGGGCACTAGAGTCGTTTAGACTTTATCACGTGAAATTTTTAAACGAAAGAGAGCGAGACAGAAAATAGGGAGGACTGCTTGCGTAGGATTTTCGTGCTTTACAATTATGAAGCTCATTATTTCGTGCTCCTTGTTAAAAAAACTCTGCCTGCCTGCCTGTTCCAAGTAATGAAATTTCTCGACTGGAGTCGTTGCCATCAATACGGAGTAAAGTCGTTATTTTTGTTGTTTGGTTTACTTTTTCAAAATATATAATTAATCGAAGGTTAATAGCGTCCTAAAGAAATTGATTGATTTACGTAGCAAAGATCAGTCCACTAAGAAGGAGATCCTCTTCTTTCTAACGACTCTTTTTGAAGTATTTATAGAGACAGGGTTGAAGCAAAAATTTGAATAGTTTGTATTACAACATTATCTGAAAATCAATAAAAATAAATCAGCGATTTTAAATAAGTGGCTAGAAAACTCACGTATTTACTAGATTCATGAATCTATATTATTCATTGTCAGATTATGTTATGTTAATCATAATAATACGTAAGTTTTAAAAAGTAAATGATTTATTCTGCAAAATTCGTCGATGAAACAATAATGAATTTGAACTAATAATCATAATAATCATAACATACCTAATATAATCATAATCATGACACATTGACAGTGTGTGGATTCTCACAAAAACATTATGTAAAGTTGGATTTATAGATTGAGACGCAGTAGTACTGGTAGCGGCAGAGATTGTCGCCTATGTAAAATACCCTGAAATGCATTGAAGCATTTAAGCATTAATATAGATTGATAGAATTATAGATTATCGCAACGGTTGGCCACAGAGATTCCTGCCAACTTTTAACTCGGACCGCTACCACTGCGATATATCCAGCGGCCAGCCAATCATGTCGCTGCAACGAGTATTTCTGCACAAGCTCATCACATCATCCAATGATATTTGAATGTGATATTATAATATAATAGATAAGTTATATTACTAAACTTCTAATAAGTTTTTCTTTGTTCATAGTCAAATTTGCTCACAAATCACTAATGAAAATTCAGTCTTGACAATAGACAGTCACAGTACTCATACTGTAAAAAAAATTTGCACACGTAAGTGAAATGTTGGCATAAATTGACCAATTTGTATAAACCACTACTTCAGCCTCAGTTGAGGGGGTGAGGTATGAATCCTACTTAATAATTAAACTCATTTGTTAAATTTCTCCAGATTAATTAAATTATTAATCGTTTTAAAAATTGTGTTCTATATTAAGCCATAGAAAAAAGTCCACAAAAGATCACAAAAGCGAGAGTCAGGCTATTGCAGTATCACTACTAATAGTCTTGTCATATGAAATTAATTCGAAAAGGTTGCAATGCTTGATTACAGGTTTTTCAGATTTCGGGTTTCTGCCCACTATTAAATATTATATACCAGTTACTGATAGCCTCTTCTTTCCTACCATCTATACCCCACTGTCGACCACATGCCGCGCTCTATCTATTCTGCCCTCCTCAGTGAGGTGAGAGGCAGCTTACCCTTTTTGTATTCCTTTGCCGATCAAAACCAAAGAAGAGAAAAAACGTAAACTGTTATTGTGGTGGAGAACAAGGTAAGTGAATAAAGTGAGACTTTTGGTGGCTCGGAAAATAGGGCAAATTTTCTTGCCATGAAGTATTATCTCTTTCGAAGACACCGGGCCGCACAGAAAGAGAGAATCGACTACTCACCTGCGGCATCCGGGCCACGGGAAAGCTCGGGGAGCGGGAGTAAACGGTGGTGGGGAAAAATTGTATATGTGTAATACGTTTGTCAGAAATTTGGTAAGAACACCAATTGTAATAATATTTACATATTTAATAAGTAGATATTTACGAAAGTTATAATAATTAATATACTTTGTACCATACCAGAAAGTGGTATTATATTTATTTATTTATTTATTTATTTATTTATTTTAGTATACACCATCCAACAGTACTTAAACCAATTATAGAATGGGAAAAATATCACAAAATATAAAATACATCATTTATCAATAAAATTACCATTAAAATTATATATAACAGAAAATAACTGAATTTACAAAATCGCAAATATATAACGGACTAAGGAAACACTTTTTTCAGAGAATTGTAGGAACAGTTGGAAATATCAACGCTGTTCTGCAAGCTGTTGCAATTGTTACACATAAAATATAACGGCGAATATTTAAGAATATTAGTGCGTGGCGTAGGAAGGTAAAAAGTATCATAGGAGCGCGTTGCTAGCGTAGGAACGTGAAATCTCAGGTTTGCAAGTATCTGAGGACAACCAATTTTGTTATTTAAGATTTTATTCAGAAAAATTAATGATTGAGATTTCCTGCGATTTTCAAGACTCAGAACAGAAAATCTATTCAGCAGATCATTTTGAGGTGTTCCAATTGGAGGGTATTGACCATCCACTTTAAAAGCAACAAACTTTAGAAAACGCCTCTGAATATTTTCCAGACTTACTGTATACGTGTCGTATCCAGGTTGCCATACTAAGGAGGAATATTCAAGTTTGGATTTAACAAGTGCATTAAATAACAACATCAAAGTAGATATATCACTGAACCCCTTAGCATTGCGAATAACAAAGCCCAAACTCTTATAAGAAGTTTTGACAACTTCATTCACGTGCAAATTGAAAGTCAATTTACTGTCAAATATTACTCCTAAATCTTTAATGAAGTCGGGGCGATTCAATGGTGTGCTGTCAATAGTGTAATTGTAGAGAATCGGATAGACTTTTTTCGTAAATGTCATAATTTGCCAATTTGCCCAATCATAATGCCCAATTTTAATAGAGTTTTTATTTCCCAGGATAAAACGCCTAGACAAATTGAATATTTTAAAAAGATAAAAAGTCAACTTCAAGAACGCAAAGAAGCAGGAGAAAATAATATTTTCATTAAACATATAAAGGGGATTCCTTGCATTATTAAAAAAAACTAGTTGTGCCCAATGCAAAATCCAATATTGAAGTTTTATGTTATTATCAAAATACGCGTGGTTTAAACAGTAAAATAGACGTGTTATATTCTACAACTAGTGACCTAGAGTATGACATCATAGCGTTGTCCGAAACCTGGTTGACTGGTAATGTTAACAGCAGCGAAATTTTTGACATCAATCAATATGCAATATTCAGGAATGACAGGTCGGATCGCAAAGGTGGAGGAGTTCTACTTGCATTCAAAAATAATTGGCTGGTCAACCAACTGGATCTGCAAAACTTTTTTAGTGAAGTTCCTAGTATTAATATTGTTGGATGTTGTGTAACTATTAACTCATTTATATCTCTTTTTGTTTTTGCTATCTATATACCTCCAGCCACGTCAGTAGAAATGTACATAAAATTCTTTGGTTGTTTTGAGCTTTTTGAGAGGGTATATGGTAAGCGTATTGTTATTTTCGGAGATTTCAATATACCCGGTTTCATTAATATGATAAATGATAACAATGTACATAATATAGATGAGCGATCTGGAGTGATTATTAACTTCATGAATTTTTATGACTTACAACAATCTAACACTGTGTTGAACACTTCAGGTCGAATTCTCGATTTAGTCATGTCTAATGTGACGTGTTCTGTTGTGAAGGAAGACCAGCCGCTTGTAAGTGTTGATAACTATCACCCTCCTCTTAATATAACACTGAGCATAGAATCAAAGCACCGTGTTGTATTTCCTATTAATCCTTTTTCTCAAATGTATAATTTTAGAAAGTGTGATTTGAGAATTGTTTATTCTGAATTATCGATTGCTGATTTTTCTTGTTTGGAGCATGTCAAAGATGTAAATGAAGCATGCGATAAATTTTATAGTATTTTATTAGATATTTTTAGACATAACATACCATTAAAGGGAAACAACCAAAGTAAATACCCAGTCTGGTATACGAGAGAAATTATATCTGATTTAAAACATAAGAACAGGCTATTACGTAAGCACAGGACAGCTAGATCAGATGCATCCTACCATCAGTTTAAATGTCTTAGATCTCAAGTTAAAACTAAAATAAATAATGCCTATAAATCTTATATAGTTTCTGTTGAAAATAGTGTACAAGTAAATTCCAAACATTTTTGGGCTTTCATAAAAAACAAAAATAAAGTGTCGCGTATTCCGGGTGTCATCTCCGATGGAGATACTCAATATTGCGAACCTAGGGCAATTGTGGATTGTTTTAGCCGCTATTTTGCTAGTGTATACTCTGTAAATGCTGATAACCCAGTAGTTGATTTGGATCAGTTGGGGTGTGGTTCTGATATACATATTAATCTCAGTCAGGTAACTGAGGATGAAGTAATTGCTGCAATTCGCAAACTAAAGCCAAAGACATGTTGCGGGCCCGATGCTGTACCTAGTTTTCTGATCAGGGATTGTGCTGTCGTTTTCTGTAAACCACTAAGGAAAATATTTGAGCTTTCTTTAAAGACTTCTACATTTCCAAGTTGTTGGAAGATGGCTAGAATTTCTCCTATTCATAAAAAAGGTAGTCTAAATGAAGTTAGCAACTACAGACCCATTGCCTTACTATCCGGATTCTCGAAGGTATTCGAGATTTTTATACGTTCTTATATTTATAGCAAAGTTGAACATCTTATAAGCGAGCGTCAGCATGGTTTTCTTGCTAGAAGGTCTACGGTAACAAATTTATGTTGTTTCTCCGATTATGTAAGTACTGTTTTGGATGATGTTGGGCAAGTTGATGCAATTTACTCCGATTTCTCGAAAGCTTTCCACAAGCTAGACCATCATGTATTATTATCAAAATTACAATCATTCGGTTTTTCCTTGGATATGCTTAAATTTTTCCACTCGTATTTGACAAATCGGAGGCAATTTGTAGAATACAATGGTTTTCAGTCTGATTCATTTATACCTACCTCTGGTGTCCCACAAGGTTCAGTCCTTGGGCCATTATTGTTCTTATTATTCATAAACGATATAGCGGATAATTTTCAGTGTGAATCATTGCTCTTTGCAGATGATCTTAAATTGTTTAGTAGAATCGACAGCTTTTCTGACTCAGTGCATCTTCAGAATGATTTAAATAAACTTGATTTATGGTGTGCTGCTAATAAATTACCACTAAATATTGACAAATGTTTCATTATTACTTTCACAAGGAAATTTAATAAAGTTTTACACAATTATACGATAGGGCATCATCCACTGAATCGAGTATCCCATATCAAGGATTTGGGCGTTACGTTGGATGAGAAACTAACTTTCTCTCCACATATAATGAATGTCGTTGCATCAGCAAATAAAACATTAGGTTTTGTTTTTAGAAACTGTTCATCTTTCACGAATTCAGCAGCTCTCATGCAACTGTTTGTATCTTTGATTCGATCCCAACTAGAATATGCAAGTTTGATCTGGGATCCACTCTATTTGAAGTACATTAATGCGGTAGAATATATTCAACGCAAATTTTTAAAGTTCATGTATTTCAAGACTGAAAGAGTATACCCGACACAAGGTTACGATCATCAGATTTTGTTGAACATGTTCAATATGCAATCGCTAAAAAACAGAAGAACAATTGTTAATCTCAAATTCTTGTATGGTTTATACCATTATAATATAAACTGTGCTGAACTTTTAAGCAAACTAAATATAAATATTCCAATACACTCCTGTAGGGTTCATAGGTATTTTTACTTGCAAGCCGCTAATAGTAATATTGGTTTCATGTCTCCACTAAACAGAATATGCCAGCAATATAATGAGTTTGATTACCTGACTGACATAAATTTTAATTCTTTGAATAGTTTTCTAAAACCTATTTTAGATCGGTTATAGTGTTTATTTATTTCTGTCATTTGTACCATTTGTTTACTTATAATATCAGTGTGTTTATTTAAGTACCTATGCGTACTCGACATTATTGTACAATTTACAGTTTTTTTTGCTTTTTTTTTACTACCACTTATTTCTGTATCACTATTATTTGTAATGTGCTTTATTATTATTCTTTTTTATCTATTATTGATTGTTATGTATTTTTTCTATCATTTATATAAGTATTTGTAATGCTCTGTAATCTTGTAATCTTTGTTGTCAATTTGCCCTGTAATTGGGATTTTCCTGTTGGGCTTTAAATTAAAATAAATAAATAAATAAATAAATAACATTGCATTTAGCAATATTCAAGGGAAGATTGTTTCTAGTGCACCAGATATTAATTTTATCAAGGCATTTTTGAAGTGTAACGCAATCTGAACTAGTGTGTATAGCACTGTAAATTTTGACATCATCAGCATACAACAGATAAGATACATTGATATCCCTGATTATGTCATTCAAAAACACCACAAAAAAGAGTGGGCCAAGAATCGAACCCTGGGGCACTCCAGATGTTACTAAAAATTGATCAGATACAAAACCGCGACATTCAACATACTGTCTTCTATCAGTCAAGTAAGATTGGAAAAACTTCACAAGTGGAGTGGATACTCCTGACTGTTCGAGTTTTTTAAGAAGAATACAATGATCTAGCCTGTCGAACGCTTTCGAAAAATCTGTATATATAACATCCACCTGATTGTTATTGTCCATACATTGAGCAATAAATTGTGTGATACAAAATAAATTCGTTGTTGTTGATCTATTTGCCATAAAACCATGTTGATGAATAGATATTTGTCCTTGAAAGTGTGGATATAATCTATCGTGCAATGCAATTTCCATAACCTTCGCAAAGTTATTTATTATGGTAATCGGCCTATAGTTTTCAATATTGCCTTTATCTCCTTTCTTAAATACGGGGCAAATTCGAGAGCTCTTCCAAACATTTGGGAGCAAACAAGTACGTAGCGCCAAATTAAATAAAACAGTAAGAGGCACAGCCAGAGCATGAGCACAATCCGCCATATATGGTTTCGACATGTATTCAAATTAATATGCCGCACCATGGGTCCATCCTATCAAATATATATACATATATTTACATACGCTCTTTTAAAATTCACGGATATATCAATATAATCAATGTTGAGAGTATCACAAGGTAAGTCTAAGCAACTTTGTTGATATTTAATATTTTTATGTAAATATAGCAATTTTAAAATCTAGTTGAATGATGAAATACGTGATTTGAATTCGTTCCCCGACTTTACAATTCTCGAGCTACATTTTGTGGTTTCAACTATGTCTTTCAAATAAGCACAGCAGTGGAATTCAAATTTTGTAAATTTCAATACCTTAACGTATCCTATTTTGTATAACTTAATAAACTCTAATGATATAATTACAGAACTTGTTAGTTAAGTTTTGTCCATAAAGGAAATTTACAGTTTTCGAAATATTGGCTTTTTTTGTTGCAACTTAACATTTTTTTGTTGCAAAAATGCTACGGATTTTAAGTTCAGTTACTCTTGGTTGGCCATGATGGCGTTAGAAAGTGCTGAATAAATGTTACTGTCACGTACTTGATAAAAATTATCAACAATCATGCCGTGAATTAAAATACCTACCTAGTAATATTTCAAAAGCTACAAATTTTCGGAACAGAGAACCTTATGCAATAATAACCGTATTTTTAATGCTGAATAAGATAAAATTATATAAACGGGGAGTTTCCATTTAAAATTTACTTCATATGATTCAATCATATGAAGTCCTATACATTGTGTTTCTAATTAGATGCAATAACATTGATATCTTGGAAACCGTTACAGATAGAGACAAATTGGGAGAAAGTTGCGTAATTTGGTGATCAATAATATACCTCGAAAAAATCAAGGCTAGTGATTAGTTAGAAGATAGAGTTAGAAACATGATTACTTTTTTAATATTTTGCAAAAATTAAAATTCTGCAAATTCGTTTTTATAAAATTTCAAGCTTGCTTCAAGACCTATTGAAAAGAAATTTCACTTTCTCATAGCAACTGTTTACTCTTTATGAAATGGCGTAGACAGTTTTTTAAGTAATGTTTCGTTTCTTCAGAACCATCATCGACTTATTTTTTTCTAATACGCTCCCATTAATATTTTTACCTCACTCGACCGCATTTTTCCTTGAGTTCTATGATGCATAAATATGCTATAGTTTATTTATTGTTTCATTAACTGTTCATTATTATTTTTTAATTTATTGATGTTTTGATAATCGTTTCTTATTTTAATTAATTAATTGTTATTTATTGTTATTGATTTATTACTTTTTAGTTATTCTTGTGCTAATACATACAGGCACTTGCAGATGAGTTTGATGATGGGTTTTCAAGTTAAAAACGTGATCAAACTATAGCATATGGCATATTAAACTCAGTCATATATTACAGGTACGTATAGGGGAAGTGCGGTAATTGCCGCCCACTTAAGTTAAATATTAAATAGCTTAATTATTTCTTATGTTATGATAAAATCGGAAACATTAATATTTAGCACTTTCACTTAGCTATCGATGTTTTATTATCAAATTGTCCAAATAAATTATTAAATCAAAAAATTTATCGTTTTTTAAAATTTTGTATTTGGGCGGAATTCGCCGACTACGCGGGTAATAGCGCCCATGTATAGGATAATACCACCCAGAATAATAACATTACTCGTTTGGAACAATAACTGAAAATACGAGTATAAATTCGAAAATAAACTTTATTCTTCAGATGAATAGTAACAACAGCTTATAAAAATATTTATGTTAGTAATTAAAAACATTAAATTAAGTAGGTATCTATGTAATTCCTTCAGGTAGTTCTTAGGAACAAAAATCACAAACAAAATTTCTGTAATTGTCGAAACCTGTGCACTCTTTGTGTGCCCACTTACGGCAAACATCACAGCTATATCACATGAGCACAATCATGAGTTTTTTTGAGCATAATCATATACAATTCTTCTTAAATCCATGGCTGTAAGACCATAGAACATCTTTGCTAGATGAATGCATCGCTCCTCTAGTAGTGATCCTCGCTCAGTTGAAAATATAGAATGACGGCCAAGTTTAGCTGCAGAAAAATTATCTGTTTTAAGGCCGTCTTTTAATGTGGAATATGGTATACCTGGAAGTAAAACTAAAATAGAATTTTCCATATTAGGTCCTCATACGGGTACCTATATTAGGTATTCATATCGAATTCTCTAGCGCTCTGTCTTCCGTTCCTTTTCCGTCTTTAACTGCTTGCATAGCAGCTTCCAGTGCTTCTGGAGCCCACGTTGCTTTTTTTTCGAGGACAATTTTTTCTTTTTGGCATTTCTGTAACATTTTGTTAAGTTAAAAATAAGCAGGTAATACCGCCCAGCTGAGCGGTATTACCCATCATCCCCATTTTGTTTTGAAACTATTTTTTGAAGGTCATTGTTTGAAATATTACTAGAAACGATGTGTAGTTGAGTAAGGCAATGAATAAGTAGCACAATGATCCAAAAATTATTCGAATCTGTCAGAAAACATGGTACTTACCGCTTATTTTCTATTGTGTTAAAATTAGATCACTGACACATCCAACCACATTTTTGTATACAAAAGCACTAAACATGGATGCAAAAGTGCGCGCGGCTTCCCTGCGGTTCGCCGGAATATCATGTGACCCGAATCATGTCAAATCGACTGTTTTTGCACGATATGAAGAGTTTCGAAGAGGTGAGCGATATTACCCACTGGGCGGCAATACCCACACTTCCCCTATAATAGTTCTAGCAACAATATTCCAAATATTTCAGTAAAATTGACCTTACGTAACTTGAAAGAGTGAAATATTGCTGTACGGTCCTTCATTCCACGAATTGATGTTTTAAACAGTTCACATTTAAATGTTTTTACGACCCGCATTTCAAACGCTGAAAATATTTGCTTTACCTTAAAATAATAACTTGGACTTGGAAAAGTGTATAACGTGGATCGATATAAAAGCACTTACCCTCTCCTCCATTGCAAACTGTATTGAATATTAATATTTCCAATACACGGTCGACAAACAAATAAAACACACGTTCTACTTTTATAAACGACGCCTACAAACGTTGATGATTAATGTTGGAGAATATTTCTAGGGTTGTTATAAATAATAAATGTAAAATAATTCCAATTATTCCAGTCTGCTGCTTCTATTTTGTTTTATGTGAGGATGATCCACATTTACCCAGCATTGTGGATATTACAACGGCCAGCAGAAAAGGTGGCTTAATTATTGTAACTGACGTCATTAGTGCCTGAAAAACAGACCTATATGCTAAACAGAAATGAAATATTCATTCCGAGTGAAAAATTATCTCAGCCTTAATCCTGTACTATGCCATCAGAAATGTTTAGTTAATGTTACCTGCTACTTCCTCATTATTTTGAGTATTTGCAATATCTGTTTAGCAATTGTGTATTCTGAGAATTTATCACAGAAAGACGTATTAAATATTTTTAAGTTTTATAACCTTGTTATTATGTTTTAGTTGACACACAGTATCAGCACAGCCAAAAAACATTTAATGTCAAATTACTAATGTAACAGTCTACCCGTTGTACTATACAGGCCTCACGAAAACTTGTTTACCAGTTTACCTGGAAAAGTAATCTATTTTTAATACTAGTCAATTTCCTATCTTTGGCGTTGGGGATATGCTATGATTTACGAATAAAAGGTTTTTTGACTTACCGTAGGTAATTTTACCCTGGTCTTCGATGGAGGGAGGTACGTTTACGTACCTTTCGGGTAGTTTAAAAGATTTGGAAAAAATACTTCTTATAACAAAAAACAGAATATATTTCTATATTTCTATACAAACTGAAGAACATTAAATTTGAATGAACTTTACCTATACAGACTAACTAAAAAATATTTAGCCGAAATCTAAAGAGGAACGAAGCGATGTAGGTAACAATGTGATAAACAGAGAGTCCTCAGCGAATGGGTGAAAGGCATGCATGTTGTGGTAGACGTAAAGTCACCGCCCAGCTAAGTGCAAGGGTACGCTCGCTCTCTTGACAGGAACGGTTTGCGCCGATCCACGCGCGCCACTTCTTAGGCCCGCCTTTGAGAAGAGAACAGCACAGTGGCGAGCGTGTCGAACCGAAATAGGGAAATCACTTCGTGTTGATTATCGATTAAGCCAGCGACGTAGTTATTCTTGCGAATTTATTTTGAGTGTAATGTTTTGTGTTTATTTATTGTACTTTTTTATTGTTTTGTTTTCTATAGTGTTCCTTTTTTCATTAGTGATAATAAGTAATAGAAAAACAGGAACGTATGTGCAACTAAAAACTGCAGTAATAAAAGCTATAATTGTAATACGACCTTTTTTACCTTTCCTAAACAACCCGATTGGTAAGTAGATAAAAATGTGTTATACATAAATGTAATTTAGTATTTAAGTTAACTTAATTTAGGAAATTCATTCATAGACAGCCAATAATATGGTTTATACAATCAACAATCACTCAATTTAAGATTTAATGAATTTCGTTTAAAAGTTGGCCAGCTGTTATATTTTAGTTTTAGGAAAAACAAAATTATAGAACAGTACTGCGCAAGTAGTAGAGTGTAAATTTTTTTTGCTAATGTTTTGCGGTGTGTTTAAAACTAAATTTTAACTAATTTTTAAAAATATTAATTTTTTTTAAGGGCAAGGATATGGCTAATGAAAGCCAATAGGGAAGACCTTTTGGACAAATTGGACAAACTTCATAAAAGCCAAGCCAAGTTTCAATTTTATTTTTCAATTTCAAAATTTATATAGGCGGAATGGAAGAACGGCAATGCCGAATTCTTACCGTTTGTGTTTCTTTCTTTTTTCGTTAAGAACACAATAAAGATTTTTTATTATTATTTATTATATCTACCTCATTGTAAAGTATTGTCTATTTTTATTTTTGTAAATAATGAATATGTAATAAACATAATATGTACATAATTACCGTTTTATTCATGTCTATTTCAAAAGTTATTTATAAAATGTTTCAAGAGTTTTTAATACGGCACTGTTATCGCGCATTTACGATAACTACAAATATTATACGTCCAACTCTGACTTCTCTTCTCAGTGCGAGAGCGATAGCAAATGTCGGTGTCGGTCAAGCTGTAGTTGTAATAGATACCCGCTGGCCATCGCGCCCGCCGGAGGGAATAGAAGACAAAGGCGTGGCCTGGGCCGACCGTACTTTGCCCACCACCGTCGCTGTGCTTGTTTACATCGCTTCGTCTTTCTTTAGATTTGGGCTACAGATTTTCTAGTTAATGTGTATAAAGCTACTAACAGATAAAAGTTTATCAAAGGAATAAGTTACCTGGCAACATACGGGCGGAAGCGACTTGAGCGGGGTGAATACGTCATCCAGACAACAGAACTGAGAGAACTTGAGCACTACATTGCTTTTGGAGTGTTTTTCGACTTTTGTGCTATTGTGATTTACTCAGTTCAATTTGAAACTATTCTATTTAAAATATTAAAGTTTATATCTACGTAGTTCATTGAGTCATCCTGTGACAATTCAATATATGTAAAATAAGTGCAAAAATAAATGAAAATCGACGTGTCCGAGCGATTTTTCAAAAACTTTACTGTTTTTTGAAATAATGAATTTATGCGTGACTATGAACTCACTGTAAATATTATAATGTGGACTCTAGACAACTGTTGCATATTATAATTTTGCATTATATAAAGAAGAATTATGCATTATATTATATGAAGAATGCATTATATAAAGCAGTAAGGGTAAATACATCATTAAAAAGGCTAGAATTCCGAAAAATAAAATACAATTTTTTATAGGCATCAGAAATAACCGAAGTAATGTGTGACACAAAAGTTAGATTAGGATTGAAAGTAACACCGTTGACCTTAAATACACCTTAGTACACCTAGTTAGTATGCTGTCATCGATGTGCTAGTCAAAACTTATTGGACAGACTTTCTTTGAATAAGACATTACACAGGATTTGTCAATATTTAACTGTAGCTTGTTATCGTGACAGCACATGTTTATTTTATAAAGGTTCTCTTGCAGAATATTTCACTCTTCATCATAGTTGATTGTTCCAAACAATTAAGGATCATCAGTATATAATAAGTAGTTGAGTCTAAGGTTTTTGCAAGAGTCATTTACAAATTGATCAAACAGGAGGGGCTTTAGAATAGATCCCTGAGCCACTCCTGAAGTAGCAATTATATCAGAAAAGTATAACCCCTGATTTGAACATTAAGAGTGAGATTTGCAAGGTAAGTTTAAAAAAACTTCAAAAAATTTGGTGTTAGTCCGAAAAGATGCCGAAAACCGACAACTCGTGTAATAGTAATCCATGATCTAGCCTGTCAAAAACCTTTGACATGTCGGTATATACAGTGAGGTTCAAAACTCTGGAACGCCCCAAATAACTTCCAAAATATTGTTTTTTTGAAAAATCGTTCAGGCCTGTCGATTGTTATTTTTAATTGCACATCTTTTTCCACAAAAACTTTTTATACAGGGTGTGTCATGTAACAGTGGCCAATACTAACTTTCTTATTTTAAATACAACATCCTGTATATTATTACATTTTTGGATTGTACGTAAAATTCTAAACACTTTTTATGTAGGATGTCCTATACCTATCTTAAACTGTTTTGGAAATATTGACAGGTGAATATTGACATTTTTGCAACTTTGACACCCTGTAAAATCTAAACGGTTTGAGATCAAGCAAAACGGTTTGCACGTTCCTATCTTAACTTTTCAGAAGCTATCGTTTGGTACTAATTGCAGAATTATCCAAAAATTTAAAATTTTCCGAAAATTTTGAAAATTTTTAATTCCTGGATAAATTTGAAATTACCATCAAACGATAGCTTATGAAAAGTTAAGATAGAAATGTGCAAACCGTTTTGCTTGATCTCAAACCGTTTAGATTTTACAGGGTGTTAAAGTTGCAAAATGTCAATATTCACCTGTCAATATTTCCAATACAGTTTAAGATAGGTATAGGACATCCTACATAAAAAGTGTTTAGAATTTTATGTAGAATCCAAAAATGTAATAATATACAGGATGTTGTATTTAAAATAAGAAAGTTAGTATTGGCCACTGTTACATGACACACCCTGTATAAAAAGTTTTTGTGGAAAAAGATGTGCAATTAAAAATAACAATCGACGGGTCGGAGCGATTTTTCAAAAAAACAATATTTTGGAAGTTATTTGAGGCGTTCCAGAGTTTTGAACCTCACTGTATTAAGTCGATATGACTCCCAGAGCTTAAAGAGAGTGGAATAAAATTTGTGATCTGAATTGGATTAGTAGTTATGGATATAAATCCGTGTTGAGAAACTAATATTTGAGGTCTGTGGTTGCTGCTGTGTAGAACGGTTTCAAATAATTTGCAAATTGTGGAAAAAATTGCTAGTGGTCGATAGCTTCCGATATTTAGTTTATCTCCCTTTTTAAATATAGAACAAATTACAGATTGTAAGGATGGATTAAAAATTGAGAACGGTGCCGCAAAGTCGCCTGCACAATCCAAACAAGAAAGCTGGGATATCATCTGGTCCTCCTGTCACTTTATTTTTAAACTTTTTAATGCCATAAATCTTTCTCGCCTGGGGTACCGATACATTAGGCACAGGCTCAGAGGATACGTACCTTTTTAGTTGAAAGAGCAAAAGTTGTTGGAAAAAACTGAGCAAATGCATTGACTATGGACCTGTGAGTCGTTGAACACATTTTCATTAAAATTAATCGATTTGGGGATGGTAGATGTACCCTTTGCACTATTCAGAAATTACCAAGATTTGGTAGGATTTATTTTTATATGCGTTTTAGTGTATTCTTTTTATATGCTCTTGTGGGCATTTTCAATATATTTTTTTAATATTGCCTCTCAGACGTTTGAACTCATTTAGACTGGCTAAATTGCCCTGTGATTTATAAAATCGGCAGAAATGAGATTTTCTTTTTTAATACTTTGATAATAGAGATATTAAATAATGGAGAGTAAGACAGATTGCTTGAAACAGTCGTAGGCACAGTAGGTACTTTGGAACACAGAGTTTAATTTTTCATAATTCGTTATATTGTCATTTATTAAACTACCTATACAGGGTGTTAGTTAAACATACGGCAAAAATTCAAGAGGTTATTCCTTGGACTATTCTAAGGATATTTTATCCTTTAATGATTTTTGAAAAAGCGCTTTGTTGCGAAGATATAGGGCGAAAAAAATTTTCAACAAATCCAATTTTGGCATTTTTTACACTAGACGTATCAAGTGCACATGCAAGAAAAAGGAGTTGTTTTTTCTTACCAACATCCCGTGATTATTTTGTATGTTTTTGTATGTTGTGTTTTTGTAGTTTGTATGTGTCGCATTTGTTAAGATTGATTGGCGTTTGCTAGTTGACGTGTAAACGGTTATTAGTGAACATGTTAGTGAAGTCCTCTATCATGGCTCGCTATACGAATGCCGAGATGGCTGACATGCATTTTATTTATGGACTTGCTGATGGCAATGCATCAGAAGCTGTACTGCACATTGAACGATTTCCTAACCACATTGCTCCCGATAGAAACATTTTTCAAAGTATTCATGAACGTCTTCGAGAAACGGGAACATTGAAGCGAAGTGGAGGACCAGGAAGGCCAAGGACTGTAAGAACGGTAGACGTAGAAGAGAATGTGCTGGACATGATAGAAGAAGATCCAGGTACTTCTACGCGAAGAAATGCAAATACTTTGAATGTAAGTAATTGGACTGTTTGGAAAATTCTTAGAGATAATTTGTTGTACCCATACCACATTCAACGCGTTCAGGCACTTCTTCCTGCGGATTTTGCTCCACGTATTGCATTTTGTCAATGGCATTTGCACACATTGGTTGAAATCCCTCAACTACTTACGCTGATTCTTTTTATCGATGAAGCCAGTTTCTCGCGAAATGCAAAAAGGAATTTCCACAATAACGATGTGTGGGCTGACGAAAATCCACATGATATTTGTGAAGATCGGTTTCAACATCAGTTGTCGTTGAACGTTTGGGTTGGAATTGTGGGTGACTGGCTAATTGGACCGGTATTTCTACCAGGAAGACTTACCGGCGAAGTATACCGCAACTTTTTGGAACAAACGCTACCTCAGTTTTTGGAGGATGTACCATTGGCTACAAGACAAGCAATGTGGTTTATGCATGATGATGCACCACCTCATTTTTGTGTAGTTGCTCGAGAGTTTTTAACATCAACATATGGAGATTGCTGGATTGGTCGAGGTGGACCTCACGTATGGGCTGCTCGATCCCCGGACTTAAACCCCCTGGATTATTTCCTATGGGGCCATCTAAAGTCATTAGTTTATACTAGGCCAGTGGAAGATGTGGACGATTTAAGATATCGGATAATTGCTGGGTGTAACTCAATAAGAAACGACCCTGGTGTTTTTGAAAGATTTCGGGAGTCTATGAGGAGAAGATTGGATGGTTGCATCCGAGCTAGAGGTAGCCATTTTGAACAATTCTTGTAGGTTCAGAAATGTTACATGTAATTTTTAGTAATAAATTGTTATTTATTGAACATTTTTTTCGCCCTATATCTTCGCAACAAAGGGCTTCTTCAAAAATCATCAAAGGATAAAATATCCTTAGAATAGTCCAAGGAATAACCTCTTGAATTTTTGCCGCATGTTTAACTAACACTCTGTATATTTTTTAAATATTTGGTGAGTTTTATTGATAAAAACAAATACTTGTTTAGATAATTAATAACAAAAATAATATTACAATAAAGTCACTGAAATGTCCGTATAGATAACTTTCCAACTAGTTTTGGATTGACAAACGCCATTTATGGAAGATATTAATAAGCAATTGATGAAGAAAATAGATGAAGGGGTTAAACGACATTGACCATTATGGCTTGAGTAAGTTTTTTAAATGTACCTACGTATTTCAAATGAATTTTTGCAAAAGAAAAACTAGATACTATAAACATAAAAAAACTACATTTACATTTTGTTTACATATTAAATAATTAACACGACTATTTTAAAATTAATATTATAGCGTGTTCCTCACTAGAATATTTTGAAATAAACCGGCAATTATTTATAAATCAATTATCAAAAGTGGAAAATTAGGCGCCGGACTAATTAATATCGTGTCAAAATTGAATTAATTTGTAAATTTGATATTCCAATGTTACTACATATGACAACAATTTATAATAATTGATGAGTTGTTTATACGTTTGAGGCAATTTTATGTGGGCATATACTCAGGTTCGCTCAAATTCATCATGATTTCTACTTGTTGATTGTTCTGGTGAATTAACATACAGAGTGAATGAACCATGATGAACCATTAGCCGTATGTGGGAAAGTGACATGAATTATTTAAATCTGAAATTGTACGATTTCGGTTTAAAATCTGAAAAATGATGTATTAAAAATACCTACCTGACAAGTTGATTGTTGTCATTATAGGACATATATACTATTTCTATTTTATATTCTACATACAATTTTAGTCTTGAAGGGGGTTGGAACCTTTGATGTGAAGATATCACTGACGTAGTTTTCCACATAGTGAACCATCACGACTGATCAGTGAACCGTGACTCACTAACCGATAAAGTAGGCTGTATGGGATTGGCCCTCTGTCACCCTCCATACTATTTTTACATTTAGCAATTACCAAACTCTCAAAAGCATCCAGCTGTCTGAAATTTGTCACATTCCAGGTTTTGGTAAAGTTTTTAAAGATATAGGTATGTCAGTGGTTTATTCATCAGGAAATGAACTACAACAACTTTTAGGCAATCCAAAAGACAAAATAGAAACTAAGGAAAAGTCGGGGACTTACGAAATTAGCTGTAAAGACTGTAATCAGAAGTATGTTGGACAAACTAGAAGGTCAATTCAAACTAGATTCAAGGAACATATGGTTCATCTCAAATATGGTAGAACAGATAAGTCTAGCGTTGCCCAACATGCGTTTGAGAACAACGATAAAATAGACAGTAGCAATTTGAGAGTACTTAGGAATGTGGCAAATTCCAGACAGCTGGATGCTTTTGAGAGTTTGGAAATTGCTAAATGTAAAAATAGTATGAATGGTGACAGAGGGCTAACCCCATATAGCCCGCTTTATTGGTTAGTAAGTCACGGTTTACTGATGATCCGTCACGGAGGTTCACTGATTAGTCGGGATGGTTCTCTGAGCGGTCGCGACAGTTCACTGAACCGTAGAAATAGTTTAGGTATAAATAGGACACAGTGTTTAGCATAGATTTAGTTTTAATCATCTCCATATGATGCCAACTTGATTGACGAAACGCGCGTCGAGTGCAGTATAGTGTTTTGGTGTTATGTGTTATGTGTCAGGGATACAATTTTAGTGTACTTAACTTGGAGACTATTAATACTTGAAATAAACCGTTTTTTTGATATTATCATATAAATAAATATAAACTATGTGTTGAAAATTGACTGACAGTTTTTCAGTATCAGAAGACGTAAGATCTATTTAATAGTTTCCTGCAAGAGTACTCTTCAGAAATATCGTATAGAGTACTGGGAGTACTGTACGATATTTACTCTATAACGTAATCTACAATATTGACACAAAAAATATTTATTTATAAAACTCTCTTCAAGGCGTGAGCTGTGAGATCGATTTGCCTCTCTGCTTAGTTTAGGTTTAGGGCGTCACTGGTTTGATTTTATTTGCACACAAGTAAACCAGAAAAAACTTATAGTCTGTACTGCAAAATTGTGGATAAAAAAAAAGAACAATTTAAGAAGGCTAAATACCTTAAATTTATTATGATAGTAAAATCTTGACAACTATAATCATACTGTCATAAATAAAAAAGGTATAGACAAGAAAATCTTGATAGATATATTATTCAGATACATTAAGTAACCAAATACCAGTAAGGTACATATCTGACTTCAATAACAAAAATACAAATAATCTGTTATTTCTAACACTAATTATTCATAAACATTCAAAGAACAATTAATAAAAGTTACGTAATGAAATACAGTTTGTCACACGAACACTAATATTGATTTAGTTTGATCTTCAACATCGATCAGGCTAATGGCGGATGTAATAGTTCGAACCAAATTCTATAGCTGCAGGACGGCAAAGTTTTATAAGGTGATGGAGAGAATACTCACAGCAAAAGGTATCTAAGTCTATTAGACAACAAACCAAGATGTCTAGAATACAGGAAGATAACAGTAGGACAATCTAATAAATTTTGTAATTAATTATAACAGCCAGCTTGCTGGTAGCTTCGCCATTTTTGTTTAGAGTCGTACATAGGAATCTTCAACAAAATCAGCTTTTACCCTAAAATTCCACTACGCGCTTATAATCTTCTAGATAATATTAAACTCAGAACTAGCACAGACTAATTTGATTATTTAAATATTTTCTATGTATTTTAATAATAATAATTCAAGTAATTTTACCACTCTCAAATTTTAGCACTTCACTTCTCTTCACCTGTCTCATCACTGTCTCAATTGTCTACTTGTTCCTCTCGATTGTTTGCACGCGCACTACTATAACTGGTACCTTTTTAACGTTTTAAATCGTTTAAAACAAAAAACAGTAAATTCAACCAATAGTACAATTAGTATAAATTAACTTTTGGATAACCATAAATTACGTTAAAGTTGGATACAATACACAAATACATATACATATAATATAAACATAGATAATAGAAGTAAAATTGACATCAAGAAATATTTCAATTTATAAATTCAGCTCGTTACAACTCTTAGATTAATTTTGGTGATCAAATAGTCACTTCTTTGAAATAAAACGCCACGTACATTTTTTTATTTTACTATTCCTGGAAGAATTCTAGAGTTACTTGGTGTAACATTCCTTAAACTTAAATTGAATAGCCTTTGTACAATTTGTGGTTTCATGTCAACATTGCCCTGAAACTATAAACAGGTTTTGTAATTTCAACAATAGTGTGTTTAAATAAACTTGGTTAATTGGCCATTGATAAAATCTGGCTATTATTTCCATTAACAAAATTTAGTACACATTGGGCCTTAAAACTATAATATTAGGAAGGTTTAAAAACATCTATTAAAAGACTTTTACTTTGTTTTTCTATCTGGTCACTTTTTAACAGTAACATCACTTCAGCTGTTTATAATGAATAAACAAACCTTATCTATCTAAATTTAAATACTAACAAGACAATTTTATTTAAAGTGCATTAATAATAATATTTGAAATTACAGTAAATTTAACAAATAAAATTATGTTCACTGTTTAAATACATCAAATAGTAGGGGTATAATATGGAAAGGATTTGGCTGAATTTAAACATTTTCAGGAATTCTAGAAAGTTTTATTTAAAACTTTTGTCTTCTGCACTATGTCTAATATGTTCATATTGTGTTATATCTGACTATACCTGTCTTTGGTTACTGATGTTCAGTATTAATAGGATGTGCTTTGATATGTTACGATGATGATGTACCTGTAATAAAAATAGAGAAAGCAAACTCTCATCATTCTACTAATTATTTCTGCATAATCAATTAATTCTACTGACTATAACTAACATATTACCAGCATTTGGAAAAGAGTGACTAAACTCTAAATTATGATTAGAAAAAGTTGAATCGGTTTTTTGAAATTAGGGGAATAGTATATAAAAATACAAATAATAGTATATACAAGTATTACAAATAGTGGAAGGAATTAATGGCGAGTCGGTGACTCAGGGTTTAGTGTATTGATCGCTCAACCCAGAGGTCGTAGGTTCAAATCCCCATTCCACCAGACAATTTTTAATTAAATTGTCTACTTAGATCAAGGCTTGTTCGCAGGGATAGGATGGCAACCGTCCTGGCGGTGGCCTAGGATGGGAAGAATGTCAACTGCCATTACAGCAGTGAGCTCTATTGTCTTTCAGGAAGACAACCCTACTTTTTTATTTGAAGGGGATGCCGAAAACAACTACTCCACCGGTAATGTGCCCTGACTGGCGCTGGCATTACTCCGGCATCTCCATAGAAGTTGCCACATCCTCGACATCATCGAGATCAGCTATCGGACAGTGGCCGGTTGCGCACTTATTATGCGCTTGTCAGAGTGACATAGGTAGTGAAATCGATGAAAGATGTTGCGACATGATTGCCTAAGGGGCATATTTAGGGCAAATTGCCTAAGGGGCAAAAATTTAGAAAATCATTTAAATTATCATAGCTATGGGGCCATATTGAAAATATGTCATTTACATAGTTCCACCATATTTTTGGTTTATTAACATCATTTTTGACATAAGTTTCTTCAAAATACTCCATAAAAATATTGCTCATTACTGGAGACAATGATGATTTCATAGTCATTCCAAAATCTTGTTGAAAATATCATTTTTTAACTGAAAATAGGTAGTTTTTATGCAAAGTGTTAGTAATTCGATAATAGTATTTATATTTAGTTTGGTTCTATTGTTTAAGGTATTGGCATTTTAAAATTTTTCTTTAGCAATAGATAGTGTTTTATCAACAGAAACATTTGCAAATAAACTTACTACACCGAAACTTACTAATAAATCATTAGAATCAAGTTGGATGGTTTTAATTTTTCTAGAAAATGAGCTGTATTTTTTTATAAATAAGTCTGTATTGTGCCTGATAAAGCATTTAAAATATTTAGTAAAAATTTTACAAGGTTTTGACATGGAGAACCAATAGAGGTTTGATAATATGCATTTTCTTTCGCGTACTCGTATTTGCCAGAGTTTTAAAATAATATAAAAATAAATACAAACTTCAGCTATAAAAACTAAAAATCTGTCATGCATAGAACAATTATCTTGTTTTATTTCTCCTTAGTTATATTTCTTTTAAAATATTCATTTTCCTGTATTAAAATTATACCATTATAAGGATCTGTGTACCTAATATTCAAGTTCCTACATAGTACCGGACAAATAAGTACTGAAGAGGAGGATTGACTCTCATGGGACATCTGAAAGGCATCCATAAAGTTTTATTAGGTACTTAGATTACCTGTATTAAGATTAGTTGGTATGCAGTTTTAAAAAATTAGAGTCAAAATATCACTATAAATGTCACTGTGCTGATATTTTAATGATTCGTAATACTGACAATTCAATTTTTGTATGTTTGCGGCTGTTTTTTTTCGTTTAATGAGTGCCATCCAGAATTGCATTTATACCTACTGATAAATGTAGATAATTCTAGAGCAGATTGGTACGTACTAATCCTCCTTGCACATCGACAGATTGTGATGAGATTTTTGGCGAAAATGTACAAACCGTATCTCACTCAAAAACTTTGCCAGCATTGGCTGGAAAACTGCTATGCTTTGAGATTCTGCGAGGGCCCGTACATGCGAGATACTTCCAATAGAATGTTAAGCCCGCGTCTAATCCCTAGTAAGCCTAAAACCGAGCTAACCGACCTTCCCCGGTTAATTTTCTTGACATAACTATGCTGAACTCGATACCCTCAA
Organism: Pogonocherus hispidulus; assembly: GCA_963924545.1. Classification (NCBI taxonomy): domain Eukaryota; kingdom Metazoa; phylum Arthropoda; class Insecta; order Coleoptera; family Cerambycidae; genus Pogonocherus; species Pogonocherus hispidulus. The sequence goes on along the minus strand of OZ004696.1, from coordinate 28,162,814 downwards.
GCTTATGGGCAAACCACTGTACATTTAATCGAAATTAAGTTCATTATGAAGCCCGAAACCCAGCCCGAATGCTCCAATTATCTAAAGTGTAGCGAAAATATTGAGAGACGGCAGGCGCGTATGTTCTCTTGTAACGGCCTTTTAACTAACCCTTCCTCTCTATATTAACAGATAAGCTCTTAAAATAATAACAGCGAACGACCTGTTCAAACATGGATCGGGAGACATTACACGGGATGAGGAGCTATATCGCTTGTTATTTGTACAACATACAATGTAGGTACCCACATAAAGATAAAACTATGATACACGTATTTCTTATCAGAATATGTTTTCAACACGCAACTTAATGAAACATTAATTTTAGGATTTCCGCACAAGTATTTGGTGTGTCCATAAAGAGGCATATATCTGTTATTGTTGGAATTAATTTACTTATACGATGGTCTAGGTACAACTTTTTTATATATTGTGACTGAGTATAATTATCTACTATAATATAATACGTTTGCATAGTACCTTTGCTAACTAAGGCAATTATTAATCTTGTCGCTTATTATGCGATGTGAAGTCATCTAACCACAGTAACTAATCCTGATTAATAATCACTTGTTACTTTCTAGGCTGTAGTTAGCGTACGATGTAAATGTAATAATACTCCCAGTTTAGAGCATTTCTGCTCAAATCTGGAGTGTTAGATTTTGTTTCAAGTCAAACATCCCGTCTAGTGTCTAGTTCTTCAGATTCGGAAACTGGAATTCACAGTCGTTTGTACAGGTTAGGAACCATACATAATCTGTACTTTATTTTGACATTTCTAATTTGCTCTAATGTTATACAGCATATTATGTTGTGCAAGATGAATTGGGAGGACATATTAAATTTAACAGATAAATATGATTGCTTTATAATTTTATGTGGTTTAAATATTTGGAAGCTTTGATGTTGTTTGTGTTGGTCACAGGACCAAGTTTCATCTTTGAAAGGTTATAAGAAATTTTCAATACCTAGAAAAGCTTAATATATTTGCAGATGCAAACTGGAGAGTTAGATATTTGTTGTATCAAATTCTTAGTTATAGAATGTAAAGGCGAAATTCTGGTCTACATAATATAATATTTTGATGCCACTTGCTGTAGGAGCTCTACAATTGGAATTTCCATTAATGAAGAAGGTAATAAATTATTTTTGCATTTTCTCAATGCGTCCGTAACTTATGTGTGTCCAATATATTAAATAGTGTGGTTCATTAAGAAAATATATTGGATGACGTTATGAGCTACAAGCCTACAGAAGATGGCAACTTAATCAAGGTTGTTGTTTTTTTCTTAAACTTGATGATAGTTAAGAAAACAAATTTTAATAGACTTTCTCTACCAATGTATGAAATTGTAATGAGTATTTTTTCAATCATCTCTAATCGGCGTAGGTCTGATTTTAACAAATTCATGCGAAGGCACCCATGGAAGGTCCTTTGCAGATAAGAACTGTAGAGATACTGGGTTTGAGTAAACCTCGGCTCAGGAGCATTACAGGGCTCACAAGCTTCACATTGTAAGTGTATGCGAAGGCTACGCTCGAATGAGGCTAACGCTCTTGGGTAAACCATTTTTGGAACCTTGCGAGCTAAGAGAAATTTCAGCGAGTAGACTTTTAGACTTTATGCAAAGAAGAAAGTTGCTCGCTGAATAGAGTATCGGCGGGATGCACAATAGGTCCAAATGTGGCCGTAGTGCTTTGCGACTCGCTATAGAGGAACCGACTTGCAGGGGAAAGAAGAACAAAAAGAATCAGCGTAGATGGTGACAACAGCAATCCCTACCCCAACCCCAGTAACATTTCTACCTCTTCAATTTTTTTTTTATATAGGTAACTAACAGTTACCAGAAAAAAAATAAAATGTGCTACCATGATCCACACGATAGACTATTCAGTCTCTCGACTGCTGTTGTTATTTCACGCCGCTGTTGTTTGCATTACGATACCGACCTTACTGTACCGATAAGATTGTAATCATTTATAATAATAATGTATTATATATATAATAATATATATAAAATAATTAATACTCATTATTTTGTATACCCTTTATTGTAACGTGTAATAATAAATTACTTTTGCTGAAACTGTGTGTCTCGCTCTGTCTTCATTCCCTGCCATATTTTGACTATTCAAGAAGACACCCCGTGTAATAGATTTGTATATTAGGCCCCGTTAAGTAAAAATAAATGCTCTATTATATTTATATGGAGACAATAATTTTAAATAATTATTATTTTCTTTGAAATAATGTATACATCCCTTTTAGCGCGCACTGAACATATTAATTTGTTTTTGATACGGCATACAAGTTTGATTTCGATGTTTACTGAACTTTATAATTGTATTGCTTATTATATGACATGCTATGAAAATTTATATTAATCAATTATGCCATAGTTTCACAAATTGCAAATTTTAATTAAAATATTCATTGTTTCATATTTCCTATATATCTTTTATCACTATTGTTAACTTTTGTTCCTTTGGTGATAATTTACAGCACAATAACAACAAATTTATTCACGTTTGCATGGTTTTCATAACGATTACAAAATTCAATTATCACTAACAGAAATGTTCCTGTTTATTAAATGTTAATTAGTCAGTCGAAGTGCAAATGCAAAAAACCAAGAACGTAATCAACTCAACGCCGTGTGCTGACTGAAACATTAATTATATCGGTATGAAAACACAAAATCTAGAAAACTGCGTAAATGGCCATAAATACAATAGCAACAGGAACCAATTTGCTCTTAGGAAACACACCCAAGAAAAGACTTGTCTATAGAATATTATGCATGATCTTTTATATTGATAAATTATTATCATTATTATTATTACTATTATTATTATTTTTGTTATTATTATTATTATTATTATATTTTTTTTTTGTTTAAATCCAATCGACCGGTTCCCTGGCTCCGATTCGCAGGGTCGGCCGTAGATGCTTATCAGTAGCTACTCCCAACCGTAGCTCCCTGAGTAGCCGTAGTAAACCCAGAATGACTGTCTGCTGCATTCTTCCGGCTAGAATATCTGCCGAGTATCGGCATGCCGGTATGATCTTCAGTTCTAAAAGCAGTGTATCTCTTGCTCCACCGAGGGCTCCTATAATCAGTACCAGAAGCTTTACAATACGTTCTGGATAGAGTCTGCGGAGTTCGAAGAGAAGGTCTCGATATTTCGCCAGTTTCTCCTCCTCTTTCAAGATAATGTTGGTCTCGGCAAGAGCCGAAAATTCGATGACAAACATTGTCTTGAGGTGGTGGTCGAGGAGGACTACATCAGGCTTATTGGCTCGAATCTGCCTGAGAGTGAGAAATGAGTAGTTCCAATAAATTCGACACTTCTTATCCCCCACAAAGGACTCTCAATATCCTCTGGAGCGTATGGCAGCACTGGTGTTTCGTCTGTCTCATACGAGTGCCGTAGAAAGCAGTAAAGCACTCGTAAAGCCGTATTATATCTATGGATATAGGCCGAGATTGCATTTGAGGAACAAGCGGAGAGCAGATACATAATTGTATCCGGCGACCTACATTAGGGACATTAGGGACCTCCATAACCATGACACGGCTTCAATAGAGAAGGGTGTTAAATACACCAACCTGGCAATTATTATTATTATTATTACTACTGTTATTATTATTATTATTATTATTAATAGTTATATGATAGTTTATATAGTGTTGTAGTATAATGTTTGATCAGAATTATAGAGTAGAGAATGACTCATAAGTAGGTACCTACTATTCATCGCATAAAATAATCTTTAATCAATAAAATGGTGACATAGAAATTTAATGTGCTCTACGGACAGTGATCTCCACTATAATTTCATGAACTCTAATGAGGTGCAGTGTGATTGGTGTATTTTAAAAAATAAGCAACGTGATTGGCTAATATCGATACATGAAAGTTCAAACCTGGAGCATGCATGCGCAATTACATCTCGAGAACATCTCGTTTGCGTGAAAATGGCATAGAAAGTACGTTTTTTGTAAGCAACTTATGTTTGCCGATTAATTGCGAGGTTATTTATTATATTTTACATGGTTTTTTGGTTGTTTTTTTTTGAAAGTACTGGAACTATTTGCGGACTTTCTAATATTCGTAAATTTACCTAATCTAATCTATTTAAAGAAACATTTAGATTATTTTTTTGTATTTTTTAAAATTCTGCATAACTTTGGTCAAACACTATAATTCAATACACTTTAAAACAACTACTGATTTAAATTGAAGTATTTCGTTTGGTAGGTATATATTCACCAATCTCTAAATGGATATTTTTTCCCCGATTTATGCACACAGGTTCAATAAAACCAACCAATAAATGGGATTAAAACAATATAGATTGCCCGTATATTTCGGTGGCAGTATTTTTTTCGGATCATTGCGCCTATTCCAGCGTTCTACAGAGTGACTGTATATTTCAAACTGTAATTGCCAGAATAAATTCTGGACTGCAGTGTTTCGGTACAGAGGTTTGGCCTCAAACAATATAAAACGGTGGGTGCGAATGGCTGTCGATACATTTCGCGAATTGAATTTTCTATGGTTCAATATATCCTGTGAATAGGCTACATTTTGTAAATTCGAGTTGGCGGCAGTCTCGGTTACAGACCCTGGAAAAAAGTGAACTGCGCGCTTCCGAAATACAATGCAAGAATAATCGTGTGTCAGTCACATAGACTGAAGTGAATCCGGATGACAGACGGCTCTGATTTCTTCCCTTTCTCTTCATTATAACAAATAGATGGCTAGACGTCATGACGTAGTCAGCGGTAACATGAATGGTTAAAGACGTAAACAAGTTTGTTTCAATCAAAGCTGACACACTGCTTAATATTGTGGCGTAGAATGTTTTATTCATTACTATAATTTAATAACAGAAAAATGTGGCAATATATTCATTGAACGAAAAAATCTGATAGCATCTATATAATACATTATCAAAAGTAGATTTTCATCTTAATATCAATGGTAAATAAATTCGCTTCAGGAATTAAATGAGGATGGGAGGATGGAGCAATTTAATCAGTTTAACCTAATTAAGATTCACTTCAGAAATTAAGTGTATATACAGGGTGTAACTTTGAATGGGGGTCATATTTATATGGGGGCTTCCTTTGAAGTGTATGAGCGTATAACTACAGTTTTTTTTTTTGAAATTCTGTTGTGAAAATTGAATATCTTTTTTAACCTTTTTTTCCGTATCGTGATACCCCGCCACTGAACAGCGCTCAACATGTCTTTAATCCGACCCGAGTCAACCCCACCTAAAGAAGGCGGTGCCCGCTCTCAGGCAGTTGGGAGATGCACTGTTGTCAAATCTCCCGTTAAAAAGCAAATTTCCACACCACATGTGAGGTATAGCTCTTTGGTGCGTCACTTTTATCAGTGACTATAGAAAGAATAGTCACTGCTTTTATTTAGTGGGTGTTCGCCAGGAGCCCTATTGTCCCACATAAATAAAAATGTAATTTCCTTAAATACAAGTAACTAATAGAACAGTAACATTCAACAGAAAACAATAAATAAATAACGGTAAATGGTAATAAATGAATTTGTCAACTTACCTATAGCAGGTGTTCGAAATTATCTCCGTTGCAATCTAAACATGCTTGTAAACCGCTTGTAAACCGGTTGGTACCGGGATCCTCTTCAACGGCGTTTAGAATTTCGGGTTCCAAATTTCTCACTCTTTCAGTTTGTTCTCGTCCAACGTTGGCATATTGATCGAAGCTCCCATGATCTCTCAAATGTTGCACCAATCTTACAAATATTTTTTTGTTGAGTACTCGTCGCTCTGGATAATCCATCTGATATCTTCTTCTAGCGACGGCACCACTTTCTCCGGACAAAAACTAAGCCCTAATCATATCCACCTTCTCTTGATTCGTATACATTTTCTTTTCAGAATATCACTTTACTTCACTATCGCTAAACACTGAAAATAACACAGGAGCACACGAAAATATTTCACCAAAAACAACTTATTAGGTTATACACTTACACTCCACTAAATAATATTTTTAATGTTATTTAAATAATTTCAATATTTCTCGACGTAGGCACAAAATCACTTGTATTCACATCCACATCTCATTTTATACTGAAGACTGAAGACTGAAGAGAAATAAAAATTGTTATTTCTAATAAAACACGTCTGATGTCCACACAATGCGTAGACCCTTTTTTGCTCCCAGTTATAGTCTATAAATTGAAACTGAAAAAAATTCCGACAAAAGAAACACCTGCATTTCGACGGCGGCCTCTTTGTTTACGCACTTTATCGTTTGTCGGAATTTTTTATGCAGTTTCAATTTAGATTATAAAGACTATACCCGCGCTATTTAGGAAAAAAAGTGCATATGCATATTCCACTCGGTCAAGGTCAATGTTACACAGTTTTGACACTCACATAAGGACATATCTTCTTTAAGCTGTGCTTTAAAAAATGTAAGAACATGTTTATTGAAAACTTCAATTTAGTTGTATGAGATTAAGTAAATACATTCATTATTATTTAGTTACAATTTATCAAACATAATAAAAATATTATTTTAAAATCTTACGTACTTAAACTTAGTAACGTATCCTAATCAATTTTAACAAAAACTATGGTAAATAACAGCGCAGATTTGTACAAAAATAATTTGGCTACAAAACTTGGTTCATTGTGTCACATATGATTAATTGTATGGCAACCCCGCAAACGCCTAGTATCCTGTCAGAGTATTATAGTATATTAGAGTGTATTGTTTGGACGAGGTGATGTTCAGTAGCGCCGTGCACCAGCATTTAGGTGCATTTTAAAAAAGTAATTATAACTCGGCTAGTTATTTGAATAAAAAAAAACTAATTGCAGCTTGGTACTCAGGGGAACGTGTACTATTACACATAAAAAAATGACCCCCACTTAAAGTTACACCCTGTATAATATATTTATATACAGGGTGTACCACGGTGACGGCCTATTAGAAGTATCTGGAGAACCAATAAAGCTATTAATTTGAAATTTTAGGTGGGTCAAAGTGGGCCATGATCTACTTGATGAAAACATTATGAAGTTTGTAGCATTTCCGGTTATACCGGAAGTCGACATTAACTATATTATCTCATTTTTGGATTCTCCATCCATTTATGGACAAAATTCATTAAGAATAGTATATACCCATCTTAAACGGTTTTCGAGATATCGCTTATTTCATAAAAAAATGCTGTTTGGCACTATGTGATATAATGTATAACTACTTCTTTATGTTGGACTTACAAGTCTAAAATTATGATGCAATTATCAATGTAGTGTGGATAGGTATAATTAACAGAAATATAGGTACATTATAGAAGGTACATTAAGCTGATTAAAGTTAAGGAAACTCAATGCCTAAAAAACAGATTTTTTAAATGGAACGGCCTGTATATTTTTACTTCAAGCGACGTAGCACTAAATTCTTTTTCCAGTGATATGGTGTTCCCTAATCTGTTTTTAACGGTTTCCAAGATATTGCTGTATAAGGTTTACTAAAAAAAATATGCTGATAGGCAAACAAAATCATTCTGTATGTAAAAAATTGTTTATAATTTACCATAGCACAAAAATAGTGCAATTTCTATGATTTTACTAGGTAAATTATTATTTATGAATTATAATGGAGAGATAATATAAATTATAAACGAACTATAAAACAACTTGTATAAAATGAAAAACACCAATAAAACAGTAAATAAATATGAAACGAAAATGAGATTAGAATAGATGTCTAAATAAACCCCCTTGCTCTTGTATACAATAAACAAGTCTCCTTTGTAGTGTCGTTTGAACATTATTGAAGTGTTTGCCGTGGTATATTTCGAAACGCTTCTCTTATTCGCTGTTTCATATCTTCAGCAGTTGCTGGGATTTCCTGATAGACAACTTCCTTGATCTAACCCCAAAGAAAGAAGACTATTTGGGTTAAATCTGGAGTTCTCGCAGAAAATCCCATAGATCTTCTCGCCCACTCCATTGATCGCTAATTGTCCTATTTAAGCATCAACGCACTTCTCTTTAATAGAGAGTTGAAATTCCATCCTGTTTCCGCAACCACATAGCATTACATAATAGGAGTGGTATTGAACTAACCCAGTGAAGATTTTTTTAAAACATGACAAAAAACATTAAAATTGATTTTTTCTTACACGTCTTTACAAAATCTAATCCTACGTTTAAAATCATTCTTTAACAATTCCTGATGTACAGGGAGGTGCATTTTCGATGGGATTTGGGGGTATCTCGGTTGCTATGAGCGACAGAAAAAAATGGACAGCACGAACGTTGGATAATTTTTTGAGACAAATTCAACTGTCAAAACAGAAATCCGGTAAGTCGATTTGTTTTCGAGTTATAAGCCGTTTGTCACTTTTTTGTAACTTTGGGTGGACTCTTATCTCGCTTATTTGAAGAGATACAGAAAAAATGTAAAGGCAACTTTTGTCGACGTTTGATAGCATAATTCAAGCATAATTCAACGGTGATATTACTTTTTTTATATACCGAGTGATTACTGATTTACGAACCAAACTTATGATTTTTTAAATGGAAAACATAGTTGGCTTGGGTCGCGATGGAAAGCTTATTTTGTCAGCTTTTCAAAAATATATAGTTTCATATGGTTATTTTTAAAAATGGCTGAGTTATAACCCAATAATATATATATGAGAGCCTTATCAACAACTGTTTTTAATCCTAGTAGGCTGTAATAAAACAAAAATTGCAGCTATTCCGCATATATGTCAAATTATTCTAACTAGTCAGTATCCTTACAAGATTTGTTTATTTTGTGTTAAATTATTATCTAATTAATATCAAATCAGTCAAGATTATGGAAAACTACAATAATACTGAAAAATTTGATATGATTATTGTATTTGGTGAAGCGCATAAAAATTCAAGAATGGCTGCTGAGTTATATTTACAGCGATATCCAGAAAGGAGACAACCAAATGTTAAGATGTTCTGCAGGCTCGAATATAATCTGAAACATTACGGTTCCTTTAAAAAACCTAGACCAAAAAGATATCATAAGGTAAACGCTGAAAATGATACAATAAATGTGTTAGGAGTGGTAACAGCGAATCCAGAAATATCTACAAATTCTATTGTAGAATCAGTGGGAGTTTCGAAAAATCGGAGCCTAAAAATTTTAAAAGAAAATAATTTTAAATGTTTTAAATTCCGAAAAATTCATCATATCCATCCAGACGACAGTCAGAGACGCCTTAATTTCTGTAGATGGTACTTACGCAAATGTGAAGAGGATGATAATTTTCCGCGTAATATTATTTGGACGGATGAGGCCAGAATCACTAGTGACGGTTTATTCAATCGACACAATAGCCATATATGGGCAGACGAAAATCCCCATGCGACTATTGAAGTGAGACGTCAAGGGCGGTTTGGATTGAATGTATGGTGTGGTATGTTTAGAGGTCGATTAATTGGACCCCATATTTATCAGGAAACATTAAATGCGGAAATCTAAGTGCACATTTTACACCAGCAATTAACAGAATTCTTAAATAATCTACCACTTGCAGATTTGAGAAACATATGGTTCCAACAAGACGGTGCGCCGTCACATAATGCTCGAGTTGCTTCTTTGCTTCTAATTATTTAAACGAAACTTTTCCAAACAAGTGGATAGGAACTCATGGTCCTATATTGTGGTCAGCACGCTCGCCGGATCTGTCTCCTGCCGATTTTTTCTTTGGGGCTTTATAAAAAATATAATATATCACATGCCGCGTAACTCTGTGGAGGAATTAAGAAACAGTATAGAAGTCGCATTTCAGAGATTAAATCAAAAGCCCCTGTATATTTTAAGAAGTATAGATAGTGTAAAAAAAAGATGTAGACTTTGTGTGAACTTCAATGGAGAACAGTTTGAACAGTATCTATAGTTAACCTTTTCTTTTATATTATATAAATTTTGTAATATTTGTAAATTTGTTAGTTTCATTGTTGTTACTTATTGTGTAATTTTGTGGGTTGCCTTAATGATAGATGTTATGCTATCGTACTCGTATATAGATAGATGCTATTATAATTTACTTGCCCGTATTGTAAATAAAATTTTGTTACCGTATTCTTCTACAAAAAATGCCGTAAATGATTAAATTTTAAAAATAACCATATGAAACTATATATTTTTGAAAAGCTGACAAAATAAGCTTTCCATCGCGTCTCAAGCCAACTATGGTTTCCATTTAAAAAATCATAAGTTTGGTTCGTAAATCAGTAATCACTCGGTATATAAAAAAAGTAATATCACCGTTGAATTATGCTATCAAACGTCGACAAAAGTTGCCTTTACATGTTTTCTGTATCTCTTCAAATAAGTGAGATATAGAGTTCACTCAAAGTTACAAAAAAGTGACAAACGGCTTATACTCGAAAACAAATCGACTTACCGGATTTCTGTTTTGACAGTTGAATTTGTCTCAAAAAATTAGCCAACGTTCGTGCTGTCCATTTTTTTCTGTCGCTCATAGCAACCGAGCTACCCCCAAATCCCATCGAAAATGCACCTCCCTGTACAGATATATGATAGGGATGATGCCTATATGGGCCTATATGATGCCTATATGATGGGATATATGATTGCCTAATAATGAGATTTATGGATGACTTGTTTATTCCACTTTTTCTACGTAAATTGTAATACTGGATTGGTTTCTTATAAGATTATTCAGAACCTGGCATGGAGTTATATACCAGCTAGTTGGTCGGCAGTTAGGGGTTAGGGTGGTATATATACCAAAACTAGGTCGAATAGACCTATCCCCTGAATCACTTAGACGTATTAGTCTGACATCATTTCTGTTGAAAAGCCTGGAAAAGGTACTGGATGGATACATTGGAAGGAGTTTGTTTCCATTCCTCCTCTTAATATCCACCAGTAATATAATACGTGTAATATATGTGTAATATCTGTAATATAACCATTATTCGGTGGTGGCAATATATATAGTCAATATATACATTTTTATACCTATAATCCTATATCACTGACAATAAATCATTAGAAATTAATTTTTATTCCTTCTTTTTCCTATTCCTTCCTTTTATTAACTTCTTTTTACTAAGAGCTCGATTGAAAGCAAACTTATCAGGTCCTCTCTATTAAACGTTTATATCACTGAATTCGTCAGGTTTTCTTCGAACCTTCGATAAAATATACAGATAAAATGTTTCATTTAAAAAAGCAACTGTTTGTGTCATCTCTCCGATAGTGCATGCTGTCCTATTATTACTTGAGAAATAAAAATTCAGAACTACAAATAAAATCGACGACGAAATTCCAAGATGTTGGCTAGATGATACATTTTTTATTCACAACATTCCACAGCCAACCATTGCCTTTGTTGATAAAATATTTGATTAGAAATATAAGTCGTTGGAAAATGTTAATTACTTTCAAATCGCAAACGTCCCTGGTAGGAGTTTAATTAAAATACAATTTTCGAGAACGACGTGGGTTTGTCTTCTTAGGTAGAACTCATGGTTGAAACATAACTCGAACTCTTAAATTAAATTTGAAGGAGCGCCAAGATAAATAATTAATATATGAGCCTGATATAGATATTGATAATATAAGAAGAAAAGTGTAGGCTACACCCTTTCACCCTATATTTTTTTATTTTTTTCGGTTTAAAAAATTGTTCGTATGAATGGTTTTTTCAATGATACTCGAAGTCTTTAAATGAAATACATATTTTGTCAAAAATGTCCTAAATATATTGATGTAGTGTTTGATGGGTATATCTCTAATAGTATAAATTATGGAATATATGCACTAAAGAGTAAAGGATAAGTGTGATGTTTTATACTTATGGTATACTTTACAGGTCTAACACTACCTAATACATTTAAAAAATCTGTTCTACGTTGACTAAATTAGATTTTCTAAATCTGTAAAACCATACATTCAGGTCGATTTGGTTTGCATATTGCTCTTGTGTAATATTGTCATTCATTACAAATAATATTCAAAAATTAGTCCGCCGTTTTGCTTTCTGTTCAATACTTATTTTCATTATTTATTTTTTTTTTTAATTGTGCTTTTGCATCTAAATACTGACAAAATAATTCATTGTTTAGTTCAATGAACACGTTTATAAGGCTTGGTATTTAAAGCGCATCCTGATTTACTGCCAGAAAATGTAAAGCATATCGATGGTTTTTTATGAACTCGACTTTTAGGATTTATTTTGCCCATTAAATTAAAATAATTAGTAGCACAAAAGTTATTTCAAACAAAAGGATTAGGGCATAGATATTTATTGTACAAACCTCTCGAATTACTGTTATTAATAGCCACATCTATCGATACTGGCGCACTTGTTACACCAGGCAAATTTTAAAGAAATATACGTCAAGGGTGATGTTTTTGCGGACATTATTTTTTTTTGTTGAAAACGATAGCTTTTTTATCATAGAATGCAAATCTAAAAATCCCAAAAAATCGGAAGAGAGCTAAAGTCAGCATTTAAAAAAACATGGCCGCTCGCGTTATTTTTAAGGTGTTTAAGAAGCATACATTCATGTAAGACAAACTGTTAGTTTTCAGTGATAAGAATGCGGATCTAGATGAACTACTAAACGTTGGTTATAAATTTGTCTCCTTTATGTACGTATTAGACGGATTAGACGGATCCCGAGACATTATAGAAGAACGATATAGGCTTTACAACATTGGTATAGCTAAGCGGACGCTCGAAAAATCTTTTGATTTGGACGTTCTTCCTCCAACGAAAGTTGCACTAAAGCAACATATTTTAAGGTAGTTTCAAATGAGGATTGTTGTTGTTGTTGATAGGCGGCACGGTTACCCGCAGCACTCAGGTCTTTCGACCCATTGTGCCTGCCGCTACTTGGGCGCTATTGGAAGAGACCCGTGCTATGCGCATAGGCCAACACCCGTGTAGGGGAAGCTCCCTAATGTCCTGAGGCAGGAGAAATGCTGCGCCCAGGTATTTGTGTCTCTTGACCATGAGGCAGGCACAGCGACAGAGGATGTGAATGGAGTCCTCGTCATCGTGTCCGCAAAACCTGCACGTTCTAGTGTCACTAAGACCGATAGTGTTAAGGTGCTTGTTAAGATGCCCGTGACCTGTCAACAGTCCTGTGACAATCCTTATGCTGTTACGACTTAGCGCAAGTATTGATCGAATTGCGTTCGATCAAGGCCCTTCAATTAAGAACCTGGGGCCCTATTCTCGAGTCGTGCGAAAAGGTTCGTATGTGAAAAATGACGTAAAAATTACGCAGGCGAGCAGTTCTTTACAGCAAGAGAACTGTCAAACTACGTCATATTGACGTCATTTTTCGCATACAAACCTTTTCGCACAACTAGAGAATAGGGTCCCTGGCTTGTCGCAGCCCAGTCCCGTTTGACCATTGTTCCTTTGATCTTACCTTGATCCAGTTTCCAATGGACCTTGCTACATAACTAGGCGGAAGGAAGCCTCAGCCTCATTAATAGCAAATAATTTTTTTTTTATATTTGCAGGACCTATCTTCAAATACAGCAATGAATAGGAAATTTCCTAGCCCCGGATAAAGGTATTATAGGCACAAAAATAAATACAACACAAGGTTAAAAAATGTAGGGTTTTATTAATGCAGTCAAAATTTTATTCTTTTTTTTTCTTAACTAGTTTAATTTATTTACTTTTTATATATCAATACCTAATGCTTGCATAAAATCAAACAATCTCCAAGTAAAAAGTATCCTTATCTAACCAAAACCTTAAGTTTAAAGGATTGGAATTGGATCATCATACTTTCGATCATCAAATTATGTGTTGTATTTTTATGTATATTGTATACTTTAAATTGCGTGTTTTGTAAATACCGTCAAGAACGGTGTAACAATCCAGGAAAATTTTAATAAATAAATAAATTGGTGAACTTGTCTAATTTAAATTATTTAAAATTAAATATTGGTAAATTTAAGATTATGAGGTAGGCAATAAATATAAAAGTACGAATGCTGTGGACAATAATAAACTAGCATATGTAAATATATTTTAAAATTTGGGTAAGCCATCATTTTGGCATATTTGATATGGTCCTTACTTTCCAATCCTTTAAACGTAAGGTTTCGGTTAGATAAGGATACTTTTTACTTGGAGATTGTTTTATTTTATGCAAGCATTATGTATTGATATATAAAAAGTAAATAAATTAAACTGGTTAAGAAAAAAAAAAGAATAAAGTTTTGATTGTATTAATAAAACCCCACATTTTTAAAACTTGTGTTGTGTTTATATTTGTGCATATAATACCCTCCCATAGTCTTTCTTGTAGTATATTTTGTGCTCTACAAAATAGTGTATGTACAATTTTACTCTATATTGTACAGTTCTCCCGAAATTCGTGGCGAAAACCTTATAGGAACAAATTTTTCAGTAAGAATAATGTGTTTAAGAGCTCAGCTTCGCGAAATTGAGACATTTTATATTTTTAAGTTATAAAACGAACCATAACAAACATCTTTTGCGAAAAACGCACAAAATGCGTATCCCCGTAACGAAAAGCACCCTCTGAGTGACGTAACGTGTCATGTTAAGGATCGCCTACTTCGCACAACATCCTAAGTTCTGTGCGTATATCGTGACTGTAAATGTAGAAATGGCTGCCAAAAAAATATATATGTACGAGGATCTTTTAAATGACTGAGTTTTTGTAGTTAACTAGATTGTAAAGTTAGTTAGTGATATTAAAAAGTTAGGAAAATGTAGGAAGTCAAAAAAATTTAAAAAAGATCGTTTCCTTTTTCGTTTTTTGTTAGAAAATTTATATTCTTGGTTAGGTATATCTAAATTAAAATATCATTTTTTTCTAATTTTTAAGCTTAAAATCCTGTAAAAATAAAAAAAATGTTAAAATTGCTGCAAGGGATAAGAAGATATTTCATTTTCAAACATTCGAAGGGGCGGCCATGTTTTTTCAAAATGGCGTTTTTAGCTCACAACGGTTTTTTTGGGATTTTTATATATTTGTTCCTGAACATAAAACCTATCGATTTCCATTGGAAAATAAATGTCCCGTTAAACTTCATTGAAAAAATAAGATTTGCCTGGTCTATGTGTGTTTGGGAAATATATCCCGTCACATAACACAGCATAACTCCTATCAATTGTCAGGCGTAGAGTAATTAGATTCGAATTGGAGATTCATTCATTTATATTCGTTTTTCATGGTCAGAATATATCTTAAAAACTTCCTATTTATATTCATCTTTATATTACGAAGGCGTAGAAGGGCCACAATAAAAATAAAAATTTTAAAACTTAAAATTCTTACTTTTATCTCAGAATTCTGACTTTTATCTCAGAATTCTGACTTAGATCTCAGAATTCTGACTTTTATCTCAGAATTCTGACTTAGAACTCAGAATTCTGACTTTTATCTCAGAATGCTGACTTAAAACTCAGAATTCTGACTTTTATCTCAGAATTGTGAGATGATGAAAGATCGATTTGTATAAGAAACGCTTGGTAACGCGCATTTTCCTATTAGTTGGCGATGTATTAGTGTCTGCAATGGATTTAGAAGTAATATGTATATATACCTCTATATATATATATATATATATATATATATATATTACATACATTTATGGATTAGTAATACAATCAATGCTTCTGATAGAGTTAAGTAGATAACCAACACCGCCATCAGCCCTGGGTTAAAATCGGTTCAGCTTGTGTCGGTGAGATGTAATATTTGATGACAGAGCCACCTATCGGTCAACTACTGAACTACGAGCAAATAGATAACTAAAAGATTTGTGTCTTAGCTAAAATTTTGCGGCTTGACGTTATTAACTGAAAGGAGCAATTAATAATTAAAAATCTTCAATATGATAAATAGGTATATACCTCCCGAGGGGATGAGGGGAGGGTAGATCTGGATGTCTCGCGCTCAAGAATAAAGATGGCGACTAGCTATTGTTGTGTATTAATAATTAAAAATATTAATTATAATTAAGAATATTAAATAAGTAGGTACATGCTTCTCGAGGGGGGTGTTGATTTCAGAATGTGATTTATGATATGGCATTAATATATTATATGATTGGTGTCATCTAATATTAAAAGGATGTAAAAAAATAGAATATCATTTTCAATTTACGTAATTTTCCATATAGTATTTTTACGCAACTTTTTTTAGGATATCCCGTTATCTGACATACATTTTGAATTTCCTGAACTTTTTGAAGTAACCGAAAATACTCCACATAACATACTTATTGTTCACAGAGGCAATATTTTCGATGACATGATAAAAGCTTTTGAACAAAATTTTTTTGATGAAGGCTACTTTAGATTAGAACTCATCCTTCCGACAGGTGAAAAAGAAGTGGCAGAAGATTTTGGTGGAGTTTGGCGAGATGTGTTGTCTGAGTTTCGGAATACCTACTTTTTACGAAAAATGTACTGTCGGAACATCTATAACAATTCCTTATATTAGACATGACTTTGGGGAATGCCGGTGGGGAGCCATTGCTAAAATTTTATTAAGGGGGTTTACAATGGAAAAATATATACCTATTCAATTGAGCCCAGTTTTCTTGAAAATATTCTTCAATATGGATGTTTCCGATGACGATTTCATTAGCGATTTTTTTTTTACTATATCTGTGAGACTGACCGAAAAGTTCTTGAGCGGGCTTTAGAAAATTTTGAAGAAGTTGATAAGGACGAAGTAATCTAAATTTTTACATCGTACGAATCTAAATGGCGCCCAAGTAAACATAATTTTAAAAAACTCCTGCGTGATATAGCTCATAAAGAGTTAATTCAGAAACCTGCATTTGTAGGTTCGAAATTATTCGAAAAAATTAAACCGACAGTAAAAAACTGTCTATGTAAAGTAGAAGTAGATGAAATAAATTTGACTAGTGAACAAAATACAGTTTTCAATTATTTAAAAAAGTTTATAAAAGAGGCAGACGAAAAAACAAGAGTTTTTAGCAAGAGTTAGCACCTACGACAGTGGTTTTCGTAGGTAGCAATACACCTCGAGCACGACCCAGACAAATTGTTGTCTGGTTGAATGGAGGTTTCGGCGAAGTTTTTCTTTTTGAATATCTTCCGCCTCCAGAAACACACTTGTTTTCAAGTAGTACAGCCTAGCCGGGCTTTTATAGTTTGCGATTCTGCCGCTGGGTGGAGACACTTATGTCCTACTAGCAGAATGCTGACGGGCTTCTCTAAGTGTCTTTGCTGCCTGTGGTGTCATTGTGCTTATCTCGTACTGACGAAGCCTACCAGGCAGAAATTACGTAGTATGCGAGTAGCACGATGAGTGCAGTAGCATCATGCTACTGTGGTAGAGTCGCAAACGACAGTGTTTTTCGTAGGTGGCTATACACCTCGAGCACAACCCAGACAAATTATTGTCTGGTTGAATGGAGGTTTCGGCGAAGTTTTTCTTTTTGAATATATACAGTGCTTTCGAAAAGTAACGAATAAATTCATTATTTTAGAAATTGAGAAGTTTTCGAAAAAATCCCCATCGATTTTGTTTTTAAAAAAGGCACTTTTCGACATACGACCCATATTTGTGACGTCATCGCTGTTTGAGATATGATAATTTTTTTAAATAGCAACCCCCAATTTTGACCACGCCATTTGAAAGAGCGTATCATTCTACATACGCATCATGAAAAATTATGGTGTTACATAACAAAAATTTCAAGAAAATAATGTTTGAAGATCTTAAAATTGAATTTTCACAATACCGACAATGATAATGATTATGTAAAAAATCGACTAAATTAAATGTTCAAATTGTGCACTGTTGGCTGCCTGACAGTAGCCAAGACGATTAATAAATTCTTTTTGGACATTATCTATAACTTCAGGAGGTATACGATGTATCTCGTGACGAATTCTTGCTTTTAAATCTTCTAAATTAACCGGTCTAGTAATGTATACTTTGCTTTTTAAGTATCCCCACAAGAAATAATCTAGGGGTGTCAAATCAGGCGATCTGGCTGGCCACTCAATCGGTCCCCTTCTCCCTATCCAACGATTCGGGAACAGCTCATCTAAATAAACACGGACAGGTGTTGCATAATGGGGAGGTGCACCATCTTGTTGAAAGAACATGTCATTTCTTGGAAGATCGCGTCCCTCTATATCTGGATATAAAGTTATTAGTGCAGGAATGAGGTCGTCTCGAAGAAAATCCAAATATCTTGCACCAGTTAGGTTGACGTCAAGGAAATAGGGACCCAGAATTCTTCCGTCGACTATGCCGCACCACACATTTACTTTCTGGGGACTTTGAGTGTGATACTCACTCCATCATCCATCGGGGATTCTCGGTAGCCCAATAACGGCAGTTTTGCCTATTGACATGGCTGTTCAAAACAAACGTAGCCTCGTCAGAAAAAAAGTGTTGAGTGATGATTTTCTTGTATTGCCAACAAAACATTAACCTCATCATCTATTGATTTTGACGGTCGACCAGATTTAGGAAGATCACGAACATGTCCAAAGTTACGGTACTTAGACTCAATATTACTTACCATGCTTTGGCTAATGGGATGTCGATCAGGATGAGTTTCATTGAACAATTAACAAAACAAAAGATAAGAACTAAATAAATAACTCAAAAAACAGAAAAAACTATTTAATAAAGTACGATTCAAGTTTTTATCTGACAGCCATAAAAAATATTCTCGGTCGCTAAGGCTACTGTCAGGCAACCATGATTTTTTATGATTCGTATGTAGAATGATACGCTCTTTCAAATGGCGTGGTCAAAATTGGGGGTTGCTATTTAAAAAAATTGTCGATGACGTCATATCTTGAACAACGATGACGTCACAAATATGGGTCGTATGTCAAAAAGTGCCTTTTTTAAAAACAAAATCAACGTGTCAAGGTATTTTTTCGAAAACTTCTCAATTTCTAAAATAATGAATTTATTCGTTACTTTTCGAAAGCACTGTATAAATATATTCATAATGGTAGAGTGCATTTTGCTGTTAGTTTTCGAAGTGTGACATATATATATATATGAAAAATTTTAATGTTCAGCATTGGTATCCCGGAAAGGGTAAAAGATACGATGTGGCTCAAATTAGGGAAAACTTGCTCAATTTCATGCTGATTCAAAATGTGTAAATAAGTTTAATATATTCCGGACCGTTCGGGAGTTATGCCGGAAAAAACAAAATTTGCCAATTTCTTTTATGTCGAATAACTTTTCTTGAAATAAATGTAGACTTTTGAAATTTGGTACATAGTTTGATGAGAGGCTTTCGATTGCCGTACCAAAACATGTTCTAGGCCTACTAGTTTTTCGGCAACAATATTCAACTTTTGTATTTCTTATGGGCGCCATATTAGATTTTTACTTCATTAAATACAGAAAGAAATTACAAGCACGGTGATATATCATACTTGATACTTTCTTCAATAAATATGGATAATACACGCGAGTAACGATAAATAGTATTTAGCCACAAATAATAGACAATGATTCATTTATAGTTAATTGTTACAATGCGTATTTTTAGCTTTTTGAGGAACTAATTATTATAATAAACAATTATTTGCTCTGCTTGAACTGGTTGCCGTTACTCTGAATAGACATGTCATCCACTACACGTCTTACGGTTGCAATTCTAGCGTTGTGTGAAGAGTATCCATCTTATTGAAACAACTGTAAATGTTGAATATTTTGCAAAGGTAGATCATCAAGGCTTTCATCCAAATCGTTTTGTGAAAAGTGTAAATAATTACGAGAAGTTAATTTATCAGTAATACGATAAGGCCCGAATACCACCGGTACCATTACACGTACTTAATTATTTACAAAATATTTACACTTATTACAAAACGATTTGGAGGAAGGGCTTGATGCAAAATATTCCTTTGCACCTTGAAAAAATATTCAAAATTTACAGTTGTTTCAATAAGATGAATGCTCTTCACACAAAACTAGAATTGTAACCCAGTACCTCTATCAACGTTTTCCGAATTCGTGGATAGGTACAAATGGTGCCATTCTATGACCACCGCGATCACCGTGCTTTAACCCCCTGGATTATTATTTGTGGGGAGCTGCTAAAAATTATATCTGTCTACAGTAATCCGATGTCAACGACAGAGAATGAAATGTTGAAAAGAATTTTAATAAATACATAAATTCAATAAAAGCTGCACCCGTAAAGCGTGCAGTGGATGGCATGTCTATTTAGAGTAAAGGCAGCCAGTTCAAGCAGTGCAAATAATTGTTTTCTTATTATAATAATTAGTTCCTCAAAAAGCTCAAAATACGCATTGTAACAATTAACTATAAATGAATGAGTGTCCATTATTTGTGAATAAATACTATTTACCGTTAATCGCGTGTATTATCCATATTTATTGAATAAAGTATCAAGTATGATATATCACCGTACTTGTAAATTCTTTCTGTATTTAATGAAAATAAATCCAATATGGCGCCCATAAGAAATACGAAAGTTGAATATTGTAACCGAAAAACTAGTAGGCCTAGAACATGTTTTGGTACGGCAATCGAAAGCTCTCATCAAACTATGTAAACGTACTAAATTTAAAAAGTCTACATTTATTTCAAGAAAAGTTATTTGACATAAAAGAAACTGGCAAATTTTGTTTTTTCCTGCATAACTCCAGAACGGTCCGGAATATATTAAACTTATTCACATTTTTTGAAGCGGCATGAAATTGAGCAACTTTTTCCTAATTTGAGCCACGTTGTATCTTTTACCGTTTCCGAGATACCAATGCTGCACATTAACATTATCTAAATCCATTGGAGACAGTCACACTTCGAAAACTAACAGCCAAATGCACTCTACCAACCGTCTCTATACAATTCGGTCTTTTATCTCACAATTCTGAGTTGATAAGTCAGAATTCTGAGATTTAAGTCACAATTCTGAGATAAAAGTCAGAATTCTGAGTTTTAAGTCAGAATTCTGAGTTCTAAGTCAGAATTCTGAGATAAAAGTCAGAATTCTGAGATAAAAGTCAGAATTCTTAGATAAAAGTCAGAATTCTGAGATAAAAGTCAGAATTCTGAGATCTAAGTCAGAATTCTGAGATAAAAGTCAGAATTCTGAGTTCTAAGTCAGAATTCTGAGATAAAAGTCAGAATTCTGAGATAAAACTCAGAATTCTGAGATAAAACTCAGAATTGTAAGTTTTATAATTTTTATTTTTATTGTGGCCCTTCTACGCCTTCGTATTATATTGATATTAATCTGGGTAAAAATTCAGTAACTAGTAATTGTTAAATTTTTTCGTATTAGCATTTGCTGATGCTTTGCAATACTACAATTTTAATACGAATAATCTCGAAGGATTAGTAGAGCTGTCAAAAATAACTATAGTTTCTTATACAAACTTATGTAAACAGGCCAACCGTTTTCGAGTTCTCGATTGAAATTGATAAAGAAAATATTTTTAATGATACCTTGGAACTCCCTGTATATCAGTTTTGACTTATTACAACATACATCTTTATTATCACAACAAATTTCAGGTGTTTAATTAATACGTATGACCGGTGGCATGTACAGGGTGTCCCAAGATAATGTGACACATTTTAAAGGCTTATAACTGCAAGGCAAAATGTGATAGCGATGAACGGTTTTCACTGGTGCTCTTAATTTTACAAAAAGTTTTCTTTTGTCATTGGTACTAGTTTGTTTTATTTCTACAGGTGCTTGAAAAAAAATTGCCACTTTTTAATTCAAAATTGTGGACATTTTTTAAATGGAACACACTGTAGATTATATTCCTATTCGATAGAGACACTTTTCCTCTTTTCAAAAATATACAGTTTGGTAGAGTTATACCAAAAAATAAAGGAGTTATTTCAATTTACACACCAGCCCTTTTCAACAGACCATAATTTTTTTGGAAGATCGCATTTTTTAGAATGGAATGCATCACAGGATAGATAGGTAGAGCCGAACCAATAGAATGACCTGCACATTTCTCAAACTAACGGTACCTGATTTTTTCATATGAGGTTACGTCAAAGGTCGTTGTTATAGTCCTGTTGTACAAAATATAAAGATGTTTTTCAGACTATAACACCGGAAAAGTTAGAACTTGCCCTCGACCATATGCAGTTTAGATTGCAAAATTGTATTGAAGAAAATGGTGGGCACATTCAGTAATTTAACCTCAAACATTAGATGTACCTACAATAGGTACATATTTGTGTATATTAAAAGTGTATTCTTCTTAATTGGTGTTTTTGTTTCAATAACTTGGTAGTTTATGCTGTAATGTAATTTGTATAAATTTCTATTAAATTAGTTCTTTTCTTAATAATAGCTTTAGTAGACGCATACCGTTATTCTGTACTGACAATGTAAAAAAAAAATAAAATGCGATCTTCCAAAAAAATTATGGTCTATTGAAAACGGCTGGTGTGTAAATTGAAATAACTCCTTTATTTTTGGTATAACTCTATCAAACTATACATTTTTGAAAAGACGAAAAGTGTCTCTATCGAATGTTAATATAATCTACAGGGTCTTCCATTTAAAAAATGATCACAATTTTGAATTAAAAAGTGTAAATTTTTTTTCAAGCACCTGTAGAATTGAAACAAACTAGTACCAATGACAAATGAAAACTTTTTGTAAAATTAAGAGCACCAGTGAAAACCGCTCGTCGCTATCACAATTTGCCTTAAAGTTATAAGCCATTAAAATGTGTCACATTATCTTGGGACACCCTGTATTACGCAAATATTGGTTTTTCTAACCAAACTGGAAAATATTTGGAAAAAAAATGTTTTTGAAATTTACCACTAAGTGGTTCCAAGTGGCTCCTAAGTGGTTCTAAGTGGTTTCGTTACTTTTTTGGAACCACTTAGTGGTAAATTTAAAAAAAAATCACAATTTAATTAGATTAAATTAGCATTACGAAATGCTAATTTAATCTAATTAAATTGTGATTTTTTTTTGTTCTTAGCCTCAAATCTCTTTTTTCTAAAACCACGGATAAATCTGACCTATTGCATAGCAGTAGTGGGGTGTTTTCAGTTGCATGTTCTGAATGTAATAAAAATCACATCGGACGAACCGGCCGGTGTCTTAAAGACCGAATCATTTCACACAAGAGTGATATTCGTTGTAATATTACCTCTTGTGGTTTGGCCAAACACGTTTTGGAGAAAAATCACTCAACTTCTTGGAGTGATGTTCAAGTGTTGGATGTTGAAAGTAATTTGTCCAAGAGATCCTCCCTGTAGATGGTACACATCTTCGGAGATGAAGACTGTTTAATTCAAAGAGGGATATAGATAATCTCAGTCTGATATATACTTACCTTTTACAGTTTAAAAATGACAGTAATAACAATTCAGTTGATAGTACTTTTTAATTAGTGAATTCCCCTTTTTCCAATTGACAAAAAAGTATTATTATTTGTTTACTTAATATAACTTGACTACCCATAAGAAGACTACCCTTCTCAATATTTTGTAGTAGTTTTTTCAGTGAATTGTACCCGTACTGTTGATGATGGGTGTTTTTCTCTTTTTCTTGAAACTTGAATATAATTTAAATTT
Source organism: Pogonocherus hispidulus (assembly GCA_963924545.1). Lineage (NCBI taxonomy): Eukaryota > Metazoa > Arthropoda > Insecta > Coleoptera > Cerambycidae > Pogonocherus > Pogonocherus hispidulus. The sequence goes on along the minus strand of OZ004696.1, from coordinate 28,139,140 downwards.
CCCTCTCACACATTGAATATTGATATCTGTGTTTAGTAACCTGGTCATTCCTGGTTCCTTTTAGTTAGGGTTACAGTTAAGTTGGCAGTCGTACGTTTGTTCTGTGATGCGTAGTAAGTTTATTATTTAGATATGCTTTTACTGTTCAATTGGGTGAACCGACCTGTTGTTTTTTATTTTCTAAAAAAGCAGCACATCGTTTGTTGTGATTTAAATATGTTTTAATTATTAATCGTGATTATTTTTACAATCATTGGTTATTTAAATATGTCTTAATATATAGTGTTTGATATTGTTGACAACATTTGTTATTTTCTATATAGTGATGTAGTTTTGTAATGATTTAGTCAATTATTTATATTTAACCTCTACTTTTCGTAAGTACCATGCTTTATTGAATGTATTATTCGTAATGAAATGAGTTTGTAGTATTCCTGAAGAAGGAGCAATAAATGGCTTCGAAAGCTTGAATTTGGAAAAAAGAGTACTCTTTTTTTTTGCCTTATTTGACTGCAATCCCGTTTGAATTAGTTCTTAAATGTTAATTAAACACCTGCTAGGGACGTTTGTATTTGAAAGTAATTAACATCTTCGAACGACTTTGTTAATTATAATTCCTAAACAAATATTTTATCGACAAACTCTCCCGGTTCATTATAATTTTTTGTTTCAAATTAGGGACGTTAATTGATTAAGTTTACAATGCTTTATTGCTCTAAAACACGCTAAATATGAAACGGGAATAAGGAGAATACATATAACGTTAACTAAAACACATGATTATAATGTCGGTAATATTCTGACATTCTATTTAAAATTATTTCTTGAATATTATTTCTTCTAATTCATAAACTTTACAGCTAAATGCGTGATAAAAATTATTTCTGAGACTGACGGAACCTTGCAGTAAATTGTTGTTACCTCTAGAATTCTGCGAACGTCCACCGCAGAAGGGTACCACCTCGGGTACCACCATTAATTTTAAGAGGAATTAATTAATAATAATAAGTTTAGAGTACGTTATACCATTGAGTGACCAAGTTATACAAGTTGGTCACTCACCGATTATACTAAAAGAAATGTATTGGCACTACCTCTGGCACTACCATAGATTTATAAGTCTATGGGCACTACTATTGGCCAGAGAACAGATCGGTTGAGTTGCAGTAGCTGCGTAAAATAAATGAAGTAACAATGAATAACTCGGAACTCCGCATAAAGCAATAGTTTTAAAATTGGTTACGTCATCTATTATCAGAAAAAATTTTGTTCAATATAGAAATGGTCAGTGGTGTGCATTCATTATTGACAGATCTCATTTTCCAAAAATGTTATATCGCTGTCTAAAATCAGGTAATATTTTCTCAACTCTAAGGTCCAATTACCGCAAAAAGCTTTTCCAAATTATCAGTAACAACTATAATTTTATAGTATATTCACAATGTTTTTGATTATACCCCCTTTTTACATAATTTTACATATTTTTTTTTATAAATTTACATACGATTTCCATATCATTGAAGCAGTTCAGTTTTTAAAAAAATTGTGAAATAATTAAAATTCTTGCCGTAAACATAATGTCAAACAGTGGCGGCACGTGAACATTAATTGTATGTGTTCTGCTTAGGGTTGTCACATTGGTCGAATTCAATTCCGGGATATTAAGTCTGGTCGGAGCCGCAAAATTTTTAAAATTTTCAAGGTCACGCGTTTTCCTGGCATTTCTGAACTTCAACCGGGAATTTCAATCGTGACCGTACAGCTAATTCCCGGTACAACAATCATAGAAAATCCCGGCCATGCCCATGTGGCAATCCTATATAGTTCTGCATTTCTCTTCTATAAGATCTGCACTAAAATTTATGAGTCCACGAAACACACCAGGGTTGTCCGAATTTTCTCTCTCGTCATGTCCGCAAAGTGCTAATTCGAAAGCTCCGCAAAATTTTATGCAATCTATGATTCTAGATAATACATAACGATTTTTCGTTACCTGTTCATTGTGTTTCCTTATATTATCCCAATATGCAGAATCTAACTGACTTCTTATGTTTATTTTACCTAAAAGGGCCAAGTTAACCTCATTTGACAAATGATTTTTGGTTATTTCATGTCTCTTGATGCTCTGACTTAAATCTATCACGCCATGTTGACGCCGTATATTGTATGTCCATGCTTTATCCCCACCGAAAAGTAAGAACGGAAAACAAAAGAGTGCATTTTTTATATCACACCCGCACATCCACTATGTTTTTGTGTATGCATTATTGTTAAATTTTCTTTTGTAACTTTTACTTCGGCTTGTTCCACTAACTTCAATATTTAATTGTGGTGCTGGCCTACCTAATTCTTTTAATTTCAGTTTATCCTCATAAGGGAGAGAACCAAATAAAGGTTTTTGTAAAAACGAAACGCTATTCATTTTAGTATAGTCTGTATAATGTCAATTGAAACTGAAAAAAAAAATCCGACAAAAGAAACACCTGCACCTCTACAGCGGTCTCTTTGTTTACGCACGTGTGTCGTTTGTCGGAATTTTTTATGCAGTTTCAATTGGGATTATGAAGACTATAACTAGGTATAATATCCGTGGTGGACGCCTAAACGAAAATATTTACCCGTGCCGCTCACAGAAATAAACGACCACGTACCACATCCTATTAGGAAATATTACTGAATTTACTGGAGTGGCTGTTGTTGTTGCAGCCACATAAGCCCGTATATTCGTGTACTGAGTCACATGCATGATTAGCCAATAGAAACAAAGGACGCATCTAACTGTTCACTGTGCACACATTTTGTATATCAGGTTGCGGTTGCATATATTAAGAGGCTAGCTCGCGTCGTAATAAATAATAATATAAGCTCCTAGATTTATTTCAGCGCGAGAACATTTGGATTCTTTAAATTTTAAAAATTTTGTATTTTGTTGATACTTATTTAATAAGCTTAAAAGCTTAAATACATAAAATTTAATATGTTCTGCAGCTCCGCAGCTCTTATGGTAAAACCGCCACTGGTGTCAAGTATTTCAATAGGAGTCGAATAAGCATAGGGATAGAAATCGACACTTATTTGAAAATTTTCGAAAACACAAATTTTTTCACTGGCATTTTTATCAAGCTTGAAACCAGTTGGTTCACCGGTTTTGGAGATATGGCCATAAATTGTTTTCATATATCAACTTCAACAGCGTCTGGCTCGGAAATGCAATTTCACAGTTAGTCTTTATAACAAATTAACATTATTTTTATAATTCTACTAATCTAATAGTCAGTTAATTTAAAACATAATCATCATGTTATTACATGATGATTATGTTTTGCTTTTACTTCAGCTGCGGGGTCCTAAAAATACTCCTCAAACAAGTTAAGAACTAAAAATTAATAGACTTTTAAACTGCTTAATCAAATCTCTAATCTTCTTCTTGTTCTCTCTAATTCAGATCTCCAATTGTCTATACACTACACAGGGCGTGTCACACTTAACCTGTGTGTTCACTAGAAATAAATTATTCTTTAAATTTTTTAAAGCAAGTACGTGGGATATAAATTAAAAAAATATAATAAATAAAGGTGTTGAAAAAGCGGAATATATCAAAGTTATATTTTCTTAAATGGTATACTCTAATATATTATATAATCTTTGGGTAATATAGTGTTGGTATGCAGATGGTAGTCAATTCAGTTTGACTTTAAATTGCTTCTTAAAACTCAAGTATTTTAAAGCAAGGCTCTGTTGCGAAGACATACAAATACAGGGTAGGCCAATAGCGTGACAAACTACAATAACTATGTGGTTATTCAAATATAAAAAATGTTAAATATGGGGGTTTCTGAATATTTACAATATTTTTATATTATTTTTGAAATATACAGGCTCTCAAAAGTGACGTAATAAACATAATTATTTCTAAATGTAATGCCCACTGTATTTTCCATGTTCTAAAATATGATTTAGTTCGTGGAAAATATATATCATGCAATACTCAAATTCAGCCATTTGAGAGAATTTTTATATATTTTTTGTAACTTCTTTCGTATACGAGATCGGTATTTGATTTTTGTATTACAAGTGTTTTTTTCGTATAATTCTTTTATTCATCTTTGAAATATATGAAATATTTGTTGACAGGAACCCTTCGCGGGAAATGAGTAATAACGATTTTACGAACCACTATTAGAAAAACACAAAATGTAACTAAATACCTAGTAAGAATAAGTATGAATACAACATTCCAACAGTACAATTGAATGTTGTAGTCAAAAGTAATGTTATTACAAAAATTGATGTGAAAAATAATTCCTTGTAAAACAGAGTTATACCTATTATCCTTAGACTAATTTAAATATATGATGGTGAGATGGCACTGGTGTTCAAACTTCGGGTATCACTAATTGCACACTATTTTTATTTCTAAATAAAATTTTGTTTTGGAATTCAAATTCCCTTTTATAATTCTGAACCAATAATATTTCCCATGCATTGACAGATACATTTATATGTGTGTATATCCCGACATAACTGAGGTTTCAATACATTTTTTGTTTATGGGCATTTTGTTCGAGACTGGTATTATTCACAGCGAATATAATGTTAAATGGAACAAACGAAAATATCGGAAATGTCGGCGGCACATAAAATAAATTGATTTTCCTCGTTTATTATCTGAATTTCCAAATTCAAATGCAGGAACTATTTGTTAATAATTAAATATTATTCGATACGGATAATATATTTAAAAACATGTTTATGCCATTATGTCAAATAATTTTTGTGTAAAATGCTTCATTCAATTCAATATAATTAATTTCTTCTTTCATTCTGAACATCGTTTTAATTAATTTCCATATTATACACATTATATGGGGTTTTGTACTCTTGCCAAAATGTTGCTCGGTAATTTTACAAATAGGTATTTAATTCAATTTTTAAAACAGACAAAAGCATAAAATGTACAAAATATATACTAATATACCAATTAATCGGTTATGTTACTCGTCCATTTTACCATATTCTACTTTATAAGAATAACAATAGAATAACAATAATTACATTAAAAAGTACTACAGGGTTATCGTAAAGTAAGGGATATATTTCAGCCTATGTATTTTGAACAAATTAAGTTAATAACAGGATGTGAAAGAAATTCGATTGCTTAAACAATGGGATTTCTTATGCTTATGATCAGTGCTTTGTAGAGCCCTCGTGCTACAAGCGCACCTCGGGAAAAATCATGCATTTTACTCCCTTGGTGTATAATCTACTATTAGTTTTAATTAAATTTACTCAATATTTGAGCGTGCAAAAAACATCAAGGGGCATGGCAATGCCTCGCGCCAAGTTTACTCATTCCCCGATCTGCACTCATCACACATCTAAGCGAGAAGCAGCCGTGTATCTTTAAGAGAAAAATATCTACCCCCTACCACCGCATGAATTTTAAATTGATTTTTCTTAATAAATATACAGAAGAAATGGTTGGAATACAGTAAAACTCAATTCGATGATGTTCACTAAAGCGTGTATTACTTGAATCTGCCTTTCTTTACAATTCAATTTATACTATATTTTCTGGTAAGTTCAGCATTTCCTTTTAATACAATAAGCAACTGTCCTCAATTGTCTTTCTATAATGATTAGTTATAATAAACAAAGCAAAAGACAAAATAAAAATAAAGATACGTCAGCGATATACTAATATAATTCCTCCCGCCGAAGTGGTTATTTCGTCTCCTGACGAGGTACTTCCTTGGAATTGGGTTGCTTCTTTGTTGACGACCTTTTGACCCTTTGTGGTTTTCTCGTTCGGACTAGTAGCCAACGGAGCCGTTAGCGGTTAGCCATGTATTTGTAGATTGTAGAAGGCTTGCTGGTTCTGGAGTGAACTGCGCCATCTTGGTAGTTTTGACTAGATCCAATAAACAATTTGGCATTAGTCTGGTCAACATCCTTCAATTGGAGTGGTGTGATCTTATTAACTGTAAGGTTCCACAATTATTGAGGTAGTTCAGTTTTTGGTAACTGGAAAATCGTTAGTGGAAGTCCAGTTTTTGTTGCTGAATATCGTTGGTTGTTAATAATGGTAGTACATCCAGTGGGTAAGTTAAGTACTACTGGTTGGTTAATGGTTTCAATTTAATTTTGGCAATTTGCTATTTAGATAGTGTTAACTGGAACAATAAGTAGATTGTTTTCTTCCAAAATGGGGATAATTGGTTTGGTAATAGACAGGTACTGGACTTGGCAATTCCTGTGGTCAACTTTGAACAGAAATTGGACTAAGCAGCTATCATCTCAGGGTTGACTAGGTTTGTTACAGATGTAGGTGCTCTCGATATTGGGACATAGCTGAGTCGTTGTGACATAATTTTCGGTACTTATCCCAAGGTATGGGGTAGTTGGAATGATCGTTCGGTTTTGAATAGGAATAAGAAGTAGGTGATAATAGGAATACATCTCAGCTGTTAGTATTGGCAATTTGATTACAAATATTATTATTAATCTGTCTGAAAACTGTTGTTCCTAAATATGAATAATAATTTTGACTTATATACAATGCAATATCATACAATTCTTTTGCTTTGTCTAAAATGTATTCTAAGCTCTGTTTTGGTAGCATCGAGTTATGGACTGAGTTCCATGAGGCAAATGTAGCGTTCTCGAGTTCATCGAAAAATTCAGTTATGCTGTTTTGATTGACAAATATAGCTGAGAAAGAATATTTTGAATTGATATGATGGCTAATTTGTGAGTTATTCATCCATTGAAGTCAATAATAGTTTGATTTAAGAAATTTTGAATTGTCTTTTGATTTTGAAATAAAATGGTAATTGTTTTATTATATTCTTTAATTAATTTTGAGGTTAATGGTCTTGCTCAACTTTTCTTTCAATGAATCCGGGGTTTCTTTTCTCTCTTAATTGATCATTTTCAATGTATACTGTTTCATCGAGATTTAAGATTTCAGGATCAGTATGATTTCTGTTAAAGTTTTCGGTACGTTTTTTTTTCCGTTAATGATCTTATTTGTATTCTCGGATAGAGTTGTTGAGAGTTTTTATCGTGATTGTCAACATAGTCGATTAAAGTATTTTCTTCGTTTATGTCAAAAGGTAATGTCTGTTTAACATAACCGAATAAAATTTCAAAAGAGGTATGTTTTGTACTGCTATGGGTGTATTATTATATCTCATGATAATAAACATCTAATTTGATCTAGCAAGGTAGAGTGTAATCGTTCTACTGGTGAATTTGAAGTTGATTTGTGTAGTGTTAGTGTAGTTTAATTTACAAAAGTCTGAAATAATATGGTTTCTAAATTAGGTGCCATTATCGGATATAATTCCTTTTGGGATACCTACAAATGATATGAAGGTAATTAAAGCTTCCATTACTTCTATTATTGATTTTTGTGTAACTGGGATAGCTTGTGTTTCTGTACGGTTAAAACGTGACAAAGAGACCAGTTATAGTGGTGCGTGTGCAACAATAGAGGAGCGACAGGGAAGGACGAAAAATAAAGAAAGAGTAGAATCAGGAAGCTGTCTGTAAAGGAACCAACAAGTATTTTTTAGTGGAAAAAGTATCGTCATATATGGTAATATATCTTGGTGCTTATTGAACACGGATTTTCTACGCAGTGAGTATTCCTTCTCTACTACTACCTACTGAACAATTGCCTTGGGACAATTATTACGTTCCGTTTGAACTTAAACATCCTCCATTAACTAGATTTGTGTATGTTAAACTAAATAATTTCTAGTGTTTTTGTGCGTGATTAACTCTAATTCGTTTGGTATCTTTACCTAAGTTTTAATTTAATATAACTGAAAGATTAATATTTCTTGTTCTTCTATTTATACTCTTTTACCATGTTTATGTTTATTGATATTGAAAAGTCCTTAATCTCTGATTAGTTTAATGTAAATGATTAGTATTTGTATTAAAATATTTTGTCATGTAACATTTCTTTTACGAATATGTTGTTTGTTCATTTATATGCTATGGGTAACGTAATACATGCAAAGTATTCTTATTATAACCTGTTTTTTGTAACTGTTTTGCTGAAAGTAACAATACAAGTTTGTTCTGGCTTGTTTGTGTGACATTAAAACAACCCGGTGGCGCCCTTATTTCAAATTAAGCAGAGGAGTCTATCGAAATCACCACCCAGTCTTAGATAAGAGTTTCATAAGTATCGTTTAGTTTTAATATTGAAGAGTAATTACCTTATAAAGCATCAGATAGCGGTGTTGCACGGATGACTGAAAATATCAGAAAGATTGCTTTCTATCTTGATTTCTATTTGATATGTTTCTATGATTACTGCGCTTGGAAGTTAGTACAAAACCAGCAAGAATGGAAAATAACGAAAAATACCAATTACGACTTTACCGTAAATAAGGCGTCGCACATCGGATCGTAACGTTTATATTCAGAAAAATATAAATCCCGGTATCAGATACTGTATAAAACGTTTAAAAAGTGGTGCAAGGGACAAGATCTATGTTGTAGAAGAAAATGTAATTCTTGTATATTTTTTGAAACGATCTGAACAACTTAAATCATTATCAAATTTGTGGAGTGAGTATCTAATGTTTTTTTTATTTTGTTTATTTAACGTCGGCCTATTTCCGCGACTAAGGCCAATCACCGACGTCAGGAGACAAGCAACCTCCAACCTGGAAATTTTGCCGAACCCCCACTTTTTATAGCAGGGTAGGGATCTTTTAGATTAGATTAGATTAGATCAAATCTCTAGAATGGTGGAGGAATCTGCCACAACTGAGACAGGCAAAGCTATTCATTAAAGGACGGATGCCTAAATTCACAGCAGATCTGTTAGGCTAGAATAAAAAGGCCATCAGAATAATAGTAGGTCTCCTAACAGGACACTGTAGGCTAAATAGGCACATGAATCTTATGGGACTGTCAGAATATGCAACTTGCAGATTCTGTCAAGAAGAAGAGGAAACCTCAGTACACGTACTGTGCCAGTGCGAGGGCCTGACAAGACTGAGATTTCAAATACTTGGGGAAGGAAGACCAAGAGCCAATAGCTATATGGAAGAGCCTCTATCAAGGCTGTGGAGTCTAATGCAAAGGACAAAGCTGGACAGAGTGCTCTAAATAGGTTGGGAGTGCCACAATAGATCTTCTAGGTCGCGGTGGACCAGGCCAGGGGGCCGACTCCTACATAAATCTAATCTAATCTAAGGATCTTTTACTTGACTAACATTACATAGATAAGAGATCTCCGGTTTTACAATCCTATCCAAGGGATGGTACGTTTTCTACGCAAATTTTGCTTAAGTTCGCATAGCTTCTGTGAATTTACCGAGGTACAGGTCACTAAAAGATGCGGGTAGGCACTGCCGGGCTTCCCTGCATGGTCACCCATCTAAGTACTAATCGCGGCCGACCTTGCTAACCCAAGTTGCTACCACGGCTTGCCCTACTCAATGTTAAAAACCATAATTTATATTAACTACAATAGATATTAAGATATTTTGAAATATTTAAAGTATTTGCATTTTAAACTGAAGAGATTATGAATATCTACAAAAAATCAAACATATTTACTTACGAGGAATGAGATGAGGATCATTTAACAGATTTCGGAAATTACGTTAATTTGTTAATGAGGGTAATTTATTAAATTCTGTATTACTCATTTTTTAATATAGTTAGTTTTTTATTATAGTTTAATAATAAGTAGTGATGCTGATTATTTCAGGAGCGTACCATGATGATTAACTTGTTAAACCTGCGAAACCAAAATACTGGAAAAACCAAGCTTACTAGTTCTACATATTCGAGAAACTATTCAAGAGCATTTACGTGATTGATAGTAACGAACATCAAGTAGGCTTACTTCAAATAATCAAGAAATATGTTTCCAAGGGTAAATATTATGTAAATAGTACGAAATAATCAAGATTCAAAAGTTTGGATGGGTTGTGAAAAGGAAGATGTCCAAATGGATCTATAGGCAAAAATACAGTATATCGTATATCAGCCTTCGTCGTAGGGAGATTTTAAATCTTCAAAAGTCTAAACTATCTTATTATTCTGATCACGTTTTTCAAAACACTTCTGCGTCATTATCAGCAAATTTAGTAGTAGACATTTTTAATTTAAGGAGTCAAGACTCGGTAATAGCGGAAACCTGCGTGGCAGTCAATTTATAATTCATTAAAAAGGATAAAGTAAATCAAATTTTGAACAGTACACTTTCGATATTAACATTAATGATCATATTTGATGACGATGCTTCGTCACTGGGGAACGAAATCGGAATTTCAAACTTAAACAAAGGATCTGAAGAAATTGTTACTACCTAGTAGATTTATAAATATATCAAACTGTAGAAATTGTACTTTTAAAATTAATGTGAATTAATTCAATTAAATGCCCATAAATAGTAATTTGTTTCACATGTTTCCCTAGGGACTTCCTTGCTATCATCGCATGCATAAATCATATTGTAAAATTATCCTGTCTCCCTCAAATGGTAAATGACACTACTGAATAGGTAGTGCAAAATAATTGAGGTAGTATTGCAAAATACATATTTTTGTCCTAACAGTAGAAACATTTTTTGCACAATAAAATACACTGAATATTTTTGTAACACTAGCTGATCAAACATGCTTCTAAAACGACGTTGGTTTAAATTAGGTCTCTGCTTTTTCGTAAATCTAAGTTACATTTAATAATGAAACTTTTGCACCCTGTCATGTTAGTTTGAGTTCATGAAGTTTATTTAATGTTAATTCAGTCAAATATCCCACAGAGAGAAAGAGTGAGATATATAGGGGGAGAGTGAAAAGGGAGAAACTTGTTTTCATTCGGAGAATTAAAGTTGTTTTATTAAATGCGATAAAAGACTTGATAATAAAAGGCTTAAATTAGGAATGACGTTAACAGACGGCCACTCACAAAACTGCATAATTTGATGACAGCGGGATTCGCAATCACATAAAGCGCTGCATTATTAATTAAAGTTATTTTTTAAGTTCACATTCACTTGGCAAAAAGAATATAATTTGAATAATTACCGCATTATGCTAAGAATAAGTATATATTTTTTTAAATCATATTTAAGTAATAGATTGCAATATGTTTACTACCATGGTCACAAGTCTGTCGAATTTATGGCTGAATCAGGTGTTCTGCAAGGCTCCGTTCTTGGTCCGCTTCGGTTCAATATTTTCATTAATGACGTAGTTAGTCAGCTACACTGTCAACATTTACTATATGCGGATGATTTAAAAATTTATAGTGCTCTTGATTGCGTTGAAGATGCAGAAGAACTTAATTCTGATTTGCAAAAAGTTTATAGGTGGTGCTGCGAATATAAGCTTCCGTTAAACGTTCAGAAATGTTACACTGTTACTTACTCACGTCGACGCGCTTTACTTTAAAATGAATATCTTATAAATGATTGTATTGTTAGGAGGGTTGATAGTTTCAGGGACTTGGGTGTGACATTTGATTCCAAAATGACATTTATTTCTCATATAAATGCAGTTTCATTTTCAGCATATAGATTTTTGGGTTTCATCATGAGAAACTCCAAGGGCTTTAGAAGTGTCAACACTTTAATGATTTTATTTAATTATCTGGTTAGAAGCAAGTTAGATTATGCAGATACAGTTTGGAGTTCACATTATATGGTTCAATTTTTAAAATATTTGTGTTATGTGCAGGAAAATATTTATCCACCAATAGGGGTTGATCACAATACGCTACTCGGGCGATTTTCTATTTGCTCATTGGAAACAAGAAAGGAGATGCATGGAGTTGTTTTTCTGCATAAGATTTTAAATAATTTCATTGACTGTCCGGATCTTCCGAAACTTATACTAATACATGTCCCGTCTAAATCAACTCGACTCCATCAAACCTTTCACATTCAGGCCTCACGTACTAATCTATTAATGTACTCTCCTATCAATGTTATTTGTAGTAATTTTAACAAGATACAAGATTCCATAGATATTTTTTGTTGTAAAGTCAAGGATTTAAAGTCTGTATTTAATTTGTATTGTTTATGTTATAATCGTATACTTCCAACTCTGTAATTGGGACTACTGTCTTGTTGAGTTGTGTAAAATAAAATAAATAAATAAATAAATAAATAAATAAATAAATAAAATAAATAAGTCAAACACATAACAATGATAAAACATATAGATCGGCAGATAGTGATTTTTGGTTGTGATTTTAGTCGGTATGCCTCCACAGGGTTTTATGATCCGTATATTTTCATGACGAAAAGGAATTAAAGAGAGTCATCCTGGGTTCGTTATAATATAGAAAATGAGTCTTCATTTGTTCGAAAATTATACGTTTTAGTACGATTTTAGCTCGGCTGCTAAGTATTTTAAAATGAAGTTCATCACAAAATATTCCTCGGAAAACCACCGGCATATCGTCAGTGTGGGTCCGAAGGCTGTTATGGTTACGTGAACTTGTATTTGAATAGATAATTTTTCCGCTTTTCCGAACAGGCTGTCAATGGTAAGCATACAAGTTTTCGTAACTGCTGAAAAACAAGCTGACATACCGTTTGCGTATGGCCAAGTACATTTTACATTGAAAAAATCCTGTAAAATTACGGTATTATTCCCGACTTTATTGCCAACGGATAGGAATGCAACCCAAATTGCACTAATAACTTGCGAAAATTTCAATAGGGGTTTCCTATCAGATATAGGTTTATTGCTGTGGCAATGGAATGTTGTTCGGAGAGGCTTTCATCGCATTGAATAATAATAATTATTCACTATTAAAATTTACAATATTTTAGTGAGTTATATAATATTTATTTGATTGAATACTACCTAGTACTTCGAGATTATTTCAATATTTCTCCTATTTCTTACTATATATTTTTTCTTCGTTGCTCATATGATATCTATGATCTCCAGTATCATAGGTCTCTTTATACTCTGACACCAATGAAATTAATAAGTCCTCATTCATTTTGTAAATAATCAATTAAAAATTTATATTGAAAAGACAAGTTTCATCTGCTAATCATTCGTCAACACTGGCAGTCGAAACAAGTCGCAGCGTCTGCATAAATCCGCTTGGCGACCAATTTGCCGGCCCGTCCTGTTAGTTGCGCCTCGTGGGAGCAGCCTGAAAGTGGACGCAGTCCCATTTGAATCTATGGTAGGTGGAACTTTGACGGTATTCTTCAATATCTTAAAAGTGAAAGTGAAAATAAAGCTTTATTCCATTTTTTATTACGATAAACCCGCACAGCTAGTAAGCATTTTTATTTTAACAAAGTTATTTGTTACACGTTTTTGGCTCTTTTAAAACTAAGAACGTAACAATATATTGATTGATAGTGTATCTGCTACTACGATAGTGCTATGGATTATAATTAAGCAATAGCCAGATTTTCATAGTTTACAGATCTAACATCCTAATTTTTAAATGAATATCCTAACCTTCAATATTGTTGCATTTTGTAGGATTTTTTTGAGGACGGCTCGAAGACTTTAAATTCGCTGCAAATAGGAAACTATATAAAATTTTAAATTTAATTCTGAATTCTTTTATTAAAGGGATATATACAAGTTATATGTTTGAGAAAATATTGCCAATGCTATGACCTTTCCAGTTATAACGGAAGTAAACACCAATTCGCTAATTTTAAATGGAATGGCACTTTTTATTTCATTTTCGGATTCTATAAAAAATAAAGGAAATTCCTTAAATATACCAGAAACTCAACCGCTTTTACCTAAGGTATTACGATTTTTTGGATAAATACTTGAAAAATTATAGTTATACATTATGCATTTCTGATTATAATTAATTTAAAGGACTCAAGTTTTATGTGAATTTAGCTAAATTTAAGCCTCCAATTGTGCCAAAAAGCGACCCTAATAATTGATTAATTTTAAGCAGTGCGTCCCTGTGTTTTATAGTGCCATTCAGTGATACATTTTATTCGCTTTCTACTTATAGCATTCTCTAAACTAAAATCATGATGATAAAAAAAAATGATTACAAGATGTTTAATGATTTATTATGGCGATGTAAATAATATCCGCAACAGCGGAACGTATTCGGAACCTTTTGTGATTATTCAAAAGGTTCCGAATTCTTCGATAATGCCATGGTTATGGGATATTTGTTGAATTTGATTATCACTTCTGGCGATTGTAATCGAATTATTTGTAGAAATGTAATAATGTAATGCATAATTTAATTTAAAAAGCATCATAAGGGAGACAATATGCCGGTGCTTTACATTAACAATTTACATTCAATAGTTTAACTAAGTGCCTAATTGTTATGTTCAATTTATAAATGATCTTTTAACGAAAACTTGATCCCCCTTATGATTATAAAACTGAAAAAAAGACGGGTCTTGGCAAAAAATTTGCCGGGACCCGTCGATTGGGGGGGAGCGAACTGGGCGATTTACCTCGCGTTTCTTGTTTAGAAGCGAACCCGTTGCAAGAAACTTATCCATCAGTTGTTTAACGTACCGATGGCTTACATGTTGTTTAAACGATTAGCATTAAAAATTCATGCTATAGCTTTAGTGCAATCGTGATTTCGATACGAAATTGCAACAATTTCTACTCTTTCTGCGACAGAATAAACCATTTCTAAAAACCCGTTTACACTTTCAACAACTGACTGATACTAACAATTGGTGGTCACAAGCAAAAAACAGCAGTGACTTTGACAATACGCATCAGGAAAAGTAGTGTCGTTGTGTAGTAGATAAAAAGCTTATTAATGGTGGGAATTTCTGTAGAAATTAGTATGCGAATGTCGGTTTGTCAACTTTTTCTTTTTAGCCAATAGCTCTGTCAAATCTCAACCGAATCCCAAAATGATGCATCAGTGGATTCGCAATGGAAAGGGCTTTAAAGTGATGTGTTAGAAGTAACGTACTTACTTCCATTTAAAATTTTAAATTTTGGGGTTACTAGGGGTTAGGGGGATGAACATATCAAGACGGTTTGACTCTCAAAAATGCTCCTCCCAACAAGAACCGAAATCGACAGGTCTCGGCGAATTCTATTTTTTTTTTTCGATTTTATAATTATAGGGGGTCAAAGACCCTGTATACTGTTACTATGTAATTCTATTAGCCAGGAGAGCTAATAGAATTATATATATATATAATAATATAATATAATAATATTTTATATAATATATATATAATACTTCAATAAATTAATATTTATTGAAGTATTCCCACTATTCACAATATTTTATAATTGAACCTTATTTATAATAATTGCAGCAGCTTCGATATCTTCAGTTGCTCTCTTATCAAATTATGTGTTGTAGTAGGAAATGAATTGTGTTAGATGAATCAGTTATTTTAATATAATGATACATTACGTTAGTTCTTTTGGTAAGGTTTTAGTGTTCACAAATGCACCTCTTTTGTGAGTAACATATTTAAAAGACAGACTTTAAGGTCGTTTTCATAATCAAATCTAAATCACTTTAGCTAATGTTGCTTTTAAATACCTTGGATAGCATTGTCTCAATAATAATATCCCAGATCTTTAAAACTGAATTTAGTTAAAGGTACTTTAAATTTAATTATGAAACCGGCATTAAATAGTTTATAGGAATACGTTGACAAGTCAGTCATCAACACTCAATAAGTCGTATATATTTTAATTTACGGATTAACTTTCTTACGTTTTACAGAAGTAAAATTGTCTCACTTTTACTAATTAATATTAGTCAATATTACATCACTTGAAATAGTATATTATATACCTAGGTTGAGAAGTGAGCTATTATTGACCGAGAAATTTTATATCCTGAGGCGCGTAGCGCCGAAGGATATAATTTTCGAGGTAAATAATGGCCTTCTCAACCGAAGTATATATAGTATTTTTTTTACTACTAATAGCCAAATTAACACCAGAAGATCTTATTTTCATTTTAAAATCAGACATTTCCCCTATTACTCAAAGATATCGAAATATCAAGTAGGTGAAATGTCAAACTGATTCGTGAAATGTCAAACAAATGAGTTTCAATACAATCCATATATGTATATTAAAACGCGTCGATTCTGTCTCCCTCTAAATTCCGTCCCCAAATCCACAAAGTTTCAAAACTATCTCCTCCGAGGGGCGATCTCGGAGCGATCTTCGCGGACCACCGGAGGTCGCCCCCGGCCTTTCTCCAATGCGTAAAGGTATTTTCGTCCCGTTTCCTACGCGCTTTCCCAATTTAAACGCCTTTTCAAAAAACCTCTGCAAAATTTTCGTCGATCGCTGTTCGGCGAGAGAGATGTGGCTAGCACCGGCGTTTGTCCTCGCGCCTAATGGTCCCGTCACGCCCGCCGAAATACCGACTTTTCGCGGGACTCCCTCGCCCCTCTTCTAATTTTTACGGCTTCGAGAAGGGCTTCACGCGAAAGTTCAGTCCTTTCTCTAATCCTTTGAGATTTTTTCGAGACCGTACGTCGGCTCCTTCTACGTCTATTTCGTCTTCGAAAATTTCGAGTCGCAGCTGTCTCAACTTCTTTCTCATTTTATATGCCGATCTGAGATTACACTAACGAGACAAGCACCTCCCACGAAAACTGTCAAATTAATTAAACTTCAGATAGGTTATTTTCCTACGAGAAATATTGCTAACGGAATCAATAGTACTGACTGCGAAACACTTCTGATTACCAAAATATTGAAGCGAAATGCTTTTCCAATTAGAAAATCGGTAACAATAGTTTTTTCAGGTCGACATGTACAGTTTACATACTTAAACGCCTCAAGGTAAACATTTGACAACAGGCTTGGTAGCGCAACGGGAAAGTCGTATACGATTCAAAACTTGAAAATGCTGATTTCGCGAGTTCGAGTCACGATCGAGGCAAACTTTTTTTTTTACTTTTTAATTCCAGTTATTTATTAGTATTAGTATTTAGTTATTCTGTTTCATTATCCGTAGCTTTTATTCTTTCTGCACGTAAAGTTTGGAATTAATTCGTTCATTAAGGCAGTCTGTTAAATTCATCATTTTAGCTTACAAAAGTAAATATCTTCAATATTTTTGGTCCCATTGATAAAATTGATAATAATGTTTACTTAAAAATAAACTCTACTTTCAGTACTTAAAAAATTATGATGTTTTACTATCAACAATAGAGTACCCTTAAACCCTTACAATTCATCAAAATATTAAAAAAAATCGTTTAGTATAATTACATCATCATTCCAGATACAAAATTTCTTTAATATGAATTTTCTTTAAAATAATATTATTCCAGATGCTTTTGTCACCCGAAGGGTGACCCCAGGCCGCAGGTCTGGACCCCCGGTAGGGCTAGAAATGGGAACGAAAATCGGGACAGCGATTTTCTCCCATTTCTAGTTTATTATGAACCTAGGTCAATAATGAATTATTATTTACCTAGGTCAATAATGAACTACTTCTCATTACACAAATGGGGTAAATAATAAGGTTTTCTCATGTTAGTAGTAAAAAAACATTATTATCAAACAATTAACTATTGAAAACATAGTGAAGTGAAAACATGATATACATTGTATGAGGTATGTTATTTCAGCAACTGTATATAGTTAAGGGAGGGTGGGGCAAGTGAGCCATAGGGGGTAAGTGCGTCTTTTGGAATAATTTGTACAACCGGCAACACAGCCGAAAACAATCAGTGCAGTTTACGTCCGTATCAACAGGTGCATAGTGTCAGTAAAAAATATTCAAACTAAGGTAAATATAAATATTTTTTGTTTTTGGCATGTTGTGATGTAATATTTACGGTGAATTGCGTAAGAATTTTTCACAATTTAAACGCAATATCTAGATATTCCATTATGAACACAAAATAACCTTATATTTTAGTACTACCGCGTGAAATTTAAATTATTACCAAATGTATTTGTTCTACTTGAATTTATTTTTAAAAATTTTGAGGTCACGTTGTATAAACACCCACAGTAGTATAAATTATAATCATAATTAAAAATAATATATTTGTTTTTAGCTCACACATATATCAAGCGAAGCTAAGGTACTGTTACCTTTTATAGAGCCTATAGAGAACAACCGTCATGCAGTTCTGCTACCATTTCGAATTCAAGTCCAATCTCAAAACTATTTCAAGAGGAAAGTAACACCAAAATCATTTTAGAGCCAGATCAGCCGTCCTGGAATTATGTCTCAATTTCAAAATCAAGTCCAATCCCAAAACAGTCTCACGAGAAAAAGAACACCAAAACGAAATCCAGAACCATCGAAGGATCCAAAATAATCACCATCACCTTACAAAGACCAACTTGTCACAGTTGAACAGTTGAAGTTTATATATTCAAGAAGAATTTTGAGAAAGCAGGGTTAAGTTCGTGTGAAAAAGTGAAAAAAAGAGGGAACTTAAAGGAAAGAAAGAAAAGTGCATCAGCAATGGCAGCAACAATGTCAGAAGAAGAGAAAACCACAATATGCGTTTACTGTCACGGGATATATGGAGACACTTGTCACGAAGAATGGATTTATGTGCATAAAATATAGTGCTTGAATGCACGAGGTATGTTCAGATAACGAACTAGGTGCCAATGTTTGTGACAACTGCCGTTAATAATTTGTATAAGGACGCACTTGCCCCCTTATAGGTGATTCGCTTACCGCATACCTTGGGGCAAATGAGTCTTTTGACAATTTTTTTTAAAAGTCTTACGTCTCATAAAGAGTTAATATTTTGTACTTTTTTTGGGTTAAGTTGTTTCTTAAGGAATTAAAGTTTTTTTTATTCAATATGCGATGTTTAATTTCTAAAAGTAAAAAAGTTATAGATCGTCATACCTTAAGGTGTTTCACTTGCCCCACTCTACCGTATATAAACAACAGAGTCTTATAATAATTATTATCTGAAATACTGATAATCCATGAGCTTCCCAATTTTAATGGAAAAACTCACGAGTAATCATTTAAACATTAAAATCAAGTTAACAATATAATAATCTCGATTTTCCGCAATTACGTAGAAAACATGCATGGCAAACAAATTACGTGTCGAGAGGTAGAAAGAAACAATTACTCCATTAATGCATTTTTCGTTAAATTGAAGGGAAAATCGAGGGAGAAATAAATTCAGAAGTAATCGCCGACGTAGCGCCGGTCATTAGGATCTGTTTTGGACGGGATCAGATTATCTCAGACCATTTGATTAAAAAAGGGGTTGCCGTAATGGCGATGGCTTGGAGGCTTTCATCGTGGTTGAAACAAAGGATAGATAATGCATTCACTTTCGAGCAACCTACTATATTTCGTCAACAGCCAGATGAGACCGGCGATGTGTCTCTTGCCACTAATTCTGTATACTCTGTTCTATTTGGTCACTCTCATAGATAATTTTATTTACATTAATGGAGATGTAAGTCCCTTTATAGATGTAGTTCTAGTAGATGTTTACACAAAAGCTACCTTAAGGATCATCGTTCAATATTATATTTTTTCTTCACTGTTCCCCGTGGCGTTTTAAAAGATGTTTGCGCCTGATTTGTTGCGCTATGGCGTTTGCGTTTGAATTTTTTATCAAGAACATTATTTTTTAAACAATTTGAAACACCATTACAATGAATACCACTGTTCAGTCAGAAGGAACAGCAAATTGTTTTAGCTTATGTAGCTGCAATGGTGGTGTTTGTCATTATCCAATATATATTTTGGTTGTGGTTATTTATGTATGACATGCATATTTTTAGTAGCCACGATTTCCCATTGGCTCAACTATATATGAAGTAATTATACAGGGTGTCCCAATAATTGCTTAAATAAACATATTAATTAATAAACATATGTCCGCAACTGAGCCATTTTGTCAGAAAAAGGAAAAATGTTTTTTTAAAGTTTTGTTTATTTCAGTGATAAATAATGAATATAATTTACAAAAAATGTTCAGGACATTACTAAATCACTTTCTGTTCGTGTTGGATTTTATTTCATTGATAAATAAATGATGGTTTACAATAAACCAATGGTTTATTGTAACCATTGGTTGGTTTATTGGTGATGAACCATCGGTTCATTGATTCGCCGACCCTATGAATATTCCGGGAACAGTTTCTACATGTGTACAACTGGCCAATATTCTTGCTAAGAGATCTTACTCATTACGAATAGGCGTTTCGTAGACTAAAAATTTCAGATGATAAAAATCAGATGACTTAAAAAAATTCAGGGAGTTAAGTTCGGGAGACTGTGCGGGCCAGGCCACGGGACCTCCTCTTCCAATCCATCGGTGGGGAAATTGTTGGTCCAGATACTGGCGCACGTTCAAACCAAAATGTGGAGGTGTCCCGTCATGTTGAAACCACATGTTATTTCTAATGTCTGAAGGAACATTTTCTAATAATAGAAGTAAAACATTTTACAGAAAATGGAGATAAATATCTGCGTTTAAACGAGTAGACAGCAAGTAAACTATTAGATTCTCTTCAACAATGCCAGCCCACATGTTTACAGAAAGTTGTTGCTGGTGTCTTCTAGACACCACAGCGTGAGGATTTTCATGATGCCAAATGTGGCTGTTTCTACCATTAAGATAACCATCTGGCGTGAAACATGCCTCATCAGAAAATAATATTATTCTCCCGGAGTTCTCCCAAAAAAGTTGGCAAAAAGCTAACCGATGTGGATAATCTTCAAGATTTAAAGCTTATACGCGTTGTAAATGGTAGTAGAGGAATTCTTCATTCATGACACGCCGTACCGTCGACCTGGAGGATCCCATTTGATGTGCATTTGATGTTGCGCGAACACCTGTGGATTGATTTTCCTCTTCTTCTTCTTCAAATTCAACCGTACGAGCTGTTCTTGGACGATCACCACCACCACCAGGACGCTTTAGGTTCCTACTTTCTCTAAGGCGACAATGGATGGAAGCAAAAGTTGTATGATGAGGTTGCCGGCGTTCCGGATCTCTGTTCATACAAGCGTGCAGCTTTTCTTCGATTACAAGTTGCTGTACCATAAACAAGGTGCATATCGTGCAAGCTGTCTGTAAGGGCGCTAAAAATTATTTTTACTTGAGTGGAGTATCTTAATATACGGTACTCTATTTGGTGTGTTGTCTAATAAGCCCCGATTTTGCCCGCAGTGAATATTCCTTCTCTACTACCTACTGAAATATTGTTTTTAGGGAATTATAGTGTTTCGTGTAAACTTTCAACATCCTCCATTGACTAGAGTTGCAGATGTTAAAATAAATAATTTATAGTGTTTTCGTAAGTGATTAACCCGTTTGGTATCGTAACTAAGTTTTAATTGAATATATTAAGAAAGATTAATGTTTCTTGTACTTGTATTTATTATTTATACTTTTTTACATTGGTTATGTTTATTAATATTGAAATTTTCTTAATCTCTGATTAGTTTACTGTAGGTATTTGTACTAAAATATTTTGTCATGAATCATTTGTTTTACGAATATGTACTATAGTTGTCCTTTATATGATGCTTAAAGTAATAAATGCAAAGTATTTTTTTATTAGCCTGTTATTTGTAACTGTTTTGCTGAAAGTAAAAATATAAGTTTTTTCTGATTTGTTTGTGTGACATTAAATCAAACTAGTGGCGCCCTGTATTCAGGTTAAGAACCAGAGAAGTCTATCGAATTCGTCACTCACGCTTGAAAAGAGTTTCATAAGTAAGTATTTTTTTATATTAATATTGTTGAATACCTTATACGTAATATATAAATTTAATATCTCATTGCGGAAAACCGTAAGAGATCTAGTTTTACATACGTAATACACTTACCTATCTATATTTGTACCTACTAAATATATTATTATGTTAACCTCATAAATGTTATTTATGTGTAGGTAGAGCCGCTATTGATTTCAGAAAGTAATTTTTCAAGGATTTATCGACTTCAGTAGAAAAACAGTTTAACTAAAATGAAAATGATATTTTTCCAATTTCATTCCTGACAAAAGTGGGATTTGATGTGCTTTTGTGGCGCCCCCTGTCCCCGGAATTTGCCGCTCCAGATCATGACTCTGTTTATTTTTGGCTCTGTGGTTAATCCCGCCCTATGTGCTAAAAATAGTAGTCTATATTAGAGTTTTGAGATTGTCTCAGAATTTAGTATGCACTTTGATAAAAATCTATATGCAATTCGACTGAGAATGAATTTGATCGTAATATTATTATAAAAATTATAGTAATTATTATGGTGGGTAGTTACTCTAAAATAATAAAACTATTCTAGGCTGACGTCTTTATTTACATTAACTATATTCTATGCACTTTAGTAGAACAATAATGCTCTTGTGCTTTTATGTACTTTAAACATGACGCAATATTTC
Organism: Pogonocherus hispidulus; assembly: GCA_963924545.1. Lineage (NCBI taxonomy): Eukaryota > Metazoa > Arthropoda > Insecta > Coleoptera > Cerambycidae > Pogonocherus > Pogonocherus hispidulus. The sequence continues at coordinate 28,116,800 of OZ004696.1, read as the reverse complement.
ATTATGTAATTTTCTAATAGCTCTAATGAAGTCCCTTTAGCTTAGATAAATGTTCCTTGATGTTCCTCTCCTAAAATTGAGACCATCATAAACAAATTACTTCAAAGAGGTTAATGGAGTCGCTGTTAGTTTCCTCCATAATACATTGATTACAAAGCGTAATAGCACGAGTGGCATCAAATTTAAAGTAAAATATTGTAGTATAGTTTGTATAACTGTTGAAGTTAGTTCGTTCCAATAGTATGAAAAATATCCTATTTCCTAATATATTTCCTTACTTTAGCACTTAGACACATTAAATTATAATATAATTAGATAAATTATGAAACAATTACGATACCTGTATTGCCCACTCTAATCACAATGTTTAGCTCGGAACTCAAAAACTGTTCGAGAGAGGGGGCGGCATATTATTATTTCGTAATTTAATACAGGAATAAATAGAATCTGAAAAGATCATTAGTTGTTGCCATACACACACACACACACACACACACACATATATATATATATATATATATATATATATATATATATATATATATATATATATATATATATCTTGCAACGACCTTTTTTAATTTTTTTTATTGGCTCTAATTAATTAGATTCTTTGACATTAGCTCCGACCGAGCTCACGGTAGGGTGCAGATTCAAAACTTTATAATTAATATTAATTTTTATACCACCTTGTGGACGCCAGGATAATTTTGTTTTGACTGTATGTGCATAACTAATAGTTAAAATAATAGTGAATGTTTTGCGAATGATACAAACAAGGGAAAACAATTCTATATTACAACTAAAATATTTTGTATGATATTTAATAATGAAATGAAATTAAATAAAAAATAAAACAAGACAGAACAACTGAAGAAGAATCCAAATTTCCACTTAACTGGAATATAATATACAACTACATAAGATAATTATTGATTAAATTGTCACAACGACTATTAAGGCAATAATATACCAATTATTAATTATTAAAACTGGGACTCAAAAATTAAAATAAAATTACCAGTCTTTCATTCACACACAGAAAAGTCTAGATTTTAGCGTGTTGGTCCGATATAGTGATATTCTCCCACTCCAATACTATAATGGTAAAATTTTAATTAGTTAGACGACCAGCATTAGCTGTGTGATTTATTTTGGCTCATAGTGGCTATTGATTGAAATTAATACAATTTTCGTTACATAATATTATATAAGTATAATAAAAAACAATTTTTCTGCAAAAAATTGATTCAACCCTTAGTATTTATCATTATTCATAATTAATACTTATCTAGATATTTAAAAATATATTTCTGGTATACCCTATTGTGACTTTAATTGACCAACCATTCCTTCTTATTCTCGAGATTATTATTTTAGAAATATTTTGATATTACCAAATTAAAATTATTGGAACATTTGGGCACTCAGTGTGTTCCAATTTGGTGACAGATACATAGAGATTTTAGAAGCAATAAATGAGGAAACATTTAAAACATTTTGATAGTACTGAATAGCAAAAATTAAATTATTCAACGGATTTTCAACAATAATGTAGTTTTAATATTAGAGAACGGTTATTAAGTTTCTATATGGTTCTTAAGCTTTAAAGTCTCTTACTTTTTAAATTAGTGTGTTATTGTTTCAGTAGTTTCATGGTGTTAAATGTTATAACATTTTATATTCTATGACTGTATGGGAAGAAACTACAACACATCATACACATATTACCGCTGCGTTAAGTTAAATGTACCAAAAAATCATAGTTCTCAAAAAGAAATAAATAAATTAATTAACAAACAAAACCGTTTATTCCCTTATTAATCATCTGTAAACCATATGGGCATAAGTAAAAGTTTGTAGTGTTTTCTATATGAAGTTTCAATTTATTTAACGTCATGTGTTGTTCATAGTATCTGATTAAATTAAATTTACACATCGTGGTTGCTTAAACTGGTCAACAGGTTGGATAGATTCTAATCGTTACAACTTGGATGGATAGAACATGAAAATAATTTGAAGCTAGAATAGCCACGTATAATAGTAATCATTATCTTGTAAATTTATGATATGTATTACAAAAATTATATAAAGATGGAACCAACCAGTTTACTCAACAGCCTGTCCCTATTTATGCGTGATAGTTTTACCTTTACTTCCATGCTATAGTTTTAATTAGAATTAATGAACTTGTGAGATATTATAAAATAATTTAAATGATTTTATTGGCTTTATTCTCATTTTGTTGGTTCAAAATTAATTTAATCATTCTTTTATGTGCTAAACAGTCAATCTCCAGTGTATTCAGCTAGAGTGAAGAAAAACAAAGAAGCAAATCGTGGATTTTATTAGGGAATAATAATGAATTCAATCCCCACGTGACGAACATTCAAAGACTGTTTCTTTAAGCCCCTGTTTTCACTTAAGCTTTATGTATTCGCACTAGCAAAGTAACTTTATAAGTTCGGTGTCCCTTTTGAAGCTATTTGCGAAGTGTATACGGTGTATATAAGGAGATTTAGGGAAACTTCCGATCCAGCCCTCTGACTCTGAATTCAAGTTGTCCCCGCACCGCAGCGGTGCGCCTTTGGAAAACTTTAACACTACTTTAACAAGTTGAGGGAACTCTGGATGTGGAAATCGCGAACATTTTCTACTTTTGAGCTTTCTGCTAATGTAACGGTGTCAAAAGTTAATGCGCTATTCACTCGATGGAGTGGCCTTTCTGCATTTCTTCGTTCCACTCTCCCTTATTCTCCATCGTCGGTACGTCGATATCCTTTAAGCTATTTAATCTAAGTTGCATTTATTTTTTAGCATTTTACAGATCTGTATAGCGATACAATATTGAATTGTAAAATTTTACAACTGTAAAATTGTTATGGAAACCAAAAAATAAATAGGTTCCAGTCGTGGAATTAGAAATTCAAGTAACTAAGAGATATGCCAATCAAGTAGTATGACTAGTTAAAATGCTTGTATGCATTTTGTCTTTAAACGTACTTAAATGGTCGATACATTATTTCTACCATTCGATAGTCTATGTGTGCAGTGTTTCCAAAATTTTCAGTTTGAGAGAAAGTAATGACAATTTTTATGTGCCATGGTCCAAAAAGGAGACTACGACGGAGCTACAGAAATCGATGTTTTGGAGTCTTTGCCCTATTTAGTCCGGTAAGACTATTAGCTAAAAGAAAAAATATTTTATAATATGACCCAAACCTGTAAGAAATGTTTCCATTTTATTAGACTTTAAAAGATAACTCGCCTGTCATAAATTATTCGGATTTATGAGACGCCACAGAATACTTCAGAGTGATATTTACCGAAATTGATCATATTTACTTTGATTTTGTAATATGTGAATTATAACATTAGTGACATCATCAGTACCTAACCTACATTTATAAGATTTACACACAGTGTTCGAGAAAACACAAAATAATGGCAGGAAAATATAATGGTGAATTTCCGTTCTTGGGATAAAACGTACTTAATTTACACAATGTTTTCTAAAAATGGAAAAGAAAAGAAATCGGATTCAAAATTATTGAATATATTAGTATCTGCTAGAAGCAATTTGTTCATTAGGAACTCTATACCAATTAACATATTATGTTTATTAATGTTTAGTTACATTACGTCTCGGTAATAATTTTGGGTGATAATCGGTAAGTAGGCACAAGAAATAATTTTGTAATGTATTAAGTAATTTGTTTGAAAAATGTAAAATTTGTGTAAAAAATTTGATAAATGTTTGAAAAAATTTACAGAGAACAATCCTGTCTTTTACAAAATCAAATCAAAAGATTATACAAACATATTAAAAACGTAGGGTACGACGTATTAATTAAAATATGTAAAGAAGTTGAACGTAATGCCAACCGAGACTGGCTCAGTATATAGACATTACGGGGTGCAGCCAGATAAGAATTAAAAAAAAAAAAAATTGGACAATCGCAGCGAAGTGGAGCTTGCCGACGGTAAATACCTACGTGAAATCTCTGAAAACCAGTGCAATGGCACAATATTCTTTTCGAAAGGAGTAATAAGAACATCGCAGGCAAACTACCCATATCTACTGACGTTGCCAGTGCTGAAACTGTAGTTTCAAGAAATAAATTTATTAAATAACTGTAATAAAAACAACATGTTTATTGTACTAATAAATTCATTCATTACTACACCGAACTAATTCCTCTCATTGCCCTTACATGGAATTAAACATCAAATATGTATTATAGATATCCAAAAATTCTCATATTTTTCTATAATCATTAAATCACAAACCACGAAAATTATTCTAATGCGACCTAATGAAAATTATCTTTAGCCTTAATTTGACCATTTTTTTTCAATCTGTATATACTCTAAGGTGAATTTCCAGTTTAGCATCTTCACTATACAGTGTGTCCAAGATAAAGATAGGATAGCATTGGGATCTAGGAAACGGTAAGAGATACAAAGTTGGTTAAATTATGAAAAAGTTGAGCAGTTTGAATACCTTTTACATGGACTTTTCAAAAATAAGTTATCTTTTTTTATTTTGAAATATTTGGAAAAACATTTTTTTTTCGATATTTGTTTTTATTTATTTCTGGTGTTATTTTAACAGCCATCAAAAAATAAAAAATACTTTTCCATTGTCACTTTTTGAGCTTAATAAGATGGTATTCATCAAGTTTTTGTCCGACGTTTCGTTTTTGAGAAACCATCATCAACTTCTTTTTTTTAAATACGGCCCTGTATTTTTAAATAGAAATTTTGATACCATTTTTTATTCTCAATTCAATGATGCATCACAAGTAATGGTTTAATTACGTTTTTAGCTTGTTTTTGCCACCAGTAAAAATTAATGAGGAAAAGCCTCCTGAGTTTATAACAAATAAACAAGTAAAATAATTATTTATCTTAATTATTTATTAGCATGTTAATTACAAAAGATGTTCGAACAAAAAACCATGATTTTCTAAGCATAGGTAACATAGTTTAACTGTAGCTTTCAAAATATTGTTAAGTCCATCAGGCGTAATAGTTTGAAACGCTTATAGTACCAATTCGCGTAATTCTTCCTCTGTTTGAAAATTACGTTGGTACACATAGTTTTTTATGTCGCCCCAAAGATAAAAATCAAGGGGCGTCAGATCCGGGGATCGTGGAGGCCAGGAAACTGCAATGTGATGCATCATTGAATTGAGACTAAAAAATGGTATCAAAATTTCTATTTAAAAATACAGGGCCGTATTTAAAAAAAAGAAGTTGATGATGGTTTCTCGGAAACGAAACGTCGGACAAAAACTTGATGAATGCCATCTTGTTAAGCTCAAAAGTGACAATGGAAAAATATTTTTTATTTTTTGATAGCTGTTAAAATAACGCCAGAAATAAATAAAAACAAATATCGCAAAAAAAATGTTTTTCCAAATATTTCGAAATAAAAAAAGGTAACTTATTTTTGCAAAGTCCATGTAAAAGGTATTCAAACTGCTCAACTTTTTCATAATTTAACCAACTTTTTAGCTCTTACCGTTTCCAAGATCCCAATGCTATCCCATCTTTATCTTGGACACACTGTATATAGGATTATGTATTCTCCTTGACTTTAGTGCAGACTAATTTTCGAGAAGCAATCTTCGCACATATCTTTCCTAGAACACCTGAAACAGAGGCGCGTTTCCTCTGAATTGCTTATATCCTTTTAAAACTATTAGTCCAGGAATTTCAATTTTAAAACAATTATCTGAAGCTTAATGAACACCATTGTGCCAAGTTAAAATAAAAGATTTGGCATTCCTTTTGGTTTCCTCGTCTTTTCTCTCGGATAAAATCTTTTGTATATGGTTCTGTTTAAGTCCTAGCACAGAGTTTTATGCGGCAACTTAATACCTCTGCGTGTGTTTGTTCAACGTAAGGATATGCTACTTTATCATTAGCTAATCTATCTAAGCTAAGCTAGTCTATTGGCAGGACTTGCATATAAAATATAATAAGATTCGAAACGAATTATTACCTTACTATGAAATATAACCTTTATGTACGATACTCATCACACTGGACAATTTTAAATATACCAAGAATTATCTAGCTCTTGTTTGTATTTTGTCAAGAAAACAAGAAAATAAACCAAAAGTATTGGTTAGTGATTTCTTAAAATTATTTTTGGTCATAGCCAGAAAATATAAATATAAGTCTGACGAATCATTTTGCCGCTTGGGGTTCATTTTCTTTTTGTTTAAATTTTCTCATCTGCAAAACAGATATTCAAGGGTATAATTTCCTCCACAATTACTTTTGCCGATTAAAACTGCAATCATCATGTTTAACTATTGGTGAGTGTGACTCCGGCAGTATCGTAAAACTTAATTACGTTGTTTCTTTTTCATTTAAAAATCCTATATGTTTTTATATATTCCTATATCAGTGCTATTAAATCTGTCCACAATTGAGATACAATATGTTTCCGCTATAATAAAATAATTTTATCTCTCAATGATCTCCTAGGATAACATAAAATCCGATAGCAATTTCATTAATGCCGCCAGCAGAATTGGATCCTTTTATAAAATTTAAGCCAGCTGTAACCCGCATCAAATCGCGAATGTTCTATTTCATAGAAAAATAAAAGCGGGAAATGTATCCGGTACCGAGAGAGAAATCTTAAGAAAGCAGCAGTAGCAGGCTATTCGAAAATCCAGAAAAAGGCTTTTCATTCTAAAGTAATATATTTCGCAAAGCTAACCTGTTGAAGCTACGCTAATGGATTGTTAAGTAGATAACATCGTTGCCTTCTGGACCATTTATCATTCGAATTATTGTTCTCGAAAGGGAAAGAATTTCAATTACATTGCGGTATATTATGTAAATGTATCTGTACTATATTGTCTTCATTTTTAATATTTAATCATTTTTGTTCTCAATATACTATTGTCGCTTAATTTTATTTAGACATTTTATGGTAGGAGATAAATAATTATAATAATGAATATTGAGTCTAGAAAAATATTTTTCTACATTTTTACTACACAATGGTTTTCTCCCACATTCTCCTGAATACTGATTTCTCGAGCATTCTCGAGTTTGATGCTCTCATTGACATGTGGAAAACTATAATATAACAGCAGTCGGATTCTAGTTCTAGAATCTAAGAAACGATACATGTAATTTCGGATACCATCCGTAAGACATAATTTTTACAAGGTAGCTACTATATTGAATAGAATAGAATAGAATAATCATTATTAACTACGTTTTGAATGACAATTCTAGCAGGTCAAGGCACAATCTGCATGTAGGTACCTCATAAAAATATATTCAATAATAATTATCAGACCAGACTCTAAGTTACCAGACTCTAAGGTACACTAGTGAGTAAGACCTTAGCTCTAAAATTTTCAACTTTAGTTAAATTAGGATAGAACTAAATTACTCATTGATCTCCCTTTGATCAGATTGTAATAGCAGCAAAATAACCTTCAAGGGGTATTTTCTATATATAAAAAAAAAAAAAAAAAATAATAATTATATCTATATTAATTATAATGAACCTATTATTATCTTAATTAACAACAAAGGTATATAAAACATGTAAATAAAAATAAGACTACAAAAACTAACAGATTAAAAATGAAATTAAAATATCAAAATAGGTTTCGGTAAACACTGGTATGCATAAATCTAAATGCTTTACAGCGAGGCATTGGTCGAATCGAAACAGTGGTCTAGTAGTATACATAGTTTCCTTAAAGCTGTTTTAAATTTATTACCACTGCCGACTCGGATCTCAGGGACCCAGCCATGGACCTAGAACCGATTTTAGGCATTACACGAAGGCAGGTCAACATGGCTCATAATGATTGGGCTCATGAAACACTAAGTAAAAACTGGAGAAGGAGTGGAAGTTGTAGACAACCTCGCAACTTTATAGTGGAGCCAAGCAAGACCAAGACGGCCTGGCTGTTAAGTCGTAGCCGGAAGACTATAAAGCAGTTGGTGAAAGTTTTAGCGGGTCACTATAGGCTTAGAAGACATCTATCATTGATATGTGTTGAGGGAGACCCTATTTGTCCAAAGTGCCGGGAGGGCGACGAAACGCCTTCCCACTTCTTGGCAGAATGTGTGGCTTTCGGTAGACTAACACTGGTATTCATAGTCGATCGCTGAGCGCGGCGCCGGGACAACCTCCCGCAGGTTTTTTATGGAGGGTTGGCGAATCGCCGAAATGTGTGTTTCATAAGTCAAGCGATGGAGAGTCGCTGGCGAGCCTGCTGGCCGCCCGGAGAACCATCAGCGGTTCTCCCATAGCCAACTAGGAATATATAGGAAATCGTAGTACTACGCATGTGTTCTTTGGCGGGAGATCGACTATGAAACGCAAAATTAAGTATCGCGGAAACCGTCCGCCGGCGAAAGAATGTTCCAGGACGATAATCTGGCGTGGAAGTGGTACGCATACGGCGGGCGCTCCACTGTGAAACAGATATTCAAAATTTCGGCGTACCGCCGCTTGGCGAGCCGCTGGTGAACGACTATGAATACCAGTGTAACACACGACGTGGGGGGGGTTGGGGAGCTGCAAGGGGAAGAGTTCATTCAGTTCCCTTGAATGGACCGATATTCTGACCTACATTAGAAGGTCGGGAAGGTTCGACGAGGGAAGAGATGGGGGAGTTAGGTAGGGGACGGCAAAGGTAGGCAAAAAGGGCCCGCTTGTGGCCTACTTGCCAGGTCTTGGCCGCCCCATCCACCACCACTACTACTACTACTACCGCTGCCCTCTTTAAATATATGCGGTAAAGCGTTATACAAATGCAGATTGAGAAAATTATTAACTGATCTCTGATAACTAAATGGATAGAATTTATTTGAAGTGAAGCTGTTTCTATTTCTATGAATTTCTAATAGTTGGTAATAAATATATAGGATGGTAAGGGGTATCACCCTAAGTTTTTTAAAAATATGCTGGCAGTAGTCCCGAAAATCTACATCCGGCAACAACTCAATAACTTTTTTTGTAATCGAAACCCTTGTATGGCCGAGGAGGCGTTACCCCACAATATACCGCCGTAGCATAGATGTGAATGAAAAACGGAAAAGTAAGCCGTAAGTAGAGTTCTAAAACTAACAGTTATTTGCAGTCTATGGAGAACAAATAATATACCGGAGGATAGTTTACCTTTTAGTTTGTTCACTTGCGGTTAGTCACTCCAGTTGACTTTATTATCCACTGCGTGATACCTAATATTTCAGCGGTTTTTCCACAAGTAATCAAGCTGTTAGTGTGTTTTATCACGATTTAATTTTAATTCGTGATTAGAAAACCCCTCTCCGGCCTTGGTTTCGATGCTGTTCATCTTTTCAGGTAGGAATAAAATATTTTTGTCATGTGCTAAAAAAGACGTATCATCAGCGTATAATACAAATTTATTAGGTAATATATATCGGTAGATATCATTAACATAAATAATAAAAAGAATGGGCCCAAGACAGAACCCTGAGGTACACCTTTTCGAACGTCGTATGCAAATAGAGAAATGGATTCTCCAGGTATGACACACTGTCTTCTATTAGTGAGATATGACATAATGAGCTTTAGAGGCAGACCCCTCACTCCATATCTCTTCAATTTCTCTAACAATAGGTCGTGCAAAACACAGTCTTGCTTAAGTTATACAAGGTCAAACATACCTGTTCCTCATTTTCAAGGCCATCCACTGCTCTAAACGGCTCTGAAGACGCTGCTTGAGCCGTAGAGCAATCCCTCCTAAAGCTATTCTGGTTACTGCATAGAAGATTATTATTTTCAAGATAAAGAGCTAGACGAGCTTTAATTATTATGTCAAATATTGGTAATACATGAATTCATTTTTACATTCACTTATTGTAATTTGTGCTATTTATTTACACTAATTGCTTTTTTTACACGCATTTTACAATATCTCCATTAACCAAAAATTTAATAAGTAGGAATGTATCTATATTTTTTAGATATATAATTTTGCATGTGTGTAGGTATAGAGGGTGTGTGCGTATTCTTATGTTAATTAACCTGTTAATTAATTAAATATTGCAATTGAAAATATCAAGTTTATAATATGTTGCGCTACACTTAAAATACAAAGTAAATTTAAGTAAATTTGGTCGATTAGCGGGAACGTAAAAAGTAGACTATTTCTTAATTCTAGTTTGTGCACATGAAAGTGAGGAAGTTTAGATTTATTATTTATAACTTTAAATTAAAATATCAAATAATGAATTTCTTTTCTGTTCAATAAGCTAGCTGAATGAAATCTATCTAATATAATATTCTGAGGAAATCCGAATAAACTTCATCTTCTAAATAACAGATATTTAATAAAGCGATGAATGTTTTCTAGACAATTTATATGTGTTACATATCCTGGAGACGACACTAGAGAGCAGTATTCTAGCTTAGATCTTGCCAACGAATAAAAAGTACACATATAATAGTAAGATCGGTAAGGGCTTTACTATGTCTAATAACAAAACCCAAGGTTTCATATACTGTGATACTAACGCATTAATGTGTTCTTTAAATTAAGTGGGTATCACTATATTAAATAACACCGAGAATTTTAATAGTTTTTGGTATAAAAAATCTGATCTTCCAGATTATAATCAAGTATAACATATAAATATGTTGTATTATATAAAAACAGATGGCGTTACACTTATACATTACTTACACTTACAATAGTAGATTATTATCAGTACATTATTTATTTAACAAATTTAAATTCTTTTGTAATTTATAAGAGCCTTGAATATTATTAATTACTTGATATAATATTTTCAAATCATCAGCGTACGTATAAACTACCGACACTAATATCTGAAATAATATCATCAATAAACGTTATGAAAATAAGAGGACCCAAAACGGAACCCTGAGGCATTCAATAAATATCCTTAGATCTATGACTAATGCACGCAGTGACTAGGATTTCGACGTGGAAGGTACGCTGAAATCGTCGGTCACCTAAGGATCTACTACTCGTTGGTCGAAGCTAGTTCTCTGGCAATGCTGCAGCTGTGAGACTCCTTGATTTGTAACGAATTTCTTTGATTGCTTTGGTAAAGGCAATTTGGTTATGATAAGCGAGGATTGAATTTCTTGCCTTGGGAAAAATAGAAATAAAACGAATAATTATGATGATGATGATAAAGATCAATTGCAAGTTTGTTACAGTGTATGCGATAGTGTCGAAGATTGTAGTCAACGGTGGGAATGAATTCACTGTTATATGTCGATGTATAGTAGATGTTGTTGGTTTTGTTGCAGAGTTGAGACTGACTTGTGTAGAAAACTTAGTAATGTTTTTCATAAATAATTCAAATTTCATTTTTTTAAATTATTTAACACTTAAAATTAAACATATTTCCAAGTTTTCAGTTCAAAATCTCCAAAAATAATGGCGTCACATCAAACATTCTAGAACATTTACATATTTATATACTCCGCCCACTAATCAATCAGAAACGAATTACGTCCGGCGAAAGTATAAAAGGCAAATGAAAAATCAGACCATTGGGTCGTTGTCACAGACGTTGTGACCACGCACATATCTAATTTGCAAAACCAATAGTCAACTAATCTTCCAATCTACTACATCCATTCTAGTACTTTACCATCCAACAAGTTTTCATTAGCAAATTATGTAATTTTGGGGAAAAGTGTTCTGTGTATTGTGAGTAACTTCGAGCCGAGGTACCAGAGGAATTAATTATCAGTTGCCATTTATTAATAGGTCAACTATTAATAGGTAAAATATGTTTATTTATACAATTATGGTACCCACAATATGTAATACAATAGACAAACATTTCAGTGCATAATATACTAACAGGATAATAGAAAGGCTGTAAATGAGTCAAGGATGCAAGCAACAAATAGTAATAGATACTATAATAATGAAGCAAGTTCAAATAAATAAAACAGCATGTAACATTGGATGTAACATATTATAATGCACTCCTTGTTACAAAACTTCCTGAAAACAATAATGAAAAGATGGAAAACCAAAATACCACTAGAAACATCGATCATATAGAAACCGATTTTATCCATATAAAAAGGGGAATTTAGCAAGGTGGGAATATGGAGTTTGGTATTCAGTAGAAAATATTGCATATGGAACGTGAAAAGTGGAGTAAAAGAACTATGAAATCATACTCTGAATAACAAAAAATTACAACAAATGGAAAAATATGAACAATATAAATACTTTGTTTATTGATTTGTTTATTGATGCAAGCATCAGAATGCTTACAAAATAATGCTTAATATAAATAATACAAATTAATAATATACTTAATTAATTAAATACAACAATACACTTTTCTTCACAAGAAAGGTGTATTGTTTTATTTAATTATATTCATCTTCACGAACTCACATCAATCAGTATATTTAATTACTTAATATAAATATACAAAACCAAAATGTCTAGTCGTCCAAAACACGGAAGATATTATAATAATGCCAACCAAGAATATATATAAACAAAGAACTTTTATATAAGTTTTTACAAACAGGTATAAAAGATATGTTATTTTGATTAAGAGCGATAGGTGCAGAAAATGTCACCAATTTCCTGAAACAATAGAACATATAACATCCGGATGTAAACTACTAGCAGGTGTGCAATATATCAATAGACATATTGCAGTGGCAAATTCACCAGGCAAAAACCCTGCGATATAATCTGCAATCGGAGTCTCAAGCATATTACCAATATTCACCACCAACAATAATAGAAAACAGATGTTATAAATTATACTGAGTCCTAACCATACAAACTGATAGTTGATACTGATAACACTTCAAGATAAAATGAAAAAGGTCATCTGCCTTGTCGATGTGGCAATACCATCTGACCAAAACATAGCAAAAAGGTATACAGAAAAGAAAGAAAACTTTCAACAACTAGCAATATAAGTTGAAAGAATATGGAAACAGAAGCAAGTTCATATCATTCCATTCATTATATCGGTGATACTCCTTCATAACTTATCTTACTCAATTTAGCCTGGAAAAAAGTATATATACCTACCCAGTCACAAAAAGCACTCATATGTCATACATGCAATGTACTTACTACTTTTTTAAGAAGATGATGAAACGGCAGAACACATATTATGCACCTGTCCCGCTGGGGAAAGGATCAGATACTCATTATTTGGCAATCGAAAACTTCTGCCAGAGGATCTGAATAAGTTCTCACCTAATAAGGTGATTAGCTTCATTAAGAGGCTGGACCTGTTGGGTGAAATATAAGTAGGTATGAGCCACAATAGACTACATGGTCGCGGTGGAGGGTCTGGTTTTCGGCCCACTCACTTTTAAACCTAACCTAACCTAACCTACTACTTATGTTTTTATGGATGATTGTATTTTATTTAGATGTTTTATTTAATTAATACATGTAATAATGATAACACAAGTTAAGCAACCCTTAAATTTATACTTAATGGATAAACTAGTGCCTTGAAAAATAATGAATAATAAATAGTCAATATTCAATATGTATTGACACATTTGAATGAAAGAAAGTGACGAACTAATATAAGGCAAGCTGGGTGTAGAAGAACAAAAAACATCTTATTATATAAAGTACTTGCTGAAAAGCTCAGTTGCTGTTGATTTATTCTCAGAAGCCTATTCATGAAAAGGGCGACACATAGTTTAATTTAGAATTAATAGCACTGAACACTATAGTAAGTGTAGTCCCTTGTGATTTTTTAATATGTATTATAAAGTGGTTTTCATATATCGTACTTAGAGTGATATTAATTTGTTACATCGCGTAGTTAATTTGTTCACTTCATAGGAATATTAACAATAGGGGCATTTTTAAGATGTCAACAGAAAACTGATGTTTTGTGTTTAATAAACAACTAACTGCTTTTATAGGTGTGATAATGTTATTTTTTTCAGGCAAAACTAATTTGGCCTAAACCTGTATTTTATAATATTTTTATAGGTATTTTTTTGGAAGAGTGGCAAACCAGCTATCAAATTTTTTCATGCTACAAGCTTAGATCTTGACCAGTCCAAAACCCCCGTATTTATTTAACTAATGGATCCAAAAGCTTACTAAATATGCTTTATTAACTTGTAACCAAAAATGTCTCGGAAAAGTGGGACCAACAAACATCTGAAAATTAAAAATGGCGTAATAATGTCACGAATATGTTTTCGGCGTTATTCTGTACATGTTTCTTTAAATATGTATGACTTCTCGCTCGTTTATGAGGGAAAGACGTTTTTATAGAATGCTTTCAATTTAATAATACATTTATTTTTGCTCTCATATTTATCTAGGTTTAGCTAAAAAAATTAAAAAGGAGATTTTAATTGAATAACAAATGAAATATGCTTATATATTAAATAATTAGTTGTATATTATTAGCATAAACGAGTATATCAATAAAAAATTTACGATCAATACTTCAGAATTACATATTTTATTTCAATTTTTGGCAGAATATGGTCATAGAGAAATGGTATTAATTGTGCATTTGAATTCATAATGCATAATTCATTCATATATGAGACATCTCTTTAAATTTTAAAGTTCAGCAAGGCACAGTTTGTGATTCTTTTATTTGTGGATATTAGTTATAAATCTAATTTAGTTTTAAAGGTACCTATTCAGGAAAATTAACAACGAGTGAAAGAAGCAAATATACTGAGTTACACCTCTTTTATGTAATAAAAAATATAACTAAAACTAATACTAACAAAACTAAATAAAAAATTTTGAAATAAATACACGGAATTTTGAATTTCTTTTTTAGTAGTTTTGTCTGTTTTCTTAAATTAAGACAACACAGGGTTTTGACACAGTCAACCCTTTATCTTTTGGGACAATGCTCATAATAACGACTATTAAATGACCATAACTGCATTACAAAATTATTTTCTATTGATTTGATTTATTCAACATTTAAAACAAGTATAGTAATTTTTTAATTATTAGTATTTTCTTGCTTCAGTGATAGGGGCTGTTCAGTGGTACCAATCGCAATAGAGAAATTAGATTTAAAATACACTATTGACTACTACTCTCGATTACTCTCGAACCTTATTGCAGTTTCAGTGACAGTAGCAAGCAAAGGTAAGCAGAGTTGATAAAAGCAACATTTTTAAATATCGTTAATAGATACGCCTGTAACTAGAGAACGGATAACTCGATTGTCATTTTTCAAAAACAGGAATGTAGAGAATTGAATTACCTTTTCAAATGGCAACACGGTACACTTTGTCATTTCAAAAAATTGAGTTGACAGCGCCCGTGGTGCCATCTTTGAATTTGAAGAAACGAATTTATAGTCAGAAACAACTTCATTTTTCGTGATTCAGCCTGTATTTTGTCAAAACTCTCTGTTAGGGAGGGGGGTTACTTTATGGACACACTGTATAATTCGGCTCATAAATTGTTATTTTTCTGCTGTGTACAGAATGTGTTTTGTCAAAAAGAATATTTATTTCTTTAATTAAGTTGAGCTATGACATCCTGAACCACATTAAAATTAAATTTTAAGTTGTAAGTAATATAAGTTACTAATTTTAACAGTAGTTGTGATCCTAAATGTCGCTTTCCAATTTATTGTAAAACCTTATTGGAGTTATTGGAGGATATACTGGAGGTATTGGAGAGCTGGGAGCACTGGATCACCCCTTCAATACTTGCGGCTTCTGCATCTTTTGATACATATTTTATCATGACCAACTATAAATTATATTTTTCTATAACATCTTTCTTGTTATAAGTCCATCTTCCGCTGGGATTTTAACAGTTTTTTTTAATTGTGTTCACCTACAGCTAGGATTACTTTCGTCTAAGGAGTCTCAGACGATTTTGTTCGTTATTTTACGTTCAACTTTGATTTCCACTCAACTTTGTTTCGTATCGTCCTACACCCTCTCATTTCCACCTCGACACAAATTATTCTTATGTATCGGAAATATAAACGAGCAATTTAAATTAATTGCTACATTAGTTGCCGCTCGACGTGATTCCTTATTATGTAAGTTCAAGCAGTTATCATACATCTCCTTTTGCGCAACTCACCCGGTGAGAGGGCCGTCTTAATTATGCTACCGGGATAATTATTTCTGCCAACAATAAGTCGGAATTGGTGAAGTTGGCAGTTCGCAATTGACGGAGAGATTTAATTGAGCGATTCATTAATTCATGTCGACTGTAATTGATGATATAATTATACATGGGTCGTGCAAAAAGAGCAATTAAGATTAATAATATTCATTATTGAATAGAGGAATACAGAAAACGTGGTTGATTTATTTGCATCATTAGTAGGCGCCATTTTTTAGTCATGAATTTTAAGCAAATGACTCAGGAATTCCTACATACATGTAAGAGAGAATTCCCATTATACATGGTTATTCAGAACTTATCTCTAAAATTTTGAGGATATGTGCATCCTTAAATAAGAAATCGATATCACCAAAAAAATTTATAATAAAAGGCTAAGGATTTCCCGTAAACAATGTTTAAAGTTATACCATTATAAAGGACTACGTAGATGGGCAACTGTACTTCAACGACATCTGATATATCACATTCCTTCAAAAAACAGTAAACAACAGTTTTTGTACCTGGAATACAGTTGGAGTGGGGATAATATCTCTTATTGTCTAAGCAGTCATCAGTCTTTCTGTGTCGCTGTCTCTGTGCGGATGTTTTATTTATCGAGTGTTAAACTGTAAAATTTTCAAAATGGCTCATGTGTACAGTAATGCTGAGTTAATGGACATGATTCTTATTTAAGGCGAAGTTGGACAAAATTCATTGGCAGCTTCGCGCTTGTATGCGGAACGATTTCCCAATCGACACACCGACACATCGACAGTTAGGTTTTGTGAGTGGTTGTTGCAGCAAAATGCTGAAAATCCCCAATTTACTTAATAATTTGCGTTTACAAGATCAGCAACCAGGAGGAACATTCGGTTTAGTGCGGCAAAATTGGATAAGGCGTGCCCAAAATTGTGTACAAGTCCAGAAATATTATTTCGAACAGCTTTTGTAACAAGGTATGTGCAAATTTTTTATAAATTTCATGTTTGTAATACCTAATAATCAAGTAGCGCAATTCTTCAAAATTAGTGTAACAAAATTTAATCATTTTAAAGACACGTCACTTTGGTCACATCTATCTATCTTTAAGTTTATTTTAAACTAAAAACGCTGCCAATCTTTTTTGCGTCGGGTGCGCCGGTTTTTTTCGTTCTAGCTAGTTTGCATTGTCAGTCCCAAGGTCACTCCATTACAGTGGACTAGTATCCAGTGGCGTGCAATGAAAAATTTTTAAATAGTTTTCAGACCCCGCCAAAAAAATTTTTTTTGCACTACCACATTTCTACATGTATGTTGAACATCCCCAAATTTTATTATGGATAAGTTCTGAATAACCCTGTATATAAGATTTTTGGATAATTATCCTATACAAATATAACTATATTTGTATCAATATTTAGAATAAATGGAAGAACTATTATGTAAAATCACAGATAAAAGGTTGATTAAAGGTATATAAGGAATATGTCATTTTAGGTGCTAAATAGAGAAAAGAAGACTTAAACTTACATTTTATATTTGCGTATTATAAAGTATTACCATTGCAAGAGCATAAAAAAGATGCTCAGCGTCAATCGTTTTGCATAATATAATACAATTACACTCAAAACTGATATATTTTACATTTTATAGACGAACTTGACAATTGCAGGCGTATGTAAGATTTCCAGTTTATTGTATAACCTTATTGGAGGTATTGGAGGATACGTTGGACGTATTGGAGAGCTATTTGCAGATCTATTAAGGGTTATTCTTTGTATTTTAACATATATAGAGAAAACATAATATGTTCTACCTTCTGTAGTGTAACTCATGTAAAATTAATTCAGTATCTTATTTCTACTGTAGGTACACAGTTTAGGATTTAAATTTATTTATTTCATAATCATAACTCATAATTTCATATTGGTTTGTCAGCGTTTATAGAGACTTCTGTATGAGTTTGTATAGCTTTTGCATTATCATCAAATTTTAAAAATCATTTTTAAGTCAAAATTCAAACGTTACCTCTGTACAGAACTGAAATTTCATCTTCTAGGAACTCCTAGTAGGCTGAGTTTAATTAATGTTCCAGTATGTAGGACAATTATTAGAGTTCATAGGTTTTATCTGTTTAACTCTAAAAGCATGTTACCTTGATATCAACAGATTTGATATAAACATCTACAAATGAACTAATCTTGGTAGATATTGAGTATTTTTGACTTAGTCTAGGCGTAAAGAGCTGCTAGAGTCATACTTGGTGAAGCAGCATTCGGAAAAGCAGAAAGATAGTATCGCGCTAATCAAAGTCTCTCTATTATTAGTATTCAACCGTGCAAGAGCCTTTAACAGTTCATCCAACCGTTTTGCAGTTCATCATCAAAACACTAATGTTTTTTAGTAACGGCAGTAAGAACTAAGAGCTACCTGGCCGCCTTTTGAAAATATGTTAGTCCATCTGCGGGTAAGTTGCTTTGGTCTGGGTTTTGTTGGAAGAAGAATGTTAAAGGATAGTTTTTGGTTGATTATTGAAGGAATAATATCTGAAACTATCGTTAGGACGCTGGAACTCTTCAGTTATCTAGCAGTTTTTTGCGTTATATAATGTCAACTTGCGGTATGTAATATACGCTTGAATATATATTGTCCATATGGTGTCTCCTCCATATATATTTACAATATAATTTGGCGTTATATTGAAATCTTGAAGGCGGTTGGAATGTTTGGTGTAAACCTAGGTTAGGTTCAAAAGTGAGTGGGCCGAAAACCAGACGCTCCACCGCGACCATGTGGTCTATTGTGGCTCATACTTACTTATATTTCATCCAACAGGTCCAGCTTCTTAATGTAGCTGATCACCTTATTGGGTGAGAGCTTATTCAGATCCTCCGGCAGAGCAGCACCCTCCCTAGCTAGAAAGTAGGCTGCCTTGGTGTGAAGCTAACACTGACGTAGTTTTCTACATAACACCAAAACACTATACTGCAGTCGACGTCGACGTTTCGCCAACCAAGTTGGCATATATCATCTGGAGATTAAAACTTAGTTTTAATCATCTCCAAATGATGACAACTTGGTTGGCGATAACGCGCGTCGAATGCAGTATAGTGTTTTGGTGTTATGTGGAAAACTACGTCTGTGTTATATTGAGGATATGTTTAAGCGATATTATATCGGAAGAACTTAAAACATCACATCATTTCCCAAAAGATAATATTGAAATCCTATATTACAAACGTATTCCATCAAAAGGTCGGACTACAAGGCCAAATTTCTGACTAACATGTTTGAAAACAGTAAAATAAAATACAACATAAAATGAGAATATGCCTTCATGCATTCTGTAAAACATTTTGTACAACTATAATCCTAGAAAGCTTGTATAAAATAAAGACGAGGCCATTTTATGTGACTTACAACAGAAATGAATAACAAAACATACGTTATGATTTTATAAAGCATTTCTCGTATCCTAAATAATTTAATTAAAATATTATATATAGAACAATTAGAACATGGTGAGTTGTACGCTGTGGCATGCACACCTACCCTCTTTCATTTTTCTAACTAGATTAAAGAGCACTAAAGAAAAAGAAGGCAATATGGACCAAGAATACACATACACAAAAAATCTGGTTGTGAATCTATAACGATCTAGACGAATGTCGATCAACGAAAAAGTCAAACTATGTATTTCAAATACTCAGTGGAAAACATAGAATAAAGATTTTCTATATTAATCTAAATATCATAAGAACCGTTTGAGCAGTACGTAAAACTTTTAAGAAGATGGCGTAAAACACTTAGACAACAATAAAGTCATAGCAGACTGCGATAAATGTCCACATAACTTCCTGGAAATGTGTCGACACGTATTATTTTTTGTCAATGTGCGAGTGTGTGTGCTCTCCTGTCAGTAATTTGTTGGCAATACGGTCGAGCATCTAAACGGTGGCGAGTAAATATACTTGTGTTCAGCCTCACTCATTCGTTCTACATAACTAACACAAATTGCCGCTGCTTATTAGCTGGCTATATGCCAAACGTAATGTTTTAAGGTTTACAGTTTTGCGGGAAAGGCGAGAAACCAAATTTAATCAAGCAACTTTCAAACTGCGTTACAGCCAACTCGATTAATATTTTATTACTTATTCGGAAATTAGTTACGTTTAACGAGTTTATTAACAGATGAAAAAAATGCCTTTGGTAGGATTTCTCGTAATTGCAGCCAATAAATAATGTGAAATTATTATTTTTCTAATGGAAATTTTATCATAAAATTCTGATTGGATTTAAATTTTCAATTTAACGAAGAAATCTGACTTGATTTATCATTAATTATGGGCCAAATACTGTGACGTTATTTCTTTTTACTGTATCTTATTCGCTTTCCCTTGAGATATGATTAATAATTAAAATAGATAAATTATTTTAAAATTAAATTCGATAATAACTATAAACCATCGTTCGTTAAAAAGTTATCCAGTATATAGTTGCATGCGTTTGGGCTTCTGTTTAATCTTGCGTAGATATTTCCGTTTTCAAAGATTTCTTATTGTATTATTTCATCAAAGGGAAGTGGACAATACAATCAGTGTTGTATGTACATCGTCAGCACATACAGACTAATCGACTATTTTTTGTCTATACAACCATCCCTAAAATACTTTAAAACAATAGCAAAAGGTGAAAGCAAGACATCTTATAGTAACAATTAAAAAAATGATTTATATATGGATATAGCCGTATAAATGGATATAAAGAGACCCGGTGGTTCAGCATTTAGTTTCCGCTCAAGCCAAAGGTCGTGGGTTCGACTTCCCATTCCACCAGAAAATTTTGAATTAAATCATCTACTCGCAGAGTAAGGTTTGTTCGCAGGGATGGATTAGTAACCATCTTGGCGATGGGCTAGGATGGGAAGGGTAGGATGGGCTAAGATAGCATAGTTTGTATGTGTCGCATTTGTTAAGATTGATTGACGTTTGGCTAGTTGACGTGTAAACGGTTGTTAGTGAAGTCCTCTATCATGGCTCGCTATACGAATGCCGAGATGGCTGACATGCATTTTATTTATGAACTTGCTGATGGCAATGCATTAGAAGCTAGGCGACTGTACATTGAACGATTTCCTAACCACATTGCTCCCGATAGAAAAAACTTTCAAAGTATTCATCAACGTCTTCGAGAAACGGGAACATTGAAGCGAAGTGGAGGACCAGGAAGGCCAAGGACTGTAAGAACGGTAGACGTAAAAGAGAGAATGTGCTGGACATGATAGAAGAAGAGCCAGGTACTTCTACGCGAAGAGTTGCAAATACTTTGAATGTAAGTAATTGGACTGTTTGGAAAATTCTGAGAGATAATTTGTTGTACCCATACCACATTCAACGCGTTCAGGCACTTCTTCCTGCGGATTTTGCTCCACGTATTGCATTTTGTCAATGGCTTTTGCACACATTGGTTGAAATCCCTGAACTACTTACGCTGATTTTTTTTACCGATGATGCCAGTTTCTTGCGAAATGCAATAAGGAATTTCCACAATAACCATGTGCGGGCTGACGAAAATCTACATGAGATTTGTGAAGATCGGTTTCAACATCAGTTCTCATTGAACGTGTGGGTTGGAATTGTGGGTGACTGGCTAATTGGACCGGTATTTCTACCATGGGGCCATTTCTACCATGGGGAAGTATACCATGGTATACTTCCTATGGGGCCATCTAAAGTCATTAGTTTCATGATCTAAAGTCATGAGGAGAAGATTGAATGGTTGCATCCAAGCTGGAGGTAGCCATTTTGAACAATTCTTGAATTTTTTGAATTGAAAACAATTTTGAACACCCTGTATATTATGAATATGTGCATTAATTAAAAAAAACTGTTTTTTTAAATATAATAAGTTCTAAAATAAGAGTTGTAACAACCATATCACTACCTTAAAAATTTGTACTTCGACGAGTTCGTAAGGGCGTTAGGTATAACTTAAACTTTTTCTACGGCTACTGACTAATAAAAATTAAATATTTAAAAACGTTCCGTGAATGATTACAGCTATTGATGATATTAGTAACAAATTGGTGTTTCAAAATAAATGAGATGTTGACTAGACCATGTTGCAGCAATATGATATATATTTTACATATTATATCGTATAACGATTTTATTACTTATAAACAATGATAAATCATAAAATCAGCAGGATAGTTTCATTTTACACACCATTGTATGTACAGTGAGGCAGATAACAGTTTTTTTTTTTCGTTTATTTTACGTCGGCCTATTTCCGCGACTAAGGCCAATCACCGACACCAGGAAACGAACAACCCCCAACCTGGAAATTTTGCCGAACCCCCAGTTTTTATAGCAGGGTAGGGATTTTTACTTGCCTATCATTTCATAGACAAGGGATCTCCGGCTTTACATCAAATCCAAGGGATTCTGTGAATTCAGCGACGTACAGGCCACTAGAAAATGCGGGCAAGCACCGCCGATCTTCCCTGCATGGTCACCCATCCAAGTACTAACCGCGGTCTACCTTGCTTGGCGCTCATATCGATACTATGAAAGCTAAATTGCTACCACGGCTTGCCCACCAGATAACAGTTGAAATAGCAATATATTCAGTCTCTACAGGGTTAATTAAATGTATCCACAGCACTTGGAAATAGTAAGATATACAGAGTTAGTTAGATAAGAGCAATTATAAGCACTTTTCAGGTGCATATCCTTTATGGGCCATAAAGGATAATGTCATCACCTACTAATGTCACATTTCACTAGATTAAAAACCAGAACCCCAAACATAAAAAAGACACATGTTGTGTACAAAATACCTTGCAAAGATTGTGGCAGCGTTTACATCGGACAAACCTTCCAACATTCAGAAAAACGCATACAGTCCCACAAATACGGCAAAATAATCAAAACAGCCTTAACCAAACAGATACAATACACAAAACATAACTTTCATTATAATAAAACCAAAATTATAGCCACAGAAGGTTACACCAAAATAAGAGAAGTCCTGGAAATGATTGAAATTAGAAAACATCCCAATACAATAAACAACAAAACTAACACACAAAATTTGAGTAAAATTTACAATAAATTATTAAAATAAAAACTGCTCTAAAGAAAATAACCTAGCACACCCATAAACCAAAAAATATCATAAATTCTTTTTCTTTCATACTGTAACCTCAATAAAATCTAAACAGAATAGGAACTTCCAGCACATGTTCCGAAAATCGTCTTGAACTGCAATCCCTCGTAATTTTGAATAAGATCCATTCATTCAGAAAGTACACAGCAAACAAGTTCTTGAAAAAATGCAATAAATAATGTGGGTTCCCCCAATCAGTATGTGTATGTGTCAGTATTGGTTAGTGTAGTGCACTGTTAGTGAACATACACCAAACACACCGCCATGCCGTAAACACACTCAAATTCTCGCTTAAGATATCTTAAAGATAAAAAAAATGTTTATGTATCGTAGTTATGTTTCGTAGCAATATAAGCATTATTTGTAGCTCGCATTGGAAAGGTACAAACTAGCATCGAAACGTCTGCGTAATTTCAAAATTAAAAGGGACCATAAACCCAAGAAATCAGTTTCTATGTATTATTATGAAATGCTTAGGCTCCGCTGTATCTGAATAGCTGAATAAAAATCTTAGGTAGAAGTTTCAATTTTGCAAGACGTTGTTCTCTTACTTCAGAAATCGAGAAATTTTATTTTGTATGTGTCAGGTCTATATTGTCACATGGTAAAGTCGTAAATAACCCCAGTTTATAAATATACACTGTGTAATCTTGAATATTCAGTCATATAAACAAAGATATAATAATTATATAATTATATGTATAATATTATATCATCCCAAACAAATGTTATGAAACAAAGAAGATTAAAGAATTAGCAAACAATAGAAGCTACCAATAAGAGTACCAGAAAAAAGAAAATATACGCTACTGTAGTAAATAAAGGAGCACCATAATTTGAAACAATATTAGTCACTATAGTCAGAAATTTGTTGCTGGATGGAAGAAATGCCACCTAACAGCCCAGGTATACTAGTTATTTATCTCAAAAATAAGAGATATAATGAAATAATGTAATGATGAAATAATGATATAATGAAATAATGGTAAAATGAAATAATAAAATAGCAAACGCCTCATAACATATTTACATTCCTCTAGCTATTCGAGTCGAAAAAATTACCCATCCATACCTGAACTTATCACTCTCCATAACACTTCTTCAATTTGATGTTCTGCAATTGGAACAACACTGCCTGAACCGGTATGAATGCCTATACTCTGTTGGAGTGTTCTTTTATATGTAAAAATTGTAGAATATACCTATATGCATGGGAAAATATTATGAATTGAATGATTGTTCGGATAGTAAGTACGATAACAAACTTAAAATGAAAATGAATTTCTTTGAATGTTCTTCGTTATATTATTTTGGAAAACCAATAATTATAAAATGATTTAACCTGATAAATAAAGACAAACTGTACTATCTTCAATTTCATTCATGTAGTCAATTGTCAAGCTTTCTTTTCATATACAAGATTCATTTTTCTCATTTTTAGCAGTTTTATTCACGTTTCGACGTGTATCTGACAAGCTTTCATGACACAAGGACCAATGATGTACAATTTTAACGCTTCTACCATGACGACTTTGATTAGAAGAGCCTATAGTGTATAACTTTAAAAGTTTTTTAATAACATGGGATTATTGTTAAGATGGATTATTTTTTATAAATATTTTATGATAAAATATGTTTTATTTTTAAGTATTATTCAATTAAGATACGAAACTTGTACTAAAGATTACATAGTCCCTTTCAATTAATTCAAGCGCGATGGAATGTCACGAGGATATTTATTTTTAATTTGAGATTAAAATGAGTTTACAGCCATTATCAGATATATATATATATATATATATATATATATATATATATATATATATATATATATATATATAGAGGTCCTAATTACGGCCTTTCTGTGGTTTGTTTTTATGGTACTAATTAACATATGTGGCATATTTCAGCACTACAATATTTTAAATACAAATCGCTCATGTATTTAAGATTTGAGGTACCTACCAAAAATTACTAGGGACTGAGATCCAGTGAATGAAGAAGTCGACGCCCAGTTCTCAAGAAAATGATTCTATTTCTATATTAATCAACAAGGATTTTCCAGACATTTGAAAGACGCCCTTTTTTAAACGTCTTGAAAATCCTTGTTGATTAATATAGAAATACTTTGTTTCTTGTTTCCCTAAATACTTTGTTTCATTAAAATGTTAAAATTAATAACGTTTTATTCATTTATGGGGTAACTAAAGATGGTATAACTTGATTTTTACTTTTCAAAAACAAAAATGTATATAACTGAAATTCTATCAAATGAAATGCATCATGACATTTACAGATTTGGAATTGACATTGCTTGAGGTGCTATCTTTGAGATGGCATGGCATGACAAGAAGTCTACATAACTCATCATCACCATGTATTTTTGTCCGAAGTTTCTAATACAACAAGTAACATAGTTAATAATAGTTAGCAGAGACTTTAGATACCAATTGGCTGTGTTATTTTTATATTTATGCATTTTGTATTCAAAGAAAATGTTATTATACACAGCGGTTATATATTAAAAATACTCATAATAATTTCATTTTTTAGTACTTATTGGTCCATAAATAAAAATTTTGTATTTGTTAAAATGTATATACAGTGTAGTTCTGTGCCAAGTTCTCTTCTGCTGTGTTTGAATTAAAGTAGAAATATTGCAAGCGATTAATCAAAGACGTGTCGTCGCCTCATATAGTCTCTACCGTCCTTAGGTACCGACCGGTTAAAGCCGGGCTCAATCAAACTTCTATTTTCCTTTATTGAAAAATGATTTGTCCCGAGAGTCAATCCAGGATGAATGACGTTCAGACACGCACAGAGCCATGGCTTAGCAATACACACACAGCAGGCAGTCCATCGCTAATATTGATTTCTTATAGAATTACCAATAAAATATAATTCACTTTTTAATCCAGGAGTTTTCAACGTGCCGAAAAAGGGGATTATCTCAATCATTTTGCTGTCGGTCTCGTTTTTAGCATTCCTGTGGTTTTTGGGTTGATATTTTCGTAAGTAATTTGTTCCTTCGCATTTTTGCTTCTAACGAAGACATAGTAAAAATGGTTTGAGGTCAAATTATGTGAAGATATCTCATTCTGAATCTATTTTACCACATTTCAATTACACAAAATTTCAATTAACAGTATATGCCTAGTATTTCAAAAACGTCTAAAATGTAAGGTAAAACTAGTCCCAGAAACTGATAGCTTAGGTATCTCTCATATAACTTATAGAAGACTACATAATACTAAAATGTTAATTATGGGCACAGTTACACTTAAAGATGTCCATAGGTTTATTCTTCTAACATTTTATGGGTGTATTGTATATTCAGCGGTGAAAGTTAAACATCTTACACGATAAACCACAACATACAACATCGATACGCGATTCTTGCTTGAAAGCTGGAAGGTAGTTAATCAATAATCAATCAATTAATTGTTTTTCGAAGTGCCAAGTGTTAAGTAATGGCTGACAAGCAATAACTGATGATAGTAATTAGACGTATAATTTAAATATGCAATGCATCACAAACATGACTTAGGCTCAAGATTATAATATGTTTCAAACTAAAAAAAAACATATCTGATGTACAGTTAGAACTATTTCAGTGTTCATGTATACTTGCAGCATATGTTTCTTATGCTTCATGTTTCTTTCGAAATATCATGTTCTTGTAATCTAATAGAATTTTGAGATATAATGAAATCTTGCGTCTATATGATGAAACTCGTCATACTCTTAGACGTTAGATTTAATTTTCATATTACTTGATTTTCACCATATATAGGTATTTACTTTCGAATCACAATACGATATAATAGCTTACTACATCATATTTTCCAAAGGATCTGAAGGTGTTAGTGTAGCAGAACATAATATGGAAAGTCTTTCTCAAACAACGGAAGCTTTTCAATATCAGTAAATTAGCCTAAAGAAACGAGAGATATACTAAATTACTTTTTGATGTTACGTTACTGCGAAAGAAACTTTGTGTTACATTTTTGCTGTGACATAGAAACATAGAATTGGAGACATTAAAAGATACAAAACAGAATTTTACAAGGATGCCTTTAAGAATAACCAGAATTTGAGGCTTGTTTCTTCAATTTCTTTTTCTTACAAAGCCGTTAACAACCTATATCGCTGTTTTCGGTGCAAACTGGCGTCTTGGTGGAAATGGTATTTTGAAGTGCTGATTAATGATTATGAAATAAGTGGAGGACGTGCATGAGACGAACAATTTGAAAACTTCACTATCCGTCAAGTAATTAAAACTGATAAATACTCACCATTGTACATAGAACCTGTTACACTTTTTGTGGTCGGAGGTTCTGAGAGACTCCATGCACATGCTCCATGATGGAAGTTAACATACCACGTTCGTGTTATATTAGTTATATTAAGTTAAACCGTGATTCCACTAGGAGTATGATAGAGACTTTGCACCATGATGAACCATGTTGTGAAATAATTTCCTAAAGGGCATCTGGAATGTAAGTGATGGTGACAAACATTCTAGATTAAACTAACATTCCATAGGCAATCATGTCACAACATCGTTAATCCATTCTTATGGATTATGGAACCTATGCCACTCTGACAAGCACAAAATAAGTGCGAAACCTGGTCAGTGTCTGGTGGTTGGTTTTGATGGAGTTGGTTCCATGGAGATGCCGTGGTAATGCAATACCAGTCAAGGCACATCGTCCGTGGAGAAATTGTTTTTGGCATCTCCTTCAAATACTACAATAAATGTATTACGATATGAATGTTTTACATGGAGCACCATTTGTGGCTTAAATTTAGCAAACCCATCTACGATACGTTTCTGTACGTATCTACTATTCGTAAACATGGTACGAAAACACAATACTTTATATTTCTATAAGTTATCCTGTATAGGTATAATTAATACCTGAAAATGTCGATTGGGGCACTTTTTTATATTACAAATATTAATGGAAAATTGTCCCAGTTTCGGAGATGAATTATGAAAACATGAAGTAATGAAAATATTACAAGAAAATCAAAATTTGTGTCACTTTTCTGTGTGAGAAGGGGAAAGGTAGAGTGAAACTGATAATAAATATGGTGGCACAAATCATTATGATAGGATATTACAAACTGATTTTGTAAAACACTCACAAAAACTTTTCACCTATCGGCATATAATGCTTGTATTATTTTTACAACCCGGTATTTTTAATTAAACCATTGAAAGGCAAGGCCGGCGTGCGAATCGAGTTTTCCCTGATGTTTGAATTTTAATTTATAAATTTTTGTTTCACAGGTATGCACAAGAAGTGTAATGGAATTTACTAATTTGTTAATGAATCTTTCGGTATTTTTAATCATACCTATCGAAAGATAAACAACGACTCGGATGAAGTATGGCCGGAACGATGACTCGCAGCTGGAATATCAGATGAAGCCTGTAGGGGGTTTTACACATTTTCGGCATTTAAAACGGGAAAAATAAACTTGCACAGTGACAATCTAATTTAAAGCCGCTCTCAATTTTACGATTGCAAAAAGGTCACAACCGGAATTAACTCGCCGCAAACGTGGATCTCAAATCGAAGCTCTAATGAAATCTTGAACAGCAGCTGATGAAAAACCTGTACAGAAAATTTAATAATGTCTGCCGGTTCTTAATGGAATACACTTAAACATAATTTATCGTGGAAAATTAAATACTACAAGGTGCGCCAGGAAAGTGAGATTCTCAGTGGTTACAATACATCTTATTTAAATTGAAAAAATGTTAGGTGCGTAACACGTACTATTAATATTTTTAATTTATTTTAATCACAGATGAGCATTTATAGATGATAACATACCCTTCTTATATATTTGAAATATCTTTGAATTGGTTGGTTTTAAAT
The DNA here is from genome assembly GCA_963924545.1 of Pogonocherus hispidulus. Classification (NCBI taxonomy): domain Eukaryota; kingdom Metazoa; phylum Arthropoda; class Insecta; order Coleoptera; family Cerambycidae; genus Pogonocherus; species Pogonocherus hispidulus. The sequence continues at coordinate 28,087,639 of OZ004696.1, read as the reverse complement.
GTTTTCAGCCTAATATTTTATGTTCTTTCCAAAAATGTAAACATAGTCTTACAGTCTTCCATTGAAGAAGTTAGTATCTTATACTATTTAACGATTATGTGATTACTACCTATGTATACCCTCCAATATTATTAAATAATACCAAATGTGTAATAAGCAATTCCTAACAAAGGAATGTTTCATCGTTTCTTGAGTTCTCTTAATTATAAAGAAATACCAATTAAAATATCACTCTACAGGCTGTTACCAATTCGCTTCTCAACATTAGGATCTCGAAATCTTGAAGAGATACGGAAAAACTTAAATGTGGCAAAGTTGTGTAATCAGGTGACCAACATAGTTCCCCAAAAAATTAAGGCTAAAGACTAACTTGATTAGGTTTTGAAATATTTGAAAAAAGATACGAAATTTTGGAAATTCGTTTTTATTTTTGCACTTATTTCAGCAGATATTGAAAAATAAAGAGAACTTTCTCGAAGCAACTCTGTGGCCCTCTATTGATTCGAAATATGACGTTTCGTTTTTTCAGAACCATCATCAACTTAATTTTTTTAAATACAAACCTGAAATCTTTAAACCATAATTTGAAAGTTTTTTTTACCCCTAAGAACATACTATTCCAGAATAAATCATATTTGGGCGATTTGAACAAAAAAAATGCATCTTCAATGTTTCGATTTCGAATTTCAAAATTTTTATCTGCGTCCCCACTTTTTGCTCATTAATCGTGCACATATATGTCACTAGATCTTACCAAATCCAAATAGGCTCTTAAATTTTGATGTGAGGTATTTTCTACACCAACAGTTTCCCGAAAAACGAATATGAAATGGAGATTGCTGTCTAGATTGTATTTTTGTGGGGAACGCTAAAAATTGGGGTATCAAAAACGTACCCAACAATTTAGAAAAGCTGAGGACAAATATTCTGTAAACAACTTTAATTCCATTAGAAGAGGGAACATTCAAAGGTCACTGCAGAATATTTGTAGAAAAATTTTTGTATGCCTAGCTCAAAATGGAAATTTTTGAGGATTTAATGTAAATTTTAATCAAATGTTTGATAATCATTGTAATTTTTAAAAACTTTTTGGAATGAAATGAACCAATTAATGTTTTATTTGGCAGAAACAGTTTTAATTTTTTAATGCAATAAAAAAATGTAAGGGCGTAATTGAATTTGGTAATTTTCACGGACATTTATGTTTCATGAACGATAAATGAGCAAAAAGTGGGTGTGTAGATAAAAAATTATACAATTTGGGGCGGAAACATTGAAGATGCATTTTTGTGTTAAAAATATCCGAATATGATTTATTTTTGGTAGCATAAGACTGCAAAAAAAAATAAAAACAAATTTCCAAAATTTCAGTTTTTTCAAAATATCTCAGAACCTTATCAAGTTAACCTTGATTTTTTTAGGGCATTATGTTGGTCCTCCTGATTACGCAACTTTGCCCCCATTTGAGTTTATTTTTATCTCTTAGAGTTTCCGAAATCTCAATTGTGGAAGCGAATCTGTAACAGCCTCTATAAACTGCGGTCCAAAAATGAAAAATAAAAGTTTATATTAGAAATATATTTTCTTCTGAGTGTTTCTTAGAAACACTCAATGATATATAAAGATAATCATTACTAAATGTTTTTCTGATAGTCTCATCGAATTATATTTAGTTTACTTCAGAAGCACCGTGTATTTACAAATTTAGGTAGAACGTAACCTTATGAGTCCATTAATATAGTGATGTGTCTGTCTCTCTAATAATTGATTCAAAATCAAATTGACCATAACATACTCCTTTTGAAATTAGAAAGATTTGGATTTTCGGAGGCTTTGATTAAGTTGTTCACTTCTTACTTAAGCGATAGACAATTAGACAATTCTTGGTAAGATACCAAAATTTTACCTCAAAATCGTTTTCTGTAACATCGAGAGTTCCAGAAGGTTCCACTTTAGCTCCCATATTATTTTTATTTTTTATTAATGACCTTCCTGAAGTTATTACTTGTGAGCAGTTGCTATTTGCTGATGATTTTAAACTTTACTCTAAAGTCAGTTCTTCTATCGGTTCAATTCGTCTTCAAGAATGCATCAATCGAATATTTTCATGGTGTGAACCAAATCGTCTGAAACTCAATATATCTAAATGCAACGTAATGACTTATACTCGTAAGACCAGCTTTTCCATCTACAATTACTCCATTGGTAATAATCTCATTAGCAGAGTTGATGTATACAAAGATTTAGGTAGGTATTTATTTTGACAGTAAGCTCACTTTTATTGATCATATAAATCATATTGTTTCCAGTGCCTTTAAATCATATGGCTTCATTTATCGCTGTCGGGACTTTTCCGATGCAAGCACTATCAAAACCCTCTTTTGTGCTCTGGTGAGGTCTAAATAATTGGAATACGGGTCGATTATATGGTATCGATATATGATATTCATTACCGACATTTAGAATCGGTCCAAAGAAACTTTTTAAAATTTTTGTCTTTTTTGCAAGATGGATATTATCCGCCTAGACGTCTTGATCATAATACTCTACTTAATAGATTTAAATTTGTTGCTTTAACCAGACGTAATTTAATGTTGATTCGATTTCTACATAATATTTTAAATGACAAGAGTTGATTGCCCCAATCTTCTGGGTAAAATAAATTTTTTGATACCTCGCGAAAATTGTAGACAGCAATCTTTATTTTATTGTGTTGCTCCTCGAACAAATATTTTAATAAAGTCTCCAATATCTTTAATGTGTGATATTTATAATAAAATCGCTTCTAACTGTGATATTCATTTTAATAATTTACGAAGTGTATGTAACAGGGCAGGTCGTTTAACCTAAGTATTATTGGTTGTATTGTTTGTAGTTGTAGTTTGCAGTAGTTGTTAATTACTTTTTTCTTGTTTGTTTTATCTTGTTAATTTTGTTTTGTATACCTATATATTATCACGAAATAATTGTATATTTTTTTCAGTGTTCTTATTCCTCTATTATTATTATTATTATTATTATTATTATTATTATTATTATTATTATTATTATTATTATTATTATTATTATTATTATTATAACCTCTCTTAACATACCTCATTCTCGTCGCAATAATGAGCCAGAAAGTTAGACACTTGTGTGGAAGAGGTGGTTGGATATTATTAATTCGTGGGCCGCGAGTGCACCCAGGAACGACTTCTCTAATTACCATTTAGTACGAGAATAAGGGAAACCTGGACGCACTTATTAATTAAAGTGAACAGTATGTTGTCAACCATTTATTACAGTGATGCAGTGATTGCAGTACCGGTTCCATATTAAGAGGTAACAAGTTTTATGCGCACTTATTCAATATATAAGGAATTAGAAGAAACGAAATCGGTGGCGAGATTCCAATTATTTCGTTGAATGCGGAGAACGATTAAAAATTTGTATATTTATTCATTCTGCCATGGAATTAATGGTAAGGGAGATGTAACCGCAGAAGGAGTGCAGCAGTCAAATTAGTATTAGATCATTGACTAAAGAATTTAATAGGACGCACCAAATGGAATTGGGTGTAATTGAGATTTTCGTTATCTAAATTTCTTAAACAATACCTACTTTAAATTTCCACTTTTATAAGAGAAAAATTAACAAGATTAATTCGTTTCCCGCAAAAATATATGGCATTAAATAATCGATTCCACTCAATTACATACCCGTTTATTAAATTTTTAGTCGACGATTAAATGATCATAATAAATATTGTAACCTAGTAAAATTGATAACAATCTCAATGTAATAGGTACTTTTGTGGCATACTCTTTTAGATATATCTCTCCTAATACTGGCGATATATTTTTGAACTTCTATATCAATAAACTCATAATTGAACATTTTATTTAAGCTCCTTCATCTTATAAAGAGTTCATCAAATACATCTTTTTATTGGGTTATAAGGTGTAATGGTGTTTCCTTGCTATATAACTATAATAGATACCGTGTGTCCAGCCAGGAACTTACACGATCCATATCTCAGAAACTACTGACACGATATGTTTCTAAAATTTTGTATGTGTAGCAAATACAGGGTGTTCTCGGCAAGTAAAAAATTTTGACAGTTCTGTGACTTCCGATTGTAACGGAAGTAGATAACATCTGCTTAATTAAATAGAACACCCCGTATATTTTTCGATATGTTGATTTTGCACTAAAATTTAGGGTCACTTTGTATAATAAACCCTATTCCTAAATTGTAGTTTGCGAGATATTAATTTTTTTAACAAAAATTAAAAAATATTTCGTTGTATACGGGATGAGTACAGTGGCAATGGAAATATCCAATAAAAATATTAAATATCTTCAATTTTTTAAATGGAAACACCTAATTTTTCTTAGTTTAATGAATTCTATGGGGGAAACATATGGCTAGTTGCATTTACTTCATTATAGATAATAATGACGGTTTTTAAGTTATTAACAGAAATTATATAAATCCAATCAAATGTTGTTTGTACGAGTACTCGTATGTTTCCTTATTTGATTAATTTTAAGTAGACCATGCTAAAAAAAAACAGTGTCTGTGAATTGAATTTAATAAAATACCAAGAAAATTTAAATTTCTTAGAAGTTGTTTGGACTGATCTCTGTCTGCTTGGTCTGTTTGGATTATCTAAATTTATAAAAAATAGGTTATTCAACCGACATAACTCACTATCGGTTTGATCAAAATCCCCATTTTATTAAGAATGAAATTTCCAGACTAGTTGACAATTAATGTTCAATTGTATCTGAAATTATTTTTCTTCATTTCTTCTAATCATTTCCAATAGGACATCTCCGAACATTAATGTCCGGTGAAAATGATTTATAAATTTTAAATGAATTTAAAATCCAATACATACATATTTGCCAAATAATGGGTGCGTGCGTGCTGGTGTGAGCGTGCGTGTGGGCGTGCGTGTGCGGGTGTGGGTGCGCGTGCGGGTGCACCTGCGCGTGTGTACGGTGTGTACGGTGTTTAAACAATTATTGTATTTTTTTTTAAGTATTTTTTTAAATTCTTTATTATAACAGAGTTAGACTAGAGCTTTGTCAGTTTAATAATACATTTTTTGTAAATTTAGATTTATCAGTGCAAACAACTTTTTTATATTTTGTAAAAATATAAAAATAAATTGACAGAAACTGGTTTTTCTTTAACATGGCCTACTTAGTATTAATTAAATAAAGGAATAAGCAATATTGGGTTGGATTTATAGAATTTCTGTTACTTAGAAACTGTTATGATTAGGTATAGGGAAGTGAATACAAACTACTACATAATATTTTGGGCGTAGAATTCATTAAAACAAAAAAAATAGGTGTTTCCATTTAAAAAATTAAAGATATCTGATTTTTTTCTTAATTGGATATTTCCATTGCCACTGTATATTTTTTTAACGCCCGTGAATTATCTACTGCCTTCTCTATAACGCCCACAGTCAATTTTTTTAATTTAGTCAACGGGCTATTCATAGATAACTTTTCTTTGCAAGCCCGCGCAGTTAATTTGGTATTTCCTTGGTACCAAATTAACTGCGCGGATTGCAATGCCGTGTATGTGGGTCAAACTGGCAGAAGTATCGAAACGAGAGTAAAAGAACATAAAAAATCTATATTAAATAACGCAAAAAATTCAGGATTAGCGACGCATTGTATAGAAAACAATCATTTTATAGATCAGAAAAATGTAAAGGTACTGCATCGGGAAAAGAAAGGAAAGCGCTTAGATCTGTTAGAGCAATTAGAAATTAAAAAATCTTTAATTATAAATCCGTGTACTACCAATGATCAGATAGACTTTACACTCTCGCCCTTCTTAGAAACTGTATTAAAAACTCGGGCTTCACCAGATGGCCAGATGGTAGAATTAGTCGGAGGTAGGCTCATAAACAAATAAATAGCGAAAACGCACTTGGAAATATTTAGTAATAGACATTTACTCTATTGAAAAAGGCCTAACAAACCGAAATACAAGTATGTAGAGTGTTTTCTATATATTTCTTGGAACATCTAAATGAGATCAATGTTTTTTTCAAAACAATTATTTTCACGATGTTTCATAAAGAACCATCCGCTTCGAGTATCCACTTTAATATTCAATTAATTGTAATGAATAAATTAATTACTGTTTATATATGATCTTTATTGTTTAAAAATGTATTGGTAGAAAGTTAACATCGTTTTTATCGACTTCTACTTACAAATTTCTTCCGTCATTAAACAAAAAATAAATGGAAAATATTTACAGCTTACTCCTAAATATAACATAATATTTTTTAAAACAAGTCTGACCTTAAATACAATGTCAGGCATCTCAAGAGGTATTCGATGTGCTCCGCACGGCTTTAAAATATATTACACTACATTGCAATCTAAAAATAATGTGTAACCGTCTGTTGCAATAAAACGGAGTCTTTCAAAGGGCGAAAGCATTTAAATCAGGACTAGTTATAGGTCACAGCTATATACATATAATGTCAGTGGAATACGAAAGGAAGTGAGTTGTATCTAATGTGGCAATGATATATTAGCTACCATATTTTTGAGGTCGTGCTTGAAAAGTAAAATTAGTCTAATGGAAGGCTGACACCTACAGGATGATATTGTTTTTATTCCTTAGCTATAAAATTTATTTTAGCCTTGAGCGAGATACTAATCTGATCTGATGCTAATATATTTTATTTGGTGTATCCTATACAGTGTGTGTGAGTTTGCATTACACACTCAGTAGCTTCGTAAATGTCAAGATATTAAAATTTTTCAAAAAGTACTTCTAAGTGATTTTTTGTGCTCTTTTCAACCCTCTGGTTAAAAACGTTCTCATTAAAAAAAAAAACAAAAGAGCAGCGACATGTACGGTGATTTTTTTTAAATGGAACACCCTGTATTTTATTTCATAATTTGAAATCCTATCAAATTCTGAATATGACACAGTTTTTATTTTTTTTTTAAAATGATAAATAGCAATACAAAAAATTATAGGTATAGCCTATCTGGGTATAGCACTATCTGTAGTATAGCCTATATTACACCTCTGTATTTGTATAAAAGTATATAGAAAAATTTATAAAATTTGCCTTCAAAAAATCAAGAAAAGACTCTTATTCGCATAGTAATTAAATCCTCTTCGTATTAAGAATTTAGGAGACTGAATTTATTTTAAGTGTTTTACAGTTAGAAGAGAAATGTTCGTAGTAGTAAAGAATTAGGTCCACAAATAATTTGTTAAAAGACGAAAATCTTTAACAGACGACATAAGATCACAGACGCATAGGTTATAAATACATAGCATACTATCTAAACCAACAAACTGGGCTTTTACAAAACTTTTTGCGAGTTTTTGAAATTATTTTTCGATTTTGTGAAAATAGATGTAATACAAAAATTGTTGTTCTGATTCTTTGGAAGGCAAATGACCAAATAAATCACAATAATAATCATGATCAGTCTCTATGGCATAAATGTAAATTGACACAAACGTCAAATTGCGAAATTTCAATAATTTGAGAATTGTCTTTATAAGTAAACAGGAATATTCTTAATTTGTTCTATCAAACTTGTGTTAGGTCATACTTTGTGACGTCTCGTAGGCTATAAATCGTGTCTCAATATAGTGAAGATGTTTCTTTATTGTCGTAAGTATTGGTGGTGATTTAAGTACATTGTAATTGTTAATCATTTGCTAATGACTAACAGTGGCGACTTGTCCTTAAGGCCGCATGGCCGCGCGCCCCTCCTCCAAAAATACCAAAGGAATCCTTATTATTATCATTATTGTGAATTAAATACAAATGTTAAAAGTTAAAACATGTTTATTGTGATATAAATGTGAAAACTATTATAAGGAAGGGCTCGAGCGCTTGAGCTATTGTACTCATAACGCCACAGTCCCCATCACTGGATCACAGCACGCTGCCACTGTACAGTGAGCAAAGGATCACAGATTCGTGGCCGCATTTTGAGTCGCGGACCAGGTAACTATGGCAACAGACCCGATCTCCTTTTCGACTACCCTCGTTAGATACTTTCCATATGCTTATATTATGCAGATTTGGCCGCAATTATTTCGCGGCGCTACGCGAACATTATTAAACATTATAACGTATTTTTAACACATTACATATTTTTGACATTATTAAAGTACTTATTTAATTTTTGTGAAAAGACAATTTTCTATTTTACTTAACATGAGTACTGTCAGTAGTATAATTATGAATATATATTTAATCTTTGATTATAGCTTATTTTGTAAATCTTCCACTGGAAAATAAAATACAAATAAAAGAGTTGGGCGTTGCCTGCCCAATAAATACCTAATTTCGATGAAAAAGTTATGGAAAAATTTATTTCTATGAAAGACCGTAGAGCTGATTTCAATTTTAGAAAGTAAGTGTACTCGTGTATAAATAACTGTATTAAGTTTGTTTACCTACGTAATAATTTAATGTGTCGTTTGATAACTATGAATTGAATAACTAAAATACTTTTGAGTTTGTGATTGTGCCATATCGTTTTTAATTAACGGATATCTAAAAACTAAAAATAGTTATGTTCCTGCTTCCTGAATTCTAGTTTACAGCTTTATTAAGGTAACGTATATGTAAACTACGTAAACTTTCTAATTTATAATATTAAGGGGTTTAACCTTGAAATATGCAACATTTTCGCCTGCGGCGCATTTTTTTTATTTCTACACACTCCCATATCCAAATGTCACCAGCCGCCACTGATGACTAACATAGTGACTAATATTTAAAATACCGAAAATGCTAACTAACTGAGAAGACATATAGTAGGGAGATTTTGAACCCCTTAATTTTACCTTATCGTTATCATAATTGTTATACTGAGCATGCGCAGTGCCAAAAATGATACTCTATTTGTCACTGCGCATGCTCAGAATAACGATAACGATATCAGCGTGCTAAAATTTAAGGGGCTCAAAAACTCCCTATTGTTACCTAATTAGCGTAGCATAGACACACACTTTGTTTCTTGCCGACCTGTTTCACTATTACATAAAGTTAGCTTTGTTATAAGAAATAAATACATTTGATTCAGCATTAATCCTCATAATATTTAGGATGTGTAACAACCAGCTTACAAGATACTTATAAGCTGCCTACTCTTTATATAAGTCTACTCACTACAATCTCTCTCAGTTCGCAAGGTTCCAAGAACAGTTTACCCACGAGCTTAACTTCATACGAGGATAGCCCATACATGCACTCAGAATGTGCGGCACAGTCTCGTCTGTATCATCACAGACCCGGCATGCCGGGCTTTCTGCTAGTTTTAAATTATAGAGATGTTTCTTGCACTGTTTTCACCCCTGTCATACTTTTGAGTCGACGTTTACTCAAAACTAGAATCTCTACAGTTCTTTTCTGCGAAGAGCATTCCATCAGTGCCTTGCATGACTATGTTGTATTGTTAAGACCCACTATTTTCTATGTTTTAGTTCCACCCATTTTCCCAGAGCCGTTTTGACGGGGCTATAAGCGACTCCACAGGCTAGCTTCGGTCCTATGAAAGCCATTTTAGATCTCTTTCTACCAAGTTCATATGCACGTTCATTTTATTCAATGCCTTTATGACCTGGCACCCAACTCAGTCTCACTTTATTAGTATTTGCCAGTTCCATTAGCAATTGGAGGCAAACACGAATGTAAGGAAAATATGTCCAAAAGAGTAGCTATAAAAAGAATGTGTTGGACAAGGAGCTTGTAGCTCTTCGTAGCGTATGTTCTCTTTCTTACATATTACGCTTCTTTGCACATTCTCACCACCAAACCATATATAAATGTAATCTTGTGAGATCACTTGATCGAATCTATAAAAATATACAATATTTTAATATTATTTATTGGCTTATTTAACCGTTTATATCTTTCGTTATTAATTTTTATAATATAATTTCATTAATATTTTATCTCTTAGTTAAGTTTTTGGCTTAATTCCTATATGAAAAAATATGTAAATATATAATATGTTCTATTTAAAATAATATGATTGATATGTAATTCCGCTACAAATGGAAGTAATAAAATACTACTACTATTTTCAAACGATAACGAAACAAAGTTATAAAATTGTACCTGAATTAGTCGTACCTGAGGAGTCATATGCAGGATGTGTAACTCGCCATTAGCCTTATAGCCTGTGTAGCCTTTTATATGTACAAGTTGAAAAGATGTAGGTAGAGTGATATTAAAAGTTAAAATGTGGTTGTGAAAAAGTATGAAAATATAATATTGGAAATTCAAAAGGATATAATCACTAAGTATAATGAATTTTCCAATATTGAATCACGAAAGGGGTGTAATAGGTGTATATATTAATATAATGGAAAAATTAATAATAATAATAATAATAATAATAAAAATTTATTGCCCAACCGAAAATTCCATTTACAGGATAATAAAAAAAGAAATTACGGTAATACAAATTTTATAATTGGATAGTTACACTCATAACCAATCTAAATAGTATGATAGAATATTATAAGCTATTTATCTATAACACTGACGTCATTTTCCACAGGACACTAAAACACTATACTGCATTCGACGCGCGTTTCGTCAACCAAGTTGGGATTATTTGAAGATGATTAAAACTCAATTGATCAGTTCATGATCAGTTTTAATCATCTGCAGATGATGCCAACTTGTTTGGCGAAACGCCCGTCGATTGCAGTAGTGTTTTGGTGTCCTGTGGAAAACTACGTTAGTGTTGTCTTCACACCAAAGGTTCCAAGATATTTATCTATAAAGGTGATCCACCTTTCCAGATATTTATCTATAAATTAACAAATTGTGGCTACAGATCTGACATCAAACCTTTGTAAAGACAATCTATGATCGCAACCTCTGGCTGGGTTATTATCTACCCGATATGACAAAAATTTAAGAAAACGTCGTTGAATACCTTCTATTTCTTTAATATGTGATTGGTAAATAGGATATCAGCTAAGACTACAATATTCCAACTTAGAACGAACTAACGAATAATACAGACATTTTAAAGCAGGTATATTTTTAAAAGTGACAGATTTTCTGTCACTTTTGTCACTGTTGAGAATTATAAAGCTAACGTTTTATTTGCATTAATAATTATTTGATGAATATGATCTGCGAATCACAATTCGTCATAAAATAAAAACTGAGATATCTAACATTACTACAACCCGTTAAAGATGAACCGTTAAGTGAGTAGTCATAAATCAGAAGTTGTATTTTCAATGTATATTAACAGACTTTACATTTGGCTACATTAAGTGACAGTTGGCTTTCCGAACACCATTTTGCAACAAGATCGATAAGCTTGATCGGACAGTTATTAAGGCTGGTTACATTAAGAAATATTTTTAAATCATCTGGAAAAAGAAGCCGATAAGACTGTAGATCCAGTGACAAATCATTTATAAATATAATGAATAAAAGCGGCCCAAGGTTTAAGCCCTGAAATACTTCAGATGTTGCAATGAAATTATTAGGCCTAAATCCATTATTATATGAGACATCTGATACGCCTGTGCAGATATGACTGAACTAAGAGGAGTATATAAACACTGAATCCAAATGATTCTAGTTTGGAAAGTAAAATACCATGATTCACCTTATCGAATGCTTTCGAAAAATCAGTATATATCGTGTCAATTTGATCTTTATTACAAATGTGGTTAGCCACAACTTGTGTAAATTCCGATAAATTCGTGACCTTAGATCGTTTTGATACAAATCCATGTTGGTGGGTTGGAGGATAAAGTATGTTCGATGCTATTATAGATGTAGGTATAATAGGGACATTTCAAAAACCTTCGAAAAATTGGACAAAATGGAAATAGGGCGATAATTTTTTATCGATGAGTTTTTTTTAGTATAGGATAAACTCTAGCAATTTTCCAGATATCCGGGACGGAATGAGTAGATAGTATTAAATTAAATAACACGAGAAGTGGCTCTAATAAAGCTCCAGAGCAGTCCTTTACAATAAAATTGGGGATCTGATCTTCCTCAGAGGTCATTTTATTTATCAATTTGGAAATAAATTGGCGTACTTATATCATTTTCTGTATAATTTACAATATTTGCATGTTAGCTGACTAAATAAACCTGCATCCGAATGATCTATAGTGCTGCCAGTAAAAAAAATGCTAGAAAAGTATTTGGCAAACCCATTTACAATAGTTTCAGCTATATCAAACAAGAACACAGTCGATAGAATGCGTGACGAACATTTCTTGCGTTGAATAAATGACCAAAAACTCTTAGGATCACTTTTAAAATTCACATGAATTTATGTCCAATAACTATTATATGCATCAGATATTTGCTTTTTCAGAATGGCTCGCAGCAGTCGTTTAAATTCACCAAGAAAAGAAATTATGTGTTGACTTAAATTTATTATGATAATAAGCTTTTAATTTGTCATTCCTTACTATTTCAGCTGTGTACCACATTAGATATTTACACTTGAAATTTTTAAATGGGGAACAAACTCATCGAACAAACAGTATATTTTTTCATAAAATACTTCATGCTTCATGCAGAGATGATGTCACTGAAACTTTTTAAGAAGTCCCAATTAGTACTTAACAAGGCATCATATAGTGCCGGAAACCTTATATTATGCTCTATTATTTTGACTGATAGGAAAATTATGAGGACTAGTTAAATTTACTATAATAGTTATCAAGAGTGAACGATGTTAATCATCTTCCTCAATTATGGGTTGACTCTTTTCTGAAACACATTGCATGCCGGATATGTACACATTTAATATCTTGCCTTTATTGTTAGGATTAGTATTACTGTTGAAAACTGTTGAAAATTATTGAACTGTAAGAGATTTGACATCAGCTTTCTTTTAAAATAATAAAGATATTCCTTTGCGTATGTAGGTTATAATAGGTAACAAAAAAAAAAAAAGAAACTTCCTATTCTTTACACTGTTTAATTTTCCTATAAATATATATTTTTTTCTAATCGAAAATCAAATAAACCTGACCTACATTTGGTATTTAAAAAATTGCTCGATTAAGCGATTCTTTCGCCATTCATCTAAAAACGAATGCGGAGTTATAGCAAATTTAAGCCCAATTCGTGCAACCGTGGAACGTATAATGGAAGTCAACGAGTAATCACGTTTTCATGAAAAAGTTGGAATATAAAGTCACGGAATTACTCTACACAAAACTTGTTCCAGCAGGACAATAAAAATCCGCTGCATTTTGCATCTAAAAATAAGAAACTTATTAAACCAGGAATAATAAAATAGGTATTCACGATATCTGAAAGAATTTGAAAGACATTTTAGTTCCGTGACTTGTTATATCTAGGTATTTGCAATTAAAATTTCTGTATAAATAATAATATTTACAATTGGCTTTTGAACCAAAACTGGCTCAAAACAATGTTAACTGTTAACTTTGAATGAGGTAAAATTACTGCTTAAATTCGCTTGTGTCTATATATTTGTAAATGGCGGGGTAATATAGATATTACAGAGGACAACAGTTAGAAAATACCTACATAACATAAATCCTTATATAAAGGAATAATGTTATACCTATAAAATACCTATATCTTATTTTTCTTCAGAATATACTAAAAAATTATTTAAAATAATTTGATTTGCAATGAAATTAATTAAATATTTCACAGGAGACAATAGGTTATTAAAAAGATTCCTGTCATTTTTCTTGAGTCCGTTTAAAACTATCTGATAAAGGATAAACTTGAATATATATGGAATACAATGCAGAATGTCACTATAGCAAAATTCTGTTTGATAATCATCAACTATACCCAGTGTATGCTCATGCGCTAGCATTATGCTGTCGCATAGATTAAAATTTATCATAAAATTATTGATTCAGTAACAAACCCTGTTGAGGATATATCTAATAAACTAAAATGCTTTCCCGCATTACATACAGGAATCAGAATCACTAATAAAAGAAGATCCCAAAGAGCTGTGATCTTTTATAAAAAAAAAATAATATAAAAGAAACAAAGAAAAGAAGCAAATATAACTAAGAAAATAGAAAAGGACACTGACGACAATACTTAAAATTTTACTTTAAATGGTTCCGAAAATGACAATGCAGAAGCATTTGTATTAGTATTGTACAAGTATTTTTCATTAATATACAGTTCATCATTAGCTGATTACAAATACAAGTTAAGAAGTTATTTACATATTACACAAAAATACAAAATATAACAAAAATAACCCAAGAGGATTATAAACCAACGATATAAAAACTGAATCCAAAAAAATATTGATAATATTTCGCAGTACATCATAAAGTCTTGTGCAGACTGCCTAATGGCCCCACTAGTGTGCGATTCAGGTAGTGTTAATAAATTACTAATATTAGTGTTAAATAAATTATAGTTGGACTTGAACAAAGTGTTAAATATAAACTGTTACTGGACGTTGTTGATTTATCCACACGAAACGAATCGCAAGAACGTAACATGGCTTAATCACTGTATAATATAATTTGTCACTCTCCTGTAGTTAAGCTTTATGCCTGTTTAAGATAAAATCATGGGCGTCGCCAAGGGCGGACAGGGGGCGACTACCTCCCCCTGGCTTTCGAGTCGAGAGCTAGTACAACATCACATAATTTAAAATATGGCCTAAATTAATATTCGCAAATAAAATTTATTGTAATTTTTTAGTCATCTATATACAAAACAAAATATCGAGTCCCATTCTCTTTTTTTTTACCAAAGGCTTTACAAGACCAAGTATATAATATTCCCACACATACTGTTTAGGAATATTTTTGCAACTTTTGTTCTGTTTATTTGTTTTACAAAATATACCTATACTTCTTAGCTGCTATAATATATTTATTTAATATAATTTATATTTACCGTTATTTTGTTATATCATTTTAAGAAAATGCCTTTTTGTTAAAAATATTTTTTTATGTATTTTGATCATGTGGATCGTTTGATAGAATATATATGTTTTTTATTTGTGATGTGGTACGTATTATTTAACTGGACATTTCTTTTTTTGGCCTCATTTATAGCTATATTTCCTTAAATTTAAATAATATGTTTTCAAATATTTTTTCAAGGAAACTAAAGACGTGTTTTACTCACTTCCAAGTGAATAGAAAAATTGTATTTTGTTGTTTGAAGGCTAATTAAAAAAATATATTTCGCTCCTCCTCTAGAAATTTTGGAGGCGGCGCCCATGGATAGAATGAATGAATGAATAAATAAATAAATAAATAAATAAATAAACAAATAAATATGATTAGATGTTAAACCTCTTTAAAGGCATTTTACATTAGAACCTCTCAACTACATGGAAATGTAGTTGAGAGGTTCTAATGTAAATATTATCTGAATATATCTGTTTTAACAGATAAATAGAATAAAACCGTATGTAGAATTATGTCTTGTTGATTAGGGTGTATAGCCTTTGGCTGTTTCATTTATATGGTGTTTTTAAATAATTGAGCCTGTGAGCATACATAGTGTGACAAACACACTTAACTCACTGATATTGGCAGTGCCGGAGCTAGACATTGAACCCAGGCCATAATACATAGTGCGATCGAGAAATGCTACCACCGCACGCTCTAGTCGAATACGCATCGTGATACGGTAAATACGTATCATAAATTAATTTTAGCAAAGTAAAAAATGGGGAATTACAAAATTTTAAATTTTGAGGCCAAAATAGTGAAATTTTTTTTAAGTCTTACATAAACTCATAAATTGACATGAAGCAATATTTGCGTAGTTCAAGATTTTGTCTTCTTTCTCCACTTAAAGACTGTATGATCTTTTTCCACTTTTACATAATTTATTATACCGAGTTATCAATTTTAAGTAAAATTACTTTTAACTAAAATAATTTTACATGATTTATAGTAAGTATGTAATTACTTGGTTACTATTTAAATGTTTAAAAAACTACATAAAAAACATTTTGCCATACCCGTACACTTCAGACGTGAAAAGCCTGTACGGTTGTCTGTACGTAGATAATAATTAAGTAAATGGTTGTTAGTAGTGGTGAGAAACACACCGTAGTCCCTCTTTGGAGATGCAGATGTAATGCAATGCCAGTCGGGGCACATTGGCCGTGGAGTAGTTGTTTTCGACGTCTCCTTCAATTAAATAAGTAAGTGGTTGTCTTACAACTTGACATTTTCTATTTTAATTCAAGGCTGGCATGAAGATAGGTATACAGTGTCACACGTGTCTGAACCTATACAGATAATAATTATTCAACGACGAATGCCTAGGTATTAGTATTGTGTAATGTCTTTCTCAATGGACTGTCAGATTATATAAAGAGCTCAGGTGCAATTTACAAGACAAATAAAATAGTAGCATGTTATTTTGTTTCAGTCAGAAGGTAATTTTCCCGTGAAAATGGCATACTTAT
The DNA here is from genome assembly GCA_963924545.1 of Pogonocherus hispidulus. Classification (NCBI taxonomy): domain Eukaryota; kingdom Metazoa; phylum Arthropoda; class Insecta; order Coleoptera; family Cerambycidae; genus Pogonocherus; species Pogonocherus hispidulus. Next base: position 28,071,190 of record OZ004696.1, on the reverse strand, counting down.
AATATTTTAATGCTTATACATATTGTATGCATACCATACAGATAAGAGCATCTCCACTAAAGCTATAATATAAAAGCATAATGCCAAACAACATCTGGCTTCGCCTATAATCCAACGGTTCATATTTCATACACTACTGTATTATTTAAGTACCGCGCATTTACCTTACTTGAAATTTACTGAAACAAATGTATCAAATACATCAAGCGACCAATATGGCTGTGATGAATACGAGGAGTATATTAAGCATGTAACTGCTACAAATTCGTATATTTTATGAGGAATTACGACGGGAAATCACTGTTGTTTAAAATGTTTCAGGGATTTACATTTGTCATTTGTCAAGTGATTCGTTATACAGTAAAATATGAAGTCGATTTAATATGGAAACAGTGTCATTAGAGATACGAGTAAATAAACTAGAATTTACTATTTTTAAATAGTTATATGCCGTTCAATGGTATTTTAAAATAATCTGATAGGTAAGTATAGTATATGTATGTTATGTTATGTTAATCGGAGATAAAAATATAGAAATCGGTGTTTGAGGATGTTTATTTTTCCTCATGTTTTCATCACCATCGTGCCAAGAATAATGCGACCCTCTACAGGAAGAGGATGTTTTGATATAATTTAATAATAAATAGAAAACGCATGTTGTCGCAAATTTAGAAAACCAATAAGCTACTACCTGTCTGACAATTATTGTCTAATTGACAGACAGATAACGATCTGCAGAAAGCAGATGCCATTACAGCGACCTCTATTGTCTAACAAAGACCCAAAGAGGGCACTGCAGTGTATTTTACTGTATCTCGCCACTACAAACATTCACATATGCCCCTTAGGCAATCAATGTCGCCAGATCATTCATCGATTCCGATACCTATGGCAATCTGATGAGATCATAACAAGATCGAAACCGGTCATTGTCTGGTATTTGGTCTTGATGAAGGATGTGGCGACGTCCATGGAGATGTTGATGTAATGCAACGCCAGTCGGGGCATATTGCCCGTGGAGTAGTTGTTTTCGGCATCTCCTTCCAATAATTAAGTAGGATTGTCTTCCTCAAAGACAATAGAGGTCGCTGTAATGGCATCTGCTTTCTGCAGATCGTTATCTGTCTGTTAATTAGACAATAATTGTCAGACAGGTAGTAGCAAAGACCCAAAGAGGGCACTGCAGTGTATTTCACTGTATCTCGTCACTACAAACATTCACATCCCTTAGGCAATCAATGTCGCCAGATCATTCATCGATTCTGATACCTATGGCAATCTGATGAGATCGAAACCGGTCATTGTCTGGTATTTGGTCTTGATGAAGGATGTGGCGACATCCATGGAGATGTTGATGTAATGCAACGCCAGTCGGGGCATATTGCCCGTGGAGTAGTTGTTTTCGGCATCTCCTTCCAATAATTAAGTAGGATTGTCTTCCTCAAAGACAATAGAGGTCGCTGTAATGGCATCTGCTTTCTGCAGATCGTTATCTGTCTGTCAATTAGACAATAATTGTCAGACAGGTAGTAGCAAAGACCCAAAGAGGGCACTGCAGTGTATTTCACTGTATCTCGCCACTACAAACATTCACATATGCCCCTTAGGCAATCAATGTCGCCAGATCATTCATCGATTCCGATACCTATGGCAATCTGATGAGATCATAACAAGATCGAAACCGGTCATTGTCTGGTATTTGGTCTTGATGAAGGATGTGGCGACATCCATGGAGATGTTGATGTAATGCAACGCCAGTCGGGGCATATTGCCCGTGGAGTAGTTGTTTTCGGCATCTCCTTCCAATATATACAGGGTGTGTCATTAGTGGGTAATTGTTCGATTACTCACAAACGGTACATTATATCAAAAAACTTTTTATATGAGAGTTTTTTGGCACTAAAAGTGCATGTTGTAAAAATATTTTCAATTACACAGGGTGTTCCAAAAAGTCGGGACAAGGTCCAAGTTGGTTATTTCAAATGAGACACCCTATACATTATTATATTTTTGAAATCTAGGGATCACTAGGAACATATTTGTATTAAGGTTCTCCATAGCTATCTCTTTTCGTTTTCGAGATATTTAACAGTTAATGGAAAAAAACCTCGTAACACTGCATTGGAAAATAAATAAAATTTTCTCTATGACACAATGTCAAGAGGAAAAAAATCTAGTGTCGGTTAGCACAAGGGATACCTTAAATATTGCAATTGAAATTATTTGGTCATTTTATAAAGGGTGATTGTTATCGTGATTTATATTTCACAATGTTAAATTGCCTAAATATCATTTTTTTTTAAATGGAACACCCTTATTTTTTTTATGGCATTAGATGTAGAATTTAATTACCTTTCAAATGGTACTAGGATATCCTATACGAAAAGTTGACCAGTTTCGAGATATTCACAATTTTTTGAAAATTTAGCTTCCATAACTGATAATTAGAAATTATAGTCAAGTAAGTTATGAAAACAATTTATTTTGTTGTAGAAATTATTTAACTGTCAAATAAATATTCGATTTTCTTTAATCTGTACATTTTATATGCAAGATGCACTATTCCAAAATGCTCTCAAAAGCATCACGAATTCTTTTCATCATGTTTTCTCGTATGGTTTTCGTAGGTTGATGGTGTGCGTTAACTAAATCTTTTGTATATCGGCATAAAAAAAATCTAATTTTGTAAGGTCAGGGTACTGAGGAGACTGTGAGATAGGTCCACCCTTCCTATCCACCTATTAGTTTAGCTACTCCCTATTTAAAAATCTCCTTACTGAAGCGCCGCAATGTGCAGGGCAACCGTCATGCTGCAACCGCATCCCTGCTAAAATGTTCAGAGGAGTATCTTCAAGGTAAATTAAAAGTTGATTTTCCAAAAAATGCAAATAAATTTCTCCAGTGACAGTATTTAGGACGGTAGATATGCAGCATAGGTGGAGATTAAATGTATGGGGGGATTCTAGGCGACAAGGTGATTGGACCATATTTTTTTGAAGCGACTGTCAATGGAGAAATTTATTTGCAATTTGAGGGAAATCAACTTTTTTCCTCTGAACATTTTAGCAGGGATGCGGTTGCAGCATGACGGTTGCCCTGCACATTACAGCGGTTCAGTAAGGAGATTTTTAAATAGGGGTACCTACACTAATATGTGGACAGGAAGGGTGGACCTATCTCACGGTCTCCTCGGTACCCTGACCTTACAAAATTAGATTTTTTTTATGCCGATATACAACAGATTTAGTTAACGCACACCATCAACCTACGAAAACCATACGAGAAAACATGATGAACAGAATTCGTGATGCTTTTGAGAGCATTTTGGAATAGTGAATCTTGCATATAAAATGTTCAGATTACAGAAAATCGAATATTTATTTGACAGTTAAATAATTTCCACAACAAAATAAATTGTTTTCATAACTTACTTGACTATAATTTGTAATTATCAGTTATGGAAGCTAAATTTTCAAAAAATCGTGAATATCTCGAAACCGGTCAACTTTTCATATAGGACATCCTAATACCATTTGGAAGGTAATTAAATTCTACATCTAATGCCATAAAAAAATTCAGGGTGTTCCATTAAAAAAACTGAGATTTAGGCAATTTAACATTGTGAAATATAAATCACGATAAAAATCACTCTGTATAAAATGGTTAAATAATTTCAAGTTCAATATTTAAAGTATCCCTTGTGCTAACTGCCACTAGATTTTTTCCTTTCCATAGAGGTGTCATAGAGGAAATTTTATTAATTTTCCAATGCAGTGTTACCAGGTTTTTTTTCCATTAACTGTTAAATATCTCGAAAACGAAAAGAGATAGCTATAGAGAACCTTAATACAAATATGTTCCTAGTGATCCCTAGATTTCAAAAATATAATAATGTATAGGGTGTCTCATTTGAAATAACCAACTTGGACCTTGTCCCGACTTTTTGGAACACCCTGTGTAATTGAAAATATTTTTACAACATGCACTTTTAGTGCCAAAAAACTCTCCTATAAAATGTTTTTTGATATAATGTACCGTTTGTGAGTAATCGAACAATTACCCACTAATGACACACCCTGTATAATGATATTTATCATTAACACTTCTATATTAAGAATAAAATGTTACCCTTCTTTATTAGTGTTATTAGATGACTCAGCAAACGGAAGCTGCTTGGTAATTGGCAATACCCCGCTTTCGACGTATAGGACGAATTATGGCCGAAATTCCCAACTCCGGGCGACACTCCCCCAGAAACTTTTTGCAACACCGTACACGGCTTGCTCGATAACTACCCACTTGCCGACGAACTCCCGAGTATAAAATATTTGAGGAAAAATAAGTCTGCGTCGATATGTTTCCGTCAGAGGCATCTGGAAGTGATTTGTTATAATGTTCACTTCCGTTCACTAGTTTTGGCGTGTTGGGAGAGAGTTGATTATGGGAACATTTTTATGTGTCTCGAGGACGGGCGATATTTAACAGACGCGGACGGAAAACCAAGGTTTTTGTTCACTTTATTACTCTGTGCAAAAGTTGACGACACATGAAATAGAGCAATATAATATCAAGTAGTTTATTTGTCCAAAAATTCTCTAAGATAGAGTAAATTGACAGGATGACCAATATTTCTCGATAAATAAATCTGGATTCTTCAATAGGTATTTCAAATAATTATTGCTTGTGTTTGAAAAGGGAAATTGTATTTTATCGGTGATAATAGTTATATTTAATAAAATACAAACATAATACATATTGTATTATCCTAAACAAGGTAGCACTATAAAGCATCGAAGATCACAAAAGAAGGATATACCAAGAAGTCTTCCCAGTTCGTATCTAGTGTTATATACAGTGTTATTCAGAACTTATCCATAATAAAATTTGGGGATGTTCAACTTACATGTACAAATGTGGTAGTGCAAAAAAAAATTTTTTGGCAGGTTCTGAAAACTATTTAAAAATTGTTAATTGCACGCCGATGGATACTGTAATGGAGTGACCTTGGGACTGACAATGCAAACTGGTGATGTCACATATAGCACGAAAAAAACTTCGGAAGTTCTGAGAGTATACCGACACCCGGCGCAAAAAAGATTTGCAGCGTTTTTACTTTAAAATAAACTGAAAGATAGATAGATCTGACCAAAGTGACGTGTCTTTAAAATGAATATAACTTTGTTACACTAATTTTGAAGAATTGCGCTACTTGATTACTAGGTATTAGAAACATGAAATTTATAAAAAATTTGCACATACCTAGTTACAAAAGCTGTTCGAAATTATGTACCTCGACTTGTACACACTTTTGGGCACGCCTTATCCAATTTTGCCGCACTAAAGCGAATGTTCCTTCTGGTTGCTAATCTTGTAAACGCAAATTATTAAGTAAATTGGGGATTTTCAGCATTTTGCTGCAACAACCACTCACAAAACCTAACTCGTAATTGATAATCCGCTGGTAACAGCGCTTGAAGACGCTGGATATGATACGGATAAAACTGAGCTTCGTGTAGTAAGCGCCACACTGTTGATTGGGATACCCCAGGCACCTGCCTAGCGATCTGACTTGTACATATTCGCGGATTTTCACGGACCAGATTCAACACTTCTTCTTCAGCTGCTAAAATACTTTGTGGTCGTCCCTGGCCACCATCTCATCCACGATTTGAACGTAAATTACCAGTATCAAGGCCACGTTGTACCACTGCCGTAAAAGTTGCATAATTTGGCATGTGTCGATTGGGAAATCGTTCCGCATACAAGCGCGTAGCTGCCAATGAATTTTGTATAACTTCGCCATAAATAAGACTCATGTCCATTAACTTAAATGGCTCATGTACACATGAGCCATTTTGAAAATGTTACAGTTTAACACTCCTACGATAAATAAAACACCGGCACTAAGAGGGTGACACAGATAGACTGATGACTGATAGACAATAGAGATATTATCCCCACTCCAACTCTATTCGCTCGGTCTTCCAGGTGCAAAAACATGTTTACTGTTTTTTGTAGGAATGTGGTATATCAGATGTCGTTGAAGTACAGTTGCCCATCTACGTAGTCCTTTATAATGGTATAACTTTAAACATTGCTTACGGAAATCCTAAGACTTTTATTATAAATTTTTTTGGTGATATCGATTTCTTATTTAAGGATGCACATATCCTCAAAGTTTTAGAGATAAGTTCTGAATAACCCTGTATAATAGCCTCAAAAGGGAGTGGTTGATCTGGTATGGAAGATCTTAAGCAGGTCAGAGAAACTAAAAATATGTTTTTTTCTACATAAAAATATAGCAAATAATAATAATAATAATAATAATAATAATAATAATAATAATAATAATAATAATATTAATAACAGTAACAATAAAACCGAGTCGATAAAAAATATTAAATGGCAAACTGAAGTCAGGATAGACCTACCACAATTTGATATTTAAATGTGAAATTCACAGTTTCACAAAACTACGAAATTTATTTGAGTTGACTGTATAAGTCCTTTAATTATAAGAAGGGATTTACATTTAAAATATTGTTTAGGTAATCATTCTTTCAAATAATAGACACACAAGACGTCATCAGTTTCTATAATGTATTCATAAAGTAGACTAATGGACAACACCATGGACTAGTTATATAAAGATACGGTAAACATGAGTTTATCTCATTTTCTATCAAATAAGCTCATAATCCTTCCTGGTGTTCATAATCCTTCATGGTGTTCAAAGTTCATAAACTTCCTGGTGTACAATGTATTTTTATTAGTTATCTATTGTTTTTACAGGAGTTATGCATAACTCAAAGGTTACTTACTGAATGTATTATTAACACATAAAACATGCAAAAGCTTTTTCTTTTGGACAGGATTATTCTCAACATATGTTTGTGTAATATAGTTATTCATTGTGTGTGTTTTGTATGATGTTTGTCAGTCTCATTCCATATGTAAATTTAGTTATCTACGATATCTACAATACCTAGTATGGGCAGTAGCAAAAATAAAATATACACAGCAATCCGTAAAAGTAATTGGTAAAACATTTTTTTCATCATATTTCTCCAACTATGAAAAATTGATTTATCAACCCTTAAATCAATCAAATTTTGTTATCTGTAGTGTACTTTTAATTAAAGGGTATAGGACCATGAACTTGACACCTTGAGATTCTTTACAATATAAAATTAATGGAACAATTAAAAATATTTTTAAGTAACTAAATTGTATTAGTTCATTAAATCAAGTAATTACTAGTAATGCACACTTTGACAGTAAAGGAGTGCGATAGGAAGAGAGAGAAGGAGTACACGTATCTAACCATTCCAGTTATTTGCAGATGTATATTGCCAAGCTATTTTCTGGTATACTCGTCGGAATTGTAGCTATTAGATTTCTCGATTTATATATTTGAAACAATGGCTGCGGGCAAACATGCACTGATCAGTTTTAGGTCGATTCTGTGGAAGTTGTACGTTTTAGGTTTTGACATTTCAACTACCATTCATTCGACTGATAAAGAACATTAATATGATATTCCTTTTTTATCAGACTTTACTCAGATTGGGCAGAAAATTCAGTAATAACAAATTATTAAAACTTTGCTTTTCTTACTTAGAAATAAAATTGGAATGTAGAAACAAACTATGAAATAATGTCAAAAAAAGTTACAAAGTAGATAAACAAACATAGTGTCGGATTGGAAATACTAAATACAATATTCGTTGCAGTCTTTTTTAGGATTACACAAACTATAAAATAATGAAAAACAGGAAACCAGAAGTATTGAAATTAAATATTCAAAGTGTAGTATCAAGGCAAACTTCTAAAGTTTGCCCCAACACGAAACCACTGTATAATACGCAATAAAATAAATATTTGATAAATTAACTAAATTTCAGTGGTTTTTCAGTTTTATACAAAATTGTGTAATATTACAAATCATATTTTGCATTATCTGGAAATAAAATAATTATTATAATAAAATTTAAGTACTTATTTAGTTTCTTTTAAATTTCAATTGTCAGATGGACATTTTTAATTCAAAATGTTAAATATAACAATACACTTTGATTTGAAAATGTCTTTGTGACAATTTTTTATCGTACAATACAGGGTATTCCAAGATAACGTGACACATTTTAAAGGCTTATAACTTCAAGGCAAAATGAGATAGCGACGACCGGTTTTCACTGGTGCTCTTAATTTTACAAAAAGTTTTCTTTTGTCATTGGTACTAATTTGTTTTATTTCTAAGTGCTTGAAAAAATTGCCACTTTTTAATTAAAAATTGTGGTAATTTTTTAAATGGAACACCCTGTAGATTATATTACTATTCGATAGACACTTTTCCTCTTTTCAAAAATGTATAGTTTGATAGAGTTATACCAAAAAATAAAGGAATTATTTCAATTTACACACCAACTCTTTTCAGTAGACCATAATTTTTTTAGAAGATCGCTTTTTATTTTTTTTTACATTATCAGTACAGAATAACGGTATGCATCAACTAAAGCTATTATTAAGAAAAGAACTAATTTTATACAAATATATACAAATTACATTACAGCATAAATTACCAAGTTATTGAAACAAAAACCCCAATTAAGAAGAATTCAGTTTTAATATACAATCATATGTATTGTACATCTTTAATGTTTGAGGTTAAATTGCTGAATGTGCCCACCGTTTTCTTCAATACACTTTTGCAATCTAAACTGCATATTGTTGAAGGCAAGTTCTAACATTTCCGGTATTATGGTTTGACAAACAATAGTTAAGTTATGTTTTAGTTGTTTTATATTTTGTAAAACAGGACTATAAAAAGACCTTTGATGTAACCCCATATGAAAAAATCAGGAACCGTTAGTTTGGGAAAATGTGCAGGGCATTCTATTTGTTCGGGTCTACCTATCTATCTTTTGCTGCATTCCGTTATTTTGTAGTTACAATGTAAAAAAAATGAAATGCGACCTTCCAAAAAAAATGATGGTCTATTGAAAAGGGCTGGTGTTTAAATTGAAATAACTTCTTTATTTTTTGGTACAACTCTATCAAACTATACATTTTTGAGAAGAGGAAAAGTGTATCTATCGAATGGTAACAGAATCTACAGGGTGTTAGGGTGTTCAATTTAAAAAATGGTCACAGTTTTGAATTAAAAAGTGCCAATTTTTTTTCAATTATTAGTTTTTTCTTGGTTATTGTTTTATTAGTATTGTATTACTAGGTATAGTTGTATTATTCCTTTATCTACATTGTATTTTAGTAATAGAATACAATGATTATTAATTAAAATCATATTTTACAAAAAAATTGTAAATTCAGAGAAAATCGCAAATATCCCAAAAAATTGTAATATAAACCCCTACAATGCCTATATTAGACAAAAGATAATTTAATTTTATACTACCTGGTAAAAAAAATACAGGGTGTTCCCATTGAATTAAGTTTTTGCAGTTTGGTATAGTATCTTTGAATTTATTTTAAATGCAGAAGATAGCGCACATTTTGTGTTCTTTGTATGTTGTCCAAGGCAAATAAGGATCTCCCATATGAAAAAAGTTATGAAGATTCTTACAAACTCTTGAAACTGTCAATTTTTTTATTAAATGTCAAATACTTCGAAACGGCTAGGTTTAGGTATAGGGTGTGCTACATTTTTTAATTCAAAATTGTATGCTAACCCCAAAAATGTAAAAAATACAGGGTGTTCCATTTAAAAACCAAAGTCGCATGCATAGTTACATACATACTTCGACACTATCCAACATGTTTGAGGTTTTTGTTTACCTCCGTAAACCATTTGTTAATGATGCAATGATTTTAATTTATTCTATCTGATCCCAATATTAACTTAAGAAAATGTATAAAATTTTCTAGCAGGTAGTTTGTTGAGGCAAAAAGCTTGTGAACTCAAAAACGTTGAACGTATTAGCTGAGCTGAAGGTTCTATTTTGTTTCATTGTTTATTACATATATTTCGTTTAATTGCAGTGTTTTCTTCCACTTCTTCACCCAGTCCACGTTTTTCTACTGCATGTAAGTATTACTGCTTTTTTTATAATACGAATTTCGAAATTTCTTACGGAATAACGATATTCAATACATTTTTATTAAATTACAGAGAAAGCAGAAAGTCATTTATGCTTCCTTATTAATAGCAAATGTAAACATTATGTAAAATAAATATTTGAAAATATGTTTTACACAAACGAGATTGAACAGAATACTATTTATGCATCAAGGATAGCGGTAGGCGATATAGAGTTGGAACTTACTACCGATTATCGATAATCAAAATTTATCGATAATTATCGGTATTATCGATATATCGATAACTTTTGTCTCGATATTATCGATAATTATCGATGTGTCGATAAATTGTCCCAGCCGTAATCACGGGCGTAAACCCGTTTTTGATCCGCAGCGAGAATTAAAGTTTAGTATAGTTTAAAGTTTAAATTTAAGTAGTTCACGCATAAAAAAATGTATGTACAGGGTATTGGCGTATATTTTAACCCCTACCTACAGGAATTATTAAGAAAGTTAGAAAAAAAGTTTAAATAGGACAAAAGTTGTTTGGTTTTTCACGTATTATCTTTTAGCTAGGTACGTCGAAAAAAAATTGCATGTCGTAAATTTGGGAAAACCAGTTGAACATAATAGGTATTTTTAAATGGGACACCCTGTGTAATTTTACATGTTTGGGTAAACATTTTTTTCCTGATTTCAAAAATATATATTTTGTTGACATTTGCACTGACAGTTTTCAAAATATTCGACAGCGCGTACCATAAAAAAATACAAAAAATACAAAGAACTAAAAATATTTATCAGTAGAAAATAACAGTAATAAAAAATATTTAATGATTTTCGATGTAAGCTCGTTAGCTATTAAAACATTTTCTAATATTTTCATTTTTTAATATTTTTTTAAAGATTTCGAAAACTGTCAGTGCAAATGCGTCGATATGTTTCCGTCAGAGGCATCTGGAAGTGATTTGTTATAATGTTCACTTCCGTTCACTAGTTTTGGCGTGTTGGGAGAGAGTTGATTATGGGAACATTTTTATGTGTCTCGAGGACGGGCGATATTTAACAGACGCGGACGGAAAACCAAGGTTTTTGTTCACTTTATTACTCTGTGCAAAAGTTGACGACACATGAAATAGAGCAATATAATATCAAGTAGTTTATTTGTCCAAAAATTCTCTAAGATAGAGTAAATTGACAGGATGACCAATATTTCTCGATAAATAAATCTGGATTCTTCAATAGGTATTTCAAATAATTATTGCTTGTGTTTGAAAAGGGAAATTGTATTTTATCGGTGATAATAGTTATATTTAATAAAATACAAACATAATACATATTGTATTATCCTAAACAAGGTAGCACTATAAAGCATCGAAGATCACAAAAGAAGGATATACCAAGAAGTCTTCCCAGTTCGTATCTAGTGTTATATACAGTGTTATTCAGAACTTATCCATAATAAAATTTGGGGATGTTCAACTTACATGTACAAATGTGGTAGTGCAAAAAAAAATTTTTTGGCAGGTTCTGAAAACTATTTAAAAATTGTTAATTGCACGCCGATGGATACTGTAATGGAGTGACCTTGGGACTGACAATGCAAACTGGTGATGTCACATATAGCACGAAAAAAACTTCGGAAGTTCTGAGAGTATACCGACACCCGGCGCAAAAAAGATTTGCAGCGTTTTTACTTTAAAATAAACTGAAAGATAGATAGATCTGACCAAAGTGACGTGTCTTTAAAATGAATATAACTTTGTTACACTAATTTTGAAGAATTGCGCTACTTGATTACTAGGTATTAGAAACATGAAATTTATAAAAAATTTGCACATACCTAGTTACAAAAGCTGTTCGAAATTATGTACCTCGACTTGTACACACTTTTGGGCACGCCTTATCCAATTTTGCCGCACTAAAGCGAATGTTCCTTCTGGTTGCTAATCTTGTAAACGCAAATTATTAAGTAAATTGGGGATTTTCAGCATTTTGCTGCAACAACCACTCACAAAACCTAACTCGTAATTGATAATCCGCTGGTAACAGCGCTTGAAGACGCTGGATATGATACGGATAAAACTGAGCTTCGTGTAGTAAGCGCCACACTGTTGATTGGGATACCCCAGGCACCTGCCTAGCGATCTGACTTGTACATATTCGCGGATTTTCACGGACCAGATTCAACACTTCTTCTTCAGCTGCTAAAATACTTTGTGGTCGTCCCTGGCCACCATCTCATCCACGATTTGAACGTAAATTACCAGTATCAAGGCCACGTTGTACCACTGCCGTAAAAGTTGCATAATTTGGCATGTGTCGATTGGGAAATCGTTCCGCATACAAGCGCGTAGCTGCCAATGAATTTTGTATAACTTCGCCATAAATAAGACTCATGTCCATTAACTTAAATGGCTCATGTACACATGAGCCATTTTGAAAATGTTACAGTTTAACACTCCTACGATAAATAAAACACCGGCACTAAGAGGGTGACACAGATAGACTGATGACTGATAGACAATAGAGATATTATCCCCACTCCAACTCTATTCGCTCGGTCTTCCAGGTGCAAAAACATGTTTACTGTTTTTTGTAGGAATGTGGTATATCAGATGTCGTTGAAGTACAGTTGCCCATCTACGTAGTCCTTTATAATGGTATAACTTTAAACATTGCTTACGGAAATCCTAAGACTTTTATTATAAATTTTTTTGGTGATATCGATTTCTTATTTAAGGATGCACATATCCTCAAAGTTTTAGAGATAAGTTCTGAATAACCCTGTATAATAGCCTCAAAAGGGAGTGGTTGATCTGGTATGGAAGATCTTAAGCAGGTCAGAGAAACTAAAAATATGTTTTTTTCTACATAAAAATATAGCAAATAATAATAATAATAATAATAATAATAATAATAATAATAATAATAATAATAATATTAATAACAGTAACAATAAAACCGAGTCGATAAAAAATATTAAATGGCAAACTGAAGTCAGGATAGACCTACCACAATTTGATATTTAAATGTGAAATTCACAGTTTCACAAAACTACGAAATTTATTTGAGTTGACTGTATAAGTCCTTTAATTATAAGAAGGGATTTACATTTAAAATATTGTTTAGGTAATCATTCTTTCAAATAATAGACACACAAGACGTCATCAGTTTCTATAATGTATTCATAAAGTAGACTAATGGACAACACCATGGACTAGTTATATAAAGATACGGTAAACATGAGTTTATCTCATTTTCTATCAAATAAGCTCATAATCCTTCCTGGTGTTCATAATCCTTCATGGTGTTCAAAGTTCATAAACTTCCTGGTGTACAATGTATTTTTATTAGTTATCTATTGTTTTTACAGGAGTTATGCATAACTCAAAGGTTACTTACTGAATGTATTATTAACACATAAAACATGCAAAAGCTTTTTCTTTTGGACAGGATTATTCTCAACATATGTTTGTGTAATATAGTTATTCATTGTGTGTGTTTTGTATGATGTTTGTCAGTCTCATTCCATATGTAAATTTAGTTATCTACGATATCTACAATACCTAGTATGGGCAGTAGCAAAAATAAAATATACACAGCAATCCGTAAAAGTAATTGGTAAAACATTTTTTTCATCATATTTCTCCAACTATGAAAAATTGATTTATCAACCCTTAAATCAATCAAATTTTGTTATCTGTAGTGTACTTTTAATTAAAGGGTATAGGACCATGAACTTGACACCTTGAGATTCTTTACAATATAAAATTAATGGAACAATTAAAAATATTTTTAAGTAACTAAATTGTATTAGTTCATTAAATCAAGTAATTACTAGTAATGCACACTTTGACAGTAAAGGAGTGCGATAGGAAGAGAGAGAAGGAGTACACGTATCTAACCATTCCAGTTATTTGCAGATGTATATTGCCAAGCTATTTTCTGGTATACTCGTCGGAATTGTAGCTATTAGATTTCTCGATTTATATATTTGAAACAATGGCTGCGGGCAAACATGCACTGATCAGTTTTAGGTCGATTCTGTGGAAGTTGTACGTTTTAGGTTTTGACATTTCAACTACCATTCATTCGACTGATAAAGAACATTAATATGATATTCCTTTTTTATCAGACTTTACTCAGATTGGGCAGAAAATTCAGTAATAACAAATTATTAAAACTTTGCTTTTCTTACTTAGAAATAAAATTGGAATGTAGAAACAAACTATGAAATAATGTCAAAAAAAGTTACAAAGTAGATAAACAAACATAGTGTCGGATTGGAAATACTAAATACAATATTCGTTGCAGTCTTTTTTAGGATTACACAAACTATAAAATAATGAAAAACAGGAAACCAGAAGTATTGAAATTAAATATTCAAAGTGTAGTATCAAGGCAAACTTCTAAAGTTTGCCCCAACACGAAACCACTGTATAATACGCAATAAAATAAATATTTGATAAATTAACTAAATTTCAGTGGTTTTTCAGTTTTATACAAAATTGTGTAATATTACAAATCATATTTTGCATTATCTGGAAATAAAATAATTATTATAATAAAATTTAAGTACTTATTTAGTTTCTTTTAAATTTCAATTGTCAGATGGACATTTTTAATTCAAAATGTTAAATATAACAATACACTTTGATTTGAAAATGTCTTTGTGACAATTTTTTATCGTACAATACAGGGTATTCCAAGATAACGTGACACATTTTAAAGGCTTATAACTTCAAGGCAAAATGAGATAGCGACGACCGGTTTTCACTGGTGCTCTTAATTTTACAAAAAGTTTTCTTTTGTCATTGGTACTAATTTGTTTTATTTCTAAGTGCTTGAAAAAATTGCCACTTTTTAATTAAAAATTGTGGTAATTTTTTAAATGGAACACCCTGTAGATTATATTACTATTCGATAGACACTTTTCCTCTTTTCAAAAATGTATAGTTTGATAGAGTTATACCAAAAAATAAAGGAATTATTTCAATTTACACACCAACTCTTTTCAGTAGACCATAATTTTTTTAGAAGATCGCTTTTTATTTTTTTTTACATTATCAGTACAGAATAACGGTATGCATCAACTAAAGCTATTATTAAGAAAAGAACTAATTTTATACAAATATATACAAATTACATTACAGCATAAATTACCAAGTTATTGAAACAAAAACCCCAATTAAGAAGAATTCAGTTTTAATATACAATCATATGTATTGTACATCTTTAATGTTTGAGGTTAAATTGCTGAATGTGCCCACCGTTTTCTTCAATACACTTTTGCAATCTAAACTGCATATTGTTGAAGGCAAGTTCTAACATTTCCGGTATTATGGTTTGACAAACAATAGTTAAGTTATGTTTTAGTTGTTTTATATTTTGTAAAACAGGACTATAAAAAGACCTTTGATGTAACCCCATATGAAAAAATCAGGAACCGTTAGTTTGGGAAAATGTGCAGGGCATTCTATTTGTTCGGGTCTACCTATCTATCTTTTGCTGCATTCCGTTATTTTGTAGTTACAATGTAAAAAAAATGAAATGCGACCTTCCAAAAAAAATGATGGTCTATTGAAAAGGGCTGGTGTTTAAATTGAAATAACTTCTTTATTTTTTGGTACAACTCTATCAAACTATACATTTTTGAGAAGAGGAAAAGTGTATCTATCGAATGGTAACAGAATCTACAGGGTGTTAGGGTGTTCAATTTAAAAAATGGTCACAGTTTTGAATTAAAAAGTGCCAATTTTTTTTCAATTATTAGTTTTTTCTTGGTTATTGTTTTATTAGTATTGTATTACTAGGTATAGTTGTATTATTCCTTTATCTACATTGTATTTTAGTAATAGAATACAATGATTATTAATTAAAATCATATTTTACAAAAAAATTGTAAATTCAGAGAAAATCGCAAATATCCCAAAAAATTGTAATATAAACCCCTACAATGCCTATATTAGACAAAAGATAATTTAATTTTATACTACCTGGTAAAAAAAATACAGGGTGTTCCCATTGAATTAAGTTTTTGCAGTTTGGTATAGTATCTTTGAATTTATTTTAAATGCAGAAGATAGCGCACATTTTGTGTTCTTTGTATGTTGTCCAAGGCAAATAAGGATCTCCCATATGAAAAAAGTTATGAAGATTCTTACAAACTCTTGAAACTGTCAATTTTTTTATTAAATGTCAAATACTTCGAAACGGCTAGGTTTAGGTATAGGGTGTGCTACATTTTTTAATTCAAAATTGTATGCTAACCCCAAAAATGTAAAAAATACAGGGTGTTCCATTTAAAAACCAAAGTCGCATGCATAGTTACATACATACTTCGACACTATCCAACATGTTTGAGGTTTTTGTTTACCTCCGTAAACCATTTGTTAATGATGCAATGATTTTAATTTATTCTATCTGATCCCAATATTAACTTAAGAAAATGTATAAAATTTTCTAGCAGGTAGTTTGTTGAGGCAAAAAGCTTGTGAACTCAAAAACGTTGAACGTATTAGCTGAGCTGAAGGTTCTATTTTGTTTCATTGTTTATTACATATATTTCGTTTAATTGCAGTGTTTTCTTCCACTTCTTCACCCAGTCCACGTTTTTCTACTGCATGTAAGTATTACTGCTTTTTTTATAATACGAATTTCGAAATTTCTTACGGAATAACGATATTCAATACATTTTTATTAAATTACAGAGAAAGCAGAAAGTCATTTATGCTTCCTTATTAATAGCAAATGTAAACATTATGTAAAATAAATATTTGAAAATATGTTTTACACAAACGAGATTGAACAGAATACTATTTATGCATCAAGGATAGCGGTAGGCGATATAGAGTTGGAACTTACTACCGATTATCGATAATCAAAATTTATCGATAATTATCGGTATTATCGATATATCGATAACTTTTGTCTCGATATTATCGATAATTATCGATGTGTCGATAAATTGTCCCAGCCGTAATCACGGGCGTAAACCCGTTTTTGATCCGCAGCGAGAATTAAAGTTTAGTATAGTTTAAAGTTTAAATTTAAGTAGTTCACGCATAAAAAAATGTATGTACAGGGTATTGGCGTATATTTTAACCCCTACCTACAGGAATTATTAAGAAAGTTAGAAAAAAAGTTTAAATAGGACAAAAGTTGTTTGGTTTTTCACGTATTATCTTTTAGCTAGGTACGTCGAAAAAAAATTGCATGTCGTAAATTTGGGAAAACCAGTTGAACATAATAGGTATTTTTAAATGGGACACCCTGTGTAATTTTACATGTTTGGGTAAACATTTTTTTCCTGATTTCAAAAATATATATTTTGTTGACATTTGCACTGACAGTTTTCAAAATATTCGACAGCGCGTACCATAAAAAAATACAAAAAATACAAAGAACTAAAAATATTTATCAGTAGAAAATAACAGTAATAAAAAATATTTAATGATTTTCGATGTAAGCTCGTTAGCTATTAAAACATTTTCTAATATTTTCATTTTTTAATATTTTTTTAAAGATTTCGAAAACTGTCAGTGCAAATGTCAAAAAAATATATATTTTTGAAATCGGGAAAAAAATTTTGACCCAAGCGTGTAAAATTATACAGGGTGTCCCATTTATAAATATTATGTTCAATTGGTTTCCTCAAATTTACGACATTCAATTTTTTTTTCGACCTAGCCAAAAGATAATACGTGAAAAACCAAACAACTTTTGTATTTAAACTTCTTTCTTAACTTTCTTAATAACCCCTCTAGATAGGAGTCAAAATATACGCGAATACCCTGTACCAACGAAAAGTTTTTTAAAAAGAAATATCCAAATCACATGACAGAAACTCAGAATAGGTACCAATTGGAAAGTGCATTATCATAAAAGGAACAAATTTGGCTAATCAATAAATAAAAAAAAATCGTAAATAAGCCAAATATTAGTTGGATGTGAATCATTATTACTAGAAAAGTATTAACAATTTCCAGAGCATTACGTTTCATATGCAAGAAGCACTAAATAAATTTATTTTTAATGTTACAGCCAAAATCAAAATATGTGTAGAAGGTTGTATAACGACAAATTTCTTTATTTAAGTTATTTAGGTAAAGGTACAACATATATTAAAAATTGACGGTACGTGGGACGCCAATTGTATAACGACTTCTCGTTATTTTTTAGTTAAAGGTAAAGGTACAAGATATACTTACTATAAAGATGAAATTCTCTCTCAGGGTTGAGCAGTGTGAAGTATAGTAGGGTTTTCTATTAATTGCCAAACTTGTGCGCCATCAATTGATCTTTTTTGATGGTATTGGTAAAGGTATAGTTCCTATCTAAGTGAAGACAATTGAAAAAAAACACTTGATAAGAACAAAGTTAGTTTTAATGCAATGATAGTTAACTATACATTTACGAACACTCAATACATATAGAAACATATAATTTTACATATATATATTAACAAGTACTCTCAAATTCAGATACAGGAGAGAAAATTCGGTTATACCAAAATGTATATAGAAAGGTAAGTTTTAGAGATTTTCAGTTCGCGCGGTAACGAAAAGGGCCTAATTCTAGTGCACTCGCGGCCTAGGCTTAGTTAAGTAAGTCACGGTATACACAAAATGTTCAAAAAGCACTTCCAAAATAGATAGATATAAGGTACTCACAGATTTGCAGGGATGGTAGACATTAACGTTTTTCTTACGTTGCTGTCCAAGCACTTCCAAAATAGCTAGATTATAAGGTACTCACAATGTCTGGGGATGGTAGACCTTAACGTTTTTACTACATCGCTGTCCAAGCACCATAAAATAGTCATCAACGATGGTCGTCTTGCCTTTTTACTATCGAAAACAAATTCAGGGTTATGCTGTATCACACTCGTAATACTTTATTGTATTTGTTCCCCTTATTTCTATATTAAAATTCAGCAACACGTTTTCACCAACTCATCGGTACGACCATCTTTTTTGCCAAATCTCTTCGCTTTCGCTTCCCCTCTCGTGCTCCTTCGTTCTTTGTGACCACCCGTTCTTAAAACGAGATGGCGTCACTATATCGTTATGAAGTTAGTTTATATAACGAGTCTCTATCGACAGAAGCACTATAGCACAGAAAATGAAGTCGGGATTGTACGGAATTAATATTCACAGAATACCTAGGGTACGTTAAATACAGAATAATTGATGTTTAACAAGCAGGTAAAAACATAGAATAAGATAAGAATTACTAGTTTAAATCAACTAAGAAAGGTAATTTAGTAATTAATAAAAACGAGACCGTTACAGTTGATAACTAACTTTTGACTGAGTTTTGAAATTGATAATTGACTTTTAATAAACAATTGCATCTTAATTTAATATTATTAAAAAAATTATATAAAATATTAAATTATTTTACTGTAAACATAGAAGGTACATAAAGGGTTTAATTGCTCTAGAACAAATATAACTTCTTTTAGTAGTGGTGAGAAACACACCGTAGTGCCCTCTTTGGGTCTTTTCTATTATCCGTCTGACAATTATTGTCAAATTGACAGACATAGCGACCTGCCTTTCCGCACCCGCCATTATAGCGGTGACCTTTATTGTCTTTGAGGAAGACTGACAATTATTGTCAGATATATCAAAGCAGCAGTAGCAAAGACACAAAGAGGGCACTACGGTGTGTTTTTCATCACTACTAACATTCACGATGCCCATTAGGCAATCACGTCGCAACATCGTTCATCGAGTCCACCTATGGCACTCTGACGAGCGCATAATAAGCGCGAAACCGGTCAGTGTCTGCTGGTTGGTCTCGATAAAAGATCTGGCGACTCCTATGAGATGCCGGAGTAATGCAATGCTTGTCGCGGTACATTGCCCGCGGAGTAGTTGTTTTCGGCATCTCCTTCAAATAAATAGCTTCTTTTAGGCCTACCAAATGAGGTTTACTATATTTTAAATTCCAAAAACAGGGAATAAATTATTATTGTGGAATTTAAAGGCCTCATAAAACCAAGAAGCACTACAGATATATGGCATCATCAAAATTTTTCATTTTTTGTCGTCAAAATTGTGCCTGTTCGAGTAAAAATATGACATGCACGGTAGAACAATGTGTTTTAGTCCGCTGCATGAGTGGGCATATATATGTATACTTGTATATTATGCATATGTATGTAGACAGGGTGAGACTTTTAAACGTTTCAATGTCCTGTATATTGGGAATCAATGGGATTTATATCTCCTTTCGTTAGCCCTTGGTTGGAACCTACTCAAAACCACGGAATACAGAAGAGTGTCGTAATTATTGACGTTTTGTCACCTACCCTCTAAAACCC
Organism: Pogonocherus hispidulus; assembly: GCA_963924545.1. Lineage (NCBI taxonomy): Eukaryota > Metazoa > Arthropoda > Insecta > Coleoptera > Cerambycidae > Pogonocherus > Pogonocherus hispidulus. The sequence goes on along the minus strand of OZ004696.1, from coordinate 28,050,819 downwards.
AGCCGGGTTAACTAAAAATTTTTATGGTCTTATATGGGTAACTCTGGCACATATTGGAAACTCTTTAAAAGTGATACCACGTGTGCTGCATTTGGTTGCCCTTGTATCAATTGTTTTATTTGAATTTACTGAGAAGTATTAGCACATACCTACTGTGATTAACGTCAGAACTTCTGTATGACTTCTGTCACGTCAAATTACATTCGCATCTTAACTTTTTTCCTTACCACAATGATTTACGTCAAAGCTGGATACCTATGTAGAAATGATTTGTATTACAAAGCTTTTCAGGTGTATTACAAAGACTGTTATGATAATTAATTATATTGCTGTATATTAATTCAAAAATAAATAATATAAAGTAGTCCAAATTTAATTATTTAAATTAACTGTTACAAACAGAAACAAGAATTCAAAATGATTTCCACCATTTTCCGTAAAATAATAATGTCGATTTTCCAATTCATGACGAATATACTGAAAAGTTTCTCTGAGTATAAATCTACATTCTTCAGTTATTCTTTGACGTAGTTAATCAACTGATTTTGATTTAGATGTATGAATAATGGATTTCAAATAGCCCACAGGAAAGATCCAAAGGAACAAAGTCTGGTGACCTTGGATATCCTGGTGTGATATTAAATTTTAGACTTTAATTTGATCAAGGTAGTAAAATTTGACAGATGTTAAACAGTTATATTATGTTGTCATCATTCTTAAAACACATTAAGACTGTTAATTTAATTTATATTAACATAATGTATTTAACAAATTCCTATGTTAATTATAAATTTAAGTATAAATATTTATTGTTAACATTTTTGTTGTTTGATTTGCTTATAATAAAGACCAGTTGGTTTTGGTTGGCTTTTTCTTTACCTCTTTTACTTTATAAGATAATGGGATATAGGGACTTATTTTGGATGCGCTATACAACATACTCATGCCAAATCTATAAATATTTTTATTTAGAACAATAGGTGATGTTAACGTTACTGACTTTTGAAAATTCCCACTTTTTTTATTTCCCACATACGAGTAGAAAATAAATTAAAATGTGGACATTCAAGAAGTTTTTTTTGTTTTTTCAATAGATTTTTTAACTCGAATTCAATGGAGTTTTATTTATGGCTTTCTTAATAGCAATACTAAAATTCTTAGAACTTCATTTAAAATTTACAAAGAAAACAATAAATATGTAAATGTATCACTTGAAACTGATATATAGAACTTTTCTTTTTTTATCTTTGTTTTATATGTAAATAAATATTCATTAAATTTTAGTAAATATCCTTTAAAATAATGAATAAAAAGTTATTCTAATTCTATAATTTATTGGCCACTTTATTACAGTCAACAAACTAATGTACATTTATTTCTATTTTAAACGACATAATTATGTTACCCAAATAAAAGAATAAATTGAACTTAACTCGTATTTCTAAAGAAATATTGTTGTGGTGGAAAAGAGCTTTCACATTTTACTTCATAAGTAAAATCATAATTTTAAGTTTACAAATGACGTACCATATTTCTTTATCTTAAATATCTAAATTCCCCTTATATTAAGGAAAATGATTAACCGGCTTGGCGTCGTCATAAAGATACGTCCTCAGTAACTTTTATTTTAAATAAAAAGCGACCCTTACGATCTGTCATACTTCATTTTATGTAGGATTTTATAAATGGCTTTTTCATGTCTGGGAAATGTTAGTCTCATTTATCTTTTGTTTTTCTTTTCCCCCTTATTCTGCATGCAGGAAATTGATATTTGGAGTATATACCTTCATTTTTTTTGTGGAGTTGACCCCCAGGCATATAACCCGCTTGATTTCTTTATCAGATCTGTCGAATTTAGTCATAGGCGTAAAAGAGGAAGTAAAAGTAACATGTGCAACAAATTAAATTACTTTAGACCACCTAGTAAATATAATAGAACTAGTGCATACCTTTACTATGAATTAATTGAATCAAAGCCATTATGCCAGAGCTATTATAATTTCTTATAATATAGTAATACTGTCTATTGTTAAAACTATTGATAAACCTAACATACATCCGGCAATGTCTTAGACAATATTTCTAGACCCTCATTGATTTTTTTTCACCCATCATAGAGTTTGACGTTCGTCTGACGTTTTTGATTTTTACGTCTTAAAAATTCAACTGGTATGGATTATTATGGTTTGAACAGTCGCATCCTGGTTACGCCCTTATCTTTGCTTTTTAATATGTTTATTGAGGAAGGTCACTGGCCTGATGTATCTAAAATTACTAAAGTGATTCCTATCCACAAAAAAGGTGATATTGAGTCATTGGATAATTTTAGACCTATAGCAATAGTGCCCTACATACATTTTAAAAGAAAAACTACTTTCTTATTTGGAAAAACACCGTATCTTATCACCTTCACAGTTTGGATTTAGGAAGAACTTTTCTACAATTAGAGCTCTACTAGCTATTATTGATGACGCAGTTGAGGGACTTGATCTTGGCACTACTACTTAGGCTACACTGTGTGACTTGACCAAGGCGTTCGACTGTGTAAATATTAGCATTCTCCTTCTAAAACTGGAACATTATGGTATATGTAATAATGCATTAAAACTTTTTCAATCTTATCTGATCAGTAGGCAACAGTATGTCAGTGTTGATGAGACCGAATCTGTCTTATTACCCATAGAAGGAGGTGTACCACAAGGGTCTATACTGGGGCCAATTCTATTTTTGATTTATATAAACGATTTACCTGCTAATATTCCAAATGGTACATGTGTTCTCTTCGCGGATGACACCACTTTATTAATACGAGGAAATCAGGTCTTGAGCGACCTGATTTGAACCTGACCTGAAACACATTTGACTCAGCCAAGACCTGGTTTTCTGTTAATAAGTTAAAGCTGAATAGATCTAAGAATCAAGAAATAACTTTTACCTCTGACAAACTAGCCAACTACGTCAGAGCCAGTGAAATTGCTTGTAATTTTGTTGGATTCTGGTTTGAATTGAACCCCACATCTTGATAGTCTCTGCTCAAGACTCTCTACCCAAATATTTGTTATGAGACAGTTGCGGCCTCCTCTTGATAACAGCGTTATGAGGATTGTTTATTTCTTCTTATTTCATAGTCACCTGACTTATGGTGTTGCATTATGGGGTAACTCCAGTACAGCTCATAGGGCTTTTATTCTGCAGAAGGCAGCAGTTCGCCTTAATGATGCTGCACCAAATCGTGCTCATACTAGGAATATTTTCCTAAAGTACTACCCTTGGCGTGCTTGTATATACTTGAATCACTTATTTTAGTACACAAGAATCTGCAAAATTTGGAAACGCATTCTAATATACACCAGTGGTCCAGTATGATACAAAGGCACGCCAGGAATCTAGTAGAACCTTTCTCTAGAATTAATATTAGTAAATCCAATAAATTGGAAATCAACCTGTATAATAAATTTGATAATTATGCTAAACATAAGGTAATTAAGTGCATGTCTATTGAATCATTACACATATATGTTAAATCTTTTTTGTTGTCTTATTGTTTTACTTCTATAAATGAATTTGTGTGTTGTATTAGTTAATGATTTTCTTTTATATGTATTTGTATTTATGTAATGTATGACTGAAAATCTAGAATGCTGTATATAAAGTGGCCAATAAATTCTATTCTATTCTATTCTATTACAGGCCACCCACTTCATAAACTTGCATCCGTTAGCGTAATTTCGCTGAATTGACTCCTACATTTAGGAATAACAAATAATTTTCTTTCAGGTTACCGTAAATTATGTTAATACTATTAGGATGTGGTACCAGACACTATCAATTTAGCTTAAGTACAGAAAAACGTAATAGAAAATAAGTAGTTAAAAATATATTATATATTTGTACCTACATATATAAGTTATATTACTTATATCGCACCGTTAAAACAGTAGACAAGCTTTGTTAAAGAACAGAAGATGAATATATTCGTATATTATACTAGACGATAAAATAATATTTAATCGACGAATCGAAAGTTCTAATTCACGAGCTACGAAGAAGCGACTCAAAGAATCTCGTGAGTCGTTAAGTTAAATAATTAAAACGTTCAAGTTCATCATTAAATATTTTATCGTCGTATATAATATTATATTTCTTCTGTAGCAAATTTTAAAAGAAAAATATTAAAAAATCAATTGCTAATTGAGTCATGTTTTAAAATCTCAGTGGGTCTCTCTCTCTTGAAATCTATTTGAGGTTAGAAGAAGAGAGAATACATGGCAACGGAATAAATAACTATTGTTTATTTTGCTTTGCCAGTTCTGCCTTGCACAAAGTAAAAGTAGAAATGTGCGAACTCGAATTTGAAGAAGAAAAACTGCCCACAGTCGTGGAAGAAGATGCATTAGAGGCCGTGGGAGAATTATTGCCTAAAATGTTTGGGGCGTGCCGCGCCAATGAAACATCTAACGTTGATGATCGAAAATCAGTCATAATCGTCTCACTCATTGACACCAAAATTAAGCAAGATGGATCGTTTTGCATTACCGACAAAGAACATAGAGTGAGTGTTTTAGTCATTGTCAGAAAATACGTCGATTTGCATCCTAAAAATGTATAATCGCATCCTAAATAGCTTGTATAATATTCTTAATAAGTTACCAAATTCAGAAATTTATCTCCACCGGTCACCGTTTCTGCCGCTCTGCAGCGACAATGTTGGCAAATTCTAATGCTGTCCTCATCAGACATATAGGGGGATGGAAGTCATCTTCAGAGGCTGAAGCTTGTATAGAAGACTCAGTAGGGAGAAAGGTTGAACTATCGAAGAAAATAATCAGTAGTGGAACTGAAAATTTTTGCTGTTCTACGTCTGTACGTTTGTTACATAAAAAATTCTGTTCCAAGAATAGAAATTTCTGGAAACGTTAATTGTACGAATAAAATTCATGTTAATTCATTTGAATTCAAATGAAAATAAAAATTGCAAATAAGTTGTATATCAATAAATCACAATTACTATTACTTTATCTACATCTGTGGTTAAAATGCTACTTGATCTGTTAATTTGAGTTCTATAAAGCATACTTTAGAATTTGATTTAGAATAGAGATGGGAATACCGGTTCCTCTTCTGTCACGTTACTTTCACGACAGCTCCAGAAAAATACCGCGACAAAATACCGCGATAAAATACCGCGAAGTGGCATATTATTTTTTTTTGTTCTTTAACAGTCACGGATTTCTTAAAATAAACAGGAAATCCGTGTTTCCAGTACAGCACAATCGTTACTCAGTAACTGCTTATTTCGTTAATATGGAACGTGATGGAACGGTTCCATTAAAATACCGCTCCAAAATCGCGGTATTCAAATACCGACACATCTCTAATTTAGAAAACAAATGTTAGTTTTCCATAATAATCGAACGCGTCCACACATTGATGAAGTAGTGTTAAAATGATGGCCTGATTATTGGAGCATTTGGTAATCACACATGAGTCACTCACTGTTTTAAGAACTAAAAAATACTGTACCGGCATGCCAATAGTAATAGTAATGATAATAGTAATGGTATTGGTAATGATAATAATAAAGGTAACGGTACTGCCAGCTGTAACACTAACGGTAACAGTAACAGTAACGGTAACAGTAACAGTAACAGTAACAGCAACAGTGATAGTAATAGAAACAGTAATAGTAATAATAAAACGGTTTTTAACATCTGCCAAATCAAATATAGCCCAGAAGAAAGGGGAAAATGAACGAAATCCAGAGATCTCCTTTATTAATTCCGTGTGCTGTAGCAGAGTTATTTGGTCAAGATGATAGCATTTATCTGAAGCTTATGGTATCTTGCAAGTAAGAAAATTTTAGGTTATCAAAAGTCAGCCGTGTGCTTGGCAAGCAAATGGCAATCATTCTGGAGTTCCTTCCTTTAATAATAATATATTTACATCTTATTCTAAATACTAGCATTAACTCGAAACTATGATAGTTGTTTTTGAGAAAGAGCGGCATATTATTATTCTGTGGACTCCACTAATGCCCATGAATGACTTATGATTGGCAAGTCCTAACCACCATTTTGTGAAGGAATGCGGTTACTCTGGAAAAGATCATTAGTTAAGAAGTGAAAGGAGGGAGAAATGTATTTAAAAAAATTACTAATTGTACGGTTTCACCACACTTCTAAAGTTCTAGGAAGTGAAATATAGAACATATTATAAAGACATCACCACAAATTCCACGTGATCATGACTATTGTTTATCATTTTCCCATCGCATCATTGTTTAACCGAAGAGAAAAAATCCATTATCCTAATTCCACTTTGGAAGAGCCCGCCGCTGTGCCCACAAAAAGCAACGGAGAATCAAACCGACACCGGCGTGTGCTATATGAAGATAAATGCGGGAAAACACCTCCAATATAGGCGGGTAACAGCTTGTCCTGATCGAATTGAGCGAATACTTTACGATTCAGTGTATCGAGTCAGACGAAAGAAAAACACACATAAAAACTAGTATCGCTCGATCTTTATACCTATTCCAAGCGCGTACAAACATAGTAACACTTACCACGTATATATACGTCTTACGCGCATTACAAATTTCAGTTTTTTTACAAAAAGTCTAATTTGACCTAATCTTAGATAACTTTAATTTTTCCTAACAATTTATACTATAGATCTGGTTCTGAAAGGAAAAAAAAACAGAGAAGTGATGAAAAGATGCCTAGGCTATTTGTAGAAAGCCTGAATTTGTAATGTGCTTTCGACATACCATTTCAGAGATACAAGAAATCTACCATGTAAAGAAAGATTGGATGTTTCTAGTAATAATATGTATATTTGATGATTTTTTCTAATCTACTCAAGCAGACTCCTAACTATTATGAAGATTTTCTGGAATATTCTGTAGGCACAAGTAATCTAAACGATGTATTTTTTTTCTTTACGTTCGAATATTGTCAACAATATGAGTATCCATTTAATTCATCCATGTAATTTAAGAAATTAATATTCAAATAATTATTCAAAACTTATATTAGAAAATATTATTTCTGTTGGTAAGGTTAATTACACCCTGTATATAGAAGTATTAAACATTCAGTACAAAATTACTTAAACCATTTATTTCTCATTCTAACAGGAAAATAATTCACACACATTTCTGTTGACTAATGATTTTAAAGGATGTAACAGGTCCAATTACAAAATGCATGATTCAATGAACGGCAGATATATATGCATCTCAATCTAAAGTGAGATTTTAACATGCATTGAACTTCCACCACTCCCAATATGATTTCTGAAGTGTAAGCATCTATTGCCATAAAAATTAAAATTGTGGATGGTGGAAGGGGAGTTGTAGTTGGACTCTGAAGGGAGTCACTAACTGACTGGAAGATAACCAGGCTGTGCAACAGCCCCTCTAGAAATGTTGTCCTTTGGGTAAGTTTTATTTTATTATTCTGTATTTTTATGCTTGGCATTTAGCCACATTTATTTGAGTGTTCTGAATAAAGAATAAAGTTGTTGTATTGTTCTCAGTCGCATTATTTTAAATTAGTATAAAACCCTCTTGCAGCCAAGTAAAGTGCTAGGTAGTTAGCCCTCTAGTCACAGACGTGACATATATGGTGGAGGCGCCGGGCATCGAAAAAATGTCGTTATAAAGTACAACTAAAATAAGACTCAACAAATTTAAGTTGCGGGTTTGAGATATTGCCAAATATGGGAGGGAAATGAAAAAAATATCTACTATGTTTCAATACATCTCCATATATATGATAAAAGTTTAGAACGTTACTCCAAGAAGACTTCCCATTTCACAAAAGAATAAAATCAAGTAACTTGTGACAAAATCCATGTGTATAAAAAGCTGCCGATATATTATTAGCAAATAATAAAATAAAAGTATGTAACAAACAAAAGATCACACATCTATTCAATACCGTCTAAATAAAAAATATAAAACCGATATCTTGTAAAAAATCAGTCCTTTCTTACATTGACATACTACAGTAGATAGGTATATTGTAGACTATAAAATTAAATTTTAGTGAGTTGTAATAGTAGTAGTTAATCTCATAGATTATAACATATATTTTATATCACATAAGTTGCAATGTTACATAAAAATGTAGGAATTTCTATAATAATATTTTCTGTTAAAAATTCATAATAAATTATTTAGTATATTATAGTATATTATAGTATATTTCTATTATGGTAAAAACTGACTATTTAAATTATGGCTTAATAGCGCCCCTTTTTGTTGGAGATTTAGGATTATTGTATATACAGTGCTTTAGAAAAGTAACGAATAAATTCATTATTTTAGAAATTGAGAAGTTTTCGAAAAAGTCCCCTGACACGTCGATTTTGTTTTTAAAAAAGGCACTTTTTGACATACGACCCACATTTGTGACGTCATCGTTGTTCGAGATATGATGTTATCGACAATTTTTTTAAACAGCAACCCCCAATTTTGATCACGCCAGTAGAATAGCTATGCCGATCGTGCTCCAAAATTCAAGATGACGGCTGGAACAGGATCGGCATAGCTTTTCACCGACTATGTGACAGTCCAAGATGGTGGCTGGCTGGTAATATTATTACTACAATTTCGAATTTATCGTGGGTTGACGATCTAGTGAAGAGAAATGGATTAATAAAAGTAGGTGACGCTAAGTAACTTGAATTATTATCTTATTATGGATTGTGCTGAACGGAGGTGTCATTTATTGGCGTAGTGGTTAATTGCAATATGCCCGTTCCAGTCAAATATAAGTGTATCAAATGTGGAGGAGATTGCGACCTACCAAACAGAAAATGTTTCCCATGTGAAGCTCAGGAGTTTTTTTGAGGATGCAGATAAATCGAAACATATACCTAGCTCTTACTTTGACAAAAAGTGATTCAAAGTATGTTGCAGTTAATACTTTGTTGATTTAATTGAGCAATATCTAAGTAGTGCGTCTTACTTTATGATTATGTTAAATCACATAAAATGGTTTCTATATCAAAATTTAATAATTTCTTTATTATAGAAAAAAACTGATAAACAATTGTGTTTAAAATATTTTATTAGAAATATATATATTACAAACAATAAAATTATTTAATTTATTGTTGTTGATGGTTTTGCAACCAATCATCTACTGGATCAATCCAATCCTGATCATGAAGCCTCCATCCTTCATCATTGTTACTGTTGCTGTTGCTACTGCTGCTATTGTTGTTGTTGTTGTTGTTGTTGTTGCTGCTGTTGCTACTGCTGCTATTGTTGTTGCTGCTGCTGTTGCTGCTGTTGCAGCCGTTACATGTGTAATATTGCCTCTGTGTTTGTTCGTTTTGTAGACGGAGACTCCGTCTATATTTTACCAGATGGTTTGCCATGCGATGGCTTAACACGCGATGAAACGGTACCAATGGGCAAGTTCTAAATTCTGTAACAATAGATAAGTATATGTAAATTAAAAGTCAAATTAAAAAATTAACTATCACTTACCACTGTGATCCATATTAGCAGAAATATGAAAGATTCAAGTTATGATATTATTTTAGTGTCAAAACAATGATACATTTATGTGTTTTGTTCAGACTTATATATGCTAACAGCTGGAAATTAGTAGCCCTTTCATTATCCTCCATGTAGGAGGAGTAAACATAAGAAGAGGGAGACTGCTTTGGAGGGAGAGGTATGGGTGGGAATGATATATGTGGTATATATATATATATATATATATATCAGACTTATTTGAACAATCAGTTAAATAAAACATTAATTTACAATCAACATGGATCTACAAAAGTTGAACAAAGAAACAGCTTTTAAAGAACTGAAGAATCTGAAAGAGTTGGAAATAAACCGAAGTTATAAAATAGTGAAGTTGAGGTTTAGTAAAACCAAATATGGCGATAGTATTTTGGCTGAAACTGAAGATTTTACCACCTACTTACCCCGAAGATTTTATATGTACTTTGAAAAAGAAGGTATTGACAAATTCAACGATGGGCTAAGAAGTCGACCTGTATATCTGGTTAGTAAGGGAAAAGTTGGGACGACAACGAACGTTATATTTACCGAGGGAGATGCATTATAATTATGTTGTAGGAAATAAAAATATTTGTATTGAATGGATTTTTTTTATTCTACCTCATGTACAGTATAAAAATAAATCCTTAACTATCATGTCTTCCACTCCAAGTAAATGATACAGTGACTATTTTGTCTTCGAATTAATGAAACTTGAACACCCTTAAGAATTTCTTACAATTGGTAAATAATGTTAGGTAAAATTTTTTTCCACTTAATCTAACATTATACAAACATATTCTTGATATTTTGTATCAATGTTTTTGTTTTCAAATTTAAAAAAAATTCCATATTTTGTTATTATAAATGTTCAAATTATATATATATATATATATATATATATATATATATATATATTTGTAATTAAATGAATCATTCATGATTGACTTCAGCTTGGCGCTCAAAAAATCATACTATTTCTAGAAATATGGCTTCCGAGTAATAGTAGAGAAATAGTTATTAATTTAATTACTATGTACGAAACACGAACAAGCTACCGGGCCTCGTACATGGTAAATATAATTTGCAAGAGAATTTTAGTGTTAAAATATTTGTGTAACAATATACTACTATTTTACTTTTAATCAAAAACTAAATAATGACAAATTACTATCTCATGAATGCTCAAAGCTTTTTATATTTTTGTAATAAAATTGAATAATCTGATTGACTTGCTTGATGTTCAAAAACATACTATTTGTATCAATATGGTTTCCAAGAAATATATAATAATTATTAATTTAATTGCATATTTTTTATTTTATTTAAATTTTCTATGTATAAAAAGTAATCTGATGTTCAAAAACATACTATTTGTATCAATATAGTTTCCAAGAGATATATAATAATTATTAATTTAATTGCATATTTTTTATTTTATTTAAATTTTCTAAGTATACAAATTTTTGCTTTGGTTACTACATATTTTCAAAATTTTTGTAATAAAACATATTTAATTTTACTATTTTACTTTCAATCAAAAACTAAATATCAAAAACTGTTTTATTATCTCATAGATCATCAGGTGGTGATTGGGAAAGAAAACTAATGAGTAGATAATAATACTATATATTTTACGTATAACTAATACTTTACATACCTACAACTAATATTTAACAACAACTAATATTTAATAATAACTAATATTTCTACTATTCTAATATTTCTAACTATAAATCTATTTATATTTACATATTATTTACATATTCATGTCTTTGAATTTGGCTACGACGACCTCGTATCCTCGTAGCGATTCCATCGCGGCGGCCTTTCTCGCTTCTATATTAGCTTCGCGTTCTTCGAGAACCCTCAGCTGCTCTCTGAGAGCCTCCTTTTGCCGGCGAATGGAATTTTCCTCGCCCTTCAGCGAGGATACGAGGTCCCGTGCCTTTTGAATCTTCTTTTTAATTGATGTCAAACCTCCCTAGACACGCAGGAACCATTTTTGCCTTCGGGCTTCTTCAACAGCCCGCCTCCGCTTCTCTTCATTCATTATGGCAACCAAATCTTCCTCTTCAGCAGCGGAGGCGGACGAAGTAGAAGCCTGCGGAGGCGATAGTGATGGCGACGGCAACCTCATGCTTTTGAGGGCCACCATGTTCTTTCCTCTGTAACAGAAAATAAACGATATTAATTTAAAAAAAATGGAAGTGTTTCTTTTTAGATTTTTTTAAAAATTCATTGTAGAATATTTACCCAGAATGAATTCTTTTCCCAGGATTTGAGAATGGCGAATTACTGACGAAGTCGTCCTCGTCATTCGCCACCACCAAGCGCATCCTTTTTGATGCCGGGGACGAACCTTGGGGTGGGTGGGGTGCATTCTCCTCTTCCCGAATTTCCTCAATGGCAAGATTTAACTCTTCCGTTGTTCTACATGAAAAGAAAATATTATTAAAAACAACAAAATTATTAAGATATTAAAAATCATCATCAAAATAAGTATAGGAAATAAAAAACTTACGTTTCGTTAACAATATCTTCCATTGCTAATTGGTCTTCTCTCAGCTCACAAATTGCTTCTAATGATAAAGACATTTTATAAGATAAAATATAAAGATAGTTAAAAAGATATTAAACAAACACTTGGCTAACTTGGCGATAAAGTTGTCTTTGCGGTAATTCGTATAAGACTAAATGTATTCAACGAAGGTAGTGTACTTTTATAATCAAATTTTTGCAACTTGCAGATTCCAGAGCTATATGAGCATCCGGTGAATTCCCTTGAACTGTATAGGTCACTTAACTCTAGGTGTTGGATAAAATGACATATCTGGTGTGCGGACGAAATTTGACACCATTTTCTGCTGAGTTAGAAAAAAATGTAATATGACACCTTATTTTGTAATTAGACACCATTTCCTGCTGAGTTAGCGAAAAATGTAATTTGACACTCGTTTGGAAATTTGAGACCCCGATATGAAATTTGACACCGATGTGTTGTAATCGGACACCTTGTTTTGTAATTTGACACCTCTATATGAAATTTGACACCAACGTGCTGTAATCTGACACCTTATTTTGAAACTTGACACCAACATGATGTAATCTGACGCCTTATTTTGAAACTTGACACCAACGTGATGTAATCTGACACCTTACTTTGAAATTTGACACCAACGTGTTGTAATTTGACACCTTATTTTGAAATTTGACACCAACGTGTTGTAACCTGACACCTTATTTTGAAACTTGACACCAACATGATGTAATCTGACGCCTTATTTTGAAACTTGACACCAACGTGTTGTAACCTGACACCTTATTTTGAAATTTGACACCAACGTGTTGTAACCTGACACCTTATTTTGAAATTTGATACCAACGTGTTGTAATTTGAAACCATATATTGAAACGTGACACATTATATTTGTAACCTGACACCCTTCGTTAACTTTTCCTTTCCTTTTCTTTCTTTTTTTTTTTTGTCGTCGCTTATTTTTTTTAATGCATTTTTGGAAAACATACTTGTCCTAGACTACGAAAAGTGACATGGAGACCTCTAGTCCTTATGCAAAATTTTGTGCTACCCCCAACCCCGATTTTCTTAATAATTGCGAATACAAATTTTATACCCCCGTTCGATAGCTTTTTATGTCCTCTTTCTAACAAAAAAAATTCAACTTTCTATCTCTTGTACTAACCGAGTTATAACAAAAATCCGTTTAAGGGGTATTTTGATTTTTCACCCCTAGCCCTTGAACGGGACGTCTGACGATGAAGTTTCTATAAACTTTTTTTTCTCTACTCAACTTCTACTATCACTTGCTAAAGTTTCAGAAAAATTCAACGATTGGTTTCATTTTTGCGTATCTCAATTTTTTCCAAAAATGTTCAAATTTTAGGTATAGATAGGATCTCCGTTGGGGGTTTTATTTCGACATAACCTGATACATGGTCAATTAGGGAATGTCAAATCATGTCGAATTTTTCTATACTTCTCAAAAAAATATGTGACCTTGAGGTATCACCTATTACAATTTACGGAAAATAGCATTGGACAAATCCAGCAAATCTATGTAACTTTATACTATATTATAGATGCTTTTATTTCATACTAAAAAAAAAATCCAAAAAAAATTTCCAAATCCAAAATTTTTTCAAAAAAAATTTTTTTTTTCGATTTACCTCATTTCTGGCCGCGAATTCTGAAAGAGCACCCTCGAAAACATAAAAATCCACATTTTCACATTTTCGACATTTCTAAGTAAATAACTTTAACATTTTCAATTTTTTTTCAATCGTTTCTTAAATGAAGCAAACAATTTTTTTATCATAATATCTTCTGTGTATGTAAAGTTTTCCACCAAGATCTGTCCCATAATGCATAATGTTTCACAAATTGCTAATTCTCCTACCATAATTATTAGAACCGCTGACATACTACCATTTGAAAAGTATACAGGGTCCTGCACCACAGCTCCCTTCTTTTGTAGCTCATGAACCGGTGCCTTTATAAATTTCGTTCAAATTTGACTGCAAACTATTCGTAGAGAGGCACATTTTGAAAATATTTTCAAATATACAGGGTGCTCTAAAAACATGTACCATACTAAAGTTATGTTTTTTTAAATGGAACACACTATATATTTTTGCATTTTTGGATTCTACCTGAAATTCTAAACACATTTCATTTAGGATGTCCTATACCTATCTTCAACTGTTTTTGAAATATTGACAGGTGAATATTGACATTTTTGCAACTTTGACATCCTGTAAAATCTAAGCGGTTTGAGATCAAGCAAAACGGTTTGCACATTCCTATCTTAACTTTTCATAAGCTATCGTTTGGTACTAATTTCAGAATTATCCAAAAATTTAAAATTTTCTGAAAATTTTTAAAATTTTTTATTCCTGTATAAATTTGAAATTAGTACCAAACGATAGCTTATGAAAAGTTAAGATAGGAATGTGGAAACCGTTTTGCTTGATCTCAAACCGCTTAGATTTTACAGGGTGTCAAAGTTGCAAAAATGTCAATATTCACCTGTCAATATTTCAAAAAAATGTTGAAGATAGGTATAGGACATCCTACATGAAATGTGTTTAGAATTTTCTGTAGAATCCAAAAATGAAAAAATATACAGGGTGTTCCATTAAAAAAAAACATAACTTTAGTATGGTACATGTTTTTAGAGCACCCTGTATATTTGAAAATATTTTCAAAATGTGCCTCTCTACGAATAGTTTGCAGTCAAATTTGAACGAAATTTATAAAGGCACCGGTTCATGAGCTACAAAAGAAGGGAGCTGTGGTGCAGGACCCTGTATAAGCTATGTCCTACCGTTTGTAACCATATTGCAGATATTAGTATCTCGAATAAACCATGATTTTTTACAATTAAACTTTGAAAATATGGCTTTCGCGAACATGGTTGTTTCCCAGTACGTGATTGACATTCAATGTTTTAAAATTAGTAATAATAGAGAGTGTCAAATTCAAGATCGGTGGGCTGTGAAGGAACTGGGAATATATAACGGAAGAATTTCATACCATTACTTATTTAAACCACCTTTTCCATTCCACCATTTATCAGAGGACCTAAAAAAGGAGGCAAATTGGGTGCTGAAACATCATCATGGTCTTCCACGGAACGAAGGTTTGGAATCCTTGAAAGACCTACCAATTATTCTGCAGGGTGCAACAAGATCAGCAGACATTATTTATGTCAAAGGGCGGGAGAAGGCCATGTTCCTGAGAAAATACGTGAACAAACCGGTTGTGGAGTTTCTGGAACATCCCAAATTATGCCGGCAGGTTCCTGAATGTTGGCACCATCGACTGGACCACTGCGCATGTGCGTTGGCTAATCCATATAGCCTGTATGATTTTTATTTAAGAATTAAATAAAAAACAATATATTTTTGAATTTTATTTTAGCATAACCTGTATCATTGTTATTTATAATTAAAATAAAAAATTAATTAATATATTTTTGGGTTTTATTAATTTCTCTGTAATATAGTGTTGCAAGGCTATAGTTAAAAACATATCTTGTAGTAAACAAAAAGCAAGAGCATACCTACCTCACAAAATGAATCACGTTTCACTGTATCTGCGCAAGCTTCTAGCACCATTGTGCATAAAAATGACTCGAGTTCTTTAATAAACCACACAGTTTATTTTACACCTCGCATACTAATCTGGTGTACTTGCTATTGTGGTTTTTCTTGACTCAGTGCTAGAGTATAGTAATATTAGAAAACATGAATCCTGAAACCATTTGCTCTATTAGTTCTACAATTGTGAAAACTACTGGTGAAGCTGTAAAATTGGTAAAAAGAACAGAAGAGATAATCAGTCAAATAAAATTAGTAAAAGGTAATGTGAAATTGTTGGAAACTGTGATAAAAAATAGAATTAACAACCAAGAGGAAGCAGAAAATCCTTTCAAATTGGAAGCAAACTTGGCATTATTAAAATACTATTTAGCTAAATTGCAACACTTAAAACAGTCTTCTGGTAAAGTTGGAGCAGGCTTGGAGGACAATACTAAAAAGAAGCGTAATCGACAGTTAGTTTGGCACTCGATTAATTCTTGCTTCGATGGACGACTGTGTACAGGACTAATTGCAAATTTAAGTATTAAAGATCCATTATGTTTCTTAAATAGGGCCTTCGATAATTTTCAAAGAAAAATTAAAACACATCGTCAGAATTCAATGCTTAAAGTTAATGTTGTATTAGTATGCAATTTTATTAAACCACAAAGTGGTGATACAGATATGAAAACGTTTTCTACAAAAAATCACATAATCGATATAAATACTAATATAAAAACTTGGTCCAAAGATAACGTAATCCATGTTTTAACAAACAAATTGGAAGAATTTAGCGAAAAAGATTCAGGTTGGGCTCTTTCAGAGGTTCTACATTTAAAAGTTAATATTAACAAATTTTCACCTTTAAAAGGGGGAACATAAACTTATGTGAATTTACCGGGTTTTATATCACGTAAAAGAGCTGTTGTCAATGTAGAAAATAACGATTCTTTTTGTTTTTTGTGGGCTGTAGTTTCCGCTCTATATCCAGCTAACAACAAACATCCTGAAAGGGTAACAAGTTATCCGCATTTTAAAGATGTTCTAAAATATGATTCTATTGAGTTTCCAATAAAACTTGATGACATAAAGAAATTTGAAAAATTAAATAACTTATCTATTAATTTGTTTTGTATAGAAAAAAAGAACGTGCTCCCTCTTTGTTTAAGCGATAATAGAAATAGTAACAGAGAACAGAGAGATAATTTTACAAGATTTTCAAACGATAAAGTGTTTTTCCACTTTGCATGGATAAAGAGAATGTCTGCACTACTTTCAAAACAACTGTCTTCTCATGGGCATAAAACTTTCATATGCTATAGATGCTTAAATCATTTTAGTTCTGACGATTTACTTAAAAGACATTTAGTTTACTGCAATAATATGAATAAGTGCGCCCTCAAATTTCCAAAGGAGTCGGACAAAATTTTACACTTCAAGCATTTCAGTTACAAAGAAAGAGTACCTTTCGTAATATATGCCGATCTTGAAAGTATTCTTGAACCGTGTGAAACCTTAAGAGTGGAAAATAATTCAGTTAATTATCAAAAGCATACACCATTTAGTGTGGCATATTATTTGAAATGTTCATATGATAATAATTTATCAAGGTTAAAACTATAGCGAGGTGGTGATTGCATAAAATGGTTTATTTCAGAACTGCAACATATTGCAGTGAATGTTAATAGTATCCTCGAAAATTCGAAAGAAATGGAAACTTTATCGTCCGAGCAAGAAATAAATTATGCTAACGCGACTCACTGTCACATATGCACCAAGCCATTTACATTGAAAGATATCAAAGTTCGTGATCATTGTCACCTTACCTCAAAATACAGAGGTGCTGCTCATCAAGATTGTAATCTAAATTATAAAAATTCATTTAATACACCAGTTGTCTTTCATAATTTAAGCGGCTATGACGCAAATTTTATAATGAAACAGTTGGCTACCGGTTTTGCAGGTCCAATTCGGTTACTGCCAGTTAATAAAGAAAAATATATTTCATTCACTAAAACAGTTGAAGGTACTAATATACATTTACGGTTCATCGACTCATTTCGCTTCATGGCTAACAGTCTTGATAAATTATCTTCATATTTACAAAATGAAAAAAAAACTATTGTTAGAGCTTCTTGTAACACTGATCAAGAATTTTATTTATTAACAAGAAAAGGTGTTTTTCCTTACGATTATATAGATTCGTGGGAAAAACTCACTGAGACATGTTTACCTGCAAAAACAAACTTTTATAGTCAATTGCATGATGAAGGTATTAAAGATGAAGATTATCAGCATGCTCTTAATGTTTGGAAAACATTTGACATAAAAACTTTGGGTGACTATTCTGATTTATACTTGAAAAGTGATGTTCTTCTTCTTGCTGACATATTCGAAAATTTTAGAAAAACTTGTTTATTAACATATGAATTGGACCCATTGCATTTTTATACTGCTCCAGGTTTAGCGTTCGATGCTATGCTTAAAACGACTGGAGTACACTTAGAACTTTTAACAGACATCGAAAAGCTCATGTTTATCGAGAGAGGTATCCGTGGTGGAGTGTCTCAGTGTTCTAATAGATACGCAAAAGCAAATAACAAATATATGGGTGATCAGTATGATTCAAATCAAGAGTACATATCTAATGTATTTTGATATAAACAATTTATATGGGGCTGCAATGTCTGAATATTTACCATATGGAGAATTTGAATTTCTAGAAGAGAATGAAATTGAAAATTTAGATATATATATAATAAATATTCCAGACAATGCTGATGTTGGCTATATTTTTGATTGTGACTTAGAATATCCCACTCATCTACATGAAGTTCATAGTGATCTACCGCTAGCTCCAGAACATATGACTCCACCAATACCTTCAAGATCAAAGTTAAAGAAATTATTATTAACACTGTATCCAAAACGTAATTACGTTGTTCATTATAGGAATTTAAAAATGTATTTAAAATATGGATTACGTTTAAAGAAAGTTAACAGGGTTCTCAGATTTAAACAAGCTCCATGGTTGAAAAAGTATATTGATTTAAACACCATGTTGCGTCAGCAAGCTAAAAATGATTTTGATAAAAATTTTTATAAATTGATGATAAATGCTGTATATGGCAAATTAATGGAAAACGTAAGGAAATACAGAGATGTCCGTATGATCACTAAGTGGGAAGGGCGCTATGGAGCCCAAAATTGTATTGCAAAACCTAATTTCCATAGTTGTAGTATTTTTGATGATGATTTGATAATCATAGAAATGAATAAATTAGAAATTTTATTTAATAAACCAATATATGCAGGATTTTGTGTCCTAGATATATCTAAAACCTTTCTATATGAATTTCATTATGACTATATCTTAAAAAAATTTAATAATAGCGCAAAGCTCCTGTACACAGATACCGATAGCCTAATTTATCAATTTAAAGTGCCCGATATTTATGAGTATATTAAAGAAGACAATCAGAGGTTTGACACATCTGATTATGACTCTCATAATCCATATGGAATAGAACAGAAAAACAAGAAAGTCCCCGGTTTGATGAAGGATGAAAATAATGGAAAAATTATGGTTGAATTTGTTGGCCTTCGAGCAAAAATGTATGCTTATAAAGTTCTTAATAATAAGATAGTTAAAAAGTCGAAAGGTTCTACAGCAGCAAGTGTTAGAAAAATTTCATTCCAAGATTATAAAAGAACTCTTTTCGATCACGAAATTATTTATAAACCACAGCATCTTATTAGATCTAAAAAGCATAGTGTCTACACAATTCGACAAAATAAGATGATTCTTAATCCTTACGATGATAAAAGAATTTTAAATTCTAAGAATACAGATACAAAGCCATGGGGTTACAAAAGAATTTCAGACGAGGACAATGATGGTAATATTCCAAATAAAAGAATATGTATTCGAATCTGTAGAAAGAGTGAGAATAGTTTAAATACGCAGGCTTTATTCACGAGTCAGCAAATTACTGATATATAAGTAGCAAGCTAAGCGACAAAAGTCAGTTTGCTTTTGTTTCTTACACAAATAAAATGGATGCAAGAAATCTGTGCAAAATTGATTTACATTATGCAACTGTTGAAGTTTATAGTGACTTTATGAATCGTTGCATCGTCGAAGGTTGTGCTGATGATGAGGAAAGATTCAAATTATTAAAAGATATCTTGGAAGAAGTGGTAATACCAGATGAAGCTTTTCAGTCGTTAACGGAACATGATATAGAACCCCATTTAGAAACCATAGAATTGTTGATGGATAAGAAAATGGAACTTGACAAGTTTATTCATAACTTGTTGGCCATATGTCAAAAAGGATATGAGAGTATAACCATTAAGCAGTTGAATGATGTCGTGCTAATATTACATCCTGAAATTAAAATGTCGTTCAGAATATACTTATTTGAATTGTTACTAGATGGTAAATATTATCCGTATCTCTATTGTGGGGACACCAGTTTCCCATTAAAAAAATATATCAAGTAATTATAAAACCATTGATAAAACAATCGATGAAGCCATCACTAGAGCAGCATACTATGCCAGAAGCCGGACACTTCGCAAACTGTACACAATACAAAAGTCTAAGAAATTAAACTGGAAATTTCAGCCATCAACAAATGCCCATCACTCTAATGTTCTAAAATGGATTCAGGATAATATAAAGAGAGCTGAACAAAATTCAAATGCTCGCTTAGGATGGAGTTGTGGTCCCGATTCCGGACCATGGCCTTCAACACATTTCCATGATTATAATAGAACCCTTTGCATATTATATGAAATTAAAGAATAAAATGATTTAACACAGTTTAAGGTTTATTATTTATTTATTAAGTTAATATTACAATTATTAATATAGTTATAATTTATAAAATCCTTACAGCACTAGTAAGAGGACTATATTTAACTAATCGATCATGAAGTATAAGAGCGTAACAACTTGTGCTTGGGGGAACATCTTTGTTAGTTTCGAATTCCAATCGAATATCAACAGAACCAGATTTAAGGCTTTCATTCTGATGAGAACAATCTATAACAATTAGAAGTGCAAATTTCTTGAACTCTGCGGCTGTATAAATAGGTTCATTTTCCTTTTCATAATATGATCGTTGAAACTTTGCATACATGTCATACAAGGTTGCTATCTGATTGTTCTCAAAATTTATATTTAAATTATCATAAGGAAACATCTCAGAATTAAGATACAGCTTCATATTAATCATATTACAATGATCAAATTGACTAAAATTTTTATTCAATTTATTTTTACGATCAGTATGGAATCCTACAATTACAAATCTAGGTTTCTCAAGTTGTGTTGCCGTCTTAATATTCCAAGTGTGACGTTGGGTTTCTTGTAAGAGAGGATACTCATGCAGTTCCCAACCTCTAAAGGCAACTTCTAGTTCCTTGTTTCTCGCTGCATAGTCGACCAATTTTAGTCTTTCTACATCTGCCACGGATATATGAGGCATTTTCCACAGTACTTTATTTAATATCACTTTAACTGACTCATTTTCTGTAGAATTTATTATAGTGTTAGTATCTGAATTTGAGCGAATTAACACCAACTCCTGTCGCAAATTTAAAATAATTTTCTTAAAGTCTTCACAAAATCCGAAAACAGTGGGTAAATCGATTATAACATTAAAATTTCCATTATCGTCAACTATATTTGACTGTTCGTTGTTATTAAAAAACCACCCACCATTTTGTAGATATTGAGTATCACTTCTATTGAATGATGCGTATCCCTTTAGAATTGAGGTTAGACCTGGATGACGAATGCGATCTATTACATATCCTCCCATTTCATATCTGATCTCATCAAATAAAAGCATGACACCGTTATTCACAAATGTAGCAGGTTTTGAAGGAGTATTATCAGTTTTCAGTAATTTACCTTCAATATATAACGAGCTTCCACAGGGTAATGTGTAGACATCCTGCTGTTGTATTGGAATACGAATTTCATCATTGTTATTCAAAGACGTAGATGCATAAGGCTGATGAGTATGTTTCTCAGCACTACTAACAGAATTGTCAAAATAATCCCTCTCATTAACACTTAATATATCCATTTTTTATCACTTCTTAAAAATAACTTTAAAACCAAGAGATTCGAGAAACTTCGGATTTCTTATTGTTATTGGTTTGATGGTTCGAGTAGAACTGTCCAAAGGTTTTATGTTTACACCTCCTATATAGCTTCGACTAGAGCTACCACGTTTGTTGTATCTTATTACCATTGTAATTATTAATTACGATTCCTTCAAATGTAGTCTTAATGACAATACCTCTCTTCCGAAATTGACGAGCTCGCCGTCTTGACTGACTATATTAACAATAATTTGATCGATAATTCGAGTGTTGATGGGTAGATACACAACGTTACTTGGAGTCTCAACAATTTTGAATCCTGCTGGTACTGTAGGAAAAAAATCATGTATAACGTGAGCTTGTCTGTCATTAATATAGGATCCACTCACAATATTGCATTCTATGCAAATGGTATTTACACTGAAAATATCTACGGGAAAATCTGATTCGTGATTACCATATGCCGCTAATTTTCGTGGTTTAAAACCAAGCCAATGTTCTATTGAATCTTCTTTAGTAAAATCTATATCCTCACTGCATTTGATACTACACTTCAGAGTGTTATTGTTGGCTTTAATGGAAATGAGCTTTGAATATCCTTTCACAATCCCCTCTTTTGAACTATCATCGTTTTCAAGCCATCTGGGGTCACCTAAGGCTCGTTGTAGATATTTATTTACTGAACCAATATCATAGGTTCCTTCTGGAATTTCGATGTATTTACCTTCGGATCCATAATAAAATCTGTAGTTCTTATATTTTTCGATATTTGGAATTGAATTGTAGGATTTGAAACTTATTAATCCTAAGACGTAGTCTTTACTATCATCCAAAATAATTGGAGGATTATACCTAGAAGTAAGGGTTGAGCTTCTCCCAGAGAGTAGGAATGAATTCATCGTCATCTTCGGTGTCGATGAAATATACTATTCAAAAACACCTACTGCATTCTTAATTATATAAAAATTTCAGACACAGATGACCACAGTTGAATGTATTAAATTTTTGTAACTTTTCATGGTTATACAATATTTTACATGGTTCGATATTATTAAGGTAATGTATCAATTCTCGTGGAGGTCTTAGGTTACCGTAACTATCAAAATATACTGCTTTTTCTCCATTCTTCTTATATGCAGTCCAATGTGTTCCAGGGCCTTTTTCATTATCGAGATTAATAATGCCGCATTCATTATATTGTACCCGACATGGTAAACTATCTTTCATAAATACACCTCGAAAATGTTGAATATTTAATTTCTTAGCCAATCTCATTAAGTCTAAATTAGTAAGAGCTCCTTTTGGTAATTTTATCGGTAACGCTTGGAGGGTGCTTTTCGTTCTAAAAAAAGACCAAATCCTTGCTTATACGGTCTCATGTATAGTCCTTTACCCATAGCTATTTCTTCCATTGCGACATTGTGACGTTTACTTTCTTCAGGCTTTCGCTTTGCATCTTTGGCATCATTAACGGCCTTTGCAATTCCTGCAGCTCCACCACCTAAAGCACCAAGCGCACTTAAGCCAGCAAATAATGGAATTAGTGGTAGAAATCCTCCTGTTATAGGTATTGGTATTACTCGAGTGGCTTTAATATGTTTCTTTTTAACTTTATTAACAGCTTTTAATGCAATTTTAATGGCATCTTTCATATCCTTCACATTTTTACCTTTAAGCGCCACTCGTGCTTGCTTTGTTACGTCTTTAAATGGTAATGATCCACCCACCTTTCTAGATTTCACTTTACGTTTACTAGCATTACTTTTTCTTTTCTTAGTTTTTTTGTTACCACATCCCATTCCTAATTTAACTTTAGCTTTCATTGCTGTTGCCACAGCTAAAGCTGCTGCCTTTTCTGCTATGGATGCGTTTGGTGACTTAAGTCTGTCCACCGCCTTCTCGCCTAAAATTTGATCTGCCTTATGGCGTTGCTCCAAGTCTTTCTCTCTGCTATAAGCCACGTCGTGTTGTTTACAAGATTCCTCTAGACCATTAATACCCATATCACCTCTTGCTAACATCTTCTCAAGTTTTGTACCGGGACCACAATATTTATATCCCGGAATATAAAGCTCTCTCGGTGGAGCAAGAGATAAACTGCTTTCGGAACTGAAGACCATACCGGCACGTTGAATTTCGGCAGATCTTCTAGCCTGAAGAATGTAAAAAGCGATCTTATACACTAAAAAACTTAGTGTTTAAAAACCCATACACCTACTTGTTAAAAACTACTAGCTTAAATAACATCGAATTTGGTTTTAATTGAATCAATCGTTTCTAAATTATAAACGAAAATATCGTTTTCGAGACGACAGAAACAGGATATTATTGGAAAAGAAACGTTGATATACCTAACCAAATATAGACATTTTTTCAATATTCCCGGGAGCAACATACTTAGGGGAGTTATTAATTACTAGTTAAAGAGTTCTGTGCGAAATTCTGCAGCTAAATTAAAACTCCAGGAATTTTAGAGGAATAAACATATCTCTAATTATTTCCGTATTATTAGTATTGTTATTACTTTGTTTAAACCCAGTCGATCGGTACTCGGGTTTCGACTCTCAGGGTCGGGCGCTGGTGGTAACCAGTTGCTATTCTCCACATCCGTGGGGTAAATAACTACTGAGTTCAAGTATCGTGTGCCCTGAGTAGACATAATGAACCCAGAATGACCGCCTTCTGCATTCTTCCGGCTAAAAGATCTGCCGAATTTCGCCATGCCGCTATGATCTGCAGTCCTGAAAGCGCAGTGGTGTATCTCTTGGTCCGCCGAGGGCTTCTAGAATCAGTACCACAAACTTCACAGTATGTTCTCAATAGAGTCTGCGGAGTTCGAAGAGAAGGTCTCGATATTTCGTCCGTTTCTTCTCCTCTCCAAGAACTCGAGTTCTTTTGGCCCAGCTTACTTAAAACATTTGGAGATTAAAAAGGGTAAAACTGATTTTTTATAAATAATAGTTTTGCAAATATGACAGTAGCTCACATTAACGCTAGGTCACTCTTACCAAAATTTTTTGATTTGAGAGAATATGTACTGCGCTACAATTTTGATATTATTGGAATAAGTGAGACGTGGTTAAATTCGGATATAAAAAACGATGATATAAGCATTCCAGGATATAGACTATACAGGGCGCCCTATTTCTTGACCCGTTGCATGGGTAACTTTTTTATTAGTAGAGATACAAAAACGCTTAAATGAGCAAATTAGTGCAGTTTCGTATTAGTAATTCTACGGTAAGGCGAAAAATTATATACGGGGGAAGGTTGAAAAGTTATTGACAAAAAACGAAAAATCCAACTTTTCTATTATCCCTCGTAGCTCGTTCATTTGAAGAGTTAGAGAAAAATGCTTCACATGTTTTTTGCAGTATTTTTCATGTAAAATGACATGCACTTGCTACTTTCTATATATCTCTTAAAATGGTTGAGAATCACAGTAAAATATATTTTTTTTAAATGTAATGGATAGGTGGCTGTGACATTAACCGAAAGTCCCCTTTTTTCTCTTTCAGATGATATAACATAGTCCATATTTTATCCTTACAAAAGTAATAATAATCGTTGTTTTTAAAGAAAGTTTATTGTCACATCAAGAATGCTATGGAAATAAAACAAAAAATAAGATTCCTGATATTTTTAAAAACGTCTAGTTGGCATTTAATTATTGACAGATCATAAGTGACATTTTTAGTTTTTGTTAAGTAGTTTATTGTTTATTATTAATACTGCATACAAAATAATAGTGTTGCAAATATGTACACCAACGAAGAGAAAAATGATATACTATTTTGTTATTATAACCAAAATCGAGATGCACAAGCTGCAGCGAATCTTTATTTTGAAACTTACATGGAACGAAGACAACCCCATCATAGAATATTTAGACAGCTGGAAAATAATATACGATTATACGGTTCTTTTTCAAAGCCTAAGGATAAAAGAAACTTCAATGAAGACACTGAAATAAATGTTTTGGCTTATGTAAATTTTAAACCTGATTCTTCAACTGCAGAAATTGCACATCACTGCAACACTTCCAAGGAAACTGTAAGAGCTATTTTAAAAGGTAACAATTTAAAGCCTTATCATTATTCCATATGCAATACTTTATATCCAGCTGATAATCAAAGAAGGATGACATTTTGTCGATGGTACATTTCAAAATGCGAAGAGGATCTATAGACTTCTGGAAAAAGATTTTATTCAGTGATGAAAGTAGATTTACCAACAATGGTATTTTTAACCGCCATAATAACATAATGTGGTGCCGAGAAAATCCACATCTTGTTTCTGAAAGAAGAAATCAACGTCAATTTGGGATAAATGTGTGGTGTGGAATTTTTTGTGGCAAAATTATTGGCCCATATTTTTACGAAGATAATTTGAATGCGAATAATTACCTTCATTTTCTAAGGAATACTCTAACAGAGGAATATTTAAATGAATTACCACTTCATATTTTTAGAAATCTTAAATACTTACATAAACAATATTTACATGAACAGTTTGATAATGTTATAGGAAATAGAATGGATATCGACTGGCCAGCGCGAACACCTGATTTGACCCCCTTAGATTTCTTTCTTTGGGGGTTATTGAAAGATAAAGTTTATGTGACAGCTCCTCTAGATATAGAGGATCTAAAAGTCAGGATTCAAGATGCAATTAGAAGCATACATGGACATACAATAAATAATGTTTTAAGAAGTATCCAGAAACGTTGCTTACTATGTATCCAACAGGATGGTGGTCATTTCGAACATTTACTTCAATATAATTAATTAATTAATAATTTCTGTTCTCAAAACATTCTTTTGTTCCATAATCCATAGCATTCTTGATGTGACAATAAACTTTCTTTAAAAACAACGATTATTATTACTTTTGTAAGGATAAAATATGGACTATGTTATATCATCTGAACGAGAGGGGACTTTCGGTTAATGTCACAGCCACCTATTCATTACATTTAAAAAAAATATATTTTACTGTGATTCTCAACCATTTTAAGAGATATATAAAAAGTAGCAAGTGCATGTCATTTTACATGAAAAATACTGCAAAAAACATGTGAAGCATTTTTCTCTAACTCTTCAAATGAACGAGCTACGAGGGATAATAGAAAAGTTGGATTTTTCGTTTTTTGTCAATAACTTTTCAACCTTCCCCCGTATATAATTTTTCGTCTTACCGTAGAATTACTAATACGAAACTGCACTAATTTGCTCATTTAAGCGTTTTTGTATCTCTACTAATAAAAAAGTTACCCATGCAACGGGTCAAGAAATAGGGCGCCCTGTATAGATAGAACAGAACGTGGAGGAGGTGTGGCCATTTATTCCAAAAACTTCTTGAGAACCAATTTAATTGAGAAAATAAACGAAGAAGGACAAGAAATAGAACAAATTTGGATAGAAATTGATATGAAAAAGAAGAAAATAGCATTTGGTTCGATTTATATACCCCATGAGCTGCCAGTACACAGAATGGAAATAATTGAGGAAATGTTTAGTGAAATTATACCATGTGTTGATCATTGTATATGTACAGGAGATTTTAACAGAGACATGTTGAGAAATACAGCTAAGACACAACAGTTTATAAACATTTTGCAAATGTTTAATTTAGACCAGTTAATTACGGAACCTACTAGAGTAACTGAAACATCTAGCACACTTGTAGATCTGGTGATTACGGATTTGACCACGTTCATCACGGAAACAAAAAATATTGATATGTCGGACATAAAATGTGATCATAACTTGGTGTATTGCACAATAAACCTAAAAAGAGACCCAGCACAGGAAGTAATAAAAACATATCGAGACTATAGAAACATGGATATGGAAATGTTTCAAATAGATGCTGCAGAGATTGATTGGAGCGATATGTATATGAATGAGGATATTGATAATAAGTTAAACATATTCAATAATAAGGTCATAGGAGTATTTGATGTACATGCTCCACTAGTTACAAATAAATTAAAAAAAACAAAAAACTTGCCATGGATAACCTTTAATATTAAATGCTTAATGAAACAAAGAGAAAAGGCTAGAAAAAGATGCAATCAAAATCCGACAAATGAAACACGAATCTTTTACAAACAAATCAGGAAAGAGGTAAAAAAAGCAATAGATAGGGAGAAGGTTGCATATTATAGCTATAAATTTAATAGACACCTTAACAACACTACTAACATATGGTTTGAAGCGAATAGACTTGGAATGAGAACGAACGTTTCTAATATAGAATTGCCACATGATCTCAGTGATCCTCAAATGATTAGCAATTATTTCAAAACCTCTATAACTAAACCTCAAATTAATATGAATATAATAGACCATTATACTGAAAAAATAGATATACCAAATTTTAATTTTCAGCTAGTTGAACCAGAATTGGTGAAAATGGTGCTCAACAAAATCAAGTCCAGATCAGTTGGTTGGGATGGTATAACAATACATATGCTACAGTTGCTTCTGCCGTATTGTGTGTTACCCTTAACACACATAATAAATGTGTCACTTGAATTAGGTAGAATTCCGAGCGAATGGAAAACTGGAATAATACAACCTATTCCAAAAACGGATAACGTTAAAGAAGCTAAGGATTTAAGTCCAATAACGATTTTACCAGTTGGATCAAAAATTCTGGAGCGAATTGTGCACAATCAATTATACGAACATTTAACGCTACACAAGTTATTCCCACCTCACCAATCTGGATTTCGCAAAGGTTTTAATACCACTACAATTCTGTCTGGCATTGTGGATGATATAATTTCCGCTAAAGACAAAAAAGGGCGTCTATTTTGATTCTAATGGACATGTCAAAGGCATTTGATTCTGTGAATTTTGAATTACTATTAGCAAAATTGCAGTCTTTTGGTGTTAGAGGAAACAGTCTAATGTGGTTCTCCAATTATTTGAATAAAAGGAATGTTATAACCAGGATTCAAAAACAAAATGTCAATTTATTCGCAGAACCTTACACTGTCGAGTGTGGAGTACCTCAAGGGTCTATATTAGGGCCATTGTTATTTAATGTTTTTACCTCGGATGCTCCTGATATACTTCAACATTGTAAATTATATATGTATGCAGATGATTTTCAACTCTTGCTGAGTTTTCCATACGATGAAACCGAGGTGGCTGTTGAAATTTTAAATAAAGAAGTTAATGATCTGGTGACTTACATAACAGATATTGGCCTTCAAGTGAATCCAGCAAAATCACAATTAATTGCCTTTGGCTCCAAAAATTTTTTGAATAACACCAAACAGAATCACAAGATTAAAATTAGGGGTGAAACCTTGGAATATAGTACAAGTGTAAAAAATCTTGGTTTAATTATGGATGAAAACTTAAGTTTTGAGCTTCATATACAAAGCAAAATTAAGTCAGCTTTTATAAGACTTAAATTCCTCTATCAATATAAAAATATTCTACCTAAGAATGTAAAACTTTTATTTGTTGACACCCTGATGTTGTCATTATTTAACTATGGTGATTGTGTTACCAACCATGTCTTACTGGAAGGGCTAAAAAAAGAATTCAAAGAGTACAGAATGCCGGAATAAGATATTGTTTGCAATTGCCAAGAAGAGAGCCCACAAGTCATTACATAAGGGAAGTAAACTGGCTAAGGATGGATGAAAGGCAAAAGATTCATTTAATGAGTTTTGTATTTAAAATTCTCAAGGACAAATGTCCTGAATATTTGTATAGTAGGTTTAGATATAGGTACGAGGTGCATGATCGTCTGACAAGGCATAGAACGGGTTTAGACATCCCATCACATTCAACAACATTTTTTCAGTCAAGTTTCTCATATATGGCTTGTAAGGTAGTAAATGCATTGCCCGATTATTGTCTTGCTATGACAATCCCTCAATTTAAAAGTTGTGTTAAACGTGAATCATTACATACACTGCTGTGAAGTCTAGTCTGTCAAGAATCATACATCTTTTATTTGCTACTTGTGATGTTTTCTGGTGTGATGCAGGGGGTGATTGGAGTGCGGGAGAATAGGGGACAGTATCTTCTTTGAAAAACTTTAAGTTGCCATGGTGAGGTTGAAAATCGTCTGTCAAGATGAACTCTCACCATTTAATTGTTGTAAACAGGCTTGTTACTGTAGTTGTACTATGTATTATCTAAAACTTATATTGTTTCTGTAATTTTTTATTATGTATTGTTATGTAAACTTACACTTAATAAACTTTAACTTTAACTTTAACTTTAACTTTTCTTCTCCAAGAACTCGATGACAATCATTGTCTTGTTTTGAGTTGGCGGTCGAAGACTACATCAGGCTTATAGGCTCGAATCTGCCTGAGAGTGGGAAATGAGTAGCTCCAATATAAATTCGGCACTTCTCATTTCCCACAACGGACTCAATATCCCCCGGAGCGTATGGCAGCACTGGTGTTTCATCTATCTCATACGAGTGCCGTAGAAAGCAGTAAAGCACTCGTAAAGAGGCATTATTCCAATTGATATAGGCCAAGACTGGATATGCCGTACGGCATATCCAGTGCCGTGGAATACGTCTCCATATGCCGTCTCCATATGCCAAGCGGAGAGCAGATGAAGAATTGTCTTCGACGCCCTGTGTCAGGCCCTGCAGTTGACAATAGGAACCTCCGAATCATGACATGGCTTCGATAGACGAGGGTGTTAAATGCACCTGACAAACCATTATGAATTCCTCGGTCTGCAACTTATGCCCCGCTGATCTTAAAAGAACAAAGGCTCTTATAGAAGACACCGTGCAATGGCTTATCCACAGCCTTCTCTAGTAAGAGAAGGCTGTGGCTTATCCTTAATGTGTGGAACATTGATACTACGCTTGAGGCTGCAGAACGCAGGGCTATTGCCAGATGAATAATTTTTGCCATTGTATGTATTATACAGAGTGAGTTTTATGTATGGAACGCCGCAATTATCTCGGAAACGGCTTGCCCGATTTTTATGAATTTTGGTTTATAAGGGTTTTGTAATATGGCCGATATTATTGTGGCATTTACATTGTTGTCAGATCTTTCGTTTTTCCGGAAATATACTGAAATTTGTTACTTCAAATGGACCACCCTATATATTTTTTTGTTTTTGAAATCTCTAAAAAATTTAGAATATTTTTCATGTAATGTTCCCTATACCTAATTGCCATAATTTCGGAGTTACAGCTACATTTGCAATATCTCCGCCGAAGTTAAAATATTACATCAGGGCGGCTATGTCTGCGACAAAAACAATTTTGACGTTTTAATAAACTATTGTTGTTGGTGTTTATTGAAAGTTACAATGGACCGTTTATCTGAGAAAGAACGAATTGAGATTTTAATGATATTAGGATATGGTGATGTGCGTAGCAGTCAACAGGAAACGTGTAATATCTTTAATAATTTATATCCTAATAGAAATCCCATAACAAGATCTACTGTAAGTTGTTAAAAAAGTTTAACCAAACTGGAGCCATAAAAGATTTACCGAAATCAGGGCGTATAAAAACTGCAACAACTGAAGACAAATCTTTAGATGTTTGTGTTATGTTAGAAGAAGATCCACACTTGAGTACTAGACAAATATCCAGGGAAGTTGATATTTCTCAAACATCCATAATGAAAATTTTACATGCCAATAAATTCCATCCTTACAAAGTAAGATTGGTTCAAGAGTTGTCAGATGATGATTTCGATAGACGTGAAGAGTTTGCCGACAC
This sequence comes from Pogonocherus hispidulus, assembly GCA_963924545.1. NCBI lineage: Eukaryota > Metazoa > Arthropoda > Insecta > Coleoptera > Cerambycidae > Pogonocherus > Pogonocherus hispidulus. Next base: position 28,019,336 of record OZ004696.1, on the reverse strand, counting down.
AATGATGGAAAAATGTTACGATCAAAATAATCCAAATTTTTTAAATAATGTTATGTTTTCCGATGAGGCCACTTTTTGTATTGATGGAAACGTAAATCGGCATAATTGCAGATACTGGTCACGTAACAATCCTCGTTGGATGAGACAATCCCACACCCAATTTCCACAAAAGATTAATGTATGGGCTGGAATAATAGGCGACAAAATAATTGGTCCTTTTTTCATTGAAGGAAACTTAAATGGTCCGGCGTATTTAAATTTATTACAGAATAATATTATACCTGAGTTGGCTCGGTTATTTCCAAATCTAAGTAAGTATTCTCAATTGCCTGTTAATTTAGAAATTTTATTATTTGAAACTTTCAGACAATAACAATGTCCCAAATAACAATATTTGGGTGCAACAAGATGGAGCTCCACCTCACTATGCGCGTGACGTGAGGCAATACCTAAACGATGTGTTTCCCAGAAGATGGATTGGAAGGCGTGGTTTTATCGAATGGCCCCCGCGATCACCCGACATGAATCTTTTAGACTATTTCCTGTGGGGTCACTTAAAAAATATTGTTTATAAAACCAAACCTGCCAATATTCAGGAATTAAAAGATAGGATTACCACAGAGATAAGAAGAATTGAGCAGTCAGGAATGTTACAAAATGTACTGCAAAGTTTTAAACATCGCATGGCTTCTTGTATGGAAGTAAATGGACAACATTTTGAGCATCAGCTGTAACCGCCTTTACTTTATGTTTTCAAAAGATCCTATGGGATTTCTATTAGGATATAAATTATTAAAGATATTACACGTTTCCTGTTGACTTCTACGCACATCACCATATCCTAATTACATACATTTCAGTATATTTCCGGAAAAACGAAAGATATGACAACAATGTAAATGCCACAATAATATCGGCCATATTACAAAACCCTTATAAACCAAAATTCATAAAAATCGGGCAAGCCGTTTCCGAGATAATTGAGGTGTTCCATACATAAAACTCACTCTGTATATTATTGCACATTGTATTAGCATAGACTAACTGTTTCTTCTATGGTATTAATATATTGCACATCTGCTACTAGTTGTAATGTAAGTACCCCTCTGTTTCTGGGTATAATTGGTCTGTTTGTAATAATTTATAATATGAAAGTTCTTTGTTCGTTGTTCTTGGTTGACACTATTATAATATCTGCCATGTAATGCTTTAGACAACATTACATTTTACTTTTGTACAAGGGCATTCTTTTGTAAGTATTGTACTCCTTGTATTGATAGGTTTAAGGGTGTGAAACCATTAACAGTTTCTGCAATGCCCTTGTAATGGATCGTCTTTGTTTTAGAAGTATGTTTTGAATTAATTTATCTGTTGTATGTCTATCATTCCCCTTCCTCTGGTTTTCTACTTATATTTAATCCCTCCTTAGATGAATTTAGGTGCAGCATTCTATTCTGTGTTAATTTTGTTGTTGTTGGTTATGTTAATATATTTATGTATCCGTTCCTGATCATTTTATTACACCAAATGAATATGTTAGAGCCGGTACATGGTTCCGGCTGTCGGAATAGCAGTTTTGCGCCTGTTTTTTTAATTTGATTTCCATAATATTGATATCCATATTTAATGTGTTAGATAAAGGATTGAGACACATACAGATCCAAAGGGTAGTGAGGGTCTCACCTTGGTATATTCCCCTCTTTATATGGATAAAATCGGTTTCTGTATGATCGATGTTAGTTGTTAGTTGTATTTTGGTTTTTCGTCTTTTCATTATTGTTTTCAGGAAGTTTTGTAAGAAGAGGTATATTTTGTAGATTTGTAGAACCTTCAATAGACAACTATAAGGAACTATGTCAAAGCCTTTTTTTTAATTTATGCATATTACATGCATATTTTGCTGTTCTGATTGAACTTGCGTTATTATTATAGTATCTATTATTATTTGTTCCTTGCATCCTTGTTTCATCTCTTTGTAGCCTTTCTGTTCCTCCATTAGTACATTCTTACTCAAATATTTCGATAATTTGGTTTATTTGCATGGTGAGGTTGTGTTACTGTAAATTATTTATACCAATAATTATGTATGTGATCATTCCCTAGGTATTTCCAATTATGCATTGCATTCCAGAATTTTATTATTTGTCCTTTAATTAGTGGTATTATATCTGTTTTGTCTCTGATTGTTAGGTTTCGATAAAACACTAGGTAATTCGGAAGATTGTTTATTACTTTAATTGTAATATTGTTTTGGTTTATATTTAATACAGGTAGGATTGGTCTTGGAATAGGATTCGTGCCTTTCCATTTAATAACTATTTGTTTCTATTTTATTTGAATATTTGTTTATATTTTATTTATTATGTACTGCGAATCAGTTTTGTTGTTTTTATCGTGTGATTTTTTATGTTTCTGTGTGAAAGTTGGTATAAATGTGTCCGAGATGATTTCTAACTGTGTTTAATGTTCTTGTTGGCATTATTTCTAATTATAAATCTGGGATTTCTTTCTTAATTTTTATATCGCAGAGGCAATTTTATTGCCTGCTGAAATTTTTTTATTTTGTTGTTTGAATTTTGTTTTATTATTATTATTATCGTTATTACTTTAATTATTATTATATAAGCTCAGTTTGTTCCGTCTTTACCATAGTAAATTCGTTTTACCATAAAAATAAATTTAAACTCTCATTTTTCCCTAATAAAATAATTAATATGCAACACACATTTCATACCCTTTCCCACCTAACTTCCTAAAAGCACATGCGCCGATGCCGACAGTGTGGAAGAAGGGATTGAGAGAAAAAACACTCTTAAGAAAACGCTCGTGTGTGAAGAATCGTATCGTATCACACGCACATCTCATTTTTCTATAAACCTCTTAAATTTCTCATTCGCGACATAAATATTTGTTTACGCGAGTTACAAGTGTGCCGGCTGGTTAACGTAACAACAACAATCTCGAACGTGGAAACAGCGACGCAGAATTGCAACCCAACACGCCGCGTGTGCCATCAGCGAAGCCAGGGATCCCAGCGACCTATGTAAGTGTGCTATACCTATTTACCCATAATACAGTCCACTAATATCTGCGCACACATCATTTTGGTACCTTCTCCCGGATCTCCTTTCAGTGTTGTTGCATATTTTGCATATAATTGATCGATATAGTGTAATACTGAATTATTATACATAAAATTGTTAATATTTTACCGCCAATTCTACGCCATTTTCTCCTTGTTTCTAGTTCAGCAACAGGTAGACCTTCGACTCAGTTCGGTCGGTTTCTATAGCAACGCTTCGGCGCTTAGGTGTTTACATTTCATTCGTATTTTAAAATTGAATAAAATTAAAAACTCATTCTCTCTTGCTCTTGCTCCGGTTAAATACCTGAAATCTCCCGCTTGTTTGATAAATAAGTGTGACAACTCGTTCTTTATTAGATTTATAAATAAATTAAATTATTAACCCGATAATGTCTAAACTAAAGCAGTGCAGTGCTCTTAGGCAAAATTACATTCTAAAAATTACGGAACTAAGAGAAATAGCGAATAACGCTCTAACCGATAAATCTCTCTATGATAGTTTTAAATGTAGGTACTCGTGCATTGAAGAAATAAAACTTTATTTTGAAAAACACCATAGCAGCGTTATAAATATTGTCTCTACCTTGGAGGATGGTGAACTGGACGCCGAATTTAAAATACAGTCAGATTTTGATTCGCATTTTTTCCATATACAAACCATTTATAAAAAACTTTTTGATAATTCTATAACTGACAATAAGTTGGGTAACTCTCTAAACTCGAATTCGGTAAAGCAAAACGTTAAATTACCTAAAATCGGATTACCTCAATTCAATGGTGATGTTTCGCAGTGGCAAACATTTATCGATAGTTATCGCTCTCTAATACACGACAATGATTCCCTCGCAGATATTGATAAATCAATTACCTGTTGCAATGCCTTAAAGGAGCCCCATTGCAATTAATAAAAGCCACACCTCTTAGTAGCCCTAATTACCTTATTGCATACAATTTATTGGAAAAAAGATACGATAATCCTCGAATAATAGCTACGGCTCACTGGCATGCTTTAGAAGCGACAAAAAGGCTCAGCGGCTCAGAAGGGCCTGCAGCACTCCGCCAACTGGCAGATACATTTCGGGAAAACATTTCCATTCTCGAAAATATGAAGTTTCCAGTTAAGCAATGGGACCTCATTCTGTTCACTATGTTATTCGATCGCCTTGATTGTTAGGTTTGAGATCGCTCATGACATCTCTAAAAATACAACGAATTCTTATGACCTGCTAATGGATTTCCTCGACAAACAGTGCGATGCACAAAATAAAGTAGCTCTGGCTAGGAACTTAACCTTAAAACAAAGTGACTCGCCGAAATTTAGGCAGAATTTTGGTTCTAAAGCTACCACGTCTACAACCCTTACTACAAACTGTACTAATACCCAGTTTTCCTGCCCTCTCTGCAAAGCAGATCATTTACTTTATCATTGCCCTAATTTTACTTCTAAATCCCCACAAGAAAGATCCACTTGTGTCAGAGCAAATAAATGGTGTATCAATTGTTTAGGACATAAACACTCTATTGAGAATTGTTCTTCTCGTGGAGTATGTAGGAAGTGCTCGAAAAAACATCACACTATGTTACATTTCCCCTCTCGCTCAAGCGAACCCACGGCGAGTGTCTCTCAACCGAATCCTCAATCATCAACACCTACCCCCTCTACTTCCGTATCTCGGGAGGGAACAACTCAAACTTCTAATACATTGTTATCAAATGATAATTCTCTCGTTTTGTTAGCTACTGCCATCGTTCAAATGTTAGATGGACATGGGCAGTTTACTCCAGTACGAGCGCTTATTGATAGCGCTAGTGACTCGAACTATATTTCTTCTCGTTGCGCGAACAAATTGGGTCTAACTCGAAGAGACTCTAGCCTTGCGATTTGTGGCATAGGTCAGACTAGTACCTACTCATCTCAAATTATCTCTTCTGTGGTCAGGCCTTGTCTCAGTATCACTCCAGCATTTGATTTGGACTTTATTGTTCTTCCTAAAATCTGTTCGAATATGCCAGTTGTCTCTTTTGGAGATAGCGTAATAAACCAGTTTTCTAACCTCACTTTGGCAGATTCAAAGTTCCACATCTTTAGGCCCATAGATTTACTCTTGGGCGCGGATATCTTTGGTCAAATTCTAAAGGTAGCACTATAAATAACCCCTTGAATAATCTTGTAGCTATTGATACTGTTTTTGGATGGATGGTTACAGGCAAAATGGAGAAACCTTCTGAGACTATTGTCGCTAATACGTTTCTCTCTCATTCCAATCTCTCTCTGGAAATGTTAGTGCACAAATTTTGGGATTTGGAACAACTTCCATACTCGCAGGCACTCACTCCCGAAGATATGCTTGCAGAAAGGCACTTCTCTGATACTGTCACTCGGGCAGAATCATGACGCTTTGTGGTATCTTTACCGTTTCGAAATGAACCTCCGACTTTCGAAGGTACAAGAGAACAAGCTCTGAGAAGGTTCAATTCTCTTGAACGTCGTCTTCATCGCGAACCCCGTCTACTCGATCAATATTCTCAATTTATGATGGATTATCTCTCGTCAGGTCACATGTCTCCTTGTAATGACCTCTTGTTAAGTTCACATTCGTATTATATTCCCCATCATTCTGTGATCAAACCAGATAGCTCAACCACTAAACTGAGGGTAGTTTTCGATGCGAGTGCGAAGGATCTTAAAAATCGATCTCTCAATGACACACTCCTTCCAGGTCTTAAACTTCAGCAAGATCTGATTTCGATCCTACTCAGATTCCGAATACATGCTGTGGTATTCACCGCAGATGTGAAGCAAATGTTCAGACAGATTCTAGTCCGCGATGAGGATCGCTCGTATCAATTAATTTTATGGCGTTTCTCCAAAAATGATGTGATTCAAACCTTTGTTCTCAACACCGTTACTTATGGTATGAATTGTTCTCCCTTTCTCGCCATACGAACTCTGCAATTGGCAAAGGAATTTAAGTCCGAATATCCTATCGCCTCACAAATTCTCGAAAGTGATATATATGTAGATGACATATTATCTGGTAGGGATTCATTACAATCAGCTCTTCAAGCTCAACAGGAGCTTATATCTCTACTCGAAAAGGATTGTTTTCAACTCCGCAAGTGGGCCAGTAATGACTCTGGCTTACTCACTCATTTACCCTCGGATAGTCTCCCGTTTCTGTTTGACACAGAAACCGACTCAACGATAAAATTACTGGGTCTTCAGTGGTCCCCTTACTCTGATAGTTTTAATTTCAAAATCACCCCTCTTCATAATGACTGCACAAAACGATCAATGTTATCGGATCTCGCACGCATTTTCGACCCTTTGGGTTTTTTAACTCCTTTGACGTTGTATCTAAAGTTCATAATTCAGCAACTCTGGGCTAGAAATAGTGATTGGGACTCTCCTCCACCCACTGACATCCTAGAAACTTGGAATCAGTTCAAGGGTGAGCTTCCTGCTATTCAGAAGATTCAAATTCCGCGGCATATTATTCCCAAGGATTATGTGTCTCTAGAATTGCATGGATTTTGTGACGCTAGTTCTAGAGGTTACTCTGCTGTCTTATTTTTGTCTCTACTTGTCTTATATTTACGCTCTACACTACCTTCAGGTGAAATCCAGGTAACATTTGTTTGCGCAAAGTCAAAGGTTGCCCCGCTCAAATCCATATCAATACCCCGACTTGAACTCTGCGCGGCTCTGCTCTTGTCCGATCTCATGAAATATGTCATTTCTCATTATGAAAGTCGTTTGCTTATATCTCAAATATATGCTGGGTCAGACTCGACTATAACCCGCGCTTGGATTAGATCGTCACCACACCGATGGGGAACTTTCGTATGTAATAGACTCACAAAAATACAGGAGAATATATCTTCAGCGGCTTGGCGCCACGTAAACTCCCAAGACAATCCTGCAGATCCTGGTTCGCGTGGCCTCTTACCCTCTGCCTTGATCTCAAATTCTTTATGGTTCTCTGGTCCTCACTGGCTCACTAAGTCATTAGATTGTTGGCCAATTTTTACAGATGTCGCAGAAACCAACGAGGAAAGACGCCATATCACTCTTATCTCTGCCAACACTCCAACCTCGGATGAAGTACTCTCCCGACTCATTGACCATTATTCCGCTTTAGGCAAAGTCCAAAGAGTCACAGCATATGTTCTAAGATTTCTTTATAACCTTAGACATCCTCGTGCCAAGCAAGTTGACTATTTAACTCGTAGCGAACTAGAGAACTCATTGACAGTTCATATTAAGTATGTACAACTGATAGAATTTCCTTCAGAAATCACTCGTTTAAAGTCTCAAAAACCTCTTCCAAAAGCCTTTAAGAAACTAACCCCATTCATTGATAGCTCGGGACTCCTCAGGGTGGGCGGTCGATTAGGCAACTCATACCTCTCATTTTCTCAAAAGCACCCGTGTCTTTTGCCCAACAAACACAGGCTAGTGGACCTAATAATTGAACATACCCACAAGACATTCTTACATCCTGGGCCTCAAACACTCCATTATTTGTTATCCCAACGATACTGGATTTTTGGATCAAAACGTGCTATTCGTCGTGTGCTAGCAAAATGTCATCTGTTTTCGGGCTAAGCCAATTTCACGTCAACCGCTTATGGGTGATCTACCAGCAACTCGAATCTCTCAGATAAAGCCATTTTCCAAGGTTGGGGTGGACTTCGCAGGACCCTTTTTTGTCACTCTAGGAAAACTTCGTGGTGTTAAATCTCAAAAGGCTTGGATATGTGTATTTGTGTGTATGGCAACTAAGTGTATACACCTGGAATTAGTCTCGTCTCTTTCTGCTGAAGCCTTCCTTGCTGCGTTTCGACGTTTTATTTCTCGCCGGGGCACATGCACGGACATTTTCTCTGACTGTGGAACAAATTTTGTTGGTGCAGCTAAGCAAATAGCCACTCTCATGAAACGCGTCACGTCGGATTACGAGCAAGTTTCCTGGCATTTTAATCCGGCTTATTTGAAGCAGGGGTCAAGTCTGTTAAGCAGCATCTCGTACGAGTCGTGGGTACCCAGGTTCTCACTTATGAGGAGCTCAACACTGTCCTCGTTCAGATAGAGGCTGTGCTGAACTCTCGCCCTCTCTCACCAATGAGCTCTGACCCAGGAGATCTCTCTGTCTTAACCCCAGGTCATTTTCTGGCACTCAGCCCTTTAAATTCTCTTCCCTATGATGATCTCACTGAGACACCTCTAGGACGTCTCACTCGGTGGCAACTTTTACTGCGAATGCATCAGGACTTCTGGCGCCGCTGGCACCGGGAATATTTACATACACTTTTACAGCGTGGTAAATGGTTCGATCCTTCAGTACCCATCAAAATAGGAACTTTGGTTCTTTTAAAAAACGAGTTGTCACCTCCTCAAACTTGGCACATTGGCCGCGTGGAAATGATTAATCCCGGAGCGGATAAAATTACACGTGTGGTTACGGTGCGTACTGCCAAAGGCAGCATCAAGAGACCTGTTTCGAAGGTCTGCCCTCTACCTCTCAACTAATCTCTCTCCCTCATTCCCTCACTCTCTTTTTCTCTCTTATCTCTCTTGATCTAGGTAAAATGTTAATAACATTTTAGGTGAGCGGTATGTTCCGTCTTTACCATAGTAAATTCGTTTTACCATAAAAATAAATTTAAACTCTCATTTTTCCCTAATAAAATAATTAATATGCAACACACATTTCATACCCTTTCCCACCTAACTTCCTAAAAGCACATGCGCCGATGCCGACAGTGTGGAAGAAGGGATTGAGAGAAAAAACACTCTTAAGAAAACGCTCGTGTGTGAAGAATCGTATCGTATCACACGCACATCTCATTTTTCTATAAACCTCTTAAATTTCTCATTCTCGACATAAATATTCGTTTACGCGAGTTACAAGTGTGCCGGCTGGTTAACGTAACAACAACAATCTCGAACGTGGAAACAGCGACGCAGAATTGCAACCCAACACGCCGCGTGTACCATCAGCGAAGCCAGGGATCCCAGCGACCTATGTAAGTGTGCTATACCTATTTACCCATAATACAGTCCACTAATATCTGCGCACACATCACAGTTATACAATATTTATACGTAATCGCATATTTAAAAAAAAAAACAAAAACTGGAGTCTCCCCTCCAACCAAATGCTACGCACACCTATTCCCGGGGCGCCACATAGCTCGAATTGATTCAATTCTGAAAAGTGTCTATTGAGAATCGTTATTTTTTATTTCAATTTCATCCTTTTCATGTAAATTACTTTTGTGCGCTGCTCGCTTTGGCTTTGAATACAAACGTCTCGAAAGTTTGTCACTCTCGGAGAGAAACAATTCTTTTATACGTGTGCAATATTCTCGAAGAGTCTGAGAAAGGTTTTCAGCTCCTTTAAAATGTTTATAGAATAATTTTAGGTGAGATTATATCATTTCAAATATTATTGATCGGAATATTCTGCAACAAATCATTGCTTTTCATTTATATTTGAGACATATAACGTAAAATTTACAGAGTACTGTTTCTTATTTAATTTTACACTGGCATATCTAAAATCTGTAGTATACTATCTAGTGAAAATGAGTTTGTATTATAATAATTTAAATATAACCAATGAAAACTATCACTGACAAACTGTGTATATACCTATTTGTTTACATTCTGCAAAGATAGCGATTTGTACCTTGTTTATTACACATAAAGTCTGCCTCCAGGTGTAATTTCTTCAGTTTAAATTTTCAAGAATTACATTTTCGAAATTTAGAGATTGCTTTAAAACATCCTTTAAATTTACATCTTTATGATGTATTGCCACAACATAGATAAAAATATTAAATTACACCTACTAGTTTTAAGAATTCTATAAAGAAATATATACCTATTGGAAAAGTACTTGTAATCCGTTAGTAACTTTCTTGAAATTAACCATATTTCTTGGTCTAAAAGTATACATATTACTTGGCTACTTAGGTACTAAGTTTTACACAGTTATATCTGCATTTATAATAATATAGAGGATGAGTCACGAAACGTTTCATCCTCGATTACCTGTCAAAGGATTTGGTTCCATAGAAAATAGGCGGATAAGTTGATTTTTATTTGAAGGGGGACAATTTTTTAATATTGACATTTATACGGAATGCCCCAAAAAAGAGTGGTTTACCTACCACAATTTTTATTTTTTAAATGGAATTTTACAAAAATGGATAGAATGTCATGTCACGAATACATTGATTATACGGTTTGATGAATATAGCTCTAATAGTGAGGAATATATAATAAAAGAGTGAAGACTGTTTCATAGGCATAAAGGAGTAGAAAGGGAATATCAATTCGTTGTTAGGATACAAACATTCTCAAAGTCTTTCTCCAACACATTGTTTTTATGGTAATGATGGATCTATATCCATCAAACATCCCAGCATTTTCCATGGAAACTAATCCTTTGACAGGTAATCGAGAATGAAACTTTTTGTTGCCTCACACTGCCTCATAATATATAGGATTGGGCAAAATTCCCTGAACGGCTTAATTACGGTCGAATGGAAGGTCGTATCACATTCGGGTTTTCTGCATTGTAATCAATGAAACTTTTAGAACTTTATAAGGTGTATTTTGGGTCTGTGATAATATCATGTATGGACGTATGACGTGCATTAAAGAGTTCTAAGCTCAAGTATATAAGGTTTGTATGGATTCTTTCATGTAATTTTGTCATAATAACCTAAAATCAAAATAAAAATCAAACCTTCATATCTAATGAATGAATCTACGGTATTCAACTTTGGGGTTGTGCCAGAAATAGTAATATTAAAACCATTCAGACTTTCCAGAACAAAGTGCTGCGTAACATAGTAGACGCTCCATGGTACATACGCAACTCCGACTTGCATCGAGACCTTAATATTCCAATGGTTAAAGATGAGATCAAAAGGTTTGCTGGCAGACATGAGGCCAGACTTCACCTCCACATCAATGCAGAAGCTCTTCAGCTGCTGGACAACCAACATCTTGTTGGTTGAAGATTGAAGAGACCCAAACCATTTGAGCTGATGTAGTGTGCTGTGTAAAAGCAGGACATAGTGCGCTAGTGAAATTGTTAAAAGAAAACAATCTAAAGGACGTCATTGGATGAACTTTAGTTACTAAATGTTTAGTTTGTAAGAATATTAGAAGAAAATTAATGGTTGGTCATCAGACCAGTTTTAATAGAAATAAGATTCTCCAACAAAGAATCTTAATAATAATAAAAAAAAAATCTAATGAAAGTATATTATTTTTAAATTAAAATTAAATTAAACCCCTCCAGTGTCTCACAATGGCTTAGTGTCTTCACAAATTCCCGTTGAACATTTTCGATGGAGATGGGTGTAATATCAGCTTCATAAGCTCGAAATCTATCTTTAAGTTCAGAGAAAGAAAAAGGTTTTATGCGATACACCATACACTTCAAATAACCTCAAAAATAAAAATCAAGTGGTGTTAGATCGGGTAATCTGACTGGCTATTTGATATAACCCACTGTACCTATGGACCTCTCGAGAAAAAAAATATTAAGAACATTTCTGGCATAGTGAGGTGAAGCTCTATCCTGTTGGAAGTACACGTCATTTTGTATCAACTGAGGACTTTTAAGGTTTTAATATAATTAGATTAATGCTGGTATAATTATATCACGTTATAAATTTAAATAGATATATGCAATCAAAGTACCATTTAAAAAAAGACCCTATTTCATGTGTTCTAATTATATCCGCCCAAACATTTAACTTTTGGGGATGTTGTGTGTGGAACTCTTCCATCCATTATTAATTTTCATCAGTTCATTATCAGTTCATCATCAATTGTGACAGTTGACAAATCCATTTAAACAAAATCATCATCAGAAATAACATGCGATTTATAAAATTAAATACCTCCTCTAAGCGATTCAACATGTCCTAGCAAAACTGCATTTAATGATCTGAGTCATCTAGTTAGAAGTGTTATTGGTCGTCATTTGTCAGTGTATTTTATAGATCACCTTTTAATAAACTTTTGATGTTTCTCACCTCAAAATTTTGAAAAATCCGACATCCAGTTGATTTGGATATCGGGATTCCACCAGAAAAGGTATCGCTCAAAAGATCACTTTCTTCCTGAAAAGATCGACGCCTATCTTTATATTCAATTATCATGAGTATTCGTTATTAGTTAAGTATTATTGTAAGTTATCCGTTACCTTTCATTCAGTAGCGCGATTTTAAAGACAAAATATTTAAAAGCAGAAAACTACGGAATTATCAATGAACTTACATCGTCAAGTACCAATTATTTTCACGATTTTACAAGTAAATATCTTAGTCACATGAAATTCTAGTGATATTAAATACCATACCCAAACAAAAAATTAAGAAGAATTATATTTTAAGTGAAAAGAAAAAGAAATGAAGTCTTGATTTAATACCTCTATTGAGACATTAAGAGACATTTTTACTATATTGATAAAGGCCTAATAAAGCCGAAATACTAGTATATAAAGTGTTTTCTATATATTGAAACATCTAAATGAGACCTGTGTTTTTTTCAAAACAATTATTTTCACGATGTTTCATAAAGAACCATCCGCTTCTAGTATCCCCTTTATTGGACTAAAGGAGCTTAAACGAAATGCAACTTTTTATTGATTTTCTCTGGAAGTTTTTTGTATGTTTTGTTTATCTGAAGAAATACCGTTTTGCTAGCAATAGGCCAATACAGCCTGGGTAGGGTCTTCTGGCGCCCTTCTGTCTTAGCTTCTTTCTTTGCCTTCATGTCTAACCCACCAGGGGTAGTGTGCCTCGAGCAGGGGCGACAAGTGCTGCTCCCGTCCTGGGTGGTGGTTTGGAGTAGATCAGAAATGGTTGTGTAGCCGGGTATGCACCTTTAAAGTAGCCAACTGACTCATTAGCTTTGTGCAAGGTAAGGGAAGGGTACTCGAATTGAGCCCATGATCAGTTTTAGCGGCCGCAGCTTTGAGGGGAGGTCTGGGGGTTGTTTTTTTAGTCGCTTCATAGCCCTCTACGCTTGTTCCGGGTGGAATCTGAAACATAAGATCTTATTCTCATCCTGGATCCAGCAGTTGGGGTCATGACAGCGGCCGCACCGGGCTCGTAGTCCACGATTTCCCGGATTGGCGGGTTGCTGTGCGTCTCGGCACGCGCGAAGAACTTGACTCCGCACCTCTTGATAACTTCTAGGAGTGGGACGTAGTCGAGGTCCCAGTAAATATTGGCTGGCTGCAGGTACCAGGGGGCACCTACCGCGGTCCTCAGGGCGATATTTTCGACGGCCTGGATCTTTTTCATATACGTCTTTGCAGCAATCGCCCATGCTGCAGACGCATAATTTATTAACTGGGGGTTGGATGACTGTCTTGATCAGGGTTCGGTTATTCCTTAGGTTGAGCTCGTTGGTGCGGCACAACATCGGATGTAGCTTGACTCTGACCAGCTTCACCTTCGCTACGACTTTCTTGATGTGGTCTTTTCATCGCAGCCTCTTATCCAGGGTTATCCCTAGATAAGTAACGGTGTCCCTCCATTCAATGTCGGCCCCGTTCATGTTGACGTATCCAACTAGCGCCTATGTGTATCTGCGAGAAAAGAGAATGGCATTACACTTATCGGGATTTATACTTACCTTCCAGTTATTGCACCAGTCCTCAAGAAGGAACACCGCCTGTTGGAGCTACCTCGTTACGATTTTGACCTGAGGAGACCGTACAATGAATGCCGTGTCGTCTGCGTACAGAGCGAGCGAAGTATTGTGCGTCCTAGGCAATTTCGACGTAAAAATGGTGACAAATGGGGTGACAAGACGGTGCCTTGGGGGACTCCGGCCTCTAACGGGGATATTGATAATTATATATTGAAAATACTTTTACTTTACTTTACTATCAGTAATAAGCAAAATATCTTAAACTTTAGGGCATACCTTTAGAATTTAGTAGATGATCTTCTTTATTTTATCTAGGAATTTTATATCTGACCTTGATTGTTATGGGATACCGTTTTATTATTGCGTATGGTTAGGTCCCAGGTGAATATTGGTAGTACCATATACTTAGTTACTATAGTATTATAGGTATGTATTAGTAATGGTAATAATAAATATTCAAAAATTCTTAATAATCTGTTGTGGTAATAATAACTTCTGTTTAATTAAAATCTTTTTATACGTTTTGGGCAGATACACACTAGAATAATAACTGGGATAATTTACTCATTAAACGTAGGTAATTAAGAAATTCCTGGAAAATACATATAGAACTTCTATAAAATTATTGCTCCTACTTAGCATCTACATTTCAGTTTCCACCTCCCTCTATAGAAATTGTTTATCAAAATGATTTTCACAAATGAATCACTCATTGAAATTTCTGTATTTTCGTAGAATTTTATTTTTCCAGAAAAATAGTTAGAACTTTGACAGTAAAAAAAGCAACAGGAACTGACTGACCATACATTGAAATTTACATAAGTCTGCTTCAAATAATTAACTATTGAAGTATATTACAGTATGAAACTGATATTTAACAGATTAATTTTATCACAAGGGTATGGTTGGATAATGACTAAGAACTATAATATGCGTTGGTATTTGTGAAACGACACAAATCCACCGACCAGCGTCAATCCCTTAATCCCATGTTCAGAACTCAGCGTTTCGAGTTAATTAATTTGGACTTTGCTCGTCCAGAATAAAATAGAAATTTGTCAGATTCAAAGCACGCCACTGAATTAATCGCTTGGAACGGGACACCAACGGTCGTGAGGCTTCCTTTTTGTTCCTGGAAGGGACCTCGACCAAAGGCAATGGCGTTGCCAAATCTTTTTTCGTAGGGGTTAACACTGGATTTGCTATTAAGATGGCGGAAATTGTTGAAACTCTTTCAATCAAGCATGGAACAAAAGTTATGACCCGATTTTGTGTCTGTTTGTAATTTATAAAAAAATAAAAATTTACCATAAACTTATATGTATCATCCTTTTTTAGTAGCTATTAGTAAACAAACTATTAATATGTGTACCTACTACACATATAATACGCCTAGTCACCAATTTCTAATAATTGTGGATTTCTAAGATTAAAAAAATCATTAATTATGTTTATGTAAAAATATAAAATTTCAATCTATCCAAAGATCTTAAATACTACTGAAAATAGTATATTATGTTACTAGGAGTAGAAGGCGAACATTATTTGTTGAGCCCAAAAGCTTATACAGCCGAGGCGTTAGCCAAGGCTGTGTAAACTGGGCGAAACACATAAAGAGCTTTATACTCCGAGTGACATATACAATTTTTTCTTCAAGCGTCAAAATTGAAACTATTTGTTTAGACATTTATGCTTGACAATTTAATTTATATATAAAAAATCGCATATGCCACAGTGCAATTGTCACTTTGATAGCGATAAAAGTTACCTGCAACTCTTACAGTTACAATTTAATTCATGTATAAAAATCGCATATGGCACAGTGCAATTGTCACTTTGACAGCCAGAAAAGTTACCTGCAACTTTTACAGTGACAATTGCACTAGTGGTTTTTTCACTTATTCATTTTTTAATCAATTATCGCGGTGTCTGCTGCCAAAATAAATAGTATGACATTTCTGTCAACAAGTTATTGAATTATTAAACACTAACAATGAATCGATTCGGTGATGCTCAAATAAAAATGTGTTTATTTTTAGTGTTTCATAAATAAAGTTTGCCTTCATATGTTTCTAAATTTCTTATTCATTAAATTGTCCTGTCAAATTACACTCGATGTTTGTATTGATACCGAATAAATTTGGATTGTTTAAATTCTAAACTGTTTCCTTTAGCAATTTGACTCGAAAAACCGTCAACCTAAAAACGCTCCACCTTCGGTGTCGCGTTTTTAATAGTTGACAGTTTTTCTCGTCTAATTGCTTGGCAACAGTTTGTCATTAAACAATCCAAATTTATCCGGTGAAATACAAATCTCTTCTTCAATTATAAGTAACAATTTAATTTATATAGAAAAAATCGCATATGCCACAGTGTAATTGTCACGTTGATAGCGATAAAAGTTACCTGCAACTCTTACAGTGACAATTTAATTCATATATAAAAATCGCATATGCCACAGTGCAATTGTCATTTTGACAGCGACAAAAGTTACCTGCAACTTTTACAGTGACAGTTGCACTAGTGGTTTTTCACTTATTCATTTTTTAATCAATTATCGCGGTGTCTGCTGCCAAAATAAATAGTTTGACATTTCTGTCAACAAGTTATTGAATTATTAAACACACTAACAATGAATCGATTCGGTGATGCTCAAATAAAAATGTGTTTATTTATAGTGTTTCATAAATAAAGTTTGCATTCATATGTTTCTAAATTTCTTATTCATTAAATTGTCCTGCCGAATTACACTCGATGTTTGTATTGATACCGGATAAATTTGGATTGTTTAAATTCTAAACTGTTTCCTTTAGCAATTTGACTCGAAAAACTGTCAACCTAAAAACACTCCACCTTCGGTGTCGCGTTTAGTTGACAGTTTTTCTCGTCTAATTGCTTGGCAACAGTTTCTCATTAAACAATCCAAATTTATCCGGTAAAATACAAACCTCTTGTGCAATTATAAGTAACAATTTAATTTATATATAAAAATCGCATATGCCACAGTGCAATTGTTACTTTGACAGTAACAAAAGTTACCTGCAACTTTTACAGTGACAAATGCACTAGTGGTTTTTTCACTTATTAATTTTTATGAATATCAATTATCAATTATCACGGTGTCCGTTGCCAAAATAAATAGTTTGACATTTATGTCAACAAGTTACTGACAACACTAACAATGAATCGATTCGGTGATGTTCAAATAAAAATGTGTTTATTTTAGTGTTTCATGAATAAAGTTGGTATTCATATGTTTCTAAATTTCCTATTCATTAAGTTGTCCTGCCGAATTACACTCGATGTTTGCACTGATACCGGATAAATTTGTGTTGTTTAAATTCTAAACTGTTTCCTTTAGCAATTGCTAGGCAACAGTTTCTCATTAAACAATCCAAATTTACCCGGTAAAATAATAATAATAATAATAATAATAATAATAATAATAATAATAATAATAATAATACGTTTATTTTCCTTTAGACTGTTACAAACCGTATAGGAATAGTCAGTAGGTATATACAAAATACAATAATTACAGACTTAAGATATAAAAAATTCATCCATTGTATAATAACATTTTTCCGTTAAAAACCTCTTTAATCTATATTTAAACGTAACAATATCATGAATTAGTTTGATATTATCTAGCAGGTTATTATATACTCTGAGTCCGAGACAATTTGGGGAATTTATAGAAATATTGTACTTATAACAAGGAACATGAAATTCATTCTTATGTCTAGTGCTTCTACCATGAATATCAAAATTCGTTGTAAATTTATTCTTATTACCAAACACATAAACAGATAGTTCGTAAATTAAAACAGAAGATACAGTTAAAATATTTAAATCTTTAAAGACCTGTCTACAGGAGGAATATCTGTTTAGACCCAACATGCTCCGTAGAATTTTCTTTTGGGCCAAGAAGACACCCGAAGATAAGGTGGAATTGCCCCAAAGACATATACCATAGTGCAATCTCGAGCCTACTTGAGCGTGATACACTTCTAACAACTGCTTTCTACCTATAACCAATCTCAAGTTTCTTAGTAGGTAACACGTCGAATTTAATTTTGAAATCAATTGATCACAGTGTGGCTTCCAGCTGAGACACTCATCCATTAGTATTCCTAGAAATTTTACATTATTGCTACTTGAAATTTGACAGCCATTTCCTATTTTGAGGTTTAAATCCGAACAATTTTTCTGACGAGTATGAAATCTCACGTAGTGTGTTTTGTCATAATTAAAATATAATTTACAGGAACAGTACCAGTTGTTCAAAATATTTAGTCCGTTATTACAATTATTTTCCAGTTCCAAATCTGATTTATTAGACAATAACAGAGACTGGTCATCAGCATACATTGTTGTAAAGGCAGAAGGTATTAAGCCATCTAGTTCGTTGGTGTATAAAAGAAACAATACCGGACCCAGAACTGACCCCTGAGGTACTCCCATAGTAACATCATAACAGTCAGAATCAACCTTCGACACACTACCGTTTTGTCTATATTCAAGGCTGACATACTGTTTCCTATTCTCAATAAAAGAACATATCCATTTTAAAGGTATGTCTCCTACTCCCAAGATTTGAAGTTTCTCCCTGAGTATACCATGATCGACGCAATCGAATGCTCTGCTGAGATCACAGAAGATCCCAACAGGGCACTCGCCCGCCTCTATGTGATCAATAAGTTTCTCATAAAAGGCAACTATAGCAGTGTGAACCGATCTACTTGAACGAAACCCATCTTGATTCTCAGACAAAATATTATTGCCGTTAATAAATTCTCGAAAACGATTCAAAAAAGCATATTCAAATATTTTTGAGAAATTTGAGGTAAGGGTGACTGGTCTATAATTTTCAGCTTTCCAAGGATCATCCTTTTTATATATCGGAATAATTCTTCCGATCTTTAGGCAGTCGGGAAATTTTCCAGTATTAAGTGACAAATTGATCAAAAACCGTGAAAGGAATTATAATTACCCTCATAACTTTTTTTATAATAACCGATGGAATTTCATCGGGACCAGCTGAGTACTTGCTTTTTAATTTACAATTTAATAAAATACAAACCTCTTGTGCAATTATAAGTAAAAAAACGATCTGACGTGACGTTTAATTTCAAATTGACAGTTCTGAGAAATCATTGGTACATGATTATCTTTTTTAATCCGTTGTTATGGTTATACTGTTACTTTTTTGTACTAGTAAAAAAATGAGATTTATTTTTTACTAATAAAACAATAGGCCTTTTCTATAATACATCTTACATATTATAATGTAAGTATTATTAAACGCTTGAAGAAAAAATAAGTAATCGACATTGACATTAGGCAATACTTATGGTAATTGAGTAGTGTCACATGAATAACTAGAACAATGTTTACATGACCGAATAATTTTGAAAAATAAACAAGAAAGAAAATATTTAAGGTATACACATTTTTTCCACATTCTACATTGTACAGTTTAGATACGCGTTTGTTAAGAATTAAAAGAATCACAATTATGTCTTTAGCCTTTAGCTATTTACCTACTTATTACGATGTACACATATTAATTAGAGCAGTCCTCATTATATACAAGTTTACCAGATATTAAAATTATATTCGTTTAGTAGAAATACCAACATGTTGCGTTTTATTTTAAAGAAATTTCATTCATTTCTTCAAATGCAGTTTTGAAATTCATCATTTGAGATATTATTTATTTGGTCGTTCATTTATATTTTAATTTAAATGTAATCGCCTGGACAGATACTATTTAACAAATGCATTCCTCAGGTTGCCCGAAGAAATATTTCGATATTGTCTTTTTAATATTTGTCAATCCTGTAATGAAATAAAATAATACCATGTCTTAGACACCTTACTGTTACTTAGGGCCTTAGTAACATGGTATCCAAATAACAATAATTTATAGTTATAACTAATATGTATGATACTGTGGGCACTATACTACAAATTACATTTAATTTCACAATAGCACAGACAGGTTATCAGTGTCATCACATTGGACTGTTGTCACAGTGCCCACTGCTTATACTTTGACAACACCACTGCCGCTGGGGTGCGTTCAATGTTTCCAACGAGCTCGCGTGCCTCATTCACCGCCTTATCTTTCCACCGTGTTTATGTTTATCGGATGGTGACATTAGACTTTGTTTAATATGAATGAGGTCTCTCTGCTTTTGTGCTAATGGATCTAATCTGCATTTGTTTGGATACCTAGAGGGTTGTTTTCAAAAATACGACACCGTCCTTGGTGGCATTTAGGCTATGGCAATTACAGAGATAATTTCTTTGAGAAATAGCGGTTTTAATTTTGAAATACGCGTTTTCTAATATAATAAACCACTACTAGGGCATGACATTGCACTGTCACTTCTGTATATCATCCTTTAAAAATGGTGTCGTTAATAAATACACACAAAGAAAATTTGCATAAGGTATAGAATTAAGCTATATCTGCCCGGGAATGCACGGACTTGTTACCTCCTAATAATTGGAACTGGTTTCTTTTGAACTCGTGCTCTGCGGGTATTTTTCAGTAACAATTAATATATTCTAGCACTTCTTTTGTCACACATGTTTACAGTACTACCAACATATTAGCAATTCTTCACACAGTTGACAATTTTTACCAATCAAGCCTGAATCTTCAGCATTCCATACAAGAATCAGAACTAGTTCCAATAGGATCTCCTGATCAACAAAAACTTCATAAAGTGTGGATAGTGTGTGAAGTAATTAATAGTTTATCCAACGTATTCAGGTGATCTAACAGATGCTTTTTTATCCCGATGGGCATGCGGGACAAAAGTCATTCCACATGCGTATTAAGAAAAAAGAATACTTTCTTCGTTTATTATTAACCTAGGTTATTTTTTTTAATACGCAAGTCACAAATGATAGCAAGCATAAAAAATAAATCACTAGCAAAAGACATAAAAAACACTGGTTAAACAATGTTTAACAAAACAGTTAGTAAACTCAATTGATCCAAGGTATCTTTCATTTTCTTTATCAACAGTGTAATTTGTGATATTAGTGAATGACATCTAATATAAGTTGGGGTAACGTTCCGGGCTTTGGAACGCGATCTATAGTAAAACATCACATTATTATGTATGTATTGTAAATCGTTTGAGGTTAAGTCGCCTAACCTAAAACGAGTAGTTAGAGTAACTTGTAGAATATTTCCAAAAAAAAACAAGCAAGTTTTTCAGCCAAAATGATATTAAAAAGTTAAAACTTCTAAATTATTTTTATTCAGACGTAAGGTAATCCAGGGGTTTTAAATATAAACGCAGTGAAATCGCAGTCCACAATCCATTAGACTCTTGTATGTACGTATTTTCTAGGATATTGTTATTTTTTCCATTGGAAGAAACGATAAAGCGATGACAATGCAGACTCGAAAGCATTAAATTTAAGGGGTATACAGTTATTTTTTATAATATATTTTTAATCTTATTTATTGGCTTATTTAACTGTTTAGGGACATCTTTCTTTATATAGGAATTAAACCAAAAAGCTAACTAAGAGATAAATTATTAATGAAATTATCAAATAATAATATCTCTCTATCCCTCATTCTCATCTTAACGATGAGCCCGGAAGTCAGAGACTTGTGTGGGAGAGGGAGCGGCATATTATTATTTTGCGGGCTGCGAGTGCGCCCAGGAACGACTTACGATGTTACTTTAATTACCATTTAGTACGAGAATAAGGGAAACCTGGAAAACCTTATTAATTAAAGTGTACAGTAGGTTGTTAGCCATTTATACAGTGATATTGTAGTACTAGTTGCATATTAAGAACGCTACCTGCCTTATACACACAGATTTAATATTGGAGCAATTAGAAAAAGTTGACCACGGTGAGATTCCAACCGCCGTCAACCGCGGAGAACGATTGAAAACCAGACGTCTTAACCGCTCGGACACCGAGCTCCGTAAGTAAGTAAGCTCCGTAAATATTATGGTTCAATAAAGTTTTGTATTTCCTTGTTACCTATTTTCCTAGGTATGTAACAGAATAACCTTATTATTTTTAAAATATATCGTAAAGAACTACTTTGCGTACAACAGGCACCCCCAACATTGAATTACAAGGGCATATCCTCATATAACCTCAACTTAATATATTTAATAGATTTTTCATTTTAGTAGTGTTATATACATGTTTTAAATAATCCATCTAAATATTAAGCATCTACATTACATTATATTTATTTTAATATATATTTATTACATTTACGACATATCTTAAAAATAATAAGGTTATTCCTTTGCATAGGTACCTAGGATAATAGGTAACAAGGAAATATAAAACTTTACACAACCATAATATTTGATAATTCCAGTAATAATGTATCCATTTGTTAGCTTTTGGCTTAATTCCTATATAAAGAAAGATGTAGGCTTACAGTTAACCAACTAAAAATTTGGCTTTTGGAATGGTTGTCAAAATATTTACTAATTGTAGTTCCTGCATGTTAAATAGTAAATATTCAGATACAATAACCGAAATATCCGACCGAACAGACATTGTGAAAATGGGAACATTGTTTACTGTTGGGAGAATATTTATTCAGCTTTTTGTCGAAACTATATAATTACCAATTTCTACTACTGTCAATAAATCCAATGTGATACCTAATAATTAATTTATAACCATTATTAAATGACAAAAAAATATGCTGGATTTACAGCATAATTTCCATAATTAACTTTTTTGCATTAACTAAAACTACCTTTAATTTTATTATGAAACACCGGCCTTATAAAAATTAAATAACGAATACCAATTAATATCTGTCGCTACCAATTTAGGATTTAGTTCATTCATATAAAATAGGTAGAGCAATGAAAATAGATTTATCTTTTGTCGTATCCACCTTGTAGACAGTGTTAACTTGTATATCTACTACGTAAATTTAATGGATACAATCGAAAATAGCTCATTAGTTAAAGTAAATTCTGCTGTTAAGTGGAAGTTAAGATCGTAACAGTATTAATTGTCAGGAGCAAGAGAACGAAGCATTTCCAACAAAGAGAATAACGACTCTCTTGAATCAAACATGATCTTTTTATCCTAGCTTATTTAGTACTTAGCATGCTAACTGTTTAAAATTAAAATATTTAGTATGTACATAGTTACTTATTCGTATAACAGAGCTCTTAATAATAATAATAATGTAAATAATTTTCCTCTATAACCATTTAGAGTGGCTTTTGAAATTTTGTTGATTTAATTTTGAAATGACGATGTTCTTGTAACAGTTATGTGCAAAACTAAAAGTAGGCGGAACTAATCATAAATTGTCACTGTTAACTAATCTGAACATAAATTCACATGGAAACTGAAGCAACTATCAATGTGTTGTTATTATCACTTTTGCCTGTCGCAAAGTCGACACAGTTACAAATTTACTTAAAAAAAAATGACACCTTGTAATTTTTGTCTTATTCTCTACCAAATATTCTATGTCTGCTTCAACATCGGAACGCTATGCTTCATGTGCTTCTCATATAACCTTCCGAATTTATCAGAAATGTTACAAAATACTACGGAAAGTAGTTCTCGGTATAATCCTTTGGACTAGATATGCTCAGAAATTTTATTTTTTAAGTAGGTATCCCACCAAGGAGGGTTGCATGCATCAATTTCTTTTGGAAAGGAAAAAAGGAAAGGAAAGTGATATTCAACAGGGGTAGAATAGATCTGATCAAACTTGGGAAAATTTTTTATTTTATTCTTTCAATCCTCCCTCATCCGATATTTCTGAACAGTCTTGCAACTTTGGTTTTTGTATCTGGAGTTTTAATGCTTGTAAAAGTGGCACTAATAATTAAGACCATCTTCATATGTAAATAGCTTTAGTAGGCTTCTTTAATAATTCCATCTCGTTTGACAATAATTACTTATAGTCTTGATGCTTTAATTATGTCGTTGCTGAATTGTACTTTTTATCTACTTTCATCTAATTTCCAACGCTTATAGAAAAATCTACACATAATAAATATCGAGTTTTAGGCACTACGTGATCTACATAACCTAACGACCTTCTTGGATAATTTTCACGTCGCGTGTCTCAAACACTATTAATGCTTCCTGTTGCATAAATAGCAATTAGGCATTCAATTTTGTTAAGAATACGACTTTAATTCATGGGAACCGACACGAGTCTTACCTTTTAAATTTTAATGGTCGTGAATTATGGAAAGTACCCTACTTATTTTTTTAACTTATACTGCGCGAATGCTGGCTGTAAAATACCGTAAGAAAAAAAAATGTAGTTTAATATACTACTCATACCGAATTTCTAGGACCTTTTTTTTCACAACAAAATCAGGATAAATTTTTTATTACAATCCGTATTTTCTTATGGGTGCTTGGAGAAATAATGGAGTATAGGTAAGCATAAGATTTTATAATATTACCAAAGTTTACAAACTGTAAATTACCGCAAGGCGTTTGATATGACATCTCATGAACTTATTGTCTACTTGCTCCAACGCCTTACCGCGTCAGATCCTATAGTGAGATGCATCGAAGAACTGATGGAGCTGTGGAAAGCCCGCTTTACCATAACATCTGATAATGTCAGGGTCCAGAAAGAGCTGGTATCGTTCAGGAGAGGAGTTTTCCATGGAGATTCCCTATAGCCCTCTCCTGTTCTGTATCTCGCTACTGGCATTGTCCATTGAACTCTACAAAACTCGTGGATACAACTGCGGTACCCCCGGTAACAGGAGGCATAAGGTCACCCATTCATTTTATATGGATTTACATCAATCTTTCAGGATGGTACAGTAGTACACGCGGGCGGTCGGAATGGAATTTGGGTTGGACAAATGTCCACTGGCCCATCTCAAGAGAGGACTATGGCGAAGATGCGCAGCTCGTGGATGGAAGCATCCTACATCATCTAGATGTAGGAGAGACGTATACGTACTTGGATGTCGACCAACGCTCCACCCAAGAGGCTGCTGCCGTAAAAAACGCTCTCCGCTGCAGGTATAGACACCGCTGGTGTCTCCGAACTGTCGGGTGAGAATAAGGTGTGTGCTACGAATATGCTTGGCGTTCCGATACTTCTCTACTCCTTCAGAGTAGTGAAATGGACACAAGAAGAGCTGCGAAAACTTGACATAGGAACGCGTAAAATGATGCATTTCAATAGGAGTTTATATCCTAGGTCATCCGTTCCACGGTTGTACTTTCCAAGACATCGGGAGGCCGCAGACTCTTGAGATTGGAGTGTCTGCACAGCAATGGTATTGGATGCAGCCTACAAGGTAATCAGGAATTCGGATCCCCTACTCTGCATGGTCCAAGACCATGCAGAGGAGCGTTTCTATTTAAGGCAGCACGAAGAGCAGCTGATGAACTTGGTTTGATCTTCGACGGTGAACGGAGAAACTCAGACTCTATCACCGTAAGGTCGAAGGCCGTAAGCTTCTGCAGCTGCATAAGGATAAGCCATTGCATCCGAAATATAAATAAAAGTGAGAAAAAAAGATAAATATATATGTACTACAATATTCGGTATAATAGGAAAATTCAGCTACTAGTTTGTGAAACTTTGCCGAACCTTAAAAACAAGTGCGGAAACAATGTCGAGAGAAGTCTAGATGAAAACTATATAAATTGAGTAGTATTACGCTGAATGAAGTAACAACTTCCTAACTCAATAAAATCCTAACCAAGATTTCAATAAGCTCTGAACTGGTAGAAATTTTGAACCATCGTTGACTTTACTCTTTATATTCCATACCAAGGTAACTATTCCTATCTGAAACTGATAATTTTAATACCTAGTTTTATTTAAAACGATATAGAGTTCTTCAATTTACGACTTTTGCCATTTATAATAGGATAAAAGTTCTGCAGATTTTTAATCTAAATAAATAAGTATGTGTTTAACGTTAGTTTTGTCTGCATTTGTATGCTCCAAACTAACAGATAGAGCTCATGTACCCACAATAAATCTGCCGCAATTTATATCTCGTAATTTATCTAGAACACATACAATGTATGTATGATCACGTATTAAATACAACATTATACACGTAGATTGCATTAATTATTTTTTTTATATATGCACCTTAACATATGAAATGTAATATTAAGAAAGTATCAAAGAAAGTATCAGGTAGTTCAAAACAATGAAATTTCATTCATATTTTACATAATATTACTATGATGTAGGTATATAAAATAAATTTATATGTATAGATCAAAAGTCAGTTTGTTGACTAATGAAACTAGAAATGATTTTCCTACGACCTAGGATCTACAGGAGAGTGAAGAACGTTTTGATGACTCTAATCTAATTATTATTGTAAATTGTTTTGCAAAAATATTCTTCAAAAGTATTTACCTGCTACGTTTTTTAGGAACGGTGTGGTGTGATATATAATGTTCTTCAGTTTTCTTCTCCAACGCTTGTTGTACAGGGTCATTCACTACATTTTGTTAACCCCCTGTTAACCTTTTTGTTTATAGAATTATAAAAATATGTGAAATATAAAAGTTGCACGATTTTTTATGACGTTTTCAAAAATGATAGTAAAAAAAATGAGTTCAAACAAAATGGCCACGGATGTTAACTTTGTTTATTTAAATGGAACACTGTCTATATTTTTATAGAACGTTGGATAGAACGTTGTCTCACGAATACAGTAATATAAATATTGATGGGTCTATCTTTAATAATAACGGAGATATGACCAAAAAAGTGCGCCATAAGAGCGGTGTGTTAGAGAAAGACTGTGCCTAGCACGAATCGATATTCTCTTTCTAGCACATCGCTCTTAGACTTTTTTGTCATGTATCCGTTGTTATTAAAGATATACCCATCAATATCTAAATTACTGTATTCGCGAGACAACATTCTATCCAAATATGCAAAAATATAGAGGGTGTTCCATTTAAATTAACAAAATTAACATCCGTGGCCATTTTGTTTGAACTTCATTTGTTTTTCTACTATCTGTTTCGAAAACTTCTTAAAAAATCGTGCAACTTTTATATTTCACATTTTTTGATGATTTTTTATGATGATAAACAAAAAAGTTAACAGGGGTCAAAATATAGTGAATCGCCCTGTACATCTTTATTTATAAATTCTATATTATATATAAAATAATTACTCGTATATATAAATAATAATAATAATAATAATAATAATAATAATATATCTATTCCTTATTCTCATGCCAATAATGAGCTCTAAATTCGGAAACTTATGTGTGAGAGGGAGCAGCATATTATTATATTGCGGGCCGCAATTGTACCCAGCAACGACTTAACTATGTTATAACTTTAATTACTATTTAGTACGAGAATAAACCCATACAGGAAACCTAGAAAACCTTATATACAGGGTGGTTAAACGAGGACGGGGTGGAGGATTCTAACCAAACTAAAGAAGGTCATGAATATTTTATTACTGGATGTTATCACGGTCAATGATACACACTTGTTAAAATTATATTAAGCTATAATACCGGCTCAAAAATAAGTTACGAACCAACCATACATTTTTTAAATGTAACACCACGTATATTTTGTTTTTAAAATATTAAGAACAATTAGTTGATACTCCCATATAAGTTTTGCAGGTATGGCATTAGTTTTTTGAGAAAAAAAAATTGTGAAAGGAAATGCCTCTATTCGGTGCATCCCGTAGAGGCAACTAAAAGAAACGATTGAAAAAAAATGGCACCACAACATACTTGGTATAGGGTAATTTGTAACGGAAGTCAGTTCATTATTAAATACCTCAGTATTATAC
This sequence comes from Pogonocherus hispidulus, assembly GCA_963924545.1. Taxonomy (NCBI): domain Eukaryota; kingdom Metazoa; phylum Arthropoda; class Insecta; order Coleoptera; family Cerambycidae; genus Pogonocherus; species Pogonocherus hispidulus. The sequence goes on along the minus strand of OZ004696.1, from coordinate 27,991,745 downwards.
AGCATACTCACAATACGCAAACTGCCTTTTTTCGCAAAATTTTAAATGGGACGCCTGTATATAACTTTTATAAATTCTACATTAAATAAACTTTCAAATGATATAGTATATCATAACCCTATAATCCATAGTTTTCTAGATATTAACGTTTCAATCTAAAAAAATTGAAATTTAAAAAAATGTGTCAAAAAATATAATAAAACTGTACAATAAACGTAACTAAACGTAAACTTATCTTTAATTAAAACGATGTAGCAAATGATTGAATGAACAAAAAAATTATTTAATAAAATAAAATAATTTTACAAAAGAAAACTAGAGTTTTCAATAAACCTAAATTTAAAGGAAATGTAAATTTTTTCGTCGACCAAATTTTTAAGAACAAATAAATCCAATTTCTTAAAATATTTTCGGTTCCCAATTCGACCTCGTTGCGTTACATTAAAGCGCCTTACAAAACTAAGTTTAACCCTATCTAAGGCTTCTAGGGATATACTTCGGAAAGCGTTTTACTTTCATATCATCGAATATGCTTGGAGGATCCCAGTATACCTCAACCTTGGTGTTCAAGTAGCGACCGCTTCTCTACGTATCCACTTATCTTCTTATATAGTCGTCCTTATAGTCGTCTAGGAAATTATTCACTGCCACATGAGGAGGTGAGCCATCGTGCCGGAACAAGAAACCCCTAGGATAGCCTCACTGACATCCTGTATTATGAATTTTTTTTAGATATGAACTATCACTCACTTAAAAAAACATAGTAAGTTCCCCTGAAAGCCCCTCTTCCAAAAAATTCCTCCCCAAACATTTAGTGACCAGTGGTTTTGGTAGTTACAACATGTGAGTATGGTCCAATAAGGATTTTCAGTGCTATAATAATGCATGTTGTGTTTATTCACTACCTATTACTCGTAAACGAGGCCTCCTATTAGAATATAAAACAAAACCTGTGTATCCTTGAAATTTAGGTGCCTCAATTAGGAAATTAGATTTTTGTAAAATTTCTTTCTTACTATAATTTTTTTAGATTGAAACGTTAATATCTACAAAATTATGGATTATAGGGTTATGAAATAGTAAATCATTTGAGAGTTTATTTAATGTAATTTATAGAAGTTATAATATACAGGGTGTCCCATTTAAAATTTTTTCGAAAAAGATAGTTTGAATATTGTGGCCATCCTGTATAATACTGAGGTATTGAATAACGAACTGACTTTCGTTATAAATTACCCTAGATCAAGTATCTTGTGGTGCCATCCTTTTTAATCATTTCTTTTGGTTGCCTCCACGGGATGTACCGAATAGAGGCATTTTTTTTTCATAAAATATCTTTTTTCTCAAAAACACTAATGCCAGACATGCAAGAATTATATGAAAGTATCAATTAGTTGTCCTTAATCTTTTAAAAACAAAACTTACGGGGTGTTATATTAAAAAAAATATATGTTTGATTCGTAACTTTTTTTGAGTCACTTTGTATAGGCCAAAATAGTTTTAAAATGTGCCTGTCATTGACCTTGACAATATCCAGTATTAAAATAATGAAGTTTTTTAGTTTTACCACAATCCTTTACCCCATCCTGGTTTGAGGTTTGAACACCATGAATATGGAATATATCAGTTTTGGTAAACCACCATTTTAAACTTTAGATTTTATTGAAGCCAATACGATATCGTTTTTATTTATTTCCTTCACTGACATTACTTTTCAATAATCAGATTAATAATATACGTAACATATTCATGGAAATACTACGCAAGTATATTTTTTAAATACCTAAGGAGTACTATAATGTTTTAAAATAAATATATAACGACAGCTCATTCTATAAACTTTTTCATTTAACTTTAGTCGAGACTTTATTTTGATAAAAACCAGGTAATAAATTATAAAAATAACTGATGAAAAGTTAACTGAAAATGGTATTGTATCTCACGAGAATGTTCAGTATAGCCATATACATCAAACATAGATAGCATCTACTATTTCAAACACCTATTGTGCCATGCCCAATAATAAACGACTCAAAATCGAAGAAATCCTCGCTTTGCCCACGAAAACATCGATACCCGCCACATATTGCATGTTATTCTGCGCCATTTATTTTTCGAATTCAGAGGACAAACATTGTACTCGTAGTATTATTGGATGGCAAGGCAGGCACATAAACTTTCAATCGGCTTAGGCTGTTCCTCTACAATTCATTTCAGGTATATAAGAAATTGGAGTGCTGTCAGATATACTAAAATATAAGGCAATAAGAAAGGCGAGGGAGCATACTCATACCGGAAATAAAATATAATTAGTATAAGAAAAACTTTATTTGGAACAGGTTTCATGCACCTTATAAGTCATTCTATTACAAAGCATATCAAAAACAACAATTTTATTTTATTAATCTTTGCTGGTCGCTGGATTGGTCATAGCTTGCAATACGGCTGTGTATATGAATATTGCCAAAGTGGTTTAACAGACAAATCATTTTTGTAATCTTTACATAATTGTATTGTGTTCCTCAAGGGTCTCACTTGGATCCCATTTATTTAACCTATTTGTGAACGGTATTTCCACAATTTTCCAGTCCTGTCACATATTATTATTATTTTCTGACTACATGAAAATGTACTCTAGGGTCTCGAATAGCGAAGACCACCAGATAATTCAAGATGATTTGACCGATTTACTTATTGGTGTTATGCAAATGACAGACGTTCAACATAAATATTTTAATTGTGTGTGCTAAAAACTTGGACAGCAAGGAATATATTAGAACAGGTCTGATTGCGTTGTATTTCTTAATTTACCTATTCTTGGCCAGAGACGAATATTTTAGGACTTTGTTTACAAATTCTTAAACAACTTAATAAATTGCATAAATTGCATGCGCTCCCAACAGATACTATAAACCCACTCATTTTTAAACCAAATTACCACCAAGTTTCTTACACGGCTGTCATAATATACAGATGAATATAATGCAATATAACTCAACTAATTTGGTGGGGGTATCAATATTTTCAATATTTTTATTTAAATTATTAAAAACTTATAATTTCATGTACGTATGATTTTCCTTGTTACACATAACTAGTATAATGTCTTAGTAAATCTATTATCAAAACAATGCAGAGAATAAACTTCAAATGATACGTTTTCATTAGAAATTGAATACAAAAAAAGTCAGACAAAATCCACAAGAGTAATGTAATTTATAGTTGAAAGTAGATATGATTGAATATAGATATACCATTCATATTCAAAATAAAGTTAAAGAAATGTAAAAAGAAATATCTAAAGGATTACTTCCTACCTTTCAGGTTAACGGGAAAATAAAAACTAATTAGATCACAATATTTAAATAATCTCATTAGATATATCTTGTCACTTTAAAAAAGTTGTAAAATAATACAAATTTTATTAAATTATATATCACATATTAAATGATATCACCATAAAACTAAAATAAAACACAGGATTAAGTTTGAAAAAGTTAATTGTTGCAGATTTTTGTATCTATTTTTTATACAATCCAAAAGTTCCAATGCTGAGGAGAAAATAAAAATGAATAAATACGTTTCTAGATCAGTCACAATAATAATAATAATAATAATAATAATAATAATATGACTTTATTAAGGCGGGGCTCAGTCAAAGACTGCTTTTGCCCAACCTGAGAAAATAATTACAATAGAACATTAACAGCAAATTTACAATAATGTAATACAACTTAAAAATTACTAACATAATCTGACACCACACTTCTAGTATAGAGAATCTAGTATAATGTAGGCCACATATACATGTATGTAGGCATATCTATACTACTGGTAATGAAGTTTCGGGAAATAATTCAACGATTATGCATGGTGAAATAATGCTTCACTTTTATTTTAAAAGTAGAAAGGTTGAATATTGATTTAATTGATAGAGGAAGTGAGTTATATAATAACAATGCAAAATGAGAAAATGAGCCTTTAAAGGAAGAAGTGAAATGCCTGGGCACTTGCACAAGAAAAGGATTTCGTCTGTTTCTGGTTTGTACTTCTTCAGCAAAACGGATCTTACGTCTCAAATATACTGGTTGATGTGTTATTATGATTTTTTGAATAAAACAGGAGTAATGAATTTGTCTACGGATGTTCATTTTAGTACAATAATTATATTTAACATAATATGGCGTAATATGTTCTCGCTTTATGGCATTAGTACAAAATCGCATGCAAACATTTTGTATCAACTGTATTCTATGACAATCCCGAGCTGACAAGCAAGGTCCATACACCACATCGCAGTAATCAAAAAGCGGTAAGATTAGCGATTCTACTAACTTTAATTTAACATCTACATTTAAAATATATTTATATCTATATATTGATCTTAAGACACCAAAAGATTTTTTAATCACACTATCAATATATGCGGAAAATGATAAATTTTTGTCAATCAAGACTCCCAAACTCTTGCATTCATCCTTAATTGGTAACGAGTTATTATTCAGAAGTAGTTTGTTAGCCAAATTTACTTTACTACATTGCACCTCAGTTCCCGCAATCATTGCCACAGTTTTTTGTGGATTTAAAATTAAAGAATTTTTAATAGACCAAACATAAATACTTTGCAGATCTTGATTTATGGTTGTAATCGCTAGATCTTCCTGATCAGGGGGAAATGAGTAGTATAACTGACTATCATCCGCGTACATATGCATATTCGAAACAATGACTGAAGGAAGGTCAGCAGTATATAAAACAAAAAGCAATGGGCCCAGAATTGATCCCTGAGGAACACCACTGGAAATATTTAAAGATTGAGACAAAACCCTTTCAGCGCCTCTAGAGACCTTCACCTGCTGCTTACGATTCTGCAAGTACGTGTTGAACCACTCCAAGGCACCTCCACAAAATCCATAGAAGTTTAATTTAGCTAATAGTAGTTTGTGATCTAGGGAGTCAAATGCCTTAGAATAATCCAACATAACAACAGCTGTAATCATCCTTTTATCAACAGCACTAAGCGCATCATCTATGATATCTGCCAAAACTGTACTTGTACTATAACCATTTCTGAAACCTGATTGTTTACTAGGCAGCAAGTCAAATCTGTCGACATGCTTTCTAATTTGTATATAAGCTATTTTCTCCAGTATTTTGGAAAACACGGAAAGTATACTTATTGGCCTTAAATCATTTAAACTCGAAACGTTTTCCTTTTTTGGTATAGGAGTGACTAAAGATAGTTTCCAGCGCTCAGGAAAAACATTATTTGTCAAAGAAAAATTTATTATATGTGTTATTGCACCCAGACTGTATGGCAAACATAATTGAAGCATGTCACAATTTATTTCATCTACGCCCATTGCCTTCGTTTTTATACCTTTTATTATTTCTAAAATCTGGTTTTCAGAAACTTGCTGAAACTGAAAAACTTCTGTTACTTTATCGCAACGATTTACATTAAAAAAAGAAACTGTTTCATTATCTGCGTTGACTGTATTTACGGAATCAATAAAAAAATTATTTATTCTATCTGGATCTTTCAGTTCTTCAGGAAGGTTGCAAATTTTTACTTTTTTATGAATATTTAGCTTATCTAAAGTACTCCAGAGAATTTTAGAGTTTCTATAATTTAATTTTAATTCATTTTCTATAAAAGCTTTTTTTTCTCGACGCATTGACGCTGTTACAAAATTACGCATTTCTTTATAAAAACTCCACTTAGCCTGCACTTGTTGTGTATTTAAATCTTTTAGAAATTTACGATAATCCGATAAGGCCCTGTCTCTAATTTGCATCATTTTTTTAATATTTGGTGTTACCCAAGGATTAAACTTCTTTGTTATTCGTATTTTTGTTAATGGTGCGTGTACATCAAGCAAACGTTTAATTATATTTTCTAAATACTGTACCTTAGCATCTATATTACTAAATATTTCAACCCTTCCCCAATCAGCCCGTCTAGCATGATTATCAAATTGAACGAAATCTATATTCTTTATTGGTAAATCCAGCATACAAGATATCGATGAATGATCGCTACGAAAATCAGAAAGTTCAACTACGGTTGTATTTATCACTATATCAGTTTGACTTATCCATATATGATCTAACAATGTGCCACTAACTAAACGAGTAGGCTCATCAATAATTTGCTGCATGCTAAACGAATTCAAAAACAGTGAACGTATATATCTATATTCTATAGTGTCGGTACTTAACAGGTCTACATTGAAGTCACCTACACAAATAACAATATCTGTAGATACCACACAATCTGCTAAGGTATTTTCTAAAATTTGCAGTGACTTATAATTATTACTTGATGGATTATAAACACATCCTATACTTACAGATTTGCCATTTATTTTAGCTGAAATCCACAGACTATCAATATCACATTCTGAAAAATTACTTATAACCTTTATTTCCTTTATAAAGCAACAATTTCTAATATATACCGCTACACCTCCTCCTCTACTAGGTCTATCCTGTCTATATAGTACGTAACCTGGAACATAAATTGACTTATCTGTCATATCTTCAGATAACCATGTCTCAGATACACAAAAAACATCACAATTGATTTTTAAAATGTGTTCTTTAAGCAAATCAAATTTATTTATTAAACTTCTTATATTGAAATGACAAATCATTAAACCATGCATATCGCCATCTTCATCACCACCAGCAATATCAAATTCATTTAAGGCCATAGATAATATTTAGATGTAGTGTAGACATACATATATACTAGCCCCAATTACCTTTTCCATCAATCGATAAAAGTAGGACAATATTAATATTTCTTCTGCTTACTAGACATAAAAAAGAAGAATTCATAGCTCACATTAATTTGACTTAAACCTTAACTTTCCCTTTTCCCCCTGCCCCGTATCTTCAATTCAGGTGCTGGAAAAGTATGGGAGCAAAAAACATTAGCCTCTAAATAAAAATAGCATATAAATAAAAAGGTCAAAAAGAGAAAAAAGAAAGCATACAATTCATTCCTTAAATCTAGATACAATATTAAATATAAAATTGTGATAGTTCTACCATGACAATAAACTGATAGATATAAAAACCTAGAAACTACTTAACTGGCCACTGTTATTTATAAGAACTTTGACTCCATTTTTTGCAATAAAGACTCGCCCATCTTGCGTCCATACATTAGACAATCCACATTTTTCAATAGCTTGTTTCATAAGCTCCAAGTTGATCTTTGTTAGATCCTCTTTAAAAACAAATCCAGACTTTTTCAAAAGTTTCTTTGACTTGTAAACATTTGCTTTACCTTTGTAAGAAACAAAACTCACAAGTATAGCACGATGCGTATTCAATTTACGTTTGCCTATTCTGAAGCACTTATTTATATCAGATAAAAGCATATTTAAATTTAGTTTGTTATTTATCAAATTAATGACTTTTTCCTCTTTACACTGATAACTTTCGTCCAAATCTTCCTTTACTCCATATAATATTAAATTATTCGCCTTTAAAAATTGTTCTTGGATATTTACCTTTTCTTCCAACATTGTAACTTTACTGTCTATGTTTCTAAGTTCCTGAACTATACCCTTTAATGAATTATCGAACTTAATTGTTTGCTCATCAATCTTCTTTGTTATTACATCTGCCTGCTGCTTACAAACTCTAGTGATAATTTCTTCCATTGATACCTCCTGCCCCGCTTGTTGTCGCGTCTTAGTTGACATCTTTATTGACGTGGTACGTCTGCACACGAATCACGACTGTTTTAATTGAATAATTAAATTAATTTACCCTTCTAGGACCAGGAAAAATGTGTACTAAACTTCAGCAACCACCTTATTATGCACAGAAACAGAACAGAAAGTAGACTTTCAATAAACGGTTTTAATTTCCTACAAAAACACTTAAATTAGTCGGAGCTAGCACAAAACACGTCTACTCTTCACACATTCGTGGTCGAGTCGAGTCGAGAATAGAGGTTTTCCGACCTAAATAAATTAAACATAACCAAAGTCCCACCAACTGTAGATTTTATTGTGTATATTATTCAGTTAAAATTGCAAATCCCAATTCGATGGTAAATTTGAGTAATTAATATTTATGGTTGTAGAAAACGTAATTTCTGTGTTTGACTTGAACCGCTAATGGTTGTAGAAAACGTAATTTCTGTGTTTGACTTGAACCGCTAATACGATGACACACGGAGAAAAATGTTCCGACCATTTTTGTAGAGCACCAAATTTCCTCGAATAAACTCCGCGGCAGCATATCTGTAAAGTCAACTATTGAGGTGTTATAATATATTCAAGTCTTGTTCTCTCTCTCCAAGATGCTTAGCAGTTGCGTACATAGTTTGACATTCCCCAGGATTCTATGTTAATAAAAATCTTTTAAATATTAAAAACTAATAATAATTTTTGTAACATTATTTTTGGTGTTCGTTAATTTAATTAAAAATGTATTGCTAAATAACAAAATGTCATGTCATTCAGAAAAATTAAGATTGTGATGCGTTTTGAAAGAAATCACCCATCCACATCTGGACCCATGGATCCACATGTGCCCTGTGCAGGCAGATGTGGACCCATGATGATCGTATTGGAGAAAGAACAAGAATACAGTGGATTATTAGACCTGAACATTATATTACATTATTTTGGGTAGCATTTTTGATATTTTTACAACTTTATAATTAATTATTTGAAAACGGCTGTGAATTCGCGTCAGCAAATCGAATTGAAAATTATTGCAACAACCAATACCCTACCTTTTTGTCTAACTTGACTAGTCTATTCCGCGTCTTGTTTTCAATGTTTTGGTTAAGTAAAAACGAGACAAAATCACTAATTCTTCACTATATTTTCGAGTAAGGATGTATTTATAAATTATTTTGTGCGGTAAAATACCGAATAAGTAGCAGTATGTATGTAAACATAACCTAAATAAATAGAAACAATGTTTAACGGGAATTTGCTTTATATCTTTTTGTACGTCTTGGACTACTGAAACGAACTATACATCCTCGCATGGCATATCCTAGCATATATGAGGTGCACCTGTGCCTGGCAGTGGTTTCACCTGAGACCAGACACTCACTCTGATCTGACCACCGCTTTTATGGCGGTGTCTTTATAGTCCTTCCTTTGACTTTCTCCATCGAACAGCATCGATTTTGTAGACAAATCAGATTAACTGCCTTTAGAAGGATTTGTTTTCTTTAACCTTTTCATACGATTTTGATTCCTGATAAGAATGACTAAATTAAATAGTGGAAATGCGGGAACGCAGAAATTTTTCTACTGCAATATGTAGTGACAAGAGTGCCTACGTATTCATTGATTTGTAACAGGCTAGTCGATGTTCTATACAGGCTTCACGAAACTTACCTAATTATTCAGTTATCTCCGAAAGGAAGTCTAAAGTTTACTATACTGAATCAATTTCTCTGTCGCTGGGTTCGAGATATGCTGTGGCAAAAAAGGTTTGACTTACTGTGGGTTATCTTATCCTGAACCTCGATGTAGGGACGTATTCCTGGCACACTTCTTAAATGCTGGCACTGAGAGGGTAGTTGGGTGGATTTGCATGAAAACACGGCACTTTCAGGCAAGGGTTTTTAATAACAAATAAATAGAATTTAGAAACGTAAACAAAATCGAAATGCAAAATACTGAAATGAGATTTGACTTAAGAAAACGGATGGATACAATACTAATGAACTCTAAACTGAATGATTCTAGATAAAACAACTAACGGCGTCTCCGTAGAGCCCGAGAAACGTACTTTACTCTGCCTGGGTGGTTTGCCCTCATGCTGTGGGGAGAAGTCCCAAAAAATACAAACAACCACCGATTCTGAAGTAGTATCGCGGGAGACTGACTTTTCTTCAGTCGAAACTTTCCAAGTAAAGTTTCTTTGCTATAAAATTTAAATACACTAATCCCATTGGTTGTTAAAGTACGTTTCTCCTCTCTATCTAGTACCGCGAACCATGACCTGTTTCAGTCACGGTGGCCAATCAAAATACTGTTTACTAACTAGTGACCTAAAACCCTTAAATATTATCCTCGTCTCAAAGTGAGGGGGAGTTACGGCTTACTCTATTGATATTCTTCCAGGAAAAACTCCCCGAAAAAACCCGGTTGACCTAAGCCTTTACACTTAACTGAACATATAAAAGATCGTATTTCCGAGAACTTCCAAGTACCACCATAATTCCTTATAATTTACTGGGCTTATTTAGTACGCCTATTTGGCGCATTGTCTACTAAAAACTATTCCGGGTCCAGGGGTGCACGGATTAGACATTCATAAAATGTTTTAGTAAATTTGTTAAGCCCGAACAATTCTCAATACTATTTATGACTCTAAATGACATCTTTGCTACAGAACCAGAGATGGTTCTACAAAATCTATCTATTTGAGCCAGATGTTACGATCTAAAGATATTGAATTTACACGCAAAAAGGCCACTTGACGTTGACCATGTCAGCTTTTGTTACAGATTTTTAATTAGAAATACTAGCATTTTATTTAAGAACTTTTTTCAAAAAAGGATAAACCAGAAGAAAATTACTTAAATGGAAATATATATTTATTAGAAGGTAATTATTGTATTTTCTAGTTGGATTCTGAGCCCATGGAAACTCATTATTTGTATCCTAGAAATCTCCTGTTCATCTTTAGTAGGTTTTGTGGGTTCATCTGTAGTAGTTCATCTCCTGCTCTAGACTATTGTCAGGTAAGACTGCATAAAGTTATAGTTACTAAAGCTGCAATGGCTGGCATGTCTTGAAGTGAGAAGTCTAATGGGGACCGATTCATATAGATAGCAATAGAAACCCTGATTGATTTGCTGCCTTTATGTATTTGAGTAAATATTATCTCATAAGGATGCAGCTGTACCTGTAGTATTTTAACATTAGTCTAAAATAACCTGAGAATATTTGGAAAAACTGCAACTGGCAAACTGGACAATGGGTGTTAGGGCTCGAGGAGTAAATGAGATTGCAGATTGTAATGCCAAAAAAAGTGCACAATTATTATTCATCCGCAAAAACCGTTTTGTTAGATAGAAAAAGTCACAATGAAAGGAGTTATTCTCATAATAGTGCCAAAGAGCTACTGAAACTTATTTAACAAACATTTTAACGAGACATTTTCCACTGAGATATAAACATAAATGAATGCGTGAAGCTAATCACTTAGCAAATTTTTCTATAATCTCTGGCGAGGTCAATAATATAGCCCTTAGAATATTTTTTACCTTCGTCTGGATCTTTAGACAGGCTTACATATATTACGAGTGTTGTCGGGAGTACACAAGTTCTTTAGTCGAGTCGGTGGCTCAGAGTTTGAATTAGCTATACATTTGTCTATTTATCCAGAGGTAAGCAAAAAACGAACCTCTGATTATTTTAACACATAATGTTATTTATTTAATCTTCTCCAGTATGACAAAATGTCTAAAATGATGGTATTATGCTGAAAATTTGACAACAATAGATTAACAAGAAGGTTGTATAACTTATTAAGGTGCCTGTAGAATTATTTACTGATTACGTAATTTTATATTGAATATAGGAAACTAACAGTTAACCTAGATACTCATATTTATTAACTTCATGGGGTAAAACCCAAGCTAAAACCAATTTAGTGAATTATATTCTAAGTAGCATAAGTAGTTCGTTAAGTCATATTTATCACCTCTCAAAGGTTTCCATTAGATTGTAGAACGACTGGATTATGTCGAGGAAGAATTAGGATAATTACTGGGATATTACCATCCGGAAAGAGGAATAATTATCAAGGCCTGGCGACACTAAATTTGGTCAAGATAAGAATTTATTGGTGAACTTAATATGAGCTTAGAGATATTCTATGAGTTGGAAACCAGAGTTCGAATATATACTTTGGAGCAAATGTTCCAAGACTTTTATTAGAATTGACATTAACAGTAGAGCAAATACAGTTATTTATGGTAAGTTTTTATATAGAAGGAGGAAATGCTGCTAAAAGAACGCTAAAAAACAACCTTTTAAAATAGTTTCACTTTGTTGATCCAAAAAAGGATTCAGTAAGTCCTATCTCCGAATCTCTCTCTTTATTCCAAAATTGAATAAAAACTACTCACTTTCAAAGAATTGGAATGGCGTCGTTTGAGAAATACCGCTGAAATTCTACATTTCCAGATGATATTTTACTATTTTGGCCAGAACTAAAAAAAGACAGAAAGTTTAGTGTGTTAACTGAACTTGTTTTTAATGTTATGCTTGCTATATCCGTCGGCAAATGTGGAGAGAGTATTTTCCACCATTAATTTATTATTATGAACAAAACAATGCAATCAATTAAATACAGACTTCTGCATGCAAGCTATATATCGGGAAAAATAACTTTTGATTGAAAACATTACAAGATTAAATAAAAAAGATTTGTATTTAAATAGTTAAGATTTTTAATCAACGTTTGTTATAGTTTTTATTGTAAATTAATGGCTGTCTGTCGACTAAAATAATTTTTAATTTTATTTTTCGCCTTCTGCCGGTTTTTCCTAAGATCTACCGAATTTTGTGAACGCAATCTACCAACACTCTCTGGGTTGACAATACTCATTGTAACCGTCACAATGAGACTGAATTACTCTTCAACAGCTTAATTATCAAACTGTTTTGAAGCAATGGGCAATGTTTGTAAGTCAATCAAATCCATCTAGTTGGCGTGTTAGATCAACATGTTTTTTTTTAAATGGATTCATTAGTACTTGAAATGGCATAGCAGTTATGCAATATATGACGTATAGTTATTTTATCATTTATTTCTTCTCTTCGCCAATATCACTGGTATTCATAGTCGTTTTAATTTCTTTTAAATTTTATTATAGGTAATACCTAATACTTTTATTAATTTTAAACATAACATATTTTAAAATATGACATGTAGTAGGTATTACAGAATTTTGTATAAAACTGAAAAACCACTGATGAAATTAAGTTAATTTATCAAATATTATTTTATTACATATTATACACTGTTTTTTTGGGGTAAACTTTAGAAGTTTGCCTTGATACTGCACTTTGAATATTTAATTTGTATGTTTCTAGTTTTCTGCTTTTTGTTATTTTACAGGTGGTGTAATCCCAAAAGAAACTATGAATCATGAAAACGCATCACAAATAAGTTACAGGCGTTAAAATCAGCATTGTTATAAACTGTAAATTTCATGTAGATGATTCCAGAAAGATTATTGCTGTTCCCTTGATAAGGTATTATAATAGACTATGGGCTCGTTAGTTAATTCCTTAATGAACTTTATTATCCTGCACTATAAATTTTCTTAACTGAGCTTAGAGATGCTGTTCTATGTTCAAAAGAGCTTGAAGGCATTTAAATATTGTTTTTTTTTATATTGCGGCTATATACGTAAATGCCAGCTTAGTTTATACTATACTAGCTTCACTTTTCATAATCTACATGCGTTGCATTCGCAGATTGCAACTAGCCTCTCCCATAAAATTCTCTTGGATTGAAGGATTCCCGAGTGCATTATAAAGAGGCTGTTTCACGAGTGAAGCATCGTGATAGACAACACAATAAGTCAGAAAACCTAATAAGTTTTTAAAATAACTTCGCCCTTATTTATTCGTCCGTTGATATGAAGGCAAGACCATGGTGATAATAATCTAGGTATTTAGGAACATCTAAGAATTTAAATTTGCCTAAGCGTTAATTGAATTGTTTAATAAGACGTGCAACCGGCCAAATTATTTGAAACTCTTAACAGCCGGAGCTGGTCAATTTTTGTCTTATAAGGAAGTAGCTATCAAGTCAGAGAAATTTAAATTACTAAAATGTCGATTCCAATCCGCTGCACTTCTTAAATCATTGTAAATCCCTGTATCTGAAAAATCTGTTGTAAAGATCTCACCATAAAATAATAAAAGAACAAGAGATCTCACCTTTCAGTGTTTGTTAGTATTGACAAAGGTAATTTAGTAGGATCTGTCAAGAGAAATTCACACTAAAATACTATTTGCACATATCCGCATAATAGTCAGTAGTTGCCATTAGATATTTGTAACGTACATTTTAATGTCGTTTCATGAGGTTGACTATTATGCACCCCGTAAAACACCCAACCTAATTGTTGGTGGCTTAAGTTCTCCGTTTTTCAATTCTGCGTTGGAGAACGCTCATTGGCTAGAAAAAACGGTAGCCCCTCCAAAAATCCAACAGACTATCAGGTGTAATTAGGATAGACAAGATAGACAGTTCCCGTCTTCGAAAGTAGGCAGATGCAGATGTGAGTTATTTACCTATTTGATATATATAATTTATTCATTTTCATTATTGGTTACGATATAATTATTAGTACAGAAATAAGATAATAGCGATTTGTTGTCATTATTAAGTAATTATATTTCATATATAATCAGGATTTACCTGGATTTTAGTTAAATTATTTAGGCGTGGTCAGGGAGATTTTTTTTGTCACCCTATATGGTGAAATGTAGTACGATTCTAAACAATAGAAAATAGTTTTAATATGATTTTATAAATTTGTGAAGCTGTGCTCTAGTCCGGAGATTATAGAAAACATTGTTTTTTAAAACCAATAAATTTGAGTTTTCTTGCCTCCATTTTGTTTGAATCGGATTGCGATTATCCACCACGTGTTGTGCCCTTTGGGAATTAAGTTAATTATCTTATCGTTATCTTATCTTCTCTTATCTTATAGTTATAATATATGATTGGAGCTATAGAAAATTGCTAATATCGTAATTTCTGCACTAGGTTAAGTAATTTGTTACTTTATATAGATTTGAATAACTCACATTCACGCCGATTAGAAGACTGGAACCTGTTTCCTAACATTAGTAAATTCATTGATTATTGTTCTTTGACAACAAATTTGTACAATAAATCAATACGAATTTCTATAACTTGTTACTCAGTTTTTGAAATATTAATGAAATAATTTTTCTCTTTTACCTAATTAGAGTGGTAATCTTTCCTTGGTTAACCGGTTATGAAACCGTTGTTTTTGGAATTTTGGGTCAGATGATAGAGGGTTTTTTTGTTAAATTATTTTTGTTCCTTCTGAACTATAGTATCTTTAAATATTAACGAGTAGAGTTTTTTTATTAAGAATAATTGTCGAGTGGCTGAACTGTAATCAGTTCTTTTGAATGCAATTTTTTGGGTAATTTTATTTGCTTCATTCTGGGTAGGGTCACTAAAGGTTGACACCTTCCAGGTTTTGTTTTTATTTGTTAATTACTTTCCCTGTGAGAATCACAGAGGATTTTTCCATACCAGATTTGCTGGTACATTCCCTTCAGGAATTTATTTATAATTTTTAATCTTGGCTACACTAGCCGTCAACATTCATCCATATATTTGTAAATTTTGGGGCACTCTTAACACAAACAATTCTTTGTATGTACTCTTCTGAGACGAGGCTGCTGTAACCTGACTGCAAGATCTATAACCTGCTGAAAAACTCTGGACGCTTACCACCTGCAGATCCCTAGATAAAAGGATTGGACTTACCAGTACGTGACCATCATCAGGACTAGAGCTCTAGCTTCCCCACTTTGCCACGGAAAGTCCACCTGGATCCAATCATCAGCACAGGTTAAAGGTGAGAGTACTGACCTCATAAAGAAGGAACGAGATTTTCAGAGTGACCCCGAACCTCTTAAAATTGTGTAAAGTTAGCCAATTTTAAAATTTCATTTTTCAAATTTTTTTCATATTTTAGTCAATATTAAATCATTTTTGAATTATTGTTAAATAGTCACTTTATTATTCATTTGTAAATTCCATTCAATTTGTTTATTTGATTATAGTGTATTCAACTAACTTTTATATAGTTTTCTTTTATCTTATATCTAAAAATTATCCTGGTGCCCAAATAAATAATTGTCAACATTCAAAGCAGCCCTACGAATACTACGCCCTAGTGTCATAAATCTCCCTGAGCTACCGGAGCTAATGTCAATGAACTTAAGCTAGTGGAATTGCACATCCCTAGCTTAGCTGAGTTTATTGTGACAAAATTGGCGCCCAACGTGGGGCCCGTGCAACAAAATTGGCAATCCCAACGTGGGGCCTGTGCAACAAATTGACACCCAAAGTGTGAGGCCTGTGCAACAAATTGGCAATTTCAACGTGTAGGGCTCGTGCAAGAAAGTAGTGCTTGTAGTAAGTTTTGATAGTTGACAAATTAGTTTCTGATATCGAAATAAAATAATCTCTTTCCTTCTGACCAAAATTCAGATATTTTCAAAATTTGTGTATAATAAATCGATTCAAAAGTTTTAGTGATAAGATTTCTTTTTGATATATTTTATTTGCTATTTCATATTTATAAAACATTAAACTAGGAATTTCTTACATACAAAAACATAGGAAGTATTTATTCTATACCTGAGTTTGAAAACTTTTAGTAGCAGTTTTATATATCTACTTTTTGTCCACTGGTTGGTATTTATCGGTAAAAGTTTTTATAGAACGGGTTTTGCGGAATAAATAAAACGTTTAATATTTATCTTATCTTATCTTATCTTATCGTATCTTATCGTATCGTATCTTATCTTATCTTATCTTATCTTATCTTATCTTATCTTGCCTATGTTTAGTACGTGTTAAATTATATTTGTTTCTTCGGTGAAACCACAAGAATAAATTGTAATAGAAATTCCTAGGCTAATTAAATTGAGTGACCAGGTTATAAAGAGTATTGTGTTTGATATATTATTAATATACAGGGTGTATATTAGTTATCTTTGAAGATTAGGAACAATATCTGTTTTATGTGTCTTCTGTTTTCCCGATGGTTCTGTTTCTGTATTTTTCTGTTTTTCTAGCAATACAAAGGCTATAGGGTGGAAACTATAACTATATCTAGTTTAGCTATCTGTATATTTTCCTCATTTTATTGTACATTTCAGTTGAATTTACAGGGATGGGTCAGAGTGTCTGATATATGTCAGTAGTAGATGGTATCTTAGAATAGATATTGCATCTAGTCTTTATTTAGACACTCCCATTTCTAGTGCCTGGAATATGTTAGTAGTAGGTGGTATCTCATAATAGATATTGCATCTAGTCTTTATTTAGGCACTCCCATTTCCAATTGCTGAATTAAAGGATTTGGTTATTGTCTGAGATATGTAAGTACTGGATGGTATCGTATCATAATCTGGGGTCTGAATATTATCTTTATCTTGTTTTTTGGTTCAGACAATGATTGTTGATGGATATTGCATCTAGTCGTTAATTAGACATTCCCATATTTTTTTTATTTTTTAGTACAGATAGGTAATATGACCAGTAACATCGTCAGCTGTTTAGTTCTTAGTTTCTTCTGTTTCCTTCTACTTTTATTGTGTCTTATGTTGACGTCTACTATTATTGTATTTTGGTGTTTTATGAAATGTTTACTACTAATTAATTAGTTAGTATTTTGTAGTGATTTAGTATCTTGTAAAATATTGCCGTATCTTATCGTTATGTATCTTAAATATTTGGCCTAATTTTGAAAAAAATTAGGTGAGTGTCGCCACCTTTCCTGTATTGTCTTCTCTTCTTTTCTTTGATCTAAGACACTCGGGATGTTAAATGGGTGGGTTACGTTATTTTAAGTATTTAATGGACTGGGGAAGCGTCAGAGCAATGAATGGAGATATAGTGTAATTGTATTATTTAGTACATATTTTTTGGGTATATCTTATCTTTATTATAGTATTATCTTAACCCTCAAAATATTTTATTATCGGATTTTTTTGGTTATCTTAACTAAATAATAAATGCATTGTCGTAAGTTAGTTATTTTGCTCACCCAGTATCCATTAAATTTGACAACAACATCGTCGCAATTCTTTCTTGTGTGATGTCCTTTCTTTTTCCTGCTTTATTTTAACCGTCTGTGTTCGACAATTAGATTAAAATTCTCGTATCCCAAGAGTAGGTCTAGCGGTGCGATTATTTGAATCTGATGGTTGACGATGTTCATAAGTCCCTCAGTCATGTACAGAATAGGTCTGTGATGTGATTGTCGATCTTATGTTATTTGCTTATCTGTTTCTCTTTATCTTTGTTTGTTATCTCTTTATGTTTGTTTATCTTATGTTTAATTACATTGGTGAACATTATCTTAAATTCACAGAGTGTGAATTCAATATTTCCTAGTCGAGTCGTTACCTATTATTCGTGTATCTCTTATGAGTTACTTTAATATGAGACATTTAATATTTAGTAAAATTTAAGGTTTACCATAGGACTAGATTAGTAGTAGTCGGTTTGTTTTAGATGCGTGGGTTCAGGCATACCTACCTCCTACTTGTGTAATTGCTAGTTTTATAAATTTGGCTGAGAATTTCTTAGCATATTAATTAGTGAGGTTCACTTGAAGGGTGGTTATTGTTCTAGTTACTTTTCGAGTCTAACTCGGAGCATGGCTCTATCTTTTAAATCCTTTATAGTCCATATACCGTTATATCTGGTAACCTTATATCTTATATCTTATTGTATCTTATACTGGTAAAACTATCTTAATTGCAAGTACCACAACAGGGAGCACGTTGTAGGTCCAGCATTTTTAGCTTCATATTTTTGTTGTTTGCAAGTACAACAGTGGATTAGGCAACCTGTTGTCAAGCATTTTAGTGCCTGTTTTTTTTTTCACAAGTGCTGTAGTTTCAGGACGCACTATTAGCCAGGTGTATTAAGTCCTCTATCTATTTTTTTGTTGGTATTCCTTTCACAAGTGCTGTAGTTTTAGGACGCACTACTTGCCATGTGTATTAAGTCCTCTATATTTTTTCCTTGGGGATTTTTTTTATAAACCCATTTTAGTACTAGCAACAGCTATATTGCTGCTGAGGCGTCAGACCGATGTCTCGGAAGGTATAACTTTCAAGTTCCTTTCACCATTTTCATTACCGTTGTTCCTCTGTCGTTTCCTATAAAATTTGCCTATATAAAAATTTATAACTCCTAGAGTTATCAATTTTTATTACTGGGGAAGGGGGGATATGTAACGTACATTTTAATGTCGTTTCATGAGGTTGACTATTATGCACCCCGTAAAACACCCAACCTAATTGTTGGTGGCTTAAGTTCTCCGTTTTTCAATTCTGCGTTGGAGAACGCTCATTGGCTAGAAAAAACGGTAGCCCCTCCAAAAATCCAACAGACTATCAGGTGTAATTAGGATAGACAAGATAGACAGTTCCCGTCTTCGAAAGTAGGCAGATGCAGATGTGAGTTATTTACCTATTTGATATATATAATTTATTCATTTTCATTATTGGTTACGATATAATTATTAGTACAGAAATAAGATAATAGCGATTTGTTGTCATTATTAAGTAATTATATTTCATATATAATCAGGATTTACCTGGATTTTAGTTAAATTATTTAGGCGTGGTCAGGGAGATTTTTTTTGTCACCCTATATGGTGAAATGTAGTACGATTCTAAACAATAGAAAATAGTTTTAATATGATTTTATAAATTTGTGAAGCTGTGCTCTAGTCCGGAGATTATAGAAAACATTGTTTTTTAAAACCAATAAATTTGAGTTTTCTTGCCTCCATTTTGTTTGAATCGGATTGCGATTATCCACCACGTGTTGTGCCCTTTGGGAATTAAGTTAATTATCTTATCGTTATCTTATCTTCTCTTATCTTATAGTTATAATATATGATTGGAGCTATAGAAAATTGCTAATATCGTAATTTCTGCACTAGGTTAAGTAATTTGTTACTTTATATAGATTTGAATAACTCACATTCACGCCGATTAGAAGACTGGAACCTGTTTCCTAACATTAGTAAATTCATTGATTATTGTTCTTTGACAACAAATTTGTACAATAAATCAATACGAATTTCTATAACTTGTCACTCAGTTTTTGAAATATTAATGAAATAATTTTTCTCTTTTACCTAATTAGAGTGGTAATCTTTCCTTGGTTAACCGGTTATGAAACCGTTGTTTTTGGAATTTTGGGTCAGATGATAGAGGGTTTTTTTTGTTAAATTATTTTTGTTCCTTCTGAACTATAGTATCTTTAAATATTAACGAGTAGAGTTTTTTTATTAAGAATAATTGTCGAGTGGCTGAACTGTAATCAGTTCTTTTGAATGCAATTTTTTGGGTAATTTTATTTGCTTCATTCTGGGTAGGGTCACTAAAGGTTGACACCTTCCAGGTTTTGTTTTTATTTGTTAATTACTTTCCCTGTGAGAATCACAGAGGATTTTTCCATACCAGATTTGCTGGTACATTCCCTTCAGGAATTTATTTATAATTTTTAATCTTGGCTACACTAGCCGTCAACATTCATCCATATATTTGTAAATTTTGGGGCACTCTTAACACAAACAATTCTTTGTATGTACTCTTCTGAGACGAGGCTGCTGTAACCTGACTGCAAGATCTATAACCTGCTGAAAAACTCTGGACGCTTACCACCTGCAGATCCCTAGATAAAAGGATTGGACTTACCAGTACGTGACCATCATCAGGACTAGAGCTCTAGCTTCCCCACTTTGCCACGGAAAGTCCACCTGGATCCAATCATCAGCACAGGTTAAAGGTGAGAGTACTGACCTCATAAAGAAGGAACGAGATTTTCAGAGTGACCCCGAACCTCTTAAAATTGTGTAAAGTTAGCCAATTTTAAAATTTCATTTTTCAAATTTTTTTCATATTTTAGTCAATATTAAATCATTTTTGAATTATTGTTAAATAGTCACTTTATTATTCATTTGTAAATTCTATTCAATTTGTTTATTTGATTATAGTGTATTCAACTAACTTTTATATAGTTTTCTTTTATCTTATATCTAAAAATTATCCTGGTGCCCAAATAAATAATTGTCAACATTCAAAGCAGCCCTACGAATACTACGCCCTAGTGTCATAAATCTCCCTGAGCTACCGGAGCTAATGTCAATGAACTTAAGCTAGTGGAATTGCACATCCCTAGCTTAGCTGAGTTTATTGTGACATATTATTATGTTAATGTCTAGTGTTGGAAATAAAATTTGTTAAATTATTTAAAACTCAACATTTATATAAATACTTCAGTAGATATAAGTAAATTGTATTTCTGTCTGAAAAACGTAACGCTTACCTTTAGTATTAAATAAGTTTTTTCAGTTTAGTAAAATCGACTGGGAACGAAATCTCCTTATCTTATCAATTAAGCTCAGTTGAATCAAAGTAATTAATTTAATTAGAAAAATTGCTGAGTAATCCGCTCGGATTAGGATTCGCTGAGTTTCCTTCGTCGTCCTGGCAGATAGTAGGTCTTGGGAGCTTGCGGATCTCTCGTAGCTGTCAGTAGCCATTCTAATTAGAAGCGATCCATGAACACGTTGGGGCAGAACTTAGCAATATATAAATAATTGTGAAAACGGAGTTCTACAAAGTTTCTTGATAAAAGTTAAAAACTTATCGTATTTACGTATCACAGCATATAAAAAGACTATTGAACTGTAACTTCATCCTGGATCAAACATTTTTTATACATATTTATTATGTCATTTATTTGACATTAACGATACTGTTTCTTTTTTGGTCCTTGATCTCCACTAAATCATACCTTTCAAATTCTTCCGATAACAAATTAAAAATGGAAGATATGTATATTGGATATATATAAAAAAATAAGTACCACGTTACGTCAGTCAGTAACTTAGGGTCCATCGTATTGGCCATTAGACTCAGGGGTAACAGCTTTCAAGCGGACCGAACAATTTTTAATTTAATTATAACTCGTAGAAAAAGCTCGCACGCGAAAAGATTGATTGGCTTTTTCCTGGCTACCAGTAGTTGTAGTGTATGAGTATACCCTATACCTAAACTCAGCAGTTTTAAAGGTACCTACCTTCGAAAAAGTTACACCTTTCTATCTTTTTTAAGTAGGTCTCTAATTTTAAGGAGATCTATAATTCTACAATAGAAATGTATAATATAAAAATAATATACGTAATGTGTCATGTTTTTCACAGTATATTTTGGAAACTTCAAACAATGAAAACTAAGAAAATAGAACACAGCTTATATAAAAATTGTTTAGTAATAATTTTCTATCTTCCCATAAAAACACTAGGTTTCAAAATCAATTCAAGTTTTTGATATATTATTTATTATTTCATTCAGATGAAAACCTTTGTCTCGTAGTTGTATCATAAAAAAGATCAATTTTATTTAAGTAGGTATAAGATTGTAATTTGACACGGTTTTGCTCAATACTTATTGTTTCTTTTAATTGAAATTCTATATCTACAGAAAAAATCCCTTTACCCACATGTATAACCAGTCTTACTATAGCGTAGAATTCATTTTTCGTGTAAGATACTTTGTCCCTAGGGTGAATATTTAGAAAATTAATAAGGCAATTTATTTCTTCTAGAATATTATAAGAATAGACAGACAATAACTGAGGGAGAAATATTTTTTCTGTTTTGCGTCTGTAAACAAGTCATTATGAAACGCAATTGCGTATCGTAAACAAACACTTTTCAACAGTCAACTTTTTGTTTTTAAATCTTGGTAGCAACAAATTTACATCCTTTGTTTTGTATGGTGTGCTATAGTAATGTATACAAATGTACAAATAGTATATAAATTAGAACCTAACAAATGTTTAAGCATAGAAAAGTTGATAAATGTAAATGATACCAATTGTCGCAGAATATGTACAAAAATCCCTACACGGGAATTCAATTTTCTGCAGTTTTTTTTGCTTTCGTAGGTGTAAAACGTGCAAATTAGAAAAAATAGTAGAAACAACCTGTTTCATATGACGTCTATCGCACTTGTCCTTTAGAAAACTCGCCGCTTTGCTCCTTGTTATTTAGGCTTTGATGCGTGCGATAAAAGTACGCCTTATGATAATCGTTTAATGTATTAAGTACTAGAAATGGGAGAAAATCGCTATCGCAATTTTGGTTCCCATTTCTAGCCCTACCGGGGTTCCAGGCCTGTGGACCTTCTGGCGACAAAAACATCTAGAATAATATTATTTTTAAGAAAATACATATTAAAAAAAAATTAGATAATCCCTTGTATATGAAAAAATAAATTTAGAGACAGAAAGCTGGAAAGAAATTCCACATACAAATTTTGTATGTGGAATGATGATGTAATTATACTAAACGATTTTTCTTAATATTTTGATGAATTGTAATGGAATCTATTCTTGATGGTAACATCATCATTTTTTAAATGCTGAAAGTAGGATTTATTAGTAAACATTTTTATCAATTTTATCAATGGGGCCCTCCGTTACGGTTCGGAACCCCGCCCGCCCTTCGAAAAGGTGTAATGGCGGCGTTAAAAATATATTGTTGTCATAATGTAGATATTTAATATTTATATATTTATGTCACGTTGTAGATATTTAAGTTAAAATGATGAATTTTACAGACTGCTAAAATGAACGAATTAATTTCTGTAGAAAACTACTACTAACTACTACTAACTTTACCTGTAGAAAAAATAAAAACTACGGACAATGAAACAGAATAACTAAACACTAATACTAATAAATAATTGGAATTAAAAAGTAAAATAAAAAAGGTTGCATCCAGCGGAATTCGAACTTGCGAAATTTTGTACTTCGATGTTTGAAACCTGTGACATATAGGTACCATTACGCCAGCGCGTCACTCGGTTTTACGCTGAGAGAAGTATGTAAACTGTACGTGTTAACCTGTTAATTAATAAAAATAAATTTTTACCGATATTTTAATTGGAAAAGCATGTCGCTTCAGCATTTTGGTAGTCAGAAGTGTTTAGCAGTCTATCAATTTCTGTAGCAATATTTCTCATAGGAAAATAACCTCTCTGAAGTTTAATTAATTTGACAGTGTTCGTAGCAAGAACTTTTGTGTGAAGCGGTTCTCGAAGCCGTAAAAATTAGAAAATGGGTCGAGGGGGCCCGCGACTTTTTTGACCTTTCAAATTCTCTTCTTTTAATATAATCTTTGTGTTCCCCGATCCGAACATTCAGTGGTCTTGATGTTCACCCACATAATGCTTATTACACTCACATGGTAAGTACAGTGTGATTCACTTTCGAGTGTGTAACATGGGTATCTCGCTTAATATAAAAGATAGACTGTAGGTTTAAATTTGGCAAAGTTGCGGAATTTTGTACTCAATAAGTTGGCGCAAAGAATACCTCCTTATCCGCTTGTGTTTTTGAGTAAGAGGCAAAAAAACATTTTTTCCGGCTTTCGTTTTCTGGCCATAACTTCTATACTTTTAAAAATATTGGTGTATCATTTTCACATTATTAGGACACTTTCTTGAGACAAATACGATGCCGTAAACCGTTTTTTAAAAAAAATCTCACTTCTATTGTAAATCATCTTCAACTTTATTTTTTCTTATGGGCACCATATTAATTTTTCTCATATTTGAATAAGCCGATTTTTTCTGAATACATCAATATAATATATGTTAATATTTGCCTAAAAAATAAGGGCATTATGATGGAAAATAGGTATTTTTTTGAAAATGTCTAGTTAGCCATGGCCATAACAGCCAATTCTTGACAAACCACAAATGTCACTTATAATTGTTGTAAACTGCATGTGTGGAGTACTTTTTACATTGACTAACGATGTATTCAACCGAAGAGAAACAAGATATAGATATTTATTACAGATGTAATAAAAATTTAAACAGAACAGTTGAAGAGTATTTAAACACATATCCTGAAAGACGGCAACCATGCAAGACATATATTACTAAACTGCACTGTAATTTAAGGAATTATGACAGTTTTTCTAATTTTCTTCATTCATGTGAGATCCATACCTATTTCTTGGTTTAGAAAAACTGCCATAATTTCTTAAATTACAGTGCAGTTTAGTAATATATGTCTTGCATGGTTGCCGTCTTTCAGGATAATTATGTGTTTAAATATTCTTCAACTGTTCTGTTTAAATTTTTATTACATCTGTAATAAATATCTATATCTTGTTTCTCTTCGGTTGAATACATCGTTAGTCAATGTAAAAAGTACTCCACACATGCAGTTTACAACAATTATAAGTGACATTTGTGGTTTGTCAAGAATTGACTGTTATGGCCATGGCTAACTAGACATTTTCAAAAAAATACCTATTTTCCTTCATAATGCCCTTATTTTTTAGGCAAATATTAACATATATTATATTGTTGTATTCAGAAAAAATCGGTTTATTCAAATATGAGAAAAATAAATATGGCGCCCATAAGAAAAAATAAAGTTGACGATGATTTACAATAGAAGTGACATTTTTTTAAAAAACGGTTTACGGCATCGTATTTGTCTCAAGAAAGTGTCCTAATAATATGAAAACGATAAGCCAATATTTTTAAAAGTATAGAAGTTATGGCCAGAAAACGAAAACCGCAAAAAATGTTTTTTTATCTCTTACTCAAAAACAAAATCGGATAAGGGGGTTTTCTTTCCGCCAACTTATTGAGCACAAAATTCTGCAACTTTGCCAAATTTAAACCTACAGTCTATCTTTTATAATAAGCGAGATACCCATGTTACACACTCGAAAGTGAATCACGTTGTACATTGTAAATGCAGTATTTTGAACTTTGTAAATTATTTTTTGGCCGAGTCTTTGACAAAGTTGTCCGTAAGTCTTTGACAAAGTTGTCCGTAAAGTATTATCCACATTATATATACTTGGTCTATCTGAAAGATTATGTTTGGTAGTATATGTTCAAAATTAGAACGGTTTTTCAAACGTTTTACGGACAATTTTATCAAAGACTTGGCCAAAAAATAATATACGTGATGTGTTTATTAGGTAAAGCTTGATTCGGGAAAAATATTTGATTCGGCAAAAACCAACCTTTGTTTGACTGATTTGTTGGCGCAGGGGTTAATTATTAATTTTTTTATTTTTCAGTGGTGGCATAATACCCAAATAAATAAACTAATTAAACAATGCCACAAATAAATAAATACTTTCATACATCATACATTATATATTATTATGTTATCATATGAATGTTATCACTAAACCCATTCTAAATTTGATATTTGTATACGTTTAGTTGTTGTTGACACGAATTTGATATAATACGGATATTTATATAAGCAAACATAACTTTGTTGACATCAGAGTTCAATAATGAATACCTTATATACGTCTTTTGAACCCTCTAAACTTAAATATACCTGTTGTTTGGAGCTAATGTACACATTATTCAGTTAGAAAATGTTCAGCGAAAGTAACTGAAGACTCAACACTGTCAATTTTGGCGTCGATCCTCCTCTTGCCTTCTCACAGGAAATACTGTTGTCAAGTTTTGATATGAGTAGCCAATACTGCAGGCGTATCGGTGTTTCCGATATGAGAGTATTCAAAATTTCAGAGCATGTAGAGGTACTTAGACAGCACTACTCAAAAGTCAAATAACATCGATTGAAATCTTAACAATTAGTACTTGACGTCTGAGTAAAATTTTTCTCATGGCACACGAAAATTTTCATATATTGCTATCTAGTCGTATTTTAGGACATGCAGTGAAATTTTCAAATCGATTATACACTAAAACTGTGCATTCTATCGGGTTTCGACAAAACAAGGAAAAAATACGTATAGAAAAAGTAGAGTTAAATCTACCCTCGACCATCCTATTTTCTCACATCTCCAATCCAAATTTTCAAATGTTTTCTATTGCATTACATTTTATTACGTATTACATTTTTTAAATAATGAAATATTAAACTATATTACATTAAAAATAATTATTTTTGGTTATGTACCTTTTGTATGGAATTTTAATGAAAACATGCTTATTTTTTATTTTTTACTGACGAAACTGAAATTATAGTAAACCTCCTTAGCCTAATGTACGATACATATTTCTGCTTCCGGCGTCTTCAGGTACTATTAAAAAGAAAAATGTAGTTGAGGTTATATGAAGATATTATGGCGTTGTATTCAATGTTGGTCGGTGCCTGTTGTAGGCAAAGTAGTTGTTTACGACATATCTTAAAAATAGTAAGGTTATTCCTTTGTATACCTAGGATAATAGGCAACGAGGAAATACATAATTTTATTGAACCGTAATATTTGATAATTTCAGTAATAATTTATCTATTAGTTAATTTTATGGGCTCAATTCCGATATAAACAAAGATGTAAGCAATTAAATAAGCCAATAAATGATTCATACATATGATTTATTAAAGAAAAACGTGTTGTGTTGGTAGAAAAACTGGGACGAAATTCATGGTGATTTTTACTTGAAAAATGTTGTGTGTTAATGAAAATTGTAAATTCGACTTTAAATTCGGTGAAAATATGATGGGTTATTATGCTTATTAATAGCTGATGTGCTCTTTACATGCGCTAATCCTCAAAAACTGTACACTCTCTTTAGTTTTCTCGAGCTAAATATTATAATCCACTGCACAAGTTATAGTGGACACCCTGAATGGTTACGATGGTGGTTATAAAATATAATTAGGGAGATTTTATTAACATATAGGCGCTGCGGCAAACTCACGCTAACTGAATTCGCCGAGCATTCTTCTTTTGTGAAAAATTGCCGTTGAATTTTTAAGCTTCATTCGGGATGGAAAAAACGCCTTGTTGAACTTCATACACAAAATGTATCACAAAGTAATGAAGGGAAGTATGTTTGTACATAACGTCTTTATTTGCTTTCAACTCGTGCTGAATTAAAAATTACAAAAGGAAAATCGTAAAATTTAATTTTGTTCTTCTCCAAACAACAAGTACAACGAGAACCATTCATGCAATTACCTATATTTCACTTTTTAATTCGTATATATATATAGCACATAAATTTTCTTTTTCAATTAGACCGGGTGAAAAATTAATCTAAAAAAAAATAGATCTTATGTCTACCAACGTAAGTTAAGCCAACCTTATATAATAAATATGATATTTCTAAAATACCGTCATCTGAAAATACCGGTATTTTGTACTGTGTGTTTATTTCTAACTCGTTTTTTTCGTTCGCTAGTCGAAAGCGAACTAGCTTTCTAGTACAAGCTAATAACTTCGTTATTTGTTTTCATTAACTATCAGAAAAAACATAAGAATTTGCCAGCAGCCGAAAAACGACTTCTAATTACTTTTAACTTTCCAAATTCAAATCGTGCATTTTGCATTTATCAAAATCCAGACACAATAAAACAGAGGTTTTTCATGTGCTGAAATATAAAATTACCAAAGTTTAAAAGCAGGACGAGATTCTATAAGTATTACATATAACTTGGAGGGATTTCTAGACAATTAGGTAATTTTCAAAGTGCCATCACAATAAAGAAACGTGGAAAATGTATCACCTCTAATATATTATTTCTAAAAAAAATTATTTATTATTGAACCAATTGTAAAACGCATTCTGGTGCTTTCTTTTTCGGTTAGTCGTCAAATTTACTATAACCCTAAGATACAAGCTAATATTATATATTTATTTAAAATAATACCGTTTACGAGTCCATTCACTAGGTCGAAATAAGCCCTAAATCGGCGTTCGTCTCGTGTCTAATTATAAAAAAACTATAAAAGATAGCGACTTTTAGTAAAAAAGAATTGGAAGATAAGACTTTAATCTAAGTCCCTATAGTAGTAATTTTTGGTATTTAATTTTATTTTTAAAATTCCAGGCAAACAATCTTGTACTGAAATAGCGTATCTTCAAAAATTATTTTCTCTAAAATACATGTATTAAACAAAAATTTGCTACTATAAGGATCTAGTTTATCTTTTGATCTTTCCGATGATATATAATTTATAACATTAAAAAGAAATTTTGTTGCAATTATAAGACAAATTCGGTACCCTTGCAATGAGGGCTAACTTTGTTTCTATGTGACTTTTTACTTCGACTTTACGTGCACCTTCGAAATCTTAATAATTCGATAGTTGGAATATATAAGTCTCCACCCATCGGCCACCCATCCTCTCAATCCGACCCAACATTCATTCCTGTCAAATCTACAGAGAATGGACCCTTAATTTTTTTGTAATATTCAGTGGCATTTTACTTTTGTACCCATTATATTTTTATATGCTACAAATTATTAATATTTCTGAAATAAACAACAGATCAGTATTGAAAAATGACTTTCTTTTATAATTGCCAATAAAGGGTATACTCTCTTCTGACACAAATCATACCCAATTATATTGAAATATTCCCCAATTATTTGAACAAATGTCCCTTTAAAATAAAATTTTATCGTATATAACCTTATTCTCCTCAAACTCATTTTACATACAAATTAACTTCGTTAATTTTAAAAGCGAATTTCTGCTTGGCAGTTTTCAAATTCATTCATCTTAGCAAATGTGCACTTTTTAATATAATGATATTTTATGAATACTTGCAAAGTACTTTCAACTTACAACCTGCACCTTTCATTCCCGGTTTTTTTAATTTACAATTTATCTAGGAAAAATAGTAGTTAAAACTCCGCAAGGAACAGCAATGATGTAGTGATGTAGGTGATAAGGTCAATAAGAAATTTGATCATAACACGGACGGATCCTACGCAAATATATTCACTAAAGTTATTTTCTATACAGTGAGTCCCAGAAGTAATGTCTAAATTCATTTAAAATTCAACGGTGAGTTTTTTGGAAAAACGCTCGGACCCGCCGATTTTTTTTAACAAGGTTTTTTTGATGGTAAATTCATGTATACAGGGAGCCCAAAACTAAGTTACGACCATCAACTTTTTCAAATGAAAACACCTATTTTTTATTTCATTTTTGAATCTGCACCGAATTTTAAGTCTGTTTCATGTACCATGTCCTATACCTATCTTCAACTGTTTTTTAAATATTGACAGGTGAATATTGACATTTAGCAACTTTGACACCCTGTAAAATCTAAACGGTTTGAGATCAAGCACCATGTTGGTCCTTTATGACCTAGCACCCAACATAGTCTTAATGCATTGGTATTTGTCAATTCAATTCAATGTAGGTAATTCTAAACAAGTCTCAAACTAACCTTGTTTGAGTTCAAAGCCTTTACAGTAGTGGCTTGACTATCAAAGAATATGTAAATAAATTTACGTGTGTATGCCCTTTAAAATTTTCCCCCGAATTGTGAAAATTTCTACTTGGAATACCATGGGATAAGTTATCAGACTGTAACTTCTATGCAATCTAGGTCTAGGCCCATATACTGCAGCTCGTACTCCTATGTTGGTTTTGGGGGCACCTGTGAACCACAGAGAATTTACCTTCGACTCAAAGTGATTATCACTGTCGCAGTTTGCTACATAAAACCAAAACACTATCTTGCACTCGACGCGCGTTTCGTCAACCAAGTTGGCATCAAATGGAGATTTAAACATTAATGGTTATGGTTTTAATCATTAATGATTTTAATGATTAAAACTCAAAGTTTTAATCATCTTCAGATGATGCCAACTGGAGATTTAACCATTAATGGTTATGGTTTTAATCATTAATGATTTTAATGATTAAAACTCAAAGTTTTAATCATCTTCAGATGATGCCAACTGGAGATTTAACCATTAATGGTTATGGTTTTAATCATTAATGATTTTAATGATTAAAACTGAAAGTTTAGTCATCTTCAGATGATGCCAACTTGGTTGAGGAAATGCGTGTCGACTGAAGTATAGTGTTTTGGTGTTATGTGGAAAACTACGTCAGTGTTATTATTATATCTGAACCTCGAATGGCTTGCGGACGTTGAACTTTGCAATCATTCTCTCAGATTACATCTCTACAATATGTTCTGACTCTTGACATCAATGTATATATTATCTTGGAATGTCCTCTTCCATTGGAACTACTTATATAATCATTATTATCCCTAATACCACGTGAAGTAATAGTAAATTTGGCAAGACTTCTAATGCAGGTGTGCGTGTGTCTAATACCTCAAATTTAATCTAGGCTTCTGAAAACTTAGTGGTGGCACTTCTAGATCTAGCACTCTAAAAATTAGATGGTGAAAAGACTTATTAGTTATCACAGATAACTTATTTTGCACCATCTCTAGATCTAATGATAGACTATGTAGTTTCAGATATTTTTTGAATTCCCTTTTTGGGGAAATAAACACAAAACAACAACTACCCGCTACAAAGCTACAATATAGCACTACCGGCTATAAAGCTAGAGAAAACTTTTGCCACAAACACTATAGCTAGCACCATTTCCCCATAGGCATTAAACGATTGAAAAGGTTTATTAATAGTATCACAAGTAAACTAAGTTTATTACTTTACAACATTCGATATTTAACTGAACCTTTATAGTATGCATATCTAGACAAAAAGTACAAAATTCTAGGTAAAATCATTATTTGCGCTGCAATAATAGTTGTGCTGTTTTGATTGTAGATATTATTACCATTATTTTGGAATGCTATGTTAACGCTGGTGCTTCATATTAAATAAACCTAGGCTTACGAAACCTAGCGGTAGCACCTTTAGACAAAAAAAGTAGAGTTACTGGAAAAATTTCTTTGTGGTTGCATAAATAATTGCACTGTTGTGCTAATGCTTCCAATACTATGGAACAGCAGTACCTTCTTAAATCAAATAACATTGTCCGGCACCTTAATAGAGCCATCTGAATATAGAAAAACTGAGTGATAATAAATTAAGGTTTTTTCAGGTTCATGTATTTGCCAATAAATTAAAAGTAAACAATTTAGAAATGACTTCTGCGGCATAGCGAAGCCATGTATTAAAACATCCATAGAGGAATGGATGAGAAACAAATCTCTAGAATGGTGGAGGAATCTGCCACAACTGAGACAGGCAAAGCTATTCATTAAAGAACGGACGCCTGAATTCACAGCAGATCTGTTAGGCCAGAATAAAAAGGCCATCAGAATAATAGTAGATCTCCTAACAGGACAATGTAGGCTAAATAGGCACATGAATCTCATGGGACTGTCAGAAGATGCAACTTGCAGATTCTGTCAAGAAGAAGAGGAAACTTCAGTACATGTACTGTGCCAGTGCGAGGGCCTGACAAGACTGAGATTTCAAATACTTTGGGAAGGTAGACCAAGAGCCAACAGCTACATGGAAGAGCCTCTATCAAGGCTGTGCAGTCTAGTGCAAAGGACAAAGCTGGACAGAGTGCTCTAAATAGGTTGGGAGTGCCACAATAGATCTTCTAAGTCGCGGTGGACCAGGCCAGGGGCCCGACTCCTATATAAATCTAATCTAATCTAATCTAATCTAATCTAATCTAAACCATTTAAAATATGATAAAATAGATCTAATCTAATCTAAACCATTTAAAATATGATATGAAAAAATATGCTACTCTAACCAAATTTTATGCTGATATCTCTTCACTCTTCAAGTGAAGTTTATTTGTATATTTCTTTATACTGTGTAATTTATGTTCTCTTTTCTTTATATTTATTAAATTGTTAACTTATTTGTGATACAACTCTATGATTCATCAACCTTTTTTGAGAATATCTCCCATTGCTGTGAAATAAATATATTTGCATAAAACCTTTCTATTTAAAACAATATGGATAAAACAGTATTTCTACTAAATATAAACTGTCTATAGTAAATTATATATACGTAGGGTTTCCCATGTCATCTGTAGATTCATTTCATTGAATTTTATATTCCCAAGGCACTCTATGAGAAATATTGCTAACATAATCGATAGTACTGATTGCCAAACACTTCTGATTATCAAAATACTGAAGCGAAATATTTCTTTAATTAAAGTATCATTAAAAATTAATTGTAGGTTAAATTCAACAGTTTCCATAGCTGTCTCAGCGCACAAAATTTGGAGTGGCATGGTGGCCCAGTGGTACGAGACGCGGACTTCAAAACTAAACTTCAAATTTTCATCTTTTTTTAATTTTGCTTTTTGATTAATTAGAAGTGTTTGCTTATTCGAATAAATATGAAGATATTTAAGAAAGCTCATAATTTTAGAATAATAGTTTTATTAAAAAAAAAATACCTATTACTAATTCACGACAGTTCCTCTGTAACCATATAACTGAATATCCAGATTGAGGTAGGTATAGTATGTAGTAACTATTAGCAAAGATAAGTACACTATTAGTAAAAGCACAGTGCATGTAATAAATAAAAGTACGTTGCTTGTTGATTACTTATTTTATAAGATAGTAGCTTTAGCTAAAGATAAAGGAAACGAACCAATTAAAAACATGTTTTCTTTCTTTTTTTAATAAAGAAATGTTATGACTAGTGTAAAGATTACCTTCAAAAATAATAACAACTAGATACTGACAATGAACCAAATTTTTTCGAATAAGTAACACTAATAATTTGTAATTAATTTAAAAGTAAAATAAAAAAATTGTCATTGGTAGAATTTGAAGCTGCAAAATTTTGCGCTTCAATTTGAACTTCTGCCGCTCAGACAGTTAGTCCACCAGACGATTTAAAATTGTGATAACACAATTATGTAAACTACATCTATCAACTTAAAACGATTTTTTATTGATGTTTTAATTAAAAAAGCATTTCGCTTTAGTATTTTGGTAATCAAAAGTGTTTGACAGTCAGTACAAAAGCTTGGGAATACAAAATTCAATGAAATGTAATAGCCCATATTAATTGCCAGTAGTCAAATGAGATGGGAAACCCGGTATAAGAAATTTTTTTAGCTTGAGTAAAATTTGCTTTTAGGAATGCCCGTTTCGCAGCAAATAGCGAAAAATCTTTGCGAGGAGCGTTAGGGATGATTTTAGAAGGTGAAGCGTTAACTTAGGAACTGCAACCATTTAGTTAGTTGAAAGGGATCCTTTGGAGAATTTAGTCCCTAAAGGACCAAACTTTGTACTTTTTTTCGTCCATTCACTGAATTTATGTCAAATGATATGAATGGACTAATTACAATTTATTTTGCTAAGAAAGCCATTATATTAGCCTAAACATATAAGGTTCACTGTACTGATTCACTGATAAAGTATGTGTAATTGTGCGCTGTATTGATTCCTAATATCCTATTGTCGACTAAAGAAAATACAACAAAATGGCTCCAGAGCTCTCACTACAGTATGGAGCGAGTGCTCCATGGAGTGAGATTCCATCACTCTAGGATCGCGATGAATTACAGGTCCACCCAACTTGACAATTAAATAGTAAATTGTATTTTCATCGAAGGTGTATGTAGTCCAGTAAATATAATTAATTTTGCTATGGCAACTTCCATATTTAATATGTAGAATATAAAACTGAGATAACGTATAACAAGTTTTAAATCAACCGGAAGCGATAAGTATGTATAAAAAATCGTAAAAGCGTGCTCCGAGACAAGGAATGATCTTCAATAAAAACGTCCCTAATAGTATAATTAATCTTAATTATATTTTATAGTTTACCCACATATTATATCATCAATCGTGACACACGAGAGCGATGATTTTGAAATCATATTTATTGGTTAAAATCGTAAGTCCCAATTTCTAAACATCAAAATTATTCCCAAAAAATATATCTTCTAAATACTCTTGGTATTAATTGGATTCTATTTATTATCGTGAGTCATAATCACAATCACAGGCGTAATAACAATGATAATCAAGTACACGTTTTCAGGAAATTTGCAAAAATGTGATACTGTGAACGTGATTCAAATATTAACAAAAATTGAATTTCAACGCATAACTGAAACCGTCAAAAGGGCCGCGTCCGTGCATCGCTAATAGCCCTTTCCACCCCAAACGAATTCAAAGTATACGTGTTTAGCTTAAAATATTCTTCTTTGAATGGATAACTTAACTCCCTAGTTTTCTCGTAATTTAAGAAAAAGTTAATTAATGACATCCTTAACAGTTATACATTAAGGTGAATCTTTATAAATACAATCTGACAACATTGACATTGCGAAGTGTGTCACTGTCAAATTGACAGCTTGTCAAACTGTCAAACAATACCAAAACCAAAGCACAACAAAGTGTTTTCTTTTCTGTATTTATGTTATTTGAAGTTTTGGTGGAGTAATTTAGTATGTAATCATATTATTTGTAGTCTGTTACTTGTTTGTAAACAAATGTTAAAATTGTCAACAGAAACGGGTGATTTGGCCTACAGCTGCACACTGTTGCGAATTTTCAAAATTCATTGAAAGTAGTTATCGCTGATTGGTAGCCTATGCATAATAAGTCTCAACGCCATTTTTAGAAGGTTTTTATTTTTCTGTGCAAAAAGTGTCCGCAAAAACCACATTTTGGTTTCGCAATTTTAACTACATGATTCCAATGTACAACAGTTTAAGTGCGATCCAAACTGTGTTTGAAATCGATATTGAGAATATCGATTTCTATTTTAGTCTTTATAAACTTTTCATGAATCCGTTACGGTTTCCCCAGAATTTCTCTTGGAGGTAGAAGATATTTTTACTATATATTTATTTCCGCCGATCAGCCAAATAGAAATAATATTTATATTCATAAAACAACCTGTAATATGGTGAACTGCACTGCATGTCCACAGATAATTAGAACAGACTGTATAAAATATCTTGGCCTAATGGTTGACCAGCATTTGAAATGGAATAGTCAGGTGGATTATCTTACAAAAAAGCTTAGAATACTAGTGCATAAATTTTACCAAATACGTGATATTCTTAACAGACGACTTGTGCTTGCGGTGTATATTGCTTTGGCTGAATCAATTCTTAGGTATTGTATTATCGTTTGGGGAGGGTTATATGAAAATTCTCTACATAAACTTTCTGTTGCGCAAAATACAATAATTAAAATTATTTACAAAAAATCGTATCTACATAATACAGATAAATTATATGATGAGACTGGTTTATTTAATGTAAGACAAATGTATGTTTTTCAATGCATTCTGTGGATATTCAAAAATAACGATAAAATTTATATGTTCTACCATCAATATAATACGAGGGCCTTAAAAACCCAAGTCATTAATACTCCATTCTGTAGAAAGACACACACTCAAAGATTCGTTCTGTATTACGGACCAAAACTGTTCAATTCACTTCCAACTGATTTAAAAAATATCAAAAGATGTACAACATTTAAGAAAAAACTAAAAAAACATATTCAATTACACGGTGTACCAAACATATTTTGACTGATTTTTACGAAGGATCGGTTACCAATTCCTCAGCATAGACAAATCAAAATTAGGTAGGTACGTTATAGTATTCTTGTTATTTTTGTACAATACCATTTCTTTTTGTTTTTTTTTTATGAATGACTACTGAAATAGGTACTTAAATATTTCTGTTTTTATATCTTCTGGTTCCTTTATTCTGTTCTGCTTTGCTTTCGGGTCAGTCGCAATCAAGCATCTATGCTTAGGTGACAGCCTGGGAGACAGAGAAGTAGGGCGGGTAGAGGAGGAATAAAGAGGGAAAAGAAAGAAAAAGAAAAAAAGAAAAAGTTATTAAAATAAAATAAAGATAAGTTATTCTTTTATCCTTCAGTGGGCATTCATAATTATAATTAAAATTATAATTATTTATTTATTATTAACTGAGAGACGTGTTGGTTGTAGCGGTTTTGTCCTATGGGTAAATGTACTTAATTATGTGCCTGTGTATGCTAATTGTTTATACTAAATTTATACTTGCCTTTTGGAATGAATAAATTGAATTGAATTGAATTTCGTTTGGAAAAATAAGCCTTTCTTGAGTCCGCCTGGTTTCCAACTCAGGTGGAAATGGCTTCCACAATGAATGGTAAAGTGGATACTCGAAGCGGATGGTTCTTTATGAAACATCGTGAAAATAATTGTTTTGAAAAAAACATTGATCTCATTTAGATGTTCCAAGAAATATATAGAAAACACTCTAATAGTAGAGTGTTTTCTATATATTTCTTGGAACATCTAAATGAGATCAATGTTTTTTTCAAAACACAATGAATGGATTACCATGGGTATTAAAATCCATTTTTTCCAAATGAACTCAAATTTTATCCATATTGGTGCCGTTTCATGGTATTTTGAAAAAAGTAAACAAATTAAAAAAGCTTTAACACGCTGTATCTAAGAAACGAAGGAAAATTGGATTCATGTTGATAGTAATTTGTTGTCTTGTTTTAGATGAGGAATATCCACACAAGCTATGGCACATCTTTTTTGAAATACTTGTACGAGTATACTAATGTCTGTAACTTATTTGTGGTGGATTTTCATGACTTATTGTAGTTTCTTTTGGAATCACATCACCTGTAAAATAATAAAAAGCAGGAAACCAGAAGCATACAAATTAAATATTCAAAGTCTAGTATCAAGGCAGACTTTTACAGTTTGCCGCAAAAAAAAACACCGTATATTATGCAATAAAATAAATATTTGATAAATTAACTAAATTTCATCAGTGGTTTTTAGTTTTATACAAAATGTAAGAATTTTGTATTTGTATGAGGCCGCATTTGCGCCTCAGGAACGACTTACGTTGGTAGGCCCTAACCACCATTCAGTGCTGGAATTAGGGAAACCTGGAAAACCTCATTAGTTAGGGGGACAGTCAAATATCAACTGATTTTAATCTCTCACATTAACACCAAGTTCAAATTCTTCCCATCCTAGGCCATTGCCAGGATGGTTGCCAACCCATCCCTGCAAACAAATCTTGATCTAGGATACGAGTAAACGATTTAATTAAAAATTGTTTGGTGTAATTAGGATTTGAACCCACGACCTCTGGGTTGAGCGATCTAGGCACTAAACCCTGAGCCACCAGCTCGACATTCGCTTAAAGCTAGATATATCAAACTCTATATTAATTTATTCGTGAAAGGATTTTCTATCCAAATACGTAAAAATACACAGGATGTAGGTACCATTTAAGAATTTTAAGTTGTAGGAAACCGCCTTTTTTGGAACACCCTGTATTAATGTCAATAATATGAAGATGTGTCCCTCTAGAAATAAAAATCAAGTTATCTCTGAAATTAGTTTGAAAAAACTTTAGTGATAAGCTATTAAAGATTTAAACTTTTCATTTGACTACCCAGTATTTTCTAGGACAAAGTAAAGTTTGGAACTCATTATATCGATAATGTTAAACATTAGATATCCTTATTGTATAATCACGAATTTACATTCATACAGTATGGAATTTCCATGAAGTTTTCACCTTGTTTTCTTGGACTAAAGTCACTATAAACTGGAGAATCATTATATCGACATGATTGTTAGGTGAGGCGTTAAAATCCTGCCGAGGGTCTCGGGATATACACAATAAAACAATGCCATTATGAGCGAGAAAACTAATTGGTGGAATAATAGTGGTACGACGAGGTAGGTACGCGCACAAATCATCCGCCAGGGTAAATGGGGAACAATGAACGGAATAATAAACAAAACAATAAATTCCCTACTCAAAATTTTATGATTTCTATTATGCTAACATGGGCGTCTGAACAATACCTCGGTCTGTAGTTGACAGTCTATTGAGTGATCGAACAGAGAACATTATGTATTAGTTATAAAAAAATATATAACTCAAAGAATTATGAACATTAATAGCATGAAATAATTACACTCCTAAATTCAGTGATGAAATTGATAACAAGATCTAGACTTATAAAGGATGAGACACATATAATTTTCAAATGAGGCAAAATGGTAGTAATAATAATATTTATTTCCCAACTAATAAACATAACAAAGATGTACAATTTATGTGCTAACAATTTAGGCAAATAAATATGGGTAACTCCAAGAAAGACTGGCCTGTACTGACTGTAGACTGCAGACTGTAAGACTCGCTAGTAATTTTTTTTATGACTGGTCATAATTAGATAATTTTGTAAATACTAAACAATGCGTTGAAAAACTGATCAAACTCGAATATACCTAAGCAAATTTTAACACTCATACAGTAATAGTGTGTATACTTTAGCTTTATACATTGAATAAGAAAATAAAATGAATACAAAACCTAATATATGCTGTACATATTTTGGTGGAATGTGGTTTTCCATCTGCATATCGAATTTATTTCCATACATTATAGAATTATACCATATTATACCTTATTCAGTTTTCTTAGTGTACGAAGCAGGAGTAGCAGGACAATTAGTAGTCTATAGTGTGGCAATAAAGTAACGAACAAAATTCATAACTTTTATACAGAGTGATTTTTCAAAAACGCCGTGACAGGTCGATTTTGTTTTTTAAAAAGACACGTGCTGACATGAAAAATTTTGTTTTATCTGCTTTTGTTTTAGAGTTGTGACGTCATCATACATTTTTTAAATTGCATACATTTTAAAATTTTTGATTATTTTATGGGTGGCATAATCCCAAAAGAAACTACATAAAGAGGGCATGATTAGCTAAATATTCATATTTTCACTTCTTTATTATCCACAGATATACTATTATTTATAAACCACCGTGTATATGTAACATAAAAATACTAAGATGATAAGACAGAACATCATTAGTTTGGGATTGTTTTAATAATCATCATACTGGACAATTAATTAACGTCACATATTGTTAAAAACACGAATTTAGGATCATACAGCCTTACTAATAAAAAGGTAATTACGATAGTGCAGACTGGTGTTAGAAATAATGGACAATAAAATACCCAAACCAATAATGTATTCTTTAATGCTCTATGGGCCTGTAAAGTTAAAGGCCTACGCTTAAATTACGGCTGCTTTCATGCGACAATGATTTCGTGATTATGATTTAATGTTATTATATCACGCTTGCTCAATACATGAAATGCATCAGTCCTATTACAGATTTTGTAATAATGATGACAAGATCACGGTGGAATGAAAGCAGCTAAGGACTCATACTGTTGCGTATGAGCAGTCAAATTATTACAAATGTTTGTCTGTTAAAAAGATAGAGTCTGTGGTATAACTTTCATGGAAAAGGCATGCTCAAAAAAACCCCAACGAAAAGAAGATACAAGATAAATAAAATTATATTGCTCAAATAGCTAGGTTCCTAGATTTTTTTTTTAGGAACCTAGGCTAAATTCTCTTGGACATCAAATTACAAGTCTTTAAAGATTTAACATATAATCTGTCAAAGATTTTCAAAGAGCCTAAAAATATAAGATATACTTATATAAAATAGGACGTTAATGAAAATATATTATACAAGATGTATTTATTAAAGCCAATGAGCAACAGATATAACTTGTAGACAATAGCCAAGGGAAGTAGTAGTTTGCTTAACATTTTGCTTAATATTGGCTTAATCATTGCTTCCTCATCTGGTATCCGCGCACGACCACCGTCCCATAGCTGACCTAGTCTCTTGCTACCCACAGTAGAGCTTCCACTTAGATTGTTGCCATCCCGTTTGTGAATTAATCCCATTTGTACTTATTTCGATTGCTTACACCGATTCTCTTTAACTTTGTACATAGTAGGTTTATGTAAATAAATGTATTTAAGGTTTACTGGTGTATTTTTGATAGCTGTGTGTGAAGCGTAGGTTTCCCTAAAGACCGCCTGGCGTACCGTATCTTCACTGTAGATACCTGTGTAGTGATATTTCTGCTCTATAAACAGGAACTGGCGCCCGAGGCAAATCAAAAGAGAAACCGATACTCAGACGTCAAAGTGACACTTCGTATCTGCAAGCCGAAGTATATGTCACAACTTGTCTTTACTTATCTTCTGTTCGCGTTCAGCTGTTAGTTACGGGTACGTATCTTAACTTTTTTTACTTAAGAAGGGGATAGAAAGAGCCAAAGAAAGTTATAACATTTCTTAGATAAAAGCAAGATCTGCTCTTTACTTTATTTTGCCTCTGAATTTGATGATGTACTTTTGACAAACAAATGTTACCAACAGAATTGTCTGTTATGAATTTCCATCAGTAGGTGGCGCTCACATTGTACGTAAACTAGAGTCACTAGATATACAGTCACTAAATAAATATACAGTACCGCAACCTATATGGCCCATGCATTAAAAAGAGAAAACCGATTTCACCCACAAATGGCGGCTCTTTAAGTCATTCAGCCATGAGTTCCTGTCAAAAATAGTTGTTCTGTTTATGTATATTTTGGAGATTATTTATAAAATGCCTAGCTATTGTTGTGTGAAAGGTTGCAAGAACACTTATAATAAAGGTACAAAGTTATTTAGTGTTCCTACTGGTAACCGAAATAGTGAAAAAAGACAATTATGGTGCAATTTAATTGGTAGGGATGTGATTGGAGACAGAATTTGTGAGGTACATATTCAATTTGAAGTAATTGAACGTTTAATAGTGTAAATTTTATATTATTTTGTAGGATCATTTTCATTACATCAATTTGAATCATTCAGGAAGGATGGTATTAAAAAGTTAAAACCAAATACGTTTCCGGATATTCTAAAAGTGAGTGAAGAGAGTCATTCCAACGGCAAAAAAAGAAATTCAGAAGAAGTTGCAAGCTGATATGTGCAAATTTGGAATGGACCTTTCTCCCTTACCTTCATATTGTTTATAAATCTTTTGCTTATAAATCTTTTGGTACTAAATTAGATTTCCTAATGTTTGTATTGTATTCAATATACTATAAGTGGCTACATTTCCATTATTTTACATTTACCTGATATACTTACCTATTTTCTTTGTATATATCTGTTTTACAAATAAAATTATAAGTATGTAGGTACATCTATATCTTTTGATTGGTCAATGCACCGTTTAAGAAAAAGTACAGAATCGCTACGGAATACAGAACCTATATTTTAAGCTGTTGGTAAGTATTGAATAAATAATTTAAACTAAAAAATCTTTTTTTTTATTATTTATTAAGTAATACAAATTGCTTCTATAAAGATAAAAACACTAAATTTGGATTAATATCAGTTCTTTCATTAAGTATATTTTTACAAAATATTGAAACAGTTTCGTCTAAACATATATAAAAGAATTAAAATCTTTTACATTATGGCCTATTTTTCACTTGACCACAATCACTGCTTCATTATGAGCTGAAATATTCGTATAAGCTTCTCTTCCTCCATCGTAAATGTATAGGTTGAATGTGTAAGATAAAGTATAAAGGTATCTACCATACCTTTATTCTTTATTCAATATATGTAAATAAATGTATTCAATTATAATATAATAAACTAAGTATATAAGAGAAAAACAAAATAAATACACATGCAAATAAATGCGCCAGGTTATGTTTTCATTCTGTTTTATCTCTAACATCGGAAGTGTGAAGTCCTATTAAAATATAAATTTAAATTTCCCGCATTATTTTTACCCATAAATGGCTGGACGTTGCGGTACTGTATTTATCTAGTGACTGTAACTAGATAGACAGAGCAGCGCCTCCCTTTGCGTCGGGCATTTGCCGACGATTCGCCATAGTTTAGTATAATTTATAACACTAATCAATAAACAGAAAATAAGAAATAATTTTTTAAGTTTTTCTTTTGTCTTGTGCAATAAACTAATTCTTGCAATATTTGTATTTCCTTTTACCCAGAAACCTGTTGTGCAAAGGACTAAACATGGCGGCCGGAGTGCGCTACTCTGTCTATCTAGTGACTCTAACGTAAACTATAAAATCGGCGAGCCTATATCTCAAAATATATTCAAATAAAATTTGCAGAATGTGCAGATAATATGAGTAATAATCATGGTTTTAGTTATGTTTATGATAAGCGATAGTAGTACCTATATTATTTAATAATTATGAATACGTACTTTTAATAAATATGATACGAAAACAATAGCTCGGTTTCTTAGTTTTTAACTAAAATTAAATGATTTACTAAGGAAAAGTAAATCTGAGACCTAAATTCATAAATTTTTTGACTGTCTAAAAAGGCATTCAAAAATACCATTTTTAGTATTTTACACTTTGTTTACTCTGTTATATAGAAATTAATTTGAACGTTCAATTAATGTCTGCTGTTTATTTCCATTCTTCTTACAGACCACATTTATTTTTGGCTCACCTATTATCAATGCAGCATTAAAAATGGTATTTCCATAAAACAAATAATTCATGTCATAATGTCCACACCTCAAATCTTTCTGTTTCGTAAACATTCCCACTAAACGTCAAAGTTGCTCCGAATATCCATCGAAATATTCATTTGGTTCTTTCTCTTTATTTTTGCGTATTTCAGTTTAAACATGTCTACTTCATGACAAATTTTGGTAAAGATAGTTGACACAAAACTTTATTTGTTACTGTTCTTTAAGCCTTTATAGCTTCATTAATATACTGTATTTTGGGAATTAAAGTATGTCAACTCCAGCTCTTTTTTACAAATAATACATATGAGGTTTTCTACTCTTTTTTTACAAATAATATATTTGAGGTTTTCCAGAAACTTTCTAATTTTTTAAATGTCAAAATTTGGCCAAGGTAATGCAAAGTACTAAATAATAATGAAGATCCTTCTGAAAAGCTGATCGGTAGATAAAAACTGAAAAAGTTTTGTTTGAACTCAACTGAGTTTTCATAAAAAATATTCAATTATCTGTTGCTTTTGACAAAATAGATATAACAGGGTACGAAAGTACATGAGTTCGGTGGTCTACAACAATAAGAAAGAAGAGAATAAACTCTTGTGTAATTCTGTTAGACAGAGATATAATATATCCATAGATGGCACACTTAGACTTTATTTTATGAGCTACGCCTGCTGACCAGTGAAGACGCATGTGTACGCCTTAAAGGCAAAGCACGTGTACACTCCCCTCTCTACTGTACTTATTCAGGTCGTACCGGTCGTGTCTCGGTACTCGGCACAGTGGACAAACCCCCTACTCTTAAGTTGTTTTGTGACACATACTGTCGCGATCGTGAAACAATGCAAAACTTTGCACGTAGACTTTGTCTGTTTTTACTCTTGTCTGTTTTACTCATGTCTGTTACTCATTTTTGTTTTACCAAACTCATGTACTTTCGTACGCAAGATCGAAATGTGTGCCACTAGTTTAAACAAATTATGTTGTAATACAAGGAGCAGCATACCCTTATTATTAACGTTATGTTTCGTCAATATTTTTAGAAAACATTAATTACGTAAATATTTCGGTTCATTCAAATATTTTTCATTGACACACATTATAAAATAATGACTTTTG
Organism: Pogonocherus hispidulus; assembly: GCA_963924545.1. NCBI lineage: Eukaryota > Metazoa > Arthropoda > Insecta > Coleoptera > Cerambycidae > Pogonocherus > Pogonocherus hispidulus. Next base: position 27,947,660 of record OZ004696.1, on the reverse strand, counting down.
ATAAAAATTGATACTATCTTTGTAATTCAATACTTTTCATTAATTAAAATTTTCATTTTTAATTTTATATTTATGTTTCAATATGAAATATTGACTAACTCTAAATGTTCAAAAGAAATTAATGTTTACCACCTAAAGCATTCGTACATCACCTGTTACAATTTAACTATCTCAGGACGCAGGCCTATGACATTCCTGGAGTAACAGAACGGAAAGCGGCTACTACGGCGATTTCCGGACCGAACAAAGCCGCCAAAATCCATTGCTCTGGAGGACACTGATCGGTCCTTTGTGCGCCCTATTCTGGCCGGAAGGGCTCATTAAGCCGCAAGTCGTCATTTTTACGGTCCAAGCTATGTCGTTCTGCGAATTGCCTAATCAATTGACCTTTTCACGGTTTCACGACGTGTGATGGATGGGCTTTTTTAAGGAACTATTTGTCTTGGTTCCAGATTTATCCTTTTTATTGGAAAAAAAAACTGAAACAATGACGAGGATTAAAGACAAAAAATATCATGCAGTGCCTTAATCGTCTCTTTGTATGAAAAAGTTTCAAAGACAAATATATAGTGAACCTTAATGTCCCACAGGTGAATTATCTACAGTTAATTGGTAGTTTGACATATTTTTAGTTACAAACCTTATAATTTCTCAAAATAGAAGTTACATATTAATTATTTTACCTTATTTATCTACTAAGTGTAAGGAGGTACTCATTTCTGCACATGTGTATTTCTATAATATAGGATAAATATTAGACGAATATTTAGAAGTTGACAGATGTCAATAAGAAAGTAGGATGTTTTTCGGGGTCAATATAAATAAAATTTGGACTGAAAATACAAAATGTCAGAATGACTAGAAAATATTGATTTAATATCAGTAAGAAGTGTTCGCATTATAATTTTGTCTGTGGCCCGACTAAACCATTGGAGTGGACTAGTTGAGCATTCCCTCCTGTTCCAGTGTACCAGTGTACTTACATCCTTAAGTGGCGTTTACATTAGTCAAGTGAGTTGATCAAGTCAGTTGAATTCAAGTGACTTGAAAGCGAATTGAATATCTAAACCCCTCCATTCGTTTCACTCGATCGCGTGAATTGAACGGCTTCTCAGTTGAAACACGGTCAACTTTGTGCATTCAAGTGAATTATCAAACGTATATTAAAATGGCGGCAATTAGATGGTCGGAGGAAAAATCGTGCAAATTTATTAACATTTATGAAAAATATAAATGAATATAGAAATAGAGATGCTAGAGGGTCTGCAATTAGGAGAATAATAGAAGATATGCAAGAATTGGGTATAATAATGACAGAAGATGATATTAGGAATAGAATAAAAGCGATTCGTACTACCTATATGGCTCTACGCATAGCATATAGTTTTATCCATTTTACTGATTTTGGGTGTAACTTTTTCCAGTAAATATTCGAATTGATGCTCTTTTAGCCGTAGAAAATTTTTGTAATCCCTCGATTCTTTCCAATTTAAGTTCACGTAGAAGGTTATTTGAGGCACCTTGCATCCCTTTTCGAGTAATCCACTCTCTAATCCATATTCTCTTCTTCCGTTGCTTTTTTCTCTTCATGTTTTCTGCTAATTCCTTAGTTAAATTTAAAACTGTTAGCAATATAGCTTTCTTTACCACTCGTTTCGCCATTTTAAATCAACTGGCATGTATTCAATTAGAATTTGAAGTGTAAACAGGGAATTGAATGCAAGTCACTTGAATTCAACTGACTTGATCAACTCACTTGACTAATGTAAACGCACCTTTATTCCCTTGGTCTTGACATTCCATGCTGTTCTAAATCATCTCCCGCAGTGCACCGAACTCACAATAATCTCGATTTCACCTTTAAGGAACAAGACTTTTTAAAATTGTTGGTAATTGCGATCCCAATGAATTTTTTTATGTATATATTAGCCTCCTAGATGTACTTGTTGAATCTATTACGATGGTCCAGCTGCTAATCCTCAGCCTACTACGATTTTTTTTCAATCAAGTTTTTCGAAAATTACTTTAGGGATTTTTTTATTAAAAATTTGACGTCGTGGCATTTTTCAGCATCACTTATAACCCCTGTGGCCCCAATTTCATCAATGTGTACCGAAGAATAATTTGTTTATAGAGCCTTAAATGTTTCAAGTTTATTGAATTTGTGTCTCGCTTAAAAGGTATAGCAGGCATTAAACACTCTAATAATTATTGTTAATCTAGAATATTGTTCCTTTACTTACTTCACAAATTAATAATAACGTTAAAACAATACTTTACAGTAGTCTCCTATATCCCTAAATCCCTAAAGTAATTTAAAAAAATGATTGAAAAAAAAATCGAAGTAGGCTGCGGATTAGCAGCTGGAATATCGTAATAGGATCAACAAGTACATCTAGGAAGCTAATATATACAAAAAAATTTATTGGAATCGCGCTTACCAAACATTTTTTAGAAGGGTGTCCTGGTTCTTACAGGGGCACACTATATATGGTTCAAATATTTATGGTTTAAAGAAAACATAATAAAGTATATTTTTATCAGCATAACATTGCCACTCATATATTAGATAGTAGTTTTTGAGATATTTTTCGTCAATTTGAAAAAATATTAGCACTTGCAGACTTTAATTTAATACTAATAATAAGTACCCATATTTTTTTAAGTTTTTTTATTTAAAATTTGAAAAAAATACATGAAATAACAGCTCATATAAATCTGTTGTGGAACGAAACAACTAGGCTATACAAGAAAATAGCTAAATAAAATCAGTGTTAGTAAGCCAGTTAATTATTAGGTATTCGTATTTTTTAGTTATAAAACTGTAATAATAAAATATGGTATATATTTATTGTACCTAATATAAGAAAATTTAGAAACGAAATCGCTAAAAGTAATGATAGGCCAGTCATATAGTACACTAGAAATCGCTAAAATCGAAAACTAACGGCTAGTTCTGATTTTTTTATATGTTGTTAGGACTACTACTAGTAGTAGCACGAAGCGGGCAAAATGAACTATTCCAACCCAACAATATCTCTTGTAAATATGCATATACATATATATCAATAAATAAAAATGTTGAATTAATTACATTGTAAATATATTATTAATAGGCTAAATATATATATTTCTTGTGGGTGTACATGGGTTTTCCTTTCAAACTACCGTCAAACTATCGTGAGAACTCAATAGAGCAAATTTGAGAAAAATACAGTTTTCCCAAGTTTTCTCAGGATTTTTAAGCATTGTGAGCAAACTATCAGACCTACGGACGTCGTTCTGTGCTTAAATTAAAGCTAATTACACTCGCTACAACATCTCTCCCTATGACTTCACCCGTAAAATGAGTGTTTTCCCCGATTTCGGGGACGAAAGTTGACCAAATCTTTTAAAATTTCACTTATTTGGAAAATATTGCCAATTTTTGGAGGACTGTATCTTGGTAACTATTGTACCGATAGAGCTGGTTCTAGTCTCAAATTGTAGCAAATTTAATCTACTTTAAAAACGTCAAAAATATGTTTTATGAACAAACGCATAGTTTAGGAGATATAGTGAAAACACCGAAAAAAGTGCGAAAATTTCGCGATTTTTCGAGTGCTACGAAGTTAGCACAGGTCTTTCGAAGCTGCAAACTTGGATATACACTACTGATAGTAGTCCTAACAATATATTAAAAAATCAGAACTAGCCGTTAGTTTGCGATTTGAATGTACTATATGACTGGCCTATGAAAGCGGGCTGATATTTTACAGTTTCGGTAAATCTGTTTGATGTTCATTCCTTTAGATAAAACATGAACATATTCCTAGTATAGTATATCATTATTTTTATAATAACGTCATGAATTATGAACTAATATCGAGTATACTTCGAAAAAAGTGTAGGTAGTTACCAGAACCGCAGACCTTATTAGTGGCTCAGGTGTACTTTATTGCTAATAAATATTTCACTTTCAATTTTCATATTAATTTTTAATGCACTACCCCGAGATATTTTCAGTTTTATGATGATACAATAATTGGATTATGCGATAATAAAGTTTTTTATTACATAATTTACCGAGGATCGAGGACGCCTTGATGATAGACGTTTTTATGATATTTTTGGCTATAAAGATGTAGTGGAGCCGTACTGTGTCTATATTAAAAAAATATATACCGGTTCCACTATATAATTTGCAATTCTAGAGGTATAAAATTACTTATTCAATAGTTGATTAAATTTCTATTTTTAGCCATTATGGCCCTTGTTTGAGAATTATTTTCGTTTATTAAAAATGTTGCGGTACTGGCTCTTTATCTCTAAGGGTCAATTAACAAAAAGACAATCATACTCATGGAAGAGGAACAATGCTAACGCGTAAACAAAAATCTATATAATGCCATTTGGTTCAGAGTATAGCATTGAATCGTTTTATGTTCTTCTGGTAGTACTTATTTAAACACCTCCTGTTGAATATTTTTAAATAATTTTTAATCGGCGGACTATTATTAATCACAATACACTCAGAAAATTTGATATACATATAAAACAAAATTTAACTGTTACCTTTACAAACAGGACCGCGCCAATCCAGGGGTGCAAGGGGTGCGTGACACCCGGGCGCCAAGTTCCAAGGCGCGGCAAAAGACACCGTTGGTTAGTAGCAGACATCAGTCAAGATATAGCTCTTCCCCTTTTTTTACATTTTATTTTTGTCCGTTAGTTAGATGAGATCCCTTTAGTAAATAAGTACTTTCTAAGATTTCAGTTGACTTGTTATAATTTAAAGTTTTAGCCAAGTTTTCTTCACGGTCTATTAGTCGCCGGTCATCACATTTATCGCGAATATTAACGAAACGCCGTTTTTCCTGAGGCGGGCCTGAGCCTCTGATCGGGTGAGGCCCGCCCATAAGATTCCTGACCGGGGCGGTGAGTCACTCGGCTAACTAGGTTGAGTCAAAAAAAAATTCAAAAAACCTAGATACTTATGTCTGATTTGGTTGCGAAATTTGCAAGAAGGAAGACCCGAAGAATTATTTTTTGAATAATGACTTGAATAATGAAAGTATTTAAGTAAAAAGACTGTTTAAGTTGCTGTTCAGCTCTTTTTTGTTTTTTAATATTGTTGGTTTTTTTTGGTAATTGTTGTTGTTATTTTTAATATTGCTTGTTTTTTGTTAATTCTTGAAGAAAAATACATTTATTTTTATTATTATTAATGTTTATTTATATTTCCATATTTATTTTATCGAATTATTGCTCCATTATTTGGTGATTAACCTAGAATGCTGCTAGGGCGGCGGCAAAAGTTCCGCACCCCGGCGGCAGCTACCCTTGGCGCGGCCCTGAATACAAATGACAAATATTTTCTCAGTATTCGTCCGATGAGTATGAGTATGAGTAGTATGTTTTTGTAATATTAGCAGATATGATTTTGTATTATGTGAAAAGGTGAGTCTAGAGAAACTGTTGTTTGAGATGTAACATTTTTGTAGTATGTATTTTACATGCAGAAAAAAACACTCTTCATATTTGACATGAAAAACAAAATTATAAAACATTTTTGTGATATTCAAGGCTATTGGATGTATTAACTAAAAGTTTTTTTAAAAAATAATAAAGTAGGTTGTTGTCTTTAAAAACTAAAGCAATATCGCAATGACAACTTTTAATTAAAGGAATAAAAGGTGACATTTTAATTTTATTATATTTATGACATAATTTAATTTTTTCTGTGAAAAGGCCAGCTTTTATAATATCCACTAAAGTAGATTTTTGCTATTTACAAATACTTTTTGTAATATTTCCTAATCGTTAATTAAACAAATTAAAATATCAATATTCCTATTCAGTTATATTTAATATTTGTAACTGATACCTACTTTATTTTATTCATAATAATATATACTCTGTAGCCAAAATTATAGTGATGCATTAACAGCTTAGGGCTGTTCGACGGGTGAAATGGCAATTCCATAGGTCTAACCTGGTTAGATAGGGAAGAATTTTAAAAATATAAAAAACAACGCAGAAAGACCAATAGTTTCCGCACTTGCAAAAACAATGTGATAGATAATCAGTTAATTGTCAACAATTATGTCTAAATAAAATAATTGTTATAATAAAATTAAAGAAATTAAACACTTAACTAGCTTTTTTAAACGTTTCAAGTCGATCCTTGACTCGTCGTTAATAGAAGCGAAGTTTGTATGCTAAACAATTGTCAAATTGACATTTTTAATTCAAAATGTCATCACATGCACTGATCACTATGTTATTGTTAATTTTTCATTGGTAACATCCTTCTGGAGTAGAAGATGCCTCGTATCATCCAAGAATATTGTTTCTGACGAGATACAGTTCTCATCACCATTAACTTTAAATAAGGGCACTTTTTTTTTACTGATTTTTCTTCTTTTCGCAAAATTTTAGCCTCTGTTCAATCAACCCGGTGACCTTTTACTAACGTAGACTTATCAACTTGGTAATCGGTATTTGTAATGGTCTAGATGTCTCACCAATATAATGTTTACTACATTCACAAGGAATTGGGTAAATACACTTTATTGAATTTTGATCACTATTAATTGGTTTTATTTTTGTAAGTATTGATCTTAAAATTCTTTTCATTTTAAATATCGTTCTTATGTTAAAATTATTACCAAGTTTTTTGTCTTTCAGATATATCTGTATAAGGAATTGTAATTATTGTTATTCGATTTTCCCTATTTATTGCATTACAAATACAATATTCTGCTTTTCATAATTAAATCATCAATATCGTGAGACAATTAGACTTGACAACAGGTTACAAAAAATGGTTTCCGTGGATCAAACAGTAGTTTTTGTGTTTTTTACTAAGAATACCTTATATTCAGAAATTCTAAAACGATTTTTTATCTCCGAATAAACTAAAGACACGATTTTTATCTGTTATAATAAAAATTGAGAAATCTAACAAAATATGCTGGTGAAAACCGTTTTCATTAATTTTTAAGATATTATTATATATCTTATATAAAATATTACCTATTTACTTTGTGGACTTTGGATAATTTATTCAGCTTTACATTATATTACGCAACTATAATTCTAATCTTATTATTCACATGAAATTCAATAGCTTACTTATTGTTATATCTCCATTCTCAAAGTAACTTAATATAGCTCCATGCTATAACTCGCTTTTATGCACGTCCGGTAGCTATCTTAATAAACTGTTCTTAAAAACCAAAATGTGACTTAACTGTCGTTGCTGACAAGGCTTGCATAAATTTGATGAAATGAAATATTATAAAAAAGTACAAGAACATCTTATTTGCTTAATAGGTATAGTAAAATGATCTGAAAATTACTTAATTCAATAATTGTTACAACAAAACGTCAGGAACAAAACGATACCATAGAAAAAACTAATATTTGGTACCAGATTTGCACCAAAGGTTGTATCCATATTTAGGGCATTTTCATTTCAACGATTCTATAGTCAAATACTTTCATATATGTATATTAGCCGCCAACACAAAGGATATTTTATACCACAATATTTTAAATGAACTACACGTATATTTACTTTGTTGTGAGTTTAATAAAATTCAGAAAGAGTACTGGAAATGCAACAAACGACTTTTATTACCCCAGAATTGGTAGAAAGCACATTTTTTGTTTGCTTTGTACTGCGCACCCAATTCCAAAGTATACACTCTCTCGGCTGATGTACAAAGTTCGTTTCAAATAAATTTGTAGCAGTAATCAAGGGAAATGTCGCGCTGTAGTAGCTGAATGTTAATTTGTTCTAGAGCTTAATACATGGACTCCTTTGTCATATAGATACGATTTCATTCAACAAAGTGAATTGTTGAGCTGGGGTGCTTTAATTTAAAGTACCTGCCGGTAAAAGACTTCATTTGTCGAGGACAGGAGTTGAACTGATTCACATTACTTTAGGTAAAAGTCTAACAGCTACAACACGCCCTTACACAATTTATAAATTACTTAGAAGTTGTAGTTAAATTTTAAATAATTAATTTCCTCTTTCCACTTCCGCTGTCAAGAATGCCATTATGACGATGTTTGATTTTACTAGAAAGGTGCAGGTTGCTACTAGCAACAGAGAGTATATACGAATTTAGAACGCAAGGAAATGCATGAAGCTTCATAATAATTATTTCGAACTGATGTCGAACAAAAAAAAAGTTTATATCTTAGTAGGATATATATGTAGGATATACGAGTATATATACAGGGTGATATTTAAGTACGTGGCCAAACTTCAAGGGGTAAATGTTTGGGCGATTCTAAGAGGAAACGTTTATATAAACATAGGTCCGGAGATGCTTCGTTTTCAAGATACAGGGTGTGAATCTTTTTTAAAAAATCGTTTTTTCGTAATCTCTTTATAATCCTTTAGCCGATTTTATTGAAATTTGGCAGTGTTATTTATGGTAGTATGGTACTAATTTTGCTCTAAATTAAAATTACTAAGTCCAATGGCGTCCCGGGGACACCTTAGCCAATATTTTGACAAATAAAATGTGCGCTACTGACTTTTTTAAAGCTTTTTTCGCTTCAGCAACCAAAAATACAACTTTTCTGTCTCTTGATTTTTGTTCGTATCTTGCTTCATTTTCGAGAAAAAAATAAAAACCACTTTATTGCATGTCCCCCGGACAACATATTAAAAAATGAAAACTACCAACTATTAAAAGCGGGGGTGTACCTGTTATTTTTTCCATATCAATAGATTTTTCCATGTGAAAAAAATAACAGGAAAGAAAATCAGTGCGATGTACACTAGGCCTAGCTGTAGCCGCATTCTTTTGGAACTCGCTTCAGAAAAATCGACCTGCATGAAGAAGAGCAAGTGTACAAGTGTACAAGTGTACAGTAGGATTTTTTTAGTATATGTATATGTATATATATTTGCATTTGTATATATATTTGCATTTGCGCCTCAGGAACGACTTACGTTGGTACGTCTAACCACGTATCCATCCGAAACCATCAGTCTAACCACCATTCAGTACTAAAATGAGGGAAACCTGGTAAACCTCATTAGTTAGGGGGACAGGTGAACATCAACTGATTTTAATCTCTCACATTAATATCAAGTTGATGACGCATGCCAGGTTGCTAATCCACCCTGCGAACAGACCTTAAATATAAGAGTAGATATTTTTAAATAAAAAAATTGTCTGGAGGAATGAGGATTCGAACCCAGGACCTATGGGTTAAAAGCATAAACAAAGTACAGATTTAAACTAGAATCCATATCTTCATTTGTTGGAGAGATATAGTTAGTGGATAATTTGAAGTACATTTATTATTGTAAGTAAATTTTATGGTAATTACACAACAACATTTTTTATCTATTTACATAAAAAATAGTGTTATTGTAATATTTGTAGTATTGTAGTATTTGTATTTTTTGTTGTAAACACAACAACATTTTTTATCTATTTACATAAAAAATAGTGTTATTGTAATATCGTTGAAACAAGAATTATTATGTTTATATGATTTATTTAGTGTTTATTTTATTAGATTATTATATTTCTGTTAAACTTATATCGTTTAACTATGCAGTATACCATGACCAAATTCAGGATATCTTAAACTTTGGGGTTTATCTGTGTAAATAAATTTTATAGAAACATACTACATGTTGGTCATCGCTTTTTCCGAACCTGATATAAATTCAGATTTCTTAAGCGCGACATTGTTGCTTACTACTTACATTACTGAAAATAGTGAAAATGTTTCTTTCTACTTCTGTGCAATATAGGCATACCGGTTTGGTAGTACGAAATTTGAAAATAAAATATAGCATTATTACTTTATTAACTGTAGAGGTACCTTAAAGCTGAACCGTCAACTTCTAACGGTCGAACACCTCCCAAAACATGACTCAATATTTTCTGCGCCCTCTCGGTCGACATGGCAACTACACACCTGATCCGAGCTGGTGAATATTTTACGGTATGAGTTCACCCTCCGTCGTTGTCATTAGCGGTGTCCCCAGGAAAAATATCGATTGCTTGTCCGTCTAGAGGATCGATTAGCGGCGATGTCATCAGGTATGGACGGACACGTCAGACATTTACTGAAAGTAGGCGAGTCCTCCAATTCATACTCATCAATGGAATATTACATAAAACTGGGTAGGAGATATAATTGGACAAGCGAAGTGAGTCTCTATAATGCAACAAATTATACATTTTTGTGGTAGGCTTTACAGAAAAACTACTGAATGATTTAACGTGAAATAGACATAGTGGTAGTTCATAATGACTAGATGCAATATCAATCATTTTTTTTCCAAAATTACAAAAATAATGGAAACCACATTGCTGCAATCTGACAGGTACCTGTCGTACTTTACCGACCCCGTCACGCAATCTAACGGGTATTTTGAGAATCTCTATCTTATAAATCAGCAGTATCAGAACCTCCTAGATGATGGAGTCCATCCAGGGAGCGGTGTTATAAATATACATCGAGTGCGCGTGTATAATGCGTATAATGCGTATCCGATGTCCAGTCATAAAAAAAAAGGGTGCAATACAATTACGAGGCCTAACCTAAGGCAGTAAAGAATTCAAATGACAATATGTTATTTTAAAAAGTGTGGTGAAGTTTTGCATTTATCGTCATTACTGTTATGCTTTAAAAATTATCAGTTTTAGAAATTTCCAAGTTACCTGTTCCACGCGAGTTAACACTAAGATTTACTTTGCTAGTTATATAAAATACTTATTGCCTCATGTATATCATATTATCGTCACTACGAAATTGAAAGTCGTATTAGTTGTTTATGTTGCTAAATTAAAAGTAAAGTTATTACTAAAGATATTAAATGTGTATATAAAACAGTTAAATCAAAATATTCCCTACTTCTTCTTTTGCATTATCATTAAATTGGCTCCTCTAGAGCAGGTAGTTTGTATATTGAAATTTTATTGTTATTAGTAATAGATTATTACATTCAATGTAATTTTTCTCATCTTTAAGTCTTGAAATGTATTATTATATGAATCAATCAACATCACCTTGACTCATATTACTTGGAAATAAAATTTTTGAAATTGATTGAAATCATAACCTTAATATACAACGAAGTGTCCTTAATTCAGTAACTAGTCAACGTCCATTTAAATTTTGAATTTCAAGGAATAATTAAGGTATTGCAGGAATAACAGTATTGAAAATATCATAATAGCTTCTAAATACGAAAATATGACCCAGTGGAAATCTAGACTTGGTAATGTAGGTATTCATTAATGTAGGTATGTAGTTAATGTCGGTATTCATTATCATTATTTTGAGTGAAAGCCGTGACTACTTGTAAACTTATTTAATCTTACTCTACGTATTTAAATAAATTTTACTTATTTACTATATGTATTTTATTATACATTTTCAAGAAAGTGAACCGGCCATTGAGGACGCAGGCTCTAAACTCTAAACATATTGTATTAGATACCCACTAACTTCTGTCAAGCACTAATTGCATGAGCTCCTGTAGTAGAACTGCATTTTATTATTTACATCTGAATTTAAGTTGGTTCAAGCGCTTGCTATCTGCACCTTGACGTCACTCCCTCCATTCATAAGTACCACAGGACCGCCAAAGGTGGTTGTTTCTTAGTGTCGACCTAATCATTTTAATTCATTTGAGGGGTAGAGATATTGTTACGCCTGAAAAATCAGTTGTATATTCAGTACCGCGTTAATGTTAATATATTTCATCCCTGTTTCTAAATCAAACATTTTTCATGAATTAAACAAAACGATCGATCTTAAGTATACGGCCGAGATTCGCTGATTTCAATACACGCATCCTACCGTGGGGTTACGTGAATTTTTTCGGTGTCCGAGCAAGGGCATTACAAGATTTACTGCATACAAAACATCAATAAAGGGATATGAATAAAACATTGGCAGCCGATCCACTGCATATATTCAACAAGCAAAGTAGTTTTCCAGGAGGTAATGTTAGAAAGACGAAGTTACAGGTCTCAGAAAACTAAACAGCATTTTGTGAAGTTAATTATTTTACTATTTTAACTTATGTACATACTTATGTACTGAATGTTTATAATAATTAATGATAATTATTTTAATAGTATCTGGGTGATACTAATGTGACATTGCAGGTCAGTATCTCTGAAAAAGATGCTGCTTTTGATATTAGACATATTTATTTGGTTTTTTATGTACAATACTTTTCAGCTTAAAATCACATGGTTGCAGGTAATTCCTTTTTGGTCATATGAGAAGAGACGAGACCGATTTCAATTGTTGACTTTAAACTGAAGGTGAGTGTAGTACAATAGGTATGTATTTCTATGTAGAGTAAAGGAAACTTATGTTTATTAGTTCAAAGATTTACTATTCCTTTCAGGTATCTCTATAATGGACACATGTATAATTTTCATCTTTATAAGTAATATTTTAATAGAAAAATAATACGTGAAAAATAATAGTAGGTATAACAGTTTTACAGGTTCGCGTAAAATTAGACACGCTAATTAAAAATCAATGTTTTTGAGAATATGTAGGTGTGATCAACAATAGGAAGGATGAATAATCTGCGAGCCATTGCTTACGGCACATTCTTCTAAATAATATAATTATTTACTTTGCATATCTAGGTTAAAGGTTATACAAGGAAAACAAAAACTCCATTCCCAATATTTAAATTCTTTCTTATTATTAAATTCCTTTAATAATACTCCTGCACATCTGTTATTTTTTTGCTAAATTCATAAATAAACATACAGGGTGAGTCAACGAAAAGTTTCATCCTCGATTATCTGTCAAAGAATTAATTTCCACGGAAACTTCACAGACAGGATTTTTGTTTGAAGGAGGACGCATTTTTATAATATTGACATTTATACAGGGTGTCCCAAAAAAAGAGATTTATCAAAACACAACATTTTTTAAATGAAACACCCTGTATATTTTAAGATTTAGATAGAAAAATGAGTTAGAGGTAGAATACCGATTCATTGTTAGGCTACAATCAATATAAAGTTATTCTCCAACACCTTTTTTGGGACACCCTGTATAAATGTCAATACTTTAACAATGTGTCCGCCTTCAAATAAAAATCGACCTCTCTGGATTTTCCATGGAACCAATCCCTTGACAGATAATAGAGGATGATATTTTTCCTTAACTCAAGCTGTATAGTAGTATTATCGTAGATATAATACTACATACTATACTATACTATACTGGTATATACTATACTATAATAATGATAATAATAATAATTACTATTATTATTATTGTTATTACTTTTATGGTATTTTTGTTTTTAGTTTAGGAACGATGTTGTTATTTGCAAGTATGAGGGAAATATTACTGTTTCTTGTGAGTGGATATGTAGGTTTCAAGGTTAACTTGCGTGAGGTACTTTGTGAATTAGTACAGGGTCATAACCTGTCACCGACATAATAAATGGAACGATGTGTACTTATTTCTGTTTATGAGCTGCTGTTTTATTAGTTTGTATGATTAAGTCCCAGTATAATCTATATATATTAAAACGTGTCGATTCTGTCTCGCTCTAAACTTCGTCGCCGAATCCACAAAGTTTCAAAGCTATCTTCTCCGAGGGAGGTTACCGGAAGTCGCCCCCGGCCTTTCTTCAATACGTAAGGGTATTTTCGTCCCGTTTCCTACGCGTTTTCCCAATTTAAACGCCTTTTCAAAAGACATCTGCAAAATTTTCGTCGATCGTCGTTCGACGAGAGAGATGCGGCTAGCACCGGCGTTTGTTCTCGCGCCTAATGGTCCCGTCACACTCGCCGAAATCCCGACTTTTCGCGGAACCCTCTCGCTCCTTTTCTAATTTTTACGGCTTTGAGAACCGCTTCACGCGAAACTTCCGTCCTTTCTCTAATCCTTTGAGATTTTTTTTCGGGACCGTACGTCTACTCCTTCCACGTCTATTTCGTCTTAGAAAATCTCGAGTCGCATCCGTCTCAACTTCTTTCTCATTTTATCTGCCGATGTGAGATTACACTAAGGAGACAAGCACCTCCGACGAAAACTGTCAAATTAATTAAACTTCAGATAGGTTATTTTGATTATTTTCCTATGAGAAATATTGCTGACGGAATCGATATTACCGACCAAACACTTCTGATTACCAAAATACTGAGGCGAAATGCTTTTCCAATTAGAAAATCGGTAAAAATTATTTTTTCAGGTTGACACGTACAGATTACGTACTTAAACGTGTCAGGGTAAATTTTTGTCAACAGGCGGGATAGAGCAATCGGAAAGTCGTAAAATTCAAAACGTGATAATGCTGATTTCGAGAGTTCGGGTCACGCTGGAGGCAATTTTTTTTTACTTTTTAATTCCAATTATTTATTAGTATTAGTGATTAGTTATTCTGTTTCATTATCCGTGGCTTTTATACTTTCTGCACGTAAAGTTTGGAATTATTTTTTCATTTTGGCAGTCTGTTAAATTTTTCATTTTAGCTTACAAAAGTAATATCTACAACATTTTTGATCCCATTGATAAAATTACTGAAAAATAAATTCTACTTTCAGCACTTAAAAAATTATAATGTTTTACCATCAACAATAGAGTACCCTTACAATTCGTCAAAATATTAAGAAAAATCTCTTTAATAAAAATGATCCATCAAAACAAACGCTTAGTGCATTGGCGTTAAGTGATGCAGAATATATGAAAATTGTATTTGGAATGAACATTGCTCATAACATGAATATGAAAGTTGTTTCATATTGCTTCCCATGAATTATCGTAGAGAGGTAAAGAAAATACCTCAGCATTCATTGAATGCTTTGTCAAAGAGAGTCATGACTTAGGCAATTTGATGGTATAGAGTATAATCGAATTTTTTTGAAGAGTAGTTTTCAAAGTGGTTCAAAAAAGATTACTGATTGTGGAAAAAGATACTTTCATAAAAACTAATCGTTTGGTTTTAATTCTTAATCCAAAGTAGGATCAAAGACGTTCAAAGGGATGTTATAAGAATTGCCCAGTCTGAAAAAATATGAAATTATATTTTTTCCGACTGGATGGATCAACATGGTTTAAGTCGGCTGCACTGAAGATTGATGCAAATAAAGTATAAGTAACAAATCATTTTGCGAGAGCAATGGCAGTATCTAATTTTGCAAAAAAAGGGATTGGTGAGCGATTAAAATCAGAGATTACAGTAACAGCCAATATATAAAACCCTATTTGCAAATGGATATAACAAACTACAAAGAAATTATTGTAGCCATGCAAGTAACTGAATCAATAATTCAGAAGTAAGAATAATCACATCGAATGAAAAGCAATCAGTTACAAGGTATAGTAATTGTACATTTAATATTACAAATAATTATAATGGAATGAAGTCTGTAGAAATTCTAGGTTGTTCTGGCATAATGCCGATCGACATGAATCATGCCATCTGTTAAAACGTCTGCAATTAAGCATCGAACATGGCAGAATAGCCCAGAAGTTCCACAGAATTCATCTGACACCAGTCGTGAAAGCCTACAAAGTATTATAATTATAATGGCAGCCAAAATAATAATAATAATAATAATAAATAACAGGTATTTGTTAAATAATATTCTATATGTTGTATCAAAGTTTACATATATATGTAGACTTTGGTTGTAACTTATTTACCAATATTTGTAACAAAAAAACAATTGTTTATTGATTAGAAATATAAATATTCTAAATATTTTTTGTAATTGATTTCAAACTACTAAAGTTGGTAAAAGTACCTTTTTATTTAAAAAATAATATCTTCTGCATTTTCTAATTGCTACGAGTAGCACTGACAATAGATATTGATTATTTTACGAAGCTATAACATCTTTTTTACCAACTTCAGTTAGATACATGAAAGTATTACTGGAAACTAAAAATAGTTCCAAGTAGTTCCTCTGTAAACTAATAAAAAATAGGAAACCAGAAGTATTAAAATTAAATATTCAAAGTAGTATCAAGGCAAATTTCTAAAGGTTGCCCAAAAAAAAACCACTGTATTATATGCAATAAAGGAAATATTTGATAGATATAGACAATTAAAAACTCAAGAATAAGAAATAATTCAAATATTACCTAAGTGCTGTCAAACAAAATGTCAATATATTATATATAAATGTCAAAAAATTTCCAGTGTAATCGCATGCAGCTTACCCCAAGGAGGATAAATATTTCCGTATTTTTTTTAATTACCATGATTACACAAAATACAAGCATCTAATTGGTTAGAAAACGTTTATGAAAAAGTTGTTGGTGTTATGGTGTAAAATCATAAAGTGAAGGGTGCTCTTCTTTGGATTACCGATTATTTACATAATCGGTATTATAAAACTAAAATATTAGATAACATTTCAAATCAGACTGAAAGCCTATACGGAGTTTCACAAGGGATTGTTCTGGGTCCACTATTGTTTCTTGTGTATATAAACGATCTAATTTTTGTTCTGTCTAAATCATTTGTAAATTTATTTGCTGATGATACTTTGATCTCGATAGAAGTGGAGAACTTGAGTTATTGTATAAGTGGTTATGTGATGTGTAAACGAACTAAAATTAAATTCTCTAAAGGCGAAACGTATGGTACTGGGGTCCAAAAGAAACTGCCAAAAGTATATTAATGAAAATGTAGAAAGTGAAATAAAATACTTAGGTGTCATATTGGATCCTAGTCTAACATTTTATTGTTATGTTGATTTTTTATGTTAGAAAATTGGCCAAAAGGCCGGTTTTTTCTATATGGTAAAACTGTTAATTTATAATACAATTATTTTTTCGCACTTCAATTACTGTTGTTCTCCATTAATAGCTTGTAATAAGGAAGAAATACACAGATTACAAATATTACAAAATAAGTGTATGAGAAATATTTTAAACTATAATAAACGTACACATGTAAGTCATATGTTAAGTGAACTAAGATGGTTAACCGTATGGCAGAGCGTTTACAAAGCAAATCTTGTTTTAATTTACAACATTGGTCATGGAACTATCAGAATATTTCAGCAACTTTTTAACAAAAGGTTCCAATATGCATACATATGATGTTCGATTTAAAGAAAATAACAATATAAAAAATGGTAAAGAATAGTAAACTACACAAGTTTAATGAAGGGTTGCATTTTTTGAATGCTCTGTCACATGATTAGGGATGCACCCAATTTGCATGCATTGGAAAGAGCTGTATTTTTGATGTTTCAGAATTTGTCATGATGAATTTATTTACGTATATTCTCTTCCATTCTGTGTATATTAGCTTTGCTAAATAAATCTTTACTTAATTATTTACTTCCTAGTTGTAGTGACAAAACCGAGTGAATATTCCTTGAATACATTTTTGCAATATTTCGTAAATTTTGATATAATTCTTCACTAAAATTAATTAACTCTTTTAGATTTAAAAATGTAAACGATTAATATGCTAATATGCCAAATAATGCTATGCTAATAATAGTAATAACTAAACCTTGGGCCATTTTCTTGAACCGAAGGAGGCTTACTGGTATTTATCTAAGCCTTACTGGTATTTATCTAACTGACGAAGATTAGGTAACTAAATAAGCCTTCCAAAGTAAATCAAATAAATTCTCCTTCCGTAGTACCTGTGCATAGTTTATATAACAATTTAATTTATATACAAAAAATCGCATATGCCACAGTGCAATTGTAACAGTTTTTCTCGTCTAATTGCTTGGCAACAGTTTCTCATTAAACAATCCAAATTTATCCGGTTAAATACAAACCTTTTGTGCAATTATAAGTGACAATTGGTAATAATATGATTTAAATTTATGGAGTAGGTTATTTATATGTTCAGTCTTTATAGGTTTTTTAAACCTTGATTGAAAGCAACCACTAAAGATGCACTTCGCATCGCAGTCCCTTCCTTAATGGTATGGTAGCTACGCCTCTGATTTCAATGACTCCAAATACAAATACCTCTAAGCAATAAAGACGACAAATAATAGTGAATTTAGCGTAGCTTGGCGTGCTGCTCTGGTCTATTATTCAGATCTAATTACATCTCGGCAGCATCTCTAACGGGAATATACATCTCCCCTGCAAGCACCTTCGGAAGCAATAAATGACATGCATAGGAATGGAACACATCACATACGAGTCGCCGCCTCCCGAATTCGGCGATCGTAAACCGGCGGTGGAGGCGTCGCGTCCGCCTTTACGGCCGCCGTCATCTCGGAAAGCCCACTTGAATTATTGATAGTTTAATTCGGGCAAATGCCGAAACATGAATCTTGTATCTGATGTATACGTATAGGTGGGCCTCCCATCTTTGCAGATTGCGTTTTTTTGAGAAGTTCAGAGCTTGATTTGAGTTATTTTTATTTCGGAGAAAGTTCTCAGAGAATAATTTCGACGTATTTTTAGGGAAGTTATGTGCCAACTCAACACTATATGCGTGCTGCGTGCCTCCACCTGGTGGCAGAATTACGTAATTCTAGGCAAAGATGCCCGTCAAACTTATTTGAGACGTTTACTTCCTTTCTGGTTCTAGTGTCAAGAAAGTAAATGCAAAAATTATGATCCAAGCTTGCACTTACAAAACATGAAATTAATTTTCTAACTATTTATTATGTTGTTACGGACGATCAACAAGTAGCATAAAAGTTTTTTGTAAATTAATGCAGTGATATGAAAAATAATTGATTGACAGAACGCTGTATTTACGTCTGAAATAAAATTGTACCCGCGATCTGTTAAATTTGACCCATGGTCTCTTAAATTGGACTGGTGATGTTTTAATTGGAATCATCCATTAGTTTCTTCTTTTTGTCAGCTAAGATTATCTATAACAATTATTAACTTAATGAATAATATAAAGAATAACATTAAACTTAAGAGTCCATTCACTAGGTCGAAATAATCCCTAAATTGGCGTTCGTCCCGTGTCTAATTATAAAAAAACTATAAAAGATAGCGACTTTTAGTAAAAAAGTATTAAAAGATAAGATAGCGATTTAATCTAAGTCCCTATAGTAGTAATTTTTGGTATTTCTTTTTATTTTTAAAATTCCACGAAAACAATCTTGTACTAAAATAGCGTATTTTCAAAAATTATTTTCTCTGAAATAGGTACATTAAACAAAAATTTGCTACTATAGGGATTTAGTTTATCTTTTGATCTTTCCGGTGATATATAATTTTTAACACTAAAAAGAAATTTTGTTGCAATTATAAGACAAATCCGGTACCCTTGCAATGAGGGCTAACTTTATTTCCATGTGACTTTTTACTTCGGCTTTACGTGCACCTCCGAAATCTTAATAATTCGATAGTTGAAATATATAAGTCTCCACCCATCGGCCACCCATCCTCTCAATCCGACCCAACATTCATGCCTGTCAAATCTACAGAGAATGGACCCTTAAGTAAATGCAACTAAATAAATATTTGAACTAAGCTCATTATATTATACAACTGGGCCTCTGGATCATTTCACTCGAGTCATCATATATTTGTATGAATTATTAATATTCAAAAGAGAGTCCATATCAGCTATTACCGTCATCAAATACTTTTATTTAGTTAAAAAAATTTAAAGGAGAACAAAGTCTTCCATAAATAGATATTTGTTAATTGAATGAATATGATACAGAAATTATTTCACGAGTTGTAAATACCTTTAAGGGGCTATTAACTAAATAGCCCATATAACCTCAATTCTAATAAATTGATGGGTATTAGAGTTGATGATTTCCCGTGGTTATATTACTTTCTAGTTTTTATATTATTAATTAAATGTAAGGACAAGGAGAAGTGATTCAATTTTTGCATTGTATATAATATGACAATTTTAGTTACTATCAAACTACCGATATCTGTAATCATTCAGTTTCAGCAGACACCCATTGGAATAACTCTACCCTCTTTCTGGTCTATGGTTAGGAGACTTATAGTTAGATATAATGAGAGCATCACTTTTTTTAAGATAAAAACTTACTGGAGGGTGAAATAGTTAAAAACACAGTATCAATTGATAGACGACAGTAGCATTGAAAATTAATACATTTTGTAATTAGAAATGGGAGAAATCCCTGTCGCGATTTTCGGTCCCATTTCTAGCCCTACCGGGAGTCCAGGCCTGCGGCCGTGGGTCAGCTCTATTCTTGGGGTCTATTCTTGATTGTGACATTATCATTTTTTAAGTACTGAAAGTAGAATTATTTTTTTAGTAACATTTTTATCAATTTTATCAATGGGACACTCCGCTACAATTCGTAGCCACTCCCGCCCTTCGAAAAGGTGTAACGGCGGCGGTAAAAAATATATTGCTGCCATAATTGTTGCAACAAATTAATATTGTAGGAAATATTTACTTTTGTAAGCTAAAATGATAACTTTTACAGACTCCCAAAATGAACGAATGAATTCCAAATTTTACCTGCAGAAAGAATAAAAACTAAGGACAATGAAACAGAATAACTAAACATTAATAATACTAATAAATAATTTGAATTAAAAATTAAAAAAAAAGTTGCTTCCAGCGTGATTCGAAATTGCGAAATTCAGCATTGCGATGTTTAAAATCCTGCGACTTATACCATTACGCCACCGCGTCACTCGTTATTGTTTGACGCTGAGACAGTTAAGTATAGAAACTGTACGTGTTACCCTGAAAAAAATAATTTTTACCGATATTCTAATTGGAAAACATTTCGCTTCAGTATTTTGGTAGTCAGAAGTGTTTGGCAGTTAGTACTATTGATTCCGTTAGCAATATTTCTCATAGGAAAATAACCTATCTGAAGTTTAATTAATTTGACAGTTTTCGTAGGAGGTGCTTGTTGTTAGTTCAATCTCACATCATCAGATAAAATGAGAAAGAAGTTTAGACAGACGCGACTCGAGATTTTCGGACGGATTCGGATTTATATTTTTGAAATCAGAAAAACCCGTATAATGCAATAATCAAAAAATATGCAGGGTATTCCATTTAAAAAATTGAACCTAGGTTCATATTTCTTTAAACTGCACTCATTTTGGCTGTTCAACTACATATCTGGAAAGCTAGTAAAAAATTATAAAACTTTTGTATAAAACTTTTTTTTTAGCACCAAAAATAAAAAAGATATAGGGGGTGAGTCATTTCGTTAGAAAATCCTGTACAAGGGTTGTGTTTTTATATACTTTATCAGAAATCGTTTTATTTGTTAGAAATTTAAAAAAATCACATATAACTTTCTAACTGGAATAAACTAGTTCTGGAGTGAGTGTAATAAAAAAATTAAATAATTGGATGTAATTAGTTAGATGTACATGTAGTAAAACAATAAACGTAAAACAAAAGTGCAATTTAAGCATAAGCATGAGTGTGAGAGTCGAATAATAAAATCAACAGATTCTGTATATCAGTAGGTATTTTATGCAGTGCCATCATACGTAAAACTAAATTTAAGGTCGAGTATAAAATCGAATGTGACGTGCAACGACATGTCCAAATTTAGGAATAGTCTCCCAACAACTGTCGTTCGTTTAGGACTGCCGATAAAAATTGTATTCGGAGCCGAATCAATAATGACAGCAGTTTGGAAGGAAAATAGGTTTGTTAACGGCGGAATTATCGCATGAATATTTTAATCGTAATCCGTATGGACGGATCGCCCTAGTAGTTCTCAAGCCTGCTATGCACGTTCCATCCATAAATTATTAGGTCCAAAAGGGTCTAAAACGGGCGCCGGATCCACGCCATGTATGAATCCGTCAATACTTGCAGGGGCGTGCGAACGAGTTTTAAAGTGATGATTTGTGCATTTTATTCAATTAAGTAACGACTATAGTATATTCTGTTATTCCTGTAAACAAATTACAAAATGTAAATGTTCATATTCAAACTCTTGTGGCCAACAGAGCAGAGCTGGTATTTATTTTAAGAATTTACTAGAAATGGGAGAAAATCACTGTCGCGATTTTCGTTCCCATTTCTAGCCCTACCGGGGGTTTAGGCCTGCGGCCTGGGGTTACCCTTCGGGTGACAAAAGCGTCTAGAATAATATTATTTTTAAGAAAATACATATTAAAGAAATTTTATATCTAGAATGATGATGTAATTATATTAAACGATTTTTCTTAATGTTTTGATTAATTGCAAGGGTACTCTATTCTTGATGGTAAAACATCATAATTTTTTAAGTGCTGAAAGTACAATTTATTTTTCAGTAAAAATTTTTATCAATTTTACAGACTGCCAAAATGAAAGAATTAATTCCAAACTATACCTGCAGAGAGAATAAAAACTACGGACAATGGAACAGAATAACTAAACACTAATACTAATAAATATAATTGGAATTAAAAAGTAAAAAAAATGCCTTCAGCGGGATTCGAACTCGCGAAACCAGCATTACGATGTTTGAAACCTACGACTATACCATTTCGCTATCGCGTGACTCGTCTGTTTCTGACGTTAAGATACTTAAGTAGGTAAACTCTACGTGTCAACCTGAAAAATTTATTTTTACCGATATTCTAATTGGAAAAGCATTTCGCTTCAGTATTTTGGTAAGTGTTTGGCAGTCGGGAATGTCGATTCCGTTAGTAATATTTCTTATAGGAAAATAACCTATCTGAAGTTTAATTAATTTGATAGTTTTCGTGGGAGGTGCTTGTTTCGTTAGTGCAATCTCACATCGGCAGATAACATTTTATCTGCCGATGTCCGCGTCCGTCTCAACTTCTTCTAAAAATTAGAAAAAGGGTCTAGGGGGTCCCGTGAAATGTCGGGATTTCGGCAGGAATGATGGGACCTTTAAACGCGAGGACAAACGCCGGTGCTAGCCGCATCTCTCTCGCGGAACGGCGATCGACGAAAATTTTGCAGAGGTTTTTTGAAAAGAGTTTTTTTAAATTGTGAAAACGCGTAGAAAACGGGACGAAAATAGACCTACGCATAGGAGAAAGATTGGGGGCGACCTCCGGTCGCCCGCGGGGATTGCTCTGCGGTCCTCGCTCGGAGGAGATAGCTTAGAAAGTTCCTCGATTCAGCGATGGAATTTAGAGCGAGACAGAATCGACGCGTTTTAATATATATATGGATTAAATAGGAAACTCTATCTGTTATAATTTAATAAGTACAATAAAAACTATCATTTTCGGTATAATTGTACGAATACAATTTTAGATGAAAAAATCAGTTACAAAAGTAACCTCAGTTGATAAGCATTTTCTTGAATGAAAAAATTAAAATCTTCAAAATCAATTCACCACTGTCAGTCGAAACCAGTTAGTTGGCATTAAAATGTGCCTTTTAAACATATCATGCTAGCTACTTTACAAATAGAGCAATTTTGGAGTTGCTATGGTCTTTTTTGAAAGGTGTCTGAACTTAAAAAATTAAGCGATTCGGCCACTCATCTGTAGTAGTAGAGGACAAAAATATTAAAGATCTTACACTAGCAACCACAATAGTTATTTATGTACCAAGGGAGATATAGGGATTATGCCCGCAGGCGACAGGTTGCTTCCGAGAACCGTTTAGGCCCGAGGAAATCAAGTCGCCTAAGGGCATAATCATCCTAGTAGTATCTCCCGTGGTGCATACCACGGGAGATACGTTATACGTTTTATTTTTTACTTACCTAGACATTTGATTTTATATTTATATTAAATTTAATAATTAAATGTAAATGAGAATGAAAACTGTTTTTCAATATACAAACTATGTAGGTATCCAAAATGTATCTATGACACCCGTAAACTTGTTAATTTTCATAGTTTGATGTTTGATTCGGAGCAATTCCAGCAATCGTTGCTGCTAGAGCCAATAAAACCAATGAAGAATTACTGCCTAAGAAATCTAAATTACTTTATGATAAAGAATATAAACGTTACTTGGACAAGTAGAAATTCAGTGACAGCTGTTAGTGAAACTATATTAATGGAATATTTCCAAGAACTGGTGTATATTACCTTTTACCTCTTTAAAGAAATATTTATAATTTTTGATAATTTAGGTATATTTTTTATATATTTTTTAATCAGAATCATTCAGCACCAACACATTGTAGACAAAGTATTCAATGTTAAAGACCACATTATTCAAACATCGGTTCCAAAAAAATCGAAGATATTGACAAGATTGTATATTTTGAAATTTATTAGAGAAGCATCAAGTCATACATATCTTTTGGAAAAGGTAATAGGTATAGGAAATAATTGGCTATATTACTGCATGTGCTTAACAGGTTCTTGTTATTATAGGTTGTTCTAGTAATGGGTGTTTTTGGAGGATTAAGAAGAGATGAGTTGGTAGAGCTCTCGATGGATGATATAGATTACAAAGGAATCATTGTTGTAGTAAAAATTAACGATACAAAAATTGGAGTACCAAATTAGTAGGTATTGTGGAAGAAAATGAAATGCACGTTCTCCAATTGTATCGACAGTATATACCTTTGCGACTAAAATAAATTAAAGAGTGGCAGTTTTTTCTGACATATAGGAATGGTCGATGTACTGAGCAACCAGTAGGCAAAAATACCTTTGGTAGCATACCGTCCAGGATTGCAAACTATCTCGGCTACGCAGATGCCAAAATGTACACAGGTCATTGTTTGCGTTGTACATCGGCAACTCTTTTCGTAGATGCAGGTGCAGATATTACAACATTAAACAGACATGGAAAATGGAAGAGTGATGCTGTAGCACATCTTGATGCTACAATACATCAAGATATGTAGAAGACAGCACAACGTCCAAGAACAAAATATCTCGTTTATTAGCAGGAGTCGAAAGAATTAATGATGACAATTTGACTGAATTTATTGTGAGGGAAAATGAACAACATTATTTATTCGATGGCAAAGAAAATTTAGGTAGTTTCTCTGGTGTTACTGTTAAACGTTGCTTCTCAAATTGTACTTTCTTTTTAAAGACGGTTGTAAATGATTTCTGTTATTAATTTAAAGCAAATTATTGCTATATATCAAATATTAATGTTAATAAATTTTGTATTTTCATTTGGCTGCTTCATTTATATAAGGCACATTTACTATTCTACCCTTGCAGTAAAGAAGGGTACAAATTAGTGTCCAAATGCGGGCGATAGTATTTAGGCCCCCTTATTTCGTCCTAGAGTGATATGACGTTGTTTTTCTATTCCTTTTCCTAGTAATAAACAAGCTATATCGACTGAGTAAAAAATAAAAAAAATATATAACCATCCATATAGAGGCAAATTCAATCATTTTGTTTTGTTTTTCTTCCAAACATACCACTCATTGAACACTATATAACTGAATGTAAGTAATTTTGAAGCCTCCCTCCTCTTAATATGCGAAAAACATATGGTAGTTTGTATATGAACCGCGGGCAGATATATGTGATATATGTTGTCTATATAGGGCCATATAGAAAACGCTTGACTTGCTTTTGCAATTTGCGGAATATGAAAGCTACCCTCCTGATACGGTACACAACTATCTACGTCTGAAGTGCTCCAAGAGTTTAACTTGGGACCACTTTTGTTCTTAATTTTTATAAGTGATATCTCTATTCCTCATTCTCATCTTGATGATGAGCCCGGAAATTAGAATCTTGTGTGGGAGAGGGAGCGGCATATTATTATTTTGCGGGCCTCAAGTGTGTCCAGGAACGACTTACGATAACTTTAACTACCATTTAGTACGAGCATAAGGGAAACCTGGAAAACTTGATCAATTAAAGTGAACAGTAGATTGTTACCCATTTATACAGTGATATTACAGTAGGTACTAGTTGCATATCAACAACGCTACCAGGTTTATGCACACAGATTTAATACAGGAGCAATTAGAAAAAGACCGGCGGTGAAATTCGGACCGTCGCCATCGACAACCGCGGAGGATGATTGAAAACTTGACGTCTTTAACCGTTTGGCTACGGAGCTCCGTTCAGCTACGAATCTCCGTAGCCGAAATCATATCAATATTGATGTTAATTATTGATGTTAAAACTTGTCAGATGAACACCTACTGCGTTATTGTTGAGTGATGACAAAAGACGGTATTTTTTGTTTTTGGAAATATCATGAAAACTGAAAAAGATAGAAAATGGATTAAAAAGATATCTGAAATCAGCATAAGTTCTACAAAACTTCTCAAATTTAACGATTTTCTATCATGGTTATTAATAGTACTAGATATATGTCGTGTATACAGTACACAAACAGTTGGAAATGTATCGACCTAATTAGGTGCTTACAAAGTGGGAACAACAATTATTGTAAGCAAAAGTAGCTGCTTAACATAGTGTTTTCTTCACGAATGCAAATTTATTTGATTTTGATTACATGTTTTATAATTATTATCAGCGATAGACGACTCCCTCCCCCTGTCAATATTGTTGTCTATATGAAAAAGTCTGTCTCATATGTTTGCCGTGAAATCCGGGTGCATTACAATACATAATATAATTGTATAACTTTGCACTTAAATTTTTATATTGTTTATACTTACAAACATATATGTAATTTTCAATATACAAAGACCAAATTAAATATTACTGCCTGTTCAGATATCTATTATTAAATAAATAATTTAAAAAAATCTGTAAAATTGACGGATTTCACAAGACCAGGTGGAATCAGATTTATTATTATCGGATAAATTTATTCGAATCCATATAAACGAATCAGATGATTAGATTTAATTAAATTATATAATTTCGATAATTTTTTTCGTATCGTTATCAACCCATCAGATGCCTGTATTTTATTAAGTTAGCTTGTATAATGTCTACACCTAATACAAAATCAATTATACGAGAGTAACTTCACGAGAAAACGCAACAATGAATAATACAGTTCTGTCTAAGTTATTTGACAGTTAAATAACAAGAATAATGTTATTTATTTATTTAATCTTGTGAAGAAATATCATAGTTAAAATAGTTATTTGTTTCAATTTTTAAAATTTACACAAAAAATAATCGAATCAAATGCTTTGATATCACACCACCTCCCCGGTAGGTGATAGGTAATCCCAAAAGAATTATGTTTAATAATACTGCTGCGTCACAAATTAGTTATAAATATTATCTAATAAATACATTATTTATCTTATAGTCATTCCTTTTCAATATCATTGTCATTTTAAAATATTTTTATACAGGGTGTCCCAGTGTGATCGTACAAAAATTTACCAGGGGGTAGAGGAGACCAAAATAAGAATAAAACTCTTATAAAAAAAATTTCTCTGATACACGCCTAATGAGTTACAGGGTGTTACTTTGAAAAAAAAATCCGCAATAACTTAAAAATCGTTAGGTAAATTTTGGGTGATGTGTACATCTATTAAAGGTCATTAAAACTACATGGTGTTTGTTTAATTCTGACACCTGTGGTGGCTTAGACCTACTTTTCCTTATGACTTCCATTGCATGTATTTTTCTGCATAAAAGAATGTAGTCGGTACTCTCAAT